>CM030793.1:33537209-34766270 GCA_018127125.1 Rhododendron griersonianum | reverse complement strand
GGTTGGTTGAAGCTAATTGGTGTTTAGCGGAATGACGCGGGTTAAGATAGCAGTTCCCTTTTGCAAGTAGAGTGATAGCCCAGTGGTAGACACCATTTATACTCCAATGCATTTGACTGGGTTTCAAACCTTACTAACTTCAATTAGCCAAGATATCACACTACTACATAATTGTTCTCCATGTACTTCATTTTTCCTTTGACGGTGTTCAAGTGATCACGGATAGGGCTTCTAAATGAACCAAATAGTTTGAGCTCGACTAGAGCTCCACTCGATTTTTGGCTCTTTCAAACTTGTTCAACAAAACTATAAGCCAAGCCCAATCACTTTTGATTGTTTTGTTTATAAATTCAAGCCAAACTTGAGCACATGGGTGTTTAGCTCGACAAGCTCATCAAGGGGTCATTCTATAGATACTGTAAAGATAAGGATAAATCAATAAATATCCACACAATATGAGATCACCTTCCATTTAGATCTTAGCTCATCAAGGGGTCAGGCTTGAAAGCTTGAGATTTACTTGCATATTCCACGAGCCGAGCTTATCATGACCATAGAACTTCAAATGTGAGCTAAGCTTGAACAATCAGTCTCAAAAAATTCTCAAGCTTGAGCCAAGCTTTAAAACATATAATAAGGAGTTGAGCCAAGCCTGAGCAATACTGCATCTGGCTTGTTAAGCTCGATTAGCACCCCTAATCACGGATCACTCTAGTCACTATGTGTAGCCGCCACTGAGTGGATCTCAATCTTCTAGTCAATCTAGAGGAAGAAGAGCTTCATTGACAGAAGTCGAATGGTTTACAAGGCAGATGTTCAGCGAGACCTCTTCTCGATTACATTACGGCCTCTTTTTCAGATGGATGTCAAAAGCCTTAAATACTTTTTTGGTCATTACAAAATAGGCTCTGTTTCATTTTCGTCCTTATAAAAACTTTTGTTTCAATTTTACCCTTACAATTTATGATGCTCTTCAATGTTACCCTTTCTGTCAACAAGTGAACGGAAAATGCTGATGTGGAGGCTGTTTGGCCAAGGGGGCACAAACAGGGAAAATGAATAGTTCTTTAGCCTCTCTTTTTTTAATTAAAACCTTTGAAAAACTTGCTTCATTTTTTCTTTTATTTTTTTTATCGTGCTTCACTTTAAAAATAAAAATAAAAATAAGAGTTAAAGGTGCATAGTTGTAAACATTAGAAAAGTAAACATTGTTTCTGTTTCTTTGTAAACAAAATGGAAACAAAACTATTACGTGTTTTGTAAGAACATAGCTTGTAAACATTAGAAAACTAAAAAAATAACTGAATATGTTGTTTGTTTTTTATCACCGTAACATGAAATAATTGAACATGTTTGCAATTTTTTTTACGACATCAAAAAAATTAATTTTCATTCCTTTTTTATCCAAAAAAATATACCCTCTTTTTCGTCTTTATTCATTTAAATGATGACATTGTCATTTGTATATTAACTTATGATTTTTTTTCAATACTAGGAATGTAATCTCGTAATTTCATACAAATGAAGACAACAAATAGAAGGAAAATTTTGTTCACACTCCACTAAATTATCAGTACTCATACCAAAATTGTTGGTTTAAAATCTTAGCTCTTCATTTCTAAAGACCCACACCACCACTACCACCACCACAGAACCTATCCAACCCAATTCCAATTCAGTTTGGGTGAGTAAGAAACCCCGTTAATCCGCGAATCCAGTCCCCTGCAATTTGGATTGGTTTCTTGGTGCTTTGGGTTGGTCACGGTCCAAAAAATAGTAAACCGAGCTAAATGCTTTGGTTTGTGGATTTTATGCAGATGGTTCCGATTCCGAACCGATCCAATCCGTATTCATACTAATAAAAACACGATTTACCTTTATGTGAGCACCCAGAATAAAATCTCAATACTTGTTCAGCATTTGTTTTTTCCTATAATTTTGTGCTGTGTAATTGCTTTATTCATTCTACATTTGTTTTCCCCATATTTGCTCTATACAATTTCAATAGCCATTGCCACCACAGCCACAATCACCCACAACCCACAACCGTTGCTCTCTCTTTACAAAGCACACCATATTTATCTTGATTGGAAATGAATTTGGCATTATTATTTTTATTCCATTAAGCTATATTATCTGCTTACTCACAAATTTAAGTGAAATTTATTTTACTTTGGCTACGCATGAACAATTTAGTGCCGACAATGTGAAAGAAAAGTCAAATTATTTGTAAAAAATTATAAAATTTTAATGCATTTTTTAAGCTCAAGGAGTTCGCTTGGACCCCCTCAACTATAGGTGTAGCCGCCCCTGCGACAGAGGTGATGGAGGCGACGTGGTGGCCGGGTGGAGAGCTACGTTGCTGGGTGAGATGGGGGAATGCGCCGTGGGGGCTACTGTAGTAATTGGAGCAAAAGAGGGGGAACTGAGAAATAAAGGAATAAAGAGGTACTCCCATTGAAGTTGTGTCAGTGCCCTATTTGTGCCCTCTTGGCCAACTAGCCTCCACATCAATCTCCATTATCCACATCAGCATTTTCCATTCACTTGTTGAAGGAAAGGGTAACATTGAAGAGCGTCATAAACTTTAAGGGTAAAATTGAAACAAAATTTTTTACAAGGACGAAAATGAAACGGAGCCTATTTTATAAGGATCAAAAAAGTATTTAAACCATGTCAAAAATGCGTTCTTCCACTAGAATTTACAAGAAACTGTACATATGCCTCCTCCACCTAGTTATTCTAGTGGCTCTGCATTGGTAGTCGTCTCAAGAAATCTCTCTATGGGCTGTCAACTTGACCCCGAGATAGAAGGCCAAGCCCCGTGACTAACTCACGCCCTAACCGCCCCAAGTGACGCCATAGCTGATGATAGGGGTAAGACAGTTAGGATCAAACAAACGAGCTGGCATGCTAGGGGAACCTAGAAGTCCGAACCCTTGAGAGTCCAATGTTGTCTTGACAAACGAGCTGGCATGCTAGGGGAACCTAGAAGTCCGAACCCTTGAGAGTCCAATGTTGTCTTTCAGTATTAGGCAACTGGGTAATTCGTATCCGAACGCCTATATCGCCGAACTCGTCATCCGAAACCTAAAAAGTCCGATGTCCTAGATTATTCACTAAGACAGAATTGAGAAGCTAAGCCCGGCCTTTTGCCGAGCACACTGACCGAACCTATATGTTCGGCCTACTACAGAACTTTTCTTCAAAATGATATTTCATTAAATCTAAGTAAATCCGAAATTACTATAATTGTATGTATTTACCTTTGTAAACATGGCGGCCGGACTAATAGTTTGTTTGGTTTATATTTTGAGGGAGGTTTTTGGGGTAGTCAGTGAAGAGAGATAGAAAGAGAAATGAGATTAATAATTGAAGAAAAAACTTATGGGAGACCATAAGCAGAGAGGAATTGGGTTTTGGGACCCAAACGAACACATTCTTAAAGCATTTTAATATCTAAATAACACCTCAAACAATATGATTCTTCACAAACAAAAAACAACTAATATTAATATTAAAATTTGAAGAAAACAAACGAATCCACGCAGGGGCCATGGCCCTAGACGCCCTCTAGTAGATTCGTCTCTGATTGAACAAATAAAATTTGAATTTCAATTACTTTTTTCTCAGTTTTATAGTGATTTGACATGTCTTGCACTTGTCATTTTCTCTCTTCTTTTTCCTTACTGTTGAGTCAGGACATTCCTATAAAGAACCAAACCCCACCCACTTTTCCATTGAATTGTGCGGCTAGGGGAGAGAGAGAGAAGAAAAGAAAAACACCAAAACCCCTAACTCTAGGATTTGTTTCTTGCTTGCATTTGAGAGAGAGAGAAGACTGGTTCTGTGACTTGCTTTCCGTCCAGTTGCTTGACCGTCCTTAGCAAGGCCTAAGGAGGGTCATGGGTTGACTCTTGCTAGTGACTTAGAGGTGGGTAGGAGTGATTACTCTTGGCAGAGGCCCTAGAATTGAACAAGCTTAGAAGAACAATTCAAAACGGCCCATGGCTTATCTAGTTGCTCGAGCAGGGACCAGAGGTAGACTTTGAGAGTCAGAGCTTTATTTGAGTTTTTGCAAGTACTGTCGTAATAAAACTTCCTTATGTCAACGTATACAACTTTGGATCTACAATATTTTGATTACAAGGTGAACCTGAAGTTGATTTAGCTATTATTATTATTATTACTTCATTGATGTTCCGATATCCACGACATCACATCATTCTTCTTTCTTGACACTACTGTAAGGAAGTTATTCTGACCATTACCCTTTTCTTGTTTATGAATAGACCCTTTCACTATTTACCCAAAAAAAATAGACCCTCTTTCACTTCAAGCCCATGTGGAGTCTTGGACCTCCCATCCAGTCGTTGAATCTGTGTTTCAAAATGACCAGAACTATAGAAGTACCAATATGATAGAAAACCTTAACATGAAGGTCAGGGCCACAAAATGGAATAACGATGTCTTTGGCTACTGATAATATTCAGGTTAAGGATACTATTGCTGTGGACAACCCTTGGGATGTCAACTTAGTGAACGACAACCTTTCCAATGATGAGATCAGTGTGATTACTTCCCTTGCATACCAACCAGGAGGATACTCCATGCTGGAGCAGCTGGACTCATAACAGAAAATGGGAATGTTACTGTGAAATCAGCTTACCAACAGCTCTCAAGATCAGAACCAGGCTTGAGTTGGCTTTGGAAACTAAGTTGCCTCAAAAAACTCAAAGGCTATCTTTGGATCAACCTTCATGGTAAGGCCCTCACCAATCACTAAAGAAATATCAGAGGAATGAGTATTGAAACTAGTGACCCCAGATGTAATGTGCCTATGGAGGATAACTGACATCTAGTGAGATATTGCGATCATAGCTTGAGCATTTGGTCTAACTTTGTGAATTAGCAGGTCCTTCAAAATGTCACTCCAGCCTCTTGAGTGTTCTTGAGTGGGTTGGATAACACTCAATTTGCAAATGATTTGGTGGATGGCTTCCAATTCCTTGGAGTACAAAGTTTGCTACTATTATATGGTTCACATGATTGGCTAGGAATAGAAAGTTTCTGAAATTAGATTTGGGAACCCGAAACATTCCACGGCCAGGAAAAACAAAGTTTTCAACACAGATGGCGGTTCCAGAGGGAATCCAGGTCAAGCCAGCTTTGAACGAGCATTCAGAGATGAGAGGGGCTACTGGATCACGGGGTACTATGGCCCGGCTTCCTCACTGAACCAGCCTAGAATCGGAATTTTGGGCCATCTTTCAGGGTCTAACAGAGGTAATAAAGCTAAAATCACATCTCAGTGGAAATTGAGACGAAATCGGAAGCAGTCATGCTTCTTCTTTTAAGAGAAATGCCTGATCACTCACCTCAGAGGAACCACACTGCTAACTCTTAGGTGCAATTGACCAGTTGGGCACACTGTTATAAAAGGGAATCTAGTTGCTGATAAACTTTCGAGAGCTAATCAGGATCAACACATGGTGTCATTTCCTTTCTCTCTCTAAACCAAAAACTCTCACTTCTCTCTAGACAAGTAAACAATTAGGTTTCCTTTGGGGGGTTTTCCCTCTCTCCTCTCTCTCGTTTTCTCTCCTTTCCTCTTCTGTTCTGTTCTGATCTTTTCTGTTCTCTATATTTCAAAAAGGATTGGCAATAGTACGCGACGGAGGGAGGCGGTGGTTCGGATGGTGGGCACCGGCATTTTGGATCTCGACGTTCCGTATTTCTCCTGGTCGTTATGGGGTCCGAAGTGGCGGTTTCTCGGCGATTGCTGATGGCATCTCGGATGGCAATGGCCGACAGGATTGGCGATTTGGTAAGGTTTCTCTGTCCCTATGTCTCTCTCCCTCTCCTCTCCTTTTTTCAGACACCCTTCCCTAGTTTGGCTGTGATTTCTCTTCTGTCGTTCTGATGTCGCTTCACCTCTTCTCTGCTGCGTCTTCTTCTCTGGCATGATCTTCCAGTTGGTTATCTCCTGGTTTAACTGGCGTTTTTTGCCTAGTGGCGTGGTTAATCTGGCTGTGTTGGGAGGCTTGGCCAGCGTGGCCTCCCGCCGGGTTTCACTGTTGGGTGACTCGGTTTTCGCCCAACGGCTTAGGTCGAGCTTCCGCTGCAGTTTTTGGGTGTTTGGGCTTCTGGTTTGTCTCAGTGGTGTTTGCTTGTGGTGGAATGCTAGAGATGACGGTCTGGCGGTGGTGGTTTCTTTCTAAAGGTGGCATCTGGCAGCAATTGGGCGCCAATGTTTTGATTTTTCTCAGAAGATTAGAGTTAGTTTTGGGTTTTCTTGGGCTGGGCTTTATTGTATGATCTGGGCATTTTAGGCCCATAGGTGTTTTGGGCTTTGTCCCTTAAGGTGTGTTTGGGCTTTGTTCCCAACTGGCTGCATTTTGGTTGGAATCCCCTCCCCTTTACCCTATTAATAAAATGTTACTTTTGCCGATTAAAAAAAAAACACACATGGCGTCATTGGTGATTCCAGCCAATCTCCTAGCAGCAGACATCACAGGGACCTCTTTCGATAGGATTTAGTTTTCCTTTCCCTGTTTGTTGTCTTTGAGTTGTATATTTAAAAAAAGAAAACAAAAAAAATAAAGCTGCACTCTTAACAATAAAGGAAAATTAATGGAACATACAATAAACCCCCCACCATGATCAAGAAGACATCATATACAATTTCTCAATTACAAGTCCATATTAATGGACACAAGAAAACATCTCCACATACCTGATAGAATGCATGGATATGATCTAACACCTGCAGACATGTAAAACCTGTATCACTCACAAAAGTCCTTGAACAAGGGCCTATCTCCGCAAATCGGTCAACTGGAAACAGTATGGTAAGGAATTGGTTTCTGAATATCAACTCAGTTTTCTCACTGCAAACAAAACACAAATTTTCAACAAAAACTGATTAGAGAACAAGCAAACAAGTCCATAGGTGATTCACAATCTAAATGTAATAGATGAAATAGCAATACTGAAACTTTACAAGACAGGAATGTACCAATATCCAAAGTTTATAAGGGAAGGGTACTAGATAAAGTGATTCTTGCACCATAATTTTATAAATGGCTAGATAACGATTCTGCGATTTAGTGCAATAGAGAAGCTACAAATGCAAAATGAATATAACATGCTTTCAATTTTTGATTGCCAGTTGAACAATAGATGTTGAAGAGATCGGAGAGGTTAGACTTCAACAACCTTTCCATTAGTGGCCGAGAGAAGTTGACAAATGCAGATTCCGACTCTTTCCCATCCCCTTTTGCATCAAAACATATAGGTGCATGGTGCTCGCTGGCATCCTCAACAATGAATGAGTCTGTGTATACAGAAGCAGTTGAAGTTGGCTCAGATATAGACCAGCAGATTGAATCCAGAAGGCTGATTGGGGTTATTGGACGTATTGGGATTTTACATGTCTGTAATTACATGAAAAAAAAAGAGGTCAAAAGCCATGTTCTTCGTTAAAACTCTTATTCATTCATCCAACCGCTTCTTGGTAGCAAGCAAGAACGTGATACATAATCTGTGCTATACACATGGCCGGCAGATAGGCAGCAAGAAAATGTTATGCTGCCCCTATTAAACTATGAGAAGGAAGGCACCGGACCAGACAGCTAAGTTTATCTGAATAAGTGAAACATGCCTACTCAGCAACCAAAAAAAAATACTAAGCCATAAAGAAAGGTGAAACATGCCTAACCTTGGAAACAGCCAATGTGCACACCATCACATCCCATGTCTGTGAACAAAGAAGAACTAAACGCAGGATGCATATCCCTTGGGCACATGCTATAAGTCTATAAATCTTCTTAAAGGGTGTTCAACCTCAAATGTCATAGTTCATTCAGTAATTTCCGAATTCTACACAAGTTTTAACTTACAACTACAAGTTCTTGTTAATATTTCACAACTCTAACTAGGGGGAGTAATCATCATGGCAATGTTCTAAAACTCGGTACTCGGTACTCGCTCGGCCGGCCACCTTGTACCTTGTAGGCCGAGTACTCGGTGATTACGCGGCGATTACTCGGCGAGTAGAAATTACTTGGATTTTTTTTTTTATATGTTCCCCAAATGAAATTCATAATGCATAATGAGAAGTTCAATGTTCATAGTTCAAACCAAATGAAACCAAGTACAAAATTACTAGTCCATTGCAAAGTTTAACGTTCAAACCAAATGAAACCAAGTACGAAATTAATAGTCAATTACAAAGTTCAACGTTCAAACCAAATGAAACGAAGTATGAAATTAGTAGTCGATTAGGGTAAGTAGCAGCTCGAAGAAGAAGAGGAACAACAGCAATCGCTTCGAACAGCAGCAGTAGCTTGATTGGTGTGTTTACTCGATTAGGGTAAGTATAAAACTATACTGAAATTACACTAATGACCCTTCAAATTTAACATATTATGTATTTTACCCCATTTTTTCAGTTTTTCCCGATTTTCTCCCCACTTCCGAGTAATCTCGTTTTACCGAGTAATCGGTACTCGCCGGGTAATGCCGAGTAATTGGCTGGCCAAGTAATTCCCACCGAGTAGCCCTAACTCTACTCGGCTAGGCACCGAGTACCGAGTACTCGCCGAGTATTTCCGAGTTTTAGAACACTGCATCATGGTAGGTATGGCTAATCAAAAGACATGCAATCGACATCTATAGAGCAATAGATATCTAAAGAATCACAGTATACCTCTGAATGAACTATGACTACTTGAAATAACATGAAACAAACAGAAAACAAAGAACAATGAAGACCAAAAACAGGTGGAAAAATAGATGAACAATGGACATCTATAGAATCACAGAACACCTCTTACTGAACTATGACGACATGAAATAACATGAAACAAACAGATAACGAAGAACAATGAAGACCAAAAATTAGTAAGTACTTACCTGCATACGGCAACCACGCCGCTTTCTAACTCCATTTTTGGCCAAATTCACAATCTTTTGTCTTTCTTCTTGGCTTGCATTAATCCTGGAACTTGGAGCAGCTTGAGAACCATTGTTCCCGTTAATCCCCTAAAATTGTAGAAAGAGAAAGGTCCAAGACATGAGCAAATTATAAGTCGCAATCGAATAAACCAAGTGACACTAGCTTTTCAAGAAAGTGCAGGAAGCCATTCACCTCAAATTAAGTGCAGAAGAAGTGTGTATTGGGAGCTTCGGAAGGATAAGAGCGACTTAGTGTTTACAGATAATAATCTATCCCTAGCAAATGTGATCCAACTATCAGCCGAACCATTGAACTTCCCATCTTACAACATATGATTTCATCTATCCTACCCTCAACCAGTTCAGTTCTATAAACTTACTATGATACCTGGTCCTAGCTAAAACCCCAAGAGCAGGAATTCAATGAGGCAACCAATATTATAACCACTTTGAACACATACGCTATCATTTGTATACACATATATCCCATCTTAGCTCATTGCTGTCACATCAATTGACACTACGGGCCCCACGATGATCAAGTACATTTTCAGTCAGAAAGGAAATTACCTACTATAGGTTTCAGAGACCTATGCTTTTGTTTACAAATGTTTCAAGACCCGAGCAAGCTTTAGTAATTTGAAGGTGCTGGAGATGATTCAGATGAAGCGCGGTATGGATCATAATTTTTATTTTAGGATATTGTCAATTATTCTCTGAGTTCTTAGTTCTAGTCGTACTGGAAGAAAAGTTCAAGCCTATTAGAACTATACGATGTGTCTGCAATACAATTGAGCTTTAGTTCGTTCTTAACTTGGGTGCAAATGGGTTCATGGGTAGGTTATCTTCGTTTTCCTATGGGCTTTGCTGATGGCGTTTTATGTCAGGTGAACAATGGCATCCCCTAGCTAGTCAGTTCCACAACTTGTATTCCACTTTTAAAGACCCTCTAGTAGTTCTCATACAATCAGATCAGACATGCAATATCTTAACTAAGGATTTGACTAAACCCAATATTCATGGTTAAGCAGGCTTATGTTCTTAAGTTACTGTTAAAAATTCATTACTGATGTTTGGAAATTCCAGGAATTACATCCTAACCTAATGTATTCAAATCCAGCAACAGGAAGCCTTCCCAATAAAGCCGATCATTACCCTTTTACCATCTGGAACATAGGAATATATGTTTAACCTCTATAGCATACCTACACCACAAAACAGACTCTATGAAACAAATCTTTCTTTAATGTTCAAAGCAACGGTCTAAAAGTCGGCCTAGGGTCCTAGGTTGTGGTCCACCGCCTTGACTAGGGTCCTAGGCCGTTACATAAGGCAACGGGACAAGGTTCTAAAAATCGCTAGGTGCTAGTCGGGCGGCCGGGCACCACCTACCGCCTAGGCTGATTAGTCGACGATTAAAATATTCTCCTACCCTCTCCCCTAGTTTTGAGAGCAAATACAACAACATAAGTAGAACAAAACATTACATAACATAGAAACTAAGTAATAAGGTGAAGTTAGTATAGAAAGTAGCAGAATAGAATACAAAGTTCCCCAACGTTCAAACCAAATGAAACTTAGTACCAAATAACTAGTCAATTACAAAGTTCAAAATCAAATGAAACTAAGTAGTACTAAATATTTAGGGCTTTTGGAATTTTCAATTGTGTAAGAGAACTGGGTAGACTAGAAATGTGTGTATATATATCATAGTAAGATAAGACTACATCAAAACCCCTTATATTATATTACAATGACACTAAAGCCCTTAATTTTTTAAAGGATTATTCTAACCTCTGCCCAAAGGGGGTAGGATAATAGGTAAAATGTGCATTGATATCCGAGAAAGGTGTATTGATATTTGTGAAAGTGTTTTGATATCCGTGAGATATGCATTGATATCCGAACTTGTTTAGAATTATTGGCATATTATCCTCCGCCCAGTTAGCAAGACCGTTTTTTAAAATCACATCGCCTACCCGCCTAATCGTCCACCTCACCATACCTAGCCGCGTAATCCCACCTAATCTGCCTAGCCGCTTAGCCCACCTAGCGGCCGATTAATCAGCTCGGTGCCTAGAAAAACACCTAGGCACCTAAGTGCGGCAGAGGGGTATTGCCTAGCACCGGCCGATTTTTAAAACACTGTTGACAATTAGTCGGGATTAGTCGGGTAGGTGTGGATCAGTCGGCAAGGTGGGGATATTTTGAAATTTTTTTAATAGGGGGTTTAAATACGTAATGCTATGAAGCACAGGGCATCAAGTGTTATTTTAACAAAAAAATTATGTAATGACTTCCGAGTTCTCATACCAATCAACATCCCTAAATCACATCAAATAGCGGCAAAAGCAAACCTATGGTACAGTAAAAATTATGACTAAAAAGAAGAAAGCGGCGCAACAAATGAATGTTCAATTGGATGAAATGTTCAATGATGAAGAGACTCGGACTTCCAAGTGCAATGTTAGGATAGACAATGGAGGCCACTTGTCCCTGTACAGATTCAAGCATAGGTCCTCATCAAATCCCACCAGATGGCCTCTACAAACGAAGGCCCGACGAATTGAGGGGCCTCTTCCATCACCATGAACGAAGACATCTCCTTCCTTTAGACTAGAAGCTATAGTTTTCCATCCTCATAAAAGATGAGTCTTGGAACACCCTAGAAGTTGGTCAACTAAGCTATTTGACAGCCGAAAACCAATAACTCTAATAGGAGGCCTTTTGACAATAATCTCATCATCCTAGGAACTTCAAAAAAGGGTGATCTGAGCAACTTGATTGAGGTTCTCTATACTCAATCCCACATGGTTAGCTACCTAAACAAACATGAGCATTCGATACTAACCTTTGATACTCAAGTTGCACGCATAGGTACATTGCCCTGGGACGATGACTATGTGTCTTGGAATTGAATTAACGCTTATGCAGTGAGTAAGTGGGATGAGATAAGTCTTCCTTAGAAAATTAGGCCATTGGCATGGTTTGAAGCCTTTGGATTCTAGTGGTTTATCGAAAAAGAGAAGGAACAATCAATGCCTTGTTTTGCAACATAGTAAGAAAGTAGTTCACCCACAAGCAACTACAACCATCCCTAAATGGAGAAGAATACATTCCCATACTCTAGTGAATTGAAATAAACTAGCATCTACTTGTGTAAAATTGAAAGGAAAATGAGAACATTAAAGGCAAGTCAAGTACAAGAGATACCTCTCCATAAATACCATGTTGCGAATCCTCAAGTATAATTCCAACCTCCCGAGCCATATCAGCGGACATGTGAACAAGCCTATGCATACGTTTCTCTCTTGCAGTTTTCATAACCCACACTGGCTGAGGGACATAAGATAACATTCAAACATATGGTAATGATAGTGGCAAGAAAAAAAAGCCCTTTCTATTTCATAAACCATGTAACAAAATGTGGTCTGGAGGGACAACATTATAGGGTACCAGTCCAAACATCAAATCCTCTCTAACATGCCTAAATGGCTAAATCTACATTTCTATCAACAAAAACAAAACATAATGCTCTTTCATAACAAATAGAAATGCAGCAGAGTAGCACTTACTGAAACGAGATTACAAGAGTGGCCAATATACTTTTGCACAGAGGGCCCTTCGCACACCACATGGCTAACATCGCAACCTACGAACCATTGATCTACAAATTCAGCACCTTCTACAGCAGCTGCCTCCACAACCTACCGCAACATATCCACATCTCAAGCCATCACTAAAGGAAGCCATATTCTCCTAATTGATCTGGAATCAGGAGGTTTTAGTCTAACACTCACCAAAAAGTAAGCAATAGTTTAATTCACACCAAGTAGGCCAATGTATACGGCGCATTCTACACAAGTAACATGTGTAACTTCTTTTTTTCCAGTACTTCGGAATGTATTGTATTAGGTGTAAGTGTAACGCTTAAACAGCTTCAATGAAAGTAAATCAGAACAGTTGGCATCAAATTACAAACAGATTGCCAAGTGATGTTTGGACTTAATAAAGTCTACCTTATGCTGCAACTCAGGGGAAATGTCTGTATCGATATAAAATGAAAGGCCAGAAAAAGTTGAACCCAGACTTCTGTTGGATTCCTTTTCTGGAAATGGCATAGCCATGTGAGATTGCCTGGCATGTCCCTGCATTACAACTGGACGGAAAGCAAGTCACAGAAGCAGTCAACCGAGAAAGCCAATTCAATACATCAATGAGCATACCATTTTCCCCAATGCCCTCAACACTGTAAAGTGATTCACTCAACCTGACTGCAATATGCAAAACAGTACACAAAAAAAGCAAGAAAGTGTCAATTACTCGCATAACAAAAGTAGATGAGTTTAATGCATGTTCACATGACATTAGAAATTTTTCAAAAATAATATCTGGCTTTAAATTTCATTGAAGAGGTTCAACTCCAGCCAGAATATGGTAAACAGTATGCCACCAGCCAAAATAAAATATTTGCCAGTTCAATATTTCAAGAGGGTGCTTTAATGGCCATAAGACTATACTCATTAACAAAGGATAACAAGACAATGATCAGAATATTGTCCAGAAAAAGGAGATGAGAGTCAGCAAGTGCATATCATCTGCTTAATGAAGATAGGATAAACGAAGACACGTTGCACAGATGTTAAAGGAAGCAGGAGCAACTTTTGTGATAAACTGGAGTAATAGTAGTCACTGACTACCAACCACAGAAATTCACACCTCTTACCATTCCTTCTTACGCTATCTACAAACCATCCAAGTGTGACAACAAAGAGACTATTTCTCAATCCATGCTTCAGAGCATGCTCAAACTTGTGACCACGAAAGCTGTGAAATTTGTTAAGAGTTCACCAACAGAATTTTGCATCCACAGAAAGACTACAATGACAGCATTATGAGAGTGCATCCTGACATAAATTTGGTAGGCTTGACATAACTTGAGTAAGAAGGAAATCATCCAAGGAATACACAACCAAGTTATCAGCAAGGAACTTTATCAGTATTTTTTCCATTGCAATTAAAGCCGAGGAACTCTATCAGTGTTTTTTCCATTTACCAATATAAAAACTTGTATCCATTTCTTTTGCCAATGTTTTGTCAGTTAGTAACACAAGCAATGATCCTAACATTTCTTTTGCTGTAGAATCCCCATCATAACGATTCCCATTTTATCCCGCCAAAGTTACAGGCATGTATGCTTGTCTTCATACCAAAGAGAAGAATAACATCTTCACAGAGGGAACATTACTATAGATGTGTGACGTGTCAGTCCTAAAAAAACAACTTTTGCAACTAAAATTAAATATAGAAGGATATCTGAACAACCAAGTGGGTACATTGAGGATGCAAATTGGGGCTGTATTGACCACCCAATCCCTCTGTTGCATCCTTGACTTGTTTCCTTGATTCTGCAAATGGAATTACAAAACAAACATCAATCGCTGCAAAATTAACCACTCAATCATGATGAAAGAGGCTTGACAAAATATGTATCTAAAACAACACATAGATGAAGCAAAATGCCAAATTAAGCTGCACCACAGGTTTTCAACAAGCCACAGTGAACCAGATGATGTTCTCTTATGCAGTGGTTGGATGCATGATTTATTGACGAAAAGGAAAAGGAAATCAATAAGGGTAACCAAACAAAAATTGAATTTTCTGAGTAAGCCATACAAATATTTCAATCCTTCTTCCAACCAAATATTTTGCTTGAATGTCCTTTCTTTTCCCTGCTTTTCCTTCAACAAATTTGAGTGCTAAAAGGGTTAAATGTCACAAGGATTTAGCAGATATGAAGAATGGACACAGATATGGGAGACAGGAATGTACGAAGATGCGCAAAAGCTACAAAAAGTAGGATACGGATACAACCAAGATAGGTGTTAAATAGGTTGTCTTATAAATTTTTAGATTAGAATCATGTCACACATAAGTTCAAGAATAGTGACGAACCAATTTAGGTATTAAAACCAATTTGAATAGCCATTAGCCTATTATGGGATATGGATACACAAATGTAACATAATATACTCCTTTAGATATAATATTTCTCTATAAAAAGGAAAAATAATAATTTAAAAAAACTAAGCTTTTGCCAGTCCAGAAACTTATTCTTTAATCTATTTAGACTTTCATCCTCTTATTCTGTGGTACAAATATCAGTATATCACAATCTCAGTTTCACAAAAGTTTGGATGTATAAATAATAAATTAGAGTATCCAAAAAGTATCCGATACTTGTTAAATTTAAAGAAAACTAATCTCAGATTCTCAGCGATCGAGTACTATGAGAAGTATCAGATACGTATGCGCTAGTATTCGAAAAGTATATTTGATACGGGAGACAGAGAGACTCCCTTCTAGAAGAATCTGTGCTTCATAGTGTAGCATGAGTGCCTAAAACAGCTATGACTCTAGTACTTACAAATGTGCCATTTCAAACCCACATGAGGGGAAAATGTGGAGGAAAAACATAAAATAATAGTGGCCTGAATAACCGGCTTGGGGTAAGCCCAAGCCACATAGCAATGAATAGTGTGTTCAGTACGATAAGGTTACTGACCGGGTGAACATAACCGAGCAAGTTATGGTTCGCTCGGAGTTCAAGACTCATTCGGGCATTACGGCGAGTCACTCTCTTGTGCAGACTGGTCGTCAGATCAGTTTTGTGCAACCCAGCAATGATTGAGTGTTCGGTCCCATGCTTGTTCGGTATCGCATTGCGGGGACACTCACCGGTGCAACCAGGTCACCCTACCTGGACTGTTGGAGTCATGTACACCCGACCCGGATCCGAATGGGGGTCGGACAGGGGATCTCACATTCCCACAGAAGGGGCTTAAAATAAGGATTTTGCATCGGAGAAGGTATACCCAAATGGAGGGAGTTTTGACCCAAATCTTTTCCCGAATTTGGATTTACAAAAATGGATGCTCTCCCTATGGCATTATTTTCCTTGAAAGAACGAGAGAGAGAGAGAGAGAAGTGTATTATAAATATACCTTTGGATAATCCAGTGACGCATATAACAAGACCGGAGAAGGGACCCGTTGATTTCACCACCACGGCCACTGGGGTTTCAGACAAGACGGATGAAGTAGAGGCCGGGGACGACATTGACTCAAAGGATCGCATACTTCTGAATGAAGAAGAGAATGAAATATCACCAAACAACCTCGTACAACCCTTGCTGTTAACTGCCTCTACTCTACCCCCACTTCCACCCATTTTTACAGGCCACGAAATTGACTGAAGAAGAAACTAAAAAATAGAGACAAGTGGAGGAGTGAAACCAAACGAGAAGCAAAGCGTACTTCTATGAAAGAAAAAAAAAAGATTCGAACGATAGGTATTCGTGAGTAATTGATAGACACTCGATGGGATCTGCAAATAGAAATGATTGGTGGGTAAAATACAGGTAGGATAGATTGGGAAGTAAGAATCAAAGGATGAATCTGAAATTTGGAAACAAAGCGAGATGATCATCAAACTTTGCATTAGGGCAGCACCCAAACTTCTGAGTGAAATTTTTGGGAACTGACGAATTCGAATTATACACGAGAAGAATCTTGTATACGGAGTAGTATTTAAAAGGAATCACACGTCTTCAATCAAAAGAAAATTACACCTAAACCCCTTTACTTGAAGTAGTATTTAATTATAACCCGGAACCGTTAATAGTTAGAGCAACCCCAATGGGGTTGTAAAATAGAAGTGGTTGGATAGTTATTTTAGATGTAAAAAGTGGTTAAAAGTTAGTTGGATGTAAAATAGAACCTATCTCCATCCAATGGTGAGATGTAAAAAAGAGATGGATAATTAATTAACTTTCACTCTTCCTTAATTTTCCCTAACTTTCTTAACCCTAATTCAAGTATTACTTCCGTTGAAAAATAATTTGCCGTATCCGGTAATCGAGGACTTAAAAAAAAAAATTATTCCGAAAAAAAAAAATTTCCGTTCTAATTTTTTTTTTTTTACTTGTCATCCACTTCAATTACACCATTTACTTCATCCATTTACTCTCATCAAACTCTCAACCACATCATTTACCTGATCCATTTACTCCCCTATCAACTACACCATTTATTTCAGTCATCTACTCCCAACTACACCATTTAATTTAGTCATTTACTCTCAACTACAGCATTTACTCTCACCCACTCTCAACTACAGCATTTACTCTCACCCACTCTCAACTACAGCATTTACTTACCATCTATATATAGACCTATCCTCCCCATTATTCATTCTCACACTCAAATATACATACAGTCTCCTCTTTCAAAAAAAAAATCGTCATGAGCAGTTTAACCCAAAGAATATTATTGGGAGAATTTGACGGATCTTCCTCCGATGATGATGAGATTGCAATGGCGCAATTGATCATGATGAGGCAGTACCGAAAATTTCATAAAAGACGCCAACAAGGAGGTCATGTTGGTTCTACAAGCGGTCGAGCCTGGATCCCCCGTGACAGAGTTGGTGCCGACCAACGACTCAATGCTGATTACTTTTGTGAGTATCCGCTCTATGACGAAAACTTGTTTCAGCAACGTTTTCGAATGAGTCGACCCTTATTTCACAAGATCTTGGGTAAACTCCAACAACATGACGTGACGTTTGTCCAAAGGAATGATGCGACGGGAGCTGCAGGTCTTTCTGGTATCCAAAAGATGACAGCAGCTCTGAGGATGCTGGCATACGGGACGCCTGCTGATAGTCTTGATGAGTATCTCAAGATTGGGGAAAGTACAGTAGTTGACTCTCTCAAAGTTTTTGTAAGGGCGTTATCTCCATTTTTGAAGCAGAATACCTGAGAAAACCAAATGAAGCAGATACTGCAAGGCTCCTACATGTGGGCAATCAACGTGGTTTTCTTGGAATGCTAGGCAGCTTGGATTGTATGCATTGGCAGTGGGACAAATGTCCAACTGCTTACCATGGATTCTTCAGCGGCCGCAGCGGAAAACCAACTATCGTACTTGAAGCAGTTGCATCGTATGATTTGTGGATTTGGCATGCTTTCTTTGGCATGCCTGGGTCATTCAACGACATCAACGTACTTGATCAATCTCATCTCTTTGATGATCTCAGTGCCGATCGTGCCCCTCCAGCCCTTTTTGTCGTTAACGGTAGTCAGTACGACATGGGGTACTACCTTGCTGATGGTATCTATCCAAAATGGGCGACTCTCGTTCAAACCATTTCTCAACCACAAGGAAGAAAGAAGCAACACTTTGCGAGGATGCAGGAGGCATGTCGCAAGGATGTTGAAAGGGCATTTGGCGTACTCCAAGCACGCTGGGCAATTGTGAGAGGACCGGCGCGATTCTGGAATGAGGAGGATCTAGGCTACATCATGAAAACATGTGTCATTTTGCATAACATGATAATTGAAGACCAACGTGATCACGATGTTAGTGATGAAATTACTGAACTTCTTTCTTCCAGCCCAATTCAAGTCTCGAGAGATGTGACACCTGCATTGGTTGATTTCTTTACAAATAACCGCAGGATTCGATCGAATGAGGCACATCATTCGCTCCGCAACGATCTTATTGAACACCTATGGGCCCGTAATGGAGATGAAGATTGAGGTTCCCGTGTCGTGGACATTAGCTAAATAAAATGCATTTTATTATCGAGTCTTGTACTTCATTTTCGAGTCTTGTATTTCATTATCGAGTCTTGTACTTCATTATCGAGTCTTGTATTTCATTTTCGAGTCTTGTACTTCATTATCGAGTCTTGTACTTCATTTTCGAGTCTTGTACTTCATTAGCTAAATAAAATGCATTTTATTATCGAATAGTACCTAACGATTACATCAAAGTCATAATTGCTAAAGACTATTACATATGATAATAAAACTTTATTACAATCAATAATCGGGAAAACTAGGAAAATAACCGTTCGAACTTGAGCTAGCCGTCCATTTAGCCAAGATTTCACCCTTGCGATACTGGTAATAAGCCTTCATTTGGGGGTCTTGAACCAAATTCAAGTCCATTTGCATAATCCTATCTTCCATCTCTTTTTCTTTTATTGCTGCCTTCCTCTCCTCAAGCGCCACCCTCCTCTCATCATTTGCCGTAGTCCTTTCCAAAGCCGCGAGTCTTCTTGCTTCCATTTCAGCTCTCCTATCTTCCTTGTCAGATGTAGTTTGGTTGAATTTTTCCATCAAGTTTATCCATTCACGTTCCTCATTATCTGTTTTTTTGGTCTTCAATAATTTTGCCTTTGATGCTTTACATCCAAGAGGCCTCTTTCTTGGAGACTGAACACTACCTCCACTCGTAGGATTGCTATCTTCCAATGAAGTCGCTGTGTTTGGAACTTGAGAGAAATCAAGAGACTCGTTTGGATTTTGAGAGAAATCAGGAGATAGAGGGACCGAACTCGTATCCATTTGTGAAGATCTTGGGTCGGACCGGGGTGGGGTTAAATCTGCCCACTTCATACTGTGTTCTAAGATTGCCCAGCAACAATCCAAATTGGCGAAAGGTTTTTTCTCAGTGTCTTTGTACTGTCTCTTCGCTAGATCAATCTATACACATTATAAAAAAAATTCTTTAATTAATTATCAAAATAATAATATTAACAAAATTCTTATGAAAACAGAAACTTGATAGAACCAAAATAATTCCTCATTTTGTTATACAAATAAATTCTTATGAAAACAAAATAATAATATTAACAAAATAATAATACCTCATTTTGTTCTGTCATTCCACTTTGATGTTGCCTTTGAATTTGTCTTAAAATTCCACGATATTTGTTGCAAGCCTGCTGGATGACTTGCCATCGAGACTTGATAGAAGCATCCGAACGTACATCGCCTCCTGTGAATTCGGTGTATTTGTTTGCAACCCGATCCCATAATTTAGATCGTGCTTGATTGGTACCGACAATTGGGTCTTGACTAATGCACAAGTAAGCATTACAAATTGCTTCATCTTGATCGGAGGTGAACGATTTTCCTCTCGCACTACGACTTCCATCTGCCATAATTGATACACTATTTTTTTTGGAGTGTGTTTGTAGAGAATGGAGAAATTTTTTTGAATGAAAAATCCTACTCAAAACACACATATTTATAGGCAAGGAAAAAAAAATTACCGTTGCAATTTTTTTACCCGTTGGGAAGCCAACGGTCAGATTCAATCAAAAAAAAAAAAAAAAAAAGGGCCAACGGTTGGATCAAAAACAAACCAATCCAACCCAACACCCTACTTTACTTTACTCTTTCATCTGTTCTCTCTCTCTCTCTCTACGAAGAACAACAGAGAAAAACCCTCGGCCGCTCCTCCCAAAAGCAGACGACACATCTCTCTCTCTCTCTCTCTCTCAAGCAGACCCATCTCTCTCTCTCTCTCTCTCAAGCAGACCTCCCTCTCTCTCTCTCTCTCTCTGAACCGAAGGGTACTCACAGCCGAAAGGGCACAACCGGCGACAGTTTCAGAAGGGCAGGCCGGCGGCATGCATCTGTGGCGTCCATGGATCGTCAAGAATCGGGGTAGGAGACGGTCATCTCCGGATTCCAGCATGTTCTACCAGATTCCGGCGAGTTCTTCCCATTTCCGACGACTTTCCGACGATACCAGGTAACCTCCGGCTGTCCAAAATTCTGGTATTTTCAGTTGGGTGTGACCTGTCCATTATAGCTGTAGTTAAATGGGGATGGAAATATCCATCCCCTTTTCCATCTCTGCCATTTTAGCACCTGTTTTTTTCTATTTTACATCCCCATTGGAGGGGGTTTTTTTGGCATCTGGTGCTATTATAAGTATACAACCCACTTTTACATCCCATTGGGGATGCTCTTATGTCTACTAGATATATGTCATCTAATTAGATGGGGCAAATGAATGGATTTGGACGGGTTGAATATGAGTGGATCAAATATGGGTTGAAAGTAGGTGGGTTGAAATGGATTGGATCAAATATGAGTCAAGTCATACCCAAATCCGACCCGACCCGTTTTCTTTCCTTTTCAATTACTTTTAGCTGTTTTCCTGCCACTTTATCTACCAACTGACTCATTTACCCACCATAGATTGACTAGAGAGAGAGAGGGGGCTCAGTAACGATGGCAAACAGAGGCAATCCCAAATCTAAAATAGAGGCAGTCCAAACAGGGGCATAAGAACTGCCAATACATAGAATTCTGATGATTTATAATGCCTAATTTTACAATCCAATTCGGTACTTATTTTACCCTTACATTTAGAATCCTGTAAAAAAATCATGGTCCAAACCGAATTTTTTTAATTAAGACAAACAAGGCAGATTTTTCGCATCTTTGGGGGTGAGAGAGAGAAAAGGGGCTTGTTTTGATTCAATAAGTTAAGTGGTTTATTTTGTTTGCAGTTTTGCGTTAAATTTTTGTTATTTATTGATTCGTCTCAATGAAAAGAATCGGAAAAATGAAAAATTATGATCGAAACTCAAATCACGTTCCGCTAAGGTTCTTTTTTTTTTTTTTGAGGTCTTATTTTCCGCTTTACGAGACAGACTATTCTCTCACAATACATCATCTTTAATTCAAAAAAGTATTTTTTTTCTTATTTGGCTTAGTATAACACAGTCTCATAATTTTGTGAATAAAAACAAAAATAAGTCAGAAAGATAGAATTTTTTTTACTTATTTTTGTCTTTATTCAAAAAATTGTGAATTTTGATCATAATTCTTTTACTTTTTTGATTTCTCTCTATGAAAAGAATCAAAAAATCAAAATAGTTTGACACAAATTTAACAAATGCGAATTTTTATCACCTTTCATTAAGGAATGTGAAGAGAATGTGTGTGCCTGTATAGTTTGTAAAGGTTTAGCTGAAAGATGTGGGCCCCATTTTCCAAAAATTTAAAAATTTCAAGTCTTTTTCTTGTGCCAGCTTATTGAATGAGAGGGAGAAGTGGGAGGCCCCAGAATCCACATAGAATCAATGGCTGTTAATAAGTGGGAGTAATTTTGTCTTTGAGCACGGAAATTTTAGGTTCTATCTTTCCACCCATTACCAACCCATCTAAACCCATAAAATCAGTGGGTTTATTAAGTTGGCCCAATTAGAACCCATATTTAAATATGGGTGGGTTTGGGCTAATTATAAATTGATGGGTTTGGGTGAAACCATATTACTAGACCCAAATTGCCACCTCTACTTCTAATGCATGGAATGTGAACAATGGTAGTGTAAACGAGAATTGTTCAAAGTTCTCCCTCTCTCTCATTTTTTGAAAAATAAATACCAAAACAAGAATTTCATAGATAATATGAGGTTCTCATAGTAACCCCCAGAGAATTGTTGATTGTGAATTTGAGCTCGTCATATTAACTAGGTTTAGTTGCGACTATTGGTTTGTTCGGTAGGGAGTAATATTAAGAATACTGCAGACATCATTATTTTGGTTTGGTTGGTATGATGTCATGTAATTCCTCCAAGAATCTATTACTGCTTCCATGTCATAAAGGTGACCATCATTGAAAAAATATAGCTTTTAGGATGATTTAGGATTGTTTGTGAGGCTGTTCAATAGTAAGAAGGACAATTCATTTAGGTACGCACAGGCGGCCAGCGAAAAATTCTATGCCTGAATGTGGTGTTTAATTGCTAAAAATTGTGTTTATAGTGGATAATTGATGGTTAGAATTCGCAATTGCCTTCTAATTAGTGCGTAATTAAGTTGAACGATTCAATTATTGCAAACTAAATATCCAGTTACGCCGGGCCTTTAGGTACGTCTACTCAAACTTTATTTAGGACACTCAAAGCCATATAGAATACTGAATTCTTCGAGTTGTGCCTTTAGGCATAGGCATGCGCTGGTACATATATATATATATATATATCCTTACATGTACAAACTTGAACTGCGAGCATGTTTAGGTCTATCAAATGCAGCATTTTGTTTAGGTCTGTCAAATGTAGCATTTTTTTCCTAGTTCATCATCATTGTATGTAGGACTACAATCGAGTAGAGCCGAGCTTTGGCGTGTTTAGGCTCGGCTCGCCGCAAAAAGGGCTAGCTCAAATCAAGCTATGATTTTTTGGCTTGAGCTCGGCTCAAGAACTATCATTTAGGCTCGAGCTCAGCTCATGATGGCTCGAAAGCAAAGTCCAGCGAAGCAGTGAAGGAAATAGTTGTGGTCCTCCCTCTATTTATTAAACTGTTTCATTACGTAAATGTTTCGACACAAATTCTCCGGGAAATTCTTGGCCGGTCCCATATTTTGTTTGGGGTTTCGTGCAGACCCTTTTTTGTAGAGCTATCTCATCCAGCCCTTTTAAATATGCTTTTACTATTTTGCCCTTTTGTAGAAATTTTTTTGTGCCATTTTGCAGAATTTTTTAGGGTGTGAATTCTTGGAGGTGTAAATTTTTTAGGGTATGAATTCTTGGGGGTGTGAATTCTTGGAGGTGTGAATTTTTTAGGGTGTGAATTCTTGGAGGTTGGAATTCTTGGGAGTGTGAATTCTTGGGTGTGTTGCAGAATTCACATCCTTTTTGCAAAATTCACATCCCATCTTCACTATTCATGTAGAGACCCGTCCCTAATTTGAATTTATTATATTTAATAATGTGGTTACGTGTAACTGTATTAATAACTAGTGGATGCCTGTGCCTGAAGGCACGACACGACACGTTTTTTTAAAACAACCGGAGTAAATTGATCATTGTCCAGTTTCTCTTTTTTTTATTTTATGGAAACATGTTTCTTTTTGGATTTTTTTAATTTATCAAATACCACTAGATATGAAATTTTTTTCCCCTTCCATGCAGTGGTTATCTTTTTCTATCCCTTATTTGTGACTGTTCCCTTTTGTTTTTCCTTAGCCATTGTGTAGACACCCCAATTTGGACTTATTAATTATCCTTCATTTGTGGCCTTGAGGCTCCCCGATGATGAAACGGAATCAAAACAGGCCTTGGACAAACTTGGACGATGCTTCTTGGGCTTTTTCAAAACCAAAATCCTTTTTTTTCCGACACCCTGAGGGTAAAATTGGCACACATTTCAGCATATAAAATACCTTTGAATGAAACCAATTGGGTTAGAAAGAGGACTCAACGAGCTTTCCAACGCTTCAAAAAACACCCAAAATCGAGTTCGGGAGTGTCTGTGGCGCCCCGCTGAAGTTTGGCAGTCACTCCCAAGCGCTCGGGAACACTCCCAAGCGTTCGGGAGTGCCACTCTTGAGCGCTCAGGAGTGCTGACAGGCCAATGCATGTTGAGCTTGACCTTTGACCATGGCTTTTTCAGATTTTTCAGATCATTCAAACCTGAGGTTCAAACCTGCACGTTCCAGGCCTGGCATGGCATCTCATCATGAAGATTTTCCCTCCCAAAATGATTTTATTGAAGTTTTGATTTCATTTTCAAACCCAAACCAAAGGTTATCTTTCCCTATAAATACCCTTTCATTCTACACCCCAAGGCCACAAAATTGAACTCTCTCTCTCCCCTATTTTCAGAAAATTCTGTTTCAAACACTCTCAAACATTTTTCAACACAAATATTTTCCAACTTCCACCTTCAAATAATTTTCAAGAAAAATCCAAAAATCACAAAAGCAAATGAGGTCTTAGACTTCATTTTTCTACTGTTTTTCAGCCCTTACTCAAACTATCATACTCATCCAAGAAGTCCTGTTCAAGCTCAAAGGTATAAAATCTCATTTTTATACTTAAAAATCTATTGTTTTTCTCTGTCTGAGGGAGATCAGTGGCTCATACCAGTTCTTCATACTGGTTGTGAGCCACCTGATCTTGGTTTAACAACAAGAGCAAGAGGCTACAAAGGTTTTTCAGTCCATTGGCCTCACTCCCGAGCGCTCGGGAGTGTTTACATGCCATTACGGCTCACTGCTTCCTATGTATTGCCATTCTTCTGATCTTTCAAGTGCAGGGATGTGCCCATTTGTTCTCAAAAGTATATATCTGCTATTGTAAAGGCAAGGAGGCATGGCTTGGAAGATTGGGGTTTGCTTTCAATCTGCCAAACCCTATGCTGAGCCTATCAGGGGTTCAAAATAATCTTCAGTTTTCAACTTTGGCTTTATATATTGCCTGTGCCTAACAAAACTTGCAAGGTTGGACAGTGGCACTCTCGAGCGCTTGGGAGTACTCCCGAGCGCTCGGGAGTGAAGTCAGTGGCAGTCTCCAGTTTTCTGTCATTTATGCATTTGTCCATCGTTATTTCGCCACTTCATGTCCACTGGCACCAGCATGCACTTTCTACTTGGTATACCTGTGGCTACTTGCTAAATGCTTTAATGAAATAAAATGTTGTCGAAAAATCCCACAAACATTTAGTAGAGACCGATCTTGTATCGGGCGAGAGGGGTGCCGTAAAACCCTTCCTTTCTCATAACATGGCTTCCGAACCCTCAAACGATCTCTGGTTTTCAATTCAAATCAATCATTTTCAAATCAAAACGGTTTCTTGGATGGCAAACCACAAATCCGGGTGGCTACTCTTTCAATTTTTCAAATCCGGGCGGGTAGCCCACACATTGCTTATGTCTTTCCGACAAAAAAGAGTAAAATCTATATCAAAACTTTTAATGTATAAACCAAGAGGCATATGAAGAACTGAATTTTTTTTTTGTCAGGATTCAAACATTAAGAACCCATATGCTACCAAGTTACAGAAATTAGCTATATATAGGCTATGACGTGAAGAACCCATATACTACCAAGCCTGATAATCATTTTATTGAACCTCTAGAACTAACAAATTAATACACCAATCAAAGGCTAAAACTTCAATACAGTAACTAACACTTCAATACACCAATCAAAGGATGAAACTTCAATACACTAAATTTTTTCATGGATTAAAAAGCAATTTAAAATACCAAACTTGGTAATAGTATTTTTTCCTTCTGTTTTTTCTTTGTTTTGAAAATTAAAAAGCAATGTAGGAAAACCTTAGTCTAGTGCGAAATTGAGGATGGGGGGATTCTTACCAGAGAGAGAATCAAATGGATTTTTTTGTGGATATGGAGAAGATGTGTACAGAGACTAAGGCGATCAATTGGCAATGAATTGAGGGGGGCTCTAACCCGAAACATCAGATGAGTTGGTGGGCGCTGAGTGTTTCGTTGTGCGCTGAAGAATGGGTTATGGGAGAGAGAGGGAGGGAGGGAGGGGGGAGAGAGAGATTTAAAGACCGTAACTATGGAGGGAGAGAGGTAGACAGACGTGAGACTTGTTAACAGGTTGGAATCAATGATTCAATCCAACGGCTGTAACCTATTGGAATTTCAATCCGACGGCTGGCCGGAGACGTGCTTTTGTTTGTACGAGTAAACAAAAATCACTCTGTTTATAATATAGATTCTGTAGACCATGAACCGAGTGCATTGGGACCCACGTGTACAGTGGAAATTTGTTATACACCTTAGAGTTGATTATTAATTAGTTTAGTGAATTTAGGGGCTTTAAGAGTAGTGGTTTATATCATAATAGGATGTGGAGAAATAATTAACTACTTGGAGAAGACTAGTGTAATTTTTGCACCTACATGTTTGATGCACCAGAGAACTCCACGCCAGTTCTCTTTTTTTTTTTCGTAGCGCGCTCTCTCTCAACTCTACCAATCCTAAGACTTCAAACCCCAAATCGGAGGCCAAGATTCAAGAATCTCGCTAAAAGGCAAGAGGAAACAATGATCTACAAACAGAGGGCTACGCGTTGACCCGAACAAAATCTTGATCGGCCAACTTGGGAGTTCCTAGCATTTTCGGGATTTGGCTCCTTTGAGGTAGGATTCTTGCTAAATGCGTAAATATGAGAATATATAGTAAGATGTGCATTGAATTTGTGATATTAAGTGTTTTTCCCAATTTTAAGCAAACCCTAACTTATTCTAAGTGTGTATGATACATGTATGTATGAGTTGAGCAAGAGTTAGAAACAAAAATATAGAACTGTAAGTTTAGAATTTCTGGACAGAAGGAAGAAGCTGCGTTTTTGTTCAATTTTGCTGTTCTTAAACTAAGTAAATGGTTATAAGTCCTTATGAGTCTTAAATATTGTTAAGTTGGTGATGTTTTGGAGTTAGAATTATTAAAAAATATTGAGCATACGATTTTTAATGAATTTTCGAACACTGACTTCTTTACTAGAAAGTTGTGTTTGTTGCACAGAATTTATGAGTTTAAGAGTGAATTTGACTTGGTTTCCTTGCTTGTAAAAATCCGGAAAAAATCAGGGATGGACTTTGATGTGTTCTTATGAGTCCCACAAAATCTTAGGTCATTTGCAATGGTAGTTTATCCATGGTAAATCTTCAAAGACAGTAGGTACGAACCGAGATT
Source organism: Rhododendron griersonianum (assembly GCA_018127125.1). NCBI lineage: Eukaryota > Viridiplantae > Streptophyta > Magnoliopsida > Ericales > Ericaceae > Rhododendron > Rhododendron griersonianum. Next base: position 34,738,983 of record CM030793.1, on the reverse strand, counting down.
TTTATTCCAAAGAAGATTCACTCACTTTGTACATCGTATTTGACAAGGTATTTGTACCCAATAAATTCTGGAAAAATGAGGAGAGAAAGTTTGAAATGTCTAGGTGCTATGATATAAATTTGGGACCTATTGAACTTCAATTAAAGTTTTGGTGAAGTTTTCAAATTCGTGCGTCACTGCAAAAATTGCAAGTTACAGCATATTGAGAGATTTATAAAAAAAAAATCATTTAGAGGTCTTGTTTATGTTTCGAGTGCACGAGATTTGGTGAGAATGTTCCTTATTATGTATAGTTTCATTGTGATAAGTTTTACTTTTAACTTACTTGTGATTGATCCTAGATTAATTCGACTTCATTGAAGAGTCAGAATTCTCAGTTATGTTAAGGACATAATTGTCCAGTAAGAACTCTAGATGCATTACTCAATTCACTATGATGCTCCTCTATATATTCTCACTTATAGAAAGGGTTAAGAGTGTTTCAACATATATGAGTGGTGTTTTAAATGGGAATTGTGTTGTAGGTGCTAACGAGGCCTTATTTAGTCTATTATGTGATTTTGGTATGTTTGACTTGTTTTCAAGTCTAATATGTTTGAATAAATGAAAATGTGATACATGGGTAAGAGTTATATGCCTACAAGGTGCTTGATAAAATGTCTAGGAGAAAAGATAAACTCATCTTTGTAATTAGACACCACACTTGAGACTATGAATGATATAGAAAGTTCTCTTTAGAGTTTTGAATAATTAACTTTGGTTTGGGTGCTCGGTTTATGAGTTCAGTACGATTGGTTTATTGATTTTGGAGTTGTAGTACTGTGAGCATAGTGGTAGTCCATAGGGATCACAGACGGTGAAAGTCCAGGGGAAAGAGTTGTGGTGACCTTAAGGGCAGTGTTGGAACCAACGGGCTAAGCCTTGGGAAAACATTTGGAAATTGGTAATTGGTTCCCACTTTGGTTTGGACTCCCCAATTATGGTTGTTCGTCGTTCTAGTATTTATTTGGCGAAGTGTTTGGTATCAATGTTGATGGATGTATGTTGAATGTTTTCTTGTATTATCTCATTGATAGCACTTGTTGATTTATTGACGACTCATTTTGTAGGTATTTGTTCTCTCTCTATATGTTTATGTGTTTGGCTCTTTTTTTTCTTTGATTTCTTCTCTATTATTGTTGATTCTAGCCTTAGGCCCTTATTGTTTGCAAAACTCTAGATTTTGGTTAGGGTTATTGAAGTTTGGGTATTCTCACTCCTAATTGAAGTTCTTAAACATGTTGTATTCCTATATTCAACACTCTTTCTTGGTTCATTGTGGTAACTATTTGAGAAATCAACAAATACATGAGTTTGGGATTGTGCCACTTGAGTAGATTTGGGGCTTTTGTGTTTTTCTCCCTAAATTTATAGAAATAAGTTTAGGGTTGTTCTTTGGAGACACAATGATACTAAAATGGTCTTGAAACTAATGATTGGATTGGAATACTTGATCACAAAATACCAAATGAGAATATTCAGGACCCACCAACGGGTGAGATGCCTAGCAGGGGATATCGGGATCCCATAATTGGCCCGGTAGGAGCAATCGCTCGTAACATATTCAGGACCCACCAACGGATGAGGTGTCTGGCAGGGGATATCGGGATCCCATAATTGGCCCGGTAGGAGCAATCGCTCGCAACATAGTCAGGGTGAGGTGCTTGGCAGGGGATATCGGGATCCCATAATTGGCTCGACAGGAGCAATCGCTCGTAACATATTCAGGACCCACCAAAGTGCCTGACAGGGAATATCGGGATCCCATAATTGGCATGGCAGGAGCAATCGCTCATGACACATAACGTTGAAATGGAAATGTGATACAAAGGGATATGATAAATGAAATTGGAGTTTTAGAATGAATGACATATGTGTATGAGTTCCTTGATATCTATAGTTGTGATGAGTCGTATGTGTTGTCTTGTTCAAAGTATCTTTGCTCGCATTACAATTTCCTTAGTATTTGTCATCTCATATATATGCATTTAAAATTTGGATTATTATCTTGATAGATTATTTTGTTTATTATTTCGGTTGGATGCTTGAGAATTAAAAGTTACTAGGGTTCGTTTGTTCTATGTTACTATATACCCAATTGCTATCTTTTGGGCTTAAAAAAGAAGAAGAAGAGGTTTTTCTTAGAGTATTGAGAATACACTAACTTACAATCCGACTTATTTAAAAAGAAGAAGAAAAAGTTATCTTTATGTAGGTGCATTATGCTTGCGCTCTCTTATCTTAGCATTTAGCATGTCTCCTATTGAGCCGACTCACGTTGTATAATCCAACATTTTTCAGGTGATGAAGAGTGTAAAGTCCATATTTTGGCAAATCCCATGACAAAATCGTTTTTGATTTGTACCCCATTAATCATGCTGAAATTTATTGGTTTAGAGAATTTGTTTAGGAAAGTCAATCAATTGTATTCTGTAATTTATCAAGAAAGGCATAACGAAAAAGTTGTCAAAGGAAAGTAGTTTTGGAAGGGAAAGAAGTGTGGCTGTCAAAGAAGTATTCGGCACATGCTGTATTAGAAAAAGGAAAAGAAGATATCGTGGGTGACAATTTATGGAAATGATTGTCTGTCATGGTGCTCGAGCAACTCAAGACAGGGTACCTTCTGTGCTCGAGCAATGTTCCTGTTTCAGTCTATTTATATGCGGTTTTATTGACTGTTCATGGTTACCGAAATATATCAGAGCTTTTCATCTTGGTGTCCCATACTGAGTAATGTCTAAAGGTGACCGGTTCGTATATCTTGAAGTTACACATGACTCGTGATCATGAACCCTTCTGCATAAACTTCAAGTGTTCTTTTTCAACCACTGTTCCAACAAGTTGAATCATTCTTCCGGTGGATTCTGGAAGTATATCGGAGGACTTGTGGATTCAAGGCGTGCGGCAATCAACCACTTGGTGCGGTGTACGTGGATTCGACAAATCGGTCTTTGGTCAATCGGTGAGGATTCACGATTGTTTTATTAAGATCATTTGTAACTGCACAATGATTATTTTTAGTGGTTCGATTTCCTCCCGTGGTTTTTACCCTTTTTAAGGGGTTTTCCACGTATGTTCTTGTGTTCACATGTTATTGCTTTTTCGTTCCTTTATTACGTTGCTTTTAAGTAATTGATAAAACAAAAGGAATTTCAAAGAGAAACTCCAGAGTTGAGAAAGTCTAATCCGTATCTGCGTTTTTTTTTATTTATAACTCCAACTTATCTTGGTGAAAATTGTAAACTTTTAAGGTGTTCAACTTATTTTAATATGAATTGAGTTCATATTCTCTATCAAGACATGTAATATGCATTTTGTGAGTGTTTAATAGAAAGTCGTGGTTGTTATGTACAGATGTTCTAATTAATTTTGTGGGAATTGTCAACTCTTAAAAGTGTAATTTATTTTGAATGAGAGTCAAGTTTACATTTTCCATTGGAGACGATGATGGTTTATTTTATGAAAGGTACAATTATTTATGTTTAAAAACAAGGGTGTGGCAATTCACACCTCCAAAATTCACACCTCTTGCAGAAATCACATTCAAATGAAGAATTCACATTTTCGAAAAAATACAACTCACCCTGAATGAAGAATTCACAACTCATAGTATAGACAAAAAAACAAACTCAATAATGCAGTAACATAGGACTCAACTATCAGAACTCATATCAAAAACTTTATTCCTGGAATTTATATTTCACATCGGGTCGATTCTCACAAACCAGTACAAAAAAAAAACAGAAACAAGAACAGATCTAGAGTTATAGGTAGAAACGAGATCACAGAGAGAGAGAGAACAAATAACAAGGAGCTATATCTTCTGTTTAGATTTGTCAACTTCTGCTTCCATGGCTTGTACTTCGTCTTCGGTTTGTTTGTTTCTGATGAGTACGTCTTCTTCTTCGGTTGGTTGTACTTATACTTCTACTGGCTGGCGGCGGCTTTTTCGCGGGAGATTCGGCGGCCAGCGGCAAAGTCTCGCCGAAGACAAGGATGGCGACGAGGAACATGGCGATGGAGAGAAAGAGGGGCATGAAAAAGGCTACGACGTGTACGAATTTGGAAGACATGTACCTTGGATGTGGGATTTTAGGGGTATTTTGGGTACCTCACTTAAAACAGGACTTATGCAGGTAGGATTTGACAAGGAGTAGGCCTAGACAGGTAAATAGAGACAAAACAGAGCCGGCCTGGAAGAACTCTCAAATTTCGTCGGTCCATCTCAATCTTTGGCCCATTAGATAAACAAATAGTTTAACTTCTTATTTTCCCAACACATGTCAGAACCCTTGGGCTTAGGCCCTATTTTTGCAAGTGGTCGTCCATTTCATATTGTGGTCGACTTGTCTTCATTGTGTTCGATCGTTTGGCATGGTGGTCATCCAATTGTGTTCTCCCGCCATTGGTGACTTGTTAAGCTTCGCAATTAAGACACTCAAATGTTGGAGATCAACATGCTACGACAGATTTTATAGCTCAACATTCTTATTTAGCATTTAAGGAAGATCAAATTTGCAGAGGGAAGATTTGCATCTCAACGGTTCTATATCAACGTTCAACTATCTGGGTATAAATAGAGGAGTTTTTTTTAATCCGCAATAGAAGAGTTCAACAGAAGTAAAATTTACCAAGAGTATATCACAGCAATACAAATCCATCTCATCATTTCTCTCTCTCAGATATCAAATTGTATTATTTTCTTTGTGAGAGTTTTCGTGAGGTCATTTTATTCTCAGTCTGAGAAATTAGTGAGCTTCAATTTTTATCTTGTTCTGTGAACAAACAAGAAAATTTCCTCTGTAAAATTTATGTATGTGCTACTGAACTGGGTTTTGTTTTGTGAGTGATTTTAGAGTTTGGGAGATAAATTCTAGCGGTTCGACTAACTCCTCAGGAAAGTTAGCGGTGTGATTGTAAGGTTTAATTGGCACCAGAAGCGGTTGTGTGATTAGTAAAACAGCGGCTCCTTAGGCCAGTGGACAAAACTCGGACCGAACCATGCATTATTCATCTGTGTGTGCTATCTCTCTCCCTTAACTCTCTTATTTTTTATCTATTGCTACTTAATTAATTAGTTGCTTGATTTGTTTTATTTTATTTAGCCAAATAATTTATTACTCCCTCCGTCCCAAAATATTTGGGTTTTTTGGGGATTCTAGCCATTTAAGGAGCTCCATAATTACAAATTAGAAGAAAATAAATTTCCTAAAATACCCCTGATTTGACGGCAATTATTGGCTGCAAAAAATTCTTTCAAATTTTTGGCTCCAAAATCAAAAGCAAACTCTCCGGTAAGATTGGCTCCAAAATCATTGGCGGAAATTTCAAGTTTTCAAATTTACGGAGTAAACCCTTTCAAACTCTCCCTATAAAATGGAAAGTATCCTTTCCTGTTTTCCTTCCATCTCAACTTCTGTCCCTACCAAAAAGACTTCCAGACTTCCATTCCTACTGTTCCTCTTCTTACCAAAACAGTTCCTTTCTCGGAGGAGTAATTTTCTTCTCATACCATAACAGCCCATATCCAACTGTATTCCTTTTCTACCAAAACAATTCCTTTCTTAAACAATTCCTTTCTCGGAGGAATACAGTTCCTTTCTTAAACAATTTCTTTCTTTGTTACCAGCTGCTAAAAAGCTTCATCTTCCTTTTCGAGCTAACCATGGATTTGAGTGTCTTTGAAAATTCCTCTATCCAGTCTAAAACCAAAAGAAATCTGACCAATGAGCAACACCAAGCGATTTTTGAGAATCTGTTGATGCAGAGTAGGTGTGGGAATTTAAAAAAGGGTTCTATCAGTGCTATTGCTGCATTCTTCTCCGTCGATGTCAAAACAATTCGTCGGATTTGGCAGCGAGGGCAAGCTTGTATTGCCAATGGTTTGCCCGTTGATGCATCGAGCCAAATGTCAAAAAGAGTTGGGCACAAGCGAATTCAATTTGACGTCAACCAAATTGCTAGAATCCCATATTGTCAGCGAACCAATGTCCGCTCTTTGTCAATGGCTGTGACTGTTCCGAAATCAACGCTTCATCGGCGAATCAAAGAAGGGGAAATCAGGCCGCATACTAGTGCAATAAAACCGTACTTAACGGAAGAAGGTAAGAGGTCAAGGCTCCAATTTTGTGTTTCAATGGTAGAACCAAGTAGTCTGCAAAGTCAGCCCATGTTCAAAGGTATGTACAACTATGTACACATTGACGAGAAATGGTTTTTCTTAACAAAAGGAGCGGAAAGGTATTATCTACTTCCGGCAGAAAAGGAACCACATCGCACTTGCAAAAGCAAAAAATTCATCACAAAAGTTATGTTCTTAGCGGCTGTAGCTCGCCCCCGATTTGATGCGAATCACAATGAAGTGTTTTCCGGTAAGATTGGCATCTTCCCATTCACTTACAAAGAACCTGCCAAACGCACAAGTAAAAATCGTGTGGCTGGCACAATGGAAACAAAGTCTATTTTGCAAGTAAATAGAGACGTTTTCCGATCTTATTTGATTAACAAAGTTCTACCAGCTATCCGCTCTAAATGGCCACCTTCAAGTGCAATGGACACCATTTACATTCAACTTGATAATGCTAGACCACACATTCACGCATTTGATCCCCAATTTGTCGAAGCTGCGAGTAAAGATGGATTTGATATCCGCTTATCCTTTCAACCTCCAAACAGTCCAGATTTGAATGTGTTAGATCTTGGATATTTCAATGCAATCCAATCTCTTCAACATCAACGAGCACTCGCAACCATTGATGAACTTGTTGATGCGGTTGAGAAATCTTTCGAAGAATTATCACCGGAAAGTCTTGATCACGTTTTCTTAACTTTGCAAGCATGTATGGTTGAGGTGATGAAGGTTAATGGGGGAAACAACTATAAATTGCCTCACATGGGGAAAAGGCGATTAATGAGAGATGGTATACTTCCTTCGCAACTTCAATGTGAGTGGGAGACGTTAGAAAACGCATTGGTCCACCTCCAGCAGTGAGCTCACTAGTGAGTTGCTTTTCTTCTTTGTTTTTTTGTTTTTTTCAATAACCCAAATCTGTTTGTGCCATTTAACAGTAAGCCATTTCCTCTTCATATGCAGGTTCCGAACTTGGTAGCTTTTGGCAAAGTTCTTCAGTCAACTAAGAACTCTTTTGATGGCATTTTGCACTCTTTTGATGTAAATAGAACACTCTTTTGATGGCAATGGACAGTAGTGTAATGGAAAAAAATTACTGTATCTTTTGCTCTTTTGATGGCATGGGCAATTTAGTGCAAATGGAAAATCTGTAGTACATGGAGCTCTTTTGGTTTAAGTGTAAATGGACTTGTAAGTAAGAAGGGTTTGTACAGCTCTGTTTTGGAAATGCAATGGAGAATGTTCTAAGAATTTTTAGCACCTCTTTGTTGTTGCTGTTTTTCAGTTTAAGTTCTTCTTTCTTTTTCTTTTTTTTTTTTATGTTGATTGTGACTTGGAGGGAAAGGGCAAAATTGGAAATAAACCCAATGATACCCACTGAAAAGTAAAAATGGACAAATATATTGGGACAACAAAAGATGGAATCATGGGCCAATATTTTGGGACGGAGGGAGTATTTGGGTATTTTAGTTAGGAACCCAATTCACCTCCTCTCTTGGGTTACCTTTTGGGTAACAAGTTTGGTATACACATAATTTTCTTTTCTCGACAAATGAAACTTATAGAAAACTCAAAAGGGGTACATTGAGGGAAAACACAGTAAGCGCAAAAACACTTACTCGATTAGGCACCTGGAAGTCATTCATTTCTATTTTTTCATTTGAGTGTCTTGGACATGATTAGAAGAGCATTTGTGGCAAGAGATGTTAGTCTATGGGATGGAGGCAGTCTTGCCCAGATTGGGAACTACAGATGTATTTGAGACCTTAGATATATTATGGTTGGAAACCTAGAAGAGCAAAACAGGACAAAAATGAGCTTGGGACAATTATTGAAGAAAGATCTCATATTCACAACACTACCATAAGATAAGCAAGTTCGGTTTAAGTAGGAATATAGATGGTATATATACAATTTCCATGGGATATATACACTTGCGATTTGACAAATCAATGATATTTGTTTGTTGTATTATCATTACATCTATAATGCTTTCAAGATTTCAATTGTTCTATTTAACCTTGTGATTGGTTGGTAATTTGTTCTCGTTAGATACTGAAACATTGAAGTTGAAAGCTTGGGAACAACTTGCTTCTGAGGAGGATACGTGACGTTCGTTTCCCCTTGTGAAATGTCATCATTTTTTGCAGTTTCTATATGTATATACAAGTTTCTTCTATGAGCAACAAAAATAATTTTTTGTTGGAAAGAAGGGAAAGGAGATTGGCAGGAGGAATTTTTTATGTATATCTAATGTTCTAACTTAAGGTTACACTTGACAAATTAAGCATTTGTGCATCAATTTTCATTTTCTGAAGTATTTTTTGTTCTTGATTGATGATTGAGGTCATCATCAAACTAATTATTTAGCTGACCAGCCAACTGAGTTTGTCCTCCATCCGTCAAAAGAGGGAGCAGAGGTTGCATCCTGGACCTTAACAATTGAGGTTTTTCTAGGGCCTATGCTAACCCTTTGCTAGGAACTATCGCATCAAGTCATTGGTATGCGAAATCAGATGCTATTATACAAGGATTCTTCTAGATTTGTATATTAAACTCCAAACAACAGTTTATCCAAAAGATAAGAAAAAAGGAGAATACTGAATATATGCATGTCTAGCCATGTACCCAAAGCAATAAGACATATTCACCCCCGGGTAATGTAACTTGGCCATTACGTCATTGTTGAAGATATGAGGTCAGAAGTGGAACAGTTATTTCTTATGCAGTTTAAACTCATTTTTACTTAAATGAGTGTCTATGCTTAAACATAGTGATTGTATTTATGGGGATTGTTGATCTCCTGTAGGAAAGGAAATTCCTGGTGATGGTGATGCCCAAAGAGGCAAAGACTCTTGCTTTATGCAGGTGCCGATCATGTTCTGCATAAGGTTTGGAAACTCAATATCATTGTAGTCTTGTTCTTACCTTATATATGCGTGAGATAATCCTTCAGAGAGTGAATCAGTTGTTTTTTACATTGTAATAAATGGATCTCAACTGAACGATTTCTATGTTAATTACTCCATATTGAAAAGAGTAACTGCTGTCCAGAATTACGCCCGTTTGGATGGAGGATTTGATTTTAGGTGGATATAGAAGGAGGGTGGATATAGAATGAGGGGTGATATGTAAGAATGGTGGGTCCACCTCATAAGAAGGGTGGATTTGTAATCCAATGTTTGGAATGGTTTTTAAAGAAGGGGATATATGAGGTGGATATAAGGAGATAAGTTGTCAAATGACTGAATTGACCCCACTTTGATTTTTTAATGCTCAAAATTGGTTTATTTCTTATTAATTAGCTTTAAATTATATTTGTAAATTTATTTTAGGATAAATAATTTCAGTTAAGAATACAAATGTTTAAACCTTTTCTTTTTTTTTAAATTATATTTTTTTCCCAAAAAAATAACAAGTAAGCCATATCATATTTTAGAAAAATGTTTGCTGTGTTTGGATTGGAATTTGAAAAGTTTTTTGAAAAATAGTAGGGGTAATAAGTGGAGAGAGATAGAGAGAGAAATGTTGGAAGTAGGGAGAATCTAGGTGGAATCTAGGGGGAATTTTTTGAAAAATTCTTTTTGAATTGCTTGAAAAATTCTTTTTGAATTGCAAAGAGAACAAGGCAGTTATTTTTCAAAAAAAAATTGAAAAATATAATTGGGAAGTGATGAAAGAGAGTGTGCGTGTATATACACACACACATAATTGGAAATTAAAAAATATACAGTAATTGAAAAGTGAATATACGTAATTGGAACTTAAAATATCATTACATATATGTATATATAACACTCAGGATCTGTTGAGGGATCCCGGACAGGCCTTTGGTGCTGGACTGTGTTCTCAGCCCTTGGATTTAATCCAAGGGCCAGGGAAAGAAAAGGCATTAAAAACCCACAAATTACACTAACCCCCCTCTTCGGCTCACACTTTTCCCCTTCGTTCATTTCACGCAGACCCTAATGAAGAGACAGAACCAGAGAAGAAACGCGATGAACGAAGCAGCGAGAAGAACATAGACGAACGAAGAACACAAAGATCAGAATCGAACACAGCTGAAGGTCTCTCTCTCTCTCTGGTTCGATTCTCTAATCTCTGTCTCTCGATTTGTTCCCATTCGATTTAGGGTTTCATTTCTCTCAAAAAATTGGGGAAACAACAGTTTTTTTTTGTTCTCTCTCTTGTCCGATCTTACAGAAGTTAGGGTTAGGGTTTATTACGGTTCGATTTCCATGCAAATGCTCTTAAATTGTTCCGCCATTCCAACTACGACAGTACCAAGGATATGTTTGGATCTTGAATTCATAAAGGAATTTATGGAGAGAAAAGAAAATTTACTGGATTTCCCACCATAAATCCGACATCCAAACACATTTTCTTGGGCGGCACAAGCTTCCAAGTGATAACAAGGAAAAATCTCCTGATTACGCGTCTGCAAGAGACTTGACAAGCGGGGCTGGTTTTTTTTGTTTTTTTTTGAAACAGCGAAGAAAAAATTTGAATGGAAGAAATTGCATAGTCCAACTAACTACACTTTCAAGAGTGGACCTTTTATTTTGTGTTAGTTGTCCCTAATGAAATGTATTCCGTTGTCCCTAACCCAAAATTTGTCATCTCTTTTGTCCACATATTTGACTCTTTTTGTTTATGATATTCCACTGTTTTGAAGAATTTGTTGTCGGAACCAAATCACAAGGTTGCTTATGTATGAATGCATGCCTAATGAGAGTTTAGGAAGTTTAGGTATGGCTTTGTTCTTGATGTGGTTGAATATATGTCGAAGTGCCTAAAGGGAGCTCATAGACAGATGGTGTTGGTCTTGAGAGGACTTCCTGGATTGGAAAATCTATTTGTGTTATTTAAAGATGTAGCATAGCATAGAATTGGAAAATCATAAGACCCATCTGCATCATTCCTCTTCCTACTTAGTTTTGCACATTGAGATTGTTAATGCATCAACTGTCATGTATTGGTGTTTGGATTCAACGTGTAAATTCTTGCTACAACTTTTGAAGATGTGTTATCGATTGACTTCTTGATCTTATATGGTTGATAGGTTATTTCCTGGAGACTATCACCAGATTGGACTTTGTTGAGCAAACGCCTATTCAGTCACAAGGATAGCCAATGGCCTTAAAGGGGAGTGATTTAATTGGCATTGAATCAACGCCTATTTAGTCATATGCTTTGACACAAGGCGGAAAAATCTTCCCATTTTCTCCAACTCTTTGCCCAACCGGAACAAGCTTGAACCAATCTCCCCATTTTCTCCAACTCTTTGCCCAACCGGAACAAGCTTGAACCAATTTAGGCTTTCTTTTTCAAGTTCACAAAGCTTCTTCAATGGTCAAGTTTGGAGAGGTCAATCAATTCTTGCGGGTAGCCAAGTTTGGAGAGGACAATCAAGTTCTTTGGAAGACCAAGGTCGATATTGGGGGACCACAACCAAATTTACTACAAACTCAAGGGCATAGATGTGAAGGACAAAAAAGTTTCATGGATATGATGAATGCAACGAATAATGATAGAGAGTAGTTCACTTGGTTGTTTTATGGAAACGATGAATATGCATTGTTATTTTGATTGGTCATGACATTGATGAATCTGTATTAGAATTAGCATTATGACCTTTGTTGAACTTGTGAATGTTGTAAGATTGCAATGTGTTGGATTATATTGGATGAATGCAATTTATATTAGTCAAACGTATTGTGTCGTATCTGTATCGTATCTTGAAAGATGTGTCTCAATGTATTTTCTGAAAAATTCGACAGAGTTTCCCTTGTTTTCAGTCTAGCCTGACGTCACAGCGTCTTAGTCAGCAGCAGTAGCAACAGAAAAAAGAGCAAAACAACAGTTCATGGCAAAATAGCAAGCCCATTGTTTCAGAATGTTCAAGGCAGATAGAACTTTGTATGGCTCTGAAGGAAAAAAATATCAGGCCTTAAGAGCTTCAGGACAATAACTAACAAAAAAACCCTATGTAGAGAAGCTCCAATAAGCTAACACCATAAGAAGCAGAATTATAAACCCACCGATATTTGAATTTCATAATGTACCATTCATAATTTCAAAATGTACCACTCTAAAACCAATGCAGCAACAAAAATGGAGTACAAACTTGTATTTTTTTAAACAAGCCATGAAACATTGTCAAACTGGAGCAAAGGCCATGAGCCGAACATCATCATCATTGTCTACCCTAAGCTATATTACAAGCAAAATGAAAAAGAAAAATCCTAAGTGTTGCTAGCATCTCTTATATGTTGGACATACACCACGGGGAACTTGATTTTGGAGCTGTAGAACTACTTTGTACTCTCCCTCTTGTTGGGGCAGTACATGTTGTGTAACCAGTACACTTTGGAGATCTCCCTCTTGCATAGCACCATTCAGAGTAGTGTCGCGATACTCTTTATCAAGTCGACCGAGTGAGGCAATGACGATTTCAACATCTAAAATTGAGAAAGAGTAGCTCTTAAGTTTGCTCGCCAAATTAAATGAGCAAATGCTAGCACATGTTGGAATTGAAGTTATAGTTCAATAAGTTTATGAACAATGAGATGCAAGAATCATAAACTATACAATAGGAGAAAAAAACAAAAGCAACCTCGATGGATCTCCAAGAACTACCAACCAAGGCTCCATCATGGAATTGAAAGCATCAAATAGCACAGGAGAACCATACTTAGCAATGCTAAACGTATTCCAAATACAAGTTTGTACTCCATTTTTGTTACTAGGATTTAAGTCGAATTGAACTCAAAATCGATTTGAAAATGAGCAAAATCTTATAGTGCATTTTGCATTCCATGCTTCTATTATGGTGAAAGTAAAAAGTGAAGAAGCTAAAGGGATTTCTTCCTTTTTTTCCCAATGGGAGAAGAAGCTAAGGTTGGACAGTCTCCATCAGAGTATTGCAGTTGTAGTGTCAAACATGGCCTGAAGAGCCAAAACCAAAACGGAAGAAGTCGGAGTCTAACTCTAAGTTTAGGATTCAACACTCAAACCCATAGGATTTCACTTTTCTTGGAAAGGTCCTTGTCCCATATGGCACTGTCTTTGCTATAGGAATGTGGCAATTAGTTCAATTGAATGCCTTGCTACTTATGGCCACTCATCATTCCTACCAAAAAACTATTTAGAGAGAGGGCTTTGCATGAAAGGGCAATGAAATTGTACAACTTCTTCTAGCTTACTTTATCCCATACTTGGGAGATCACACGAAATAGCTTTATGTACTACTCTACTTGTTACGTTACGTACTCGGTACAATCACTTGAACTATATAGCCAGATTCAATAACTTCCTTCAAGTTCAAGAGATTGAGCTAGTTTCATATGCTAGTAATAAAGAACAATTTTTAATTTTTCAATCTCAAGTCGGGGGTCAGGTCCTTAAGAAATTAGACACCTAGACGAAACCCTGAATAGTTTCGTCAATCAAAAAATGAACTTATGTATAGGGTAAAAGTTGCACGCACTAGTGTGAAGATGGCTCGTCTCCACACTAGAGAGTGACGTTTGGCCAGTTGTCAGAACATATGTATTCATTTTTGTATATATATATATATTTCTTTGGCTAACAAGAGTGTCAGAACTTCAACCCAGACGTACTAATCCTTCAAGTCCATTAATCTCTCATCTCAGATTATTATCAAGCCAAAGTCTTGGGAATAACCTTGAAAGGATTATCCATCCCTTGAGGCTCAAACTTTAAGTCGAATATGGGATAAGGACCTTTCCCCAATATCGAATTGAAATTGGAACCCTAGTTCGATCGATACAACCGTTCTACAAATTGAAATTGGAACCCTACTAAACACAGAAATACAGAGAGAAATCAAAGTTCGTATGTTTTGAAATTCTGGGTTTCACACAGAAATCGAATCGTAATAAACCCTAACCCTAACTTCTGTAAGATCGGATAAGAGAAAGAACAAAAAAACCTGTACTTGTGTTCTTCGTTCGGGCACAAACCGAGAGAGAGAGAGAGAGAGAGAGATTAGAGAATCGAACCAGAGAGAGAGACCTTCAGCTATTCGATTCTGATCTTCGTCGTTCTTGTGTTCTTCGTTCGTCTTCGTTCTTCTCGCTGCTTCGTCTTCGTTTGCGTTTCTTCTCTCTCTCTCTAAGAGCATCTCCAATAGGCTTAAACACATCCTAAGCATTTTGTCTAGGAAAAATGCCATTTTCTATTTTGTCTAGCCATCAACCCACAACAGCCTAGGCGAATACAAATCAGCCCTAAGCAAATCAGATCTCATTCAATGCAGTCACAACTTCCAACTGACGCCGGAAATCAGCTCTCTCCTTCAAGGCTCCAACTCTCTCTCTCTCTCTCTCTCTCTCTCTCTCTCACACACACACACACACGGATCTGGTGGCTTTCATGATCGAGATAAACTTATCACCACCCAGCTCAGATCAAAATGAAAACCCATAAATTCCTCTTCTACGCCATCTTCTCCTCAAATTGAAAACCCATTAATCCCTCTTCTATGCAATCTTCTCTCAAACTGAAAACCCAAAATCAACGGCCACTCCAAATCCACCGGTGATTTCGTCCTCCTTGTCGTGAACACAAACGAAAGTATGAAAGCTCTGACGAGACGGGATGAGTTCCACTCGACGAAAGCTCCGTCTCAGCTCTGAAGTTGCAAGAAACAAAAGGGAAAAGAATAAAATAATCACAACCGAGTGAACAGTGCCTCGCAGGTTGAGGCGAGGTACTGTAGCAAAATTCAAAGAGACGAGCCTCCTGTTGAGGCTGTTGGGACTTGATTTTTGCGTTGAGCCTATTCATAATAGCTAAAAGGAGGAAGTGCTTAGGCTATTGGAGATGCTCTAAGCGGTCTGCGTGAATAACATCCGAAGAGGGCAAGAGGGGGGAAAGTGTAATTTGTGGGTTTTTAATGCCTTTTCTTTCCCTGACCCTTGGATTAAATCCAAGGGCTGAGAACACAGTCTCGCACCAAAGGCCTGTCCGGGATCCCTCAACAGATCCTGAGTGATATATACAATATTATATGTATATATATACTTATCTATAAACTCAACAACAAAACCCACTTGTAGAAAAAAAATAAAAACAAAAACAAAATCCACTTCGTGTTCACCCACGCCCCTACCCAACCCCAACCCTAACCTCTGCAACCCCTTATCTTCTCCGTCAGCCAGTGCTGAAGCCGCCGATCATCTCCACTTTGTCTGTTCGTCGTCGATCTCGCTCTGCTAAGTTTTCTGACCGTATGCCTCTTGCTCCAATCAGTCCGGTATCTCTCTCTCTCTCACACTACGTGTACGTATGTGTGCGATTGTGGGTGTATCATTGGTGAAGGGAGAGAAAAGGCAAGGGCAGAGCAGTCATTCAACCGCCCCGCATATCCTATAACAGGGGTACCTATGTCGTTACAAATCCACCCCGCAGGTAGATTACAAATCCGAAGTCGCAAAATCCAGGTCCAAATCCGGGTAGGTTTTTTGCCGGCCAAAGACTCCGATGAGGAAGGGAGGAGATGTAATCCGGTCACGTCGTGTAACCGGGGGCTAATCCCCCATCCAAACAGGTTGTTAGAGAGCAAGGGAAATAGAATTTTGGGGAAATATTGGAATTGATATATTGGGAAAATATTCTCACATCCTCTTAATTTTTTTTTAAATTCGAATAAATTGGCTTCTCAGATTTTAGGAAACTGCCTGATCGAAAGATTTTCCAAGATACGGAAACTTATACAGTAGGGCCCAGTACCATTACTCCTTCGGAATCGTATATACGAAGCAAACAACATCTGCGACTTTGGACTTTACAACTATTATTATTCAAAAAAATAATAAGAGTCCAAGAAATAGCGGTAGAAAAAAGCAAACAAAAAACATCCCCCAACGGAACAAAAGTGCACGCCTCTCTCTCTCTCTATATATATCCCATCCACAAACTTCCCCTTCAAGGAAGTACACAAACTTCAGTTCACGGTGCACCGGAGAAACAGAAGAACAAAACCGACAATGTCGAGGAGCCCTCTTCCCCTTCTTCCAACTCTCCCCGCCTCCGTCGTCGATCTAATGATCCGAAGGATCTGCCGCAGAGCAACGCCAAGAGCTGCCGGACGCCGCGGTACGGCGGGAGCCAGGAAAGCTCGTACTCAAGGAACTGGAAATCTGTCTCCTTCCAAAAGGAGTGCTGTTAGTATTAGCCCTAGTCCCGTTGGTTCACCGGGTAAGCACTAACCCTTTCTTTTTCTCAAGCTTTCATATGTTTCGGCCGTGCTTGGAATAAATCTTTAAATCTGATTTTTCTTAAACATCTCCATCATAGCCTAAATCTTGGTTTTCAAGTTTGCTCGAATTTTTGTTAGGAAATCTTTTTGTGTGTGAAGATTTTGTTTACTTGTGTATTGCAGATGAGCTCTTTTTTTTAGGGCTTCCTTTTCCTTTTTTCCTGAGAATTTTTTAAAGGGAGCATAGTTTATGTGGCTATTTGTGTAGACAGTGTCGTACTTGGGGGTGGTCTTTACTAGGACTCTATTTTGGAAAATATATATTTTCCCGACATAGAGATCGATATATGTATGGCCTGTAGAGTACTTTACTGGGTATGTTAGTTATGTTCCTTATGTACGGGAATATTACACATTAGCTTCAAGCATGTATCATATGTACGTGTACATCTACAAATAGATATCGTCATGTTTGGATCTTTGTTGCCAAATTTTATCATGATTTCTGGTGTTTCTGGTGCAAGTTTTGGGATGAGGGCGCACAATGATATGATGTACATGTTTTGTTGGTTTTCTCTTACAGAATGTCGACAAGATTCAGAGGAATCAGAGCATGTTTCAAAGTATTTTGGTCCCTTCTTTCTTTTTATCCTTCATTTTAAAAGTGAATTGGCTAATTATGTCTGGATTTAGCTTGTTTAGTATGAAAATCTAGATTTTTGGACAGACGTATAGGGATAAGAATTTTATTGTGTTATGTGTTGAATGCATCAACTATGACGAGGCTTTCTTTCTTTCTTTCTTTCTCTGTTCCTTTTTTGAAAAAAATTAACTTAAATGCAGTTTGTGAAGATGGGATATATATATCAAGTTCTTCCCTTTTTGTGTGTGTGTGTGTGTGTGTGGGCACAGATGGTTTTAGTCCTCACTCACCAATCGCAAAGCGTACGCTATTCTCGGTCTCTAGGGAAAATAGTCCCCTGTTGGTCCAGTCCTCACTCACCAATCGCAAAGCGTACGCTATTCTTGGTCTCTAGGGAAAATAGTCCCCTGTTGGCCCTATGTGACCTGGAGTTCAGGAAAGCATTCTTGTACTGAACTACACTGGGAGGCAATGTTTTTCTATTTCAGTTCAGTGATTATTGTTTTCTATCGTAAGGTTTTAGGTTCCGTAGATATTTGCTCAAGAAAGGTTCCCGAAGATATTGGTAGTAATGAGAATATGGGTTGAGTAATTATCTATGATTTCTTTTGAGCAACTGCTTTTTTTGTGCAGGAGGAAGCTGGAGGAGCACATGAAGGTCGATGACATTATGATGCTCAAAGATCTTCCAATGAGGGATTTTGAGACGAAAGTATGGGATGCCGTTGGTAAGGACTTCATCAATAAAGAGGACCGGATACAGGTGACTATGATTTCATTTGCTGGTCTATATGATGATTTGCTTTCAAAGTGTGATGTTTTTAAGTTCATAAACTACCCAAAAAATCAATTGAGAATTCTCAGTGCATTATTCTCATGGTTTGTAAGTGGTAACAAAACTACTGTGTAAAACATGCCAGTATAATTGCGGGTAGCTTATCTACACTTCCTTATAAAAGTGTGAGGCGTTTGTCGACTTTTTCAATTCCCAAATTACCCTTCCTGTCTCCCGCGTAGGAACCCAAGCAAGCATAGGCTTCTTCCCCAAACAATGCCTCCAAATTAACGACACAACGACTCCTGTAGGTTGAACAACTTCGCCCTGAACAGGGCAGTATACCCACCGCTCTCTCTCTCTGGTCTGACGAATCCTGTTAGGCTCCCTCTTTTGCGTTTCCGCATCCATTTTCGGGGAGTGTGGTATTTTTGCTTTACGGCCATGTCAAAGGTTAGATAGTTGCTCTTGCTTCAATTTCACCATTAATTTACTTTTTATGTTTCCCAATTGTTTTATGATGAAGACAGAAGATCCCCAAGCAAATGGAGTCCATTCTTATGTTTTTGTGCTGTATTGTCATATCTGGGCTTTCAGGCCTTTTATTATATGCTTGTAATCTCTAATCTGGGTATGTTAAGACCCATAGGTGTTCGGGCTTGTCTTACAGGTGTTAGGGCCTTGGCCCATTAGGTTTGTCCTACCTTTGGTTGGATTCCCCTCCCCTCTTCCCCCACTTGATGTACCCTATCAAGTTCTTAATAAATTTTTTGCTGTTTCAAAAAAAAAACTGTTCGATACAATCTTCCTATGACAGCGAAAAAACTCACCTTGTCCAATTCATGACAATTGCTAATGAATGCTCTAATTCATGAATGATTATACTTTCACAATTCATCATTTGCATTAAATGCAATTTCCCCCCTTTCCCTGGTCTCTTTTGTTCATCAAATTTTAATGTTGTTATAAATTTAGAAGTTTCCTCTTGTGCAAATGTTTTTGCAAGTAGTTTAGGCATTGCAGCATTGAGTTGTAATGGATGACCTTTCATATGAAAGCGTAGGACCATTTGAACCTTCTATTTCGTCCATTTTGGGCTGTTTACTTTTTTCTTTTTCTTATTTGAAAAGCATTTTGGGTTTTTTTTTGATCTTAGGTCCATGTTGACCATTTCTGATTCTCCGGCCCACATGATGCATGTGCATATTGTGCCAAATGAAATAGAACAATATCTTAAACTAAAAACCGAAATGAGTAACTATATCTTAACTATTTGTCCCCGAATTTGTCATTTTCATATTTGGTCTTAACTATTGAACTAACTCTAGCTACAGATTGAATTCTCCTTCTATGCTTCATTTCGTCTCTAAAAAGTCTACTTCTCCATACCAAAAACTTGTTTACATTCAAAAGTTTCAAGTTTCTGACCAATTGTCTTGCCCCATATAGCGAGAAATGTGAGAAGCTAGAATTGAGAGGGCTCACTGAAGTCCAAAAAGCTCTGGTGTTGAAGTTTTGGAATTCAATGAGAGGAATGATGGATAATTTGGTCTCAAATCCTCCTTCGAGTAATTAACATTAGTTTTGGGTTAGTTTATCTGTGTTTTATTTTTCATATTTTGTTCCCTTTTGCTCAAAATAGCCATATGCATGAACTCGTAGCCCTATTTAAGTGCCGTTTTGTTGGGACAGTTGTTCAATTGCCAAATTGATATTCATAAGGCAGGACAATGGTGCAATCTACTTTAATATCATTATAGCCAAGTACTGAGCACTAAATTTTCTTTCCAGCCGGACTACATTGATATTCTTAATCGAAAACTGCTCTGTGATGATGGCAATGGGACGCTTTGCCCTCAAACCGCGCTTGTTTAATTTGTTCCATCACATCAATCGAAAAGCCAAAAATCAAATTTTCTCTAATCAGACATAGACTCATTTACACCTGTATAGTACACACAAAGCTTGAGTCCAAGGTTTTTCAACATAAAGCTGAGTTCAAGGTTTTTCATTACTCCCAGTTCAAGGTTTCTATGCAGAGTTACACTCTATATTTTCATTTCTATTTGTTATTTCTAACAATTTCTTGTAGTTTACTTTTTTTGTCCCTTAATATTTTCAGTGTAGGTTTTTTAGCCTTCTTATGCTTTGTATATCAATTTGCTACTTTTGGGGTTTGGCATCTTGAGCCAGTTAAGGATACAACCATTGAGCCAATCAAGAGGATACGCACACCATCTTTGTTTTTTTTTTTTTGTAAGCTGTAGGTGGAATGCATGTCATTGCATGAGATTTTGACCTGTAGGTGGAAAGTATGAAACCTGTCAAGCGATGATTGTTTGCTTTTCATTTTTTATTCCTGTCAACCTGGAAGTTGCTCTACAATGGAGAAAAGGGAACAGAAAGGAGAATGACATGCGTGTTGTGAATGTCTTTTTGGTTACTCTTAGTATATGTGTTTCAGTTATTTTCTTGTCCTAAGAGTGTGCCCTTTTTTTTTTTTTACTTGTTTAGTCTTTAGAATGTCTCTTTGAAATTATAGTGGAAGAGGGAACTTCATGGGTTTCACAATTGCTTTACTTGGCTTATTTTGTTTCTTTTTCTATTGGAGGCTTGATTCCATTACTCCTGTGTTTAAAGATTTTCCATTTTGCTGTTAGTTTACTTGTGAAATTACTGGGAAAGGTGTCACCAGAGTCACCAGACCTTAGTTTCAGTGGATGAGAATCAAAGTTAGAGGGAATAACTGTTTTGGAATCTTAAATTTACGGTTCTAATTCAATTCTTTGTCAAATGCCTTCCGAATTATCTCATTACTGTTTCTCTATGAATGCAAAATAATCATTGGCAGCATGAGTTCTCTGACTCTTTTTGTTCTTGTTTAGGGTGCTGAATTTCAAGTTTTTTCAAGCCAAAACAGGTAAAAGTTCTTGTTGGAAACATTATTTGACGAAAGAATATGCATATAACTACTTATGGATGGTTCATTTTCTTGTTATTGTTGGGGTCGTGTATGTTCTTCAGAATACTTCATGTATTTTAGAGACAGTAGAACTCGGCATTTTGGGCTATCAGTAGATGTAATTTTAGAGCTCAGCCTATTCTTGGGAAGAGATTTGGGCAGATCTGATGGTGGGTTGAATAGTGTCTGACTGCGATCATATTTTAGAAGAGAATAGCTTTTCTATTTTTTGGGTGCATATCATATTTTGACTTTTGACCAATCTCTAAACTGCATGACTTATCTGAACTACATATTCGAAAAGTTACTACTTCTCCTTCTTACCACAATTTTCACAAAACTGTGAACAAAATAGTTATAATCAGTTATCCATCTTAGGTGATAAATATATTAAGAAGCTAAAAATCACCTGTCACATGCAGTGCTTTTTTCCTTTCCTTATTGTTTGTCGTCTCAACTTTACTTACATAGCTGTTTTCTTTCCTTACCTCACACATTCTAGTGCTGATTTCATTGATAACGTTTAATCAAGTTTTTCTGAGTACTGATTTGTGGTTTTTATACCACTTCTCACTAATGGAAGAATAAGTTGTAGCCATTGCAGCCTTTTGCTGATAAGTGATCAACTACATGCATCCAATGGTCGATTCATCTTCTCTAATGCAGTTGTAGTCTGCTACATTATCACAAAGATAAATTGGGATCAAAATGATGTGAATTCATTTAGAATAATTTGCAGAGATTCTTAATTGCACAGTTTTGATTTTACCCTAGTTTTGTAGCTCTTGCAGGCGTTTCATAGTTTTGTTGCTGTGGCTGGCGAAGCTGAAGATGGACTGGTACATACAAGTCCTCTCCAAAGCTTAAACTGCTTGTGAGAAGGGAATTCTATTTCCTCCATTTATCTCCCTTGTTCCATAGACGGGGGAATGTGCAAAATGCTTGCTCTAAGGGTAACAATTCAATGCTTTTTGCTTCTTAAGATAAGTTCGAGGATGGAAAGAGAGTACTCTATATTACCCTTAAGCTTCTATTAGTTGTCTATCTGAATACCTTCCAACATAACTCCTTTTTTTCACGACGAAGTAGGTTTATCTTCTTTTACAACTCCACATTTTCATGGTGAATGAGGTTTTCCTGCAGCAAATTCCATCAAATTAAGCTAGTAAAGGTGAAACTGTACGAGAATAAAGCACTTTTAGTGGCCAAGTTATTGGAATAGACCTTTCGGTTAAGTTCTTGAATTTCATCAATGAGTATTTGGTCCTACAAAATTAGAAGTGTTAGGATAATCCAGCTGTGGATGTATGTAACAGATCAACAAACAACTATGTCCATAGGGTATGGAAGTTTCAGACCTTTCTTGAACGAACACCTTTAAGACTCATTTCCAGTTGGTTTTCCAAATTCTGTAATTCGTTGACATTTAAACCAGACAGCTCTTCTCTCATCAGTCACTTGTAACAGTCAGGAGCAAATATAGTGGCTTCTGTGAGCAAATATAGTCAGTCGCCTGCCACTGTTTATTATCCACAACAGAGGCGCATCTGTGAGATAATAGTGGCTTCTTGTTATTTCAAGTTTTAGTAGGTTAAGTCTTCAATGTCTGTAAGAAGTTTGTCTCTATCTTTAGGTCAAAATCTGGTCTACAAAAGGATGAATTCTACATATTAAGGCGAGCCGATTTTTGGCTAGCTCATATTGATCAATTTCCCTTTTTTTGTTCGCATATGTGGGTTTGACTTTTGTGTGCATACCGATGCTCTGGACTATCAATGAAGGAAGCATGGTAATGTGCACATAAATTGAATTGGGTCTCTAGGCCTGCCTTCTCTGGTGCCATTTGGCTTTGATTTAGGGGCATGATTTTGCAGCAAAACAGGTATAGGGCGGCTACTATTTCAATGGTATTCTAAGAGCAGCCACTTTGTGCATATTGCCAAAGGTTAGGTCTGTCTCCAATCCTCCCCCGCCCATACCCCCAATGATTGGGGACTACATGGGTTCTGTTGTTGTTATTGTATGTGGGTTTGACTGGAAATGTGTTGTGGTACTTAGTCCCAATGCATTTGTATGGCATGTAAATTACAGTCATGACTATTTTTGTTGTAATTGTCATGTTCCACCACTTTTTGACTCATGTAATTATTGTTGGTCTATGTTGAAGCCAAAAGACCGTCCACATAGCTCACTTACTGAACTGATTAGGAAAATTTTCTTCATGCTCACTTTTGGTCTAGTTTCTATTTAATTGATGTCATGTCATAAAAGGCAATTAGAAGCTTTTTGCAGACTATATTTCAATAATATTTTTTTCCCTCTTAACTACTTCCTTTTTATCAGTAGGGTTCTTGTTTTGCAGTTTTTTTGGTTGTTTGTAAGAACTTCAGTATTACATGAGAGGGAACGGGTCAGGATGTCGGGATTGAGATCCCACTATGAATGTAGAAGTTGGAGACCGACCACTCTTGGCCCTATTTTTGAACTGAAGTAGCAAATGTATTTAACTCAGATATCTCAAGCTAGGCAAGATGCGATAAGGTTTTGCTGGTAATTGAGATTTTATGCTGAGGAGTTGGGCTTCAGGGTTTGATAGGCTTTGGTATTCAGCATGGCCGCTTAGTCATAAATTAGGTGCAATGTTGCTGTTTCAGATGTGTTACTATGGCTATGTTGATAGAGAAAAATACATACAGGATGAGTCTAAAGTTACCTTTCAGATGTTTGACTATGACTCTTTTGATCAAGAAAAATACACATAGGATGAGAATTAGGTCTAAAGTTACCGCTACATGATGAACAAAGAAATGTGGGCCCTTCAGCGTGCTTGTCAGTCACATGAAAACATTAAGAGCAAATAACACATTTTGACACATTTTTTCTGCTCGTGTAATTACTATAGAAGTTTTGACACATTTTTTCTCGATAGGAATTCATTGTTTGAGATGTTGACTTGAGTGCCCTTTCCCACGATTACTTGATATACCTTACCTATAAAGGAATTAATTTTGCAAAAACTGTTTCAAGTGCATGGTGGGATGTGGTTGTTTACATTGTGGCCTTGCAGGTATTGAAAAGAAATGGGACAATGATAGCTCCAGTTACAATAAAGATCAGAGCATAAAGATTTACTGGTGATTCTCTTGCAGGTTCTGCAGTTGTTGCCTCAGCATTGCTGCCTCCCTTTGCCAGAACTATCAAAGTGCAAAAGGTGGATTCAATGTTAACCTCAGATACTCAATCAACACGTCTAGGACTCTAGATTGATTTGATGAGCTGTTCTCTAGGTTGAAACAGGTACACGTTGTCTTTCATATAAGTAGATGCATCTAAAGGACACGAAGTGCGTAATTAATGTGAAATTGTGAATTAATAGAAGTGAGCATGCATGTGGATGGATTTAGGAATGAGTTGCATGCTTCTATGCAAATCTGAATCGTTTGATGAGCCTCAAATTATGTGTCTGTCCGTGTGAGCATGCATGTGGGTGGATGGGTAAATAAGGTCTAAGCTTTTACGGAAATCTGAATCGTTTACAATTAATATCATGTGATAATGCTCCAAGATACTTGTAATAGGTTTGAACTGGTTTATCGATAGTATGTTTAGTTCTCTCTTTGAATGGCAGACTATGTCGTTCATAATTGTTTTATGAAGTTATGAACAGCTATAATAGCCACACATATTGTCCTATAAGAGGTAGTCTACAGTGTTGCAGACCAGCTTATATGATGATCTTTTAACTCGTGATGAGTTAGAGCAGCTTGTATGATGTTAAAATCTCGCGGCATTGTATTCAGTTGGTAATTGTGATGTTCTATCATATCTAAAGAAACAACTCATCTTTGTTTGAAGTCTTTCATAATGGGCTCAAGGATCAGTATGTAAGTGACTTCTAGGAAAAAAGTTCACACATTGTTGATGGGGTTGTATTTAAATATATCTGTACTACTGGAGGATAAAGAACTTTCACTTAGATGATATCTGAATGAAAGCTTCTATAATAGGTGAGATGGTCCTGCTAATAGGACCTTGATGTCTAATTTCTAGTTAGAAATCTATTGTATTCTGTTGTCATATATTACGTGAGATTATTCATTATCGTCAAGTCTTTTTGATAAGAGCTTCTTAGGATTGTAAAACATATGTTGAGGGCTTATCATAAGTAAGTCTTAATCCCGGACAATGGTAAGTCATGTATTAATTTCTTGTCAGTTTATGAATTACACAGGATTTTAGGCAGTTTGAAAAGAGGTTCTATTGTTTGTTTGTTTCCCAGTAGAAGTTTTACCCTGTTTGATGGCAACTTTTATCTGCTGGAGCAAGTTCAAGTCATGGGAAGTAGTCTCCAAATAAGGAAAAAACAATGGAAAACTTCCTATCTGTTGCCTCTCCCTAAACCTACTGTTAAGTAGAAGCCTTATGTCATGCGTATGACCTTTTTATTTGAAATCGCCACAACAGGTTTGAGGACCCAAATTACTACTGAAATCTTGACAAAAAAGTGAAGAACCATTGCAGTGACACTTGGATGTTTGTTGAGATGAGCAAGTCTCTATAGTGCCTGGTGAATAGTTTGACAATTAGAAGAAATCTAGTTTATAGTGCCTGGTGAATAGTTTGACAATTAGAAGAAATCTAGTTTTTCATTTTTTTATTTGCAAGCAAATAAGGGAAGTAGAGCTCCTGACAGAAAGTTTCATGTCACCCACAACATTGTTGGTAGCTACAAGTTTCATCTCACCATGGAACATCTTAGAGCAAACATGGGTTGCATACTGACACAGTTATTCTGGCCTACAGGTCATCATTCTACCTTGAAAACCCTTTTTGAAACTTAAACCATGACCATCGCTCTCTCATGCCTCATGGACACGTGCACCTTCACACTTGAACATTATGATATGGGTTGCATGCTTACACACACCATTGGAGTTGCATTTTTTTATGGTTGCAATATTTCAAACCATTAACAAAGGCAATAAGTAGACTTTTATCTGCCCTTAAGCTGATTCATAACCAAAAGACTTTCTGCATGATTCGGTGGTATCTGGTTACTGAGAAGCACAAACATGTTGGGTTGCATACTTGTGTTTGCCATGTGTCAGACCCAAACATGACAAGATACTCTCCGAACACGTGTCGGACATGCCTAAATTCCGGTCCAATGTTTTGTTATTTCTCCTAGTCGGACAATATGTAACATGGGCACGGATACGGATACAGACACGTGACACGACAAATTCTAAAAAAATGGGGATACGGACACGGCGGGGGACACGGCACTTGTGTATATATAAATACATATAAATATATATTTATATTACTAATTTTGCTATAAAAAATTCTATTTCTTCTTGTATGGAGTACATATGTCTATATGTTTCTGCTTTTTCTTGTAAGACTCATATGGTTTTGCATATGCAGACATTATATAGGCTATGTACATATATATACATACATGATACAATCATACGTATATATGTATATGACAGAGAGTGGCACACAAGAAACACGAGAGAGAGAGAGAGAGAGAGAGAGAGAGAGCGCTCTGTTGTTGACTGATCCAGGGCTTCAAACGAGAGTAATGAACTGATCTCTGATGTTGATCTAGTAGTAGTTTAGGTTATAAAGGTTTAGTTACATTATAACCCAAATATTGACTCATAGCATATTAACCCCCGAAAATTAAAAACATTACAGATTGACCCTCGCCGTGTCCCCTATCAAAAACTGATAAAAATTAAGGGACACGCCACATGGCATGTCCAATACGTATTTGGGCTTGTCCCCGCCGTGTCCCCGTGTCCGACACGTGGATACGACAACCTTTTGGAGTGTCGGTGCTTCATAGGACTTGTAGACACTCTTGGAGATACTCGAAAAATTTGTGGAACACATTCGGGACATTCTTGGGACACGCTAAGTTCACATTAGGTGTTTAAAATGTGAATTTTAAAACTAGGCATAGAGTCAACATTTCCATGGGTGTATAGTTCATGAACTCTCATATAGTAACCGTTTGTTTGTATCTTTATAATGTTATTTCCATAGTGGGTTTTGTTGTAATCTGGTACCAATAATATTTTGATCTTTTATTTGACGTGGCCACAACATTTCCGCATTCTAATTTGTGAAGGAATGACGTGTCCATATCGTGTCATGTCTGTCTGTGTACCCTTATTTGTGTCGTGTCATGACGTGTCCGTATCGTGTCGTGTCGTATTTGTTAGTCTAGTTATTTAGCCATTCTTTCCTTTGGAAATAGTTTTAAGGCGTTATATTTGCCTTTGCAAGTAGTGAGTAAATGTTTATAAGTGACCGTGGAGCTTTTGGTTTTGTTCGAACTAATAGTGGGGTGATTGTCTTTTCCAACTTTTGTTGACACATGTATCAAAATGATTTGGTTGAACAATTGGTAGAACATTTCTAATCTAAAAAAAAATGACCAGTATTTTAAAATGTGGTCTCAATGCTATGTTCGTGTAACCTTGATAAGTGAAATTTGATCATTGGTTTTAAATAGAATACGTGACTTAGGTTTAGATTCATAGTATTCTAGTTTCCTACATACATGATTACTTGGATGGGTAAACTTAGTTTCCAATGTGAACCATTCTATACTCAATACAAAACCCAATCTGATTAGTTAGGAAAAATAAAGTCAACTAACTCATGTCATTAGTCCACATTTGAGCTGGATTCGGCCCCTTAATTTACCTCACATTCGAAACTCTAATTGTGAAATTTCAATGTTGGCATCCGTATGTATGACTATTACGTTTACATTTGCATTTGTAGATTACTTTTTTCTCCAAATGGCTCCAAAGAGGCATTGCCTAAGTTTAATGAACACCATGTAATTGAAAAGACAGTGTTGTACAATTCATTGAAGAGCAACTCACCGTTGAAACTAATAAACGCATCCTCAATGGAAACATGAAAAGTAGCTTTTTAGTGTGGTTTTGTTAGCATGTCAATAAGTGTGAAACTATTGTGAGAATGTGAAGTGACTTCACTTCATT
The DNA here is from genome assembly GCA_018127125.1 of Rhododendron griersonianum. NCBI lineage: Eukaryota > Viridiplantae > Streptophyta > Magnoliopsida > Ericales > Ericaceae > Rhododendron > Rhododendron griersonianum. Next base: position 34,711,184 of record CM030793.1, on the reverse strand, counting down.
GTTGCTAGAACAAGGATCCCAAACCTCTGTTGTCAACACTGCTAAACAACCAAATGATTACTTGTTCCCCCACCTTGCATGTAAGATTATTTAGAAATGATGTGCATATTTCTAATAAAGTATTGGTGGTGTAAGAATCTTCCATAGGATGTAATCTTAATTCTTAAAATAAGCCACCTTGGATCAAGACACACCAAATCCCCTTTTGGGTCAAGAGTCCACAAACTCTTATAAACAGCTTCACTGGAAAACATATTTGCAAAGAGGACATAACCTTATAAGAGCTGAAGGACACCTACGAATCCATATTGTTTATTATACAATGTTGGGATTGGTAGGTCATATCATAGTCCTCAAATCATAAACCGCACATAAATTGACCCTATTTTGCATATCAAGCTAGTACGTCCCCTCGCATGTGACTCTATCTTGCACAGGGAGAGACAAACCTGTTAATTTAAAGTGTGCTCACAAACACAAGCACAGTAGAGTACAGAATGACAGATAACAAAGTGACTACTTGAACCCATATCACTTGTGACAACAGAGAGAACTAATCCCTGTTAGATAACTAATTGTTCGAACTTTATGTATCGATATTAAGCCCAAGAAAGTATATCAAGCTCAAAAGGATCAAGGAACTTCCACATGTATTTGAATTTTGAACATTATGGGTACATAAGGGAAGAAAACAAATGTATGTATTAGTATATTTGAGATACTTATCAGTGAAGTGATAATGAGATCATAGAAAGAGTAGTGGGCAATAGATTGTATGGATTTAGAGAACCCAAACCCAAAATTTGGTAGGTGTTTGGCACGAAGGTTTTGTCATTTTGGACCCTATGTTTGGGATGTCTTAAAGTTTAAACTGTTTTTGTTTGTGCTTATTTCATTTTTTTTGGAATTTTTTGACTGTTAGGGTCATTACGTTTTTATTTTTTCTCTGTCTTGATGAGAGATGTTGGAAAATATGAAACCAATTTTGAAATAATAAGTGAAAATGAGCTAGAGGAATTGGAAAAGTTTGAAAGTATTAACTATCCTTGAAAAATGTTTCATGAAGAAGACATCAAGTCAAAATTTTGAGCTTATTTGGCTTATTTTTGTGCATATTGATCTTTTAAAAAGTTTGCTCCATATTTATAACTGTTTCGATCCTCTTGTTGAGACGTATCAATAATCATAAAAATGTTGATACTATAAAAGAGTTCGCTAAAATGAAATAAAGTCCAAAAAAGTCAAAAAGTTTAGACATAGCAAACACATGCTAGTAGAATTGTTGTTCCTCAATGTACCATGGAATTTGAACTTATTTTGTAATTTACACTATCTTTGTGACAACTGCAACTAAAGTAGCACATAGACACGCGACACCTAGAGTCCGACATGTGAATTTTTGAATAGAGGACATGTTACATTGTGGCCATCGTAAATGTAATTTTGCAATTTAATTGTTAAAGCATCTAACTCAAAACAAACTGACAATGAGTGCAAAGGCCGCCGCCCATGCTCATGTAATAGGTTTGAAAGAACTGTGGGACAAACTCTAACTCCCCTTCACATGCGACCTTACCCACATGTGGAGAGGGACGGGATCACTACTAAACAAGGTGCACTTACGGCATGAACAATGGGGTTATCAATCAAGAGAGTCTTGTCCAAAAGTCTCCGAAAACCTTAGCTCTCATACCATGTTAAAACTTAAAGCATCCAACGGAAAATCAATTGGTGAGGTAGCTAATGCTGATACTAGTTTTGGAGGTTATAATCTATCAATGTGGGAGAAGCTCCGATAGTTATTATACATGGGATGTTAATGTAGAACTCATAAACAATACCAAAATAAGGCTGTAATTGTTGTAGTAACATGTATAGCCTATGAAGTATCGACACCTCTAGAGGTTGAAGTATTGCAGTGTCGCACACGGGGACACGGCGGGGATACGTATGGGACACGCCACGTGGTGTGTCCCATAATTTAATTTAAATTTTTTACAGGGACACGGGGGGACAATGATGGAACACGGAAGGGGCCAAACTGTAATTTCTTAAATAAATTTTGAGGGCCAAATTGTAATTTTTTTAAAAAAATTTTGGGGCCAAATTGTAATTTTTTAAAATTTCTGGGTGTCAAACTAAAATTATTTATTTATATAAATAATAAATATACACGTGGCGTGTCCCCCCGCCGTGTCCGTGTCCCCTTTTTTTTAGAATTCCCGTGTCCCCGTGTCCGTATTCGTGTCTGTGCATCATAGTCTATAGCTTAATTCACGTTTGTTAGTATGCCATTCAAATTTGTCATTGCTTCATCCGCATTAGCTTTCTACCAAAAAGTCTTTGATCTTTCGCATGTGTCATCATATTCTATCAACTATTGTCAATCACACAAAAACAAGACTGCCGTAATCTTTAACTAGACTCTAGGGAGTGTAAGTGTCTAGGGAGTGTCAGTGTGTGACACTTGTATATCACACCCAACAAGGTATGTGTGCTTCACTGCTTCATACTACAACATGTTAGATTGAAAACACAACTTCTGGGAGGGCTCCTGCTTTGGTTTATATGTTTGGTGACGGTTGGGTGGGGGAGCTAATGATGTGTCTTGGGGATTATGACATTATGTTATCCGAGGGTTTGTCATAATATCTGTCTTTCTATCTTCTTGCCCATATGCCATCTCGACCTGTTCATAATGACCATACAAATGGATGATCTCCTCACATTGATATTACACGGTCTTGTGTAAAACTCAACCCCAAAAGCTAGCTATTGAAGTGAGATGCCCTCACGCTTATATACTCCATATTACATTGGTACCGAGGTGATTTGGGACTTTGCTTCACTATTGAAGCATTAGGATGACCCTACAAATGCCATAATGATGCTATAGCTGTAAATTCATCTGAACAGGAGATGGTGACTTTCCCTGCTAGCTCATCCTATACGTTTGTAATATTTGGCATGAATTACAAAAGGTTACGCATGATGGTAGATTTTAACCACAAGAAGTTTATTACGCAAAGGTATTTCCCTGAAATCCCACTAAGACTCCATCACAGTACTCCTTGTAACTTATCTCCTTCTTTATCATGAATATTAGATCTTTTCGGAGCCGTCTGGTTAGAACTTTAAATTCATTGTTCCTTGTTCTCTTTGGATTGGAATTTGCAACTTGTTTTCCGATTTGGTTCCACTGGTCTACATTTGTCTCTTTTTGCTTTGTCATCGACACTTGCATTCATACTCTGCTAAAAAAGCAGGGCATCATGTCAAACCAAGGAATTTTGGTTCCACCACAATCATAATCTATGGAAGGGAAGTATCATTTAGAAGGCTATTTTCGTCAGTTGGCTGGTCGATAAAATGTATTCACAAAAGATTGTGAAACAAATGAGGATAGGAAGTATGCAAAAGTATCGTTGGTTGCTTTGAAACCTGCAAGTCCTTTTTTTTTTTTAAACTCTATTTATATGCGCTCCAAAGGTGAAATGATAACAAATGAATACATTAGATATCAATCGATGTAGTCATTTTGTTATACAAAGAGACATGCATCTTGCCCTATTTCCCTCAGTTTTGCCGCCTTCTTCTGCGAATGACAGTTGATGGTGGGGTGGTTCTCATTGGGTTAGATCATAATGCCAAATGGAGATTGGTGGATTTTTTTTTCGTTCAGAATTCATCTTGTCTTTTTCCTTTGTTAATGGCAGTTTGTGAAGACTCCTAAGAGGAAAGTCCGGTTTTCTTATGAGGTATTTTTTTTATCGGCATTTTCTTATGAGGGTAAGCATTTAAGGTATTACTCATCTGCATGTAGGATGGAAATATGGCCTATGTCAACATTGACCGCGTGGCTCACAGAAATCCCTAGTTTTGGCTTCCAGAGGATTCATTTCAGACTCCTCAATACTCTGTAAGTTTCGTCTTTCAGTTCTCCATGACTAAATACATGTTGCATGACTATGGATGTCGGTAACATTGTCGATCATTTCGATCTCCTTTGTTAGAGGTGTTGGTCGCTCCATATTATAATTCAAGCTGTCCAAATTATGAATAGAACATGATTTGACTGTATCTGATCAGCCATGAGTTGGATTTTGTACTCAGTCTAGTTAAAATCCGTCTTCATATGAATCAAAATAAGTTGGGATACTTTCTAAATGCTTTTAAATATGGCAGAATTTTATTTAGCTGCCGTTTTTTCATTCTTGAATGACCCTTTCTAATCTCATGTCTCAAGTTATCTAATGGTTTGATACTCATGGTGAAAATTCTGAAGGCTTCAGATTGTCTGTACCTTTGGTTTCTCAAGTTACCTTTGGTTTTTTTTGTAGAAATTCTTCCGGAACAAATCAATTATTTCTTTCTTACTTGGATTATCTCCTAAAATACCATGCCATGCCCGGCAACATATCCATGCCTGGTAATTTCTTGATCATGATGTTTCTCTTATATCTTCTATTTATCTCTTGTAAGAATGTAACCCACTCTTTCCAATAGTAGGGTCTAGGTGTCCATCTTCTCCTTTTTTTCCTTACAAGAAAAGCACATGGCTCCCTGCTATTGAGTGCGTGCGTGGCGAATAGGCCCTGTTCGTTGGGTTTTGAGGGAGGTTTTTTAGAATAGTGAGTAGAGAGATAGATAGAGAAAATTTACTGGTGACCATGCCCATGGGTTTTGGGACCCTAAAACGAACAAGGTCTTACTGTCTCCTATTGGAGGCATGCAATAGGAGCATGAGTGGAAGCTACTAGGAGTATGGTTGTATGCGAAAAACGGGGAGTCCTAATCGGAAATGGGAATAACGTAGAAGTAAATACTGCTAAGTGATTACAGAGTTGCTGCGTGATGAACCTTACCATTAATTCTTGTTCTAGCCATTTCCATTGCTCCACGCTCCTGTTGAAACGCATCACCAGTTTCTTGACCTCTTAATAAGGTAGTTGGTTGGAGAAGAAATTCCCCTGCATGGTGGTAGCCATTTCCACGTTTAGGAAAACTTTCCAACTTTATGGGAAACTGGGGGTGCTTCACTGCTTTATATCAGTGGTATCACTCAACGCATATTTAACTACAACATAAGTAGATTCAATGCTCGTTCCATTACATTGCTGTTGCGCTTTTCTCTGTTTCGTCTCTTTTGGAAGATTCCTGTTTTAATCTGTCAACAGCAAACGAACTCTCTTTTAATGGATTTGTTTATCCTTGCAGCTTTCAGAAGCTTCCTCTTCGGATCACGTGCACTGTTTTTCTGGGTTCGTTTTTCTCCCGCTGCAATTTTCAAAGTTGACGTTAATTCTTTCCTGGTCCATTTTATATCAAACTTTGAGCAGGTTCAAAAGAGATGTGCTTCTTTCCAGAATCTATGCTTCTTTCACTGTCCTCAAATTTTCTCTTTATGCTGAACAACAAAGAATCTGATCAAAGGAAGGAGAAGAAGGAAGGAAGAGGAATCTGGAGAGAGAGAGAGAGAAAAGATAAAAGGTGGAATCCTTTCAATAATCTGTTACAAAATAATGTAGGATTTGCGCTGAATTCTACCGATCATATGCATATACTATCTGACAAGTAAACCCAAAAGAATTATTGCACTAAACCTCCTAAATAAAGCTAGAGTTCCGAAAGTTAGGGATGTAGATTAACGCGTATTACGCGTTAGGGACACTCTTCTTGGGAGAATCTCCAAGATTGATATTTATCTGTTCATGTCGTAGATTTGTGTGCCACATTAGCAATGCTTTGGGCATTTGCAATTTAAATTTATAGTCGGACTTTGAATTTGACTTGGCTATCAAGATACCTCACAACTCTACCAGAGGAAGAAATAATTAGAGACATATTTTAGGACAGTAGTAGATGTACAAAGCTTTTAAGCTAGATAAAAAAATCTAGGGATTACATGATACCATTTTCCTTATGGCACTGTGGAATAATAGATCTTGTGCTGCTGTGACAAATGCTTATGCTGTATACTTGGGAAAGCTGGTCAAAATTACTATTATAGATAAATCGAAGAAGTTCCCACAGAAGTCCTATCAAATTACTGTTCACTTCCAAAAACAAAATTTTATTAGATAGGATTTATTTAAGCTAGTTGGCATTCGGTAGTTATGTCTCTTGATATCTGCTGTAATCAAACAAATTGCTGCCTCTAATCTGCTTGTCTGTACTGATTTCAGATCAGACATTTACCTCCAACACCCTTACGTAAATGCTTGCTGTGGTTGAAAGTGTCAGATAGTAGTTTGACAAAATCTGAACTTACGACGACGTTGGAAAAGGGTTTTTGTCCATCTATCCTTTGTGACTTTTGTTCCTATCATTGTACTTGAAAATGGAAATGAATTACTTAACTGTGCCCCTGAGAATTCCCTAAACGTGCCATGCCCATATCTCCATCTAATATGCTTCAACGAAGAGATAGGGATGATAGTTATGGGGAGAGAGAGGGGAGGGATGGGGTGTAACGAACACCGTATTTTTGCAGCATGACCATTCGCATCTTGGCCATTGATGAAATGGGCTTTAAGTTTGACCAACTGTATCATCTATCTACTTAATCCATGTGCAAGTGGCACTCCAATGGAACCTGTCTCCTCTTTAGCATTCAAAATTTTCATTTGAATAATTTGCTACTACCAAGTTCCGTACCAATCGATTGCTGTACTTGCACCTAAGTTTTGCAACGACCTCTCTGCCCTCCCAGGCTCTTACCTAATAGGACCTGTCAGTTTACCTAATGGCTGTGTACCTGCACACTTAAATGTGATCATTTTTTGGAGCTATTTGATTTGGCACTCAGCTGATTTTGCCTTTCATTGCCACAATCTTGCTGCCTTAATCTTCCAACACCATTTATGGGGTTCTAGGTTAGATTCTCAGTTGGGCATTATAACCTGGCCTCTGGTTCATCCTGCTTTACCTATTTTGCTTATCGAAAGTCGCCCACTTGGAGCTCTTGATTCGGTGGCATGGCTCGAGAAGCCGCTCTTCATTTAAGAATATAGTAAAGTAACTGATTCAATCATTAGATTACAAGGAATAAATTCCCAACCCTAGTCCTTTCCCGTTTTGGACAGCGTCATGGAATAGGTCTACTAACTCTTTGAATTTGAGTAAGATGGATGATGAACTAAGAAGTGGGCTCTAGAAGCTAAAAATGTTTGTAGTGTGTACTATTTGTAGATATCCCAATTTGGCTACGTAAATATTTAAGTGTTGCCTTGGGGCAATTCCCGATGATGAAACGGTTTACGTATGCTTGGATCAAAGCGTGAAAATCCAATGTAATCTATGGAACTCTTGAGGAATGAAGATACCCTTAGAGGTGTGTTTAGAGTGCTCGTGCGTACACTTTGGGTGTGTTTAGAGAACCAGGGTCTGCCCCTAGAAGAAGTAACGGCCACTACTCTGGAAGTAACGGCCACCAGATAGATGTAGTGGTCGCTACTCTAGAAGTAACAGCCGCCAGTTTGTTTTCCATCCAGCAGACGGCCGCCGTTTTTCTTATCCAGCAAAATCTTCCATATCCCAAATATGCTTCGAAGTATTCAAATCGGATCCAAGCTCTTTCGTATTTATGCTTTACACTTGTCCAACACTTCTCAACCTCATTAGGATAGAGTTTTGGCCCTGATTAAATTCAATTTAATTCATAGGATTTATCCTAAGCTTTGTCTCCTCAAATCTATAATTAGAGCTCATTCCAAAGAAATTGATATGCTTTCATATTGTCTTTGAGCCATATACACAGTTACACACTACACATATGAGAGCACAAAAACCCTTTGTAGTCTAGCGATTTCATGAACATTAGAAAAACGCAGAGAGTACTCAAGAACCTTCTAACATTCAAAGAGTTCATTAGGCTCGGAAACCAAGCTGTTGCTAATTTAGCAACTGAGGGATCAAGGTGGGATGTTCACTTAGTCCCTAGACTAAACATATTTGATTTCCTATTGGCTTTCTACCCTCTTCGTTAAGCACTCTCTTTTCTTTGTCCAATTTCATCTTACCAAACAAGACTGACTTCTTTCAGTTCCATTTGCATTCTTCCTTGTTCCTCCGCGTTGCTCTACAGAGAGGGAGGGATGAGCGGGACGACTCAGAGATTGGACTGTATTACTATACTTCCAAAGTATTGCTATTTTTCGCTTTTACTACACCCTCGTCATCGTAGTAGCTGAGTCTTGACGTTTTCGGGAGTTGGATAATATAGAGCATATGGTAACTGCATTATTCTCTTTCTCCTCCCCTTCCTAATACCGCGCCTAGCACACCAGAGACTGATGATGATCCCGCTTACCACTCCACTCGTACTTTGTGTATGCGCGTAGGTTAAATCTTGCATGCTTGGTCCCCACGCTCTAGGTGGGAGGTGATGTCGAGCTCTGCTCCTAACTGAAGGAGTAGCTAACGGCTGTTGCTATGCCGTCTTTTACAATTGTTGCTGGGTCAACTTGAAGTTTCTTTTGTTGCCGGGCAGCCTCTCGGATACTATTCGTCTTGGCCTTTTATTCGCCTTATGACACATCATTTTGTGGTGTGGTATTGTGCAAGGAAAGTTCATCCGGACCCTTTATTTACTAACTATGCCATCTTAGGTGATGATGTTATCATCGCCGATGAGGCTGTAGCCAAGGTTTACCTGGTGAAGACCTAGATCGAGACCGAGTAGCTTCACTAGTAGATCCGACGTCCAGTCATTTTAGTGCAAGAAGATAGGAAACATACCTCTCGGATGGATGAAATGAGGGATTCGCCTGTACTCGCTCAATAGAAATGCATTTTATTAATGAAAAAAGAAGAAGACAGATAGCATCAAAAGGATCTTAGGCCGCAGAAGAAAGTCATGGGTACGAAATAAATCTTCTTTCTTTTTCCATCAGCTATTGAAAGGAAGGTAAAGAGAAATGGTGGCCACTATAGCTTGTGGCGGCCACGAGATAGTTGTAGGAATGCATGTCGCGCAACTAGCGGCCGTGAGTTAGTGCAAGCCGCCAATCCTTTCACGTTTTTTGTTTATTTTATATTCAATACATGCTCCCTTGCCCAACTCCCGTTTAACTATTTATTTCCCATTCTCATACATCTCACTGTTTTAATGACTAAAATCAGCTATTTGTCAGACCAAAGAAATCTTTTGAAAAACCTTATGTCAAACAACTAAAGAAAAACCTTTGGGTTGGGCGGAGAGGGGTGCAACTTCCCCTCATATATTTCCGTACATAGTTGAGGCTGGTATGGTTAGGATGTTTGGGTTTGCTTTTCCCAGTTCTTTTGTAATCATAGAATCTGGATTAATTGTCGCTATATTCATATAAGAAATAGATTTTAAGTGTTAGTACAAATGGATTTTTTTTTTTTGCTTTCATAGATATTGAATTTTCATCATAGAAATGTCCATGCTGTATTTGTGTCCTAGACATTCTGGAATTACTATGTCAGCTTCGTATGTGTTGTGTATGTGGCCCTTGCATGTATTCGTGCTTTTTAATATTGATTGGTTTTCAAGACGAAAGGGTTAGCCTGGCATTGGCTTCAAGGCACGATGCTTGGGTTGGAGTCAAATTTCTGCTTCCCCTTCCCCCATATTCTCGTACTGATTGTGTATGAGAGAATATTTTTAGCATTTCATTTTCAAGGTTGGCCTAACACATTATGTGGAAAATGGCATAGAGAGGCGAACTTTGATCAGTGATATGTACTTTTCCTTGACAAGTCATTCTGCAAGCATGTCATGTGTTTTTACAATTTCCTTGTATTACCGCATTTGGATGTCTGATTTTTTGTTTTGTTTGGATTTCTTGACATCTACATTCTTGTTTCTTGAACCTAATTCATCTATAAGATATCATCTTTATTTAGTTTCCAAACACAGCAAAGATCTCGTTAAAAGAGTTAGTGTCTTTCCCTCCTACTCCTCTTTGTTCACCTCTGGAAAGATAAAAAAGAAAAGAAGAGGAAAGAAAATAAAAAGAAAAAGAGAGAAACTTACTTTGGTTTTTTGGCTGGTAGGTTGGGAACTGGTCCAGATGGCTTACGGATCTATTTGGCATTCTGCATTCAGGATAATGACTCAGCTGAAGATGAGACTAATCATGATAACAACAGTGAAATGAACTGCGTAAAATCTTTCAAAGCTTTCCGTCTGCTCAATGCTTGTCGATAGCTTCCATGAGAAAAGAGGCAAGTCCTTGATGACTTTGATTACCTTTTCTTGTATTCTATTATGTTTCCAGAAAAGCAAAGGTATGTATTCACTGTTGGAAATCCTACTGCTTGTAGGTCTGCCCAACGTTCTGTGCATCATTGATTAAGAGGGCCCTCAGCAACTTTGTTCTGGATGGGTTTCTCTCCGCACCCAATTTTAGCTGCTGTGCTTGATGCCCTGGATGTTGAGGTTGGTTCAACCTAGTTCTGTTTGTTAATGCATCTCTACCCACATGTTAATTGAGAAGGTGCACCTATGAAGCACGAATACTTTTGCAAGGGAGTCATATCTGTATCCGTATCGGACACCAAAACTCATTGGATACTTGAGCAGAAAGTAAAGATCCCAAATTGAGAATGAAGTGTGGTTCCTAGTAGGTATATAGACTACTGGCCATATAGAGAAAACATAAGTGGCTCCTAGTAGGTGAAAGATCACTGGCCGCTTGATGGGAAAGTAAAGTCTCTATCTCGATAGAAAGGAAAGGCGAAGAACAATTGTGATTCCTAGTAGGTTTATAGACTATTGACCACAATTTGGAAAGCGTAAGTCGCTTCTGGTTGCGAAAAGATAACTGGTCTCATTGAGCAGAAAGTAAAGACCCTGAATTGAGAAAGAAGTGTGGTTCCTCGTAGGTATATAGACTACTGTCCACAAATAGAAAACATAAGCAGCTCCTATACCTAGTACATGTAAGGCTTCTCCTGTCATGGCCAATCAGTTCTCTGTAAATCTCTGCCCTTCACTCATTATCCATTGTTGTTTATACTTCAACTCTAGGAAGTATAGTTTTTTGTTTAATTGGTAAATATTACTTCCTTGTATTCTGTTAATAATACATTTTTGGTGAGTATGTGAGTTGACTGTTGAGTGCCTGCGGGTTTGTTTATTGCCAGTGCCACAACGTATACATATATGATATATGTGCACCTTTCACAAGAGGTGTTCGAGAAGTTGTTCATTCTACAGGAGCCTTTCATAGCGCCTCAGGCTGAATAAGACACTTTTCTGACTGACTGTTGTGTTTCCTAAGTAATCCAATGTTTGATGGTAAACATATGGTCCTGCTGCTTCCTATTATAAAGATGTTGGAAACAGTCAAATATGTAGGAAAATTGGTGCAAAAGTTTACTTTCTTTGGAGAAATGAACTAAGATTACACTTTTTTGAAACTTATGGAGATTAAAGTATGTTTAGTACTTTGTTGGATTCCAAAAATATTTTTGTTTCTTTAGTTTTTGAGAATTTCTATGTATTGTACTGGCATTTGTTGTTCTGTTTTGTAGTTTGATTACAGGGTAGTGGTTGATTCGTATATATAGTATGGTTTAATGTTGAAACAAAGAAGAGACAAAAGACCTAAGTCGTAAGATATTGTTTTCTTTCTGCCTTGACTTGTGTCCTCTTCTCCTCTTTCATACTCTATTGATGATTTGGTTAATGGTTTTTTGTTTGATGATCATTATAGACATCAGAGAATGTTTCTGCTGTGCCAAGTGGTAGCTTCTACCCATGCATCTTTTTTAGTTCATAATTTCATGCTTAACTGCAAGCTGTCCGTGGTAAACAATACATTGATAATATAGTCCATGATGAGCATGATGACTCTGGTTTTTGCCCATGCTTGATGATGCCGTCGTCGTTTTGGGTGGATGGCAGTAGTTTGTACGAGTTTAGTGATGTGCCCTTGATACCTTTTCCATCTTATGTTTATTGGGAAAAAAAAATACAAATGTAAAGGACTTTGCTGGAGCCTAAATATCCACCATAGACCATTCGAGTTCGGCGATGTTTCCCCCCTATTAGAAATGACGTCATCAAGTTTAGCTTGTATTATATTTATAGGTGGCATCATCATATGAAACTTCAATGTTGTCAAATATATTTCATGTCAAAAACATTAGCTATGCAATATGCAGAAATTGGTGGATGGCTGGGCATATTGTATAGTCACTTAAGAAAACTTAACAAACCAAGGAGGTTGCTAATTAAGTTTTGGGCCTTTTGGCCCTTTGTTGAACCATTATGACATGCCATTGATGCCCAAATATTCTAAGTTTGTGAAAACAAACACACTTTAGTTCAGTAACATCTCATTTTGTCAAACTTTTTGTCTTGATGAGATTGTGGTGAGCAGCGTCTTGCCGATGTCAAAAAATATATTGTGCCAATGACTGCTTGCATCTAAAAAGCCTCGGAGCATTTTTATCAAGGGATATTTTGTGTCTAGTCCGGTTAGATAAAAGAGGTTTGTGGCGGAGTCTGGACTACCTGTTAAGCGTCATGCGAGTTCTGGTTGCGAAATAGGCCATGAAGCTCAATAGCTTGAGGATTAGAAGGCTAAGTGTTGCGAAATAAGTCTTGAAGCTCAATAGCTCGAGGATTAGAAGGCTTCTAGCACATTGCGGTAGTTCATTGTCCATCCTATTGTCGTATAAGATCTCCAGCTGTTTAGATTTCTTTTGGAGATTCAATTTTATCTATTTGATACTAGTCACTTACTGTGAATCCTATGTCTGTTAACATTGTTAATGATATCCCAGAGGGACGACAAATGCAATTACATGTGTTCTAAAAGTTAAATTTAGGTAAAGAAGGAAAAAAAAAAATAAAGCACAGACCTTTTGGAACAATTTACTTTCAGGTGCATTGAGTACCTACCTGAGTTGTTATGTTCAAATTTTCCTAGGCAATTTTGTGCTGTTATTTAGGTTGCCCTAACAGAATTGTGGCTCTCGATGGAGGGTCTGTGGTTGAGACACTTCTACAAGAACCTTTTAGTCTCCTTTAGTTGTTTTGTTATATATCGTAGTAACCAGCATATACAAACATTTTTGTTGGTGTGATATTTCATACATAGCATGCCATGCTTTCTGTGTGAACTTTTTGTTCTTTTTCTTTCTGGAATTTTGTGTTTGATTTCATTTTACTACTTCTGCAGATTTTTATATCTCGGGACGAAGGAAATAAAAAATATGCGTCAGTTTTAGCTCCAGTCAACATGAAGGCATAGGGTAAGAAATATAAGTTTGAATTGCATTCTTTTCCAAGCAGTCATATACTTTGACCAGTGTCATATTTGAGGATGAATAATTGCTTTGCAATTGGTGTGTCCTCTGTGATGCATTAACTCATCATTCAGATGCTGTTGAAAAAAAAAAAACCCCATCATTCAGACTAGGTTCTTTATAAAGGTCAGTATTTTCATAGTAGATTGTCCTATTTGAGAAATGAGAATAAGAAGCAACATCAAATTGTTGGATACCTGATGCACATTGTTGGGCATATACCTGAACGAGTCACGCTTTTGGAACAACTTAACATGGGATGAGACTTTGCTTTTTGGGAGTTATTGGGTTCAAGTCTCTCCATGTGCATTTGATCCTTGTTTGTATTCTTCTTCTGTATATGAATGGAGGTTTGCCTCCCTATATGCACAACATTGCAAGTAGGGGAGGGTGTTGGATGGCTTGATATATTGTTTGGTGTTTCGTAAAAGCTTAACCTTTGGACACTTTGTGACTTGATAACTTTTCATGCAAGATTTCATTCTTTTTGAATTGGTGCTCGATATGCATCTTTCTTTGAGGCCATGGATACTGCTCGAAGCAATTTCATTTTTGCAACTCCCCACAATGATTAGTGTGATGCGTTGTAGTTGAAGTGTATATATACTTGAAACTCTTTCACGCAGCTGCTGAATCCTGGTGTGAAGTTTTGTTTGGGTTGACTAACCTAGCTATTTAGTTTCTAGCTCTGTCCGATGAGATGAATTTATTAGATACTAGCTGGTGGAATAATTATGGGATTCATCTACTGACTGAGTAAAGGGAAACCAAATGTAGACGGTGTAAAAATTAGATAGAGACCATTGTTTCTAAAATTTTGAACTAAGTCTGAATTTTAGGTGATCACACTCTGTATTTAGATGAATGGGATCAGTTTTGTCACCTAGAAATTATACTTTACCGACCATTTTTTTTCTTTATTATTGCTGCTATTCCTGTAACCTATCCAATTGATGGGATGGTTTGAGAAAGAAAATACAGATGAACTTTGAGGGGACGAAATGTATTTTGAGGCCTCTAGGCTCTTAAGCATGCCATACAATGTGTCATTTGAAATGAAGTGTTGGAACGGTTATAGTGAAGCTGTAGATTGTTGCATTTTTTTGGTTCTGTCCTATTACATAAAATCAGATGACCAGGGTATATCATTGTGGGAATGGAATTTGAGCGGGCAACATTCGACATATTGTGCTTTATTTCCCAGGGCATGGACCATATATGATGGTATGATTTGCTTACATCAATAGCTGCCATTAATGTATATATTCTCTTGCAGTATTATTCTAATATTACTTCTTTACCTCCAGGTGAACCAGACCCAGAACTAAAAGTATCCTATCGCCAAATATCACCGTTTATACCTCATAATTACCGAGATAGCAGTCTTCCCACTGCTGTTTTTGTCTATACGGTATGCAAATTTAGCTTCTTAGCGTCAATGGCAGTTGTGCCTATATACTTTGTCATCAACACATTTCGGGGTTTAGGTTCTTATATTTCTTGACATTGCTTAACATTTCCTGAAGTCCAAATTGAATACTAGTTTAATTTTTTCATTTGCTGAATAGACAAGAGGGCTTATCGGTCAATACTCATTTAGGGCCTGTGTGGAATGTGGTGGTTGTTTGTGTAGCTGGTATATACACTTTGTAAGTACCACAAGCAAGAGGGCAAGGAATCAAGCATGGAAGCAGCATTTTTGTTATTTTGTTAAGAGAAATCCAAGTCCTAGAAAAGTGCACTTGAATCCATGGTTAGCAGGCTTGAAAAACAAGCCCTAATTTTTGCAAGGAGGGACAAAAGAAAGTACTGGTATCTGAATTTCTGTTCTTACTAAGTCCTCCATAAGTTCATGAATACTCAGTATATTCATTAGGCTTTAATGCTTGCATCTTTCTGCAAATCATGTTATCTGATCCTAAAGTTAGCTCACAAGAGCAACTGTCTAGATACTTATCCTACGTCATAAATACAAGAAACACCTAAAATCCGGCACGCGTACACTAAAGTCTATTAGAATACCCCCTGAATTTGGAAACTACTCTTTCTCTCTCAACCTAATGGATAATTGGACCAAACTACCACCTGGATTTTAATCAGTATCCTGCCATGTTTATGAGTTTTTTTTTTTTTTTGCAAGTTATTTGCATAACAAGTTATTATTTTCTCAATTATAGACCACTGTAGATCTTCCCAGGCTGGGCCGTACGGAAAATTTTCCTATGATGAGTGGTAGTTTGAAAATTATAGGCTTGATTAGTAATAGTTCACTTTTAATTAATTCCTCCATTTAACTCCTACCTTGAATCTCTTTATAAGCAAATTCACTGTCTTTGAAGTTTGAACCGCACATTGACTGAAGGTGACCATCACTAAAACTTGATAACTGCAAGGGCATTGTGCGCGCCACAACTCACAGTACCTACTATTTCATTGAAGAAATTTGAATATGTGTGCAAACTATAAATGTGATATCTTGATCATTACGTTGGTTTTCTTACGAACAGTTGCTTGTTTCGTTGTACTTGGTGAATACTGGAAAGGAAAGGGCAAAAGTTAGCCTTCTTTTTACATGGGTGGTGTGTGTGCCAATAAATAATGTCCTAAGCTCTTCTATACTTGATTATCATTTGCTTTCTTCGTCTTACTAATATTTATGGTTTTGCGTTCCTAACAGAACTCAATTGGAGGAATCTCACACCTGTCTGGTGATAGTATGCGCATGGCTGCTGTCTTATGTTAATAATTATATTATCTTGGATTGTAATATTGACTTTTTCCTATTTTATTTGATAGCGGCGAAGATGGAGTCCCTAGTGTTCCTCTACATCACAAGCAAGTCATCAAACCCTTGTAGCTTATATAGTGATTAGTTTGCATATTGCCTTAGGGTAGTTTCATGGGTTTTTTCAGCGTAATTGAAGGCAAGGTCTTCAATCTTCAATCAGACCCATCGTTGGAATTTGAACTGCTTAAAAAAAGATATGGTAAAAATGATGTAATATATGTTTTAACTGGTGTGGAAGTGCAGTTGTTGTACTAAAATTTATTTAACTGTCCCATGAAGAAGAGAGAAGAGGGAAGAGGGAATTATTTTGTCTCTTCGGGGACATCCGATAAAATTGGAACGATATAGAGAAGATTAGCATGGCTCCTGTGCAAGGATGACAAGCACAAATCTAGAAATGGTCCAAATTGTTTAGTTTTATTAGCCGATCAGAAAGAAGAAGAGGAATGGGTAAAATAATTAAGTGGAAGGCATGTTGGTGCTGGAGAACAATATTTGGAAAACAGGATAGTAGAATCTGGTATAAGGAAGTTAGTCCTGCTAGAGTGTGCTGTGGGGGAAAGGACAGACATGGCCTAAATTTGGCATTGCTGGTCTTAAATAGTGGTATGGGTATTGCTTGTAGCCTTGTATCATAGTGTTGATGAGAATTTGGGATTACTAATGGTAGAATCTTGACCAAGGACTTCTGATTTTGCTCAGGTCAGTTACAGGTACTTCACAGATTTTGAGTTGGGGGAGCGAGGGAGAGGTTTGAGAAGGTCGGTAAGGCGGTTGGTAGAGCAACTAGGTTTTCTGGGTCAAACCTGCTGTGAGAGTTCTGTTGTTGAGGAGGGACATTTAGACTTCCAATGGCAGGAGGCGCAGGACAATCTGAATCAATTTGCTGCAATCAAACAGGGATGGTTCTTACTCAGAGCTAGTACAGGAAGGGAGCAAGGTCTAACTCCGTGGCCAAAATGGTTTATCAGGGCAAAGGGTGGTGGCGGAAGTCAAAGGGGGAGGTTTAAGGTAGACACCACAACACTTCTTTTCTGCAGAGAGGGCCCTGGGGCTTATTGATGTCGGAGAAGAAGCTGGTCGAGGAATGGTGCAAAAGAAAATGGTGTGTGCTGTCACGGGTGTAGATTAAGGACATGGTGGGGCTTTTTTCCCTTTTTTCTTTTCCATCCCTAGAGGAAGCTGGGATTGTGAGAGACGGATATTAGAAGATGGGGAAACTTCATCTTTTTTAGTTTGGCTGTCGATGGTGGGTTCTTGGTACAAACCACGGGGTTCCATGAGTATTTGGATTTGATTGATGGAAATTCTGGCTCATGTGTGTGAGATGCTAAGCTTCTCAGTGCAATCGATGACGCCATGGATGATGATACATTAGGGAAACATAATACCCATTGGGCAAGAATCTCTGAGGGGAAATGGTAGGGCGATTTTGATGTTAGGCGTGGTGGTTGTCCCTATTTTTGTATACGAGATCCTGAAATACTGGAATCAGGTCCAAGGTCCTACGACAAAGAGGTAAACTTTATTTCCCCGGAGATCGTGTCCGGGGATTATTGTGATGCAGTGTTTCGGGGAGGGGTTCACGAGAGAGTGGGTGAACCATTCAAATTAAAAGGCTACCAGGTGGTTGGTGGATGACATCGATACAGTGATGCAGATCAGCCAAGGGTGATGATGGGGTAATTCAGATGACATGGGCCAGCCAAATCCGAAACTCGCTCAAAAGAAGAAGGCCAAAAGGGCCTAGTGGAATGTTGCTGCAGATGTAGACTTGTTCAGGGGTGCCCAAGCGGAAACTAGATTATTTACCTGCACAAAGGAGGCCCAATGAGCAAGCCTATGTTGCAGAATCACCTCTACGAGCCTAGAGTGCTTTAGGTCAACAACCACTTCGAATGTGTTTGGGGCCCTTGCTTCTGGTCTGACCCAATATTCTTCTCCTTCAAGTGTACGAAATCTCATCCCATAGAGGGGGTGGCATCTGGGCTTCATTTGCAGCTCATCATTTTTCTGATCCTCTGGTCCTCGTCATTGGCAAGGAAGGTCGGAGAGGGAATGCTAATGGGGAGGAAATGTTTTGGTCAGACACAAGAATGGGGGATGAAGAAAGTTACTCGTGGTTGGCCAATCCAGAGCTTATCGATGATGATGCCTAATTTTGCAAAATGGAGATTCTGATGCGATGGGGATTTTTCGAGAATATAACTTTTGGCTTGGGTTCTTTGCATCATGTCCAAGGAGATGTGGTTCTGAGGGAGGAAGCAAAACAACTTGTTTGTGTGATTAGAAAGCTTCAATGACCACCTTGTTGACTGCGTTAGATGGGTCCTGCTATATGCTGATATGATGAGGGAGGAAGGATGTGCTTGAAATTACAATTGGGCCATGGAAAATCATTCGGGGCATGTGTTGACAGGTACACTCCTCCGAAGAACCTGTGTGTTTCTCTAGTCATGTCAAAGGTCTACAATGGGAGGAGGGTGACAGGAACTTCTTGTTCAATGGTCCACTTCAGAAGGTTTCAACATGGGTTTTGGAGAAGATTGGCATTTTAGATTTTTTTCGTTGTATCGTATGAGGACCGGGCTATCCATTTGTTTGCTGATGTTGAAATAGAATGGAGGAGAAAGTTGCCTCAACAGAGCTCTCAAAGGAGTGAGTCCCAAAGTAGGATGGGGAAGAGGAAACTTTGAAAACTGGTTTGCTCCATTAACTATGAATGGTGCGATAGAAGAGGCTGGTGAGTGTGGGGAGGGGGTCCGTCTTCTGTAGAAATGATTTTAAAAATCATATCATTCCCATGGAAGATGGGGGGTGTGGATCTGAAGAGAAGGGTGTGAACAAGTGAAACCATTACTTGCATCATTTGGCATTAGTTTTCCCACATATTTGCAATGTTACTTGGTATTTTTTCAACTTGGTATACACGTGAGTAGCCGGTAGGACAAATGTGAGAGTGTGAGATATGCGTCCAACACCTGTTTCTAAATGCACACTCGGATCCTGTAGGTTAAAGGATTTTTAAAACAGCAACCAAGTTACATTTGATATGCAAAAAAAAATTGCCTCTCACATGTTGAGAGACAGAAATCTCATATTTTTCCCTCAATAGTGCATTCCTAAATTACTATGACATCCTATGTTCAAATAGTTTACAGTGTACAGTATTTTTGGAGGTTCACAATGTATCCACGTACCGGACCCATGTTTAACTAGAACGTCTTATGTTTGAATAGCACAAAACATCCAGTACTTTCTAAGGTTCACGGTGTATCCACGTATATGTATGCTCATATCCAAAGACTAAGGGTTTGGGAGATCTGGCACACACCCAAACTTGATTACTCACATGCAGTCCATGTAACAGACTTTTTGATGACCTCTCAATTAGGAATTCCGGGTATATATGAAAAACCCTTGCATATAATTAGAAACGGCCATTAGGATGACTTTTTTTTCTTTTGGATTACCATAAATCTCGCTCGGAAATTGAATTTTATCGGACATAGGCCTTGATAGAGCGGAATGGCTGAAAAAAGATTCTTATAACCGACCATAAGGCGTGGTTTGGTTTTGTTTGGGGATAAATCCATGTTGCCCAGCCAGACCGTGTTCCTTCTTGTGAGTTGTGTCAAATAATATACTTTCATATTATGAGGTGTATATGAAGTTTTCCCCACCTTTGTAGTCCTGTTATATTGCTGAACTTAGTGAGATACTTTTGTGTGCTTTCATTATTCATTATTTTCTTCTTGTTGCGTGGAACCTTCGCGTGTTGTTTGGTACTATAAGCTTTGTAGTTGTAATTCTAGGAGGGTGAAGTGCTGTTATCTCTTACAATTACTTGTTTTTTGTTTAGGACTGCAAGAGAGAACCCTGTTACTTTTGCCATTGCTGCATGTGAAACTCAGAACGTAAATGTGACTGTTTTGCCTGCTTTGCCTGCTTTGGGCTCTCTGAAGGAAGCAGCATTACTGCAAAAGACATGTGGGGGAAAATGGTGCAAATAATGGTTTTACCATCTGGATGTTGCATGACCCATTCTGCACTTCATACCTTAACAAGTAATTTGCTTCTTTTTTTCAAGCATTCAACCAATTTTCCCAAGGAAACTTTATGTCGCCTATCTTATTTCCTTAACAAGTAATTGGAGTGAAAAGAGCAAGCATTGTTCATCATCCCAAGTGTTTATTTAGTGCTGCTGTGTTAAGCACTGTTCATGATATTATGTTGTTGAATTCTGTTCTTAGCTTCCTAACGATCCCGACGCCGACAATGGCTGCACCAGAAAACTGCCTCCTCTATTCTCTACCGCCGAGCTCCTCCCCACGGATCAGCCCGACAAGATGCCGCTGCCAAAGCACCGCAGCAACAACAACAACAGCGGCAGGCAGTACTACGGCGAGTTCACCTCGTCCACAGCGGCCCAGAGCCGCCGCCGCCTCCTCATTGCCTGCGCCTCCGACAACTCTGACGACCTCATCCAGATCCTTGTCTCCGACCTTGACTCTGGCTCCATCGATGACCAGAAGATGGCCGCCATGGAGGTCCGCCTCCTTGCCAAGAACAAGTCCAAGAACCGGCCGCTGTAATGGAGGGCGAAGGGCGGTGGTGGTGGAGGGAAGGGCGGCGGTGGTTGAAACCAATGGCCGCTTCAAGGGAGGGAAGGGCGACGGTGGTTGAAACCGGCGGCGGTGGTGACTGGAGAGAGAGAGGGAGGGGAGGTGGGCTGCGAAACCCTAAATGATGGGCTGCCCAGCCTTTGTTGCTATTTATAGTGGGGTAAAGAAGTAAAATCACACCCACAGGACTTAATGGGCATTGCACTTGTACCCCATAGGACTTGGTGGGCTAACGAATCCAAAATTGGGACCGGCCCAGAATTTACACCCTATGATATGAACAGTTTGGGTCACCTTTTCAAAATGTAGTCTTGAGGGTTTTGGTGGGGATGGAGATCTTGTGGGGGAGATGCTCCCTTGTAATATTTATCCTCTCACATTATGGTGGACTGAATCAGATACCAAGAGCTGAATATTTATTCCCACGTACGTTTGTTAATATCTGAAAATGTTCCTACTATTTTGGATTCATTGTGATTTAGATACCATTTAATTTTGAATATTGGTCAGATTATAAGCGCTGAGAAGAGAAAATCGAGAAATGGCAAGCTCCTGTCCTCAGAGATGTCAGGCTCTCAGAATGGTAAGCTTACATTCTCAAGTTTTTAGCAGGGGGAAAGGCTTGTAAGTTGATGCTCTTTTTGATGCAAGGCCAAAGGCAATTTAGAATTGCGGGTCTTAATTTGGTAGTGGTAATTTTGGTTTACATTTGCAACATTAAGGTATCTCAACATTGATGCATATTTCATGCCATAAGCCTTCCCCTTTGCATGATCACGTGCCCACGCACATACGCCCATACACACTTGTTTAACGACATTTATGTATTAAGAGAATCCTATTTTGCTTGCTAACTTGGATGTGCCCTACAGAGTGCACTATAGGAAGTGCAATGCAGGATTTCCGATTCCCTATCCACAGGGGCGCTGTTAGTGTTCTGATCCCCTCAATATTAAGGTTGAACTCCTCACTGAGTACACCTTAATGTCAAATTTTTCTTCTATTAGGAATTCCAGGTATATATGGAAAAACCCTTGCATTTATAATTAGAAACAGCCATTAGGATGACTCTTTTTTTTCTTTTGGATTACGATAAATCTCACCAGGAAATTGAATTTTATCGGACATAGGCCTTGATAGAGCAGAATGGCTGAAAAAAGATTCTTTTGACCGACCATAAGGCGTAGTTTGGTTTTGTTTGGGGATAAATCCATGTTGCCCAGCGAGACCGTGTTCATTCTTCTGAGTTGTGTTAGATAACATGCTTTCATATTATGAGGTTTATATGAAGTTTTCCCCACCTTGGTAGTCCTTTTATATTGCTGAACTTAGTGAGTCACTTTTGTGCGCTTTCATTCTTCATTATTTTCTTCTTTTTGCGTGGAACCTTTGTGTGTTGTTTGGTACTATAAGCTTTGTAGTTGTAATTCTATGACGGTGAAGTGTTGTTATCTCTTACAATTACTTGTTTTTTGTTTAGGACTGCAAGAGAGAACCCTGTTACTTTTGCCATTGCTGCATGTGAAACTCAGAATATAAATGTGACTGTTTTGCCCTGCTTTGGGCTCTCTGAAGGAAGCAGCATTACTGCAAAAGACACGTGGGGGAAAATGGTGCAGGTAAAAGGTACTCAATATATGTGGTAGCTTTTGTGGTACATTAATATTCCAGATATAATATCTTTTTTATTATTTTGGACAATTGCGACGCACAGATTACTTTCGCCTATGAAAGAATTTCAGAAAATTTTACCAGACAATATAAAATAACTTTAATTTTTCACTAGATCAAATCAAAATTATTTATAATTTTATAGCTTGTTATACTAATTATATAAATAATAATCATATTACATGTAATATTAGTAAAATATTTTAAATGTTGGGAGGGGCCGGGGCCACCCCGGGCCCTTACATGCCTTTAAAGGAAAATAGGGAACCGAATCATATGTGGTGAGTGTACTAAATATTTGCTCCATCTACATTATCATTTGAGTTTTTTTTGGTCGTGAGTTAAAAAAATCTAATCAGAATCATATGTTGTGAGTGTACTAAATATTTGCTCCATCTACATTATCATTTGAGTTTTTTTTTGGTCGTGAGTTTAAAAAAATCTAATAACACTTCAATATTGGACCATTGAATTTCCGAATAGACGACTCGGATGCTGTGCACCACACGCACAACACCATCAAAATCACATTCCCAACAATTTCTTTTATTAAACTCGTGTTGTCATTTTAAAAAAGTAGACACAAAAAAATCTTCATTCAACATTTATGAAAAAGGAGAAAATAAGAAAGAGATACTTCCTCCGTTCATCATGTTTGGTTACGGGATAAGAGTTGTGGAGAGAGAACTAAAAATTTACAGGTTCACATTTGGAATTAAAAAAAAAACACAGAGGGGGAAGAGTGTAGAAGGGCCTTTGAACTTTTTTACTGTTAGTATAGGTTGTTAGAGCATCTCCACTCCTTACTCAATTTTTTACCCAAAGTTGAGTAAAAATTTGGGTAGAAACTTGGATTTGGTATGAAGCAATCCAATGAGCAAATGCAAATTTAGGCATAAATTTGAGTAAAGGTTTCATTAATGGCATAGTTGTAAATTTGAGGGGGAGAAAATAGCCTTCAAAATTTGAGTAAGGATTTGGTTCAAACCAAATTTGGGGAGAAATTTGAGTAAAACTCAAATTTGGTATGAGTTTGAGTATGGAGTTGAGTGGTATTTTGGGTGATTTTTACTCAAATTTGAGTAAGGAGTGGAGATGCTCTTATTCCGCTTTCCTATCAATGAGTCAAAGCGGCAAAGCCTTTGGAGATGTTCAATTTGAACGCTCTCCGCCTCTCTCTCTCTCTCTCACAATGGCGAGGAAACGAAGGGTCCCAGACTCCCAGAGGTTCTATGGAAGACGTTCAACAATCGCGCTTGAACCCTAACCCACACCATTATTTCCTTGATTCCACCACCAACGCCGTCGGCGGCGGTGCCTTTGCAACGAGCGCGGAGTGCGGATGCTTGGGTTTTAGTGTCGACGGAGCTACGTCTTTCCTATTCCGGCCAGAGGAGCTATCCTCTCTCTGCGTTTCATCCAGACCGTCGCTGGTCACAACGCGAGGTCTCTCCTTAAAAAAAGTAGGCTCACTACACGGTACACAGTGGAAAAAGTCGTTTCTCTCTCTTTCTCTCGCAATGGCGAGGAAGCGAAGGGTCACAGAGGTTCTATGGAGGTTGTTCAACAACCGCGCTTGAACCCTAGCCAACACCATTGTCTCTTTGATTCCACCGCCGCATCGTTGAGGCAGCCTGATTTTGCAAGGGGCGCGTATGCCTGGGTTGTAGCCGCGACAGAGCAACGTCTTTCCTCTTTCGGCCAGAGGACCCGTCCGACTTTGGTAAGCCCTCGACTCAGTGCTTCGTTGTTGTATCTGACAATGCCCCTCTCCTCTCTCTCCGTTTTATCATAATCATTGTAGTTATATCCCTTAGATAGCGGTCGATCGGTTCGCATCTATGGTCAATCAATAGGCCCACGGATCTATTCGCCTATACGATAAATCGCCATCTCGTAGCACCAACACGACACTGATTCTCCGAAAAACCCCCATTTCCCGACAGTTAGGTAACCGATAGTAGTAGAAGCTCTAAGGCCGCTATTCCTGATTCAGCAAAGGAAAGAAGCTTTGATCCCAAGACTAGCTGCGGATTGGATTCTTCCTTTAATCCGGACTGACTCTAACCGTGATTTTGACTCTATTATGATACCTTCCTCTGTCGCAATAGAAATCAAGAATGGAGGTGACTTCACTACCTTTCTTGGTGAACAATCTTTTTTTCTACCATACATACTATCAGTCCTGAGGGAGGAGTTTAGAGGCCTTATAGTAGCACGAACTTCTTTTTCTTTCTAGGTCATGCGATCTTTTTCGGGATCAGAATATCTCCATACGAACATATGAGTTCGTTTAATATGTTATCCGTCCCAATCGACAATTCTTTCCAAAAGGAATCCTAGGGATAAGGGGCTGTAGATGACATCTTTGTTGCCCGCCTGATGGATATAGGTAGTATACCCAGTCATTTAGGCATGTAGTGGCCCTTGTCTCGGAAAAGGCAAGTTAAGATAAAAATACGGGGACATCCAGTCCTAACGCCCCTGCTACTGCTGTAAGGCGGTATTACACCAACTACCACTTCTGGTTCTGGACCCAGACCCAAAAAATTCTTGTTTTCCTTCCTATTCAGTAATGCTTTCCTTTGGTATACCATCATTTGCTCTGTTATACTCATGGATGGATTCATTTCTCCTTTCGTTTTCTTCTTGTTCTTTGCCAAGGGATAGGTTCACGATCCCCACCTGGGAAGCACTCACTACGCTACGTAGACAAGCTCATTCGCAATTACTACCCATCCCCTTTCCTAGGCGCCTAGTATGTTTTCGATTAATTTATGGATAGCGTTCCTCCAAGCATAGATTTCTTCACTAAGTCTTCCTTGTTGTTCCAACCTAAAGACGAAAAGATAAGAGAATGAGTAGAACTAGTCTAATAAACTTTCATTTTGACCGCGGGATCACTGACGAAGCAAAAGACATAATTCACCATAGCTCAAGTTAGCTTTCTGAAATTGCATACCTATACAAGGGAGTACCAGCAAGACCGGCGCCTTGTTCTGCCATTAATAAAGAAGAAAGCCAGGGCTATTCATAACTTGTTGATAGCAGGGATTATGATACTAATGAAGCAGGTGTTAAGGTTAGGAAGTCACTTAGCCATCTACAAAGGAAGGGACGGTGTCATGTCAGGTCACCGGAAGGATGAAGTCCACGAAACCTGAGAAAGATCATCATAACTCTATCCCTGAGCTCCTTTGGAGATCCTAGGGGTTTACTCGCAGAGGCGTCCACGGAGGCAATTATTCTACTGTATTCCTAGGATTACCTCGAGTCTCACAGTCTATAATCGGTTAACCATGCGGGTTTACGATCGCTGGTCTAGACAAGCAGGGCCCACCTCCCCATGTCGAACGACTTTTTACGAGAAGCTTCAAAGACAGGGTGCAACATATATGGATAAATGAAAACTTTATTTGACTTTATTAGAATTAGAGCGCTCTGGTATGCGGGCTTGGCTGGGGACTTTGGAAAGTCCCCGCCGGTTGGTTGGATTGCTAAACAAGATTCAGCTGCTATTGGTGTTTGCTCTGGAAGTTTGTCCAAAGAGATTTGCGTTGCGATATACCTGTGGAATTTACAAGACAACGCACTAACAAAAAAGAGTTCATTGGCGTTTATTGGGAGTTGCATGGGTGTTCAACGGGCGTTCTACCGGAGTTCAACGAACAGAGCTCTCCTAACAATCCAAAAGAATCTTTCTGGACGGTTCCCCGCCTAATGCTACCCTTGATTGACCGGGAATTGGTTGGTGCTGCCTTTCCTACCCTTGCTCTAGCCACAGCTTTTGGCTTTCAATATTGATCTCCAACTTGATTCTATAGGGCCTTGGTCAAAACATCAGTAGTTGAAGGTGCCAAATTCGACCTTACTTTAGGGGTATGGATAACTCTTTCCTTCTCTTCTGCTAGCAAGGGTGGCCCATACAGTTTTTAGCTCTCCACGTCTATTCCGGAGTACATCCCCATGTACGGAGGTGAATCCAGCCTAAAAGCTAATCGTTAGATACTCCCCCCCACAAAAAAATGGTGAATGGTCCGTATCGCAAAGTAAGCTTCAACTTCACAGGCAGCTTGCTTGATAGAGTGTGGTGTACCCTGCCCTAGTTAGTAAGGCTGGTGTAGTTGACTCGACCCGCCATCTCTTTCCTTCAATAATGCCTTCGCTTCAAGACGCTATTTACCAATAAGAATAGGAAAAGGACACTACCTTTTTGAATTGAAGAAGCCGAAGGGGTGAACGAGCGCTGCGGTAACGAGCCGTAAGAAAGATGAGCAGAGCATTCCTTCCGCCGGCCTTTATAGGAGTAGGGGAGCGTGGTGAGATAGATAGACGTCCAATCCTGCAGCAGCTAGTTGCTCGGCCTTAGTCTTGGGCGGATCTCACACTTAAATCAACCCCTTCGTACTTCGATTCAATCAATCGATCGATCAAGAGGCTAATCTCTTTTGTTTGGGCCGGTAGCTAAAAGAAAGTCCTCACTTTTTCTTGAACAAGGGAAGGGCAACATAGCATTAGCTTCAATTGAAAAAGCTCAACCTTGAAAAACAAACAAAGGTGGTAGGCCGAAGAATCGTTGAACGCTTCAACTTGTCCATTGAAGAAGGCGAAGGCTGGGCGAGAGACTAGGCCAAATTCAAATAGGCTTGACCCTTCTGCTTGGGTTATTAGTGACTGCTGGACCCTCCGCATAATCATTGATTATTGACTTCTCCGTAATCGAACCTGCCATCGACCCCTGTTGATAACCTGTCCTTGTAACTTTCCTATGTATGGTCTCTCCACTAAGCTTTGATCTACGCGCACTAGCTTCCTCGGCGACTAATGCCCTTCTGCTGGTCTTTCGTCCATTGCCTATGGTCTTTGGTAAGTAGTCTATAGTTCACTTTCGTCTATGGCCTGCCCCGCTCTCTTTTCAACTTAGTTATTAGTACTTCGGAGTGGTGCATACTCTCCTGCTTGGCTATTGAATGAATCTTATGCTTGTCAGGTCCACTCCTGTGTCTTTTCTTGCCTATCGTCCACTTCGGTGACTCCAACCCCGGAAAGATGATCTCTTCCACTAACCTCTTCCCATGAACTTCCGGAGTCCCTATCTAATAGTCACCCCCCTCCCTTACTGACTAAGGCTAAGGTGGTGTCAACCAAAGGGGCAAGAAGTTCTCACATGAATAGACGTTTGAATATTCGCTCAGTACTTGAACCTTCGATCACTCGGATTCGTCGTTCACCTTCTCAAACCGACGAAGCCTACTCGACCTTCGTATTCCCTCCCCATACCTGAATGAAGGAAAGTAATAGCTAGAAAAACA
This sequence comes from Rhododendron griersonianum, assembly GCA_018127125.1. Lineage (NCBI taxonomy): Eukaryota > Viridiplantae > Streptophyta > Magnoliopsida > Ericales > Ericaceae > Rhododendron > Rhododendron griersonianum. Next base: position 34,683,501 of record CM030793.1, on the reverse strand, counting down.
GGCTATTCCATCGTTGGCATAAGATGAACCGAGGAATCCAACCAAATAGGAATGAATAGGCATGTGAGAACAGCATTGCTTGCATTGATTCAATTGATTTGAAGCGGCGGTTATACTATACTATACTATACTATACTATACTATACTATACTATACTATACTATACTATACTATACATACATACATACATACATAGTTTTCACTAGGGGTTTTTACCGAATTGTTCACAAGCCTGTCAGAAGCAGAAAGCCACTCTTCCAGAGTCTCGTCCATCGTCTGCTTAGGCGACTATTTAATAGCCTTTAGATCTTCCTGTGAGTTAGGCCAAATACGAGGAAGGATGGGTGGATGGACAGTGAATCAATAGTATAAGCAATAGGTGATTAGGAAAGGACAAAGAAGGTCTTTGCACCAATCCCCTCTTTGAATAGCCTCTTTGCCTCTTTGAAGGACAACTACTATTGTTAATGGACGAGGAGTAGGAGGGAAGAACGGAATTCATGATAGGCTGTGAGGGAATGCCTTCTTACTCTTGGAGAATCAACTGATAGTCTTTTCGACAAATCCCCTGCTTGAGTCAATGCGCGAATCCCTTTATATAGAAAGCAAAGCAATCCTTTACTTTACCTGTATCATTGGTAATAAATCCTACCAAAAATGCCTTTCTTTCAATATATCTCTCCGCTTTGTTCCCGGCTTTGAATTCGTGATAGATCTTAGCCTCGTCTGCAGTCGACAACTTAAAGCCGCCCATATTGGCCTTCACTCCAGGTTCGAGTCTGCTGCCGCAATTGGCAATTAATTGGATAAGCAGTGGTCGTTCGTAGGCTCACTCACCTCTAGCTCTTCTTCTTTGCGATGAGTCCTTGCGGAACCTGTGTCGAATTCCTCGTCTGAATTGAATAGCTCATTGTCTTGGTCACCTCAGTCTTCCTTGACCTTGGTTTAGTCTGATTCCACGTGAACTGCTAATGCGGCTGGTTGAGATGCCACTCTTCTTTCTCTTTCTATTGGTACTTTTGGTACTCCATACCCTACCCGAGAGAGAGTATCTGACTTCCTCAGTTGATGATCCCTAGTTATCGAAGGGATAGTAGCTCGTATTCTAGAGTGAAGCGGGCCTCCCCCTTCAAGTAGTAGCCCAAAGTGAAGTCATTAGTCGTATAGACAGCTAGAGATAGAATTCATTCTCTAATTTCCCTGCACGTCTTTTTCCCGCTGAAGAGACAAATCAGGGTGAGAAAGAGAAGGCTATTGAGAATGTCTAGTCTAGTCGTGGACAAGGATGTCTAGATCTAGCACGTGTCTTTCCCGATGTTAGTTAACGACATCACTCTACTTTCGAGTCAGCTTATGTGAGATCTTCCTTCTTCCTAAAGCGTGGAATGCATCTTAGCAGCAGTAGGGTTACCTGCCGCGCTAGCTAAAGAATGATCTTTTCTTTCTGGCTACCAAACTGGTCTATCTTCTGAGTTTTCATTCCCCGAATTCTGTAATGGTCTTTGTTCTTCTTTCATTGTATTCCTCCGTATTCAGCTCCATCAGAAATCCTGTAGAGAATGTGCAGCAGTGAGCCTTCTCCCTCTAAACCTAATGGCCAAACGAAGCCATCTCTGTCTCTTTTTCCAGGACTGTAACGAGATATAGAGAACTTCTTTCTTTCTTGACTAATGAGAAGCTATCTACCTTTCATAACTTCCAGTTCTTGTTGGAATTCTTGCTTTGAGTTCTAGTAGCTATGCTTCCTCATATGCCGTTTTTGAGTTGTTGTACCTATCGAGTTAGGAGTTCTTGTTGTTCTGAGTTATTGTAGCTATAGACTTCCTAGTTAGCGCCGCCTTTTTGTTAGTGTAGCCTTTGAGTAGCTCATACTCTTTTAGTTCTGAGCTAAAGATCTCAAATTGGAGTTAGAGTCAAAATGGTATTCCAATTCCTTGCCTATGTTTATGTATGGAGAATCTTGATATAAACGATTTAATAGGACAACTACGCTAAGATCAGTTAAGTCTCGATATAGGCTCTTCTATGTGGTGTTCTAAGATATCGAAACTCTTTAGACAGAAATGCGAAAGATGGCCAGCTTCCGAGTTCCGATTCGAACTTCGTTTTAGAAAGAGATTATTCCCTAAGTGCTTGCTTGTCAGTGCTTGGCCTTTCCTTTACTTCAAGTTGCGATATGGTGCCACCCTTGACGGGATGTTTAAGAATTCCTTCCTGCCCTGGTAGTTTCATAAGGCTAGTTCCGCAAGGCCTGAGGTCAAGTCTTCCCCTCCTATTATCTATTAGTACGAGCTCTGCCCCGTCTGTAGGACGAGCTCCTAGGACCCGAGAAAGAGAAGATTTGGTGAGTATTGAGCTAAGCTGAGCTCCCAAGTCTGGATTTCTTCTTTATGGATTGCAACAAGAGCTTTTTTTAAGCGAAAAAGACGGAGTTTTGTCTGATCGTGATGATTGAACTCCACGGAGGGGAATCGGTCTTTAAGGGAAAAAAAGGGTGTTTCATAGCTCGATCTTGCTAGGGGTGTCCCTCCTGAGACTTTATCCTTGCCTTTAGGGTTAGGACAAGCTCGGTTTTCAATCCTGAGTGTTGTAGCTAACTGAATATGACTGCTAGTCGCTGAGCTGAGGCTAGCTCTAAATTCATTCCTAGGTTTCGATACTACATATGACTGAAGCTGGTAAAGGCCAGCCGCCTACGTGCCCGATGGGATCAAGTCAATACGTAGTTCTTTTACTTCGGCAGACAAATTACTGGTTTTAGGTCTTTGAGTTCGGGAATCTAACAGAGTACAGCACTTAGTACTGAGTCATTTAGGACCCAACTCATTAGTCAAGCTCTTACCATCACGGCTAGCGTCTTCGCTTTATGCTCCCGTTCCTTTATGCCTAGTAGGGGGTCATAAATATCATCTTTTGCAAAAATGTCTGCTACTTCGGTGTGAAGAACGCCCGACGCTGAATGGATATTTAGCCGCAACCGATACCAAGAGACAAATAAAGGCAGAAAGAAGGACCATCAGGTCTATCAACTGGAAAGCCGGACTATCTGCTCCGACGACTAGAGAAGAGATACTCTATACCTATTCATTCCGGCAGGATTCGAGGTTTATTGACCTTTGGAAAAACAATGATCCCAGCTTCCAGTTCGTATAATTACACGGACGGGGGATTCTCAAACGGCTTAAAGCTTCTGCTCGACTTCGAGTCGTCAAGTCATGAAATCACCGGCACCTCCTATCTTGTTCACGCTCTCGCTCCTTCTCATTGGAGAGATAAATCTTTTCTTCTTAGGAGCAAGCTAACGGAACGAACTCTTGGCTGGGCTGGGTCCAGCAGTTGATCTGCCTTATTATGCATCGGATTGATCTTTTCCTGCATAGCATCAACTGGTTTTTCCCTTTGCTTAATGATCTGCATCCACTTCTGTGTTGCACTGTAGATATCCAACCATTGCTCAGGCGCAACCTGTAGCTTTCCTTTCATCTCTTCCGTTGACCTGGTGACTGGGGCAATTGTTCCCATTACGTATGAGGCCTTATTCTCTTCATATGATTTTTCTGCCTCCAATGTCTCTTTTTGCTTTCCTTTTCTCATATGCACAATTGTGTGTTGCAGCTTGTCGGCCATGACTGACTGCTAAGTGTGTCTCAGGTGAAATATCCAATCTCTACATCTTATTCTCTAAGATTCGACCACATGTTGATGAAAGGAGCCCCCGATGGCTTCAATCTCATCAGCCATAGGATTCTTTATCACGACGCAGAGTATCTCGCTCCACCACAGTGCCATCCAGCTGCACCTACAATTCATGGTTATCTTTCCACAACTGCGCATTGTCTCTCTCGGTCTGGAGAAGCCAATAACCGAGTTCGTTCCCAATGCTGCCTGATCAAGTCATTAGTGGGAACTTTACTAACATATGAAGGTTGGGATGCTAGGACTTACTACAGATGTATATCCTCGACTGTACAGCAATACAACTCTCCTCTTCATTCTTGTTGATCCATTTGAGTGGTCAACTGAGTTTCGACTGAAGACATTGTTAGACAGACATCTTGCTCGCTATTTGTATTTCACAGTTGGTTTGAATGCCTTGCTGTGTGCCTTATGAACTGTTCTATTCTATTGATCCCTCAGTTGTGTTTAAGGGGGGAAGTTACTTATATTATGATGTATTTATTTCTAGTTGACTAATCGATTGAGACTGCCCTGTCTTGTTGTCTAGTCGACTACTCGACTGGGAATGTTTGGACAACAATTGTTTCATCTTTTTCTTGTTCATTCACGTATAAATAGACCTTCTATGCAGCATTTCACTAGAAGGGGATGTGAAAGAAATAAAGTCAATCAAGCTTGTATGTTCTTCTTCGTTACGGCCTCTGAGGGTCCTCACGACCCTTCAATCGTATCCGACTGCATGCGTCAATTGACCACTTAGTCGCTTCATACGCACACTAAACTAGAAGAAGCGATATAGATCGACCGGCCTTTCTCTCTCTTTCTTGAAGGAGTAAGCACTGTGGCCAGACACTCCTTGCTTTCGATCCGCCTTGGGAGGAGAGAAGGGGAAGCTGCAGACTAAAGGTTTCAGTAAATACCTCGTTTGGCTTGAATGACATATGGTGACAGGATGTGGATTGCGACTAACTATAATGAGGAGGATGACAGACCCACTCACGATCTACTATTTGGTAAGTAGCTTCTTTCTATTGGTTCTAATCCAATTCATGAGATAGATAGACTGGGTGAAAATCCATTCCTAGGGTAGCCTACTCTTAGAGCTAGAAGGAAGTCAAGTAATGGGGCAGACGTAGCTCACTTCTTTATATACTTACTTATGAATAGAGGTTAGCGAATCTAAGATGTGGTGACCTCCCTCTCTAACTTGTTTGTTGTAGACTTCAAGGACCCTTTCACTAATGTCATCTGTCCATTTCTTCTAACGACTGGGACCGATCCCTGGTGTGCGCCTACCTAAAGTGGTGTATGCGATGAACCAAACGTATGCTTCTCTCGGACAAGAACCAGAAGTACATCTTTCCTTGAGGCTTCATGGCAGTAATGGGACCTATGACCAATTGGGATGGAGAGCGGCTATGATGAACTAGAGAAGGGGAGGACCCGAACCTAGTGATCTCTGCTCGTACGTAGACCAAAGTGGTGATCCCTAAACACCAATGAGCATTCCATTCGACTTCTTTCAATTGGGGGGAACCGACAGAGCGGATAGCCTTTTAGATACATGATGACTGGAAAAGCTGGAAGCCTGGGTTGCTTAGAATCCCCAAACACTCCCACTCGCCAAACATGATCATTTAGATAGTAATGCCCCTAGCTTGCGCCCATGGGAATCCAACTCCGTGCACCTGATTCTATTAGTCATTTTTGGCTGCTCTGCTCCCTTGGTCTCGAAGAGTCGAAGTGGCTGATGCTAGCCTTCTATCCGCCATTTCCTTATATTAGAACAAAAGATCCTTGCGGCAAGAGGATTTTATACCTTTTCTATGGGCCTTTCTTCTATCTTTCGCCCTACCACTGGTGCAATTCTCTCTGGAAAAAAAAAAGAGGAAATACGAAAATGGTTGAACTTCTTGTTCGTTCCCCTTCTCAAGTTCCGGAGGGTGGCTCTTCACTTGGTGTTCACTATTATTTGGTATTGGCACTAACAATGGCACCGACTTTAACTTCGACTTAGTCCTCCGCTCGTGATCTTGACTTAGGAAGGAATTCACCATCTTGCCGAGAGAGCTAAGACTTGAAAGCCTGCTTCTTACCTAGAGGAGAAGAGGCAGAAGAAGAAAGAGGAAGAAGCTGCAGCTATCATCTGCGTCTGAACGTCTGATAGGGAAAGAGCAGAAACTCAGAATAGCAACTCAAAGTAGGGTAGGAATACCAACTGCTACTAGGAGAGCTCACTTATCAGACCAGGGAAGCTCAGGAAGCTCAAGAACTAGCCTCTGAACACCAGAGACTATAGAAAGACCGAGACCGGGATAACTAGATAGGGCAACACTTAGACCAAGTCGGGAGGACTTACTCAAAGAAAGGAAAAGCAAAGCATCAACAACCTATTCTTGTACAAAAGCGTTTATCTACAAAGATAGGTTATAGGTTATCGTATCACATAGAGCAATCTAATCCCATAACAACCTATTTATGTAAAAACTTCTTTACTGCATATAAGAAGTTGCAAAGCAAAGCTGCTACTGGTCCCCGAACTTGTTGAAAGGGTCAAAAATAAGTAACTAATAGAAGTAGAAGCACCCTAGGAGCAGCTCTCATTTATTCTATTTGCTGGCCACTCTCCTGTATCAAAATCTGTAGTTTACCACCTTTACATTAAAGTCTCAATCAGAGTAACAGGCGAACAAGGGACTTCTAACGGGTAAAGAAAAGAAAGACCTCTACACATCCACTCCTTTATGCCTTCTTTCCGAAGATTCATTCCTTTGGCATGGAACCTTCACCTAATCTTCAACCAGGGCAGGCATACCTTGTTTGATGGCTGAAGCATCCCTTCTCTTATAAATATAAAGAAGACCGTTCGGATTTACTTGCTTGCCTGCCACTCCTCAATGACCTATGCACTTCCTTCTAGATCTGTTATACCAGGCGATTTAGCTACTTTCAACCCTGAGAATGTTGAAACCTATCTTGTTACTGAGGCAAAAAGTGCCCTATCTGCCTTGTTGGTCTTACTGGCTTCTTCATTGTATCACCCCTACATAATACAACATGGGATCGTGGTTCTCGACCAGTGACATCTGCTTCGCCTATTCGAACAAATATGTCATCTATTCGCTGTCATTTTAGTAAGGGTACATGAAGTTCCATTGTCCTGCCAAAGGGAAGAAATCATTCTCACCTCGCTCATCCCCAACTCAAGGTACTGCTACGCCTGCAGTGACTTCTTCCCCGGATGTTGCTAATCAGTAGCTAGACTTACCTAATTAGGAGAAGGCCTAGGGGTATGGTCGTACTTTATGAGGAACACCAAGAATATCAAGGTTAGGGGACTCAGGAGGGTCAGATGAGTCAGTGGTCACAATGCAAGGTCTCCCCTAACCCTTTGATTTATACACTCTTCTCTCTCTATTTTAGTTGTACACGATATGGCATCTTTGGTAATGGGATAAGAGTTGTGGCGTTTAATTTGTCATCCTTGTAGATATTTAATTCCACTGTTGGTTGCACGATTTGACGTGGAGATATCGGGGTAGTTTAGATTGCTAAAAGTCACACATGGACAAGACACAAATATAATGAAATGTATAGCAATGTCAATACAGTTTGTTCCCGAAAACACGATATGAAATAACATACGTTGTTGTTTATGGTTTCTTTTTGCTATTATTGATAATAAATTTGTTATCGAGTGGATACATGATCCTTGCTTGCTGTCACATTAAACTTTTCCCCCTCTTAATGTGGATACATGATCCTCGCTTGTCGTGTCCAGTTTTTGTGATCATCTGGTGATTCAACCTTGAGGTTGTTGCATGTGCCTTTACATTGCTATTTGATATAATTTTGCCTAGTCTATGTACCCGATATCCATTTTTGTTGAATTTTTACTGCATTTTATGGTTTTAGATTGTTAAGTGGACTATTGAGATGATACTAAGCGCGCAACCCTCATCTTCTAATGTCTTATGCAGTGATTACTGATTGTGACAAGGCATGTGACTTCCATGTAATGTAAAATCTATCTTGGAATTACTTTGGTAGACAAGATATTGAATGAATTTAGTGAATGAAACTAGTTACTGTAGGTTTAATTGATGTTGTAGACCAAATTATTTACCTTAAATTTTGACCCTTTGGCAAAGGACCTAAGTGGACCAGAGCCTGCTGACTAAGTAGCAGATAGACCCTCAGAGGGGGCTCATAAAGGGGGTCTTTCTTTCTTTGTGGAAGGGAAGCTTCTAGCCCCTGCCTTTAGCACTAGCTGCAGGAGAAATTAGCCAGAGGAGAGAGTACGAGAGACTCTCGAAAATGCAATTATCGAACAAATATCTAAATCACCTGAACTCTTCAGTATGGGCTGACCCCACCTAGAAGCGCCCCCTTTCCGATCGTTCGGAACTTGCTTAACCAGGCGGAGGTATACGACGCGACTTCGATGTAAATTTTATTCATGAGAATATATCGTGTCCCATATGAATCCCCTGAATATTATTGTATGTATTAGGTACAAGAATGGAAAGCAATATGATTATTATATGAAAGGGAAAGTGATACTCCTTGTTTAAGAATCATCAGATCAAACTTCCATTATTTGAACAAGTTCCCTGTCAACTTTGCGTTCGGGAACCCAAATATTAGTGGTATGTCTGACTGTGACATGTTCACGGCGACTCCTAGGTTTTCAGTGCTTTATGGATAAGCCATTACATTTGGAGGTATCTTGGCATGGAATCATGAAATTAACATATGACAAAACTGTGCAAATGTTTGTTCGATCTTGCATTGGCTGTTATCATCACTGCATCATTATTGTCGTGTGCTATTCTCTCTTTTTCATGGTAATTATGTAATATGTAGTGAACTGCCCTTCTATTAGCAAGAACGGTTACTCTTTGGCACCCAGGACCGAAAATGCCATCGGTTATGTACTTTCATTGTTGAGTATTCTTTCAAGGCTACAAGAAAGAATTTAATGCTTTCATAATTAAGGCAGAGTAGTGTTAGTGTTTTTGTCCTGATAGTAACCATATACATCTGGCAGCTTTGCTATTCGAGCTCTGCCATGAAGCTTTTCACAAGTTCAGCATGGGGTTTTGTATTGAGAGTCTGAGAAGGGTAGGTAATTTCAATTTTAAGTTATGTTTCTTTGCTTCAGTGTATTACTTCATTTGCTTATGTCGTGTACGTGTGTGTATTCGTCGGCATGCAAGTTGGTATGGAGTGATGGTCTATTTGCTGAAGTATACTAGGAGTATATTTTTTGCCACTTCCTCGTAAGAAACACTATCAGGTGGCAGGTTGTCCAATCAGTGATTTTCACTTGAAGTCAAAGCATATATCAGAGCCCAAACATTTTCATTCTTTACTTGCCCTTGGTATGCACAAACTGGAGCTTAGTCATTTCTCAAAATTAAAGTTGTATGTGCCAAGATCGTCATAGGTTCTTTTACAGTGAAGTGAATTGCAGTTCATATTCCATTTGTATGTCATATAGTGTGGATCAATGCCCAATTTGCCAGGTTTCTGGAGTTCTATAGTTTGGACTTTTTATTGCATACTGGGCTATGATAGGTAAATCCTGTATTTAGCCCTAGCTGATTCTGTATTTTACTTCATACGAAGAAACATCATAGGCGAATTTCTAGAACAGCAAAACATACCAAACCAAATTCCACTACCTCCCTCTTCGTGTAACTAAATTATGAAATAGAATAGATGATCCCAAACCAATCACCCATTGTCATCCCGTTATCGCCATTTTTCTTTCTAAATGAGTGCATGATGATTTAAACCAATAATGCTAGGCTGACCACATGTGGCCCAAATGTCTTGTGTTGGAATACACTTGGTGTCGTCATGGATCCTTAAGGTGATCTTTTTTAGACCTTCCAACATAGTGAAAGAGAAGGAGGCTTTGGTTGAGAAGTACATGCCATGGTTGTTGGAGTCTTGGAAAATATTACCTTAGTTGATTAAGGTAATTTCAGTTTTTATCAATACATGGAAAGGCTTAGGCATTCTAAATCCCTTTCGAAGATGACTTTATTTGCTAGGAATACTACTAAGGAGCCGATTCCTAGCATTGACAATTGGTAAGCGGGGCAAGCTTTTGTTGGATTGGTGTTGTATGTGTAAAGTGTGTGGGAGTCAGTGAATTTCCTTCTATGCATTATTTGATATCTTTGCTGATTTGGGAATTGCTCCTTGAAAATTTTGGCTTGGCGTGAGGCCTCATTCTGCGAAGGCCTGTTGCATTTGATTTGTATCATGGGCAATCTCAAGGAAAGGAGATAGGAAAGTTTGGACTTTGGAACTAAGTGTCACTTTCTCTTTTTCTTTCCATTTGGAGGGAAATGAATTGTAGATCTTTTTGCTTAATTTGAGTTTTTTCATTGGAGTGCTTCATATCAACTGAAGCTTTTACTCAATTTTGTTTTGTTTTGTTTTTTATCGAAGTTAAGAGTTTGAGGAAGGTGCTGGAGATGGTCTCACATATATTCTGTCAACTGACATTGTTTCTAAACTAGATTATGTGAGTAATTGAAATTCTAATTATTTGTGCTCGTGTTTGGGGAAATTCTGTTAGATCTCTTTTTCTACAAAAGAGATCGATGTGGTGGAATGGAAAGGAGATATACTGGCAGTGGGTGTCACCGAGAAAGACATGGTCAAAGATGAAAACCTAAATTCCAGAACCCAATCTTGAAGAAACTGGACTCCCATTTGAGTGGTTTGTTGGCTGAAGCTTGTTTGGATGAGGATTTCAATGGGAAAGCTGGACAGTCAACTGTTCCAAGGCTTTCAGGAATTGGGTCAAAAAGGGTTGGGTTAATTGGGCTTGGACAGTCCACATCAACCACCGCTGCCCATTGGAGTCTTGGTGAGTCCGTTGCTGCGGTAGCAAAGGCTTCTCAGGCGAGTAATGTGGCCATTGTGATTGCTTCTCCTGAGGGGCTCTCAGCCGAATCAAAACTTAATACTGCTTCGGCGATAGTATCTGGTACTAGTTTGCTTCATTTTTTAAATATTTTTTTTGTTTTTCAATTCCTGGGAGCAACTCCAGCCCTATTCTCCAATATCTATTAGCAAAGTATACTTAAGCAAATCATTTTTTCAAACATTTTAGCAATAATACTCTGTTTCTATATCTTTTTTTTTTTTTAAATCCCTTGAAGTATCTTCACAACTCAACTCTCTCTGTGGATATTTTTATTGCATTGTTAATAACTTTTCAAAACCCATTTTATGAACATCTGGATCTGTTTATTATTAGTTGTGTACATTTATGCAAATGGAGACATCTATATTTTGGGTTGAGTCTCCAAATTTGGCAACTCAAATCAGGGTCTGCATTTCAGAGAAATGCAGCTGGGTTGGAGATGCTCTGATTTGCAGTGGACACATGTTTGGGTTCTTATGGGAGCTTGAATGTTGTAGGAACTGTGCTGGGTACATTTGAAAATAATAGGTTTAAGTAAGAGTAAAAAAAAAACCATCACTTACATCTGTTGATATTTTTGGACTTGGAACTGGATCTGATCTGGAAAAGAAGCTAAAGTACACTAAAGATGTTTGCTCTGGGATTATCCTTGGGAAAGACATGGTAAATGCGCCCGCCAATGTCCTAACCCCTGGTTTGTATTCACTATTCAACCTTATAATTTTCCTTGTTATTTTGTCTACTTTGTATAATGTGCATTCGATGCATACCTATTGTACCTTTGATATGTTATGTTAGTGTCTTAAAGTGCCTTAATTTTGTATTCTTCCTTTTTTTTCCGTTCAGTAAGATAACCCTTGTTTATGATGACTCTTATATACTCAGGTGTTTTAGCAGAAGAGGCTTCGAAGATTGCCTCAATGTACAGTGATGTTATTTCTGCAACAATTTTGGATGTAGAGCAATGCAAGGAACTGAAAATGGGTTCTTACCTTGGTGTTGTTGCTGCATCGGAAAATCCTCCTGATTTCATCCATTTATGTTACAAACCTTCTAGTGGACCTGTTAAAACAAAGTTGGCTTTGGTGGGAAAGGGGTTGACCTTTGACAGGTGATTATAAATATCTATTTTCTCCAAAAAGAAGATATTCTAGTTTGAGTCATCACTTGATCAAAACAACGGGTTTTTAGTGGTTTCGTGCCATTCAACTTGGAGAATATGAGCCGTTTTCGTCGATAGAGGGATGTCTATTCACTTGAAGATTGCTCTGGTTGATAAAACATTTCTCCTTCTTCTACAGGAGCCCTTAGTTTCTACTTCAGCTGGCTCTAGTCTGCGTTGGTTTGGTTTCAGAGCCTAAGTTTTTCAACTTAATTTCTAAACTTCTTTTCTGATTGATCTCGTCGAGTGGAATCAGAAGAGTAAAATAAATAACTAAATTTTGTATAAAGTTCAGTGAGGAGAAAAATAAGTCTAAAAAACACCCAAAAGCTAAGACATCCCAAAGACGCTGATACTTATCCCTTGTCTGTAGTGGCGGGTACAACATCAAGACATCTATTAATGCCCTAAGATATGGTGCTCTCTACTTTGCTTTTTATTTTTTTGGTGGAGAGAGGATCTTCCTTTTTCTTAGATTATTTTCTTGAGTTTTTGGGAGAGGTGTATATCCCCGTGGATACCTAGTGGGTTTTTGGACTTCCTTCTACTTTTGTTGTTATTTTATACTCTGTTTGTACAAGGTTATGCCCCTCCTTGTATCTTTCTTTGATACTTCTTTAGAACTTACCACCAAAACAAAATCCATGATATGATGCAGTTTGTGTCGTTAAGGGGTGCGTAGATCCCCAAATATAGTCGCTTTAACTAGAGTCTATGCAGGCATGTGCGTGAATACTGTTGCAACTCAATTGGAAAAAGAAACTACACCATGCTAGTTATAAATATCTCGTACGCAAAGCTCACCGCTGTCAGCATTTGAGGTTATTCGAAAAGCACTGTCCAATACCATCTTTTGATTAACGTGCTAAAGGAGGAACTGGTTCCATATTTGAGGTTACTATTGCTTGGAGTTTGTTTCATTGTTGTCATTTTTTAGGGGAGGATGCCGTCGAGAAGTTATAATTTGTTCTGTTTTGTTCTTGCTAATGAGGGTAATACATATTTTGAAGTCATTTTAAGTCATAAGTGTAGCTGGTTTTGCAACACCTATGATTCACCGACACTCCTCAAATATTAAGTGTAGCTGATTAACGTGCTGAAGGAGGAACTGGTTCCATATTTGAGCTCTTCTCTCACTCTCGCAAGTGTGCTCTCTCTCTGTATCTATTTCTTTCTCTTACTCTTTCTCTCGGCCTGTATGTGTGTGTGTGTATATTTAATGTATGTGTCTTCCGCTGTGTATGTATCCTCTTTTTTTAGAATTCCCATGTCCCCCTGTTTGTGTCCGTGTCTGTGCATCATAGTGCAACATTAATGCAGGTCTTTCATTCATTACCATAACGGAGCTTTAACCCCACTTTTTTTTTGCTTATACAATTATTTGTTGTTTTCTGTATTATTAGTATGTTCTACTTTGTAAGGATCAGTTTTTTTCTATGGGGATGTCTATACATTTTGGTATTCGCCCCTGCCGCTTCACAATCCTACGGTCTCCATTAGATGTTTATGTTGGATTTATGTGTAGGCTATGGGGTAGTCTAATTGTTAGTGCTATAAAGAAGGTCCTGAGTGGAGCACAAGGCTATGGGGTAGTCTAATTGTTAGTGCTATAAAGAAGGTCCTAAGCGGAGCACAAGGCTATCGAGCCCGCTTAAAGCAGGATCTGGTAGAGGTTGAACAAGTCTAATTGTTTATGTTGGATTTATGTGTAGGCTATGGGGTAGTCTAATTGTTAGTGCTATAAAGAAGGTCCTGAGCAGAGCACAAGGCTATGGGATAGTCTAATTGTTAGTGCTATAAAGAAGGTCCTAAGCGGAGCACAAGGCTATCGAGCCCGCTTAAAGCAGGATCTTGTAGAGGTTGAACAACGGTTGCTGCCTTCCTCCACTTTTTGTATTTTTTTAGGTTAATTCATATGACTGGAAGAGGTGCTACAATCCTGGGAGCAAATATCACTTTCTATTGCTTTAGGTCACTATAATTCTCGAAATATTGTGGCTAAGTGCATCTCCAATGGAATAGCTAAATTATGATCACTAAAGGGTAGTTTTTGATATAAATAGAACCCACTTATAGATTCATAAGTGGTCATTAGTTTTTTGAGTGGATGGTCACCCCAATGGACTAGCTAAGTCTTATTGTAGAAAACGAAATAAAAACAAAAAATTAGCAACGACAGTATTAGAAATAGGATTAAGAACTGGTCAACATCCTATATTTGAGCAAAGCAACGTGATTTAGGCTTAAGAAATGGGCCCACAAAACTTTATTGACTACATATATAGGTGGCCAAATTTAGAGGGTGATCTATTGATCTATAGGATTATGGATCAATTTAACTAGTCCATTGGAGCTAATTTTTGAACATTCACTAGCTAAAAGTTTAGCCATTAACACTAATGAGTGTCTTATAAGGTCCATTGGAGATACTCTAAGTTGATAGGGGATGCTCTAAGTTGATAGGGGACTCACTTACCAAAAAAAAAAAGTTGATACGGGACTCCAATTACGTGGAGCCTTTGTTTTTGCTCTCATACCTTTCCTTTTTTTAAAAATATCTATCAATGTTTCAGGTTAGAGTAACTCCTTGCTAGGTTTGACTTTCCAGAAGAACAAAGCCTGTATGAAACGGAAATATTGATTCTGTTATTCTTTTCTGGCAGATTCTTTTACACATCAGCCAATGGAGAAAGAGATAGCATATTCAATAGTGTGGCTACCATTCTTTCATTAGTTAGTTGCAATATTTAAGCTCCTCATGGAATGGTGAATACATTTATGGAGGGATGTGAAGTTGCTGTCTCTCGTTTTCTTTTTTGCACTACCCACATATTGTCATTCACCTATATTGGCACCATACCTTTTCTTTTTATTACAATTCAGCAATGGAGCTATTTCATTATTTTATTGATTGCCTTTTGTTTTTAAATAGAAGTCTAATGGTTGGGAAATTTCATTCTCAGGGCATTGAGTTCCAAGCAGATTCGTTGGGTTAAAGGCATGCTAAGGTTCAGCAGGTTGGGAAGTTGCCACTAGATATATTAACTAACATCAAAATAGTTTTGTGACAAAACTCCTGATTTCCGTGATCATCCATTTGAGCCAAGCCAGTCTTATTGCCTGAAAAAACATGTGGTGTCATTTTTATTGGCTGTTTGCAGGAGTATAGTTCTGCAAGATTTGCTTGGAACTTCTTCGAGCTGGAGGATTCTAAGGTAGAGTATCTCAACATTTGTTCAACTTCAAAGATTTGAAAAGTTCTCTTTACAGCAAGTGCATGCATAAGTTGAAAACATCAGTTTTCCTTTCCATTCGATAAATGCACTTCATGCTACTTGAATGCAAATATGCTAAAGAGCAGAAAAAGGCATATTCCAGATTTGCATAGAAGACAGAGCCAAGTAGACTTTACTACTCATTCTGTTAAACATAAAATTGTGCAGAACGATTATTTTCATGTCTTATAACGCCCTTGGTGCAAGCCAACTTCTATGTTATAGAAAGTGAGCATGGAAAACCAAAGTTTTTAGAGGTGAAAGCGCAAGGTGAGGCTGTTAACCTCTCATGAGGCGAGGTGTAAGGCTAAAGCCGTTGAGGCATAAGCCTTTAGAGTTTTTATTTTTTATTCAAAAAAGAAAAATTAAAAATACCGTAGAAAGATGGGATAGTGTTTGCCTAGGAACTACCTAAGGCCGTGAGGAGATAGGAGACAGTGAATGATCTACTCTTTTCTTTTAGCCATACAAAGGTACTTAACAAAAAAAAAAAAAAATAGAAAAAAGCATGTTAAGGCATAAAAAAATGTTAAAGACATACAAACATAGTGCATTAATACATCTAACTTTTAAAAGCAAGTCTCGCAAGTACATGAAAACCCTTCATCTTCACCTTAACAACTTATAATGAACCGACTCTTCTAATGCATTTGCCTCCACCATCTGGGCAAAAAGGGCGGGAAAAGCATACACCTTAGTGTGCCTCTGACGGCTGGGCGAACGCCTTTGTGATACTTTGCCTATAAATCAACGTCTCGCGGCATTTTTGTTGTCCTTGCCTCCAGGTAGCCCTAGAATTGCCTTTGATAACATTGAGGAAAACATTTGTTTTATTATTCAAACTAGTTATTATAAATTAAAATTTTGAAGTGTGATAAAATAACTTCAAATTAATTTGCAATTGGAAAAAAATGTACAAAAAAAAAAGTAGATAAACAAATTAAAGCTACAAATTATAATATTTTGGTTTTCTCCAATACAGTAAAACTTAACTCCCATTCTCTCTCTCTCTCTCTCTCTCGTCCTCCCTCTCTTTTTTTATCAGTAAAAATATATTATTAAAATTTGACAAAGAGTACATTGGGCATCCAATCAAAGATTGGACAGAACACTAAAGGGGCAAAAGCCCAGCCACATGGGGGCATGACGTCGAAACATCTAAAGGCCTCTGACGCATAGAGTATACAGTACAACACAAACAAACAAATGCCTAAAAAGCCAGATCTGAACAATAAAGCTCTAAAAAAATCCTGTAAAACCTAACCCATGAAAGTGGGCTAGGCCCAACCCAAGATACCCAAAACCTAGCCCTAGTCATCTGCAACAACCACTGCCACCGCCGACAGCCACCCACTGAGTTGAAAAACCCGAAACAGAACGCCACCAGTCCCACCACACTACCGACAGCCACCCACCAGCGAAAGCGAAAACGAACTGTTCACAAAACAACTCACCTGCTGCAGAAGTTCACCAAGCTATTAAGCAATAACCGGTACACCCAGCAGTGTACACAACAGGAGACCGACGCTGGTCATGCCCAGATTCGTAGATCCACCTAGCCGTTAAGCCGAGAACCGATTTACCTAGGAGAAAAAAAATCGGCAGTGAACCAGACGGGAACAAGCATGACCAAGAGAGGGACGTTGAAGGTAGAACGACGGCCATGCGAGAAGATAAGCAAACCACAAGGAAATGGGGCGAAAAAAAGAGAGGAGGGAGGAGACAACAGATCCGGAGGACATACCAACTGCAGTTCTCGTTGCCAACCGAAACCCCCAAAAACAATTGCCGAGATGTTGCCGCTTCGGCCCCTATAAACAACCAGGGGAAGAAACTGCCGTTGAGAACCATGACACCCAGCAAATTTCCATCACCGACATCTACATCCACCTGAGAGAGGAAAAGCACCCCAGGGGAGGAGGGATGAGGCACCCCACCCCCAGGCTGGAAACCCTAAACAATGGGGACGCGTCTTTTCGTTTTTGGAGAGAGAGAGAGCGTAGTGCACATGTCCTCCCTCTCTTTCTCTCATTGAATTTAAAAAAATAAAATGAAA
Source organism: Rhododendron griersonianum (assembly GCA_018127125.1). Lineage (NCBI taxonomy): Eukaryota > Viridiplantae > Streptophyta > Magnoliopsida > Ericales > Ericaceae > Rhododendron > Rhododendron griersonianum. The sequence continues at coordinate 34,666,381 of CM030793.1, read as the reverse complement.
AAAACAAAAAATTAGGAATGAGTGTTTGAAGGCTTGAGAGCACACAACACAAGCTTAGTATATTGATTGATTGATTAATACTCTTATGTTGACAGCTACAATTTGTATGGATTAAATAATTTTATTAGGGAATTGATATTCACTTCCTTTTTTTTTTGGGGTAAATCAGCTTGAAATAGAAAAAATGCTAACCGAATATACAGCCTACAAGGGGTATACCCCAGGAGGAAAAACAAAACAAAATAAAATTTGACTACGCCTAGGCCAAGAGGCAACAAAGCGCTATAAAATTTAACTAACGAATGTTTCAATCCCCTCTAGATAAAAGGGAAAGGAAACACACGACAAAAGGGATAATTGCAGCCCTGATTTACATTATGCATTAACAACTAATAGTCCATCTAAAAGAACCACACTAACTGACAGCCAAAATGCAGCAACTAGAATCCAAGCACCTTCAGAAGTTGAAGTCCAATGGAAGTAGAATAGCAAACACTCGGCAGCATGCTACACCGATTTTGCAATCGTAGAATGAGCTTGAAAACAGAACAAATCCATGCACTGGACACTTTACTAGAACAGTCCACCAAGACAATTGAACTACAGCACTCCTCATAACAGACATAAGTTTGGAACCTGCAGCTTTACCCACATGATTCACATATCAAATCAGGCTCCTAACTGAACAGCCAACAGGTCCACTACTGGATTGTAGCAGCAATCTAAGCAGCGAGTAGGAACTGCAGCAAAACAGTAACAACCTCACAGCAAAACAGACAGCTGGAGGAAATAGCAGAATTAGGAAACTGTAGCAAACAATATGCAGAACAGTTCCACATGAACAAATGCAGTAGATAATATGCAGAATATTCCAAGCTATAGCAGCAGAACAGCAGTAGCAGAATAGCAACAAATAGCTAGGGACATATCCCCTAGAAAAGCATAAACTCTCCAAGGGACAACTCCCTAAGGATAGGCCAAAATCAGGTGAAAACCTGCCAAAAGCACTACAAAAGTTATATAACTGATCTATACATTGTCAAACTACCCACAAGATGGGAGCAAATAGCCAAAGCAAATGGTCACAACAAAACTTGATTCTGAAGTTTGTTAATCCATCATTGCTACATTGCTACACCTGGACCTTAGATTCCTGACATTCCATCTAGAATTAATCTGCAAGGAATGAAATGAAATGGAAGAGCTTGCAAACCAAACTAAACCATTATAAACAAACTGCAGAATGCCGGAATGAAAATCTGGCAATGAAAATTTGGCACTAATAGAGATTGGGATAAAATATCACAACAGGAACAGTGATCAATAACAATTCCATTTCCCTTTTACATTTTGGTGCTCACACTACAACCCCCTTGAAAGACTCACATCTCCCACTCTTCTTTTCACTCGAAGGCAAAAGGGCCAGATTCCACCAACCCCCTCCACTTAATCTCACATGATTCCCCCACTATTTATTACCTCCTCTCCAAGAAAGGATGGAGCTCGAACACACAGTTCACCGGGAAACACACAATATACGAAGGCACTCAACTCTTGGATAGTAGCCAGGCCACTTCCACACATGAGAGAAGATATATACCTGCTAGCACAGAAACCATTGAACCAGCTGCTTGCTGACTCAACCAGGTACATGGAGGTACTAGCAGCCCAGAACTCACTCAGGGACTCTTGCACTTTAAAATAACTTTACAATTCTGCCCATTGGACAGAAGTCACAGGACCAATCTGCAGCTAATTAGCTTGATTTAGTCGGTTACAATCCGGAAAACAAGTGATCAGTAAACACATTCAATAGCAAACATGTAATTTTAAAAAAATGAGAATTAAGATCCACTAAGATTCCACACATGTGCTACCCACTTTGCTTGAGATGGTGGCAGTGTTTGTAATGACAAGAGTCTTGCCCTCACCATGGAAATTTTTTTATGAGCAACTACCTCTCCTGAACAGGACTTACTTTGAAACTTCCTCACATTCCTTTCAATTCAAATATGATAAACAGTGGCTATAAACACCAGCTTAGTAAGAACAGCTTGAAAGGATTTTCCTTCTAGATTTGAGAGAAAAGTGACCCACTCAGACCATGTTCTGGATTGCCATGAAACATGAAGTTTGGAAAGCATGGTGACCCACACCCGTTGGGAGAATGGACAGTTGAAGAAAATGTGGTCGTGGCTTTCACTACTTGGGCAAAAACTACACTGAGTGGAGTGGGCAATGCCAAACAGCATCAATCTGTCTGCAGTGGATAGCCTATTCTGTATAGCCAGCCAAGTAATAAAGCTACACTTTGGTATGTGGGCTGAGAACCATACCAACTTATACCACACCACTCTGGGGAAGGAAACTCTCAAGTTCTCCCATAGTGATGCAATTGAGAACTTACTATTAGCAGTGAGAGTCCATCAAATGTGGTCAGCCTCATCCAATCTAGAAGAGATAAGTGGTGGCATAGTTCTTCTTACCTCATTGAGTTCAATTGTGTGTGATAGGAAATGCCCAGTTTGAATTTTGAATAATATGGGATATAGTAGCATCCTTAGGTATACAAGAATCAAAGGCAATTTTTGTACCAAATTTTGCTATCAATGGGCCAAGTGGATGCCAATTATCATACCACAGGGAAGTGGAGTGCCCATCCCCCAGCACATTAAGAATATATGGATGCACCACTGGCCTGAGATTCAGCATTTTCTTCCATACCCAAGTGCGATCCCCAGGAATTTTCAAATTCCAAAAGTTTATGATTTGACCCATTAACACCACATGGATTGCTCCCCACTAGAAATAAGGAACCAAATATGCTTGGCAATGGCAGCCTTATTCCATAATTGCATGGACTTAAGTCCAAGTCCCCCCCTCCTGTTTAAGGGAGCACATGTGTTCCCATGAAACCTTAGCACCAGTTCTCTTAAGGTCAGGGCCTGTCCAAAGAAATGCCCTAAGAATAGCCTCCACTTCCTTGATCACCTTTTTAGGGATGATGAATAGAGAGGACCAATAGGTTTGCATGGAAAAAAGGACATTCTTTATCAATTGCACCCTGCCAGCATAAGTTAAATCCCTATTAGTCCAACACTTGGTTTTAGCAATAATGCTATCCACTAAACGTTAGAAAATCCGGGGCTTTGAGTTTAGTAGATATAAGAGGTACACCAAGATATCTAACAGGTAGAGTGCATTCTTTGAACTCTAGGGCATTTAGAATGGCCATCTTAGTGCTATTGTTGACTCCAGAGAAAAAGATGCTACTCTTCCCAGGTCTAGGAGATAGACCCGACAAGTCTTGGAACTCCATGAGAGCATCATGAATGTGGTTGACTGAAGTCAGATCTCCTTTGCAGAAAATCATGAGATCATCAGCAAAACAGAGATTGATAAGCTTGGTATTTCCACATCTCCAATGGAGTGTGAATATCAATACTAAAAAATAAAAAAGGGAGTGTGAATATCAATTCCCTTTTTTTATTGGCTTTGTATGCATTAATAATTAATATTGGTTACTCAAACAATCCAAATATGACTAGGGCTGTAAATGAGCTGAGTCATTGTGAATTGTTCGAGGCTCGACTCGGTAAAGGCTCATTTAAGTTCGATTCGTCTACTTAATGAAACGAACTTGAGCCTCAATTTTAGGCTTATTTCATAAATGAGCCAAACATGAACATAACAGTATTAAGCTCGATTAAGCTTGCAAACCTTGAGTATATGTATATCATGGGGATTTTTTATATATGTACATAGTAAAAATTTTATACTTGTACAAGTCTAAACGTTTACAATTACTAAAAATTACTTGTGTATATTTTTTAGGGAATTGATTTCTACACTTCAATTTTTTGACATCCACGCTACCTTTTTTTGTCTTTTAGCAAAAAAAAATACATACACTTTCAACGTAAAAATCCAAATATTTTCAGAGGTCCGGGAATAGCCGGGTGAGGACCGCGACGGCGACGTCTTTCGCAACGCTTGGTGATTTTGAGCTCATGGTTTTGGGGTTTTACGGCGGTGGTTTGGTCTTGTTGGGAGAGTCTCCGGCGGTTTGGGTGGTCGGCGGCGGTGTTATTTGTTAGGGTTAGGATATTTTTAGATGTTGGGCTGGGCCAGGCTTGGTCCACTTTCGGACTGGGCTTGGCCAACCCTTGAGCTGAAATGTTGAATATGGGTTTGAGACCTATAGGTGTCTGGGCTTGGCCCAATGGGTGTTTTGGGGCTTTGCCCCTTTGGATATTCTCCTGGGTTGGTTTCTTGCTAACCTAGGGTTTGGGTCTCACGTGGGTAGATGATAGTTATTTGTTTAGCTTAGGATTTGATGTTATCATTTCTTATCCTTTTAATCTTTGTATCACTTTCAAGGATTAATAAAAGTTATCTTTTGCCGTTCAAAAAAAAATGTTAAAATCCAAAAAAGGGTGTGTGGTTATTAAAAAAGTGAGTGTAGAACTCAATTCCCTATTTTTTTTTATCATTATATATATACACACACACTCTAGTTCCCCTAAGGGATCCCAGACGGCAAGCAAAATGCAGGGCTCGGCCCAGAGCCGTTGGATCTAATCCCATGGCTGGATTAGAAAGTGGGGAGCTCGCGGGTTATTATGGGAAAAATGAACCGGTTGAAACAAAACCCTCCAGAGTGAACCGGTTCCTCACTCGATCAATTCCAGACGCCAAGAGAGAGAGAACAAGAAGAAGAATCGAACGCGAAGTGGAGAACGACTGAAGATCGATCGACGCCCGATGACCGCCACTACCATGGTTTCTCTCTCTCTCTCTGGATTGTTCTCTATCTCACTGATTAGGGTTAGGGTAAATCGAACCAGATCGATGAAGAAGAAGATCAAACCAAACAGCCCGTATTTAGGTATCTCTCTCTCAATCTCTGGCTCCTTCTCTTTCTCCCCATGTCGATTAGGGTTTTTTTATTTTATTTATTTTTTATGTTACTCGAATCTATGACTTAGGATTCATATCTCTCTCGTTCCAAATTGACATGGGGTAATCTGTAATTCGTTCAACTCTTGAATTATTTGTCGATGCATTTTTTTCCGTGCAACTCTGTAATTCGAATCTGTGTTTTTTTCTTTGGTTGATTGGGTCAAGGCATATCCCCTTAATTTCAACTAAATCTCGCTACCACCACTCGACCAAACACTCTTCTCTCATTCACCCATACATTACACGGGGGTGGGGGAAACCCTCATAGGGGTTCTCCTCTCTCTCCTTTTTTCTCCCACACTTTTTACCATAATAACACACATACAATATAGAAGATACATGTGGCTTGGATCCTGTCTGAAATGCTGGGCTTTGTGGGAGTTTGGTCTTTCCTCTCTTTTGCTTTTGTTTTAGTCATATTTAGTTGCCCTTTGGATCTGCATATTAGTATGTAGAACAATGGTTTGTTTTCCCACTTACAGAACTTGTTTTCTTAAACAACATTAGTTTAGTCTTGCACTAGGCAGGGGTATTTGATTTCCTCCTCGTCTGTGCACTTCATCTGTCTCCAACGTAGTGTTTGTTCAAGTTTTTGTTTGATCTTTAGATGCATTAAAGAATCTGAAGCACGTTTTTTATGCTTCCTTGTCACTAGAAAGATGTCAATCTTCAGAGTCAGATTATGGAATGCGCATAGCCACACACACACAAAAAGAAGAAGAAGAAGAAGAAGAAGAAGAAGAAGAAGTTTTCTATCTTTGTCCTCGTTAGTCGTTACTCCTTACAATGAGAAAAGCTAGAGCACTGAATGTTTTGTTTTTAGATGAAATGATGATTTCATGGATCAACTGACTACATTCATTTCTCAAAAAATTGTAGGGTGACCAAGGAAAATAGGACAGCAGGAGTTCTAGATAACTTTGCAGAAGGAGAGAATTATTCTCAGCATGCCCTCCGGAAGTTTGTCGGCAACAAGGCTCCAGAGATCATGCCAAACATCAACAAATTCTTCACTGACCCAAACTAAAGTTTCCTTACATCAAACAGTCTGTTCCTTGATTGTTGTGGACCTGTGGTTTCTTGGTGTTCTTACATTGCTAGTTTGGGAATGTTTATGATGGTCTGAAAATGAGACCTTTGACTATACTTAAACTGGTTGGCCACCAGTGGTACAAACTTGAACAAGTTTAATAAAGAACTGAAGTTCATTTTATTGTTATCATTTTCCTTGTATGTATTTGCTTATGTAACAAACAGTTCGCGGCTGAGAGCACCTGATTGATCTCAAAATATGATTTGCACCTGGAACTTAAGTTGACAGTAGAACTCGTAAAAATTGCAAGTAAAACATGTGCATCTTTTCACTTAGCAAAATAAAGAGGTTTTTGTACAATTTTAAAATGTGCTTGGCAAGTTACAACAATCGAAAATTTATGTTTCCTCCTCCTCTATAAGAAGAGGGAGTTTGGGCAATTTTTTCGCTTGCCAATTTCTCCAATTTGGACGATTTTAACCCTTGATTTGGGCAACTGTGTTCTTGGTTGATTGGGCGGAATGGTCATTTCGCCTCTTGCATGTAGTGGGCTACGTGGCCCCCACTCCTTTGCTCTTGTAATTGAAGCTCCAGTTGTCCTACCAGAACTCTCGCTTCTTCTTCTACTCCGTCCGTTGAAAACAGAGAGGAGTTTTTGGGCGAGTACTCCTCCGATTTGGGGTAAAACCAGTTCTTGCTTATTCTTCTCCTCCGTCCGCCATTGCTGCCTCTTTAAAGGTTGAAAATAGAGCGTGAGAGAGAGAGAGAGAGAGGAGTTTTTGGGCGAGTACTCCTCCGATTTGGGGTAAAACCAGTTCTTCATCCCCCTTGAAGATTTGCACGTTGTTTTTGGTCATCTCGGTCACCAGCCACAAGCTCCTCAGGTACGGAGAGAGAGTACGCGCAAAGCAAGAAAAACCAGTCAACTCACGCTCACTGGACGATCCACCGTCAAATCTTAAATCCTAGGCCATGGAACCCAACTACCAAAATTGCATAAGGTATGCATATGATTTGCCCACTTTGCATGTGTTTGTTATTGCTGATTTCTCTGGGTTGGATTTATATGTCTGTGATTTGCGTTTAGGGTTTATTCTGATGCAGATTCCTTAAAGTATCTGATTTTGTTATGACTGGACGTTGTGGTGTCTTGTATTGAAACGAATGCTAACAATGCTTTGGGTTGTTGAAGTTTTTCCTGTGCTATTTTGTTTTGGTGGAAATGATGCTTTCCTTTTGTTAACATAGGTAAATTGAAAATGACAAATTTGAGTTTGTGAGTTATGGATTTCTAATGGTCCTAATTGTATTGCATGTGTTCTTAAGGTTAAAATAATAAAATCAGAAAGGGAAAAAAGAATTTCCATTTTGTTTAGCTGTGTTTGGATCAAGGCTTTCCATTTCCTTTTGCTATGACAACTACCTTTAGTGTTGCATAGTTGCTGCCCCTTTGGATTGAGTGATCGAGTGATATTCTCCTTTAATGTTCCATTGATTTGTATTTTGTGCCTTACTGCACACCTCTATTTTGATTAAGGTGGCAAGAACTACAGACAATCTTGAATAAAGTTGTGCAAAGTTTGCTACTCGAGCCTTGGGATTTACAGAGCCACTAAAAACTATGCATCAGATTAATAATTGCTCAGAAGGCTGGTATGGTATTTCAACTAGATCAAAATAGTTGTGTGTTTCGGCATTTTATTAACGAGTATTTGGTAATCTCTTCCAATCTATTGCAGCCTTGTGTTAGCTAGAACAAAGGAGTATTGTTCAGTATTCCATGGAAAGATCAGAGTAAGTTCGTAAATTCATTTTCTGATTCACAGAGTATATTTTAAAATATCCATAGAAGAGCTGCAACCCAAAGTGTGTAAATTTATGCTTCAGGCCCTTTGCTTTGAATCTTTGTATTTTCTATCATCAGGACAAAAAAGTAAAGAAGTCGTATCTAGCTCTTGCTGCTGCTCCTCTTCCTGTTGGAGTAATGATATATTGCGTGTCAATATGGCTCCAAGACTTCTTCCGGAAGGTAACCAGCTCTATTAACCCACATATTCGTTTTAAACATTTTACTAAGTTGGGTTAGTGGCTAGAGTATGTCTATTGGTACGACTACCATACTGTAATGGATGAAAGGTGTGACCTGGACAGATGTGGACATTTTTTGTGTATTCTTAGACTTGACTGAATTAAAAGTGCTTAATTGCATTTTTCTAATTTGCAAGATATAAGAGATTAGGAAATATAGTATGATAATTGAGAAAGTTAAAAAGTCCCAAATAAAAAGTAGATACTTAATTATGAGAGCTCAAGAGATAAAAATTAGTTATGACCCTTTACAATATTATGATCAGATCTTGGTCCAAACAGATTAAAAATTGGAGAATTGGAGCACTTAATTTTCTTAAGTTTTGTTTTGTTTGCATGAATAACATGACTTGAGTACTTCTTACATCCCTTAGTTGGTCTTGCTAACTGTAATGGAATATTTTCGTTTTCATGCATTATGTCACAGGGATTTCGATGGGCTATTGATCATGATAAGTGGCGGAGTCGGGTTGACAACATTAAGGATGTATTTGAAGGTGAGGCCACAAAATCTTAATCAGAAAATTTAAGTTAGTTGGTACTTAACTAGGAGTGTTTATTGACACCAGTGTGAAATTTTCTCGCACTACTTGTTTGGCCTAGCATCAGCAAATTTTACTACAAATATCTTTTATATGGAGACTTCACTAAATAAAGCCTCAAATCTATGATATTGTTGATAGGAGTACTTGATGCAAACTCCATTAAGTAGAGTACTCTGTTAATATTGCAAGGATCATTTGTTACCTTTTATATGATGGTTAACGCGGGAAAGAACACTTGTTTGCTAAATTTGTGTGTTAGGTAGTAGTTCTATGGAATATGTGTTGCATATCATCTCTCTTTTCCTAGAAGCATATTTTATCAACTCAGTGCATGCATTTTTTATCAGAAGCGCAGGTTGATTTGGACTTTTTTTTGGTTTCAGAAGCACAGTTTGATTTGGGCAAGAGTGTCATTGACAAGAAAGTGGTGGAGAAGGTCAGTTGCATTTACCATTGTGTATATCGAATCGGTTGTAGATTAGTAAAAAATTTCTTATGTGGCATCTAATGATATTCCATATTTGGTTCAATTTTCTTACAGGTGTGGGACAGAATTGCTCCTGGTTTAGCCTCCCAATTTGATTCACTTTATACAATTCCAATAATTGCACCACGCCCTCTGCTGATCTTAAATGAGATGTTCTTTTCTGCACTCTGATCATCAATTGAATGGACAAGGGTCTTGTTGCCAAAACACATATTTGGAACCCCAACAAGGGATTTAGCCAAGTGGTGAGTTGAGTGTGATTCGTACCAGCTCCAAGACTTCTGCAACCTTTTGGCATGAAGAACTGACAAGCCAAGGACTTTTGCTTTGTCTGACTAGAATAAACTCTACCTTTTGCTATGTCTAACCCTTTGGCAAGCCTTTTGTTCAACACAAAAACTTATCTAGACCATAACTACTATAGGTAGCTACTTCTGTTCATACACTTGACAAACTTATCCATATAACTTTTGCTATGATCAACAAGATCCATAATTTCAAGAAAAACCCAAACCCATCTACACAACGGGAATGAATAACGTGCTTTGCACGTTGGCATGCACCTAGTATGCTTACACAATGAAAGTGCGAGTTTCTTAAGCATCACTTGGTATATCTCATTTACATGGACAAGTTTCTCAAGCATCAAAAGCAACGATAAAACTTAGGATTAGCTTAAGTGATAGTGTAGCAGGCCGAACATGATTGTTAACGTTTGTTTGGACCGAGCCCACCCAGGGCCGTGGTCAAACCTGGGGCTCGGCTCCATGCCGATGACCCTTCGTCAACATCACACTTTCCCTAGGCTTGGTGAAAGTAATGCTCAGGCTCGGTCACCTGCCTGAAGAGAAGCCCCCGTCGGCATGGCCTCCTCAAGAGTCGCATGTTGGGCTCGGCCAAGCATGTGCTCGGCCATCTACAGTGACGCGTGCCTCTTCACGTGTGGAAACGGTTACGCCTAAAGATAATCATGAGCGCACATGGAGAGTGCCAACTCACGCCCGAAACGGTTACCAGATCTATTCCATGACATCACCATAGCGTCACATGGCTCGTGCAGGGCTTGTGTCCGTACTTGGGGAGCAAGTCAAGAAGGCTCTATAAATATCAAGTGATGGCAACCCTAAAAGGTACAGGCTTCTATACACTCAGAATAGATACATACTCTAGTCTATTGCCTCTCCCTGCACATACTTATCCATTGGTCGGAGGGCCTTGCCGGGGTAACTCCCGGTCAGGTCTTAGTCGTGCGCTTACTGTGCAGGTTAGGGTAAAGAGGACTGGGCGACCACTCAACCATCGAAGGAGGAACGCGGATCAAGGGTCACGGGCCACACAATTGGTGAACCCGACATGAAGATACTTCTGATTCAAGCGGCTCTCACTTCTTTAAAACCACCTTCCTCCTTCCTGAAACAACAACAAAACCACTCACTATGGGCGGAGATCTACCGGACGTAACCATCTCGGGGGCCAAAGACGCCAGTGGAAATGTCATTCCCACGACACCCCATGAAAGGCACATGTCCATTTCCCTCGCCCCTGGCTCCGGTCTCTCACCAGTCGCAGACGACGTAACGACGGCCTATATCCGCCTGCTACAGCGTCGCGACGATGAATGCGATAACGAACTGGCTGCGCTAAGGGCAGAGGTGGCCCAAATGAAACAACACATGCAACAAACCGCAACCCCCGCTACTTCCAGATCTGATGGAGGCGGGAGGCGACAAAGGCAAACACCACCACCACCACCACCTCCACCACAAGAGCGTCCGCATGAGACAGGCCAACGCGGCTCCGTGAAGGACCACTTTGGCTTCACCCCAGCACCTGGCGATGCTAGGGAAATAATCCTCTACAAGCAACCTACTACATCTGGAACACATCGTTCTAGAAGCCATCATGAGCGTACCAGAACAAGGGACACGAGTCGTTCACGAGCACGTACTCGACAGGTCGCGCGGAATTCTCTCGCACGACGATTTCGCACCGTAGCCGAGATTCCGTACATACCAGACGCCATGTCTCTGAGCGTCTCGGGGACATCCCGCCTGAGAATTTGGATGTTGAGCACCACGCATGACGAAACGGGAAAGGTGTACGCACCGAAGGCGCGATCGACGAAAACAAAACCCCCCGTAACAGAGAGAAGTCCATCGACGGCCCACGACGAACGACAATAGACTTGAGAGACAAGCTCCGGCACAGAGACGCCGAGAAGACTTCAACAAAAGAGCCCAAAGGAAGGGACTCTAAAAGAACAAAAACAGACGAGCACGGCAAGCCGCCGCGCCCTGGATTTGAAAGGCAACTGAAGGACCTCGGCGTGTCCCCCTTCACACCCCACATCATCAACACGCCACCCGAATCCACCTTCCACTTACCCAAATTCACGAAGTTCGACCCAGCCACCTGCGAGCCTTACACCCACTTAATCCACTTCCACCAGACCATCGAACTCTGCACCCAAAAAGATGAAGTCAAATGCAAGGCGTTCCGTCCAGCCTCGGCTCCCTTGGACTCCAGTGGTTCAACAAGCTGCCCGCTGGATCCATACGGAACTTGGCCGACCTCGAACACGCCTTCAACACCCGCTTCATCGTAAGCAACAAAACTGCGAAGGAGCCTGAATCCTTATCTCAGATGAGGAAACTCCCATTCGAAACTCTCAGACAATACGCCGAGCGTTACTGGCAGCTGTTCAATGAAATCCCTGGGATTAACGAGTACTGGGCTGCACGTACCTTCAAAAATGGCTTGGAAACTAGCAGCAAGATCTTGGACGAACTCGCCATCTGCCCACCCCATGGCATGGGCGAGTTGACGGGTGTCGTGGAGAGGTTTTGTGCTCTTGAAGAATTTTATGCAGACCGAGAAGCCCAAGGAATCCCGAGCTCAACCCACCCAATCCCCACTGCCGCAACCCAACTACCAGCACCAATTATCAGCCAACACTCGCAGCCCAAGAAGCAGGTGCACAACATCAAGGAAGGGAAAAAGCGCGAGCCGAAAGTACACGACTACGTGGCCGAGACCACGTACTTCAAAGAACCCATCTGGTCCTTCTTGAAAGAGATAATGAGACAACCATGGTTTGAGTGGCCAACGGATAAGCTCGGTACCGACACTGGACAGCCAAATCAAAATCCGAGGAAGAAGTGCTCCTACCACAATGAACTCGGCCACTACACGACAGCTTGTGCACCTTACAAAGCTCTCCTGGAAAGACTCGCAACTCAAGGGCATCTCGATCAGGACATCGATCAAACAAAAACACCTGCCCGACAACCAACAGGCAACCCCTATCCCAACGAATAGCGCCCGCTGATACATGTTATTCACGGACCAGTGACGAAGACATCCAAAACAACACTCAAGGCTGACATCGATCACGCCTCCACATCCAAGCAAATACTCTCAGTCGGTTGCGGATCCAAACGTCAACGCCCACAAGAGGTACCGAAGTGGACAATAACCTTTACCGAGCCCGACCTAAAACACGTTCAAACTCCACACTTCGACGCCCTTGTCGTCACCGTCCAAATCGGGGTCCACGACGTCAAGCGCGTCCTCATCGATCAAGGAAGCTCGGCAGAGGTCATGTACTACGATCTTTTCAAGAAATTGGATCTCCCAGAGTCGGCATTACAACCCCCCGAAGTACCTCTCAACGGCTTCAATGGAGCACCTGTCTAGCCACTTGGCCGAATCTTTCTCCCAGTCATCGTCGGTTCTAAAACTTTGTCTATCGAGTTTATTGTCGTCAATGTGCTGAGTCCATACAATGCCATCATCGGCCGAACCTGGCTTCACGGCATGCAAGCCATCGCTTCCACCTACCACCAGGTCGTCCGCTTTATAGGCGTGAATGGGAGACAAGAAGATCTGCGAGGTCCAAGTAGCTTCCAAAAAGTGCTACGTCTCAGCCGTCCACAACTCCACCAAAGCCAAACAAGTACAATGGGTTGAAGTCCCGGACATGGCTATCATCGAAGATGTCGGCCAGAAAGCTAAAGATAAAGCAGAAGAAGACTTGGTTAAAATGCCCATCAACAAGGACAGCTCACGTTTCTTCTTACTCAGCTCTTCACTCAGTGACGCCGAACGAGAAGAAATGTTCCAGTTCCTCAAAGACAACATAGAAGTTTTCGCGTGGACCCTAAACGAAATGCCGAGGGTCGACCCCGATTTTATTTGTCACTCTCTCAACATCAAGAAGGACTCAAAACCCGTGGTGTAGAAGGCTCGATCTCGGCACCAGAACACGCCGACGCTGTTTTCGAAGAGGTCGACCGTCTGTTGGAAGCTAACGCCATCCAGGAAGTGCAATACCCAACTTGGCTCTCCAACACCGTGGTTGTCAAGAAAAAGAACGGCAAATGGCGAGTCTGCGTCGACTATACCAATCTCAATGACGCATGTCCGAAGGATTGGTACCCACTTCCAAAAATCGATCAGTTAGTTGACGCAACCGCAGGACACGCTCGGCTAAGTTTCCTAGATGCCTGCCGCGGCTATCACCAAATAGCCATGGACCCATAAGACATGGAAAAAATGGCCTTCATCACACCACATGGCATTTTCTGCTACCGCGTCATGCCGTTTGGGCTCAAAAACTCGGGTGCCACCTTCAACAGAGCAATCTTCAAGATGCTTCATGCACAGATAGGCCATATCCTGGAAGCCTACATCAACGACCTTGTCGTCAAAAGCCAGATGGAGCACAACCATCTCACAGAACTCGCCGAAGTATTCGAGATCCTCAAGCTCCACAAACTCCATCTGAACCCTGAAAAATGTGCATTCGGCGTCAGTGCAGGGAAATTTCTCGGCCATTTGGTCACAAGGCGCGGCATTGAGGCCGACCCTACACAAATCAAAGCAGTGGCAAACTTACGGCCACCAAGAACAATCAGAGAAGTTCAAAGGCTCACAGGCATGGCAGCCGCCCTCAACCGCTTCATCAGCAAGTCATCAGACAAATGCCACGCCTTCTTTCACGTCTTGAAAGGAAAGAGCTGGCGCAGCTTCGAATGGACGCCGGACTTCAACACAGCACTGGCCGAACTCAAGGACTACCTGAGCTCGGCTCCCTTGATGGTCAAACCAAAAGAATTTGAAACTCTCTACCTATATCTGGCAGTTTCGGCTCATGCTGTCAGTTTCGCCCTTGTTCGACGAGAGGGAGCCAACGACATGCCAATTTACTTCATAAGTAAAACTCTCCTACCTGCACAAACACGCTATATTCCCTTCGAGAAGTTAGCACTCGCTCTCGTCTCGACTGCAAGGAAACTCCTTCCATACTTCCAGGCACATCCAATCATTGTTTTAACAGAGTACCCTCTCAAAGCTCTCTTTTGGAAAGCTGATCTCTCCAACAGGGTCTCCAAATGGGCAGTCGAGTTAGCAAACTTCGACATCCGCTTCGAGCCGCGAACAACAATCAAGGGGCAGATCCTCGCCGACTTCATTGCTGAATTGACACCAGAGGATACCGAGACTCTCAACACTCTCGCACCACCTCAACCCACGGCCTAGCACGTAGCGAATGCGAAACCTTGGCTCCTTTTTCAAGGAGACACTTGGCGACTTCAAGTTAACGGTGCCTCTAACAGCAATGGAGCTAGAGCAGGGGTTGTCTTAGTCTCCCCTTGTGAGACTTTGCATGAAAGCGCCATCAGCATTAACTTCCCCGCCACAAACAACAAAGCCGAATACGAAGTGTGGGCACACGCCCCAAAAATCCCGTGTTTTAATGCATGAAATCCTGGGTGCGCCCTTATCTTGCGGAAAGCGCGGCGAAGTGCTTCGCAGATCAGAGAGTCGCCACTCGGGTTTTGCGGTTAGTACCCAAGAAACCGTTCTTTTGAAAATGTTTGGACCACGTCCGTTTGGTTTTGAAAAAGGCTTTTGTAGACTGGGCCGTCGTCACCTTCGATCTTGAGGTTCGGGAGCCAGATTACGAGAGGGGAAGGGTTTTATGGCACCCCCCTCGCCCAGTCCGGAGACCGGTCTCTACTCAGGCGTTTTGTAAAACATTCGCATTTCTCTCTTTATTTGATCATTCTTTTAACCAGTTAGGGCGGGGGAACAGTTAATAGGGATTAAAACTGTAAACAAGTTGCATTTATATACAAAAGATGTAACAAAATGTTTATGGATGATGATGTTTGATCTAAGCAAATATAATAGATTGAGAACAAGCTTTTGTGGACGTTTTAGACAAACTAGCACACACTGATTGTGCAATGGCACACACAGGAACAAGCCTGCATGCACTGGACGAACCACTGCATGCAGTCAACTCCTGCGTGCGCCACTCAAAACTGGCGTGCGCCGGTTAACCCAATACCACAGCCTCTGTTCTCAACCCTCTGGGCTCTGGAAAGGACCAGTGCACACCCAGAACAAACCACGCAGTTTATAGAGGTTACTAAACTATTACAGACAGATAAATGGGCTTGAAAGCCACTATATAGACAGAAAACCCCTTAAACAGTGAGGGGAGGATGATCAGAGGCCCGGATGGAAGATCCATGCAAGGGCCAAGCCACTGGGACAAAGATAACTAGCGCACGCCACTGAGGAAGGGCCGTACGCCAGTTCTTTCTTGGTTCCAATGCTTTGGCTTTGCACATTCTGGGCTCTGGAATAGGACCAGAGGGACCCAGATGGCCAACATAAGCAATAAATATAGATAGGAAAGAAAGCAGTTCTAAATACAGAAAGCAGTAAACTGGTTTTAGCATGCAATAGGGTGATCAAAGCTTAAATAATGCAAGAAAACAATGATCCATGATCCCCACGCCATTTTTGCCATACAGCCATGACCGGCGTACGGTACATAAGAACTGGCTGCGCCACTGATCATTGTATACGGTTCTTGAAACCTTGCCAACTTTAGGGCCAGGACTGGTATAGATTACCGGCCTTGACCCTGCCAGCCCCAGAAAGCAGGAGCAAGAGGTATTATACCTTTGCTTGTGAGTTTTGAAAGAGAGCTTGAGCTTTGAGCTTGAAGATGATGATGGATGTGGATGTAGTGAAGGTTATGGACTGTGGAGAGTATGTTCCCTTGCTTGCTCTTTCTATGGACGAGAAAAGAAGCAAAGGAGAATGAAAAAGAGGACAAAGGGGCTTGAACTCTTTAATGGTGCTAACCAACCCTTTGAACTTGGTAACCATTTGCAAGAGTGAGAGAGGGGAGTTTATTTCGGCAAAAGTGGATGAGTTCATTTTGTCCTTTAGGGTCTGTTTGGCTTTGAAAAATATTGGAGGAAGCTCCCATGCATTTAATGCATGGGACTTGGCTTGATGGAAGAGAAAGGAACAGTTCTGGCCGGAGTAATGATCAGGAGGGCTGCCAGCTGACGTCAGGCGGCTATAGACGCTCCCGCCCAGCTGGCTGAAAAGGTTGATTTGACTGGTGTTGAGTGGCGTGCGCCACTTGTTGAGTGGCGTGCGCCAGAGAGTGTAGTGACTGACACGTGGCAGTGGTTCCTGCGCACGCTAGTCCAATCACCCGCAGGAGGGTTTTGTTGAGGCCATTTGGTTATGTCGAGGGTTCGACAAGGGTTTGGGACGAGGTTCGGACGCTCAAAGCTCAAACTCATCAAACAAACTCGGTATGTTCTCGACCTTAATCATCATTGGGGAATCAAAGACCGTAAATAAACTATTCGGAAAGTCCAAAATAGGGTGTCTACAGTAGCCCCCTTTGACGGCACTTGGAGCACCATTGTTTTGGTACAAGTAACGTCAAAGGTTTCTAGACACCCTCTCAAGGCTATCCAGAAGAAATAGAAAAATGCGGACATGTATTTAAATGTACCATCCATTGAGAGATTGAAGACGGGCGGACCATCTGAAGATTGTTGGGAAAAGAGTTTGAACTCTGTTGGAAAATAGGGATGGGTGGACCATCATTGAATGGTGAGGTGGACTCTCCGGGAATAGTTAGTTGTGGATGGATCAATGCCGCTAGGGATCAAACCTTCTTTGGCATAAGCCAACGGTTGAGTCGGACGGACAGACCGTCATTGATTTGATTTTGGATGGACAGACCGTCGTTGATTTTAGAGTTGGACGGACAGACCGTCGTTGATTTGAAGGTTGGACGGACAGACCGCGTTGATTCGGGGTTGGACGGATGCACCGCCGCTGATTTGAGGTTGGGACGGACAGACGCGTCGTTGATTTGAGGTTGACGGACGCACCGTCGTTGATTTGAAGGTTGGACGGACAGACCGTCGTTGATTTGAAGGTTGGACGGACAGACCGTCGTTGATTTGGACAGGACGGGCTGTCATTGCTGGGGATCGAACTATCTTTGGCACAAAGAATCCCAACAATCACGGGTAGGTCGCGTCAGGTAGGTTAAATTCCATCTGTTGGGAATCAGAGCCAATCTCCTTATCATGGACCATCCGAGGCAGAGCAATAAGACTGCTGGAAGATGTGTTACTTGTAGACCAATGTGGACTAGGATAGGCGAACGGTGTTGTAGACTGATTGGACGGGCAGACCGTCGTCGTGGATCGATCGGACGATATTCTGATCGCCGTTGAGAGGGTGAACACGGGCAATATTCTGATCGCCGTTGATCGGGGTGAACGCGGGCAATATTCTGATCGCCGTTGGTCGGGGTGAACGCGGGCAATATTCTGATCGCCGTTGGTCGGGGTGAACGCGGGCAATATTCTGATCGCCGTTGGTCGGTGGTGAACGCGGGCAATATTCTGATCGCCGTTGGTCGGGGTGAACGCGGGCAATATTCTGATCGCCGTTGATCGGTGGTGATGACATGACTGATCATCGTTGAGAGGACGACATGGCTGATCGTCGGTGATGACATGGCTGATCATCGTTGAATGGACGACATGGCTGATCGTCGGTGATGACATGGCTGATCATCGTTGAGAGGACGACATGGCTGATCGTCGGTGATGACATGGCTGATCATCGTTGAGAGGACGACATGACTGATCGTCGGTGATGACATGGGTGATCATCATTGAGATGGACGACATGGCTGATCGTCGGTGATGACATGGCTGATCATCGTTGAGAGGACGACATGGCTGATCGTCGGTGATGACATGGCCGATCATCGTTGAATGGACGACATGGTCGATCGTCGGTGATGACATGGCGATCATCGTTGAGAGGACGACATGGTCGATCGTCGGTGATGACATGGCCGATCATCGTTGAATGGACGACATGGTCGATCGTCGGTGATGACATGGTTGATCATCGTTGAGAGGACGACATGGTCGATCGTCGGTGATGACATGGCCGATCATCGTTGAGAGGACGACATGGCGATCGTCGGTGATGACATGGGTGATCATCATTGAGATGGACGACATGGCTGATCGTCGGTGATGACATGGCTGATCATCGTTGAGAGGACGACATGGCTGATCGTCGGTGATGACATGGCTGATCATCGTTGAATGGACGACATGGCTGATCGTCGGTGATGACATGGCTGATCATCGTTGAGAGGACGACATGGCTGATCGTCGGTGATGACATGGCTGATCATCGTTGAATGGACGACATGGCTGATCGTCGGTGATGACATGGCTGATCATCATTGAGATGGACGACATGGCTGATCGTCGGTGATGACATGGCTGATCATCGTTGAGAGGACGACATGGTCGATCGTCGGTGATGACATGGCGATCATCGTTGAGAGGACGACATGGCTGATCGTCGGTGATGACATGGGTGATCATCATTGAGATGGACGACATGGCTGATCGTCGGTGATGACATGGCTGATCATCGTTGAGAGGACGACATGGCTGATCGTCGGTGATGACATGGCTGATCATCGTTGAGAGGACGACATGGCTGATCGTCGGTGATGACATGGGTGATCATCATTGAGATGGACGACATGGCTGATCGTCGGTGATGACATGGCTGATCATCGTTGAGATGGACGATATGGCTGATCGTCGGTGATGACATGGCTGGTCATCGTCGAGTTTGAACAGGACTGGCTGTTGTTCTGAGGATAAAGCTGACCATGGCACGGATAGTTCCAACAAATCACGGGTAGGTCGCGTCAGGTAGGTTAAATTCCATCCGTTGGGAATCAGAGCCACTCTCCTTATCATGGACCATCCGAGGCAGAGCAATAAGACTGCTGGAAGATGCGTTACTTGTTGAATCGGCGGACAGACCGTCGTTGATTTGACTCCGGACGGACAGACCGTCGTTGATTTTTAAATAGGACGGACGGATCGTCGTTGATTTTGAATTGGACGGATAGATCGTCATTGATTGGAAATAGGACGGATAGATCGTCGTTGATTTGAAATAGGACGGATGGATCGTCGTTGATTTGAAATAGGACGGATGGATCGTCGTTGATTTGAAATAGGACGGATAGATCGTCGTTGATTTAGAATTAGGACGGATAGATCGTCGTTGATTTTGAATTGGACGGATAGATCGTCGTTGATTGGAATAGGACGGATGGATCGTCGTTGATTTGAAATAGGACGGATAGATCGTCGCTGATTTAGAATTAGGACGGATGGATCGTCGTTGATTTGAAATAGGACGGATAGACCGTCGCTGATTTAGAATTGGACGGATAGATCGTCGTTGATTGGAATTGGACGGATAGATCGTCGTTGATTTGGAATTGGACGGATAGATCGTCGTTGATTTGGAATTGGACGGATAGATCGTCGTTGATTGAGAATAGGACGGATAGATCGTCGTTGATGTTCGGACAGGCTCTGCTTGGGGAAATAGCAAACCGGGATGGAAGCATGGATCAGGGCAACATGGGCTACCTGCCGGGAATGGGCCTCAATGCTGATTTGATTTGATTTGCCAATGCCACAACACTGATGATAGAAATGCCTCAACGCTGGTTTGATTTGACTTGCCAATGCCACAACATTGACTGTAGAAAATGCCTCACTGCTGGTTTGGCTTGATTTGATTTGAAGCGATCTCCTGCTTTTGACATTTGATATACAATATGCAACGATAATATATGCTAAACACATATGTACAAATTGAAAATGCAAGGGCAGACTAGGGCGGCTTCTAGAGAACGGGACGACACAAACGACGACCAGGACAATTTTGACGATCGAGGGCTACCACTGAGCCACCCTTTCGCTTTACTGCTTTGATTTGAGTTGCGGGTCTGCAGGTCCAGTAGGTAACTTTCGAGCCAGAGGTTTGCTGCTTTGATTGGGGGTGCGGGCCTGTGTGCCCAAGTAGATAACTTTTTGAGCGGGTTAGATCACCTTGTGACTTGCTTGATTTGCTTTTGCGTTGGGCCAATTTACCCCTCTGTACTTGACGATTTGCTGCTTGCTTGGACTATGGATGCCGTAGCGGCGCTGTAAAAGTTGCATCATTCTCGGTTCATTGGAGATAGAGTATAAACCAATCGCTAATATCCAACTTGCATTGACGAGCGAATCGAGTTGACACACAGACGTACGCACACGTATAGACTGCCTAGCTCGGAAGAATGGGGAAGAAGAGTCCTAGGATACAATGCAGACTCTCTGACACATGGGCAATAATGAAATTTTGGGCATTAACAGGCCAAAATCCAAAATATCCCTAGATAGGTGAAACTGACACTCACACACAGTCAAATATGTACAAAGGCCTGTGTGAATAACAAAACAGAGAAGAAAGCCCCGGAATGGGCAATAGACCGGAAAACTAGAAAAACGTCGCAAAGATGGACAAAAGACGCAAATGGAACGACTCATATAGGCCCGGACTGAAACCGACACCTCCGCACAGTCACATTAGGCACATATGACCTGCACGGCATAGAAAACTTGGCAAGAGCCCTTAAAACCAATTTCGAGGCACCGAAACCTTGGTTTTAACTTGAAATTCCCACCGGGGTTCAAAATCGTTGTTAGGCGTGATGGCTGCCGACTGCTGCCTGCGGCAAGAATTGAAGAAGCGCGCGCAGGTTTGAGACCAACGCGTGTCACTTTGAGAAAACGTGCGTGAGTCTCAAACTAGCGCGCGTGACTGAAAAGCTGCGTAAATTAGACTTCGCTGAACTTAGAATAAACTGTGAGCCCGTTGGGGCCTCGTAAGCATTTCGTTCTGTTTTTGATGCTTTTCTTTTCCTTTTCTTCTCTTTTTTTTTAAGGCTTTTGCTCAGCTTTGAAATTGAAGTAGTAGTTTGAAATAAGATTGAAAGACAAAGGGTTCCCCCTTCTGTTTCTGATGAAGCTTGTTCTGTTCTTGACCCTTCTCGACCCTTGATGTGTACCAAAACGCCAATCCATGGATCCAATTGATAGAATATGACCGAGTCTTGAAGAGAGACTGCCTACGTATCCCACGTTTGGGGAATCAGGTCAAAACGTAGTTCAGGCCAAGGTTCACTCGTGTGTTTTACCTCTCCTTTTATGCTCTAACTTTTGCCTAGTGCCGCCTTCTCAGGTTTCCGGCCTAGCGAGCTTTCGACTTTTTACCTATTTATTTTTGCCTAGACCGCCTCCTTAGGTTTTCGGTCTAGCAGGCTGCTCTAACTTTTGCTTGGCACCGCCCACCCTTGTGGTTTTCGGCCCAACGAGCTTCTCTCAGGGAAAAATGGCTCTTGAATTGATCCAGGTTGACTAGAGTGTTGAATTTGTTGTCGTCGAGATCGATGATCTTTGGCTGTAGCCCCGGACCAGATGGCTTTTGATAATGTAGGGTCCTGACTGCTTCAGTTGAAAATGCCTCGCTCCAGGCCACTTTTGCGCCTTTTTAATGTGTGCTTGACGGAATGCTGCTAATGCTGTCTTGAACATGGTACGAGGCCTGGAGCCTTCTGAGCTTCTGCTTTCTATCTTGGCATCCGGTGGCAGGGGATTTGATGTTTCCTTATCTCATGATCAACGCCAGGTGCGTCTTTGTGAGACCATGCCAAAACGTCGATGGATTCTTTGACCCTGTCTGATCGGGCACGATGCTCCTTTGGGGGACAGCGTTGAGCCAATTTTGAACCATCCGGGGCACAATGCTCCTTTGGGGGACATCGTTAAGCCAATTTTGAACCATCCGGGAGTCTACCTTATCTTTCAAGTTTATTGAAACTACTTCTTCTTTTAGTAGGCCGAGCATGCCTTTCGTCTTCCCTTTCGGCGAGGGAACACATTTCCTTGGGGATGACCCAATCGAAATCTATCCCTTCGTCGTCAGGGTCGACACAGTTTATTCAAAAACCAGCAAAGTACTTAGAAGCAAGATAGTGCATATCATAAAGAAAGCCCCACGGGGTTGCCAAGTATAGCAAAAGACTCGAATTTGAGAATAGAAGCTACGACATGGAGGGCCAAGAGGCACGAACTCCGACTCAGAGCTAGACTAAGACGACTTGACAGATACTGTGTCAGACTCAGACTCAAAAGTGTGCAATGCAAGCTAGACGCGATTTGAAAATGCAACTTTTATTGTTACCCTTTGCTTCCTCACGAGAGGTAGGACTTGGAGGACATGGGGCCCAAGCAACAGGCACTTCGGCTTCCTCGGCTTCTTTGACTAAACCCACTGGGAGAACAAAGAAGTGAAGGACCTCAGGCTGTCAGTCTGTTCCCTTGCTTGATCGATCCGGTCCTCGACTGCTTTCCCGCTTTCGGCCCGTCTTCTATTCCGCACCTGCAGCCTCGGATTGAAGGGATAAACACAGATTGGTTTCGGTTGAGTTTCGGGACAATGCAGAGGGTTGGGTTGAGTATGGTGGAGTTTGGGTTGATTTGAGTGGAGGTGGGGTTGATTTGAGTGGAGATGGGGTTGATTTGAGTGGAGATGGGGTTGATTTGAGTGGTGGTGATAGATATCTGACCAACCAGAGGGCCAGACTCGAGTTGGAGCGAGGAGATGGAACTGTCGTCGGGTTTTGATGGGAGTGGGGGTGGAATAGTGCCATTATCGATGAGATTCTGAATGGCATGTCGGAGGCGGTAGCAAGCATCGGTGGGATGGCCAGGCGCTTGATGGAAAGCACAATAGGCATTTGGATTGTGAGACGCCGGGAGTGCCCGAGGTGGAGGAGTCGGACGGAGTGGCCTGAGGATACTAGCTTCAAGGAGCTTCTCATAAACCGAGGACAAAGGTGCAGAGAAGCACGAGAAGACCCTTGGTGGGTTCCGGCGACTGGATTGAGGGTTGGCGGAACTTTTACTCACTCCGCCGCTGTATAGCATTGTGCTGTCAAGGGAATGCACTCTTTCGGCATTGGGGATGACTTCTCTGTTGCGCATATCCTCCTTTTCAGCACTGGCTTTGAACAAGGAACCAGCGGTTTTCGGGCGAGTTCTAGCTTCATGACACTCAGCTAGGTCTTTGAACATGTCTTTTGAGCACGGCCTGATTTCGACCGCAGGGTGTGACAGGCCTGAAGAGGTTCTTTGACTAGCCCCGGGTCTGGCTTTGATATGATGGAGGTGAAAAGGTTAAACAGCCCCTGGACCATGACCATTTGTCTGTCCATTTTGAGACCCAGTTCCTCTACAGCTTTCTTCAACTCAGCTAGCTCTGTTTGTGCTGCCATTTTGGATTGATGATCGAGAAAGGTGATATGGCAGTGAAATACCCCCGGTAGATGCTCCCAAGCAGGTTTGGCTCTTCTTTTTGGTACTTTCTTTGACGGTGCAGCGCCCAAAGCTAGACAGTAAAGCAATCGAAGGCTCAGGAAGTGTTCCTGCAATAGTTTTATTTGAAAGGATGCAACGTACATGTTGTCGTTGGTGTCCTCCTAGACTCTAGAACTAGCAGACAAAACCGTTTTATGACAGCCGGACGCTGCCCAGGTCCTCAGATTTCTTTTCGGCGATGTACCTTGACGGGATCGATTAACACTAAGAGATGTCGAAACAACCAAGTCTTTGACTATTCCGCTTTCGAAGTTTCAATGTTGGAACGGAACAACTAGGTATTTAATGACATGATACTGTAACCAGGATGGCATAAGCAGCACTGTGCTGGAGCCTTGAGCGGTGTAAGTGTTTAGCACTTTTAACCTGGGTGGTGTGAGCATCATGTCATGTCTCCCGTTGTTCCTAGTTTTCTGTTTGAAACCTCGATCGGGTCTAGACAAGGACTTAGAAAGTCTCGATTTCCCAAAGTCTCGTTGACCCAAGGAATTGGAAAGTTGATAACGTGCACCATCACGATGCACGACTCGTCATCGGTCAAAGCAGCGCCCTAGCAGGCATAAAACGGGTTTGAAAGAGAGACAACCCTAAAAGCCGCCCTAGCATGCCCCTACGCAGAACGGTATGGATGTATGTACAGGCATGCGATATGGAAAGCAGTAACACATAGACAGTTTATGGGGGTTAGATGCAAGTAATCCTACCCTGTGGGTTCCTGTCTTAGTTTGAAAGGTTCTATTGCTTTGTACGCATGGCGAGGCTGGTTTTGGCTTAGAGGGGTTCCTCAGACTAGAGATGTTTTATACCTCCCATCGCAATGCGTGCAGCAGAGCAATGGTCAAACGGTAATACGTCTCATCATCGTCCAAGGTTGTTGGGCATTCGAGGACCCCGGGCTCCAGTAAACTGTGCCGGTTACCCAAAACACCTCAACGGGGCTGATAGAACACCGATGCAAATGAACGCGTGCCGAAAGAATGATCGAAAGAGAGAAACGCAATGCTTTTTTGAAAAACGTCTTTTTGAAGCTTGGCTCACTTCATTAATCGACACTTGGAGAAAACTACATAAGCGAACAATAGTAAAAGCCCCAGTGCGGAGTGGTCGGATGTAGAATCCTGTTACGTTACCATTCCGTTCTTCAGCAGCGCGGAGCGTACTGTTTTGCCAGACTTTTGAGAAATTGTTCATTCATGTATTAATTTCCAAATGTTGATTAATGTAATGTCCCCAGCAGAGTCGCCACTGTGGGCACACGCCCCAAAAATCCCGTGTTTTAATGCATGAAATCCTGGGTGCGCCCTTATCTTGCGGAAAGCGCGGCGAAGTGCTTCGCAGATCAGAGAGTCGCCACTCGGGTTTTGCGGTTAGTACCCAAGAAACCGTTCTTTTGAAAATGTTTGGACCACGTCCGTTTGGTTTTGAAAAAGGCTTTTGTAGACTGGGCCGTCGTCACCTTCGATCTTGAGGTTCGGGAGCCAGATTACGAGAGGGGAAGGGTTTTATGGCACCCCCCTCGCCCAGTCCGGAGACCGGTCTCTACTCAGGCGTTTTGTAAAACATTCGCATTTCTCTCTTTATTTGATCATTCTTTTAACCAGTTAGGGCGGGGGAACAGTTAATAGGGATTAAAACTGTAAACAAGTTGCATTTATATACAAAAGATGTAACAAAATGTTTATGGATGATGATGTTTGATCTAAGCAAATATAATAGATTGAGAACAAGCTTTTGTGGACGTTTTAGACAAACTAGCACACACTGACTGTGCAATGGCACACACAGGAACAAGCCTGCATGCACTGGACGAACCACTGCATGCAGTCAACTCCTGCGTGCGCCACTCAAAACTGGCGTGCGCCGGTTAACCCAATACCACAGCCTCTGTTCTCAACCCTCTGGGCTCTGGAAAGGACCAGTGCACACCCAGGACAAACCACGCAGTTTATAGAGGTTACTAAACTATTACAGACAGATAAATGGGCTTGAAAGCCACTATATAGACAGAAAACCCCTTAAACAGTGAGGGGAGCATGATCAGAGGCCTGGATGGAAGATCCATGCAAGGGCCAAGCCACTGGGACAAAGATAACTAGCGCACGCCACTGAGGAAGGGCCGTACGCCAGTTCTTTCTTGGTTCCAATGCTTTGGCTTTGCACATTCTGGGCTCTGGAATAGGACCAGAGGGACCCAGATGGCCAACATAAGCAATAAATATAGATAGGAAAGAAAGCAGTTCTAAATACAGAAAGCAGTAAACTGGTTTTAGCATGCAATAGGGTGATCAAAGCTTAAATAATGCAAGAAAACAATGATCCATGATCCCCACGCCAGTGTTGCACATACTACCATGACTGGCGTACGGCACTCATTACTGGCGTGCGCCACTGATCATTGTGCACGGTTTTTGAAACCTTGTAGGGCCAGGACTGGTATAGATTACCAGCCTTGACCCTGCCAGCCCCCCTCAGGGGTCAGAACAGAAAGCAGGAGCAAGAGGTATTATACCTTTGCTTGTGAGTTTTGAAAGAGAGCTTGAGCTTTGAGCTTGAAGATGATGATGGATGTGGATGTAGTGAAGGTTATGGACTGTGGAGAGTATGTTCCCTTGCTTGCTCTTTCTATGGACGAGAAAAGAAGCAAAGGAGAATGAAAAAGAGGACAAAGGGGCTTGAACTCTTTAATGGTGCTAACCAACCCTTTGAACTTGGTAACCCTTTGCAAGAGTGAGAGAGGGGAGTATATATAGGCAAAAGGGGCTGAGATCAGTTTGGCCTTTAGGGGCTGTTTGGCTTGGCAAAATATTGGAGGAAGCTCCCATGCATTTAATGCATGGGACTTGGCTTGATGGAAGAGAAAGGAACAGGTCTGGCTGAAGTAATGATCAGGAGGGCTGCCAGCTGACGTCAGGCGGCTATAGACGCTCCCGCCCAGCTGGCTGAAAAGGTTGATTTGACTGGTGCTGAGTGGCGTGCGCCACTTGTTGAGTGGCGTGCGCCAGAGAGTGTAGTGACTGACACGTGGCCCAATCACAAGCGTACTCCAGTAGGGTTTTGTTGAGGCCATTTGGTTCTGGCTTGAGGGTTCGACAAGGGTTTGGACGAGGTTCGGGACGCTCAAAGCTCAAACTCATCAAACAAACTCGGTATGTTCTCGACCTTAATCATCATTGGGGAATCAAAGACCGTAAATAAACTATTCTGGAAAGTCCAAAATAGGGTGTCTACACGAAGCCCTCCTTGCAGGCTTACGCTTCGCAATAACAATGAAGGTCGACGAGTTAGCTATTTTTTGTGACTCTTAACTCATCGTCAACCAGGTGTTAGGGGACTACGAAGCCAGGGACCCCAGAATGATGAAATATCAGGCCACAACAGCCAAGCTCATCAAGCAGTTCAAAACTTTCAAGATTGAACAAATCAACTGCGAGCACAACGCTCATGCCGACGCACTAGCCGGTCTTGCTTTGGCCTCCACTGCCTCCGAGTTCAGAACCATCAACTTCGGCAGTATTGATCATCCCAGCTTTGATACCGCTGCGGAAGTACTCAACGTCGAACTCGGGCCAAGTTGGATGGACGAGATCGTCACATTCCTCAAAAGTGACACTCTACCTAACGATAAGAAGGAGGCTTACCGCATCAGGAACAAGGCCGCTTACTACTGGCTCTCCGATAGCAGCCAACTTTATAGAAAATCTATCTCTGGTCCCTATCTCCTCGTCGTCCACCCTACCCAAGTACCCACGATTCTCAACGAACTCCACTCGGGCAGCTGCGGCTGCCACTCCGGAGGTCGTTCACTCTGCCAACGCGCATTGAGTCAGGGGTACTTCTGGAAGAACATGAAGAAAAATTGTGAGGAAGTCGTCCGCAAATGCCGACCATGCCAACTGTTTTCACCAATTTCAAAGCAACCTGCTCAGAACCTCTCCCCCATCACAAGCCCTTGGCCCTTTGCCCAATGGGGGCTCGACATCGTGGACAAGCTCCCAACAGCCCCTAGGGGCTTCAAGTTCCTAATCACTGCAACAGACTACTTCTCCAAATGGGTGGTAGCCGAAGCCCTTGTCACCATCACCAAGGCGGATGTTCGGCGTTTCGTTTGGAGAAATATCGTCACCAAGTTCGGCGTCCCATACGCCATCGTCTCGGACAACAGCACCCAATTTGTTGGAAATGGCCTTACAAGTCTCTGCGAAGAATTTGGCATACGCTTCTTCAACTCTACTCCAGCTTACCCCCAAGGAAACGGCCAAGCCGAGGCTACAAACAAGACTGTCTGCGTAGGTATCAAGCGACGACTGAACTCCAAACGCGGTAAGTGGGGTAGAAGAACTACCAAGGGTCCTATGGGCTTATCGCTCCACACCTCGACGATCCACTGGCTAGACTCCTTTCTCAA
The DNA here is from genome assembly GCA_018127125.1 of Rhododendron griersonianum. Lineage (NCBI taxonomy): Eukaryota > Viridiplantae > Streptophyta > Magnoliopsida > Ericales > Ericaceae > Rhododendron > Rhododendron griersonianum. The sequence goes on along the minus strand of CM030793.1, from coordinate 34,638,201 downwards.
TGGCATTCGGCATGGAGGCAGTCATCCCACTCGAGTCCAAATTTCCCACCCTCTGAACAGAAACTTTCGACCCAAAGACGAATGATGAAGCTGTGGAACAAGAACTAATCCTGGCCGAAGAGAAGGGCGACGATGCTCGGCTGAAACTCGCCGAGTATCAGCAACAAGTCGCCAAGGGGTACAATCGAAGTGTGCGAACCAAGAAATTCAAGCCAGATGATTTAGTTTGGCGAAAGGTGGTGCAAGCAAACAAGAAAACGAAATTTAAGCCCAACTGACCTTTTCGTGTCGTCAAGATTGCTGGTGAAGGTGCATACGTGCTGGAAGACATGAATGGGAAAGTCCTCACCAACCCATGGAACGCACAGAATTTGAAAAGTGCATACATGTGAACAACTTTTTTATTCTATGCTCGGCTGCGTACTGTCCTCGGCCAACTTTCGTGTCACTAAATCTTTAAGTTTTGTTTGGCTTCGACCTCCCTATCTATGTTATTTAAAAAGAATAGCTTCGGCCCATAGTTTTTTTTTGGGGTAAATCAGGTTGAAATTGAAAAGGAGGCTAATCGAATATACAGCCTACAAGGGGCATATCCCAGGAGGAAAGAAAGAAGGCAAAACAAAACAAAAGAAAATAGCTTACGCCAAGTGGCTACATGATATGCAATGTTTCCAATCCATCTAGAAGAGGGAAGGAAAACAACGCCTTAAAGAACTAATGTCAAAGCCAATAGGAAATAGCTAATAGCAAACGGAGCCGAATACATAGCTTCTAGCATATGTTAAACATGGAACAGAATACAGAGCGTATAAAAAATACAGCTCAACAAAACAGAAAATACAGATTGCTGGACAGTAGATTGTTGGCGTAGCTACCATTGTACAGCAACAGCAAAAGAAGCTGGACAGCAGCAGTTTGCTGGACAGTAGCATCTATGACAGCAGCAGTTCAATAGCAGAATAGCAGTAAGTGGAAGCAAAAAGTGCAAGGTGTGCAACAGCAGCAGCATATCTGGTAGCGAGGAATTGCCATCGGCAGGTCAGTAGCATCTATGACAGCATCAAATGAGCTCTCACCATGGACAAAAAACCCAAAGGAGAGGGTAGAGAGCTAGGGACAAGACCTCTAGCAAAACTTAAACAACCTTAGGGACAATCCCCCAAGGGTAGGTAAAATCAATGGGACAAACCCCAAGTTCAAGTTTACTGAACATTTACATCTTAACCACCTTATATTAAACAACCCGATGTGGGCAGCATGCCCTCGGAGAAGGATTTTGTTCCTTTCCGATGAACTTTTTGGGCAAGGCCCTCGCGGAAATCGAGGGAGCGCGAGCGAGGAGGCAAGCGTTAAAAAATACAGAGTCGCCACTCGGGTTTTGAAGGTCCGACACCCAAGGAACCGTATTTCGAAGCACCTGCCGCGCTATTTGTTTTGAAAAAGTGAAGGCACCAGTCCGTCATAACCATATCTGGGTTCGGGAGCCAGGTTACGAGAGGGGAAGGGTTTTAAGGCACCCCTCTCGCCCAATCCGGAGATCGGTCTCTACTTGAGCATTTTGAAAGTGTTCACGATTCTTCTTTTATTAACCAAATTTAAGCCAATTAGGGCGGGGAAACAGTTAATCGGGGATTAATACTGTAACACGTTTGCAAGATGTGACGAATAGCATGGATGGATGAAATACCAAGTAATAAATGGAATAAAGTTCAAAATATCACTAAAACACCAAAACAGTGCTTGACTTGGGAGTATCACAAGCAGTAGCCAACTTGCAGGCATGGATCAACTTGCATGCAAGTGAACCATCACGCGATACTTCCATACCGTCGCGCGAGTGTTGGTGCCTCACCAACAGTTTGAACTTTATCCACTTCTGGGCTCTGGAAGGACCAGTGCACACCCAGGAGGCAAACCAAGCAGTTCATAAATATTTGAAAGTAAATAATTATTACAAACTAACAGAAACAAATGGAAAGACAGCCCCTAAACAGTGGGGGAAATAAGCAGAGGCCTAAAGCCTAGTTGCACATGCAAGGGCCATCACTGGAAATCAGTGAACCATCGCGCGATAGAGTGAAATACTCGCGCGAGGGTTCTGATTGGACTTCCAGGAATTGCTTTGCATGCTTGGGACTCTGAGACATGTTCAGAAAAATCCCAAGGGCATTCCAATCTAACCTGAGCAGCAAGCTAAGAAACTGGACTTGTTAAAACCAAGTTACCCATGCAAGGGCAGCCACTGGAAATCAGTGAACCGTCGCGCGACAGAGTAGAAGACTCGCGCGAGGGTCCTGACTGGACTTCCAGGAGTTGCTTTGCATGCTTGGGATTCTGAGAAGTTCAGGAACATCCCAAGGGCAGTACAAACTAACTAAAATGACAAACCAAGGAACTGAGCTTGTTTTAACATGCATAACAGTGATCTATATATCAAGATAAAACCACAATAAGCATGCTCATGAATAAAACAAGAAATGACCAGCTTCCCTTCCCCGCGTGGACCAATCTCTTGCAGACAGAACTGTCGCGCGAGTGTTCAGATCCATCGCGCGAGGGTTTGGCTGGTCCCAGTTTCATGTAACTTTGCTGACTTTAGGGCCAGGACTGGTATTGATTACCAGCCTTGGCCCTGCCAGCCCCCCTCAGGGATCAAGACAGGAACAGGTAGCTTTTATACCTTTGCTTGAATGGCTTTTGGAATGGGTTGGATTAGGTGATGTAGCCTTGCAAATGAGTGTGTGGAGAACACTTGGTTGAAAGACTAGGAAATGAGGTTTGGGATTGTAACTTTGTGCTAGACTTGCTAATTCCTTTTGTTGTTGAAATTTTGTAACCCTTTGGAAGATCAAACAATGGGGGTATATATAGGAGGAGTGAGTGGTGCAAGGCTTGGCCTAGCAACCAGCCAACAAGGCTGGTCACTCTTACTTGGTGGAGAAAAGAGCCACCAAGGTGAGTGGGGGTGGTTGTGAGGGTGGTGTATCCCCAAGCCTGCCAGAACGCTGTTCAGCCAAGGAAAACGGGGTTCCAGCCCATGTGGCCCTGATGATCACAAAAATCCAGCTGGATTACGGTGAAAGTGACAGGTGCAAACCATCGCGCGAGGGTCAACAGTCAAACTTTGACTAACACCTGGCAAGCTGACTATCGCGCGAGTAACAGGAACCGTCGCGCGACGGTCAAACCTCGGTTAGGGTTTTGACTGAAGGTTTTAGGGGTTCAAAAGGGTTCCAAGTCCAATCCGTTCCACATCCAAGCCTGTTTGATCCGATCTTATCATCGGGGAAACAAGAAACTGGAAAATAAAGTAAAACAAACGGGAGACCCAGATTGGGGTGTCTATAGTAGTCCCTCTTTGACGGCACGCGGAGCACCATTGACTGGTACGGGTAACGTCAAAGATTTCTAGACACCCACCAAATCCGCCCGAAAGCCGATTAAACGGAAAATGCAAACTAGTATGTAAAAATACCGTGCACCAAAAGATAGATCGGACGGATAGATCGCCACTGATTTGAGATTGGACGGATGGATCGTCGCTGATTTGAGATTGGACGGATGGATCGTCGCTGATTTGAGATTGGACGGATGGATCGTCGCTGATTTGAGATCGGACGGATGGATCGTCGCTGATTTGAAATTGGACACTGCTGGGGATGTAAAATTCCTTGGAATGAAGGCAAAACCATCCATAATGACCCTCAAATCCATTATCAGAACATATCAAAACTTCATAGGCTCCAAAAGAGGAGTAACTGAATTTGGGCCAAACCTAGGGCTGAATTGGGCCTGAGCTCCAAACGCACCGTCGCGCGACGATTCAGAACACTCGCGCGAGGGTTCTTAGTTAGGGCTTGGATCTGAAAAAGCCCAGACCCGGCCCAAACCTGTTTCATTCGTTCAAAACCCCGCGGGACGTTATAGAAACAGTTCCAAGCCGTTTCAAAACTTCAAAACTCTCTCAACTCTCATCCTCACCCACGAATCTCTCCCAAACCTTTGATCCAACCACGAAATCAACAAACCCACATGTGATCACTCATCCATGGCAAACCCCGGGGACGGAGAAGGCAGGGGCGAGGTCATTGACCGGTCGGAGGACCGAGGAGGTCCAATGGGCGTGGAAATAGGGGATCAGCCACCGGCGGAGGCCATCGCAGAGGCCGAAGTAGAGACTCCAGACGGCGGCGGTGAAGAACAGAGCCGCGAGCAGGAGACTGGTGACGGTGAGATCCATCGCGCGACAGAGCCAGAGGCTCGCGCGACGGTTGAAACGGTGGCCGTGGGCCACAGTGTTGAGCTATTGGACCCGAGCATGGCCGTAGAAGGGTCGGTGGTGGCTGGAATGCACTCAGAAGCTGCAGGGGGCAATGATGGCAGTGATCACCGTCACGCGATAAAGGAGGAGCCTCGGGCGACGGTTCAGTCTGGAGAAAGCAGTGGCAATGGGGCCGAAGATGATAACATAGAGTTGACTGGGTCGCCGTCGAGAGACTTGTCAAGGGGCAAAGGGGCTGTTGTTGAGGAGGAGACCACGGAGACACCAATCCGGGAAGAAGACATCTTGTTCCGGCCCGTGGCGACGTCGTCGAGTCATAGACCGATCACGAAACACGACGTTGCCGAATTTTTGAGTGACGAAGCATTGGCAAGGCTTCTTGAGGATACCCCGCAATCGGGGAGTTGGTCTTGAAGGCCAGAGAGGAACGTGCCCGGGCCATTGAGGCGTCGGAGGCGGCGGAGAGAGCCGAGAGAGAGAGAAAGGAGAGAGAGGAGCCTTTGAGGGATGTTGAGGCCGAGGAGAGGGTCAGAGTGGAGGCGCAGGGGCCCAGAGTGACCGCAGTGGCCGAGGCGAGGGGTATGAGACGCCCTGGTTTTTCGGCGGAGGTGTACGTGCTTCCCACGCCACACTTGTTCGTGCCGTCGGGCTTTGCGGCTTACGCATCGCTACACAAGGATTATGATGACGAGCTTGTGTTGAGAGACCCTCGAGCCCACATTGCCAATACTTGGATGGAGGTATTGTAGACACCCAATTTGGACTCTTCAAATTTCCTTGATTTGTGGCCCGGAGGCTCCCCGATGATGAATTTGGATCAAAACAAGCCTTGTACCGATTGAAGCTTTGCTCCTTGAAGGATTTGAAATGGGTAATAAAAAAAAATGGTCAAAATCACTTCCAAGCGCTTGGGAGCAGTCCCAAGCGCTCCAAACCATTTTCCAAAACCTTTGGCCTGGCTCACTCCCGAGCGCTCGAGTCTTCTGTGCTGCCCAAGACCCGATGAAGAGTCACGCTCCCTTATGCTTGTTGATTAGCCATGTGAGTCCTCGAACTAAAACCCGAGGGAAACTAGAATTTTGCTAAGTCCTTGACTCATGTTTAATCGAAGAATTAACCAAAGGAAGGAATGACGTGGAAATGAAACGCCGTGATACCGACACCATCCGAGCTAAAAGCAAACGCACCGCTTACGCCGCTTTGGTTATCGTATCACGTTGTTCACCCTAAGTCATTCCAAACCAATGGTCGATTTTTCAAGAGAATGTTAGTCGAACACTTAGCCTATTTTAGCATCCTTTGGGAAGCATTGGTTCCTAAACGAGGATACACCCCAAAAATCCGAGGATTAAGGCAACCTTGCATGAAGGATACTAAATCGTTTTTGAAAAATGAGAGTCGATGACGGTGACGATGATGCATATTTTCTAAAAACCCATGCACGTATTTCATGAAAATGTAAACAGGGACCGCGTCTGAGTACGGTTTTTGCTTTGCTAGCAGTTCTAAGCAATTGGGCCAAAGAAGAAGAACATCATACCCTCCTGGACCAGACCCCCGGGACAGAGATTGGAACGGCTTCGACTGCAGGCAGATTCCGTCAGTGCATCAGATTTGAGGGTGGAAATGGATCTACTAATTGGGAACCTCAATCCAAACCCAAACCCTAACGGAGGCAATCCAAACGCCAACCCAAATGTCAACCCTAACGAAGGCAATCCAAACACCAACCCAAATGTCAACCCAAACGGAGGCGAGCCAAACCCGAATCCTAACCCCCACCCTATTCCCAATCCAAACCTTAACCTAAATCTGGGAAACCTGTATGGTGAAATGGGACAGATTAGAGAAGACATCCAACGCCTGGGCGAGCGCACCGACAACCAAATTGCCCAACTTATGATGATGATTACCGGAGTTGCACGTCGGCTTCCGCCGCCAAATTCGAATCCGAATCCAAACCCAATCCCGAACCCCAATCCGATTCCAAATCCAAATCCTAATCTCAACCTAAACCTCAATCCGAACCCTAATCCGAATCCGAACCCGGAGCAGCTGTTCTTTGAGTTGGAAACCCCGCAAAACCCTGAGATGGCAGCAGTATTGGCGAAGATCACCCAGTTAGAAGAATCAGTAGCAAGGAATGAGAAGATAGCATCGACTGGTTTTGACATCAACAAGCTTTGCTTATTTCCCAACGCGAAGCTTCCGGAAAAGTTTAGGCCAATCGACTTTGCTAAGTTTGACGTGACAGGAGACCCGAAGGCACATTTGACCGGATACATCGGGGCACTTTCCATGTGGGGAGTGGAGAAGGATGCTATGGCACAGATGTTCTCGCAGACTCTAGTGGGGCATGCTTTGCACTGGTTTACTACCCTGGATGAAAGGAAGAAGCGCTCATGGGAGGACATATGCGCGGCTTTTGTGGCGCCGTATGATTATAACATTCAACTGGAAATTACCACTCGGGAATTGGAGTCGACAAAGATGGAAGCTAAGGAGGCCTTTGCTGATTTCGTGAAAAGGTGGAGAGCAAAGGCGGCACAGATGAAAGACAGACCGAGTGACAGGGACCAAATCCGTATGATTGTCCGAAACCTGCAACCCAATTTGGCAAGGCATATGGTTATGGCCCAAGCATGCTCAGACTTTAAAACATTCTTCGACACAAGCTTGGCCGTCGAAGAAGCGGTCCAGCTTGGAATCCTAGAAAAGCCCGAACCTGCCCCTAAACCCAAGAAGGTTTACTCCGGAAACAGCAACGCCCTATTTGGAAACTCCAACTACACCAACCTCCCAAACACTTCCTCAAACACAACTCAAGCCGAGCCCCCGTCAATCAAATTGTGACCCAAGCTAGTCAACCCCGTACCTAACCCCGCACTTTCGCTCAATTCTCGGCACCTCTCTCTGTCGTGCTCGAGAAGTTGGTCGAAAGTGGCATGCTCAAACCACTTACCCCTACTCCCTTACCTCAAAAGCTCCCCGCATCCCACAATCCTAACGCATACTGTGCTTACCACCAGAATGCGGGCCACCCAATGGACAACTGCTTCCGCCTGTGCCATGCTATCCAGGATCTCATAGACAACAAAACTCTCCCCATGCCACCACAAAAACCAAATACCGTCTCAAACCCGCTCCCGAAGCACTCTAACGCCCGCACCAACCATATCTCCATAGACCATCCCTTTAACCCGAGCCTCTACATCCTCCCTACCACCCAACCCAAACCAATTGTTGAGTTGCCGACCGAGGATACCGTCTGTGCCCTTGAGTCTGCAGATTGGGATTTCCAAAGAAGGTGGGAAGAGTTGGCGAGTGATTTCCTTGCAGTGGAAAACCGGGCTCTCGTAACTGGAGTATGGCCCGTGGTACTCGATGCTCACCAAGTTGAGGAATTGGAACATGGCAATTGGAGGCAGGAATTCGAAGAAGTAATGGCCGACCCGTTGGACGGGTACTCCCTATTTGCTCTATTTTTGGAGCCTGAGCCGATTGAAGAAGAGGATGAATGGGCATGGGAGCCCGAGCCCAACGGGTGGCACTGGATTGATGATTCCGACCCTTTAGATGAGACGTCGTTGGCATACCTCTTCCAAGAGGAGGAAGTTCGTGAAGAAATGGACCTCATGAACCCCCGCATGTTTTCGGGGCTCACTGTCAGCGCCATTATCAATATCACTAGAGGATCCGACGCTCTGGACCATGTCATGGATCAGGCCTTCATTCCGCAGGACTACATTATTGGGGAGCACTTTTCGCAGCCCGTAGTCGAAATCCCCGAGGAGCCCAACATCTGTGTACTCGATCCCGAAGATCTTTGGGGTAAATCTGAATTGGTGAATGTGTGGGTCGATGGCGAAGAACTCACAGTCAACAAGGCTATGTTGGAAGAAGGCTCCCTGCAGGTCACCAACAGCAGCAACAACAGCAACAACAACAGCAACAACAACAGCAACGACAACACCGTCAATTTCTGGAATTCTTTGGAGGAGGAGAACATGTGGCATGCCCTAGAGATGGAAGTTCTTAATGAGAATCTCGAGAAGACAAGCCTGGACAAGGGCAAGCGCAAGGTCGAAGCTGATCTTTCCAACTTTTGGGAAGATTCTTGGTGGGATCCCATCCCCAAGGCAGTCAGCAACCTTACCAGGAGTGGGAGAGTGTACCAACTAACCAACCTTCAGCAAGGGAGCTCATCCCGAGCCCCTCCGCCACCACAGAACAATCCTGTCAACCCAGCAAGCACCCATATCCTACCTACACCACCAAATAACCCTTCAAACTCCACAAACCCTCCGTGTCAACCTAATCCACCTATCCATCTTAACCCATTCGCTGGCTCTAACCCCAACTCCTCCCAGCAGCAAAATCCGAATCCCTCCAACGACCCCATAATCCAACAGCTCCAAGAAACCCCCGTGCGTATGTCCATGTGGGGAGTGTTAGCGGCATCCCGCGAGCATCGTCGAAGGCTCGTTAACACTCTCTCCAAATTCGAGGTCCCCTCTGATATAGCCCAAGAAGCCTTCATTGCCCTTATAACCCCGATGAACCTCACCCAGCACACCATGTCATTCACAGAGAAGGACCTCCCGCCTGAGGGAGCTGATCATAACAAGCCGCTGCACGTGACCATGAAATGCCTTGGAAAGTGGGTCCCTGCAATTATCATAGATAATGGTTCGGCCATTAATGTGTGCCCACTCCGCACTACTTACTGTTTGGGGCTGAAATGTAAGGACTTTGCACCGTCGACCCTTGGTGTTCGCGCCTATGATAACACACGGCGCGATGTCCTAGGGACTGTTGACTTGGAACTTGTGACTGGGAAGTTCAAAACCACCGTCGAATTCTGTGTACTCGAAATTCCTGCTTCGTTCAACCTCCTGCTGGGGAGGCCATGGCTGCACAAGTCGGATGTCAAGGGGGTGCCCTCTACGCTGCATCAGAAACTTATCCTGGGATTGGATTCTGGGACTCTCATTATCCATGGGGACTCGGGCATCCGTCCTCACTCTGAAGACAACTCCCCGCTGCTAGAGATAATGCATGGAGAGGAAGATATTGCCATGGGGGGGTTTGTAGTCATGACCTCGAAAGTTTGCACTATCCGGGCCGAAGATGGGTTCTTGGTGAGTTCCGCGGCGCTAGAGATTATGAAGAAAATGAACTATCTGTCGGGCATGGGCTTGGGACTTCATGGGCAAGGAGTCTCCGAGTTCCCTGATTTCCCCGAAGCAACGAGCGCTTTGGCCTCGGATATGAGCTTAAGAAGGGTGACCCAACAAAAAGGTGGCGCAACCGCGCCCGGGCTCATGCAGCCGGGGTTAAGCTGAAAGTGGGAGAAGCGCTATACCGAGGACAACCCGAGCCTTTCGTGGATCTGGAAACATAGGTGAAGTACCCTGGGTTTGAGATCTTCGCCAATGACATTTGGGAGGAAGATGTTGAGGAAGTGACCAAGATGGAAGAAGTATCTGAGGCACTTGACTGGCTGGAGGCTTTCGGTTTAGGCAGTCTCCAATCTCTGTTAGGGGACGAAGAAGCGGAGGGTATGGTGGAAGACCCTGCTGTGCTTATGCTTGGAGAGGAAGAAGAAATCGAAGACCCTTCCAAACTCATTGTGGAGGCTGTAGGCGCTTATGAGAATTGCATTTTCATACCACTTGTAAAGCGCACTCACGACACTTGCACCGAGTCGGAGTCTGAGTCTGACTCCTCGTCTAGCACAGAGTCGGAGTTTGTGCCTATTGGCCCTCCACAGCGTAGCTTTTACTTTGAGTTTGAGTCAACCGCTGTATTCCCCCCTTCTGAGAAGGCTGCTAATGAAATGAACGATCCCTTTGCTTACTTGCCTGATTTTGAAATAAATTGCTTGGATCCCGACGATGAAGGAATAGACCTCGATGGGGACATCCCCAAGGAGATCCGTTCTCTCATCGATCGTGAAAATGAAAGGCATGCTCAGCCTTTAAAAGAAGAAATAATCTCTATAAATTTGGGTGATGAGGAGAACCCTCGATTGGTTCAGGTCGGTTCCGGGCTATCCCCCGATGAGCTTCAAGAGCTCACAGATTTACTAAAAGAATTCAAAGAAGTTTTTGCTTGGTCTCACGCTGACATGCCCGGAATCGACCCGGAGATCGTCGAGCACAGGATCCCTCTCTTCCCCGATGCAAAACCCGTTAAGCAGAAACTAAGAAGAATGCGGCCCGATTGGGTATTAAAGATAAAAGAAGAGCTTACAAAACAAATCGATGCCGGTTTTCTAATAGTAACGGAATACCCCACTTGGGTTGCTAACATCGTTCCCGTTCCCAAAAAGGACGAAAAAATCAGAGTGTGCGTCGATTTCAGTGATCGGAACAAAGCGAGTCCCAAGGATGATTTTCCATTGCCACATATAGACATACTTGTGGATAACACTGCAGGGCACGCTTTACTGTCTTTCATGGATGGTTTCTCCAGGTACAATCAGATTCTCTTGGCTCCGGAAGACAGGGAAAAGACCACATTCATCACCGAGTGGGGGACATACTGTTATCGGGTTATGCCATTTGGGTTGAAAAACGCAGGTCCTACGTATCAGAGGGGTGCCACGACACTGCTGCACGACATGATTCATAAGGAGGTCGAAGTATACGTCGATGACACGATAGTGAAGGGAAAGGAGCGGAAAGACCATCTCCCAGCATTGAGGAAGTTTTTGGAAAGGATTCAGAAATATAGGATGCGTCTCAACTCGCAGAAGTGCACGTTCGGAGTCACGGCTGGTAAGATGCTTGGATTCATGATCACAACCAGGGGGATAAAGGTGGATCCTTCTAAGATCAAAGCCATTCTTGAGATGGAGCCACCCCAATCCGAGAAAGAAGTCCGGTGCTTCTTGGGGAAAATTCAGTTCATCAGTCGGTTCATCGCCAAGTTGACCTTGACCTATGAACCACTCTTTCGACTACTCAAGAAAGACGTGAAATTCGAATGGAATGACAAGTGTCAGAAAGCTTTCGAAGCAGTGCGGACTTATCTCCAGAATCCTCCAATCTTGATGCCGCCCATCCTGGGAAAACCTTTGATCCTATACTTGTCCGTCACGCCCTCGTCAATGGGGTGCATGTTGGCACAAGAAGGAGAAGATGGGGTTGAAAGGGCAATCTACTACTTGAGCTTTTGGGAAGTGAAGAACGGTACACTTCATTGGAAAAGACGTGCTGGGCGCTGATATGGGCCACAAAGAAATTGAGACACTACCTGCTGGCTTACTCGGTGATACTGATTTCTTGGATGGACCCTCTCAAATATCTATTCGAGAAGCCAGCACTTACCGGTAAGTTAGCACGTTGGTTGCTCTTGTTGGCCGAATTTGAAATCAAGTACGTCACTCGCAAGTCAGTGAAAGGAAGAGCGGTGGCAGAGTTCTTGGCGGATCGTCCGATTGAGGGCCCATAACACACTGAATTTCAATTTCCCGACGAAGATGTAATGACAGCAGTTGACGAAACATGGATGTTGTACTTCGATGGAGCCGCTAATCAGAAGGGCTTTGGGATTGGCATACTGCTAGTCTCGCCTGAGGGGTCGCACATTCCCCTCGCTTTCAAGCTAAACTTCGAAGTCACGAACAACGAGGCAGAGTACGAAGCCTGTATTGTGGGAATGGAAGCTGCATTGGAGATTGGAGTCAAGGTACTGGAAGTTGTCGGAGATTCCAACTTGGTCGTATCGCAAGCAAATGGAGAATGGAAAGTTAGGGATGAGAAGATGAAGCCGTATCATCAGCAACTCGATGAACTCATCCCGAACTTTCAAAGGGTGACTTTCACGCACGTACCAAGGATGAAGAATCGCTTTGCGGATGCACTGGCTACTTTGACATCCATGCTGGAACTTCCAATCGGGGTAAAACTGAGACCTGTCATGATTGAGCAGAGGGGAAAGCACGTGTACGACTATGTCATGAACATCAACGAACCAGACGATGGCCTCCCTTAGTTCCACGACATTTGGAACTTTGTCGAAAAGGGGGAATTTCCCGTGGATTCAACTAAGAAGGATCGGATCGCCTTGCAGCGGCTCGCATCTCAATACATCATCTGCGGTGGGAAATTATACCGGCGATCTCCATGCGGAGTTCACAAGTTATGTGTTCACAGCGACGAGTCAAGAGCAGTAATGGAAGAGGTTCATGAAGGTGTTTGTGGACCCCACATGAACGGAATGATGCTAGCGAAGAAGGTTCTGAGGTTGGGATACTATTGGTCAACCATGGAAACAGATTGCATCGAGTATGTGCGCCGATGTCATAAGTGCCAGACTCATGCCAATCTTATCCATGTCCCGCCCTCGGAGTTACACTCAATGGCGACATCATGGCCATTCTCCGCCTGGGGCATCGATGTTATTGGAAAGATCTCTCCCGCGGCTTCCAATGGTCACAAGTTCATTCTAGTAGTAGTGGATTACTTCACCAAATGGGTCGAAGCAGCTTCGTACAAGACGTTGACGGCCGTTCAAGTGGCTCATTTTATCAGGCAAAACATCATTTATCGGTATGGGGTCCCTCAAGCCTTCGTATCTGATAATGGCGTTCACTTCAAGGGAAAGGTTTTGGAACTCTTCGACGAGTTCAAAATTCAAGTACATCATTCAACCACTTAACGGCCACAAACGAATGGGGCAGTCGAAGTAGCGAATAAGACGCTCAAGACGATTCTCGAAAGGACAACTCAGTCAGCTAGGAATTGGCACGAACAATTACCACTAGCTTTGTGGGGATACCGGACGTCTATTCGTACACCGACGGGGGCAACACCCTATTCTTTGGTTTACGGTATGGAAGCCGTTCTCCCTATCGAGCTAGAAGTTCCGTCGCTGAGGGTCATGGCTGAGTGCGGAGTAAATGAAGCTGAATGGATCAGCGGGAGATTTGAGGAACTCATGCTATTCGACGAAAGAAGGCTACGGGCATTATACCACATTCAGGGTTACCAGAGAAGGATCGCCTAGGCATTCAACAAGAAAGTGAAGTCGAGGGACCTGCAAGAGGGGGATATGGTAGTTAAGGAAATCCGTGCGCCGGTATTCGACCTACGAGGAAAGTTCCGACCTAAATGGGCAGGGCCGTACATCATCAAAACCATTCTCTCCGGAGGAGCGGCATCAATCATCGACCTCGACGGCAACGAATTCTCGAATCTTGTCAATTTGGATCAGCTTAAACGGTATTACCCTTGAGAGAGCTCGCTGGGCCGAAAACCGCAAGGGCGGGCGGTTCTAGGCAAAAGTTAGAGCAAGCCTGCTAGGTCGAAAACCCGAAAGGGTGGCTTAGGCAAAAGTTAAGGCAAAAGCAGAAAAAGAGCTCGCTAGGCCGAAAACCCGAAAGGGCGGCTCTAGGCAAAATTTAGAGCGCAAAAGGAGAGCGTTAATACCCGAGCGAACCCTAGCCCGAACTACGTATGGGCCTGATTCCCTTTTCGCGAGGGATACGTAGGCAATCTCACGCTGAGGTTCGGTCCTAAATATCGAAAATCAAAATCCAAATTGACAAGTCGAAATGTTTTCTCAAAGGCGCGTGCGATTAGCAAACCGAAAGGGAGAAACCCTTAATCAGCCGATTTTATTCAGATTATCTCTTTATTACAAGCTGAGCATGAAAACGAAAAGCACACATTTTAACACACTCCTTTTATTTCAAAAATGGCAAAGTAAGCAGTCAACCCATCCTTGCTTCCACATCTCTCCTCAGCCATTTGTGGTACCTTCTGGTCAAAGCGATAGAGAAAAGTGGATCACTTGGCTCAGTCCTACGAGCCTCCCACGATCGAACATAACTTTGAAGGCCCGGAATGGTGAAGGGAGGGAGACGAAGCACTTCAGAACCCGGCAGCGGCACTTCTTGATTAAGTCCAAACTGACGGAGGATGCGGAAGGATGAATAGAAGGAGAAGCCTGTCAAGCCAGCCACAAGCACATGCGTCGAACCCATGTTACCAGCAGTCATAGCAGGGAGCCTCATCCAATGGCACCGCCAAACGATGTCATCTTCCTCAGCAGAAGCAAAGAAATCAGCCCAGTCATCTTCATTACCATACATCGCTAGAAAGGGGCGGTTCCATCCACTCGCACGATACCACCAGTCATTGGCTGGAGGTGTCAGCAGGCTCAACTTGTCACAAAGCCACATCTACCCAAAAAGAGAGAAAACAAGTAAGGAGCCAGATAAAGCCTGAACCGAGCGTTGAGGTAAAATGAATGAGAGAAATAGAAAAAGGAGAGCTAAGTGAGGTCCCTAACCTGCAGCAACAGCGGGCTACCACCAAAAACTCTTGTGTGACTAGCATGGACAGCATCTAATCCCATCAAGGTCTCGGCAAGAACCAAAGGTGCGACATCCTTGCGAGCCTCAATCTGAGAAGCAACACCCACCAATAAGGAACTGGGCTGACCAACGGACGGAACCAACAGAAAAGCCGCCAAGAGACAAATGCAACAGGCCGTCATTCGTCGACCTTGATATTCGAAGTCTGTCAAGTCTCCGGGTGGACTGAATCTCTCGTACAACTGCACGATGTTGATGGCATTGCCCCGAGTGAGAAACTCAGCCACATTTCCACTGACACCTAGCTTGGCTTTCAGAATATTCTTCATACTCTCCCTAAGCATTGGGACAATCGGCTCCGTGGAGTCGTGACTTCCAAGGTAAGCATGGAATTCCTCGACGGTGGGACACAGCTCTTGAGAGCCAAAGCGAAAGACATGCACTTCGGGATCCCAAAAGCGTGTCGCTGCATGCAGCAAGACAGGGCGGATTGTGACCTCTCAGAGATACCTTAGGGCGTAAAGTCGATGCCCTCGGAAGTTCAACCAGTCGATGCCCTCGAGGCTGTCCAACCAAGGTCGAAGCAAGGCTTGGTTCAACAAGGCCATGAGTAGGATGGATTTTTGAAGAAGAATGATGGAGTGAAGTGTGAAAGGCTTGCCAAAGCATGACTCTGTATTTATAGAGGCCTGGGGAGCACAATGCCAACTCTCACCAGTCTTGGAACTCATCAAACTTAACATTTTCAAGAAAATTCAAACTTTGGAAGTCCAAAAAGTGTTGGAAAAAGCCCAAGTCTTGCTTTGGGAAGTTGTTTCTTCTGGGAAGCAGGTTGTGCAAGGTTACAAGGCACCTTGGAAGTATACATGAAGAAGAAAACGACATGGGAATAGCTGGTGAGTGGCATTGGGAAACAACTCTGAACTGCCAATAACAGTAGTCCCGAGCGCTCGGGAGTGAAGACCCAAGCGCTCGAGACCACTCTCGAGCGTTCGAGAGTTCTGCTGTTTTGCAGCAGGTTCTGATTCCAGCTTTCCAGCCTCAATTCAACATTGCGAATGCAAGGAGCTCAGGTCACAAGGTCCTCAGCATGTACCTAGGGAATACAGCGGTTTCTGTTATCAGTTTCCTCTGGTGTTCGTCCGTTTTCCTCAAAATTACGAAAATTGCCGAGATTTTCATTCCACGAACATGTCAAAATTCCACGTTAAGCGTGTTTGATTGAATCCAGTAATGCGTATAAGTCGCATTATGCATTATTAACTGTATGGCATGTTCAAACGCACATTAACACTGTTAGTTCAAGTTTTCGTCGTTCAATTGTCCCAAAATCATCTTTTTCAAGCACAAGTGAGGGTCGGTCTTTGCGTCAAGGGCATTTTGGTAATTCTAGCGATCCTCGCAGGTCTCAACGCTCAATGTCAACCGCACAACGGGCTTTGTTACGGTCAAAAGCCCTTAAGTCTAAATTTCATGGTCGATTGCTCAAAATTTGCTATTATACGTCAATGTCAAGTTTTCCTCCTTACTTTGAGGGTATCGGTTGAAATTCGCGTGCCCTTCACTTTCTTTCAAGCTAGACGAACATATTTCATAAAATACAATTCTTAAAAGAGAGTGCGGACGAATGCAAAAGAACGAAGTGCAAATTCTCATAAATGAAATACGGTATTTACAATGAGTAAGGAAGGAAGTACAAAAGCTGGGGCAAACACACGCCCGATCCTAACTACCGGGGCACGCAAGCCCAAACAAAATCAAGGCACGCAGGCCTAGAAGCTACAGCTACCGCGGCACGCAGGCCCACGTACAAGAAAGCTAGCAAAGCAAAAGCCTAAGACTCAGACACGACGAGTCCTCTTCTGCTGGCGGCCCTCGGGCTCTGCGCTCTCACTCTCGTCACCGTCATCACCGTCGTCTGCGCTAGGAGAACCGGAAGCAGTCTCTGAGTCCGTCGACCCTAACACACGCGACTAGGAGGACTCCTCTGACTCGTCCTCCTCCTCTGACTCCACACGAGCGAGTCTCCGCTGGGACCTTGCCCTAGGAACAACCTTGAACTGTCTAGCCTCCGCAGCGGGCCGCGACACTCCCTGTGTCCCTCGCCCCCTTATGCTGGCGAAAGCTGGAGAGCTCGTGGTAGCCTGAGGTCGTGCCCTAGCCGAACGTCGTGGCTGCACCTGCATATCACAAGCATGCGATCATTCTATGCATATTCCAAAATTCAATTGATACATTATACAACCATGCATGTTTCATACCTGTGGAGCGACAGGAGGAACAGGCTCAGGGACAGGTCTGGTCTGCAAGACCCTCCCTCTCGCACAGCTCTTCAGCAGGTGGCGCATCCCCACCATCAGCATGATGGCTGTCTCGGCCCACTCTCGCGGTACCTGTAACATTCAAGAATCAGAAACGTGCAAGCAGTAATCATTCAGAGTACGAGAAGTGTGAATTCGTTTATACCTGAGCAAGAAGCCGCATCGGCAGCTGCGGAAGGCGCGGGACGTCTATCACCGCCCGTGCCCCAGAAGGGTCTGTCGCTCCTATCGTCCACTCCAGCGTGGGTAGCACCGTCGAGCCTGACGCCTCCGCCGTCTCTGGCACCCTCGTGCCACCCTCTCCTCTGCCAGGCGGGCTGGTACCTCGCCCGCCGGCAGGTTGCCTACCACCTCGACCACTACCTCGTGCGGACCGGCCGCCATGGCCTCGCACTCCAGCCTCCCCTCTAGCACCAGGGCCTCGCCCTCCCTCAGCTACTCTCCGCTCCAACTCTGCCTCCACCCCCAGGCTCGTGGCCAAGTACTGGCCTATGTAAGCTGTGTAGTCCAGATTGCGCCGTAGGTGCCGCTCCAAGTCTGCGTCAGGCACTGTGAACAGCTCCAGCTCTGCATGCGTGGAGGGAGCAGCCCGGGCACTACGAACGCTGGAAGACCGAGCGACTGCCGAGTCACTCGATCCCCCAAGTACCACTGCCAGCCCAAGGGGCACTCCAGCAGCACCTTGCTCTTCGTCACCTCGCGACTCCTCGGAAGGAAGTCAGCCTCCGCCCTCGACCAACAATCCCAGTGCACCTGCATGTCAATTTTTGAAGCATCAATAAAAGCATGCGTTGAATGCGGAAAAGAGAAATGGAATAGGGTCAAGTCATACCGCGACTCCAGTCAAGGTATCTAACCAGCGTCGGAAGGTCATCACCTCCCCTCTCCTCTCCTTCGTCCTCCTGTAAACCTTGCTCCACCCGAGCCCGCGAGGAAGCAAACCAGGATCTCGACACGTGTTCTCAGGCGGGAACATCCCGAGAACCTCGTAAGCCCAAAGCTGCATATTGTCGAGTTCAAGTCAATTCAATTTCAAGCATCATTTCAAATCAATAAGCAGTCGATAGTAAATGTTAAAACAGTAATTTGAGCCATACCTCGACGATCCTCCAGTAGCCTCCAACTGTGTTGCCCACTCCGCGTGAGGCAGCCCCTAGAAAGCAGTAGAGGGTGCACAAGGCACCCCCTCCCCAGTCGAACCGTCCTGCGGTCCTCAGGTCGACCAGGCCCTCCAGGTAGTAGAGGTGCACCCGCGACCGCCTAGTCGGGTACAGAGAAGCCACGGAAAGGTAAAGCAGGTACGCCTGGGCCATCCTCTCCACCTCCTCGTCGTCGGCGGGCTCGTGGTCCCAGTACTCCACGAACTGCCCGTAAGCCGCCATCCTTCCGCTGTGCCGTGGGACCCGCCCGAGGAAACACCGTAGAGCTGCGTCGTCTAGCACTAGACTCGAGTCGTAGGGGATCAGCTCTCCTCCCACTCTCAGTCCGGTAATCGCTGCGAAGTCCAGCGGTGTTAGCGTCATCTCCCCGAACCGGAGGTGGAAGGTGTTCGTGGTATCCCACCACCTCTCGGTCAGCGCCGTAAGCACGGCGCGGTCCACCCTCACTGCCGTCATCAACTGGATGAACGGCCCGAAGCCTGCTGCCACCACCAACTCTCGTACTCGCGCAGGCAGCCCCTTGAAGTACTTCAGCGATCTAGCTGAGCCTCTGTGGCCGTAAACGTCCATCGTGCGCTGTTTCAACAGAGTAAAGAAATAGCATCAAGCATCAGCAATCAATATAGCAATTCAAAGATAAGTCGAGCGTCGAATTCAAAAGGTTTAAATTGTCGAAAACTTACCGTGGTCCAACCCGTAGAGATGTGCGAGTCGCGGTCTCGGAGGAGCAAGTCCTCTGGGTAGTCGACTCGTGCAGGAGTGTAGCTCACCATCCCCACCGGCTCGAAGAAGTGAACCCGCGGAGCGTAAGTCGCAATCGCGAACTCGGGGCGCTCTCCTCCCAAGTAGGCCTTCGCCTCGTCAACCGCGGTCACCCGCGCCTCAGCCGCCGCCTTCGGCCTCTCTACCTCCATCTCCTCTACCTCCTCCTCCTCAACTCTGTCTCCTCCTGCGTCCGACGCCCCTGCGCCGCTCAGCAAAGCCCCCAACAGGAGCGCCGCGGCCCGGTCCTCCGGAGTCTCAGCACCTCTCAGCACGGTCGCGACCCCTGAGTCGAGGCCGAGCGCGTCTGTAGGGAGTAAATCCCGAACAGGCACAAAAAGGGCCCGAACACGTGGTACGTGGGACCATGGTATAATTACAATAAGGACAGTCGCCGTACAAGGCGGTGATCGGCGACAGGGACCGGTGATATGAGAAGTCATTGGTCCAGGGAGCCTATGCTGAGTCAAGGTCCAATAACACGAGAGGAGTATTGGACCAAGAGGATGACAAAAGAGCAATGACATGTGAAGCAATCGGACCAATCAGTTTGTTCGGCAACGAAAGTGCCGAACAAAAGGGGATTTGTACGTATAGCAGTCCCAGGTGCAGGAAACGTTCCAGAAGGTTCCAGAACAGGGATATTCTGTGAAGGAATAAGATCCCAATAAAGTAGGATCTTGGAGAGATACCCAACGGGAATGGGAAGTTCGGCCAGCTATGGAAAGGAGCCCTAAACGGACTAAAGTAATGAACTGATAAGGGAACGAGAATCCAAGGTGTTCTGGGTTTCCTATACGAGATAGGAAACCTAGGGAAACACGGGAACTTGGGCAGCAAGCATCTATAAACCTATAAATACGAGGTAAACCTAGAGGAAAAAGGTACACAATACATTACAATTATACGTATTCTCTTATGCTTAATTAGGGTTCTCCTTTAGTATGTGATACTAACTTAGGCATCGGAGGGCCTTTGCCACGAGAGGCAAAGGTGCACTCACCCCTTGTCTGTTTTGCAGATAAGGATTTCGGCGTCGTATTAGGGTTCCGGCGAGGACCTCGAAGTAGCCGTTACGTTCTTGTGCTGCTAAAACTACTCTTAGTTTTTCTGCACTTACAATTGGCGCCGTCTGTGGGAAACGAAAGAGATCCCTCTGAAAAGCGACCATGATGGAAGAAGACCCAAAGGCACCACATGATCCAAAACACCAGTTGGGGGGAGGAGGTGGCAACTCCCCACCAGATCCTCTGAGAAAACTCGACGTTGGGCAAGCAAAGAAGCCTACAAACAAGGATAACCCCCTGACTGTCCATGACGACTCCAAGAACAAGGAGGGAAGGACGGCCACGGAATCCACAAGAAGGAGTAGGTCCCGCCGTGAGGGAGAATCAGTGGCACATTCAAGGAGTAGGCACAACCATGACGATATCTTGGATAGGAAGAGACAAGAGATCGAAGAGTACGCTCGTCTAATCAAAAAACGAGAGTACGAGATCCAGGAATTGCAACGGATACGAGAACGTCCGGAGGACTCTGGACTATCACGAAGAAATTCCAGAGGAGACAAGTTAGCCGTAGTGGAATACAAGAGGGCTCCTTCACGAGGAAGGAGGAGCAGGTCCAGGAGTCACACTCCGAAAAAGAAAAGGGCTTCTTCACGAAAAAGAAGAAGCAGAAGCCTCACCCCCGAAGAAGGAGAGATTAGAAGACATCATAGGGATAGGTACGAGAGACCTGATTCCGATTGGGAAAAGAATACTCCCAAGAAAGCAAAAGAACAAGAGGGGGGAGCCATGTCAGCACGAGAACCAGCACAGAAAGCCCTCAGCAATATAGCTTCATCCCTTTTTTCAAGGAAATTGCAGGAGGCAGGGCTTCCGAGCAGGGTGAAGCACGGGGCATTCGTACTTTATGAAACAAATACTGATCCCGTGGCGCACATACAACACTACCGGCAGGCAATGTTCATGCACGACGGGGATGATGCGATCATGAGCAAGATGTTCCCATCGAGTTTAGGGAAAGTGGCCTTGTCATGGTTCCATAAACTAGGGCCGAACACCATACGAGGATGGAGATTGTTGGCCGAAGAATTCACTGCTCGATTTCTGACGAGCAGGAAAGCACCAAAGACCTTTGAAAGCCTTTCTGTTATGAAACAAGGGGAGAATGAGCCGATCAGGGACTATGCCAAGAAGTATTGGGAGACTTTCAACGAGATTGAAGGATGCAGTGAGGAATATGCAATAGCCACATTCAAGACAGGGCTGCCTGTTCGGGGGGAATTACGTAAGTCCCTAAACATGAGCCCGGTAGATACATTGGCAAGGCTAATGGAACGAATTGAGCAGCATACCAGAAACGAGGATGACATACTGCGAGAAGACAACAGGATGGTTGCCGAACAGGCGAAGGGTCTACCGAAGAAGGCGGATAAGCCGGATCCTAAAACCTACAAAGAAAGGAAGGAATACGGGCAGAACAGGAAAGAGCCGTATAAAGAGAAACACGCTCCAGACCCCAGGTCTTTCTTTTCAGTGACAACAATTTGGAAGGAACCAATCTATCGGATTCTTTACAAGATAAAGAATCGTCCATATTTCAAATGGCCCCCAAGGCTAGAAGGGGACAAAGACGCAAAGAGGGCTACAAGTCAGCATTGCAGTTACCATAAAGACTGAGGGCACATGACGGAGGATTGCGAGATGTTCAAGCAACACCTCGATGATCTGGTCTTACGGGGTTACCTGAAAGAGTTTATTCAGGAGGAGCACAAGGGTGCAGAGAAAGCATTGGAATTGGATTATGAGCAAAATCCAAGGGGAGTAATCCATATGATACATGGATTGGCCGCGCCTTATACGAGAAATGAGGTGAGGTTGCTCCAGAGACAAGTAAAACACGACCAGCATGTGATGCAGTTGGGAAAGAAACGAGGACGTGAAAGAGAAGAATGCAATGGAGGCATAGTCTTCACGGATGAGGACCTGGGGGGAATCCAGGTGCCACATAATGATGCCTTAGTCATAACCCTGCGAATTGGGGAGTATGATATGGAAAGAATCCTGGTGGACTCAGGAAGTTGCACGGAGATACTGTATTATGATGCGTTCAAGAAGTTAGGGCTGACACAAGCGGACTTGGTGCAGTCAATAACCCCTTTGGTCGGATTCAGTACAGGAGCAGTCTGGCCTTTGGGAAAAGTAACTCTTCCTGTTCGGGCAGGAACAGTCGTACTGAGAACCGATTTCCTAGTGGTGGATGTGCCCTCTTCCTATAACGCAATTATTGGAAGAACATGGCTGCACAAGATGAAGGCGGTTTCTTCCACTTACCACCAGATGGTAAAATTCCCAGGGTCGAATGGTTTGAGAGGATTAGAGGAAATCAGAAAGTTGCCCAGCAGTGTTTGGTTTCTATAATCAAGAAGGCTCCTAAGGCTAAGTTAGTTCAAGCAATTGAGGTCCCGGACCAGCCGACCATTGAGGATGTCGGAGGCGACCCCGCCGAGAAAGTGGTGGAAGGACTGAAGAAGATCCAAATCAATGAGAGTGATCCAGAGAGGTATTTCCTGATTGGGGAGAACCTGAATGAGACAGAGGAGAAAGAATTGGTGGGGTTCCTCAAGGAATACGTCGATGTGTTTGCTTGGGTGCCCGAAGAGATGCCTGGAGTGGATGCAAACGTGATTTGACACCACTTGAATGTGGATCCACAACACAAGCCTGTGATGCAAAAGAAGAGACGATCTACCGTACAGCACGTAGACGCTGTTATCGAGGAGGTGGACCGGTTACTCGAAGCAAAAGCTATACGAGAAGTATACTACCCAGAATGGCTGTCCAACACTGTGGTGGTAAAGAAGAAGAATGGGAAGTGGCGAGTCTGTGTCAATTTCACTGACTTGAACAAGGCCTGTCCTAAGGATAGCTTCCCCCTTCCTAGAATAGACCAACTAGTTGATGCAACGGCTGGGTATGGACAGATGAGCTTCCTTGATGCTTATCGAGGATACCACCAGATAGCCATGTACGGCCCCGACCAAGAAAAAACATCGTTTATCACACCAAGGGGGCTGTACTGTTATAGTGTCATGCCCTTTGGTTTGAGAAATGCCGGTGCAACGTACCAGAGGCTAGCGACAATCATGCTAAAGAAATTGCTCGGCAAGACCATGGAGGTGTACATAGATGACATGGTGGTCAAAAGCAAGGAGAAGGGAAACCACATTGTCGATCTAAAGGAAGCTTTTGAGATATTAAGGGAATATAAGTTGAAACTCAACGCCTCGAAGTGTGCGTTTGGGGTAAACTCGAGAAAATTCCTAGGGCATTTGGTGACCATAAGAGGGATAGAGGCAAATCCCGATCAAATTACTGCGTTGCAAAAGCTCCAGAGTCCTAGGACCACGAAGGAGGTCCAGAGATTGACGGGGATGGCAGTGGCTCTAAACAGATTTATCAGCAGGTCCAGTGACAAGTGTAGACCTTTCTTTCAGTTGCTGAAAAAGAGAGAAGGATACGAGTGGGGAGCAGAGTGTGAGCAGGCGTTCCAAGACCTGAAGAAGTACTTGGCGGCGGCCCCCCTATTGTCTACGCCCGAACAAGGTGAATCTTTAACTTTATACCTGGCAGTATCCGAACATGCTGTCAGTGCAGTATTATTGAGGGATAAGGGATCCGAGCAAGTCCCTGTCTATTACGTAAGCAAGACATTACTTGATGCAGAAACGAGATATCTGCCCCTCGAAAAGTTATTCCTGGCGTTGAGGACGGCGGCAAGAAAGTTGCCCCATTATTTCCAGAGTCATAGGATTGTGGTGTACACTGAATTCCCGTTGAAGTCCTTGCTAAGAAAGGCGGACTTCTCGGGGCGTATCTCGACTTGGTCGGTCGAATTAAGTCAGTACGACATAGACTACCAGCTGCGCACTGCAAGAAAGGGGCAGGTGCTGGCAGACTTCGTGGCTGAGTTTTCACCTACGGTGGCTCCCCAACCGCCTATGAGACAGGAGCAGAGAAAGGAGCAGGGGAAGGAGCAATCAACGAGAACGAAGAAAGCTCCTGCCGAACAGGATCCCACGGAGTGGAAATTATTTGTTGATGGCTCTGCATGTAACACGGGTTCAGGAATTGGTGTGGTACTTTTTCCGCCTGAAGGAGCAATGATGGAACTGTCCCTTAGATTAGGGTTCAGTGCTTCAAATAACGTGGCAGAGTATGAGGCACTCTTGGCAGGGTTAAGAAGTGCAAGGACCCTGAAGGCAAAAAAGATACGAGTGCATTGTGATTCACAACTCGTGGTGAACCAGTTGTCCGAGGAATATGAGGCCCGAAACGAGAAGATGGCTGCCTATGTGATGGCCGCCAAAGATCTGCTTGACACTTTCGAAAAGGTGTATATTGAGCAAATAAGTTCTGGGCAGAATGCCCATGCTGATTCACTTGCCTGGCTGGCTACAGCTGTACCAACGGAATCCAAAAGACGGGTGGCAGTAGATTATCTTGCTGAGCCGAGCATTGGAAGAAGTGTGGAATTGGTCTTGGACGTGAACCAAGGACCGAGTTGGATGGATCCACTAGTGGAGTTCCTACGAGATGGGGCACTCCCCACAGATAAAAAGGAGGCTCACAAGATAAAGACAAAATCTGCACGGTTTTGGCTGTCACCAGAAGGGAAGTTGTACAGAAAATCCTTCACTGGCCCCTACTTACTTTGTGTGCACCCTGAGATGGTGCAGAAGTTTCTCCACGAGATCCACAAGGGAACGTGTGGAAGTCATGCTGGGAGTAGGTCCATTGCCCACCGAGCAATCACCCAAGGGTATTGGTGGCCACATATGTAGGAAGATGCAAAGGTGTATGTGAAAATTTGTGAGAAGTGCCAGAAATTTTCACCAATGATCCGAACACCAGCTGAGGATCTGGTGCCTTTGACAAGTCCTTGGCCCTTCGCACAATGGGGGATGGACATCGTGGGTCCACTTCATAAGGCAACAGGGAACAGGAAATTTCTGTTGGTAGCAACAGACTATTTCACCAAATGGATTGAGGCAGAACCATTGGCTAAGATCATTGAGCCTATGATAGAAAGGTTCGTGTGGAAGAGCATAATTACTCGATTTGGGGTCCCCTATTCACTGATTACAGATAACGGGTCTCAATTTCAGAAAAAGTTCAAAGCTTTTTGTGCCCAGTATGGGATAAGGAATTAGTATTCGACCCCAGCCTACCCACAGAGTAATGGGCAGGCAGAGGCGTCCAACAAGACCATACTTGACGGGATCAAGAAGAGGTTGGACAAGGCAAAGGGGAAGTGGCCTGACGAACTGCCACTCTTCTTATGGGCGTACCGAACAACTCCTAAGAGGTCTACGGGAGAGACCCCCTACTCATTGGCATATGGG
The DNA here is from genome assembly GCA_018127125.1 of Rhododendron griersonianum. NCBI lineage: Eukaryota > Viridiplantae > Streptophyta > Magnoliopsida > Ericales > Ericaceae > Rhododendron > Rhododendron griersonianum. The sequence goes on along the minus strand of CM030793.1, from coordinate 34,612,940 downwards.
ATGGAGGCTGTGATCCCATTGGAGGTTGGTCTGCCGACCAACAGGACCACTTTAGTTGAAAGTGGAGGAAATGACAGAGCCCTGGAGATTGCACTGGATCTTGCCGAGGAACGGAGAGAAAGGGCTCTGGTGCATTTGGCCTCATATCAGGAGCAGCTGATGAAAAGCTACAACAAAAATGTCCACCCTCGAGAATTTGGTGTTGGAGACCTTGTGCTTCGTAAGGTGCTCGGCAATACCAAGGTGGCCAACGAGGGCAAGTTGGGAGCAAACTGGGAAGGCCCATATAGAGTCACAGAGATTGCGGGCATTGGGGCTTATCGTTTGGCGGACCTGGACGGGAACCCGGTGCCGATGCCATGGAATGTCCACAACTTGAGGAAGTTTTTTGTTTGAAAAAACTTCAGTTTATTTTTTATTCTGTTTTAGGATGCACATCGTGATTGTGTGGGAATTACGAATAAAATTCCTTTATTTTTATTTTTGTTAGTTGCAAGGGGTACGCATAACTCCCCCCTTGAGTTTTTTGAATTATGAATAAAATTCTGATTTTGATATAAGACATTGTTTTTTTTATCTTCGTTATGATTAGAATACGAAGTTAGGCTTGGTCTTTGCTCCTCACTTCGTATTGGGGAGCAAAGGGATAGGTTTATGCCAAATACGAATATATTTGAGTAGACTCACAAATTTTTGCAAGTACGAATATACTCGATTACGAACCCAGGTATGAACAAACCTGGTGTGCATACGTGAGTGTACACACTTTTCCCAAATATGAAAACATTTGGTTAGACTAAGTATGAATACACTTAGACTTACGAACAAACGTTTGGCGTGCATACGAAAATATGCATAGCTTCCCCAAATACGAAAACATTTGGGAATCTAAGCACGAATAAACTTAGATAGTTTTTTAGTCCAAACCAATGAAAAATGGGGAGCAGACGAATATATGCAAACTTATCTAAGTACGAGCACACTTAGAATTATCTCCAAGTACGAGGAAAACTTGGGCAGCATACGAAAACATGCTAGTCAGTAGTACGAATAAACTTGGACAGCATAGGGATGCACCCCAGCAGGATTAAAAAACGAAAACACTCGAAATACCTAAGTACGAGATACTAGGACAATGGAAATTAAAATGGTTGGCCATGAAAAGGGCCACTAGCGATGTTAAGAAGCCACGAAGGGCCAAAAACTTAAGTTAAAGTGCTGAAATGTATCTGCGCCACACAGGGCAAACTTACAGCCACGCAGGGCCACCACGGTATTTCGAATATTGCATAGTTCTTGGAGTTAGAGTACATACCTACTGCTCCACAGCAGAATCTTGAGCAACAAGAGTTGGGGTTTCTGCGGGGGTGTCTTCTGCAGCGGTGCTCCCATTAGTTGGACCACCACTGGCTTCCTTTTGGCCAGGGTTGGTCGCTTCATCGTTGCCATTGGCACTAGCACCGTGCTGCTCGGAAACATCCACGTTGAGCTCCTCATTCAGATTGTCCTCTTCTTCCTTGATCTCATCTTCATTTTGGGCCACTGTGGTGCTCGGAAGATCAATTTCCGTCCACAGGGTAGAAGACTCAGCGGCACCAGACTTCCTGAGGCCAGCAGTCCACCCAACAGTAAATATCTGATCCTGGATCTTGGGCATTTGATTTTTGTAGCTGTCAGTGGCTACATTGATCCCTTCGTTATACCCCTGCTAGTAGGCCTCCTTTGCCTCGTTTTTGCTCGTTTCCAGCTCTATCAGGGTCTGGTTTAGGCTATCTTCAGCACCGTCCAGCTTAGACTTCAACTCGTTTGCTGTACTTCGAGCCTGGTTTCTCTCTCTCTCTCTCAAGCCGGGCAACAGTGGTCAACAGCTTGGCATTCTCACTAGCCAATTTTGCACGCTGAGGCTCTGAGTGGCCCAACTTTTGGGCCATGGCCACCATCTTTTGCGCAGCCTAAACGTATTATTACTAACTCAGTAACACGGTTGAGAGGGGGCCAAGTTATAAGAACAAAAGACAACGATTTTACCTTAAAGCTGTGCACCATAAAAGACCCGAGCAAGTTGTCCGGCGAATTGACCACCTCCTTCTGCATGTCCCCCGGAAGCATGAGAGCCTGGGATAGGGCCAATGCAGTCCCTTCAGACTCCACACTGTCCCGGACAGTGACAGTCTTGTTGCCGTGAGTGAATTGGGGAGCCCAGATTGGAGTTTGGGTTATGGGTGTCTGAGTCGAGGGCCCCCCAAGCGCTTCCAAGCGCGGGCGTTTGTCCCTGTGGCTAGCCTCAAGTTCCTCGGGAGAAAATCTAGGGGGAGCGTCAAGTTGTGTTGTTCCTCGACGGCCATGCGAAGACGCCGGACTCTGGGAGCGACCTCGGCCACGAGCAGTGCCGCGGCCTCTTCCTCGGCCAGCTCCTGGGATTGTGAGGAGGCTTTTGAGGTTGATTGGCTGGTTCATCTCTTGAGAATAACCGTCGGACGATGTGGATGCTTCCTCGACAAATTCCACAGATGCGCTACGGAACGGAGGAGTTCGAGAATGCCTTTCCTCTTCTATTTGCTCGGGCTGTGCGGGCTGTGCAGCAGCAGGTCCAGGAATTGGTGGGTCATCGGTTGCACGGATGCGCCGGTCAATGAAGCCCCCGTATGACGCCCTGTAACTCAAGAGCACCTGTGCTGCTCTTGCTCGGCCAGCCAGATAGGTGCCCTCACCGTTGAAATTTAGGGCCTGATTGATATGTGCTACATGGACTTGGGGGGTGATAATGGCGTGCCCTTGGTTGACGTTTTCGGCTGCGACACGAGAAGTTGACAGTTAGAAAGTAAGTAATCATAACGCAATATGAAAGATTGCTAAGTAAATTCTACGAGGAAAAAAGAACTAACGTGGTTGCCCGAATCTGTGAGGGGCATGGAATCCTATCACTCTGCCATCCTCATTCCTGGGCTCGAAGTTCCCAGTGACGATTAGAAAATCGTCGTCATCTCCACGAGCGGAGTCAGGCAATTCGAGCACGAGACGTCTCCTGGAATCTCTACTCTTTAAATAATAGGTTAAGGCATCCTTGGTCCGAGAGATGCTATACAAATGATGAATATCGTGCAAGCCTAAGGACGTGCCTAACATCTGATTTAGGGCATTGATGCCCATAACGACGCAAAAGAAATTGGCAGACACCTGCATTGGTGATAACCTATAGAAAGCTAGAACTTGCCGGAGTAATGGGGCCAGGGGGAATCTAACGCCACCCTCTACGACGGCGACTACGGGGATGTGAAGGATATCGTTGTCAGGGCTCTCACGGAGGGCATCCTCGTGGGCCAGTACAGTGGCAACATTGTCAAGGATCTCGTAACGAGATCTGAATGAAGCCATGGTTTGAGGAGTGTTATAGGTCGTCTAAAACGCCCCATCTGTTTAGATGGTGGGATTAGAACAAATTTGCAGAAGCAATGGGTACGAAGAAACCCTAAATAAGGATGGAGGAAAGCCCTAAAGCAACGAGAAAGAGGGGGTAAAAGGGGAACGATGACTTACGAGTATGGCGATCGAAGTTCTAAGTGCACAAATGAAGGGCCTTGGAGACGATAAACAGAGCTTCAATGGCGGGAGCGTAGTGGCTTTGTTTTGTAGAGGGAACTTAGGAACAGAAATGAGGGTTCAAATTGGGACGAAAACCCAAATATACCCTGATAAGTGGGGTGGCGTATGTGAAACGTCACCCCAGACGTCGTTTGGGCGTTCCGTTCCCCAAAAGGTGTACATCCGCATTTAATGCGAACGGTACAATAAGCGCCATGTGTAAAGTAAGGGGCAGGAAACGTCTTGGAGAGCCCAAACGATTAGACGTTTTGCTTGAACTAATGATGATCTCTGCACCAACTTTAAGGAATAAAGGGTGCAGGAGCAAAAGAAATGTTGCTCGGATCCTGAGAAGCTTTACTTGTCATATTAAGAGTAAATAACGAGTAAAGCTGGGGAGCAATTGTAGGGAGTAAATCCCGAACAGGCACAAAAAGGGCCCGAACACGTGGTATGTGGGACCATGGTATAATTACAATAAGGACAGTCGCCGTACAAGGCGGTGATCGGCGACAGGGACCGGTGATATGAGAAGTCATTGGTCCAGGGAGCCTGTGCTGAGTCAAGGTCCAATAACACGAGAGGAGTATTGGACCAAGAGGATGACAAAAGAGCAATGACATGTGAAGTCATCGGACCAATCAGTTTGTTCGGCAACGAAAGTGCCGAACAAAAGGGGATTTGTACGTATAGCAGTCCCAGGTGCAGGAAACGTTCCAGAAGGTTCCAGAACAGGGATATTCTGTGAAGGAATAAGATCCCAATAAAGTAGGATCTTGGAGAGATACCCAACGGGAATGGGAAGTTCGGCCAGCTATGGAAAGGAGCCCTAAACGGACTAAAGTAATGAACTGATAAGGGAACGAGAATCCAAGGTGTTCTGGGTTTCCTATACGAGATAGGAAACCTAGGGAAACATGGGAACTTGGGCAGCAAGCATCTATAAACCTATAAATACGAGGTAAACCTAGAGGAAAAAGGTACACAATACATTACAATTATACATATTCTCTTATGCTTAATTAGGGTTCTCCTTTAGTATGTGATACTAACTTAGGCATCGGAGGGCCTTTGCCACGAGAGGCAAAGGTGCACTCACCCCTTGTCTGTTTTGCAGATAAGGATTTCGGCGTCGTATTAGGGTTCCGGCGAGGACCTCGAAGTAGCCGTTACGTTCTTGTGCTGCTAAAACTACTCTTAGTTTTTCTGCACTTACAGCGTCTAGTATATCCCGCGACTCCGCAGAGTCCAGGAAGTCGCCCTCCTCGAAGGGAATGTAGCGTGAGGCCCCAATCCCGCTGTCTCCTCCCCTCTGTACCGCCGCCGTCGACCTTAAAGCGGGGGTGGCTGTGACGCTACCACCAACCACCACCTCGTCGACCTGTCGCTCATCGCGGGCCCGATCCGCGGCTGCGAACAACTCCTCCACAGTAGGAGTAAGAGGAGTACCCGTCACTCCACCTCCGCTGCCCGAAGCGCCACCCCGACTGCCCGAGGCGTCTCCGCCTCCGTCAGCCTGCCTCCCACCCGTGTCGTGCTCAGTCTCGACCCCTCCGGCATCCCTGATCACCGTAGAACCTCCCCGGGCCTCCTCTACCGACGTAGGGTCACCCCCACCGTCACCCACTGCCGCCGCTGTAACCTCACTGGTAACCCCCTCATCCTTGGCAACACCTCCTCCACCACCAGCGTCGCCCATCGCCGCCGCAGCTGCTGCAGCCGCCGCCGTGCCGTCGCCAGGCGTGGCCGCACTACCGCGGGATTCACCCGTCGCCGCCCTGTCCTCCCCGTTCGCCATTGCCATTTCTTCTTTCAACCTAGCCTTCTTCTTCCCCCAAATACGAACTTCCTGGCACAAGATTGCCCAGTGGAAGATCGACAAGACCTCAAGGTTTTGAAATCGATCCGTGGTTCTTCAGGAGAGAGAGATATTCTGGGAAGTGAGAGAGAGAGAGAGAGTTCGTCGAGAGGTGATGAGAGAGTTCAGAGCTGTTGACTGTCTGGTTCTCAAGCGCTCGAGATTGGGTATAAGTACACCAGACCTAGAAAAGGAAGACAAAGGAGTGGCGGGCCCCAGTCGCGGTCCCAAGCGCTCAACACAACTCCCGAGCGCTCGACACAACTCCCGAGCGCTCAGGAGTGGTCCCAAGCGCTCCCCACTGTTTTTGGTCGTCGTGCAGAAGTCTTCGGTCCCCTGTTTATTTCGCTTTCTGACAATTATTGCAATGTCAAGGCTTTTTACAAAATCAATCTCAGTCCTGTTTTCAGTTCGTATCATACAGAGCAATTGATCACGAACTTCTTTCGGTAATCCACAATTGGTTCACGCTTGAAAATTGGTACTTTATGTCGAAATCGTCTAATCATTTCGTTCGCAGAAGTTTTTAGCCTTGTGTTGTCCGCCAAACAGAGCAACAGGTGGATTTGTCCCGAAGCCTTGTGCTGTCCGCCAAACAAAGCAATAGGTGGATTTGTCTCGAAGCTCTGTGCTGTTCACCAAACAGAGCAACAGGTGGATTTGCCCAGAAGCCTTGTGGTGTCCGCCAAACCGAGCAACAGGTGGATTCTTCATACGCTTTTATCCTTGGATTGTCCGCCAAACCGAGCAACAGGTGGATTCTACGCTCTTATCCTTGTTTGTCCGCCAAACAGAGTAACATGTGGACTCTTCATGCATTTATCTTACCAATGTCTTGTCGATGCTTGCTTTCTCGTGCATGTTTGCATTTGCCCCAAAGAACTACGCTGGTCTGATCCCTGCAGAAAAGGGTACGTAGGCAGTCCAAAAGGACACGACCTCATGCATCAAATGTTGGTGTCTTCACTTGCATTTGTGTTTTGAATTGAGGATTTGATTTGGCTCGAATTGGGCTGTCTCAATCTTTGGATGTCACTCGTATCCAAACAATGATGCCGAGCGTCACCCAAAGAGGGGCAACTGTAGACACCCCAATTTGGACTCTTCAAATTTCCTTGATTTGTGGCCCGGAGACTTCCTGATGATGAATTTGGATCAAAACAAGTCTTGTACCGATTGAAGCTTTGCTCCTTGAAGGATTTGAAATGGGTAATAAAAAAAATGGTCAAAATCACTTCCAAGCGCTTGGGAGCAGTCCCAAGCGCTCCAAACCATTTTCCAAAACCTTTGGCCTGGCTCACTCCCGAGCGCTCGAGAGTGAGGTCCCAAGCGCTCGAGACAACTCCCGAGCGCTCGAGTCTTCTGTGCTGCCCAATGGATGGCAGGGCTCCCCACTTTCCATGCAATCCATCATTGCAGCCACCTTGAGCCGGCTGAGGGTTGAGTCAACACTCAACCTCAGTCAGAGAACACTAGGCCAGCAGATTTCCCCCATTTTAAAATGTTTTATTCAAAATTCATTTCATTTTCAAAACTATAGGTTATTTTAGCCTATAAACAGGAGGGTCTGGTTTCAGAGCAAGGGGTTACGAAATTATCCTCCTGGAGAATCCCATTCTCTGCTCTCTCTCTCTCTCTCTCTTGCTCAAAGCAAAGGTTTTCCAAACTCAAACTCTCTTTTAAAACTTCAAAAGGTTTTGGAAAATCATCAAGGAAAATGCAGGAAATCTAGAATACCCCTAGTTTCTGATTTCTTGTATTCTTCTTTCTTCATCCACTTTTCAAAGCCAGTCAAGAAGCAAAGCTCCCACAAAAAGGTAGAAATCTTTACCTTTGATCACAAACAAAGAGGCTGTTCTTCCCTTCTGAGGAGGGGTCTCTCAGCCTGACCCAGTCTTCAATACTGGGTGCAAGGTTGGGGGACCTCAGTGTAAAAGCAAGAGCAATGGGGTACAAAAAGATGTTTTCACAAAACCCTTACTGGAAACACTCTCGAGCGCTCGAGAGTGCTCCCGAGCGCTCGGGACTGTCCCTAGTTGCATGCATGGTTCTTTTTCATACAGCAGGCTGGGATTGAGGTGCACTCTTAAAAGAAGTGGTTTCATTTTGGCATGCATGCACAGAAAATCATTTTCCCCCAAAACAGAAACATTTCTTACAAGTTTTCATGTAAAATAAGGTTTTTCCAAAGTTAAAAGATGATTTCCTCCTGAGAAAGATCAAAACAAAGGGCCTTTGCATGTCAAGACATTACCATTTTCCATCTGAGAGCAAGTCAGCATGCAGCTCACTCCCAAGCGCTCTGAACCATTCCCGACCGCTCGGGAGTGCATGCATGCCTTGGCATTTCATTTTCTCCAGCTTGTTGTGTTGTATACCCTCCAAAAAAGCTCCCTTTGTAACTCAATTTTGATATTATGGTACTTGTAGTTCAATTTCGATACTCGCTTGAAAACACTTGAATTTAGAATTGCATGCGATACTCATGAGCCAAACCATGCCAAAACGATATACCATCGGTGACATATACCTTGCATGCAGTAACTCGAACCAACCAGATGCCGTAGGATTCATTGATTACCTAGAACTTGAAAATGAAATCCCCGTATGCACGAGAATCTAGGATAACACACCATACTCCCAGGTCGAATCATGACATGACAAGATATCCATTATATCCCACGTATAACAGTTCGAGCCAAACATGTGCTGTAGGCTTCATCGATTACCTAGAACTTGAAAATAAAATCCCTGTATACTGATAATCCCTTTTGCTGCTTGTCTTTGCATTTGAAACAGGCGGGAGCGAGTTAGAGGGACATCCGCGGCTTTGGGGGCGCGTGTAGGTCCTTGGAGTTGTACGAGGCCCTGCCTGAGAGGGTGAGGCGGTTAGTAGACGAGGCGGGCTTCGGAGAGTTTGTACGGACGCTGACACGGGTGAGGGCCGATCACGCGGTCCTGGTTGCACTTACGGAGAGATGGAGGGACACCATCAACACCTTTCACCTACCTCCTTGAGAGATGATGATGACGCCCGCGGACTTTGCGGCAATTACCGGGCTGAGAGTTGGAGGAGAGCCTATCCCGTTTGATTCGGGAATTCAAGAGGACAGAGCGGCTTTGGAGTGGTTTCTGGGTGAAGCACCCAAGATTGAGGAGGGGATGGCGCGGTACGACCAGTTCACAAAGTACCTGAAGAAGAAGGTGACCAATGACCGGGAGGCAGAGCAGATGGCCCGGGCATACCTGCTATACCTGTTTGGTGCTACTTTGTACCCAAACAGGCGGAGCAAAGTGCATCTCTCCTACTTGCCGGCGTTGAGGGACTTGAGAGGAGCCTCACTCTTTGACTGGGGTGGTGCAGCGTTGAGTGCCGCGTACCACTTCTTTGGTGACTCGTCGAGGACGGGTTAGAGCACTGCTGGCTACTGGAGAGCTTGGGAGGTACCATTCTAACCCTTTGCACAACATAATTTTGATTATGCTTATCTATTTGACTGCTTAGCTTGCTTGACTGCTTTAATTTTAACTATTGCATAGCCTGTGCCTAATGCTTGTACTTGTCTAAACCTTGCACAGCTTTGGGCTTACGAGGTACTACGGATGTATTCGCCGCAATGCAAGCATCCGGAATTGAGCACCCTCCCCCGCGCGCTGATATGGAGCAAGGCCAAAATGGGGAAGAAGGAGGGGAGAGGTGACCTCAACGCCTTCAGGCTGTACTTGGACGAGCTTTGGGCTTCACAGGTATGACATAGAACATGAAACTTCCAATATGCACTCCTTTCTTTGATTTCAATGCTCTCGCTGACCAATTGCCTGCATTGCCTGCTTGTCTTAACTGCAGATCAACTGGGATCCTTGGAGGGGAGCGGGGCCAGAGCCAGAGTACTTGGCCAGGAGCAGAGCTGTCACGGCCAGCAGGGTGCTGCTGGAGTCGGCCTTTGGTTGGCAGTGGTACTTGGGAGACCGGGTGACACGTCAGTCACTTGGCCATCTCGAGTTCCAGGTGCCAGGGCCACTTCCGCCCCGGGCTTCACACACGGGAGAGTACACACGGGCCGAGTTAGAGAGGTACACGCGGCCGGACACCAAGTTGGCACACTACTTGCGTCCTGAAAGGGACTATGCTGTCTACCAGAGAGACTTCCTGGCGGGCCCGCTTGGGATCCGTGGCCTTAGAGAGGTGCGGAACCAAGTCACCGGAGCTGCTGAGGAGAGAAGAGCTGCTAGCGAGAGACAGAGAGGAGGAGAAGGCCGTGCGAGGCGAGGCCTGAGCGGACCCGTGGTTGGCGGACCTCCTGAGCTGCTTTGGAGGATTCCTGTGGTCGACAGCCAGGGGAATCCTGCAGAGTTACACTTAGTGCCTGCGAGAGCGGAGCCTACCCCCGTGACCGTGGCGGTAAGACTTAGCTTCCATTATTGCTTTTCAATTCAATACCCTTGAATTACTGTTGATTGGCCTGATAAACCCAAATTGCATGCAGGTGCCGACTGAATGGGTGAACGAGGCCGTTCGACGCATGCTAGCCTTGGAGAACGTGGTGAGGAGGGCGGCGAGCGGCATGCCACTGGAGTTGCACTATCCAGCACCGACACCACAGCCGACTCAGCCAGCCGTTGTTCAGAGGAAACAGGTATATAAACGATACATTCCTGCTTTCGATACAATCCTGCTTATCTTGCATTCGATACATTCCTGCTTTTGATTATAGAATGTACCTGCTTTCAACATATGACATACAATATGCACAATGTATATTCATGTTTTGAAATGAAATGACAATGCAGGCACAGGGGAGGATGATTCCTAGAAGGAAGAGCACGCGAGATCCGCCACCGAAGAAGGTGGTGGCAAAGAAACCCACGGCTCCAGCCAGTACTTCGCGACGACAGACCAGGAGTTCGCAGCCAGCGGCTGCGGGTCGGGAGGCTGCTAGGCAAGCCGTTAGACATGCTGAGCTACAGTACCAGATCAAGATGCGTGAGAAGCCGACGCAAGAGGAGCCGGCCTGCAAGAGGCGATTGATCTTGCCAGACCCTCCCGAGGAAGAAGAGGAGGAGGAGGGAGAGGAAGAAGAAGAGGAAGAGGGAGAAGAGGAGGAAGAGGAAGAAGAGGAAGAGCGACGTCCTTCTTCTAGCAGTGGTTCCGACGACTCTGCCGATGATCCTCCATACAAAGATGATCCTTGGGAGTAAGTGGAGAGCGATGACTGGCTTGGAGAGCACTGAGGGTCACCGTGAAGCCCTCCTTGTATTTTGACTTTTGATTCCGGGCCTGCGTGCCCAAGCAGACAACTTAGTTGACACAAATATAGTTTTTGAGGGCCTGCGTGCCTTTTGATTAGCGGGCGCTTGTGCCCTAATTGCCTTGATAGCTTTTGATGGGCCGAAGTGCCACAGATACAGTAGTTTCCTTTTGCTTATATGGACAGATCATGGTTTAGCTATAAATCTTACATTTTCGGGCTTATTGTTTCTCATTATGAATAAGAGAAAGTAAAACCAACCACCAACACCAAAACTTGCATTGACAATACACCAAAAACATTCACAGACACACGTGTATGTACAAAACGTGACCAAACCGCGAAGAAAACAGAAATATACCCCAGGATACGGCTAGGATACGAGGATACGGGAAAATAATGAAATTTTGGGCATTAATGAGCCAAAATCCAAAACAACCCGATCCAGACAAAACTGACTCTTTTGCAAGACCAAGTATACTCAACATGACTTGTCCCAATTGACGGAATTGAAGGAAACACCCCGAAAAGTGACTAGGACGCGAAAATGCTCAAAAACAACGCAAAAACGGCCTTAAACTGTAAACATGACTCGATTATGTCCCAGACTGAAACCGACACCTCCATACAGTCACATAACGTCTAAGTGACCTGTATGGCATGACCAACCTTGGCTAAAACCTCTAGAACGAGTTTTGGCCTTTCGAAACCTTGATTTGAGCTTGAAATGGGCCGCCGAGGGTCCAAAATCTTCGTTAAACGCGACATTTCGAATCCGATGCTTGGATACAGTCACACATGCCCATTATGACTTGCTGGAACCATCAAAAGTGCAAAAAGACCCTTGGAACAAAAAATGACCAAAACTGGACAGTAGCATCTGAAAACTGTCAAAACTGCAGACAAACCCTCGCGCGAGGGTTTGGAACCATCGCGCGAAGAAGCTATCTCGCGCGACGATTTGGAACAGTCGCGCGACAGTCAGACCCTGCTAAGCTGCCCTTGTTTGACCAGATCACTGCTTAAAGCCTTATCATCTTCCCCACGTCTTGCAGGCTACTCTGTGGTTTCAGGGGAGGATGTCCTTGTATGGCAAGGTGGTAGAACACCTAAGCCCCAAACCTATCCTCCGGCACGAAAACCGAGGACGATATTTTCAATATTTTGCCCATAAGAAGAAGGCATTAGGAGTAATGTAGGGCATACCCTCCCTCACCCCAAAATGGAAGATTCATTAATGGAAATACTCGACCCTTGGCTAATGAGGGCCGAAACCATAGATTGGGCGAGCCCCCGGTCTCGGTGTCTGTCTTCAATTCGTGATCTCCGATTCAGTCAACCGTGCGTCGAGCTTCTCCAAGCTGCGTTAGCCTTCTGGGACCCAGCTGTGCATGTCTTCCGATTTCATCAAGACGAGATGTGCCCAACTATGGAAGAATTCTAAGTGTACGTCCCAGGCTTTGCCAATTTAGACGCTCTTGCAGTTCCACCATTTCGAGAAGACATGGAGCAGATTCTACAGGCAAAACTCAACATACCCGGGGAATTGACGGCAAGCATTATCCAGGATGGAGCACTCAACGTCACTCGTCTGATCGAGCTGTATGGTCCCGAGGGAGCCCTGGGAGATTATGTAGGGGAAGCTCACAGACGCTTCGTGTTGTCCATATGCGCGCTGGCCGCTTATATGCTGATTCTTGTCGAAAAGGTGAGTCCCAAACTGGTGAGCCTATAGCCTCACAAATGGATGCCCAGAAAAATATCATGCCCGTAGTCTTAGCAGAAACACTTCTAGGCTTAGATATGGTGAAGCTCGGGCAAGCAAACTCATTCAGTGGATGTCCTATCCTGTTCCAGGTAGGTTTTCACTCAACTCATCTTTTCCACTTTCACTTTCACCCGGACATGTAGATTGTATCTTGATTTTTGATTTGTCTTCTACCCTCATGCAGCTCTGGCTGTCGGACAAAGTGGGAGTTTTGGAAGCGCCATAGGTTGACTTTGAAGACTTCCCCAGGCTCTTGGTTGACAGACCGATGCTATTTCCTGAGTTGACGGTGGAGATATGGTTCGCATTTCTGAACGACATGCAGCCTGAAGACATAGTCTGGAGATGTCCTTGGCTAAACCTTCCGGAAATGACGATCAACTCGGCTGGATTCAGTAGAGTGGTAATCGCCGGCTTAACAAGCTTCACCTTTTACATTCCAGGGCGTACACTCCGTCAACTTGGGAAAAGTCAAGGGTACAAACGCTATGGTGCGGAAGACTTCAAAATCCCCATATTTGATTCGTGGCATCTGCGCTGTTACAAATGTAACTGGGATAACAGGGCTTTGAAGGACCGATTTCGGGCTTCAAGACATGGCTGGAAAACTGCTATGTGAGATGGCTTCATGCTGAAGTCGAAGCAAGGCTAAGGGGATATTTCTGAATCCCGTAGAAATCAAGTTTGTAATCAGAAAAAGCTCTAAAACCGTCAGACTGTCTGAGCTGTCTCCTTTACTTTTGAGTGTTTACTTTGTAAGTTGCATGTCCCGTTGCCCGGCTCGACCGGTTAAATAACAACTTCGAATAAGAATAATCCGGACGTTATCCACCCGAGGGACTGATTCTATCACCGAATGTGCGATTTGAACAAACGACGCTTCGATGTAGTCATAATCGCCCATAATGACCTACTGGAAGCATCGGAATCCCAAGATCTAGCCCAAGGCAAAATGCGACAAACCACCCTCCTAAAAGACAGTAGCCTGTCTTTCTGGGCCGAAATAAATCGAATCCTCGCGCGAGGGAGGGAAACTATCGCGCGAGACTCACTCAGTCGCGCGATACTCCCGAACCGTCGTGCGACAGTCAGACCCTGTCACAGCTGCCAGCCTTGACCCATTCGGAGATTAAAGTGTGGCAGGCTTTGCCACCAGCTCTGGACGTGCAGGAGCTTCTGGGTTATCACAGAGGTGTGTCCTTAAATATTAGGACATGGAGGACACCTTGCATGGATATTTTATCCAAGGTAAAAGATATCTCATCCTCACTTGGCTATAAAGGAGGGGTTGCCTCCTGAATGAAGAGTATGTCTTTAGTTAGAAAAATCTCAGATACCCTTCTCCCAATGGCAAATCATCTCCCTACATTAATCAGCCCGTGGCTCGAAGAATTTGTTGTGAGCGACTGGCTATGCTTCTGTTCCCACGGGCTGGCTGCCTTCCGCTTCCTAAAAAGCATAAGGCTCCGTCCCGAAATCCTGAGAGCGGCCCTGCAGTTTTGGGATCCGAACGTCCATGTGTTTAGATTCGGTGACAACGAGCTATGCCCAACCGTGGAGGAATTCCAAGCATACCTCCAGGGCTTTGCTTCCAGCGTGCTTGTCGTGCCACCCTATAGAAAAAGCATGCCAAAGCTCCTGAAATCATGCTTGAACATTTCGAGGGGAGCAGCGGATAGCCTGCTGGCTGGCGGGCAAATAAACATCTTGCGCCTGATGGAATGGTATAGGCCTGACGGTGATCCAGAGGATACTGCCCTGCAGGCCCGACGCTGTTTTGCTCTGTCAATTGGCGTACTGGCCGCATACCTGTTGGTGTCTCCGAATGGACAGCCCGACCCCTCGCTGGTGGACGTGGCCGCTCAGATGGGCGTTCGAAGGAACGTGACTCCCATGGTAGTTGCAGAAACGCTCATGGGTCTGGATTTGGTGGCCGCCGGCCAAACGAACATATTTGGTGGCAGCCCACTCTTGTTGCAGGTAAACCCTCACTCAGCTCACCTTTTTCCGGTTTTCACACAGTCTGCTTTTACCTCAACACTCGGCTAAGGCTATATCGGAGCTCCTTGTTTTTTTCGCTCAAGTTTTATGGCTCCTTACTTGTCTTTTCACTCGTACAGCTATGGCTATCTGACAAACTCGGGCTAATTGCAGCTCCTGAAGCGAACTGGCCCCATCTGCCCGGGCGAATGCATCAGAGGGGGATGCTGTATCCAGAGATGTCTGAGGAGGAGTGGCACACCTTCATGCGAGAGATGTCCCCGCGCGAAATTGTCTGGCGGCACGAAACCTTGAACATTCCGGACATGGCTCTGAATTCTGCGGGCTTCGAGCGAATGGTGATTGCTAGGTTGTCCAGTTTCACCTTCTATATTCCAGGCCGTATCCTTCGGCAATTAGGTATGAACTAGGGTCTGCATCGAGCTGGGATAGAAGATTTCCAGATTCCAGCATTCACTGCCCAGCATCTGACAGGGTACGAACACAACTGGGATTTGAGACAACTTGGCGGAGCAGAACAAGATTTCAGCACCGGACTCAAGTGCCGCTACGTAGCATGGCTGAGAAAAGACATTGCAAGAAGACAAAACGCAAACTGACTTCTGACATGACTCCAATAATCTAGAATAAACTGTGAGCCCGTGAGGGCCTCTAGCATTTCGTTATGTTTTTATGCTTAACTGTTTTAAGGACTCTGCTCAGCCTATGTATTAGAAATAGTAGTTTTGAATAAAATTGAAAGATGGTGAACTTTCCCTTTTTGGTCCAAGTGTTGAACACCGCGCCGCTTGAATGTCGAGGCACTCTTTGGGACCATGGATCGAGTTGATTTGATTGTGACCGAATCTCACGGAGAGATTGCCTACGTATCCCTTTTCAAGGAATCAGGTCGCACGTAGTTCAAGCTAGGGTTCGCTCGTGTATTTTAGCTCTCCTTTTATGCTCTAACTTTTCCCTAGAACTGCCTTTACAGGTTTTCAGTCTAGCGAGCTTTGATTGAAATGCCTATTTATTTTTGCCTAAACTGCCCCCTTGGGTTTTCAGTCTAGCAGGCTTGCTCTAACTTTTGCTTGGAACCGCCCACCCTTGTGGTTTTCGGCCCAACGAGCATCTCTCATGGGTAATAACGCTTGAGTTGATCCAAGTTGACTAGAGTGTTGAACTCGTTGCCATCTAGGTCAATAAGCTGAGCCGCCCCACCCGAGAGGATGGTCTTGATAATGTAAGGTCCCGCGCGCTTCGGGCGGAACTTACCACGTGGATCGAAAATGGGTGCCCGGATTTCCTTTGTGACCATATCTCCTTCAGCCAAGTCACGAGACTTCACTTTCTTGTTGAATGCCCGAGCAATTCTGCGCTGATACCCCTGAACATGATACAAGGCACGGAGCCTCCTCTCATCAAAGAGCATGAGTTCCACGAATCTCCCACTAAGCCATTCGGATTCCGCGAGTTCACATTCAGCCATGACCCTCAAAGTTGGTACCTCGAGCTCGATGGGAAGCACAACTTCCATCCCATAGACTAGGGAAAAAGGGGTTGCCCCTGTTGATGTTCGAATTGACGTACGATACCCCCAAAGAGCTAGGGGCAACTGCTCATGCCAGTCCCTGGCGGACTCTGCGGACTTCTTAATAATCGTCTCAACGTTCTTGTTGGCTGCTTCAACTGCCCCATTCGTCTGAGGGCGATAGACCGTTGAGTGATGAATCTGAATCTTGAACTCGTCGAAGAGCTCTAAAACCCTGCCTTTGAAATGAACCCCATTGTCTGACACAAAAGCCTGAGGAACCCCGTATCGATAGATAATGTTCTTCCCAATGAACTGAGCAACCTGAACTGCAGTTAAAGTTTTGTAGGATTCAGCTTCAACCCACTTGGTGAAGCAGTCTATTGCCACCAAAATAAACCGATGCCCGTTCGAAGCAGAGGGCCTGATCATGCCGATGACGTCGATCCCCCAAACAGAGAAGGGCCAAGGGGATGACATGCCAAAAAGATTAAAAGGGGGAACGTGTATGAGATTGGCGTGGTTTTGACACCTATGGCAACGGCGTACATAATCCACACACTGGGACTCCATAGTGGACCAAAAGTACCCCTGCCGCAGGATCTTCCTGGCGAGCATGACTCCACTCATGTGAGGGCCGCAGACTACCTCGTGGATTCCTTCCATTATTCTGACGGCCTCAGTGCCATTAACGCAAAGCTTGTGCATCCCGCAGTGAGATCTCCGGTACAACTTCCCTCCACAGAGAATGTATTGCGCGGCCAATCTTCGTAAAGCGGTTTGATCCTTCTTAGTGGCGTCAGGCGGGTAACTGCCGTTTTCAATGAAATTCCATATGTCGTGGTACCAGGGTAGGCCATCATCAACATCGTCGACGGCGTTGACGTACTGATAAGCAGGCAAGTCCCGCTGCTCAATAAGGATTGGACGAAGCTTGACACCCAATGGGAGTTCGACCATGGAAGCTAAAGTTGCCAAGGCATCAGCAAACTGATTCTTTAAACGGGGAATGTGCGTGAAGGTCACCTTGTTGAAGCGAGGGATGAGATCCTCGAGGTCCTGATGATAAGGCTTCAACCTGTCCTCCCGAACTTTCCAGTCCCCGTTGGCCTGAGACACAACCAGATTGGAATCGCCAATGACTTCAAGCTTTTCCACACCAAGCGTGAGGGCAGCCTCCATGCCAACTATGCAGGCTTCATACTCAGCTTGGTTGTTAGTGACGTCGAAATTGAGTTTAAACGCAAGCGGAATATGAGAACCATCCGAAGTTATCAACAAAACCCCAATCCCATATCCTTTCTGATTAGCCGCTCCGTCAAAGTAAAGAGTCCAGGTGTCTTTGACAACTGCTAGCACCTCCTCATCCGGAAACACAAAGTCCGAGTCCTTTGGTCCATCGACAGGGTGATCAGCCAAGAATTCTGACACCGCACGCCCTTTAACGGACTTCCTAGTAACATATTCGAGATCAAACTCGGCGAGCAAAAGCAACCAACGTGCTAACTTACCAGTAAGCGCAGGCTTCTCAAACAGATACTTGAGTGGATCCATTCGAGCAATCAACTTCACTGGGTAAGCCAGCATGTAGTGTCTTAGTTTTTTAGACGCCCAAACGAGAGCCCAACACGTCTTTTCAAGAGCAGTGTAACGCTCTTCAGCACCAACCATCTTCTTACTCAAGTAGTCAATGGTCTTCTCCACTCCCTTATCTCCTTCCTGAGCCAGCAAACACCCCATAGAAGAAGGATTCACCGACAGATAAAGTATCAAAGGTCTACCAGGCACTGGCGGCATCAAGACTGGGGGGTTTTGCAGGTAGTTCTGAATAGAGACAAATGCTGCCTGACACTTGTCTGTCCACACAAACGGGGTATTTTTCTTGAGTAGGCGAAACATCGGCTCGCAAGTCAAAGTTAACTTGACGATGAATCTGCTGATAAACTGAACCTTCCCCAGAAAGCTGCACACTCCCTTTTCAGATTCTGGTGCTTCATGTCGAGCACAGCCTTAATCTTTGATGGATTGACCTCAATTCCACGAGAAGTGATCATGAAATTGAGCATTTTACCTGCCGTGACACCGAAGGTGCATTTCTGGGGATTAAGGTGCATGCGGAACTTACGTAACCTTTCGAAGAACTTCATGAGCACTAGAATGTGGCCTTCTCGAGTTTTAGACTTGGCGATCATGTCATCGACGTAGACCTCGACCTCTTTATGCATCATGTCATGCAAAATAGTTGTAGCGGCCCTCTGATAGGTTGGTCCAGCATTCTTCAAACCGAACGGCTTGACTAGATAGCAATAAGTCCCCCCACTCAGTGATGAACGTGGTTTTCTCACGGTCTTCGGGTGCCATAAGAATTTGATTGTAGCCAGAAAAGTCATCCATGAACGAGAGCAAAGCGTGCCCTGCAGTATTATCCACAAGCACATCGATGTGTGGTAAGGGAAAATCGTCTTTGGGGCTCACTTTGTTCAAATTCCTGAAATCAACACAAACCCGAATTTGCCCATTTTTTTAGGAACAGGGACAATGTTGTTGGCCACCCACGTGGGATACTGAGAAACCATGAGAAAACCAGCGTCGATCTGCTTAATAACTTCCTCCTTGATCCTCTGAACCCAATCTGGCCTCATTCGTCTGAGTTTCTGCTTCACAGGTTTAGCATCTGGCAACAATGGGATCCGATGCTCCACGATCTCGAGGTCAATACCAGGCATATCTCGATGAGACCACGCGAAAACATCGCTGAATTCATTGAGCAGCTCTTTGAAACCGCTATACTCCTCTGGCGAAAGCGTGGAGCCCACTTGAACCATTCGGGGATCATTTTCATCTTTCAAGTTTATAGAAACTACTTCTTCTTTTAATGGCTGAGCATGCCTTTCATCTTCCCTTTCGATGAAGGCACGGATTTCTTTGGGAATATCCCCACCGACATCTATCCCTTCATCGTCAGGGTCAACACAGTTTATATAAAGATCATTGAAATAGTCAGAAGATGCCTCGTTCATTTCACAAGCCCCTGAAGGGTCGCCAAGTACAAGAGAATCAAACTCGAAATAAAAGCTATGACGTGGAGGGCCCAGAGGCACAATCTCCGACCCAGAGCTAGACTTAGACGACTCAACAGACTCTGTATCTGACTCAGACTCGGACTTGTCGTCAATGCAAGTTAGGCGTGGTTTGAAAACACAATTTCTAAGGCTACCCCTGGCTTCAACAATGAGAGAGGTAGGGTCCTCGAGGGCGTCGGGCCCGAGCATGAGCACTTCGGCTTCTTCAGCTTCCCCAGCCAAACCCACTTAAGAGAATTCCTGGAACAGCAGCTCCAAATTCCCCTGATCGATGGATCCCAGCCAGTCAGTCTTGACCTTCACCTGATTAAGCTTCTTCTTGAATTCCGCCCTTGCTGGCTCATCATCACTGCTTGACCAGGTGTCATCAGCGAAAACTTCAAATCCAGGGAGGAGCTCCCCGGTTTCAGAATGAACAAACAGCTCGGGTTGTCCTGTGTAAGCGGCATTTCCCACCTCACGCACAAAGTTGGGGCCACCACAGAGGGTCCGAGGTTTTCCCGTATATTTCCTCCTCTTAGCATCTTTGGCAGAGGCGATATACCCCAAACCAAAGTGGCCCTTGTTAAAAGGAAAGGTAGGGAACTCCGGGACCCCTTGTCGGCGAGAACCCAAGCCTACGCCCGGAAAATAAGACATCCTCCTCATAATGTCCAGCGCGACAGAGCTTATGAGGAAGTTCCTGTCCATGTTGATAGCCATCACAGTACCTGAAGTATCAAAAGAGAAACCCCCAAGGTCGATGTCTTCCTCGCCGTGCTGAATTCCCAAAATAGGAGTCCCATTTCATCATCGGGGAAACAAGAAAATCGTAAAACGAAGTAAAACAATTGGGAGATCCAGATTGGGGTGTCTACAGCCATGATATCGGGTCGATGGAGCCATGGCCTGCCTAGCAGAAGATTGAAAGTCGCGGGAATGTCCACGACATGGAGTTCCACATCCATCTCAAAGCCCTCGGCATCGAGCTTGAGGATTAAAATACCCTCGACTACATGACGGGTGCCGTCATATGCCTTAACAACCAGGTTGGAAGGTGCCAGATCCTTCTTGGTGAGTCCCAAACGATAAGCAACCCTCAGGGGGCAGACATTAATTGCCGAGCCGTTGTCAATGAGAACGGTCGGGACCCAAAGTCCTCGACACTTGACGGTGATATGCAAAGGGCGGTTGTGGTCGACCCCTTCGACTGGCAGGTCCTTGTCTGTAAAGATCACAGTATGCTTGGAGGTCGGAGGGAGAATGAGAGATATCATTGCGTCAGGCGTGACATTGGCCTGAACCTCAAGGCGGGATAGAGCGTGACAAAGCCTCTGACGGTGCTCTTTGGACGAACAGATCAGTCCCCAGATCGAAATAGCAGCCAGAATGCGCTCCAACTGTCGTTGAACAGAATCAGCAGTCGGTGGCCCAGCCAAAACCTCAGGAGGTGCAGACCTTGGGAAAGCAATGGGTTCGTTCTTTTGGTTAGAAGGATTAGACGAACTCCCGGCCTGCAGATTAGCAGGCTGAAAAATTCGTCCGCTCCTCGTAACGTTGTGAACGTTCCCCAAAGAGGGCACGACCTGAGGGTCTTCATTCACATCCCAGAGATTAGCAGGAACATCCCCCAGTTTGCGTTTTCCTTTGTCAGTAGTTGGTGCAGAGACGGGCACTTCCATGTCTAAGCCCAGGTCCTCAGTCAGATCTTTCATTGGTAGGGAGTCCCAGAAGTTCAAGTCTTTCACGGCAGCCACTTCAGCAACAGGCTCCGGATTTGTAATGAAAGGAACATCCCAAAGACCATTGTCAGCCAGGGAACGATTGACTGCCCAGACTTCATCCCTAACTTGGACATCCATTATGTCATCGACTTCCCAAAGGTTAGCAGGCGGGACAAGGTCAGTAACCATGATGCTGCAGTCCCTATTATTCGGATATGGCACCTCAGGACGCGGGCATTCTTCATTAACAATGTAAGAGCAAGGGTCGCAGTCGGTGTCGGGATCAGTATCACAAACTGAATCAAAGACCGAACTAAAGAGGGAAACGTGGTCTCCCAGAACCCGTGGATCTTCCTGGACAAGCTCGTCCTCTGCGTAGTGAAGCATGTAATCTGGTATAGCATAGCCTTGAAGGGGGTTAGGGTCAACGTCCACGGGAGCATGCCAAGTTGGCTCAGGATCCCAGTAGTACTCTTCTTCAGGAACCGAAGACTCGACTGGGTGAAACAACATGTATAAGGAGAAACCATCCAAAGGATCGAGTAGAGCTACTTCATAACCGGCCATCCAACCATCATACCAAGCTTGATCAAACGGGACATTTTCGGGCTGTGGAGGAAACCCATCTGCTTCGAGACTTGACCACTTGTTAAAAATAGGGATGGCATAGTCCATGTTGTCTGCTATGGCCCAACCTGTAGCCTGCATGCTGTCTTGGGGTGGAGTTTGAACGGATCGAGACTGATCCATGGGACCGAGAGGCAAATCAGCCACATTTCCATATGGGCTGTCCAGCGAAGATGCCGAATAGAGCTGCACGGCAGGGATTGACTGATGGAAGAGGGAACTGACAGAGTCATCGGAGGCAGGTGATCCAGTTTGTAAGGGTTCCGGAGGTACATCAGTGTCAACAATCTGGCCTTCGACCACGCGTATGTAAGAAATCTCGGCAGAAGATTCGAGCGGGATGGATACAATTGGCCTGGGTTGATTGGTTGAGGCTATATAGTCCGTTGGGTTGAATATGGTGGAGCTAAGGGATATCTGGTTGATGTGAGGAGCAGCATTGTGCTTGGGAAGAGAATTGACAATGACATTAGGCTTCTGAGGTGGTGGAGGGGTTTCCAGCGTGCTATCGTCAATGAGATCCTGGATTGCATGACGGAGGCGAAAGCAGGAGTCGGTGAGATGACCCGCTCCTTGATGGTAGGCACAGTAGAGGTTGGCCTTGAAGCCAGGTGAAGGGTTTTTAGGTAAAGGAGTTGGATCCAGGGGCTTGAGATGCCCTGACTTGACCAACTTTTCCAAGACCGAGGACAGAGGCGCCTCGATAGCGGAAAAGCTGCGGGGTTGGTTTCGAGGCCGGTTATTCTGCGGAGTCTGGACCTGATTGACATCCGCAATGTGGTTAATTGTGTTGGAGGAGGTGGCGTTGGAACCACTGGTTGCCGTATTGGAGTAAGTCCCTGTTTCGAACAGCGCATTGGCATTCCCAGAGTATGCCCGAGTCTTGGTTTTAGGAGGATTAGAGGATTCCCCTTTCGCCAGGATCCCACTTTGCAGCGCATCCTCGATGGCCAGGCCAGAATCGAAGAAGGTCTCAAAGTTTGCAGACGCTTGAGCAAGCACCAGATGCCTAGCATAGTCTGGCTGGAGGTTGCGAGAGATGATACGGAGCTGGTCCTTCTCGTTGGGGCGATCAGTCATTAAGGCGGCCTTGGCTCTCCATCTCTTGACGAAGTCAGCAAAAGACTCCTTAGCTTCCATCTTAGTGGACTCGAGTTCCCGGGTGGTCATCTTCAGTTGGGAGTTGTAACTGTACTGCGAAATAAACGCAGCCCCAATATCCTCCCAGGTCCTCCTTTTGGCAATGTTGAGTGACAAAAACCAATGAAAAGCAGGGCCCGAAAGGGTCTGAGGGAAAAGCTGAGACATGGCCTCCGGCTGAACAGAGAGTAACTTCATAGCGGCATGGTAACTGTAGAGATGGGTCTTGGGATCACCGCTCCCGTCAAACTTGGCCAAGTCAGGCATTTTGAATTTCTCGGGAAGCTTGGCATTAGGATACAAACAGAGACGGTCTAGATCAATCCCTCCAGCGTTGATCTTTTCGGTCTTGGAAACAGATTCCCCCAGCTTGGCAATCTTTGCCATAAGTGCGGTCATGTCGGGGTTCTGAGCTGCCCCTTCCTAAGCAATCCTGCCAATTGCGAGATCTGCAGCAGGCCTACGGACTTCCCTCGGATTCAGTGCAATGAGACGTCCTGCGTGAAGCGGATCTGGAACCAAAACGGGCTGCTCCTGGTCAGACTCATCGTCCTCGCCTTCCTCTTCGAGAGGGGGTGGAAGGCGAGTGTGGATGAGAGGTCATTCAGGCGGGCAATGTTAGTGTCTGTCTGAGCTGCCCTTTGCTGCATGGCGGTGATACTGTCCTGAAGGTTCATAAGCATGGTTTCCAAGGTAAGCGGCTCTGGCTGTGGCTGCTCTGTCATGATGGGAGGTTCGGGGATACTTGATGTAGATGATGGGGAGGCTGGTTGCCCTTCCTGTAAGACTTGTGGTGAACCTGACTGCGACCCTGACTGAGAGTCTGAGTGCTGTGCTGCTGAAAGCGAGCGCGAAGAGTCTTCCGTGATGACTGACTGGGACTGTAACCTGACAAGCCTTTGAACCGGATTGAGTTGCAGACGTTCCCAAGCGGGTTTGGCGACTTGCTTCGATACTTTCCTTGGCGGTGCAATGATTCAGAACTTTGCAACAAAGTAAAAGAAGGCTTAATAGGGGTCCTGCAGAAACTTTAATCTAAATAAAAGACTAAAGTGCGGATGCAGCTAGCGTCGTCGGTGTCGCCCTAGACTCTAGAGCTAGAAGACAAATCTGTCTCAAGACGTTCGGACATTGCTTGAGGCCCTCAGAATTCTTTTCAACTGTGTATCCTTGGTTGGAACTAGCGATCCTAAAGGATGTCAAAAGAAGTCTAAACCTTCGTCCATTCCGCCATTTTAGGATTTCAAACTTGAAGCCAGAACAACACGGTATGAATATCATGATACTATAACCAAGTTGGCGTGAGCAGCACTGTGCTATTAGCCGGGCAGTGTAAGTGACGAGGCACTTGTTACCTTTTGGTGTAAGCATCATGACTTTTACTCCGTTGTTCCTCGTTTTCTGTTTGGAATCCTAAACGGGTTTACAGACGAGGGTGTAGAAAGGCTTCTGATTTCCTAAAGTTCCACCGTCTGAAGGACTGGGAAAACTGAAAACGCGCATTTTTGAGATGCACGACTCCTCATCGGGCCATCACAGTGTCCTAATGATCTTAAAGACCTGGAAAGATCGAGGACCTAAAAGGCGTCCTAAACATGCTTCTACGTAGAACGAGATGTATGCACAGTTCATGCTGTAGGGAAAGCAGTAACACATAGACAGTATATGGGGTTAGATGCAAATAAGTCCTAACCTATGGGTACCTGTCCTAGTTTGAAGAGTTCTAAAGGTTTGTATATGCAAAGGCTGGTTTTGGCTTGTAACAAGTTCCTCGGACTAGGGCCACAGATATACCTCCCGTTACCCGCGTAACCGCAGAGTAATAGTCGAACGGTAGTATGACCCATCATCGTCGAAGGTTGTTGGTCATTCGGGGTCCCCGAGCTCCGGTAAACCGTGCCGGATTGCCAAAACGATCCAACGAGGCTTATCCCACATCGATGCAAATGAATGCTAGAATTTTGGTTTAAGAGAAGAATCATAATTTTTGCAAAATGCTTTTTCAAATTTGGCTCACTTTATTTGGTTCATCTTTAGAAGAAACTACACAAGTGAACAATCGAAAAAGTCCTAGATTAGATTGGCCGGACACGAGGTCCTGTTAAATCACCATTCTAACCTTCGGCAGCGCGAAGCTCACCGTTTTGACAGACTTTTAAGGGATTGTTCGCAAGTGTATTAAATCCTAAGTATGAATTAATATTGGTTCGATTTATCCCCAGCAGAGTCGCCACTGTGGGCAGCATGCCCTCGGAGAAGGATTTCGTTCCTTTCCGACAAACTTTTTGGGCAAGGCCCTCGCGGAAATCGAGGGAGCGCCAGCGAGGAGGCAAGCGCTAAAAAATACAGAGTCGCCACTCGGGTTTTGAAGGTGCGACACCCAAGGAACCGTATTTCGAAGCACCTGCCGCGCTATTTGTTTTGAAAAAGTGAAGGCACCAGTCCGTCATAACCATATCTGGGTTCGGGAGCCAGGTTACGAGAGGGAAAGGGTTTTAAGGCACCACTCTTGCCCAATCCGGAGATCGGTCTCTACTTAAGCATTTTGAAAGTGTTCACAATTCTTCTTTTACTAACCAAATTTTAGTCAATTAGGGCGGGGAAACAGTTAATCGGGGATTAAGACTGTAACACGTTTGCAAGATGTGACGAATAGCATGGATGGATGAAATACCAAGTAATAAATGGAATAAAGTTCAAAATATCACTAAAACACCAAAACAGTGCTTGACATGGGAGTATCACAAGCAGTAGCCAACTTGCATGCATGGATCAACCTGCATGCAAGTGAACCATCGCGCGATACTTCCATACCGTCGCGCGAGTGTTGGTGCCTCACCAACAGTTTGAACTTTATCCCCTTCTGGGCTCTGGAAGGACCAGTGCACACCCAGGAGGCAAACCAAGCAGTTCATAAGTATTTGAAAGTAAATAATTATTACAAACCAACAGAAACAAATGGAAAGACAGCCCCTAAACAGTGGGGGAAATAAGCAGAGGCCTAAAGCCTAGTTGCACATGCAAGGGCCATCACTGGAAATCAGTGAACCATCGCGCGACAGAGTGAAATACTCGCGCGAGGGTTCGGACTGGAATTCCAGGAATTGCTTTGCATGCTTGGGACTCTGAGACATGTTCAGAAAAATCCCAAGGGCATTCCAATCTAACCTGAGCAGCAAGCTAAGAAACTGGACTTGTTAAAACCAAGTTACCCATGCAAGGGAAGCCACTGGAAATCAGTGAACCGTCGCGCGACAGAGTAGAAGACTCGCGCGAGGGTCCTGACTGGACTTCCAGGAGTTGCTTTGCATGCTTGGGATTCTAAGAAGTTCAGGAACATCCCAAGGGCAGTACAAACTAACTAAAATGACAAACCAAGGAACTGAGCTTGTTTTAACATGCATAACAGTGATCTATATATCAAGATAAAACCACAATAAGCATGCTCATGAATAAAACAAGAAATGACCAGCTTCCCTTCCCCGCGTGGACCAATCTCTTGCAGACAGAACTGTCGCGCGAGTGTTCAGATCCATCGCGCGAGGGTTTGGCTGGTCCCTTCAACAGGTACTCTATTCACGGAGTAGTCTCCTGTAGAGACCCGTATTAAATTTTAATAATTTCGATGCTTGATAAAAGCTTGAGTTGCAAATTATGTGAATAATAACAATAATGTGGTTATGTGATTTGGGGTTATTGTGGTAAGATTGTGAGTGGAGGGGTGCAAGTGTGAATTACAAGTGCATGGATATATATAGGTGTGTGTGTGTGGTGTAGAGAATCATATTCTCTCATCCTCTCAACTCACGTCTCTCTCTCGGCTCTCTCTCTCCCGTCCGGCTCTCTCTCTCACTCTCACACTCCCACAAAATCTCACCCAAGAACTCACAACCCATGAAGATTAACCTTCATTCCACCTTCCGCACGCGACATTGAGCTCGTATTTCGTTGGGTTTAGCTCGGAGAGGAGTATTCGGTTGATTCAAGGTTTTCGGAGCTAGGGTTTGCTTGGGAGTTGGGGGTTTTGCTCAAAACCCATTCGGTAGGGATTTCTCACTTCTATTATATGTTTATGAGTTGATTTGGTGTTTGAATCGTACCCTAGATCGTTGGTTTCGTGGTTAGAAATGTTCTGGTGAGATCTGAAAGTCGTGCACTGAAAAACTAAGTCCTACCGGTAGAAGTTTGGAATCTACCGGTAGAAACGCTGTCCAGTAGTGTCACTTTTGTGGAATTTTGGTCTTTTACCGGTAGGAGATTAATATCTACCGGTAGGTATTCAAAAATCTGTCATTGTTTGTGAAATTTTGGTCTTCTACCGGTAGAGATTAATGTCTACCGGTAGACATTGAAAAATCAGCATTTTTGGAAAAACTTCGATCGAGCATAACTTTTTCATCCGAACTCGGTTTTGGGCAAATTTTATATCGAAATTCATGTACCGGAGGTCTACTTTCCAATGGTGGTGGTCTAATCTCCCAATTCTTAACCGTTAAGGTTTGGTAGCCAAAATAAGATAGATAAGTTCGTATATGTTGGGAAATCCTTTTTCCCTAGGATCGTTTGGGGGAGACACGGATGTTCCTAGGTTCTCTTGAGTAGCTAATTGAATGGTATGACGAGGCTAGTGGTATACTAGGGTTTGTAGTGGTCGTTGGGTTCCGTATGAGTCTTTTGACACCGAAATGAGATTTTAGAGAACATAATGAATATAGGTGGGCTAAGGTTGTGTATGCTGACATGCGATGTGAAAGGCGAACACGTTGGACACTTTGCTAAATCAAACAATGCTAGGAGTAAGTACGTGAGACATTTCCCTTACGATTGATGTGTGGTACATCTCTTTCGTATCTTGTACAGCTTAAGGGTTGCTAGAATGAAATCTATGAATCGTTGTGGCTAAGTGTTCTTTAATGTATAGTACGAACAAGCTTAAATGGTGATATGAGAAACTAATGGCGTAACGATAGCGAGTTGACTGAAGTGGAATTTATCCGTACCACTCCTACGTGAATAAGTCTTTATTGTGAGTTCATCATATGTGATTGAGATGAATGACAAAATTGTAAAGTGTATCGGAGGAATTGTGGTATGGTGACCTATGATATGTGATTTGAATTAGCTCCATCAGTGAGGGAGGTACTAGTAGGGGTATCGGGATCCCTTAAATGGCCCGGCAGGAGCTTTCGGCCCATGGCACAGACCGATAAAGGAATTGTGATACGATGTGAATGAAAAAGGGGTATCATTGTGAAAGTGTGATTGATGTGAGAGATATTGGCTTTGCGATTCTTTGATTATGATGGTTTCATAAGTTAAGAAATCAGATTGGTAATTTGAAATAAGATGAGAGACAGTGGCAGTCATGAGAGAATCGTATAGATAGTAAGTTCTCGTGGTTAAACTAGAGTCTTGATGTGTAGTCATGGTACTTCAATTACGTCATCGACGTTGGGATAATTACTAGTCGTGTTTTTGTTTCTCCCTTGAGATACCGTTCCTTATTCCTGTCATTCATTCTACTTGTCATCCCATTTGCATATAATGGTTGTGTAGATTTCTCTACTGGGCTAGTGTAGCTCAACCTATCATTTTCAGGTGTGAACCCGGAGCGGTAGCATGGAGTGAAGTGCATGCATTCTAGTGCATATTTTCGGAAGAAGTGGTAAAGGAGACTCGTGGATATTTTGGTAAAACATGATTTGGGAATGTAATAGAACTTTAACTCTACTTCTTTTTATGATGTAATATATTCAAACTCTTGGAGTTGGACTTGTAATTTAATGACCAGGACATGGTGAACTCTTTTGGGGTATTATGTATGCTAATGTGAGGAGTTTTATTTATGAAAAGCTATTTTATTTATGTTGAAAATCGAGGGCGTGACACTCAGGGATCAAGACAGGAACAGGTAGCTTTTATACCTTTGCTTGAATGGCTTTTGGAATGGGTTGGATTAGGTGATGTAGCCTTGCAAATGAGTGTGTGGAGAACACTTGGTTGAAAGACTAGGAAATGAGGTTTGGGATTGTAACTTTGTGCTAGACTTGCTAATTCTTTTTCTTGTTGAAATTTTGTATCCCTTTGGAAGATCAAACAATGGGGGTATATATAGGAGGAGTGAGTGGTGCAAGGTGGGTGCAAGGCTTGGCCTAGCAACCAGCCAACAAAGCTGGTCACTCTTACTTGGTGGAGAAAAGAGCCACCAAGGTGAGTGGGGGTGGTTGTGAGGGTGGTGTATCCCCAAGCCTGCCAGAACGCTGTTCAGCCAAGGAAAACGGGGTTCCAGCCCATGTGGCCCTGATGATCACAAAAATCCAGTTGGATTACGGTGAAAGTGACAGGTGCAAACCATCGCGCGAGGGTTTGAGACCATCACGCGAGGGTCAACAGTCAAACTTTGACTTTGACTAACACCTGGCAAGCTGACTATCGCGCGAGTAACAGGAACCGTCGCGCGACGGTCAAACCTCGGTTAGGGTTTTGACTGAAGGTTTTAGGGGTTCAAAAGGGTTCCAAGTCCAATCCGTTCCACATCCAAGCCTGTTTGATCCGATCTCATCATCGGGGAAACAAGAAACTGGAAAATAAAGTAAAACAAACGGGAGACCCAGATTGGGGTGTCTACACTCAAGGGACAACCCCCCAAGGGAAGGCATAAACAATGGGACAACCCCCAGGACCACAACTACTTAACATATACAAGACACCGGTCATGGACTGACAATAAACCAATACCATAAACACATCAGCATCCACTTGCTTCTATGACAGTAGCAAACAGCAACACACATGCCCAAAAAAGTAATGCCCAACAATAGAAAAGAAATGCCCAACAGCAGTAGCAGAAACAAAAAGTAATGCCGTTGCAGAAAAGTAATGCAGCAACACAAATGCCCAAATAGCTTCAGAACATTCAAATGCTCTAAAACTCAAACAGTCAAACAATCAACAGAGAGGCCGACGGATTCAACCACAAGATAGTCCATAACAGCATCATAGAACTCTGTGAGTTACTAACAGAATAATAACAGCAGCACAGCTACGAAATCAGCCCACTAGGCAATGAGAAATCAGATCATGGACTACGAAATCCCACAGGATAATAAGAGCAGCAGTAAAAGTCAGACCCAGGACATTCCAAAAGAGTATATCTCCTCACTCTACTCCTCCCTCGGAGCCTAAGTCACCAGCACTCTAAAAGCAAAAGGGTTAGCTACTACTCCCTCACCTCGCCCTCACAAAATGCCTCCCTCTATATATTACCTCCGCTCACAATAAGAAAAGGCTCAAACCCAAAACTCACAGGTTCACACCAAAAGTGGCAGAGTAAAACGTCAAAACAAACCTAACCCATTCAGAATCCAAGAAGGAACTAGTAGCAGCAGCTGACCTACAAACCAGCTTGAGTTTAAGATATTTACCTCATAATTAGAAGTACTAGCAGCCAAGAACCCCTCAGATTGAACCTTGTAGCTCCTTTGTAGCTCCTGCTTCGGCCCATAGTTTTTTCTACTTTGTCTTGAACTTCAAAAATTTCTCAATGAGAAGATGAGTTTGGCAATTGAATTCTTTAAATACTTCAAGTACCGTTCTACTTTACAGCTTACTCACATCACCCACTCTCGGCAAACCCGCCAAACATAAATGATGACTTCGGTCACACCCACAAACGGCTCTTAAGCCTTTTGCTTCGGCCACTATCACCGCCCAAAGAAGAAAACAAAGGACATATGGTCCGCCGAGCCTAAAACATACATCTCTGATGGAACTTAGACTTCGGCTCGGATTGGCAAGACACCATGGTCGGCCACCGAAAGGTTACACTCACACTACGGCAAGCAAACCACCCACAAACAAGCCAACCCTCTAAGTCCTTATCATGGCCAGGGGCTGGCACTTTGGCTGAGCCCCCAATCACAGGCAAGGAGGGCACCCAGCATTCTTATGATCCATCAATAATTGCACCATGTCAGACAACAACGTCAAGTTTGGCGACCTACGTTCTCTACTTTACTACTTTGGTCAAGGCTCGGCAATTACCACACTACAGTAAGCCACTTTCACATTAATCAAAAATTCGATTACTTAGCCGAACCCAGACCAAAGTGGGGGCTACGGATAACTACCATTCAAACAAACAAGATCATCAAAATTTTCTGAAGGCATGAAAGCAATCAATCAAGCTCGGCAAAACAAGAAAACAGATGCATTGCAAATAAGAAGTCAAGCCATGCATTCAAGAGAAAAACAAGTGTTGCTGAAACCCTTAAGCTGGGAGGTACGGCGTGATAAACCATTCGGTGCCGACCCCCCATTAACTATTACATCTGGTACGATGAAACTCCTAAGTTCGGAGCCGTCCAGTCCAACAAAAGATTTCAAGTTCAAACAAAAGCAAAAAGAAATCTCTAAACTTGAGGAACATCCTCAGCAGCGACGTCAGCAGCCACTTCAGCCTCGGCAGCCTTGTCATCATTCTTAGGCACTTGCTCGGTGTCCTCAGCCACCTCTCCTTCAACGTCTCCCATCTTCTTCCCAACTGAGCCACCCTCACCTTCGGCATCAGCATCGGTAAGATCATCAACATCTTTCTCACTCTCGGGAAATTCCTCCAGAGGAAAAGGTGCACATTCCTCGTCGGTATACGGCAGTACGAGCTCAGGAATGACTGGTGTAGGAATTGACTTGGTCAAGATCAAATCAGGCTCCAGCTGCAAAATCGCGCACGCAGCCTTCACCCCATCCTTGTACCCCGTTCGGTATGAAATGGGGATCCTCAGCTTGATTTCATCATTCACCATCGACCGAGCATCCCTTATATACTCGGCACTTGCTCGGTCGTACCCAGCCTGATAGGCTTTCTCATCAACCTCCTTCATCTTTCTCTTCTCCCTTCTTAAAACTTGACCGAGCTCACGGTTAGACTTCTTGGCCTTCTCCAAAGCTTCATCCCTCTCTTTCTCGAGCTCGGCAATCTTTGCCTTCTCAAGCTTTAGTCCGTTCTTCACAGTCTTCGCCTTGTCGCGCTCGGTCTTCGCATCTTCGCGGTAACGGGTCCTCTCTACTGCTAGCAGCTCGGCTTGATTTAAAGCCCGCAGCAGGGCTTGTCTGGCCTGTACCAAAACAAAAAAAAGATTCAAGCTCGGCTACATCAATAGGAAACAAAATCTAAATCAAAAAACGAACCTAAACAAGGTAAGCACTGGCATGAACAGGCTCGGCTGAAGTTCTCCAGGGACCCTGTCCATATCCCTCGGTAAGGCAAGGCCATGAAGCATGGTGACAGCCAGCCCAGGCTCCAGCTTGACGCTGTCTTCAACATTGACAACCCTGCCCTCGGCCGTGGCAAAGGAAGGTACAAACTCCTGCACAATCACTTGGCCTCCCGAACTTGCCGACTTCTCCGCAGCTTTGGAGCCACCAGCAGCAGATGACTCGGTTTGGTCTTTTAGAAGTGGCATTGGCGGCCTGGTCGGGAAGAAGTCTTGAGTGACCTTCTGCTTCTTTGAAGCTGGTTCGGCCACGTCAGCATCCTTCTGCCGAACGGCAACACCATCCCTGATATTTACTCTAACCACGTTCCTTCTTCCCATATCTTCGGCAAATTCAGGGATAAGGGTTCAAAGAGGAGGAATGTGTATACCTGGGAATTCGGACGGTTGGCTTTCCTGGAACCAGAAGTCCGCTGACTTCTTGAAAGTTGGAAACTTCACCCGCGGCTCCTTTGCCTGCCTGTTCGGCTTCGGGATCTTGCTCCTACCTCCCTGCTCTTCGTCAACCTTCTTTTTTCCTCCGGCCTTCGTACTCGACCCTACTTCTCTTTCCCTCCTCTTCAGCTTCCCCTTGTACGAGGGAATGTACCCCAGCAGCGTCGGCGCGTCGCGGCAGATCTGGGTCTTCAACGTCTCAACGTTCTTCTCAACGGCCAAAGATTGCTCTCTCTTCGTGATTGGTCGGTGATCTGCAACAATGTGTTAACCAGTTGACATTGGAGACTCAAAATATGAAGGCAAAATCATGCTTGGCGGAATAAAGAAAAGATAAAACAACCTCGAAAATCTTTTATCTTCTGCATGGTGTGTAACCGCATCGTTTGATCACTGAACTCATAATTGCCACTAACTTCGACATAAAAGTTAGCCCATTTGTCGGTGTCAGGTAGCCCGTCTATCAAGGGCTCCTTATTGCTACGCATTGACAGGTATCTACGATCGGTCTTGCCGTGCCTGGACATAATGTATGTGTGGAAAAAGTCGGCG
Organism: Rhododendron griersonianum; assembly: GCA_018127125.1. Lineage (NCBI taxonomy): Eukaryota > Viridiplantae > Streptophyta > Magnoliopsida > Ericales > Ericaceae > Rhododendron > Rhododendron griersonianum. Next base: position 34,580,157 of record CM030793.1, on the reverse strand, counting down.
ACCGTGAACTCAAGGTCGTGTAGTTCCTTCAGCTTGATCACAGACATTACTATCCTATAACTATTGATAGCAAAGAAATGAGGCACTATGCCGAACCGGGCAAGCAGCTCCCTTAGAAATGGATGAAGAGGGAAGCGGAGTCCAGCCTCATAGATGGCCATAAGGGGAACTGTTATATGTTCGGGACGGTGTTCCCTCTTATCTTTTATACGGTTACTGGCCACCTGACTAACGACAACATCATCAGGGATGTTGTACGTTCGGCAAAAATCTTCGTACTCGTTGGGACGCCCGCTAAAGTAGTGGACGTGAGGACAAACCTGCCCCCTTTCGTAGAGGTCGGCAACCTCCCTGTTCTCGGATGAGGTTTCGACGGGCCTGGATCGTGAAGAAGCTGTGGCTTCGGCTTCTGAACGAAATCTGGATTCGACCTAGGGCCCAAGTTCGGGCTCGGCATCAGAGTTTGTAGTGGGGGTAAAGGTTATCTCAGGATCGGTGTTGTACCCGCCATCGTATTCGTGATCACGTTCGGCGTTGGAATCACTGGAACGTGACATATTCAAAGCGATTGAAGAAGACTGTCGGCGGCGTCTATGTCTTTCCAAGTACTCTCGGATAAACAAATCTCGGGAGTCGTCCCCCGAACTTTCAGAGTCGGATGAGATGACAATAATAGGGTGAGCCAGACCTAACAAAACAAGAAGAAAATAATGAGAGACCTTGTCGTCGGCCAGAAGGTAAGGATCTCACTACGCTCGGCTACCTAGTTAGCCCACCCTATTCTCACTCTCCAGGGACTCATGTTCGGGAAACACGGATTCGAGTCAAGGGGCTCGGCCAACCTCGTTGTCGGTTGAACCAACCAGAATCAAAAAAATTTGGCCTCGGCCAATCCCATCGTCAGCCCAGACCACCAGCGTCAGGGCTGGGGCTCGGAAAAACAGGTCGAAGATGAAGATGAACAGGTTGTTCATCTCCAGGCTCGCATTGTTCACTTAGGACAAGAAACCCTGAAAAAAAACCCAGGAAAGGAGGGATTAAAGTGCGACAAACTGCAGAAATATAAAGAGGAGTGAAAAACGAACTCATACCTGGGATTTTCAGCAAGATCTGATAATGAACCCGCTGGAAATCAAGATTGGAAGATGAACGGTCGCGGACGAAGCTCTGGCTATGGGGGTAGGGTTGGGGATTCGAAATTCCCGCCCATCATCACACAGCCGAACCGGCGGCCATCCAACGCATGACACATGGCAGTGAAAGGACAACCTGTAGAGCTTCACTCGTGCCAGCCGTCCTCTCACCAGCTGTACCCAGCCACGAAGTGACACTTGGCGTTCCTCCATTGGGGCTCGCCTCCGACGGTTGATATTACTTCAAAGGAAAAGATGGACGAGGTTCGGCCAAATCTCACCCATATCAACGATGATTCACAATCGGCCTTCAACGAGTTCGGCCAAGACTCGACATCAATCCCTACCACGCGCTCGGCGTCGGCAGAGATTGAGGGGCTATTGTAGCAGGCTAAACATGATTGTTCACGTTTGTTTAGACCGAGCCCACCCAGGGCCGTGCACAAACCTGGGGCTCGGCTCCACGCCGATGACCCTCCGTCAACATCACACTTTCCCTAGGCTTGGTGAAAGTAATGCTCAGGCTCGGCCACCTTCCTGAAGAAAAGCCCCCGTCGGCATGGTCTCTCCAAGAGTCGCATGTTGGGCTCGGCCAAGCATGTGCTCGGCCATCTATAGTGACGCGTGCCTCTTCACGTGCGGAAACGGTTATGCCTAAAGATAATCATGAGCACACATGGAGAGTGCCAACTCACGCCCGAAACGATAACTAGATCTATTCCATGACATCACCATAGCGTCACATGGCTCGTGCAGGGCACGTGTCCGTACTTGGGGAGCAAGTCAAGAAGGCTCTATAAATATCAAGTGATGGCAACCCTAAAAGGTACAGGCTTCTATACACTCAGAATAGATACATACTTCAGTCTATTGCCTCTCCCTGCACATACTTATCCATTCGCCGGAGGGCCTTGCCGGGGTAACTCCCGGCCAGGTTTTAGTCGTGTGCTCACTGTGCAGGTTAGGGTAAAGAGGACTGGGCGACCACTTAACCATCGAAGGAGGAACGCGGTTCAAGGGTCACGGGCCACACAGATAGATATGTGAAGATAAGTGTCTTGCATGCACAAGTCTCTAATTCGACTCCCACTTTGGGCTCCCGCGCCCGGCGCGTTTGAAGGGTCGCCACCCGAATTTTTGAGATGAATGATCCAAGAAACCGAGAGTTTATTTTGAAAAGAAAGGCTTTTGATCTAGCGAAACCATTGAGATTTTGGATCCGGGGCCACATTACGAGCAGGGAAGGTTTTGTTGAAAAAGCACCCCGCTCGCCCGGCGAAAACCGGTCTCTACTAAGCATTTTAAATGGGGGATTTAATACCATTTGGAAAGCCTCAAAAACATATACGGGAAAGGGGAACAAGATGGAGTATATCACATTGTCGTGCGAGTGGTGCTTATTGTACAGAAATGATGAAAGATGATGCGACGAACATATAGATAAGGAATGTTGTTAAATAAGCTGTCTGGATCATCATCTGACGCACGGCATAACATTATACGACGCACGGCCATATGTTATGCCGCGCGTTGTTCTGATCTCGTCCTCAGGCTGTCAAAGATTTTCAAAGCCTCGCGCGGTATACCCAGTATGACGCACGGTGTTACTTTTAAAATTTCAAAAAACTCACAGCCGTCAGATCATCTCAGAACTGTACCTCTCCTTCAAGCCATAAGTAGAAAAACACTTTTAAATACATTTGTTTATTCAGAATGACTATGAAAGTTCATTTGTGATAATGAAACATGGCTTGTAGATATGGTCTCATTCCGCAACTACAAATGACAAATAGGAACAGATCCAGTGAAGACGATCATGATCCAGACAGTTTGAGCAAGGAAACAGCAGTAAAATGAAATGCCGCACGTGTGAGTCTACTATGCCGTGCGACGCTTCAAAGCGTCGCGCGGCATAGCTTACCCAACACAGAGGGCTTGTTTTGCTTTACAAAAAATGATTTTCAGGCCAGATCTTAACCAAAAGGGGTTAAGCCTGGCGATAGAAGGGTCCCTTCAAGAAAACTTGGTTTTTACCTTTGATCTTGAGCTTGGATGAAGATTGATTATAGTGGATGGACGTCGGCAAGGTTGATAAAGAAAAGAGAAATATGGATGTGTGTAGTAGATGGGTATATTGGGTGGTTAGGGTCTCAAAGTTAGTAAGGGACTAACTTTAATGGTGAGGAGAAAAATGGAGCAAAAGGCCTAGAGAATGTCTTTTGAGAGCAACATTCTCAAGACTTAGAAATGGGGAATGGGTATAAAAGCGAGAAGAGAGAGAAAGGGTATAATGGTGATCAAGGGCCATTTTCTCTTGAGTGGATGGGTGTATTTATAGGCAAGAGTCATGAATTTTGAATTTCAAATGTTAGAGGCATTTTCTGGGCGGGCCAGAAGTGTGTTTTCGGCTGAGCCATTTTGCAACTATGGCTCAAATAGGCGTGGCCAACAGCTTTCTGAGCCAGTCAGAACTTTACCCAAAATGCCGTGCGGCTAACCTCATGATCGCGTGCGGCGTAATTACTTTTGATACGCCGTGCGGTGTAGAGGTGTCACGTGCGGCATTACAGGTTCAGTCCAGGGCTTTTGGGCTTTCTCTGGGCTTTTTGGGCTTTTGACTTGTTTGGGGCTGAGGGTTTGTTTGGGCTGAGGATTTGTTTGGGGCTGAGGGAATCCTTTATTCAAGCTCGCAAAGGTCTCGTTTCCTTTATTTCATCATCGAGGTGGACAAAGACCCTTTGAAGTTCGGATTGGGGTGTCTACAGTAGTCCCTCTTTAACGTAACTCGGATATCATTGATTTGATACGAGTGACGCTTAAAGAATAGGCATCCCGATCCGTTGCTCTAAAGTCTTTGAACAAGGACAAAGTGCTCGAAAATGCAAGTAAATGACAAGGGTGGTCGCACTCGTGGAGCTGCCTATGTACCCCGTTTGTAGGGATCAGACCGACGTAGTTCAATTGGGACGGTGCAAGTAAAGTAAAATCATGCAGTAAACTTGAGAAGATTGAGTGCTAGTAGGGTGTCGCAAAGCGAACAAAGTGAAAAAATTCGAAGTGAGCCTTTTGAAAATCCGAGACGAGTCTTTGGGAGACTAAAAATTCGAGACGAGTCTTCGGGAGACTAAAAATTCGAGACGAGCCTTCGGGAGACTAAAAATTCAAGACGAGTCTTTTGAAAATCCGAGACGAGTCTTCGGGAAACTAAAAATTCGAGACGAGGCTTCAGGAGGCTAAAAATTCGAGACGAGTTTTCGGGAGACTAAAAATTTGAGACGAGCCTTCGGGAGGCAGAATTTGATTTGAGACGAGCCTTCGGGAGGCAAAATTTGATTTGATACGAGGTCATGACGAGTAACACGAATTCGGCGAGTCCTAGGGGACGAATACTACGAACAAATGCGAATACGGCGAGTACTCGGGGGACGGGAAGTTCTATGCGTCCCGGGGAACAAGAATCGGATAGTCCGATAATTAATGCACGACATTCTAAAAGATTTCTGCTGCAAAACGGCTGGGATATTTGATTTCCGAGATGATTTTGGTGGCTGGGGTGATCAATTCTCGAGGAGACTGAAGTTAATCCTCTGGAGTTAAAATGCCGTGCGGTGTACCACAAAGCCGTGCGGTATTTCAAATCCCATGCATCCGAGGACAGTTCGGCTGGTTTAAGAGTGCCCATTAATATAGGCGTGCCCTTTCGTCGGTTGGAACTGCTTTTAAAGGGATTGTGGTGCCTCATTCTATGCACCATTCTCTCAAGTCTCTCTACATTCCTATTCAACAGGTTATTTTCAAGACTCGAGCATGGCGGACAACGACTTGGCTGCACGGGTGACTTCCCTCGAGGCCGAGATGGGTCTCTACCGGGGGGAGATTGAGCAACTCAACCGGCAAATCGCAAGGCTCATCTCCACGATCCGTACCCTTCGCCGTGCCGTGTCAAACCTACAAGACTTCGCGTACGACCAACAGGACGGCAAGAACGATCCGTGGTTCGCACCGGAGTGCTTGTCCAGCGACACCGCAGAGGATTCCGAAGGGAATCCGAACGGTTCCGACGACCGTTCGGACGGGGCAAGCGACTGAGGTGGAGGGTCTGGAAGAAGAAGAGGAAGAAGAAGAAGAAGAAAGGCAGTAGAACCCTTTTCTGTTTTTTTTTCTTTTGTTTTTTTTTTTTTATCAATGAATGTAATAAAAATCCCGAGGATGGCCTCGGATTTTATGAAATGAACAAGTCCCCTTCTTTTCTCACTACTATTTGTCTGCTATTTTCTTTCTGCTTTTCTACATACGAACAAACTCGAACACGAACGCCGTTGTCAGGAACTTCCCTCAGAATCCAAACTATCAAAATAAACCAGTATGCCGCGCGTAGCATTTGAAATGCCGTGCGTCGTGACAACTCGAGAAGTTTCATACAGTCAGGTTGCTATGCCGTGCGCCTATACCCAGTATGTCGTGCGGCACACCTAACTTCAAACCCGGTCCATTTTCATTCCAAACGAACCGGTTCGAGAGAGGGGGGGTATATATGGGTGAGACATACACAATACGCTCACCAGTTTGAATTTCCCTCTTTCTCTCTCTCTCGTTCTCTCTGCATCTCTCTCCCTCTCTCCGGTCGTCTCTCTCTCTCTCCGACCATCTCTCTTTCTCTGCTCTCCACTCTCTCTCTCTCTCTCTCTCACAGCACTCTTCTATCTCTCTCGGCACTCTTCTCTCTCTCTGCTCTCTGCTCTCTCTCGGCTCTCTCTCTTTCTCTCACATCTCTCTCTCTCTCTCCATTGATCATGGATGATATTGACATGCCCGGCGGTGATCATCCGCCGAGGGTTGAGGTTACACCACCCTCTGTCTCTCCGGAGGGGGATAGACCAGCCCGGGGTGTGCCGGAGACCAGGGAGGCCTCGGCCCAAGCAGCCACGGCTGAGGGGGCTGCGGCTTTGGCCGCCGAGGCGGCCAGCGGTGGTGGCATTGGCAGTAGTAGAGAGGTGGTGGCCGGTTACGGCCAAGGCACGGGGAGTCTGAGTGTAGTGGAGCCTAGGGGTGAGGACGAGGCTATGGGCTGGGCGGAGGGTGTGGTTGGCTTAGAAGAGGGGGCCGTGGAGGCTCATGACAGCGACGGGTTGGTTGGAGCGGAGGTGGAGACTGAGGCTTCTCCTGTGAGAGAGCCTCGGGCTGACTTGGGGAAGGCCCCCGTTGTCGAGGAGGAGGTAGTAGAGGAGAGGGAGACACCGGCCATGTTTGTCGGCAGCGGTGAGGGTGCAGGGTCATCACGACCCGTAGGTTTGGGTGACTACTTGGAAACGGCGTCTTTGGAGGACTTGGTGGAGACCTTACAGGGGGTGCCTGGGTTAGCGGAGGCTCTACTGGAGTCTCGAGAGACAGAGCTCCGGGCTGAGCTTGAGGCTGGGGCCAGCGGGGAGCCACAGGCTGAAGAGGCAGCTGGAGGTGAGACAGTCCCTCGGAGGAGTGTCGTGGAGGAGGCGACGGAGGCCCTGAGAGGGCGAAGAGCTTACACTGGGGCGACCTACGTGCCTTTTCAGCACGTGGTGGTGCCTACTCTTTTAGACGCCTACAGGCCAGAGCGGCCTACGTACGATGAGGCCCTGGTTCTGAGGGACCCGCAGCAGCACCTTTCCTTGCGTCGAGACGAGGTATACTTTAAACACTTGCATTTCAAATTTCAATGTATCGTACTTTCATTTCCTTATTCGCCTATCGTATTTGCCTTGAATAGTATACCTGTTCACTGAACATTATCAACTTATTGCAATAGGCGATCTCTATCTCGTGTTACGGCGGTGCGGCCGACATGCCGACATTTTGGGAGAGGCTCCCCGAGGCCGTGAGGGGGATAGTGAGACAAGCGGGCTTTGGGAAGTTCGTCAGCGTGTTGACGAGGGCGAGCAACGATCGCCAGGTGGAGAGGGCACTTGCCGAGAGATGGTGGGACATGACGAATACGTTCCACTTCTCTTTTGGTGAGCTGACGGTGACGCCTCTAGACTTTGCTGCGATCACCGGTTTGAGGGTCGGGGGTGACCCTATCCCCTACGACGCTACTACGGGGAGGAGTGCGGAATTCCAGCGAGAGATGCTGGGGTACGTGCTGAGGGCGGAGAGGGAGGACGCCCAGTACGCCCAGCTCTTGGGGTTTTGGACTGAGGAGCTTCCGACGGACAGGGTGCAAGAGGAGCAGATGGCACAGTGTTTCTTGTTGTACTTGCTCGGTGCGTCCCTGTTTCCCAACAGGCGCAATCGAGTACACCTTTCGCTCCTACCGGCCTTGAGGGATGTCGGGGAGATCGCCCATTTTGACTGGGGCGGCGCAGCTTTGGGGGCGTGTTACGCCTTCATGGGGTCTCTTTCCCGGAGGGCGGGGAAGAGCCTCGGCGGTTACTGGAGAGTCTGGGAGGTACATTTCAAACTTCTCTTGTGTTTATTTGCCTTTCTATTCACTTATTGCATATCCTGTGCTAATTCTTGGTGTTTAATTCTGCAGCTGTGGACGTATGAGGTACTTGACATGTACCCTCCTGAGACCTTCTGCCCTAGTGACACAATACTCCCCCGGGCTCTGCGTTGGTCCAAGGAGTTCCGGGGGGTGAAGAAGGAGAAGGGCGATCTGAACGCTTACCGCCTCTTCCTGGACGAGCTGCGTCCTGACAGGGTATGACTACACCTTGCATGCTTCTATTCGAACCTCATGCTGATGTTGCATATCCTTGATTGCAAGTTCGCTGGCGTGTATGGGACCGATTCGAGCTCCCTTACTTGTTCCGGAGCAGGGAGGTGACGAGGAGGAGGGTGCTTCTAGAGTCCCCTTACAGCTGGCAGTGGTACCTGGGTGACCGGGTGTCACGTCAGTCGTTGAGGCTGGACGTTTTTTGAGTCCCTGGTCCCCTTCCTGCTTTGGTGCAGAGGACGAGTTAGTACACTCAGGAGGAGGTGGAGCGGTTTGTGCGATCGGACCTCGAGCTGGAGTAGCTTTTCCAGGCAGACGCTGACTACTCCGAGTACCGGGCTCGGTACTTGATGCCGAGCTTTGGGGTGCGAGCTGCTGCCTGGGAGGCGACGCTACGAGCGTCAGGTGGTGTGGGTGGCAGAGGTGGAAGAAGAAGGAGAGGAGGGAGAGGTAGAGGAGGTGGAAGAGGTAGGGGCCAAGGTGACAGCGCGGGCCCGAGCGGGGTCAGCTTGCCCCGACTCTCCTGGACAGTGGACGTGACGACTGCCCAGGGGGCTTCTAGTGTAGTGGTGGTGCCACGTCCCACAGCTACAGCCCCGGAGTTTCTTGCTCAGGTATGACACGTATTCTTTCGCCTTTTGTATGCACCTGCTTGTTGTCATTGTATACTCTAATCGGTTCTTCTCATTGTGCAGGCGACCCCGGAGTACGTGAGGGAGATGGCGGAGGCCATGATGGGCCTGGAGCAGCTGGTGAGGCAGTACGCCATGGGCCATGCCCCAAAGGTGCTTCTTCGTGCTGGCGGGACGATGGTAAGGCTCTCAAACTTTTTTCTTTACTTTTTATTGCCTATACTATGATTACAATACAAATAATGAATGTCATTTTATTACAGGCTGGAGGAGGGGCTTCACGTGGGCTGTGCAGGAAGTTTGTGCGCATGCAAGCGCAACAGGCTTCTTCTGCTGGCTCTCGGGAGGAGCCTCCGTCGAAGAGGCCATGTCTCTCAAAGGGGACTGAGGGTGAGCCTATCGACGTCTCCGACAAGACTGAGGAGCCCACAGACGTTGACCTGGGGGACACCTCAGGGAGCACTGTGCCCAAGGCGACGGGTACTCAGGAGGTGGCCAGTTCCCAGGCGGAGGAGGTCTCCGAGGAGGACGAGGATTAGAGTTGAGCTCGACCTTTTGTTTGTTTTTGCTTTTGCCCTTTTAGTGGAGCCTGCGTGCTTCTTTTTGGGAGGGTGCCTGTTTACCCTCGATAGATAGGTCTTTTGAGCATTGGGCTTGCACGCCTTCTTTAGCTTTGTACTTCGACTCATGAATATTTTGGAATTATATATATGAGAATTTGTCTTTCAATGTTCATGCCATTCAATTCCTTTTATTTGTATAAAGAATATTGAATAATTAAAACATTAACCAGAGTGCACAACTAGTCATGGACTCAAGATTTACAGTATGTTGACGACGAAATAGAAATTAAAGAAAGTAAATGATTAACTCTGAAGAATTAACGCCAAACGCAAAAATTTACATGAATGCCCTTATTACCGACTCTCATAAGATCACACATGACAATAACGACCTTCAAGACTTGACACCTGGCTAGAAATCTTGACCTCGTGTTTGAAAACCGCTTGAAAAGCCAGAAAATGTGGATTTTAGAAGGTGGCATTCTCAAAATTTAACTTCGAACACGAAACGGAACTTGGACCAGGTCACTTTTGACCATTATGACCTGTGGGACTCGAAAGATCAACTTGGAACGACTTGAAACGGATTTCGATACCTTGACACGGCTTAAGAAACAGATTTTATCGACTTTTGGTGTCACGACCTCGAATTTTAAGAGTTGACTCGAAGCGGAACTTCCCCGAAGTCCCAAATACCCATTGAGGTGTGTTCTGGGGGTTGGTGATGCCTGAAAGTGCCCTGAATTGATTTCAAACCTCTGCTGTCAAAGTCTGTAGAAATGCAGACTTGATATGCCGCGCGGGGCTCCAAAGCGCCGTGCGGGATTTCATCTGACCCCGCGGCGTATCCGTGTTATGCCGTGGTTTTTCCCTCGGATTTGTTATACCGCGCGTTACTCCAATATGCCGTGCGGCACTATTTTCCTGACAGCCTGCCATTTGCTGCTTCCCAAGACAGATTGCACGATGGTTGAAGTTTGACCTATTCAATGGCATTTCCGAGCCAGTGCATGTCTGCTTTGTTCTTTTAGGGCATGACCAAGCTTTTCCCTATGCAAGACCCATGGAAAATTTACACTTTTGGAACCCGAGACTCTTTGAAAGTTGAAGTTGTCCCTTCTATCCCTCCTATAAATTCAGGTCTTGGGCCTCAAACTAACCATATCTCTCTTAGTCTTTCACCTTCCTCAAGCCTTCACTTCCTCCCAATGGCTCTTTCTCTCACCGGTTCACTACGCCCATGGTTGGTTTCTATGGATGGGGTCGATTGGCTCAACTTTCGAGCACATGGTCTCTACTCCATGAGATACCTTCGCAACATCCGCCTTCGTCCCGAGCTCTTGAGGGCTGCCACAAGTCTTTGGGACCCAGAGGTGCACGTATTTCGCTTTGGTGATCAAGAACTCTACCCCACAATAGAAGAGTTCTGCGCCTATCTTGGCGGTTTTGGCTCCGGTGAGGTCATTGTCCCTCCTGTGCGCGAGAATATGTCCAAGGTTCTTGCTGCCTCCCTAGGGTTGAATGACGGTGTTGCTCGTTACTTGGTTAGCAACGGTCACCTCAACGTGATGCGCCTCATTGAGATGTTCTCTCCTCTTGGTGACCTTGCGGACACGACCTACCACACTTGGCGCATGACCGCTCTTTGCATGTGCTTACTTGCTGCCTACTTCTTGGTTCCTTCCACTGGTCATGCTAGCTCGGCGTTGGTCAGCATTGCGGTGCAGATTGAAGCACGGAAGGATGTGATCCCAATGGTATTGGCTGAAACGTTGATGGGCTTGGACAAGGTTCATTCTGGAGAGACTGAGACCTTTGGGGGTAGTCCTCTTCTCTTACAGGTTGGCTTCTCACTCAGCTCTCCCTTTTCGGGTTTTTCTCACGTTTTCATTTTACCTTGACGCTCGGCTTGGCTTTCTACGGTTTCTTACTTGTTTTCTCTCTTTTTGCAGATTTGGCTTTGCGACAAGGTGAATGTGATGACTCTCCCTCCTGGCAACTTGGTGTATGAGGCTAGGTTATTGTCCTCTTGGTGCTTTGAATTTGCAGAGAAGGCGAGCTTCCGAGTAGGTCAACTTCTTCAAACGTCAGCGGGCTGAGACTATTTCCTGGAGATGCTCATGGCTTGACCTTCCACCTATGGCTGTACACTATATGGGCCCTCAATGGGTGGTTCTTGCTGGTTTGGAGGCTTTTACCTTCTACATCCCCTATCGGATTCAGCGTCAGCTTGGCTTGAGACAGGAGGCTCCTGCAGAGGTCCTGGTGGATGTAGTTCTGCCTTTCTTCTGCCATTCAGCTCTTTGCAACTACCAGCGATTCTGGAGGTCTCGTGAGGTGACTGATGCTCATCCTTACCCATCTATGGCGGTGCGCGGGAGTTATAGGAAGTGGCTCAGGAGAGACATTGCTGCAAGAGCGAGGGCCCAAGGAAACTGACTCGATCTTACTACCCTGACCGTTGAATAAATCGTGGACCCTCTTTTATTGTATTGCACTTTTATTTTCAAAAATCATGCTCAGCCCTATGTATTAGAAGCAGTTATTTCAATAAAGTGAGTTACAGAGGGTCTCCCCCTCTCTGATTCCGCCTTTTTGAATTCTGTCAACCTGGATTTTGTTTTGATTGATTGTGACCGAGTCTCATAGTAAAACTGCCTACGTATCCTTTTTGGTGAAGGAATTAGGTCATGACGTAGTTTAAGGATAGGGTTCGCTCTGGTTTTGACACTCTCCTTTTGCGCTCTAATTTTTGCCTAGTACCGCCCTTTCGGGTTTTTAGCCTAGCGAGCTCGTTAATTGTATGCCTTAACTTTTGCCTAAGATGCCCCTGCGGGTTTTCATCCTAGCAGGCTTTTGCTCTAACTTTTGCCTGGAACTGGCCGCCCTTGCGGCTTTCAGCCCAGCGAGCTTCTCTCAGGGGTAGTAGCGCTTGAGTTGATCCAGGTTGACCAGGGTTGAGAATTCGTTTCCGTCCAAGTCAATGAGTTGCGTAGCTCCTCCAGACAGGATGATCTTGATGATGTAAGGCCCAGACCACTTTGGTCAAAACTTTCCTCGTGGATCAAAGACTGGTGCTTGGATCTCCTTTAAAACCATGTCGCCTTCTGCTAGGTCCCTGGGCTTTACCTTTTTGTTGAATGCGCGCACGATTCTCCTTTGATATCCTTGAATATGGTAAAGTGCCCTCAAACGGCGTTCGTCGAACAGCATAAGTTTTTCACATCGGTTACTCAACCAATCTGCCTCTTGGACATTACATTCGATCATAGTTCGGAGGGATGGAACCTCTAACTCTATGAGAAGTACAGCTTCCATACCGTAAACCAAAGAGTACGGAGTCGCCCCCGTTGGTGTACGTACAGACGTGCGATATCCCCATAATGCCAACGGTAGTTGTTCGTGCCAATCTCTCGCAGATTGAATGGTCTTTTCCAGGATGGTTTTGATTGTTTTGTTGGCTGCTTCCACGGCCCCATTGGTCTGCGGTTGATAGGTTGTTGATTCATGTACTTGGATCTGGAACTCATCCAAGACTTCTCTGGCTCGACCTTTGAAGTGAACCCCGTTGTCGGACACGAATGCCTGCGGGACCCCGTATCGATATATGACGTTTTGCTTGATAAAGTGCGCGACTTGGACTGCGGTCAGGGTTGCATACGAGGCTGCTTCCACCCACTTCGTGAAGTAATCAATAGCCACAAGGATGAACTTATGGCCATTAGAGGCTACTGGCACAATCCTTCCAATGACATCAATACCCCACGTCGAGAAAGGCCATGGCGAGGTCATTTGCTGTAGCTCATGTGGTGGAACGTGCGTGAGGTTAGCGTGGATCTGGCACTTATGACACCGTCGTACGTATTCTACACATTCTGTCTCCATGGTGGACTAGAAGTAGCCCTGTCTCAAAATCTTTTTGGCAAGCATCATACCATTCATGTGAGGACCGCATACGCCCTCGTGGATTTCCTCCATCACTCTTTTTGTTTCCGCACCATGGATACACAGCTTGTGAGTGCCACAGTGAGATCTTCGGTATAGATTTACTCCACAGATGATGTATTGAGCTGCCATTCTCCGAAGAGCGATTCTGTCTTTCTTGCTAGCCCCAGCGGGGTACTCCCCCCTTTCTACAAATCTCCAGATATCATAAAACCAAGGGTGACCATCATCGGGCTCGTTAATGATCATGACATGCTGGTACACCGGGGTATCCCTTTGCTCGATCACAATTGGCCTTAGCTTTACACAGACAGGGATTTCGACCATGGAGGCCAATGTCGCCAAGGCATCGGCGAATTGATTTCTGAGTCTCGGGACATGAGTGAAAGTTACTTTACTGAAATGGGGAATGAGATCTTCGAGATCTTGATGGTATGGCTTTAACTTCTCTTCCTTGACCTTCCAATCACCGTTCGCTTGAGAGACAACCAAGTTTGAGTCTCCCACAACTTCCAATTTTTCTATACCAATTTCAATGGCTGCTTCCATGCCTACAATACAAGCTTCGTATTCCGCCTGATTGTTGGTGACCTCGAAGTTAAGCTTGAATGCAAGTGGGATATGCGACCCATCCGGTGAAATCAATAGCACACCGATCCCAAATCCTTTCTGATTGGCCGCTCCATCAAAATACAACCGCCACACATCCTCGGCCACGGTCATTATGTCTTCATCAGGGAACTTGAATTCAGCATCTTCCCCTCCCTCGACTGGACAGTCGGCTAGGAACTCCGCGACAGCTCTTCCCTTCACCGACTTTCTGGTGACATACTTTAATTCGAATTCTGCCAGCATCAATAGCCATCGTGCCATTCTTCCTGTGAGTGCCGGCTTCTCGAATAAGTACTTCAAAGGATCCATTCTGGATATCAACCTTACCGAGTAGGCCAGCATGTAATGTCTCAACTTTCTGAAAGCCCAAACGAGCGCCCAACACGTCTTTTCTAATGGAGTATAGCGTTCTTCGGATCCGACCATCTTTTTGCTAAGGTAGTAGACAGCTCTTTCAACCCCATCGTCTCCTTCCTGTGCCAGCATACACCCCATGGAAGACGGAGTGACTAACAAGTATAGGATCAAAGGTTTTCCTGGTTCTAGTGGCATCAAGACTGGCGGATTCCGTAGATAAGCTTTGATGGCCTCGAAGGCTTGCTGACATCTGCTGTCCCATACAAATGGTATTCCCTTCTTGAGCAGGCGAAATATGGGTTCACATGTTGAAGTCAATTTTGCAATAAACCTGCTGATGAATTGTACTTTGCCGAGGAAACTCCTTACATCTTTCTCTGTCCGTGGTGGTTCCATTTCCAGAATGGCATTAATCTTCGATGGATCGACTTCGATGCCACGAGTGGTGATCACAAACCCAAACATTTTCCCTGTAGTGACTCTGAACGTGCATTTAGCCGGATTGAGGCGCATCCTGTATTTCCTTATTCTTTCGAAGAATTTTCTGAGTGCGGGTAAGTGGCCTTCTCGCTCCTTTGCCTTAACGATCATGTCATCCACGTAAACCTCCACCTCTTTATGAATCATGTCATGCAACAAGGTTGTAGCAACTCGTTGATAAGTGGAACCGGCATTCTTCAGCCCAAAAGGCATGACCCGATAGCAATAAGTTTCCCACTCAGTGACGAACGTGGTTTTCTCTCGGTCTTCCGGGGCCATGAGAATCTGGTTATACCCTGAAAAACCATCCATAAAAGAAAGCAAAGCGTGTCCCGCGGTGTTATCAACTAGCACATCAATATGTGGCAAAGGGAAGTCATCCTTGGGGCTAGCTTTGTTTAAGTCCATGAAGTCCACACAGACCCTGATTTTGCCATCCTTTTTTGGAACAGGAACAATGTTCACAACCCATTGGGGGTATTTAGTTACCATTAGGAATTCAGCATTAATTTGTTTGGTTACCTCCTCTTTTATTTTAAGCACCCAGTTGGGCCTCATGCGCCTCAGCTTTTGTTTTACTGGCTTTGCATCAGGATAAAGGGGAATCCGGTGTTCCACGATTTCAGGATCGATTCCGGGCATATCAGCGTGCGACCATGCAAAAACATCTTCGAATTCTTTTAGCAAATTTACAAGAGCCTGATGCTCTTCTTCTGACAGTGCGGAACTAATCTGAACTACTCGGGGATTCCCTTCATCTCTCAAATTTATTAAAACAACCTCTTCTTTTATAGGCTGAGCATGCCTTTCGTCTTTCCTTTCGATTATGGACCGAATTTCTTTAGGGATTTCCCCATCGAAACCGATCTCTTCATCATCGGGGTCGACATAATTTATTTCAAAGTCAGGAAAGTAAGCAAAACCAGATTCATTTATTTCATCATAAGCAGAGGCCTCGAGGGCACCATACACACGGGTAGACTCGAATTCAAAATACAGACTCTGAGGAGTTGGGCCAAGAGGCACCGACTCAGACTCAATAGACTCAGAAGACTCGGAGGACTCTAAGGACTCAGATTCAGACTCGGGCTCATGACTGGTTGCCCTTGGTATGAAAGTCCAGTTCTTATAATCCCCAGCGGCATCCATGATGAGCGAAGTCGGGTCTTCGGGGGCCTCATGCCCCAGCATTTGCACTTCTGCTTCCATGGCTATACCCAATGGTTCGTCTTCCTCAAATAAGGTCGCCAGACTACCCAGGGCAAAGGTTTCAACCCAGTCAGCTATCTTTGCTTGTTTGATCACTGCTTCCAATTCTTCATCACTTTCCGGCCAGACATCGTTAGCGAATATCTCAAACCCCGGTAGGAAGGTGTTGGTTTGTTCCAGAATGGTTCCGGCTGTCCTTGGTAAATCTGCTTTGCCTTCTCACTAACAAAATAATCCTCCAATCTATCCCCCTTCTTTTCTTTCATGTCCTCCGAAGGGTGGTATCCCAAGCCTGTTATGCGGGTTAAAGTTCCCTATTCTTCAAACTGCGCAGGCCCCTGGAGATTCTTTCCCAACCCCAAACCTGGCATGTATGACATTTTCTTCATTATCTTTATGGCGACATTACTGATGACGAAGTCGTCATCGATCTTGACAGTGAAAACAGAATTAGAGGTGTCAAGCGAGAAGCCGCCTAAAGCAATGTCCTCCTCCCCGTGTTGTATCTCCAAGAGTGGGGCATTGTCTTCAACGAGAGCATGAATCCCAGAGTCGCCATGAATGGTGAGCATCCCAGTCTCAAGTCCCAGTCTAATTTTCTGATGGAGTGTTGAAGGAACAGCCATGATGTCAGGTCGATGCAGCCAAGGTCTTCCCAGCAGTAGATTGAAAGAAGCGGGAATGTTTACCACATGAAACTCTACCTCTGTTTGGTAAGGTCCGAAAGTCATCGGAAGCATGAGGGTTCCAACCACATCCCAACGAGTGTTGTCATATGCCCGGACTTTGACTTCTGATGGAGAGAAATCATTATTTTTGTACCTCAGGCAATAGGCAACACGGAGTGGACAAACGTTGATTGCCGATCCATTATCAATCAGGATCACTGGTACCCATTTTCCGTGGCATTTCAGAGTGACATGGAGTGGCCGATTGTGATCAGTTCCTTCAGTGGGTAAATCTCGATCAGTGAAGGTAATGGCATGTTTGATGGGTATGGTCTTGATGAGTGCTACGAGTTCGTCAGGGGTTATGGTGGAAGGAACTTTTAGGTGAGATAGGGCTTGGATGAGTCCTTCGCGATGGCGGGTGGAGTGAACGAGCACGTCCCAAACAGACATTTTGGCTTGAGTCTGCTCAAGTTGGCGCTTGATCATTCCTTCAGGGTTTTTCTCTGGGCGAGAAGGCTCCTTAGCTAGTGGGGCAAAGGGTTGGAAAGTATCTTTGATTGGGGTAACGAAAGGGTTGGAAGGTTCTTTGGTCAGTGGAGCTGGAGGGTTGGAGGGTTCTCCAATTTGAAGATTAGGGGGTTGATAGATTCGACCACTCCTGGTCAATTGACCAATCTGTTGGTATTTAGACTCCTCATTCCACAAATCAGCAAGGGCCTTGCGCTTGTTTCCAATAATGGTGTCTTGGAGATTGGCAGCCAAGTCAGCGATAACTAAATCTTCCCATAGATCCTCGGGCTTCCATTTCTCAGCTTCTGCCACTGCCCTGTTTACGGTCCATTCTTCATTTCCCACCTTTATGTTAATGATCTCTGTATTTTCCCACGGATTCGTTTTAGCCCTTGGTTCATCTTCCCACAGATTCATCATGGCGACATCAGCGTCCTTCGGGAAAGTGACGGATGACTCCGATTTAGCTTCATCTACCAGGTAATCCATTGGGTCAAACTCATTGCTCTCCACCTCTTCTTCTGGCCCTGGTGGTTCTGGATACGGGACGAGACCTACATTGTTGTACGGATCATTGATGATGAGGTCGTGGAGGTAAGAGGGATTCGGTTGAAATGGAGCAGGTTCGGGCCAATTGTAGGCTGTCGTCTGAGGTTGGTATTCTTCTGCAAATAGCATGGGTATAGAGAAGGTATCCAGGGGATCATTCCAGGCCAAGAGTTGGTATTCATCTGGGATTGGGCTCCATTCCCATTCAGGCATCCCTGGAAAGTACTCGTTTTGGTTTTCGAACATCATGTACAGAGAAAACCCATCAAAAGAATCATGATGAATGTTTTGCCAATCAATTTCCCATCTAGGTTCAAAGAATGGGTTCACGTCTCCTTGAAAATTGGTGGCCTCGAATTCCTCCCAATCAGCAATCAAATCTCCCCATTCCCAAAGGAAGCAGAGAGCAGTCTCTTCAGGAATTTCCACAACAGGCTTTGGTTCGGTATCAGGGATGATGAAAGGGGTAAGATCAAAGTTTCGGACAATTTGGCTCTCGATTTGGGTGATTTGGTTAATATGGAATGGGGCATTATGTTGTGGCAAGGGATTTGTCATGGTGTTTGGTTTGTCTGAAGGAGGGGTGTCAATGACTTTATTGTCAATGAGATTTTGAATTTCATGACGGAGGTGGATACAATTGTCAGTGGTATGGCCAGGCATTTGGTGGAAATCACAGTAGACATTCTGGTTCAGGTTAGGTGGAATGGTTTGTGGTGGCGGGAGGGGGTTCAGCACTCCCACTTCGGTAAGCTTCTTGAGTAAAGCGGATCTAGGAGTGCTAAACTGGGTAAAGACTCTATTTTGGGACTTTGGTTTTTCGGAAATTTGGTTTACTTCTGCCGGTTTTGTGGATGAGGCTCCAGCCTGATTGGTATTCCCGAAGAGGACATTGCTGTTTCCCGAATATACCCTTTTGGACTTTGATCCTGATTCCTTCTTCTCCAATGTACCATCTTGTAGGGCCTCCTCTACAGCCAAGCCTGAGTCATAGAAAGTTTCAAAATTTGGGACTGCCTGGGAGAGGACCATGTATGGGGCAAAAGAGCTTGGCAGGTTTTTGGTGATGATCCTTATCTGTTCCTTCAAATCTGGTTTGTTTTGCATCTGAGCGGCCTTAGCCCTCCAACATTTTACAAAATCAGCGAAACTTTCTTTCTCATCCATCTTGGTGCTCTCTAGTTCCCTTGTGGTCATCTTTAAATCAACGTTGAAATCATATTGAGCCACAAATGCTGTCCCAATGTCTTTCCAAGTCCTTTTCTTAGAGGGTTTAAGAGTAAGAAACCATTGCAGGGCTGGTCCTGACAGAGATTCATGGAATAGCTGAGCCATGGCTTCCTTTTCGATCCCCCTCATGGTGAGTGAACCAACATACCCTTGGAGATGCACCTTTGGGTCTCCGGTACCATCAAACTTCGCAAAATCCACGCCCTTGAACTTTTCTGGTAACTTAGCGTTGGGGAACAAGCATAATTTATTCATGTCAATTTCTCCTCTTCCTAATCGCTTATTTTTTTGCACAGATTCTTCCAACTTACAAATTTTAGCCATAAGGGTGACTAAATTGGGATCAACTGCTGGTGTATCTTTGGCCGGTGTCTCACCCTTGGATAGGTCAGGTTTAACTAGGAGCTTGTCACAAACCTCCTGCATAGACTCCATCATCAAATTCATGTCATTTTTCATGGATGCAACCGAGGCTTTGAGTTGCGTATCCATGCCAGCAAGGGATTGCCTAAACTGGGCGTCCATGGCGGCCATGTTCTGTCTAAGCTCCTCTACCCCATTTCCTTGATCAGCCATTGGCAAGGGACTTTCAGGTGACAGTTCTGCTAGAGACTCCTATATTGCTAATCTTGGCGAAACCGCTAATGATGACTGCCCTTCCTGTTCTATGTGGACCTCAAACAGTTGGGTTCCTTCCAGGGTGTTTATGCGAACCAACCTTTGGGACGGACGAAACCAATTGGGTATAGCCTCTTCTTTTCGCAGGTGACCAATGTTTCTGAACTGGCAACAAGGCAAAAGGAAGTAACTCAGAACCCATCCCGAGTGTTTGTCCTACCTTCTACACGTCTCCTAAATCCTAAGACCTACCGTGACTTGGGTCTCACTTGAGGCATTTGTACAAAAGATTTCTGATGGCCCGGGTAGGTACTGTCAGACAGGTTAAATTCCGATCGCTTCGGAACCAGAGCCAATCTCCTTACCTTGACCATCCGAGACAGAGCAATGTGACCGTCAGAATCCAGATACGCATATCCTCAAGGTTAGTCCCAAGTCAAGGGAGCCGTTCGAGCACGGCAAACACCAGAGGTATCGCAACCTCCATGGATTTAAGGTCTCCTAGACCGACCGGAGTAATCTTAGGATTTCTATAGAAGCCCCATCCTCTAGCCCACAAAATGCATGAATGATATGTATGTACAGAAAAGAAATGCACACAAGCATAATATAACACATAAGTCCTAGCCACGGGTTCCTGTCCTAGTTGGGAAAGTTCTATGGCTAAGTACAAGTGCAGAAGGCCGGTTTTGGTCTCAGAAGGGTTCCCCGGACTAAAGTCAAGATGTACTACCCCATGTCAAGTGTATTGCAAGACAATGATCGAACAGCACGATGGCCCATCATAGTCGAGGGTTGCTAGGCATCCCGGGAGAGCTTGTCACCGGTAAACCGGGCAAGATTGCCGAGACGCGCTAACGAGGCTTGTGCGGTGCATAGTGTAAAAGAAAGTTAAATTTTCCAAATTGCATTAAGTCCCCCAAGTAAAATGCCTTTCAAGTTTGGCCCTCTTGATTATTCAACACTCTTTTATTCTTTCTTTCTTCTTCTTTTTTAAAAAAAAGAAGTAAAGTATTGAATAAAAGTCCCCAACAGAGTCGCCACTGTGGGCTCCCGCGCTCGGCGCGTTCGAAGAGTCGCCACCGGGATTTTTGAGATGGATGATCCGAGAAACCGAGAGTTTGTTTTGAAAAGAAAGGCTTTTGATCTAGCGAAACCATTGAGATTTTGGATCCGGGGGCCACGTTACGAGCGAGGAAGGTTTTGTTGAAAAAGCACCCCGCTCGCCCGGCGAAAACCGGTCTCTACTAAGCATTTTAAATGGGGGATTTAATACCATTTGGAAAGCCTCAAAAACATATACGGGAAAGGGGAACAAGATGGAGTATATCACGTTGTCGTGCGAGTGGTGCTTACTGTACAGAAATGATGAAAGATGATGCGACGAACATATAGATAAGGAATGTTGTTAAACAAGCTGTCTGGATCATCATCTGACGCACGTCATAACATTATACGACGCACGGCCATATGCTATGCCGCGCGTTGTTCTAATCTCGTCCTCAAGCTGTCAAAGATTTTCAAAGCCTCGCGCGGTATACCCAGTATGACGCACGGTGTTACTTTTAAAATTTCAGAAAACTCACAGCCGTCAGATCATCTCAGAACTGTACCTCTCCTTCAAGCCATAAGTAGAAAAACACTTTTAAATGCATTTGTTTATTCAGAATGACTATGAAAGTTCATTTGTGATAATGAAACATGGCTTGTAGATATGGTCTCATTCCGCAACTACAAATGACAAATAGGAACAGATCCAGTGAAGACGATCATGATCCAGACAGTTTGAACAAGGAAACAGCAGTTAACTGAAATGCCGCACGTGTGAGTCTACTATGTCGTGCGACGCTTCAAAGCGCCGTGCGGCATAGCTTACCCAACACAGAGGGCTTGTTTTGCTTTACAAAAAATGATTTTCAGGCCAGATCTTAACCAAAAGGGGTTAAGCCTGACGATAGAAGGGTCCCCTCAGGGCCAGGGCAGAGCCTAGCCCAAGAAAACTTGGTTTTTACCTTTGATCTTGAGCTTGGATGAAGATTGATGATAGTGGATGGACGTCGGCAAGGTTGATAAAGAAAAGAGAAGTATGGATGTGTGTATTAGATGGGTATATTGGGTGGTTAGGGTCTCAAAGTTAGTAAGGGACTAACTTTAATGGTGAGGAGAAAAATGGAGCAAAAGGCCTAGAGAATGTCTTTTGAGAGCAACATTCTCAAGACTTAGAAATGGGGAATGGGTATAAAAGCGAGAAGAGAGAGAAAGGGTATAATGGTGATCAAGGGCCTTTTTCTCTTGAGTGGAGGGGTGTATTTATAGGCAAGAGTCATGAATTTTGAATTTCAAATGTTGGAGGCATTTTCTGGGCGGGCCAGAAGTGTGTTTTCGGCTGAGCCATTTTGCAGCTGTGGCTCAAATAGGCGTGGCCGACAGCTTTCTGAGCCAGTCAGAACTTTACCCAAAATGTCGTGCGGCTAACCTCATGATCGCGTGTGGCGTAATTACTTTTGATACGCCGTACGGTGTAGAGGTGTCACGTGCGGCATTACAGGTTCAGTTCAGGACTTTTGGACTTTTGACTTGTTTGGGGCTGAGGGTTTGTTTGGGCTGAGGATTTGTTTGGGGCTGAGGGAATCCTTTATTCAAGCTCGCAAAGGTCTCGTTTCCTTTATTTCATAATCGGGGTGGACAAAGACCCTTCGAGGTTCGGATTGGGGTGTCTACACCCACCTTAAGGCACAATCTTTCGTTAAGGCTAAGAGAGTTTATATTGAGAATTTCTAATCAAAGGATACCTTGAAGAGGATGGGGAAGAGAGTGAGTCAGGGTGCGCTAGCTAATTCAAACTCTTTAATATTGAACCAACTATAGAAAATTTAACTGAAATTTCTTCTAGAAACAAGATAACTTGATCGTACTCCTCATCGAGGCATCACTTTCATGTTCATCCTATCAAGCTAAGAAAGTAGAATATACAACCACAAAAATCAAGAAAAAGCATCAATGCCATGATATTGGAATCTTAGATGACAGTAAATGGATTCTGGCTACTCCGGTTGATGCATCAAGAAAATGAAGCCACAAGCTCAGTATCAAGAAAGAGTGGAGTGTAGGATTTTAGTGTTAAATGTGTCCTGGGCATTTGAGACACGGGAATTGAGAAGACCGAAACACGCATCAGGAATTCAAGATACGTATATGTTTCTTCCCAGCAGCTTCAACATACCATGATTTCCATGCTGCACGCACGATAATGACCAAAAAGGTCAGTAAGAGCTGCGATACAATCAACAGAACCCATATTAGTTGTTGCATCAGTTGGATCCAGTCTACAATATACATGACTCAGACTCAAACTCAAACTGGAAAAATCCAAAACCATCAAAATGGTCTAAAAGTTGAAACCGCGTAATAATCCACAATTGGGGAAATTATAACAAAATTAGTGCCGAGCAACAGGCCATAAGGGCAGAGTGCGGCCAACTGACTATTGTAACTTGGCTATAGGCAGAGGAATAAAGATTATGGTTTGGATAATTTGTATCAGCTCTAAAGCTTGTGAGTGATGATAAGTAACACATCACACAAGACGATAGCCAAAAAGAATGTCGCGGAAGAGAGTTCATAATCTGCTGAGCAAAAAAAAAAAAAAGAGAGAGAGTTCATAATCTTGTCACTACTTCGAACCATTTTTCACAAGCAGTAGCAAAACCATTCACAAAGTTGGCTTTGAATGGACTTTGAACCATTTTTCACAAACCCTAATTTCTGGTTCGAAATTTCTGCAGTCACAAAACCCTAAACCCTAATTTCTGGTTCAAAATTTCTGCACTCCCTTACCCTAATTTCTGGTTCCAAATTCCAGGAAAAAAACCATTGGAAATACAGACATCCGAGAGAGAGAGAGACCATTGGAAATAGCATTCTACGCAGATTAATTTTTTTTTAGCATTTTACAAATCAATTTATGGGTTACCCAACTCGACTCGAACGACATTTGAAAGAGAGATATTCGAGATACCTTTCAAACGGGTTACCCAACTCGAATCGTTCTCTTCTTCGTCGTTCGACCTTCTTCTTCTTCGTCGATCTGGTTCGATTTACCCTAACCCTAATCGAGTAAGAGAAAAAAACCCTGTATATCAGTGAGATAAAGAATGATCCAGAGAGAGAGAGACCTTGGTGGTGGCGGTCATCGGGCGTCGATTGATCTTCAGTCGTTCTCCTCTTCGCGTTCGATTCTTCTTCTTTCTTTTTCGTAGTGAGGAATCGGTTCACTCTGGAGGGTTTTGTTTCAACAGGTTCATTTTCCCCTTAATAACCCGCGAGCTCCCCACTTCCGAATCCAGCCGTCAGATTAGATCCAACGGCTCTGGTCCGAGTCCCGCATTTTGCTTGCCATCCGGGATCCCTTAGGGGAACCGGAGTGATATACACTCCTATATATATATATATACGGGGCGGTTCAAGGGACACTCAAAAAAATACCTAAAAAAACACTCCAAATCTCAATCTCATAGTTTTCGATCAAATTTTTATGATTTGAGCCGCTCAATGTGTGCAGAACGTGATTTTAAGGATACTCGCGAGAAATCAGCAAAAAAAATTACGGGGAAGTGTTTGTTTTGAGCAGTTTTTAATTGAACCGTTCATTAAATCTAATCTAAAAACTGCTTAGATCAAGCCTTTTTCGGTCATTTTTTTTGCTAATTTCTCGTGAGTACCCTTAAAATCATATTCTGATCACATTGAGCGGTTTGAATCATCAAACTTTGATCCGAAACTATGAGATATTTTTTTAGGTGTCTCTTGAATCGCCCCGATATACATATATATCGGGGACACCTAAAAAATGCTGTTAATTTTGCCACTCCCTTTTTTGTTAACGTCACTCCCCTGCAAGTGTATTTTTGGTGCAAAAATACACTTGTAGGGGAGTAGCATTAACAAATTAGGGAGTGGCAAAATCATTTCCCCTAAAAAAAACACCCCAAATCTCAATCTCATAGTTCCGATCAAATTTTGATGATCTTGCAGAACGTGAATTTAAGGGTACTCGCGAGAAATCGGTAAAAAATATAACCAGGAAGGACTTGATCCGAACAGTTTTTCATAAAAATGCATTTATAATGTTTTTATAAAAAAACTACTCGGATCAAGTTCTTCCCGGTCATATTTTTTGCCAATTTCTCGCGAGTACCCCTAAAATTTCGTTTTAAACACATTGAACGATTCAGACCATCAAACTAAAAATTTTATTTGCAGCTTTAGACCTGTATGAGAGCATAAATATATGATATTATTGAGTCGTTAAGGCTCGTGAACAAGCTCGAATTCGACTCAAACCTAGGCAAGCTTGATTCAAGCTTGGCTTCTCAAATTTTCATTGAGTTCGGCTTGAACTTGAGTTCGCTAAAAAAACTTATTTTTCATTGAGTTTGGCTCGGGTCGACTCGTTTACAACCCTATATATGGCTAGTCTTTTCTTTCTTTTTTACTCTGAATGCATGAATTAATGATACGTCAACCTTAAGAAATGGACATCCATGCAAGTTACTTTAGTTGATACAGCTCATTAGGAGTTAATTTCTATACTTGTTTCATTCAAGTATACGCACCACCATTCTCAGCTATGTGGTAGAGTAAAAATTCGTTTTAAGTTGTTGCTTTGACTTGCTAATTGAGTGAACTAGACTCAATTAATTAGCCAGCTATGCCACAGAGGAATAAGTGCAATTTAATGTATATCCTCAAGATACATTAGATGTATATCAGTCCCCTTCTATTAAGGACATTCTTAATTTGCTAAGTTAAGGGCCTTATGAGTTTGGCATTGTTCCCAATCAAAGTTTGATAATCCGAATCGTTCAATGTGTTTAAAACTTGATTTTAGGGATACTCGCGAGAAATCGGCAAAAAATGACCAAGAAGGGCTTGATCCGAGTAGTTTTTTTTTATATATAAAAAACGCTATAAATGCATTTTTATGAAAAACTGTTCGGATCAAGCCCTTTCCGGCCATATTTTTTACCGATTTATCATAAGTACCCTTAAAATCACGTTGTACACATATTGAATGGTTCGGATCATCAAAATTCGATCGGGAAAGGAAAAGTTCTTAACTTAGCAAGTTAAGAAAGTCCTTAGTAGAAGCTTGGTGTGTGTGTGTATAATGATAAAACCTAAAAAAAAAATAAGGAATTGAGTTCTACACTCACTCGAAAGTCAAATATTCTAAATTTTAGGGCCATTGAAAGTTTGTCCAATCATTCACTTCAGAACTCCGGAATTAGTTAACGTACGCAAAAACTGGCCCGGACATCGATTATTAAAAAAAATGATAGTGTGGATATATCAACTTGATCGTTTCTATATATGCCTTTGTGAAAGAGAATGAGTTAAATTTTCTTTTGCTAATAAAAAAAGAAGAAGAGAGAATGATTAGCAAGAAAGAGAAGGCAAAAATATTCATTTAATCATAGGTAAAAGTAGATTTGCGAATCTTATGTATTGGTTTGTGTGTATATTGACATATATAGGTCATGTTTGGTAGTCATTCTATTTTCTGTTTTCTGTTTTCATTTTCAGAATTTTCAAAAGTTAACTTTGAAAATTTGTTTGGTGCACTACTTCCACTTTCAAATTCTGAAAATCACTTTCACTATTTTCATAATTTGAGGAAGTAACAAAACTCAACTTTCACTATTTTCAGAAACAAAAAACAGGCTTTTTCATTTCATCTCCCTCTCTCTCTCAAACCCAGGCCATTGAAGATACTCTCTCTCTCTCTCGCTCCCTCCCTCCCTCCCTCTTATAGTCAATACGGAGTAAAAGATAGGGAAAAAAACCGAAATGGTCCCTGTAGTTAAGTGTTTGTGTCAAGTTGGTCCCTGTAGTTGTAATTGGCTCAATTTACACTTTGTACTTTCCATTTTGTTCCAATTTGGTCCAATTGCTAAATGCCGTTAGTCTGCCGTTAAGCCCTTTTAATTAGGGGTGAGCAAAAAATCCGTCAAACCGCGAATCCAGTCCAAACCAATCCAAACCGAAAGGTTTGGTTCGGGTTTTTAGTAGTATGGTTTGGTCATGGTTTAAAAAAATTGAAAACCGTGTTATATGGTTTGGTTCGTGGATTCATGTTCACGTTTATGGTTCCAAACCGATCCAAACTGTATAATACATATATATATATATACACACATAATTTAATTTAATTATGATTCACCAAATAAATATGAGAGCTTTAGTCAACTACTTTTCCAATTTATTGATCCTATTAAATTCACTGTGATATTTAGTTTTTTTCTCTGTCAAGATAATTTAAATTAAACTTCTGCCACTCTTACTTGAGTTGAGCCATTTTGTAATCCACCTTTATATATAAGGAGTATATAAGTCACACCAACAACAAAAAACAAAAAAAAAACAAAACAAAGAAATACAAATGACCCAATAAAAATAGATATATGGGAAGTGATCAACTTTGCCCAAAAACCAAAATGAGAGTTCTGTTGCAAAATCAGAGTGATCTCCATTTTGCAAAATAAATAAAATTGCCTACACAACATAAGATCCGTTCTAGCAAAATCAGAGTGATCTCCATTTCGCTAGTCGGCAATTGTGATATATAGAAGTTTAATTTAAATTATCTTGGCAGGGAAGAAAAACTAAATATCACGGTGAATTTAATAGGATCAATAAATTGAAAAAGTAGTTGACTAAAGTTGTCATATTTATTTGGTGAATCATAATTAAATTAAATTGTGTGTGTGTATATATATATATGTATTATACAGTTCGGATCTGTTTGGAACTATAACCGTGAACATGAATCCACGAATCAAACCATATAACGCGGTTTTGCCAATTTTTTTAAAACATGACCAAACCATACTACTAAAAACCCGAACCAAACCTTTCGGTTTGGATTGGTTTGGACTGGATTCGCGGTTTGACGGATTTTTTGCTCACCCCTAGTTAAAAGGACTTAACGGCAAACTAACGGCAGTTAGCAATTGGACCAAATTGAAACAAAATGGAAAGTACAGAGTATAAATCGAGCCAATTACAACTATAGGGACTAAGTTGACACAAACACTTAACTACAGGGACTATTTCGATTTTTTCCCCTAAAAGATACTTATCGAAGGAGAAAAACCTTATAGTCAATAAACGACCGATTTTGGAATTAGAAAATTTCACATGTATTTCACCTATATATATATATATACTCTCTTAACTTAGAGATGAAAGGAGGTCGGAAGGGATACGTGGGGCTTATGAAGCCATTATTTTATGAAAGTTGACACTATAACTTCGGCCTGGGGAAGAAGAACCCAATCACCTGGACTCAGTGCCGGCTCAAAGATATTTGGGCCCGAAGCGAAAGTTGCAATAGGGGGGCCATTTATCTCCTCATCTTTGAACAAAATTTTGCGAAATGTTGAGGAAAACTAAGGGGTGGAGATTCGAACCCAGTTTTTAAAGCATTCAAAGAGCCTAAGCTGCCACATGACCAAAAAGATGTTACTCAAAGCAAGGCAATTGAAACTTCTTATTACTTAAAACTAAAAAACTGTATTTTTTGGAGCCCTCTTCGGGCTAAAAAGTCGGGGGCCAAAAGCAACGACTTCTTCGGCTTCCGCCCTTTCTTTCAGAATATCAAGTATGTAATTTGTTTCTAACATGATTGCAAAGGCTTGGATGATTCTCTCTCTCTCTCTCTCTCTCTCTCTCTCTCTCTCTCTCTCTCTCTCTCTCTCTCTCTCTCTCTCTCTCTCTCTCTCTCTCTCTCTCTCCTCTGTATAGTTTGAGAACTAGTGGAGAAGTTGCAAGAAAGACCATTTTAGAAAAAGTAAAAACTAGTTTCAGAAATTGATTTTTTAAAAAAAACAGGTTAACACAAACATGTTTTCTATTTTCACTTTTTTTTAGAAAAAGTAAAAACTGATTTCAGCAAATAGAAAACAGAAAACAAAAAAGTGGCAGTGTTACCAAACATAGCCATAGCTTTCTTCTTAATCATGTTAATCTAATTATAATTAGTACGTTTTCTTCTTACGCTAGATTAATATATTCTGACTAAAATCTGGTTATTTTTGTGCAAAAAAAAATACTGTAATTGAGTAACCAAGCAACGACACTATAGGGTGCGGGTATCATACGGCACGGTTTTCAAAAGGATGAAGATTGGAGGGTACAGGGTCTTTACTCTTTCTAAAATGGGTTCATTTTGTTTTGGTTTCGAGAATTGCTTTGTTGTTCGATAATTAATAAATCAGAAAACATAACTAAAGTAAAAAAAATTAAAAAATTGTTTACAAAATACATAGCCTGTCAGCCTTTTTCTTTATAAATATATATAGTTTTTTTTTTTTTTGATCCGTATAAATATATATAGTTGATCACTTCAAAATTCCAATAGCAATATCTGGTCCACATTTTTGGCATGACTTTTCATCTGAACAAATAATATAAAATAAATACATCAAATCGTCAAACTTAGTTTAGATGGACCCATAAATGCTAAAATTGATGTAAAACAACTTTTTTTTGGAGAGTGGTTCGTGAACTTACAAAATGATACGCACAAAAGGATGTATATATAATCGTCTATGAAATTACAACCATTTTAGATTACTTATTTGCTTCATAATAGTGAGTGTAACAAGTTTTTGGATGTAATTTAAGGTTTTAGTCGATAAAACTAGAACCTGAACATTAAAATATTAATATAAAGGTGAAAATTAAGTGGAGTTTTTTTTTAAAATTTGTTATGTTGTTTGATGAAAAATTTAGAGCTGAATTAAAATAAAAAGTTTGATACAGTACGAAAAACAAAC
Source organism: Rhododendron griersonianum (assembly GCA_018127125.1). NCBI lineage: Eukaryota > Viridiplantae > Streptophyta > Magnoliopsida > Ericales > Ericaceae > Rhododendron > Rhododendron griersonianum. The sequence goes on along the minus strand of CM030793.1, from coordinate 34,551,118 downwards.
AATCTTTGACTATACGTATTATTTCATATTAATAAAACCCTTTTGGGTAAATTTCACTGACCTCCCCTGAGGTTTCTGACACATTCAGAGAGCTCCCCCGAGGTTTCTGAAATGCCACTGACCTCCCCTACTTTTGCTGACAATATCAATATTCCCTCTCAGCCACTTTTCCGTTAAACAACTTAACAGAAGCTGTTGATTCATGACATCATCAGTATCCTATACCACTAAAATGTCCTCCTCACACCTTCCAACTTTATGCTCCAAAATTCACCTCTTTTTTTTTTTGATTCAACGGTAAGGGGCATTCAGGCTAGGTTACACGCACATCAACTAATTCCTTCATTGGTCTGGTCAAAAGCAGACCATCTATGCCGGGACTATAAGAAATTAATTTCTACGGCATGACTCCAAAAGTCGAACCTTGGTCAATTGTGTAGGGAGCAAACTCACAAACCAACCGAAATAACTTTGGCGTTAACTTGGGCATTTAAAAGAACAAAACACCTTCTAATAAAAAGCATAAATAATTGTACAAATCCCTGTAACAACCCGGATTTTCGGCCATTTTTTTTTTTCTAATTAACCCGTAATTTTTACTATTAATAATTAGTACTAATAAAATTCTTTTCCTTAATAGATATATACCAATATAATTATCTTATCCTATTTATCTTTTTTATTTTTTTTAAATTGCATGCATGTATACAAATTCCTTCCATCTCTCCCTCTCCTACTCCTAATCAATCTCTACTTCCTCCTTGATCCTATTTTTCGTCCATATTCCCGTCCATCTCAAAGCCCAAGAGTTAGAGTTTCATTAAAACACAATCTTACCTCCCTCATCAAAATTCTCCTATAAATATCCCATTAATCCGACCCTAGGGCATACCACGCTATTTTCCACACCCCACCAGTCCAGAAGAGAGAGAAAATACGGAGATTACGAAACTCCAATCCATGGAGTCTTAGAGAGAGAAAGAAAGAGAGAGAAAAGTGGGTTTGTGTTCTAGAATCCACCGAAACCCAAATCATCCGTTCCAATCTCTTCCCACAACCCCTAGCATCTATCTCCAAACATCATCCAATTCGGCCCCAAAGTCCCCCGTCCATCGAAACCGAAGTCTTCTTCCTCAAATTCAAGTTTCGGTTCATGATTCAATTCGATCCAAATCAAGGTATTATAATCCCTTCCAACCACTTCTCTAAGTATATTTAGTGTTATTATACTTAACCCAATAGCCCTCGCGGTCCCATGCATCAAAACCGAACCAAAATAAGAAAAAAACGAAATATGGGCCGTACCTTGCGGCCGCAACCTGCGAACCGCAAGAACCAGGGCCGAGTTCACGGCCGCGAGCTCCATCGCAAGGTCAAAGCAATCAGACCTTGCGGCACGTACAGTTTTGGTCTGAATCCGTTTTTCGACATCCCAAACAATGTTTTCGACCCCCGATCTATTTTTCCTAGACTTCTAACACCTCAAAAATCATAACTTGTTAATGTCATATTTTTTTTTATTTTATTATCTATTTATTAATTATTTATTTGATTTCTTGTAAAAGTTTACAAACGAAAAATCCTTGCGACCTTATAAACCATTTTATTAATTCCCGGACTATTTTTTTTAGATTCTTTACATTCCAAAGATGATATGTTGTTAACCTCAACATATTTTATTTATTAAATAAATTATTATTCATTTATTTTACTTTTGACAACTTTAAAAATCATTTTTATTTTAAAAATAATTCCGTGACCCTCCGGACTTAATTTTCGACACTCGATCCCATTGCATAGGATCGTAGGAATATGTTTTAAGGTCATACTAATTATTTCTAATGTTATTACTTATTTATTGAATTTATTATGGTTATTAATCAATCTAACTTCCTAAATAAAATTTATACAAACCTAGACTTATTTTATTTTTATTTTTTTAAAAACTTTTATTAGATAAAAGTTTCTTGCGTTAGTATTAACTTCTTGGTCATACAAGATTAAGGGCAACGGCCCATTCATAAAAGGTTACGTGATTTCTACGCTTACTGTCTATTTCAATTACCATTGTGATTATTTGTATATTGCTCCGTCTCTTGATTATTGTGCTAGATTGGACCCTAGAGACATGGGGTGACTTATGAGTAGGATTTCGTCTAGACTTATTAGACAATGGTTATTTGGGAGAAAGAGATGTCAGAGGATGCCTGCAGGCGGATTGTGTGAAGTGATTTGAAACTGGCGGGTAGTCCAGTGATGTGAATTGAAACTGGCGGGTCGTCCAGTGATGATTTAAAACCTAGCGGATAGTCCAGCGATATTTTGATGATAAAACCTGGCGGTGGTCCAGTGATATTTTGCGATGACAAAACCTAGCGGTGGTCCAGTAATATTTTGCGATGATAAAACCTAGCGGAGGTCCAGCGATATTTTGTGACAGTAAAACCTGGCGAATAGTCCAGAGATGTTTGTGATGATAAAACCTATCGGAGGTCTAGCGATATTTTGTGACAGTAAAACCTGGCGGGTAGTCCAGAGATGTTTTCTGTTGATAAAACCTGGCAGGTGGTCCAGCGATATTTTCCGATGATAAAACCTGGAGGTGGTCCAACGATGTCTTGTGATGATAAAACATGGCGGGTGGTCCAGCGACGTTTTATGTTGATAAAACCTGGCAGGTGGTCCAGTGACGTTTTATGTTGATAAAACCTGGCAGGTGGTCCAGTGAAATTTTGTGATGATAGAACTGGCGGGAGTCCAGTAGTAATTTTGATGTGGTGATTAAGATAGGTATACCCTAGTTATGGTCTAGCGTGACTAGCTTTCTCTTGTCGTTAGGATATTGGACAGAAATGAATAAATTCATATGTGATACTTCTATTTTACTTTTCTGCATTGATAATATATGGTTATCTGCTAGCTGTAATGTAAGAGGGGTGGTTGGGTTGGATTATACTACGGGGTGAACTCTTTCACTCAGGCACGGATTGTCTGGCATCCGTGTCAAATTTTGAAGAAAATCAGGAGGAGACTCAGGACACTGAAGGAGGGCAATACTATCCAGGGATGAATCCGGGGATGAAGACTGAGCCCATATACGCTTGGATCCGTATCAAGCCTAGAAGTCGGCTCTGTAATTTTGTCTATTTTATTACCACAAAGACTATTTTTAGTATTTCCACAGTGGTTTGTAATAAATGAATCCTTATGTTGAATTATCTGTTTTAGATTTGAACTTTAATTTAATAAATTTTCTAGAAATTAGTATTTATTGCCTCCGATTTTATTTCCGAAAATCGGGGCGTTACAATCCCAAACACAACAAGTTAACTTTTTCACGAACTCGGTCAATAACATAGCCATCATTTTATTCTCTTAGTCGTTTTAAATTTTTTTTATATGCTTTGTGTTCCACAGGAGGTGGGGCATTAGCGTGGTGCCATTATCTCGTGGGTCGACAATTAAGCAAAACTTCCTATAAAAATAGAAGAAGAGCAATGTAACGCCCCGGAAAATTCAACCTTAACACGTGCAAGAAAAGCATAAACATCGCGTTGAAAAGTCAAGTCTACGTCAAACATTGGAATGGTTGACCAAAATAAAAGACTTTTCTTTCTTTACAACCTTGGAGCAATTTATCATTTTCAAAAAAAAAAAAGAATAATTATAATGAATAAATACTTCACAAAAGCTTGAGAAGTTTTCTGTACTTAAAAAAAAAATACCTCACCAATCTTAAACTTTATAGGATCAAACTATCTAGTTTCATTCCCATAAGTCTCAAGAACAACATATTCTTTCTATAAAAAAAATTCTACAAGCCATAGAGTGCGCTTCCAAAATATGATTACATAACCCATAGTTTTATAGTTTCAAAATAATAAAGTAAGGTTTCGGTTTCACAATTCATACCACAAAAGACATGGTAACAAATCCAGCCTTATGGCCTTACAGGTTCAATTACATAAGCTAAACAAAATAATAGCATATAAGGAACTCCATGATGCAACACTTCACTAAGTTCACGACGCCCCTTTGCCACCTAAAATGGTTAAACAACATGAGCCGAAACCCGTAGGAAACAAGACTAAACCAAATAATATGTTCAAGTTTAACATGAATGCCGTGAAACAAGCATAAATTAAAAATCCACGCATAATTCTCTCAAGTGTCCATAAATTTACCATATTAATGACCTCATACGTTCCCCAACTAATCAACCTAGCCCAACATTCCTCGGTTCAACTCAAATTCATAGTCATACGCTAACTCTAGTAGCTAACCGAGGGTAGCCGGGCACAAGTACCACCCCATGAATCGGGGTAATCGGGTACAAGCACCACCCTCACAAACCAAGGGTAGATGGGTACAAGTACCACCCCATGAACCGGGGTAATCAAGTACAAGCACCACCCTTGTACCGGGGTAATCGGGTACGGTGTACCACCCTAACAATTTCCGATCTTTCACCAAGGAGCTTGTCAAGCTCAGCTTGCTTTTCCTAGGAGCACCACCTAGATCTAGACCAACATAATCCGAGCACAATCATCTCAATCTATCTCACCAAATTAAACGGGACAATTCATATCCAAACATCGTCCGCATAATTCCCTACCGAGCATCCAAGCACTAAGCATCCAATAAACTTCAAACACACATAAACTCTTTCACTAACACTAATAACCTTCACAAGTCATAAAAATAAATCACTAGAGGTGCAAGAGTCATAATTTTTGCATCTCAAATTAAACTTAATTGCTCAAGTAAACATTTTTATTTTTTTTCCCCTTTCTCTAGATGTTCAACGCACAACATGGATACAAGGTACTCTCATATAGACAATATCTATTCCCAACATTAGTTATCTCTACACCTCAATAGCACATCAATTTCAAGAATAAGTATCAACAAGAACCCATACTTTTTATGTGAGATCTTAAAACCCTAACACAATCTTTCCATAATCTAAGGAATATTCATGTTCTACAATAAATTCACAACATTTATACTAAAAATAAACATATCAAGAGGGTTAGTCATGTATCCTACCTCAAAAGAGCTAAATTTCAATAAAGCTAGGAACTCCAAAGTTGGCCGATCGAGATTTTGTTAGGATCAGTGCGTAGCCCTTTGTTCGTAGATCAACTTTTCCTCTTGCCTTTTTGCGAGATTTGCGAGTCTTGGCCTTCGATTTTGGGTTTGAAGATAAGGGTTTGCATGGAGTTTTGAGAATGGGAGAGAGACAGAGAACGGGAAAGAAAAAAAGAAAAAGAAAAATAGAGAACTCTGGAGAGTTCTCGGCTGTCCTCAGCCATTTTAAGTGCAAAATTGCACTATGGCCCTCCAAGAATCAAGCCATTGCTCCATCTTCTAAAATGTTTTGAGGCATTACACTAACGCCCATAAGGCCAACAATTAATAGTAGTTAACTCTAAAAGCTTATATTAAAAAAAAAAAAACTACATCACATATTGGTCCCACGCACTCGGTCCTTATCACACAACTCATGTCCGATTAACCAAACACACGTCTATGCACGTCTATATAAAAAAAATCCATGTCGTACTTAATTACTTAATATAGTTATACGCAGCCACATTAAATAAAATAAATTAATATTTGGGACGGGTCTCTACAAGCAAACTCAGTTTAATCCACTCAGTGGATCTCCCAATGTATACTTGTAACACCGCATCCTCCTTTCTCCTCCATCGTTTAGCGCCTCTCTCTCTCTCTCATGCGCACACACACCCTCCAAACTTAGCAAACCCTATTGGCTCACCTTTATTGAGAGAGTGAAATTTTTTTTTTTTTGTTACAGTAGAGTGTGAATTAGCCTTAAGGGTATTTCGGTTGGTTGGTGAGTTTGCTCCCACGTAATTGACCAAGGTTTGACCTTCTTTTTTTTTTATCGACAAAAGTAACAATTTATTCCAGAAAAAACTTAATAGGGGAAGGATATCCAACCAAAAGTTAAATACAAACAAACAAAAACACCCAAAACGCGAAAGAAACTTAGCTAAAATACCTTTTTACGGTCCAAATTCTCATTTGTCAATAGGTGGGGTCAACACCCAAACACCTCAAAAAAACTCACGTTTGCAGGTAGAGAGGATCAACACCCAAGCACCCGTCCTTCGAACATACAAATGCGGGCTAAACTCCAGCGGTGGCCAAAAAGACCACCTTCGTCATTCGACGAAGGCACAAAAATTAATTTATTATAGTATCAACATAGATGGTTTGCCTTTGACCAGATTGGAGAAGAGATTAGTTTGTTTTATTTTTATGTGCGCGTAACCTAACCCGGACAACCCTTACCATCAAATCCACAAAAAAAAAACGGGAATTGTGGAGCATAAAGTTTGAAGGTGTAACAACTGGAGGTAAAATACACATTTTAGACTTTTTAGTGGTATAGAATACTGATGATGTCATGAAGCAATAACTTCTGTTAGGTTTTTTAACGGAAAAGTTGCTGAGGGGGGATATTGATATTGTCAACAAAAGCAGGGGAGGTCAGTGGCATTTCAGAAACTCCAGGGAAGGTCTCTGCATGTTGTGTGGTGGTATATATACACAAGTAGCGATGGTTGTAGTAGATTTTTTTGGTCAGCACGATTGTAGAGTAGTAGAATTGGTGACCGTATGTATACATATGGCCGGTGATTATAGCAGAGAGATTGTACTCGATCAGGTGCCCGTTCCGCTTTCTTTTTAAATTTTTTTTTATAAAAAAAATGTAATTTTAAGCTCAAATATAATGAAAATGAAAAATAATTTTTTAATTTTTTTGCACCGTTTAAAAGATCTCAATAAAATTTATCAAACAAGATCCATATTGGTAGGAAATTATTTGCATAAACACATAATTTTTGAGCTTGAAATTACCTTCCTTTTTCCAAAAAACTGGAACAAGATCACTCCAAAACTCGCCATCTGCACAACCCTACCCAAATGATCTGGATCCTCTATGAGGATTGTGTGAGGATTTGCATCCAGACCGTTCATCTCAATAATCAATGGTCCGGATTGAAAACAAATTTTTTCTGGGAAGAGTTAACTTTTCCCCATAAGAGTTTATTTTTAATCCGAACCATTGATTGCCGAGATGAACGGTACCTACCGAAAAACCATCATTCACAATCTAAATATAGTCCCTTTGCATGTTGATGGAGACTGAAAATAGAAAAATTATTGGAGTGGTGTGGGTTTTCTTTCTGGCCGTCGGATGGTTCCATTATTAGCAAAATCTCATGCTCTTAGTTCGATTTTGATTTAAATTAAACTGGCTATTTTTTTGGAGAATAAATTCTATTCACTGCCTGTATAAAACCCTACTTTTTCACCACCGCCTATTATGGGCCCCACCGAGTGTCTATTGTTGTGATTTGAACCGTTCATATTTTAAAACACGCAATATAGTATTGCCATGCAAAAAATAAACTTGATCGGAAGTCGATAGATATATCAAAATTTGGATTTTGGGTTTATAAAATGGACAATCTGATTTCCATCAATAATAAAGATAAACTATCTATTTTACAAGGGAAATTTTCAAAATGACACCTGAACTTTGCACCAAATGTCACAGAGACATCTGAACTTAAGTTTATTTCAATTAAACACATGTACTAACAAAATTCCCAAATTTAGACCCCCGCCGTTATTCTCTGTCCCAAAAATTGCTAACATGGCATCTCTAACCCGTTTAGGTTGCCCTATTACACATATTTCCAACAAGGGATGATGCACCCACTACGTATAAGTACTTTACATTTGCTTGGGTGCATTGTCCCTTGTTAGAAATATGTGTAATAGGGCAACTTAAACGGGTAAACGGGTTGGAAATGCCATGTTAGCAATTTTTGGGACGGAGAATAACGGCGGGGGGTCTAAATTTGGGGATTTTGTTAGTACAGATGTTTAATTGAAATAAACTTAAGTTCAGGTGTCTAAATTTGGAGATTTTGTTAGTACAGGTGTTTAATTGAAATAAACTTAAGTTCAGGTGTCTCTGTGACATTTGGTGTAAAGTTCAGGTGTCATTTTGAAATTTTCCCATTTTACAAAGCAAAATTCAATTTTTGAAACAACTGAGGATTATAATAGTAAGAGAATAATAAGTTCATCTCTTCTTTAACTATATATTGCTTTCTTTTATTGAAGTTCTTAAGTGCCACTTTATTTTTTGAAACAACCGAGGGTTATAATAGTAATTTCGGTCAGTGGTAAGATTTTCCTGGTATCACTTAGGGCCCGTTTGGATGCAGTAGAGGAAGGGGGGATAAATAATACCCCTCATCCAAGACCTGAGCCCCATCTCTTGCCCTCGTTTGGGAAGGCAAACGGCAAGGGGTATAACTTTTGCCCCGTCCAAGCTTAGACCGGAGATGAAGAACAACGGGGGTATAACTTTCGGATGGGGTTTGAGCAGTCCATAAGTTATCCCCCTAATTCCCTTGAAAATTGGACCAATTTACCCCTCCTTATCCCCCCTCCCCTGCCCCCAACGGTCACCAAAATCACAGACCACAAGCAATCGGATATCACCCCACAACCACCAGAACCACCACCACAACTACAAAACTGTAATAACCCCCAATTTCGAATTTCAAACCCCAAATTTTGAAAACCCTCAATTCAGTGAGAGAGAGAGAGAGAGGATCTAGGAGTACCTGGGATCGGCGAAGGAGAGGAAGCGAGATTGGAGGTGAAAGGCGGCGAGCAGTGGCAGACGACGGAGGGCTTCTTAGCGTTACTTTTCTTCTTCTTCTTCTTCTTACTGTGAAAAAAAGTAAAAATGAATGGGTGAGTGACCCTGGGTTCGATAAGGACAAAGAAAGGAAAATTATTGTGTGCATGTGTGCACATGTGCTATTAATTATACATCCCACCCATAATCAATTAAAATGCATATATAAGTAAATTATTAATATAAATTAAAGAAGGCTATTACAAGCACTTAAAAAAAAATTATAGAAAAATCATTTCAAAACAAATTTTAATTTTAAAAAAACGAATTTTATATAAAAAAAATGTTTAATAATAATACTAAGTTTGTTAATTTGTTAGTAAAAATAAATATTACGGCTTAAATTGTGAAAGAATAATTAAATTTGCAATTATATATAAAACGTAATACATAATGAATTTAGGGACTGCACAAGGGCAAAATGGTCATTTGACAACTTTTTACATCATCCACCATTCCTCCCCTATTAATCCTTCATCCAAACAAAGTACTATTTAATCCCCCTTCTCTAATACCTCATCCAAACAACCTACTATTTAATTTTCCCTTCATAAACATCACATCAATGTGGGCCATCCCTTATTAACTAATACCCCCTACTATCTTATCCCCCATTATTAACTAATACCCCAAATCTTTACCCGCATCCAAACGGAGCCTTATGGCCATCTGGGTCAGATACACCGGCAAACGGGTAAGATTAGAGTCCACGACTGTGGTGAAGGGAGGAGGAGCTGGTACTGTGCCTACTGCCTAGGGAAGAGGAGAGAGAGAGAGAGAGAGAGAGCTTGGGAGATTGTGAAAAGTAAAAGAGGAGAGGGTTGGAATAAGTAACCATTTCAATGTCTTTTCCTCTCTTACATACAGATAAGTACATTTTTAAAACATAGAAAACTAATACTGTGTGGTCTCATCTCTACATGGGCTTTGTGATGCATAGCTAGGGTTTCAGAGAGAGGCGTGCACATTGAGGAAGCTTAGTTAGAGCATCTAAATTTTAAAGGTAAAGTCTGGTTTTTAAAAATTAAAAAAATAAACCTTGTTTTACTGTGTGATCATAATGGTGTGGGTAAAAATAAAAGTTATTTGGGTAGGCCGATTTGGTTGCCGAGGAAGAACTCGTGGGCTTGTTTTGGGAATAGGGCTAAAAGATTAATACACTGTCACATGAGAGAGAGAGAGAGAGAGAGTGGGGGGGGGGCACATCTTACGATTAAGGGTTGTACTCTTACTATTAGGGTTTCGTTAGGGTTTTTTGTTTTCTGGAACGGGATCCGTCCCTTTGGTCCTATCCTGCTTGCGAGCTCTTTTTGATAATAATGCTAAAGACACATCAATTTATTACCCCAATCACAATCATTTCATATACATGTGTGAGAATTTCACAATAAATGTGTAGACCCCACATGTATCTGAGAGGGGTGTGGTTGGAGTGTGACAAATTAATGTATCCCTAACATCTCTCCTGTTTTAATGATCAGAATCATTTATAAGAGCATAAAAAAAAAAGGGACACCAAAAATTATGTTAATTAGATATAATTTGATATGTTTTCAAAACACATGTATATTGAGAAAATGGCCAATTCTATACTAAAATAAATTTTAAATATAAATGTGTTTTGAATATGCATAAACTGAGATCCCAAATCAACATGATTTTAGACAATGATTATCTCCTCGACAAGTTCTCAAAGGTAGACGATTTCGATAATCAAATTGGGTCTTAGAAGGCCCCCAAATCTGAACAAGACCATTTGGGCAGTTCACTTATTTAGCCACACAAGACAATTCACTCTGATGTTTAAACTTGCAACTCAATAGAGTGGCTTTGCGCCTTTGCCTCTATAGGATATACACATCATAAACCTTCCAAGTTTTTAGGATTCATAATTTGGATTTATAGAAATCAATGGGATGCTCAAAGTTAGTTACCAAGTTTGGTGCACTCCTGTTATTTCGATGTAATCTTTACCTTCGGGTATGAATTAATGAATTCATTGACATCTTCAAAAAAAAAAAAAAGTTAGTTACCAAGTTATACATCATATAATTTTGTGATTTTTTAACTGACAAACTATATATAATATTAAACATTGAAAGTAGTTACAACGATTAAATGGACCACGAGCATAATGACATCACAAAGGTGAAAAATTGACATCCCAACTATGTTGACCCCCCAGCCCAGCATCAAAAAAGAATTTATTCTTTTTATATTATGATTAGTAACTTTATTAACACAAACTGACAATATGAAAATAATATGTGAAGAAATTGACAAAGATTTCTACGGGGAGTAGTAGCCAACTTAAATTTGGGTTGAACTATTTAAATTCATGTTTAGTTTTCAAAGAAAGATGAAAAACTCCATAAATAATTCTCCCTTTGTCCCATATTTCCAAATATCTTTTTCAGGTTTGGTTTGGAGTTGAAGAAAAATTTGTAATATTCTGGAATATGATGTTCGGATTGGTATTAGATAACCCCGTCCTGAACCCACCCCAAATAGATTTGTAGTACCTTATAATTTTTTTCCCTAACAATAGTGCGTACTACAAACAAAATTAGTCCACCCCTATTTTTTTAGATAGTTAGATTATTTATTAAAATATCAATAATTAGCCATATAAAGAGCAAAAGACCTTCGGTGGTGAACTATTTATCCTTCGTTATGTAAAGCTTCATTAATTAATTTTATTGTTACTGGTAGTGCTTTTGTTCTTAGAAAAGCCAAAAAAAAGAAGCAGCGATACACGGTTTTATATGAGACAGCAAAAAACTTGCCCTCCTTAAAAACGCTCTCTTTTGTGTTTCTAGAGTCTAGACTCTAGACTATACAAAATCACAAAATCATCCTTCCATTTAATAAATTTGTGAACCAGTCACCAAAGGTGCCATTTATTTACCTAACGAGTTTAGATCCCCCTCTAGGTTAGTATTGAATAAATTAGACTGGTCCAATTTTAGCATTTTCATGTCTAACATGAACTCACTTCAATGACCTAAACCATTTATTGTGTATCACGTATTGGGAAGAACAATTATGCGAAAAGCACGTTGATAAGATATCTCAATAAGATATTTAAAATCCTCTACATTTATGAAAAGTATATTGACACAATAAAATAGAAGCTATTTTCTTAATGCGAAAATAAAAAAAGAAGCAGCTAATTATGTTTGACAAGTTTTTTTGATAACCTAAATCAGAACTTAAACTTACTACTATATTAAATGATAAAACTATGTTGGTTTGATAATTGTATTCACTAAAGCCAACAGTTTATGGAATTGTGGGATGATGCTATATAGTGTGCGCAGCACCATGCTGCGCACCTCCGAGCAGTCGGATCGTGTATCTGACGGCTCGGATCTCATCTCGGCAATGAACGGCTATTGATCGTTGATTGTTGAGATGAAATCCGAGCCATTGGATGCATGATCTGACGGCTCGAAAGTGCACAGCACGGTGCTGTGCACCTCACTGCACAACACCAACCCGAAGTTGCAGTTTATGACGAAACAAATTAAGAACTCATGAAGCAATACTTTAAAATTTAAGTGCGTACTAGCTAGAATGTAGGTTAAATCGTTATAAAAGTTAAGTAGTGCATGTGACATAAGGGTTTGACCCAAATCTAGTAAAAATTAAAAGAAAACATAAAAAAAAGACCGTCACAAAAAAAGACACTACAAAATTCAAGTCAAAGGGACTATTTGCATTGAAGAGACCCGTATTTTTGGAAATCGTTTAAAGATTTTATTAGTATTAGAATATTGAATAAATGTGAAATTTGTTAGATTTATTTAATTTGGTGCTTAAATGATAAGGATTGAAAGTGGAGGGAGTGCAAGTGTGATTAGTGTGTGTATATGTGTGTGTGTGCGCGCGCGCGCGCACGCGCGCGTGTGTGGGTGTAGGGGATTAAAATCCCCAATCCACTATCTCTCTACTCTCCCGATCTCTCACCCTCTCTCGGCTCTTCTTCCTCTCTCTCACTCCATCACTCAAAACTCCACCCCAAACTCAAAACCCATGACAATCAACCTCCAATCCACCTTCTATTCACATTCTTGAGCTCGTATCTCGGTGGGTTGAGTTTGGAAGGGCGTATTTCGGTTCGTTCAAGCTTTCGGAGCTAGGGCTTGGTTGTTGATCTCGTGCTTGAGCTTCTAACACTCGAGATAAGAATTTCTTACTCTCTCTATATGTTTATGAGTTAATTTTGTACCTTGAATCGTGCCTATGATTATTGTGGTAGTTTTTGTTTTTGTTTTTGTTTTTGTTAAACCCTTGAAAATCTGCAGAAAATCTGCTTGAACTGACCTGGTATCGATACCACTTTGGTTGGTATCGATACAGTTGCCTCAGGAATGTCTTGTAGCCCATCTGTATTGATACTACTTTGACTAGTATCGATAAAGATAGCTTAAGGACAATTTTGATGCATTTGTTACATACTTCATCGTTTTGACCCCCGGTCACTTCTAAGACCTCTAAAACACCTTTAAATCATCTCTAAGCTTGGTTGCTCGTCCTTTGATAACTCATTGATCGTTTCCATTTTTGAGACACTCGTTAAACGTAACTTTGGTATCGTTGTAGATGAATGATATATCGTAAGGTTGTTTAGGAGTACCATAGGTTATGCGAGGTGTTGTGATGAGTATATTTGGTAGGTGTGAGCCGGTCTAGTGATCCGAAGGGTAACGTAGTAACTCGTATCCTCATGATTCGTCTCGTGGTGATTCGTCTCGTTGATCCTGTTCGTCTCGTATCCTAAGTATCGATACAAGCGGGTCGTGTGTCATAGAGTTACTATGGGTTGGTAAGTTACTTAGAGTATTGTGACATATGTGGGGAAAGGTGTGTATTTATTTATTAGCCGATGTTATGATATGGTTGATTGTTTGAAATGCTTTGAGTTATGGATGATCAGTTGACATGTGGATGTAGCGGGATTGGACACTACGGGTAAAACCATTCGGTAGAATGGCCAAAATGGTGAGATGACCGGACTGAAAATGAATAGACGATTATGCAATGTGCGATTCTGCTAACCAGTGATTTATGATATAACGAACATACGGTTATGCGATGTGTGATTCTGCTAACCAGCGATTTATGATATAATGAACAGACGGTTATGCGACGTGCGATTCTGCAAACCAGCAAACTATGATACATAGATTGATTTTTGTTTATCGATGAAGGGATAATGATTGATTTTATCAATGTTTTTTTCAAGAATGGATTTTGGTTTTGGAAAGAGGATTTTTATTAAATCCTCCGGTATTCTTGAGCGAATCAACGGTTTTCGGTATTTGGGCACAAATCAACGGATTCCGGTATTCAAGCTCGAATCAACGGAGCTTAACCCGTATTGGTCTTGTTTTCACAAATCATTTTGCAATCAAAAAGGAAAGTTTTATGGGAAAGAGATTAGATAATCGATAATGTGAAATCGAGATAGATTGTAATGTTCACACATGAAGTAAATGAAGTGGTTGAGAATCTGTTGTAGGTTGTCTAGCTTGATGTGAGTTTAGTATAGCTTCTGGTTGACATGTGCATCGATAGGAATCCCGATAAGATGTTTAGAACATTGAAGTCGATGTCCGCTTGTCTTTTGTGGTAAATCTTCGTTATTCATGTTTGCTCATTGAAACTTATTCATTTCTGGTGCATATTTCATCGCATTTTCATATAACTTGTGTAAAGATTTCTCTACTGGGCGCGTGTTTGCCCAAACCCATTATCATTTCAGGTACAACACATGGGCAGAGACATGAAGTGCATGACTGACGTCTTTGTTTTAAAAGTTATTTTCAGGAGCTATCTATATGTTTGTAAAATAAACTGTATTGTACTCTACTATAATGCCTTAATTTGAAACGTTGTAATTGTGGACAAGTTTGAGAATTTGGGAACAGTATTGTATTTTGGGGTATTGTATGTACTATTGCATGTGAGGATTTGTATTTCAAATGGTATTGTTATTCATGTTGAAAATCGATAGCGTGACATGCATACTACATTTTTTTTTCAAGCAAATTGAATAGGAGGACATACTATAAGGGTTTTTGCTATAATAAGGACATAAATATTTTCCCGTAAAGTCTAAAGGACAATTTGCCCAAGATTTAGAAAAAACCCCTCCCAAGGTTGGTCGGCGTTGACCAAGGTTGGCCGGCGTTGAAAGTGCCTAAAATCCTAGGGTACCCTAGTGCCTAAAATCCTAGGGTACCCTAGTGCCTAAAATCTTAGCATACCCTATATATGAAAGTGCTTAAAACCATAGGGTACTCTATGAAAGTGCTCAAACCGCTAAAACCCTATAATAGGAAAGTGCACCCTAAAACCCTATGAAAGTGCCTAAAGCCCTAGGGTACCCTATGAAAGTGCAACAAGATCGAAAAACACAAAAAAAAAAGGGACATATTTTGTGTTAACCAAACAAGGCTCTTGTCTCATTCAAGTCAATTTAAATGAAAAAAAGACATTTTTTGTGTTAGCCAAACAAAACTCTTGTCTCATTAATGGCAATTGTCTTTTCACGGACTCTAGACTCTAAAATATTTTTATTAATAGACTCCACACATTACAAAAATTTAGGCTGGACGAAAGCTCCTATGAGACTGTTTCATTTAGACTTTAGACTAATATGCTGTTTTTTTTTTCTTCCATCTTTCCACCTCCATGCATTACTACTTCAACAATTGTCATCTCTCCATCTTTCCCATCACGCGCCTTGTACCAGTACTACAACCACCCCACCTCTTAACTGGCCGTCATGACTACAACGCTGATTGTCATAGTCCTCACTCGTAACATTCCCTCACTGGCGAATGTCCGTGCCTAAAGGCACGTCGAAATGTATCATAGTGTCAACAAATAAATTGCACATACTACCCGACTGCTCTACGAAATAGTTGTAATCTCCAAAAAGTTTCAGTTACCATTTTGATATATTTTCCTATTTGATGCAACATTATTTTACATAGCTATACACTACCTAAAAAATGAGGATAGGGAGGGATAAATTTATTAGGAGAATATTATTTATATCTTTTAAAAAAGAAATAATCTGATGGCTACAAAGTTAAAAGAAAATGATCTAATGATTATAGAGATTGCTCTCGTTTATATGCCTAGATATTTTTAACAAAAATCGCTCTATTTTATAATATAAATAAATATAAATTGTTGGTAGCTTGGATTAAACATGCCGAACAAATAAAATACATACAAGTAATTCACTGTAAGGTTCGTTGAAGTCTTTAAAATTAATTTGGCTCTAATTTGGTTAGCATCCTTCCCATGTTCCGTACAAGGTAATGAGATTGACTTATTCACAAAGGGACCGTAATTCTCTTATTCACGGAGCCGCGCGATTTCGACCATCTGTTTCGGTTTTAGACTATCCGGTTTTAAATTAACCTTAACACTTCTCTGAAAAAATTTAATTAAATCTGAACCGTCCAAAGTCGAAACGGATGCACCCAATTCACTTCCGTAAATAACTATTCACGAAAACGTTAAAAAGATATTCTCAAGGGCAATAGAGATCTCATTTGCCACAGAAGTTTTAAGCGGTGCCACTGTCACCATTATAGTGGCGCCCAAATCATTTCATATAATAATAATATTTTGCTACTATTTATATGCCGGAATTGGTGTATGGGCTCTGATATCAGAGCGCTTACAAATACTAAATACTACTACTCCAACATACAAGATCCACCACTAGAGCCGGCCACCACACTTTCACGGCCGCCGCCGCCGCCGCCGCCGCCGATACCACCTCTGACCCCCCCAAAATCACTAATGAACACTAAAGGCACATTTTATGGAGTATTATCCCCTTCATGAACTTGGGTTTAAGAGAACCCATCTTGATCACCATCATCCCCACTATGGACCACCGCCGCGTTAAGCAGAGCCGGGAGGTGAAAGTCGCAGCTCCGGTAAGTGAAAGAACACTCTTCACCACACAACACTCAAGTCTTTTTGTTCACATGCCATTGGTTTTTGGAAAACACGTAGTGTGAGTTTTAAGCATCCCCACCACCACAACAAAATCCTCTCTCTCAGTCACATGCTTCTTGTCCCACCCAAAGACCTAGACTCGTAGACTACCACTTCCACCACCACCAACACAACCACCTCCACCACCACCAAAATCCCAAACCCTCCAAAACCTCTTTGGTCACTTTCTAAGCACACATGGGAAAACCAACCCCTTTTGCTAGTCTATTTCCCCTGTTCTTGTTCTTCTTCCTCTTGTGGACAGCAGTAGCACCACTACTAGTGACCTCTCTCTCTCCTGATGGCATAGCCCTTCTCTCTCTCCTCTCATCTTCCGACCCTAACTCCAGATCCCCTATCCTCTGCTCTTGGAACCCATCAAACTTCACACCCTGTTCATGGCAGGGGATAACCTGTTCTCCACAAAACAGGGTTATTTCACTCTCCATCCCAAACACATTCCTCAACCTCTCCTTCCTCCCCTCACAGCTTTCCTCTCTCTCCTCTCTCCAACTCCTCAACCTCTCCTCCACCAACATCTCCGGCCCAATCCCCCCTTCTTTTGGTTCCCTCTCCTCTCTCCGCCTCCTTGACCTCTCTTCCAATTCCCTCTCCGGTCCCATTCCTCCCGAACTCGGCCTCCTCGGCGTTTCACTCCAGTTCCTATTCCTCAATTCCAACCGATTATCCGGTCAAATCCCACAACAACTTGCTCATCTCTCCTCACTACAAGTCCTCTGCCTCCAAGACAATGTGCTTAACGGCTCCATTCCCTCTCAACTTGGCTCATTATTGTCCCTCCAGCAGTTTAGAGTTGGTGGAAACCCTTTTTTAACCGGTCAAATCCCACCACAGTTAGGGTTACTCACAAATCTCACCACATTCGGGGCGGCAGCTACCGGACTCTCCGGTGTCATTCCACCCACGTTTGGAAACCTAATAAATCTCCAAACCCTAGCTCTTTATGACACCGACGTGTTTGGTTCTGTCCCACTTGAACTAGGGTTGTGTTCAGAGTTAAGGAACTTGTACTTGCACATGAACAAACTCACTGGTACAATCCCACCTCAACTGGGTAAGTTGCAAAAACTCACTAGCTTGCTTATGTGGGGGAATGCACTCACTGGTTCAATCCCATCTGAGATCTCCAACTGCTCATCCCTTGTTGTATTTGATGTCTCTGCCAACGATTTAACCGGCGAAATCCCGATTGAGTTGGGGAATCTAACAGTCCTTGAGCAACTTCATTTGTCCGATAATTCGCTTACGGGTCTGATTCCATGGCAATTGAGTAACTCCACTAGTCTTACAACACTTCAGCTGGATAAGAACCAGTTATCTGGTCCTATTCCATGGCAAATTGGCTACTTGAAGCTATTGCAGACCTTCTTCTTGTGGGGAAACTCGGTTTCCGGTAGGATACCATCCTCCTTTGGGAATTGTTCGGAACTCTACGCGCTCGATCTTTCCGGTAACAAACTTACCGGGAAAATTCCAGAAGAGCTATTTGGCTTAAAGAAGCTAAGCAAGCTACTTCTGTTGGGGAACTCGTTATCGGGTGGACTGCCTAAAAGTGTAGCCAATTGCCAATCTTTGGTCAGATTGAGGCTTGGCGAAAACCAGCTTTCCGGTCAGATTCCGAAAGAGTTGGGGGAACTGCAGAATCTTGTGTTTCTTGATTTGTATATGAACCATTTTTCAGGCGGTTTGCCTTATGAGATTGCTAATATCACAGTTCTAGAGCTTCTGGATGTGCACAACAATTACATAACAGGAGAAATACCGTCTCAGCTAGGGGAGCTATTGAACTTGGAGCAACTTGATCTCAGCAGTAACAGCTTCACCGGTGAAATTCCCCTTGCTTTTGGTAATTTTAGTTACTTGAACAAGCTCATTCTCAACAATAATTTGCTTACTGGATCCGTGCCAACATCCATTCGGAACCTGCAGAAATTAACTCTTCTTGATTTGAGCTTCAATAGTCTCTCGGGTGGAATCCCACCCGAGATTGGCTATGTCTCAAGCTTAACCATTAGTTTGGACTTGAGCTCAAATGGGTTTACTGGCGAAATCCCTGAGACTTTCACTGGTTTGACGCAATTACAATCGCTTGATCTTTCACATAACATGCTTAACGGAAGCATTTCGGTTCTGGGTTTCCTTACTAGTCTCACTTCGTTAAATCTCTCGTACAACAATTTCTCTGGTCCAATTCCTGTGACACCCTTTTTTCGAACCTTAACTCCTAATTCGTTCCTGAAGAACCCAAACCTTTGTGAATCCTTCGATGGGTCCACTTGTTCTTCGCAGTTGGGTCGCAGAAATGGGGTGAAATCCGCCAAAACCGTAACTTTGGTAGCAGTAATCCTAGCTTCTGTTACAATTGCAATCGTTGCATCATGGATTCTGGTGACCCGGACCCACAAGTACGCCATCGAAAAATCCTTGGGGCCATCAGCCTCATCTTCAGGGGCTGAGGATTTTTCTTATCCGTGGACTTTCATTCCGTTTCAGAAGCTCAATTTCTCCATCGACAACATCTTGCGATGCCTAAACGACGAAAATGTGATTGGAAAGGGTTGTTCCGGAGTTGTTTACAAGGTAGAAATGCCTGGTGGCGAGTTGATCGCAGTGAAAAAGCTTTGGAAAACGAAGAAGGACGAAGAACCGGCTGTGGACTCTTTTGCTGCAGAAATTCAAATTCTAGGACACATAAGGCACCGGAGCATAGTGAAGCTCCTAGGGTACTGTTTCAATAAGAGTGTTAAGCTCCTTCTCTACAATTACATATCCAACGGTAATTTGCAGCAACTGCTGTTGGGTAACAGGAATTTGGATTGGGAAACTAGGTATAAGATTGCAGTTGGATCAGCTCAGGGTCTTGCTTATCTTCATCACGATTGTGTTCCAGCAATCCTCCACAGAGATGTGAAGTGTAATAATATACTCTTGGATTCCAAGTTTGAGGCTTACTTGGCTGATTTTGGACTGGCGAAGCTGATGAATTCACCGAATTACCACCACGCAATCTCCAGAGTAGCCGGGTCTTACGGGTATATTGCACCAGGCAAGTGCTCTCGAAAGCTTTTAACTGTTTTCATTGTTTGCATCTTAGTTCAGTTGCCATTTTTAGATTCGAAAGCAATGTTTTAAAAAAAAAAAAAAATCCTGATTTCATTTGACCGAGAGTGTAGACAAAAAGATAAAGAATTAGTATTAGGGACAGAGAATCTCTGGTCCAATGAAGCATTCTTGTATATGTATGCATGAGGCTGACTGGCATTGCAAATCCTACAATTGCTTATTCTTTGTTGAACATCGAGTGCTTTTGTCTATCAATCTGAAGAATGTGCCCCTTTTACCCCACCCCCCATTATCATTTTATTGGTCTCGCATTCGACATCAAATTCCAAGTTACCTAACCTATATTCTCTCTCATTTGCAGAATATGGTTATACTATGAACATAACAGAGAAGAGCGACGTCTATAGCTATGGAGTGGTTTTGTTGGAGATTCTAAGCGGGCGTAGTGCTGTTGAGCCCCAGATTGGTGATGGACTTCACATCGTGGAGTGGGTAAAGAAGAAGATGGGAAGCTTTGAACCGGCTGTTACGATTCTTGATTCAAAGCTCCAAGGTCTGCCTGATCAGATGGTGCAAGAAATGCTTCAAACACTTGGAATTGCAATGTTTTGCGTCAATTCATCGCCAGCCGAACGGCCCACCATGAAGGAAGTGGTGGCATTGTTGATGGAAGTGAAGAGTCCAGCTGAGGAGTGGGGGAAAACTTCACAACCTCTAATAAAGCAGTCCTCAAACTAGAGATGACTTTTTCTGTTTTTCTTTCCTTTTTTTTTTTTCCTTCTGAACATGGAGTTAGAGATTGCATTTCTTTTGTTCCCCAAAGATAGGAAGTAGTTTTATTTGTGGGGAATGAGAGGGGGAGAGATGTGGGTGTTGTCTGTATTCTTGTATTTGGATAAGTTTCTTGTACAGTTGTTAGAAACATAAATGTAGTAATTTGCTTCATGTTTAATCCTAGTTGTTTGTTGGGGCGTCTTAGAACTCTACAATGAGCCGGTTCTTGAATGAGTGAATCAAAATGTTAGAAAGTGCTTAAATAAAAGAGGTTAGCCTGCCTACAGGATTGTTCCCTAAGATCTTCAATTGGAAATATACTACGGACTATCAACTCTTCTATGACCAGTTGATACGGCGGAGCTTTATCTCGATTTTAATATGTTCCCGCTTGTGGATGGTGTGACAGATTTTCATAGATTGATCGAAGTGTGCATAAGTTACCTTGAACACTCTTGATACTTAAATGCTAATTGAGACTAAAGAATGGGGATGGAGGGAGGAAGTAGAAAGGCCCACAGAACTGGGTTTTGAATTCAATTTTGTTGCCTATCCAAAATTGGATTGGATTGGTTTGGTTTGGACTGTACATGAGGATGTATTGGCAAAACGGTGAGATGCATGGAGTGAGACCTCTTCTTGTAAGGAATAGCATGCACCTCCAAATGTTCTTTTAATGGATGTAGGAATAAAGCATATACATATAGACGTGTGCAGTGTATTTTGTATTTGTATTTGTATGTTATGTATGGCGTGTGTAGGTCCCATGTTGCAGGGGAAAAGGGGGCATAAAGGAACAGGCCATGACTCAGTTTTACTCCCCGGCCACATGCCTCAAGTGACAATAATGTGTTTGTCTTCCCCATATCAAATTGCACTTCTCTTGTCCATACTATACCATACCCCCTTTTGTTTGGATTTGTTTTGAACAACGTGTTGGTCAAAGGACAATCCAAGAGGAAAAACCACACCTCATAAACTTTACTTGCATTATCTTCAACCAGAAAGAGTGCGCGCGCGCGCACACAAAATCAAAGTCCTACCAAAAAATAGGAGGAGAAGACTGGAGAAAATTTTAAAATTGTGGAGGGACTATGGAAAATTTCGGAAGAATCTCACAAATAGTAATATTTAAGTATTTACAGGGGTGAAGTGCTAAAATCATTTGAACGGTTGAGCCATATGGGGTCAATGAAAGATTATGAAATTTTGGGAGGGCAGTGCCTTTGCCACACCCTTCGTGTTTGTCCTCGCGTCAGCCTCAGTTTAACGTTAGTAATTTACACTTAATCGCAGTTCAATTATGAAAAACAATTTTTGTTGGGTGATATTTAAAAACTAACTATGGTTTTTCTAATTTTCATGGATTGTTTCGAAAAATCGCATAAATAACTAATTTTCATGGATTGTTTCGAAAAATCGCATAAATAAACAATGGCGGAGTTTTTAGTGGCACAAGGTGGAGCAATAAAATTTTGCAAAGATGCCATAGTACTTATGAAGGGGCAGAAAGTGAGTAATCTGTATATATCTCCACACCTTCAGAATCTAGCACAAATAACATAAGATTTTGGCATATGCAGCTTGGCCATATAGGTGAGCGTAACATGTCAGAGCTTCATAAACATGACCTGTTGAAGGGGTCGGGTCAAAAGGTGCAAGATGAATTTTTGCAAGTATTGTGTTTATTGTAAGCAGCACAAGGTCAGTTTCAAGACCGGCACTCACAGGACCGGCTCATAAGTTTTGAAGGCCGGAAGCGAACCCCCTGAATGAGGTCTCCCTATATTTTTCATACAAAAGTGATCTACAAAAAATCTCATTAAAATAACCATTACAAAAGAGTAATTCCACCATTATAAAAATAAAAAAAAACCATTACTCCTCTAGCGTTTCTTTTTTCTTTTTTTCTTTTTTATCGTCGCAGTGTTTTTAATAAGTAATTCCACCGTTTGAGCCTATTTTGTGGCTCCTAAATTTCAATTGGGCCTATTTTGTGTAAAGGAGGCTCAGTGCAAATTTTTTTGGGAAATGATAATGCTATAATTTTTTGGGCCTATATAGAGATCCTAGAATTTTGAGGGCCCTCGTTTTTAACATTTTTTGGGGGCCCGAAGCACGTACTTCCCATATGTCTGGGCACTCAAGCTAGCAAGGAAGTCATCAATTATGTTCATCCATATGTCTGGGCTCCATTTATGGTATTTTCTCACAGTGGTGTCCATTACTTTGTCAGCTTCATTGATGACTAGTTCAGAAAGATACTCCCTCTGTTTCCATTTGTTGGTATTGCATTTCTTATCAAATCATTTTCCCATTTTACCCTGTAATCAATACTACATTTTAACAATGTGTTAGCACTACTAATTCCAAAAGGGATAGGTAAAAGAGAAAATCAATTGAATTTTGATAAATAAGTTTTCAAGTGGTATAATCTTTTCGAGATATTAAAAAGTGGTTACTGGAACCAACAAACGGGGACGAATATACGTTTGTTTGTTTTTTTTCTTCGGCAAATAGTAGAACTTCATAGACAAAAGAGTTCTTACAAAAGTATTTAAAGAGATACAAATGCATCCCCAACAATAATAACAAAAAAAATAAAAAAAATACAAATCCTGGTATCTAAGCCCGTTTAGGCCATTAGCATTAAAGTTTTTGTAGGAAACTAAGCCACAATAGGCGTATAATAATAATAATAATAATAATAATAATAATAATAATAATAATAATAATAATAATAATAATAATAATAATAATAATAATAATAATAATATTATGATAGTTTAATAAATATTGATTTCATTCTAGTGGTTTTATACGTGGGAATTTAACAAGTTAGCATCAGTACCTAAAATTATGACAATTTAAAGCTTTTAGGTTGGACAGATCTCCCATCCCATGCAGATTCATTCAGGCAATGTATGACTCTGTGTTTTTTTATATTCAAATGAAACAGTTGAAGATCGTCATTTCCTGTACATGTTAATTTCATTCTCGTTTCCCGGGTGGGTGCACTGCTGCGATCCCATCATCTTCTCTTATTAATAAGGCTGGTTTCTTTGGTTTTTTTTTTTTTTAATTGAAAGAGTCATGCTATAGAGACCGACGGATCCCGTAGGGAAATCGTACCGACGGCCGCGCCGGGCCATCTCCGGCCACCGGACGGCCGATCCGAGCCGTCCAAAAATTCTATAAAAAAAAAAACCGAGGGGGCCACGCGGGAATCAACGGCATCCGATGTGTGTTTGGATCAAGCACCCTACACACATCGGATGCCGTTGATTCCCGCAAGGTCCCCTCGTTTTTTTTTTTTTTAAAATTTTTGAACAGCTCGGATCGGCCATCCGGTGACCGGAGACGGCCCGACACGACCGCCGGTACGATTTCCCTACGGGACACGTCGGTCCCTATAGCTTTTTCGTAACAGAAAATAGACACAGTACTATTTCACATATCAATATAATCAATCAGGAAGCATTGCATTGCCATGCCCCGCCCCCACGACAGCATAGCCATCTGCAGGAATTCCAGTATACTTGTCTTAAGACACAACGTGCGAGCATCTCCAATCCAATACTCCATTTGAGAGTATTAAAATAATGTTTTTTACTTATAAAGTGATTATAGAGGAAATTACTATTCATGTTTACACCAACCACAAATCCTCTATTTTTGTCTCTAAAATCACTTTATGAAAAAAAAACCTTTTTTTATACTCTCATGAGGATAAAAATTAAGTAAGAAAAGCAAACAAGGACAAAAATATCTTTTAAAAATGTGAATAGTATTTTAGAGATGTCCTCTATATTTTCTCTTACCCTCTTAGAGCATCTCCAATCCAATACTCTATTTGAGAGTATCAAAATACTCTATTTTATTTATAAAGTGATTTTAGAGGAAATTACTATTCCTATTTACTCCAACCACAAACCCTCTATTTTTCCCTCTAAAATAGAGGAGACTTGAGATGATGGGTTGGAGGAGTTCCATACTCTCAAATGGAGGAATAGAGCATGGTTGGAGATGCTCTAAGGATACAAATGCCATTTTAAAATGTGAATAGTATTATAGAAGGGATCCTCCATATTTCTCCCATCCTCTAAATATGGAGGATCAAAATCCCATCCTCTCAAATAGAGGAGGCTTGAGAGGATGGGTTGGAGGAGTTTCATACTCTCAAATGGAGGAATAGAGTATGGGTTGGAGATGCTCTAAATATAGAGTATCAAAATTCAATACTCTCAAATAGAGGAGGGTTGAGAGGATGGGTTGGAGTGCTTTGATACTCTCAAATAGAGATATAGAGTATGGATTGGAGGAAAAACATTTTCCAACCCATCCTCTAAAACTCTCCTCCATTTGGGAGGATGAACTTTGATCCTCTAAATATAGAGGATGGAGGAAAAAATAGAGGATCTCTTTCAAATATGTGTTGGAGTTGAGAAATAGAGTGTTGGGTTGGAGTTGAGATAAATAGTACAATCCTCTAAATCTACTTTTCAAATAAAATAAATTAATTTGATCCTCTCAAATAGAGATTTGGAGGGTCTTGGATTGGAGATGCTCTAAGCACCCACGCGACTTTGGAGACTTGATTTCAAGCATTGGTGAGTAATTTTAGTAGTAATTACTAATTACTAACCCATTTTATTCAACTAGCCATTTGCTGATGGGTTAATTAAGAGATTAATGCGCCGCAAATGCGTTTTTGAACATCTCAGTTCCCAAAAATATTGACATCTTTAACTTTTATTATGGATGACTTTTTACAAGACTATTATATCTTTCTCATAAAAGAAAAGGCAAATTGAATAGAAGAACATACTATAAGGGTTTTTGCTATAATAAGGATATAAATATTTTTCCGTAAAGTCTAAAGGGTATTCTACTCAAGATTTACAAAAAAAATCCATCCCAAAGTTGACCGGCGTTGACAAAGGTTGACCAGCATCGACCAGCGTTGACCAAGGTTGACCGGCATTGACCAGCGTTGACCAAGGTTGACCGGCGTTGAAAGTACAACCCTAAGGTACCGTATATATGAAAGTGCCTAAAACCCTATAGTACTCTATGAAAGTACCTAAACCGCTAAAACCCTATAATAGGAAAGTGCACCCTAAAACCTTATGAAAGTGTCTAAAACCCCAGGGTACCCTATGAAAATGCAACAAGATCGAAAAACACGAAAAAGACATATTTTGTGTTAGCCAAACAAGGCCCTTGTCTCATTTAAGACAATTTAAATGAAAAAAGACATTTTTTTGTGTTAGCCAAACAAAACCCTTTGTCTCATTAATAGCAATTTTGTCTTTTCACGGACTCTAGACTCTAAAATATTTTTATTAATAAACTCTACACATCACATAAACTTAGGCTGGACCAAAACTTCTATGGAGTTGTTTCATTTGAACTTTAGAGAAAAACTAACCAAATTATTT
The DNA here is from genome assembly GCA_018127125.1 of Rhododendron griersonianum. Taxonomy (NCBI): domain Eukaryota; kingdom Viridiplantae; phylum Streptophyta; class Magnoliopsida; order Ericales; family Ericaceae; genus Rhododendron; species Rhododendron griersonianum. The sequence continues at coordinate 34,525,036 of CM030793.1, read as the reverse complement.
TTCCGCGTCCAAATAGCCCACCACCTAAGAGCAAGTCCACCACGCAGTCAAATCGTCTGCTATTGCCAACAAAACTTGACAATAATTTGGCAGGTCTACTTGAGAACCAAATCTACTGTCAATTGTGGCCTACACATTTGGCTTTGTGGGCTTTAGCCAGGAGTCGTGAATTACGGGAATAGATCCGCGAAGTCCATCGTCTATTCCCATGATCTTGTCGCATCAGCTACAAGGGCAATAACAAGCAATTTGCAAGCAAAATCGTGAACAGGGCAAAAACAAGCAATTTGCCGGCAAAAGTCATGAACAACATTCTCTCTATTCAATCAAGAAATAATCCCTCTATTCAATGAAGAAAAAAACATCAAAACATTAAGATTCAAAAAGACGAGCAGTTTTATTTGCATTTTGTAGCCTCCTAACCCTTCTGTCCGCTACGGTAGCAAGCTGTTTCTTTATCCCCTGCAGGTATTTTACAAGGTAGAGGAAAATATGAGGAGGTATGAGAAGCAAAATCTACTCTCTTTAGTTACGCTTTATGAAACTTTTCCATCGGTAAAAACCAAAAAAAGCATAATATATAGGATTACGACATCGGTAAGTTCATTTATATTGGTTATATCTGCATATACCAGTAAGGAAATGACTTCGGTGTTCCCGGTCATTTTGGGGACACCGTAACTTTTGGCATAACAAAACCATTACGAGTATAACCAAAACCCATTACAAGTATAACAAAACCATAACAAGGCATAACAAACATGTTATGCTTTGGTTGGGTTTGGTTATGCCTTGATTGGTTTTTTGGATATTCCTTTGTTATGCTTTGTTTAGGTTTTGTTATGTTTGTAATGAGTTTTAGTTATGCTCATAATGGTGAAGTTATGCAAAAAATTACAGTGTCCCCAAAATGACCGGAGAAACCATAGCATCATCCTACAAGTAATCATATAGTTATGAATTACATGCCACATAATAGGCCAAAAGAAAGCTAAATTCCCACCTGAAATTCATATCTTATTAAGCATGAAATTATAGCTAACTCTTCGCAGACTATCAAGCCTATCCCCTTGGTATTTCTATTTGCAACAATTGGTGTATCCTGCATTCTGTTTCTAAACCCCCTTCGAACAGAAGGGAAGGGCTACAATACACACCCTTGTTTGGGGTGTACCATATGCACCCGTTGTGTGGTCTATATTGTGCCACCTCATAGCAAATCGTAACATTTTTTAGAGTTTCGTAACTTTTCAGGAATATGATTCGTAACATTTTCTTTATGATTCGTAACATTTTTGTGCGATTCGTAACATTTTCTCTATGATTCGTAACTTTTTTGTCGATTCGTAACTTTTATACAAAAAATCATAACTTTTTTCTATCAATTCGTAACATTTTTGGGAGTGCATATGATACACACCCAAATAAGGGGTGTGTATTGTAGAATTTCCCTCGAACATATAGTGCATATCTAATCCGTTACTTGTTTGATTTGGAAAGGTTTGCCCTCTCAGATATGTATCGTTTTTCCTGCAATAAAATTGTCATTTACCAAGAAAAAGCAAGGGAAAATATAAGAAAATCAGAGATCAACATAAGTTGGATGATTTTTAATTTTTATCCTCCCGGCCCCAACATGCCATCAGACCAAGGGCATAAAATGCCAGAACCCAGCTAGTCAAATCCATTAGCCATGTACAGGATTTTCTCTTTGGGGAGGCAAACCAATTCCTGGTGGCCAACGTATATAATACATAAACTACCACCATGATTGCTACTCTAATGACCTCCCCAACCCACCCAAGCCCCTTTTTCGGTCCATCTTTGCATATAGAAATGGAGTAGAAGCATTGTTGGATAGAGTGGCAAGAGATATGGAATCCAGATTTTTTTTTCCTCTTTCATTGATCAGCAATATACGGAATCTAGATGATTCAGGGAGAGACTGAATTTAAATTTGTGACAGCACATGACCAAGAGCAAGGCACACCATCCTAGATTGACATTTCATAAAAATAGATTGCATGAGTAGTTCTGTGTTTGAGTGAGGCAGATGAAGAATACTCCTAAGGTCGAGAACGGTGGGGAGAATGTCAAGAAACTACATGTACAGAGCACTGGAAACAGATGGACAAGAAAGCTAAAAAAACAAAACAAAAAGGAAAGAGATTCAATCAAAGGTCATAAGGCAGAGGCCAAACCAACTGCCGGGGAAGAGAAAGTCTGCAATGCTCTACTCATTTGAAACTTAGATGGTAAATGCTACGATAATAAGTTATACAGTTACAAGTTGAAGATGCTGTTAGGACCACGGGCCATGGTCTCTCTATGTTGACAAATTCCAAGACAAAACACAACATTTAATTGTATCCCTGATTATCGAGTTGTAATTTATTCTTTTTTTATTTCTAGAATGTCTGTTTAGGGAGTGGAAGGAAATCAAATCGTTTGTAAAATTGAGAGGTATGCTTTTTAAGGTACTAAATCAATTATATTGTAATTGAGAGATAGAGAAGGAAAAGGATGGAAGGAATCAAGGGAATTCGTGATCATAGCAGATGAATAAGGAAAGAGGATCTCAAAATCCGTGGGCTGAAAATAAGGCAACGTGCATCAGTGGTGATTGCTCGAGCAACTCCGTGAACAAGCTTATACAGGTGCTTGAGCAACTTGACAGTTTTTGTCTCTGCCTTATATACAGTTTGGTTGGATTTTAAAGGCACAAAAACAAAAGGGTCTCTCTTGCTCAAAAAATACAGAAAATATAAAGGGTGTTTGTGGCTCGTCTCTTGGAAAAAGATATGATCGTTTGATGATCAAGCTTGTGGATTAATTCCAAAAGCCTTCTCCATACTTTGTAACTGCTAATCAAAATGTTCTTCCGGTGGATTTCCGGTGGGTACCGACGGTGGATTCCGTAGGTTATTGGAAGGCTCGAGCGATTCAAAGCAGCGGCGGTCAAGCACTGGGTGCGGTGAACGAGTGATTCGGCAATCAACCTTGGTCAACCGAGAGCGATTCTAGGTTGTAAGTATAGGTTTGTTTGTAACTGTACAATGAGTTATAGCGCATGATTTCCTTCCCGTGGTTTTTACCCATTTAAGGGGTTTTCCACATATATCCTTGTGTTCATCATTTATTGTTTTTCGATTTCTGTTATTTTGCTTGATTAAGTATCTGGATAGCAAAAAAAAGATTTTTCAATTGGTATCAAAGCGGGTCACTCGTAATATTAGGGTATATTCCTAGAGTGGATCCTTAAGTCAAGATGAACACGAGCACGAACACAAACATGAATCATTTATCTACTCATATACCGATTTTGGATAACGATAACTTTGATTACTGGAAATCAAGAATAAAAGCTGTAATGAGATCAGCGAATGAGGAAATTTGGGATTCATGCGTTAGAGGGTATAGGTTTCTCATGAAAACTATAGAGGAGAAACAAGTTCCTAAACTTACTTCAGAATTGTCTGTCTAAGGAAAAAGTAGCACTACAAGCTAATAATCGTGCTTTAGATATATTGTTTAGTGCTGTGGATGTTAATGAACACCGTAAGATAGCAAATTGTGAAATCGCAAAAGAAGCATGGGACATTTTAGTAACTTGTCATGAAGGAACGAATGTTGTTAAACAATCTAAGTTACAAAGACTCACTTCTAAATTCGAGATAATTAGAATGCAAGAGGATGAAACCTTTAATGAATTCTACTCTAAATTGATCGCTATCGTCAATAGTTGCGAAACTCTCGGTGAGCCTATTCCACCTTTTAGGGTGATTAAGAAAATATTGAGATCCTTGCCTGAACGGTTTAAGATGAAGGTCACTATGCTTGAGGGTAAACGTAAACTCAATGAAAAATCTATCGAAGAAGTGGTACGCCTTCTCCAAACTTATGAAGCTGATATGTTACAACCCGAGTCTCTAAAATCTAAAATTAAACCGCCGGCTAAGTTGATTGCTTTTGCAAGCTCTCAAAGTGAGTCTAGGGAGTCAAACTGTGATAGTGAATATGACCTTGAAGCTATGGACCTATTTACCAAAAACTTCAAACAATTTTTTTAAAAAAGAATGACAAAAGGTGATGGGAATAAGAAATTTGAAAATAAAAGAGAAAGTGAGTCTTCTAGTGGTAAAGAAAAGAAGGGGATTAAAGGACCACCGGTAGGGTCAAAGTGTTATGAGTGTCAAGGGTATGGTCACTTAGCGCATGAATGCATTAACAAATTGAAGAAAAAGAACAATTGGCAGCAGGCCCCTCGAGGGGGCTCTGCCTTCTCTCTAGAACTTTTAGAGAGAGAAAGGGGGATATCCCTGATTACAACCAGGAGATACTTGCTTCGGTGAAATCATCAAGCAAGTTTCAATCGGGAAATCAAGTAGCTCATCCGTACTCCGTTCAATCCAACATCAGAGGGGTTAGTTTCTATGGGTTTCGAGTGGATCCATCCGCCTGGAACCGGGAACCAGAAATCCCACCAATTCACCTCTGAATCTGGTACCAAGTCCAACCCGTGGACTGATCTCACTTACAAATTCCTTCTCGTAGGGTCTCTATTCACAGGTTTTCGACTGGATGCCCAATCGATCAGCACCGGAGCTCCGCCTGAGCTGCACGGTCGTGGTCATGGGCATCACTTGGAAAATGGTACCAGTCACCTACGGCCTGAACTGGTTCAGGCTCCGACGACTGGAGGATGACCAGAGGATCGGAGTACTGGTTCAAGGTCATGGCTAACATTCCAGTTCTAATCGGTTGTACCGATCGAAGGTACAGCGATGGGAGGATTTCCCTCGAGGAGTTTCTCCAGAAATTTTGGTCGACGGACGGTATCGGCCACCATCAACCCACACACCTGTCCACACCCAACCGGATGGGATGGAACGGACGGTGACATGGAACAAGGGCAAGCACGGGTCAGGGCTGAGATTCACCGGTGGCACGGCGGTGGGGCGTAATCGACCATGGCTGTCTTCATCGATTTGCAACCGAGTGTCCATTGCTACTGCAGTGGGTACCGGATTTTACAAGCTCAACCCGCAGCCGGAACCTGGTGCTTGGCACTGCCGGCGGTAGCTCGGGCAGCCCTGCATCCTTGCGGGCCACAGCCATCCAGCCCAGCAGCCTGGGCCATCGGCCTGGGCCATAAGCCAGCCCAGCAACCTAGCCTGCCCAGCCAAGCACTGCCTGCTTGGCATCCTAGCAGTCAGCACGGCCAAGAAGGCCAATCTCAGGGCAGTCTGGCATCCTAGCAGTCAGCCCGGGCAAACAGCCAGCCCAGCCAAGCATTGATGGCTGGCCAAGCATTGATCGAAAGGGAAATTACAGTATCCGTTCACTTAATTTTTTAATATGAGCTTGGCAATTGTTTAGTTACTATCATTTTGTTGCTGGACAATAGGGCCAGTTCCTGTGATTATCTGAGAACCTCGATGGACAGTCATCTGTTGGACTGAGATCGGGTGTTCGGGTTCTTTGTTGAGCCCCGTTATATCTCTAGTTCCTTTGCTTCTGTGCCCCAGAGGTTATGCGTAGTATAGTTGTGGGCGTGGCTATCGTTGATTAGATTAGAGTTTGTGTTGATTGAAAAGGGTAGCTTTGCAGTAGCAGCAGCTGCAGCTGCCACTGATTAGATTGGTGGTTGGATTCTGATTGAGCGAGGTAGCTGCCGGAGCTGTCATTGATTAGATTGGTGGTCGTTCACTAATTGAAAGGGGTAGCTTCGCAGGCTATTCTGATTAGTTTGGTGGTTTGCACTGATCATAAGGAGCAGCTTGGTTCACTTGTGGTTTGAGTGGCCACTTCATGTGGTTCTTCTTATTGTTCCGCTTTTAGTCGTTAGCGAGCCTAGGGGATTAGGTTGAGGGTGTAGTAGTCTGGATGGAATGGGCGTGGTGTGCAGGGTACGTAGCAGGGTAGCCTTGTCGGATGCCGACATCTCCAATTCAAGCCTCTCTCGGTCCTAGTCCCTCTGTAGTAGTTGATCTCTTTATAGTGGGTATTATGCTTGCTCTCTGGGTTTGTTGGAAGTATTAGGTTCTAGGTTTGCTTATCCTAACTCTGGAGGAGAGGGTTTTTGGTAGTTGGTTGACAGCAGGTGGTTTTGGCGAGCCTTAGGCTTGGATGAGGGAGTATTAGGCCGGAAGGATTGGGCGTGGTGAGCAGAGTAGCCTTGTCGGATGTCGTCATCTCTGGTTCGAGCCTCTTGATGCCTTGTTCCTCTGTAGTAGCCGTTCAGCTTGCTTTGAAGACGTATTACTCTGTAGCTGTTCTCCTCAGTGTTGGTTATCATGTGGTCATCTCTGGCCGTGACTATTTACTTTATTTCCTAGCCTGGCGGGTTGTGCCAGGTAGTAGTTCAATTTCATTTCATTTCATGTTATTTCTACTCGTATCACTTCATATCATACCCCGTTGTACTATCCTTCTTCTTAAGTGGATAGTACAACGGGGCTATGATCTCTACACATGACACTTTTGTTATTTTATTTCCATTACCCTACTCTCCATGCGGGTTGTGCATGGTTATCGCACTTTTCTCAATCTTCTTGTTTTATTTTCTTTTATTTCCTCCTGGGGTATGCCCCTTGTAGACTGTACATTTGGTTAACCTCTTTTAATTTCAAGCTGATTTACCCCAAAAAAAAAATGAAGAAAAAGACTAATTTCAAGGCCAACCTAACTTGGGATGACAATAGTGAATCAAACAACTCTAAGGAAGAACAAGTAGATAACACAAACTTTATGGCTTTTGGGGCTTCGTTGCAGTCAAACTTTAGTGAGCATGAATCTTTTGATGACAGTGAAAATGAGGGAAGCGAAGATGTGTTGAGTTTCAATGAGTTAAAAGAATCTTATGATATGTGGTATAGGGAGAGCGTGAAGATTAATGAAACTAATTTGAAGTTAGCTGAGAAATATAATAATTCTCACATGGAGTTAGCGATAGTTAAAAATAAAGTGGAAGAGTTGCAAGGGGCATTGAACAGTGTCACTAGTGAGAAAGAAAAGTTGAGTAATGAGGTCAAGAGTTTGCAAGAAAAGAATAGGGTCTTGATTGAGTTTTACCGCCTCGAACGATAAAATAAGTATGTTAAAACGCTGAGATTGGTAATGCTAATATTCTATTTGAGCATTTGAATACAGGGTCAAGGACATTTGATAATATTTTGAGCATACAAAGACCCGCAAGTGACAAAATAGGGCTTGGATTTTATGAAGCTTCGTCCTCAAAAACAGTCGGAGGTAATCCAAATGAGTTGGAATCAAAGAAGGTAACGCCGAAATCCCATAGTATTGATACGACAAAAAAAGTGATTGGAAAGGATTCTAATATTAGACATGGCAGTTTTGCTAATTTCATTCCCACTTGTCATTATTGTCAGATTAAAGGTCACATTAAACCAAAATGCTTTCAACTGCATGGCTACCCCTAAGGTTTTCAACACTATAAAAATACTACCAAGGTTGGCAATATTGGAAATGTTATGTCCAGTCTTGTCAAGAACAAAAAAGTCAAGAGCTTAAGGTTAAAACCTTTGTCTGAAAATCAAAAGAATTTTGGTAAAATTCAAACTAGACAGATTTGAGTTAAGAAGTGTGATTTGGATTGTTTTGTTGCTCATACGGAATTTAAAGCTAGGAACTCTCACATGTGGAATCTTAATAGTGATTGCTCACGTTATATGCCTAGCGATAAATTCGGCCGGGGTATGCCTCATTGATTGAGTTGGTTGTTTTGTTACTGTATGTTGTTTTTTTTTCTCAGTCGAGTAGTCTATTTTGTCATTTTTATTCCTAGTTTTTTTTTTTGGATAAATCAGCTTGAAATTGAAAAGAGATTAAACGAATATACAGCCTACAAGGGGCATACCTCAGGAGGAAAAGAAAAGAAAACAAAAAAGAGAAAGAAAAAATTGCAATTGCCAAGTGGCTACATGGGCTAGAAGATACACACTGTTTTCAATCCATCTAGAAGAGGGAGGGAAAACAACGCCAAGGAGATACCACCAAAATCATAACAGACTGTAGGTAGGAATACAGCTCTGCAAAACTTACACTAAACATGACACCAATTACAAATTCCTGAAAGTAACCAAATATTTGCACATGAGATGGATTGAACTTGGAAACTTCTGTAATTCTGAAATTCTGAACCTTCTGAACTTGTGAGCTTCTGGACAGGACTGGACTGCTGAGCTTCAGATGAGTGATATGGTTAAGCTGAGCTTCATATGAGTCATTTGGACTAGACTGCAGAATCTTGGTTAAGCTGATCAAGACCAGCAACTGTACCTGGACAGCACAAACTGGACACAATCTGCAGCTAACTTCTGCATCACACCTGACAGTGCAGACCAATATGGAAATGCAGATCCAATCTGCACCTAACTTCTGTGTCTGACTTCTCAAGTCAGCCCTTGCAAGCACACTAAAGTAGCTCTCACACTAAAGTAGCTCTTGAAGAACTGCTAACTCTCACAATGCACAAAGCAGTTCAAAACAGGTCAAAGCATATCTTAGCAGAACATACACTGCTAGCTCTTACACTCAAAAGCAGAGGACGTCCCCCTCTGCAAAGGGAGATCCCAATGACAACCCCTATTGGTTAAGTGAAAATAAAAGACAGCTCCTTACATAAGCAAATACGAAAAGCAGCTATACATACAGAACAGCAGCTATAAGAACTGATTCATACATAACCGTACAGCAGTTGCCATGAACTGTTCTACAAAACTGTACAGAACACAAAAAACACAGAACAGGATTCAAGCTGCATACTAGAACAATTTACAAATAGAATTAGAACCAGGTTTCATGCCTTAGTAGATCAGTTCCCAGGGTGCCATTCTCCAAACTGAATAGCAGGAGGCTAAGTAGCCAAGTAATGTAGAGGTTGACTGCTACTAGTAGCACTAGCAGCACTAAAAGATAACCAACAATATGGATTCTGCTAGTAAAACTGACAGCAACATTGTAACAACTGAAAGCTATAACAGAACAACTGAAAGCTATAACAGAGCAGCAGCAGCAAAAACAGCAGCTGCTACCCCTACTGAACAACTGAACCAATAACATCTGAAAGCAACTGAAATATCTGCTCCCCACCTAACTCCCTCGAAACCTAACACACCAAAAACTGAAAGCAACAGGAGGAAACCGAACACCCTCAACTCTCCCTCACACAGAGTCTCCCTCTAGCTATTACCTCCACTCTGCAAGAACTCAGGGGCACGAGCACACAGCTCACAGGTCACAGGCCAAAACAAAAGTGGGAGTTCCAAAAGGACAAGAAATTACAGCAGCTACAAAAGCAGTACAGCAACTGCACAGAAAACTAAAATCTGCTCCTTGGCCAAACTGCCAATCACATGCTCCTTGGCCATACTGCCCAATCTGCACAGAAAACTACAATCCAACAATAGTAGCATTTGGGAAATTAATCAGCCAACAACAATAACTCATCATACAACAATGTTCCACTCATTTACAACCCATTGTGCTTGTGATTGAGGTAATTTAGGAAGTGATAGTATCCTAGCTCTCACCATGGTGCAGATTTTGTGAACTACTATCTCCCAAGAACAACAGTGACTTTGGAACCTTCTCACATTTCTCTCAATCCAAATGTTGTACACAGCTACTGTGAAGCCCAGCTTAGTGATAAGACTCTTAAGACTTTTCCCTTTTACATTTGACAACAATGTCACCCAGTCAGCCCAAGATCTATCAGACCATGACACATGAAGTTTGGTCTGAAGAGCATTCCACACTTGTTTTGTGAATGGGCAATTAAAGAAAAGATGATCATGGGTTTCCCTCCCTTGACATAGACTACATTGAGAATTAGGATGTAGTCCAAATAGGACAAGTCTATCTGCAGTGGATAGCCTTTTCTGTATAGCTAGCCATGAGATGAAACTGCACTTTGGGATGTGGCCAGAGAACCATACAAGTTTGTGCCACAAGATCTTGGGAAAGTGTGTTCTTAACTTGTCCCAGAGAGAGGCAACTGTGAACTGTCCGTTAGAGGTAAGAGTCCACCTCTTTTGATCTTCCCCATTCAATCTGGACGGGACTAGTGGGGGAAGAGTGTTTCTTACCTCATTAAGCTCAATTGTTTGGGTAATAGGGAAAACCCAATTTGAATCATGAATGATGTGTGACACAAAAGCATCTCTTGGGATACCAGAGTCATATGCAATTCTAGGGCCATATTTAGCTAGCAAAGGGCCAAGAGGGTGCCAATTGTCATACCACAAGAAGGTAGAGTTCCCATTTCCAAAGGTACTAAGGATATAAGGTTGTACAAGAGGTCTAAGATTCAAAATTTTCCTCCAGACCCAAGTGCAATCACCTGGGATTTTTAAATTCCAAAAACTCCTCCCTTTGATTAAATATGATTTGACCCATTGGCATTACATAGACTATTCGCCCCCAGAAATAATATACCAAACATGCTTTGCAATGGCGGCCTTGTTCCAAACTTGCATTGATTTGAAACCTAGCCCACCTTCCTCTCTTGGAGAGCATAAATGTTCCCAAGAGACCTTAGCACCCGATTTCTTTAGATCTGGGCCAGACCAAAGAAATGCTCTAAGGATTGACTCAACTTCCTTGATTATCTTTTTAGGGATGATAAACAAGGAAGACCAATAGGTTTGTACGGAGAAAAGAACATTCTTAATTAACTGGACCCTACCTGCATAGGTTAGATCCCTATTAGTCCACGACTTAGTTCTTGCAATTATACTATCCACTAGTCGCTTACAGTCAGAGGCTTTGAGTTTGGTTGAAATGAGGGGTACGCCTAGATACCTTACAGGAAGGGAGCCCTCCTTAAATCCTAAGACATTCAAAATGCTCATTCTAGTGGTACTACTAACACCAGAAAAATAGATACTACTTTTCTCTGGGCTAGGGGATAAGCCTGACAATGCTTGAAACTCGGCGAGGGCATCCTGGATATGTTTGATTGAAGACAGTTCACCTTTACAAAAAATCATAAGGTCATCAGCAAAGCAGAGATTGATGATCTTATTACGTCCACACTTCCAATGAAAATGGAAGTCAGGGATCTGTGATTTTTCTCTAAGAAGGCAAGTTAAAACTTCCATCACAATGACAAAGAGATATGAGGACAGAGGATCACCTTGCCTCAGACCTTTTTGTCCAATGATATAACCAGTGGCTTCCCCATTGATGCTAAGAGTATAGTTAGCAGTGGTAACACACGCTTGAAGCCATTTGATCATTGTTGGATGGAAATTCATAGCAGCTAGAATATCCCAAATAAAGTCCCATCTAACATTATCATATGCTTTCTTGATGTCTACTTTCATAGCACATCTTGGGGTAGATGAGGATTTATGATACCCTCTCATTAGCTCCTGCGTCAGGAAAATGTTATCAGCAATTCTCCTACCCTTCACAAATCCTGATTGAACAGAGTCAATTAGGATGGGGAGGGCATTTTGCAATCTGCTAGCAAGAATCCTTGCTATGCATTTGTAGACAGTATTACAACATGATATGGGTCTAAAATCCCCAACTTTTGAAGGGTTAGGGACCTTTGGGACCAGAGCGACCATGGTAGAATTGGCTTTCCTTAGTAGCTTACCAGACCTAAAAAAGGTTTTGACCGCTACAATTATCTCACGACCAACCACAGGCCAGGCTTTTTTGAAGAAGCCTGCATTGTAACCATCAGGCCCAGGAGCCTTACTGGGATTGAGAGACCAAAATATGTCTTTAATCTCTTGATCAGAGACCTCAACAATCATTGCCAACCTTTGAGTATCAGTTAATTTCTTATTTACTAGCTGTTGGATCCTGCTATTTCCTTGATAGTCCCCTGGATGGACTGTACCAAGCAAATTACTGTAAAAATTGACGAAGTTGGACTTAATGACTTCAACGTCATGAGTGAGGGACCCATCTTCTAAGACCAGACTAGTAATCCTACTTCTATTTCTTGTGTTAGTCACAGATTTGAAGAAATAAGAAGTACATTGATCACCTAATTTCATCCATTGGATTCTCGATTTTTGCTTAGCCAGACTTTCCTCGGCTCTAAGCAAATTGAGGAGGTGTTTATAAGCCTCCCTTTCTTGGCTAACCAAAGAAGGGTTAGGATTTTGAGTACTCAAGGCTTGTTGCAAAGTATCTAGAAGTTGTCTGGATTCTACAACTCTAGCAGAGACATCGCTAAAATCTGACCTATTAATTTGTTTAAACTCGCTCTGCAACAACTTGAGTTTCTCACAGACACAGTACATTGGATTCCCAATAATAACTCTCCTTCAAACTCTCTGAACAATATCCAGAAATTGAGGATGGTCAGCAAGGAAACCAAAAAACTTAAATGGTTTATTTGATTTCCTAGGACAAGGTAGGATAGTTGTAATGGCAGGAGAATGATCAGAAATCACAGGATTTGGGAAATGAGCATTGGAACAATTATACACCCTCATCCAATGCTCATTGACCAAAACACGATCCAGCTTTGTACTAACAAAATGTGTGGGATCCTGTTTGTTGGCCCATGTGAGAAAGCAGCCCGTGTACCTAAGGTCATCAAGACCCAATGCAAAAAGACAGTTATTAAAATCCTCCATATAGGGAGGCCAATAAGTAGATCCCCCAACTTTCTCTCTTGGGAACCTAATGACATTAAAATCTCCGAGCACTATCCAAGGGGATGCAGTGCTCAGAAGATGGAGTCTAGACCACAGTGCTTGTCTATTCAAATAAAAGTTATCCCCATAGACAAAGGTTGCAAAAAAAGGGGAGTTACCACATGTCGATTGGACCTCACAATGTATAAATTGATCAGATTGATCAAGAACCTGAATCTGGACAATCTGAGGGTCCCAACACACCAGGATTCTGCCTATGGAAGCTTGGGGATAATTGTTCACAAAACTCCATTGGGGACAGATATGATTTATCACTCTAAAAGCATTACCCTCCTTTATTTTATGCTCTAATAAACCCACAATTGAAAGCTTGATCTTATGTACAAAACACTTAACTTCTTTTTGTTTGAGAGGGTCATTGAGACCCCTGATGTTCCAAAAACCAAGATTTAGGGGCTGTAAAGCCATAAAACAAGTTTAAACAAAATGGAAATGCAAACGGCAGAAAAGTAAGTAAAGTATACTGCCCTGACAGTAGGTTATGATTAATTCTTTGATCTGTGGAAGGAGCCTTTTGAAGAGGTCCTCTGCCTCCCCAACTGCCCTGCCTTGGAAGAGCCCCCCAACAGATTGAAGTCTGAAATGAAACTAAGATCAGGAGGTTCCTTGTCCTTGAGTTTCGCAGCTATTTTGGCAGCTTTTTTAGCTGCTGATCTGGACATTTGAACTGCTGGACTGGATGGTACTGTTATAGCTTGCTGGCTGTCCAAACTTCCTTCCTTGTTATTTCCACCCACTAGCTCTATGGGACCACTCTGCACTAGATCAGTAGTGGTTAATTGCTGAGGTGGTAATTCACTTTCCTTTTGATTTTCTCCAAGGAATTCCTCCTGCTTGTCAAGTATAATAGTGGTTTGAACAAGTGACTGATTGTTGGACTCCTCATTCTGAGGCAAAGTCAGATTGGTATGAGAAGAACTCACAATACTTTCCAGCACCTTTTCCAACTCATCTTCTGTTTCTGATTCTACAGGAACTGCATGGGGTATGATGGCAACTGGCTTGGTGGTTTCCATCTTCTGTTTTCCATTCCCCACAACAGTCCAATCCTGATTTTGAGGTTCCTGATTTGGAGGGCTGGGGGATGAGGGCAGTTTCCAAGAGCATTTGGTATTAGAATGCCCAAAAACTTTACAATTCTTACACATTGAGGGCAGCACCTGATATTCTATGGGTACCACAACTGAACTGCCCTCGACAGTAATTCGGACCTCATCAGGAAGGTCATGCTCAGCACTGATTTCAATGCACACTCTTGCACTGGTTGACTTAGTCTGAAGAAGGCCTGGTTGCCTTGCAGTTTTGGCTGTGGCTTGGTCCACATGAAGTGGTCTACCTATGGTGCTGGCAACCCTGCTCAAACACTCCTGATTCCATAGTTCCAAGGGTAAGTTACGAAGTCTCACCCAAGCCGGAATGTGAGAAGGTTGTTCTTTAACTGGTTGCATCATTCTATGCCAGTCTTTGAGGACTAGGTATTTTTGTGAAAAGAAATACGGGCCATCGTCTAACACTTGTTGTTTAGCCTGCTCATCTCTAAATTCGAAGAGATAGCATCCCGCAACGTCTGGCTTAACAGCCACAAACAATTCTTTCCATTGATACCTGGCAGTAGAGAGTACCAAAGGGTAGGCCATTTTTCCATCCAGGAAATGGCCTATTAAGTACTTATTCCACATACCGACATCCGTAAGCTCAATATCAATTTCCACCTGGGCTACCTTCCCTTTGAATAAATCAGGATGATATTCCAGTTTCATCTCAGTTGAGGGACTTTGGGATTGCAATAAGGATGCCCAGTTTTTAGGCTTGGGTTTAGGACCACTAGGGTACTGTCGATGTTTAACGGGATTGGCCTCATTTTTGGAAATCCAAGGCCGCCTAGGCTTAGTGTCTTCTTCGGGGTATCCCATATTGGGATCCCCTTCTAAGTACGGGATGCCTCTGGCATTGACAAAAGTTTTCAGATTAGGGTTTGTAATTACCTCCTGTTGTTGCTGTTGAAGAACATGAGGTGCACATTCCTCTGCATTCAGTTGAAACCCTAACCCAGTTGAGGAGGATGGTCGATTGGCCTCAGCTGTGTTGTTGGGTCGTGAATTTCCCAGCTCAATAGGGATGGAGTTATCAGTATCGCCCGTTTGCGTTGATTGAAGTTGGGTGAATCCAGGCTCCTGCTCGGCCTCGTGTACCCCTTGTAGTTAAAGATGACGAGCTCTCTCTTCCGCTTCCAATCTCAGACTTTCCTTGAAGAGTACCTGTTGGAGTTTCCGAGATGGGCTCGATTTGTTGGTTGAGGATGATGATTGGAACGTAGTACCGTTCTTGTAATCACCTGGGTTGCTCATTTGTGGGGTTCTAAACTCAAAGGGAGGAGAAGAGTTAGGGTTTTCAGATTGTGATAAGGGACCAGAATCAACGAGATTCTTCTGCTTCTTCTGTAGCTCATTTGAATCAAGAGCTTTGATTCCCAATCCTTCCGCCACTGAGATTGTACCGTCAGCCATGGATCTCACTGTTTCTCCCCGGCCATGTCAGAAATCGCTTTAATCGCCTCACATGTCAGAGTCACTCTGTTATCAAGTTTTAAGGGCAAAACTCTTATTCCTAGTTTATGTTGTTCTATAAAGAAAATCCAAAAAAAACAGATTACTACGGTTGGACGTAGCATGTTTCTTCAGGTGTGAGTAGTCAACAATGGGATTCGCATAGTTGCACATTTTTTTTAGAATGCATGCATATTTCATGTTCATTCCTCTCATGTGATACATTTGGACATTAATTGCACCATGCCTTATGACTCTATGATCGCCAACTCAAAGATAATGAGCGCAATAAAGTTCTTCCGCATGAAAAGTATCTATCTGATTATTAAACGTCCATGAAGAACTAATGGTCTTCGTTTATTGGCGTCCTTTGTGTGTTTGATGCCTGTGACCAATTCCTTAATTGGTGGTAAGTTAGAAGTATGTTAGTAACTTAATATAGGTTGCTAGGCTATCGATGTTAGTCAAACAACATAATGCCGAAAGCCATGTAAAGAAAATATAGGATTCCAAGAAAGAACCAATTATCATTTTCAAAACTCCCCAAGCCAAGGTATGAAATAAACGGTTGATACATTTCACGAACACTTGGAATGCTTATAAAAGCCCTAACGAAAACTAAAAGAAGTGAGAACCGAAGGAACATGTTACCACAGAGAGAGAGAGAGAGAGAGAGAGAGAGAGAGAGAGAGAGGTCTGAGAATAGCACAGAGGCAACCCAAAATAAGAGACAAATTTCCTTAAAACTTGGTCTGCCATAAGCACAATCGATTAACAAAATTCCCAAATACCCATTATCCTCACGCCCTCGTCGTCTAACATTTTGAATCCAATTGAATTTCATACTACATCGCTAATGCCCTGTATTGTGCAACGACAGCCATAAGACCATCTTCAGCTTGTTCATTCGCCATCCAATTTAAGTCGTACTTTGTCAATCGCATTTGCATGCAACCACTTGCACCCGAAAATGAAACGACTCCCTTTCCAATTAATTACTAGGGAGTATTGGTTGGCATATTCATGGCCAATCCACATTAATCTGATATTGCAAGTCAGGTCTCATCGTACTAACAACGTTGCGTGTGCAAAGTAAGTTGGGGTTAAGAGGATACTCAAATTCATCCTCGAACAGCCGATGACATTATTGAACTGTGTTGCAAACAAAAGCCACCCCATGCTCTGCAAAGAAGGTTGCCACCATAATTTAATTTTGTACCCTACTGCAAATTTGCATTTTAAACATGTTTACTATTTCTTATAGCTCATGGGTCACCAAACAAGAGATGTATTGAGCGCATAAAGATGATCCCTTCGCTCTACAAAGATGCCTTCCATGAATGATATTCTAGATACCAACCCTACTGAACTTTCACATGTTAAACCTACAAACTGTACAATACTGCATGCATGCCCATATATCGATATTAACTACTCACTTTTTGTTCATGCTTTGGTTGGCAACTTGCGCGAATATAGAATGAAGATATGTAAAGAAACTTTTCCACTTAAATTCTAAACTAAAATTTAAAACCAACATCGTTATTGTGTCCAATTTGAAATAAGTTCTCCCTGGAAGAAGTCCACATCTAATGAATGTTGAATTCATAATCAAATGTGGGTGCATCTTCATGTATGCAGCCGTTGGTGGACTCATAAGTACATGCCTTGGATATAGTGTTTTTCAACAAGAAACCCTAGTTTGCTGCTTCAAAACAAATCCAAGGTCTCAATATGTGTTCACATTTGTTTTCTGACAACAAGGATAATATTTAGAGTTCTCTTTTGGCTTCCAATTTTTTAAAGAGTAATAACCCTAATTTGGGTTTCTGGAAGACTTCACATGTTTGACCTGAGATGTCAAGGTAAATTTCATGTCAAAGTGCAGGGAGGCCCAAAATACCATTCGCTTGTGCCAGGAATTAGTACACTTGGCGTCTTCTAACCGAGATGTTATGGTAAGGTTCTCATGTCCTACCTGAGAAGACCATGGGGTTAAATATTCTATTGTCATGCATACCAGCATTCTTATCAGAGCACTCAACTCACTGAACTCAGCTTAATAACATTGTAGTCACCACAGGACCACAAGTATTAGAAAACAGAGTGTTCTGAGAAGATTCGTACTATTAATGGTGGTTGAATTACGGACCCTCCAACACACTGCTCAGGTCATGAGAACTTGAACCACCTCAAGTGAAACACGGAAAGTTAAGGAACCCTAACCATTTGTCCTGACCACTACTCATGCCACAACTGAGTCAGGATGACTTTGCGGGTCCAAGACGAGAAGGTTCTCATGTCCAACACAAGAGAACTCTACCATGCATGCTGGCACATTCCCCACTGTGGAAGTAGACACGTCAGAAGGGGTCTCATTATACTTCCCAGGTTCTAGATGAGAATTGTGGAGATTTATCAGGTTTAAAATGGGAACTCCAAAACAATGGAAATTCTTATAAGGGAAATTTATAGAAATGGTCCTCCTAGTTTCACTTTGATTCTCATTTTTGTCCTCCAAGTATCAACTGCAACTCTTTTGACCTTCAAGTTTGGTTTTCGTACTAAGTTGATCCAATTGATAACGTCTGTCAGCCAAACTGAATGAAAAAAATCAGATTGAGGGCAGACGTCATCAATTGGACCAACTTGATATGAACTGCAACGTGCAAACTGCCATCAATTAGATTTTTTCCGTCCAGTTCGGCGGATAGAAGTTATCAATTAGACCAATTTGGTACAAAAACCAAATCTTGAAGATCAAAAGAGTTGTAATTGATACTTGGAGGACAAAAATAAGACTCGGATGAAACTAGGAGGACCATTTCTATAAATTTCCCTTCTTATAAATAGTTTCAAAACAAAATTACTTCCATGAATAGTTTCAAAAACAACCTTGCTTTGATAAAATGAAGAGAATGTAGAAATCCTAAAGAGAAGCAGGCTCACGTGCTGTAAAGTCCCACATCGAGACTTCCAAGGGAAAAATAGGTGGTATATAAGATAACGCCAACTAGCTACTATTAACTTGAGGTTAACATTTTGAGCCATGTGGTTAGACTAAGGTTTAGAAGGTTAGGCGGCTCATTATAGTTGGTAGGGGGCCACCTCTAGGATTTGGTACGAGCCCGATGATGTGCTATACAAAGCTAAGTGCCACACCATAACCACTAGAGAAAAGGTTGTTGGGCCAATGCAATGGGGATGTTGCAGCCAAGGCGGGGAGATTGTAAAGTCCCACATCAAGACTTCAAGGAAAAAATAGATGGTATATATAAGATAATGTTGACTAGCTACTATTAACCTGAGGTCAACTTTTTGAGCCACATGGTTAGACTAAGGGTTAGCAGATCAGCTGAGACGAATTGTTACACATGCCTCGATCAACCCCACGGGCATTTCTAATATGTTTTCGCTTAATTATGTGATTTATAGTTACTATTACTGGAGAGCTTAGTTTCTATCATGAGAAGAAAGAATCTTTCAAACAATATGCAACTAGAGATTGCAATTTACAATAAAAACATGACCAAATATCTTTAAATATAGAAAATAAAGGTTCCAAAACAACATTAAACATTATTAAAAATTGTTAATTGCCAATGTACTATCTTAAAACAACAACAAAATTGCATCCTCAACCATGAGCTTACCTCATAGAACAATGATCCATAATCAAATTACGATGGAATTACAACCCAAAAAAAATAAAAATAAAACAAACCTACCTTGCTACTCATTCAGTTGTTGAAGTTCAGCCTTCAATTGCTCAATCTTGAGCCCCATAGACCTCTGAATTACGCCCCTTTCTTTCTCTGACAACTTTGCTAGCAACCCCTCATACAGATCCAAAACTTCTTTAACCGCGTCCCTTGCACACTCAGCTTCTTCATTGAAGTAGACAGTCTCTTTGGATTCCAAAGCTGTCTCTATCTCATCCCTTGCCTCCGCGAACTTAAGATTGATCTCGTCGACCACTTTGCTCGTATCAACGCTACTACTAAATTGCCTAGGCGTATTCCCAAAAATCTTGAACCGGGTAGTAGTTGCATAGTTAGTGCAGCTGGTTGGGCGAAGAAGAATATCGTGGTGGGTTTTCATGTGTTTTGGAGGCGAAACTGAGTTTGAGAGTGATCTCAAGATAAAACAAGAACTGGGTATCGAAGATCGCTGAAACGGGTATCTGGAAAGTGATTTGCAGAGGGAGATTGCTGAACGTTGAAGCATTTTGTTTGACGGCAAAAGAGAAACCACAGGGAAGAGAACAGAGAGGATGTACGCAATGAAGTGAAAACCCCCAATTCTGAGAAAACTATCAAGTGAAACCCTCAATTTTGGAAAGAGAGAGAGAGAAAATGGTGATCGGTTGGTGTGATTTTGGGGTATCGGGGCCCCCGCTGTGATCACAACACAGCATGCTATGCTGTGATTTCACACGATGCCGTTATTTTAGCGAACATATGCATGCTTTCCAAAGCTTAACAGTAAGTTAGTAACCTTGTTCCAATAGGAATTTTTATGACTCTTAGAGCATGTACACCAATAGTTGTGTATTTATTTTTATTTTTATTTTTTTGGGTAAAAAATCTTGAAATAGAAAAAGATGATAACTGGATATACAGCCTACAAGGGGCATACCCCAGGAGAAAAAGAAAGAGAAAATCAAAGATAGAGAAGATTGACCTAAGCCAAGCGGCTGCATTGACTAAAGACAAGGATTACAATGAAGATGAATATAAGCAATGAGATCCACATGTTTCAAGGTCATCTAAGAGATGGGAGAGAAACACATGCCAAAAGAAGGGTTTACATAAGTTGAATCTAGCAGTTAACGGTTACAACATGAGAACAAGATGGAAACTTTCCATAGCATTCAGATCGTTTACAAAAGAACCTAGCATCATTGGCAGCAACTGTAGTCCATATGAACATCCATTCACTGCAGCAAACGGACCAGCAGCAGCAAATATCCCTTGATTCAGCAGACGGAACAGCAGCAGCAACTGAAACAGACCATTGGTACTTCCCCATTCGGAACCACCCGTTAGATGCATTGAATTGGCCATTGGTAGCACACCAGCAGCTAGCTGCATTGTAGATGGCAGCTAGCTGCATAGCAGTAGCAGCAGCTAGCAAAACAATCACGATGTACAGAATCTGGACAGGTTCGAATTAGAACAGTCACAGCAGCAACTAACCGATCAAGCATAGCAGCAAATCGGCCATTACAATGCACAAAAATCCCTATACAGCACTACCAAATAGAGCATCTAACCCTATACAGCAGCAGTAGCAAGTAAACATCATGCAGAGGGCGTCCCCCTCTGCGAAGGGAGATCCCAACGACATCCCATGTTGGTTAGGCATGAATTACAGCAAAAGCCCTCGTAAATAGCAAAAAATGAAAGCCAATGAGATTTTAGCATTAGATTTTGAGTTCAAGGTATTGCAAAACCAAGGCTTTCATCCATTATATATTCACACACGGTCCATTTCTCCTAAGAATCACCATATTTTAAGCTAAAATGCAGGTCGTTGGATTGTGTTTTGAATAGTCAGAACTCGCGGACAACCTATTCACGCGAATAGATATCGAGCAGACAATATATTCGCGCGAATAGATTGTCTGCTCGATATCAATTCGCGCGAATAGGTTGTCCGCGAATCCTGACCATTCAAAACACAATCCAATGGCAGCTGAGTAATCCGCATTTTAAGCAAAATGCGGTGGTCCTCATGTGAAACGCTCCCTATATATAGGGAAAGTTTCAAATGAGGACCTCTTAAAATACGGACTCCCCTTTCCCGATCGAATTTCAATGATCCGAACCACTCAATGTGTTTCAAAACATGATTTTAAGGGTACTCCCGAGAAATCGGGAAAAAAATGATCGGAAAGAGCTTGATTTGAGCAGTTTTTTTTTAACCGTTCAATAAAAAAATGTTCGGATGAAGCCATTCACGGTCATTATTTTTGCTAATTTCTCACGCGTACTTTTAAAATCACGTTTTGATCACATTGAGCGGCTCGGATCATCGAAATTCAATCGGGAAAAGGGAGAAATGGGGAGGTCCGCATTTTAACTAAAATGAGAACCACCTCATTTGAAACGGATTATATATATATATATATCCTTTCCCGATCAAATTTTGATGATCCGAGCCACTCAATGTGTTCAGAACATGATTTTAGGGGTATCCGCGAAAAATTGGCAAAAAAAAACACCGGGAAGAGCTTGATTTGAGCAGTTTTTTATTGAACCGTTCAATAAAAAACTGTTCAGATGAAGCCCTTCCCGATCATTTTTTTTGTCGATTTCTCGCGGGTACCCTTAAAATCACGTTCTAATCACATTGAGCAACTCGAATCATCGAAGTTCGATCGGGAAAGGGGAGGTGCGGACCGAAATCAGGTCAGGGATATATATATATATATATATATATAGAGAGAGAGAGAGAGAGAGAGAGTCTCCTTCCTATGAGGATGTCCTTATTTTAAATAAAATGCGGACGTCCCTTTTTCTCCCCTTTCTCGATCAAATTTTGATGATCCGAGCCGCTCAATGTGTTCATAACGTGATTTTAAGGGTATTCGCGAGAAATTAGCAAAAAAAATTACCGAAAAGGGCTTGATTTGAGCAGTTTTTATTTGAACTGTTCAATAAAATAAAAACAAAAACTGCACAGATCTAGCCCTTTCCAATCTTTTCTTTTGCTGATTTCTAGCGGGTACCCTTAAAATTACGTTCTAAACATATTGAGCAGCTCGGATCATCGCAAATTGGTCGGGAAAGGGACGTCCTTATCTTAATAAGTTAAGGGCTGCTTACTTCGCAACCTAACCTCTTAAATAGGTTCACACCCCAAGCATAGGGCTAGGTCGTTGAGAGCATATAAATCGGAAGACCAGAATCGTTCCCACAGAGAAATCTTCTTTAGCAAATTCGGAATAGATGTAGCATAAGAGTTGCGGCGTTCAAGCGGCCAACTTTGGTGTTTGATTCAAATGACGATATTAAACTTGGAAATCAAGATGGTCGAGTCAAAGGGATTGACTTTCCCGTGACTTAGCCATCAAACAGTTTCTTCATCTAACTCATGAGTGGACCGAAATCGTCCGGATTCCATTAGAAGAATTAAAAGCTGAAGGCTACTTGTAACTTAATTCAAAGCTCTGATTCAAATTGAACTCATTTAACGCAAGTGGGAGACGAAAAAGGATTGTTCGCACGCGTAGGATTATTCAAGCTCTTAGCATAAAGCAATAGATTTCATGATCAAAGAAGCCACCGACCCCATGATCAATGCTAGACATCATGGGTTTAATTCATTCAAAACCTTGAGATTGAGTTAAAATTAAGAGAAACCATTTGAACGACTAATCCATAGGGTTCACCCCATGACCAAACCTATATACTACTCACTCATAGCAAAAAAACTAGAAAATATACTAGGAAATGAAAACATGATTCACCGATAAAAGCTAAAGTAAACTTGATTTATATAGAGATCCAACATGTAGCTACAACATTAACACTTGAGAATTAATCATCCAACCATAACTTACTTGAGTTGTTGAGGAATTTAATGCAAAAGCTTGAAAGAAATAACTATGGAGCTCTTAAACATAAAAGACTTAAAGTGTATGTGCTTACATTATGGCCAATAATGGCTTACAAAGCTATTTATAGGCCAAAACAATCAGCCAAAAAGTGGACCAAAAGGTCCCTAAAATACCCCAAAATTATGCTAGAAGTGAAAACTTTCCATAAATGGAAGGTTGAAATGTTCAACACAAAAAGCTGGTCGAAGGGCAAAGGTACCGGTACCTACGTTTTGAGGTATCGGTACCTAGCAACCTGTCTTCCATATCAGCATAATGGTTACCGGTACCATGTTTTTGAGGTACCGATACCTTGACTGCAAAACTGCAGAACTGGTGCAGTGTAATACCCGTTCCGGATATTTAGAATATTTAATTCACTTTTTATTTGAATTATATGGTTCGGGGTTAGATTGCATGCATTAGAAGTTTGAGGGCCTTGTGTGTGTTTTGGGTCGGTTGCATAAGTGGGGAGGTGGTGTGGCTACACCTTATAATTTCTCTTGAGGGGTATTTGTACTGATATTTTCCCCCTTTCTCTTCATTGTTTGCCGACACTAGAGAGAGAGAGAGAGAGAGAGAGAGAGAGACGGATGAGAAGAGGAGAAGAGAAAGAAGAAGAAGAAGAAAATAGGTGCAGAGCTGCTCTTCACGAAATTATTCAAGGTACCTAGAAAGCTTGTTAATTTCTGGTATTTTTACTGAAGGTTCATTAGTGTGTCTATTGTGTCGTGTTAAATTTTCAGAATTTTCTGAGAAGTGTAGAAAAAGATAAAAATCATAAACCAAGCTGTGGTCGGATTGCTGGTTTTGTGCAAACAGCTTTCAGATCTGTGTTATGCATCACGTTTTTTTTAGTTAAACGAGCCTCCTGGTTTTGGGTCCTTATGAGTCTGATAGATTGATAAGTTGGTGATGTTTTGGCGTTGGAATCACTAAAAAGTATTGAGTATTCGATTTTTAATGAATTTTCGAACACAGACTGTTCTGCTGAAAATTGTTCTTCGCTGCACAGAATTTCTGAGTTTGGATGTGATTTTGACTAGGTTCCTTTATCGTCAAAAATCTGAGAAAAATCAGGGATAAACATTGAGATGTTGTTATGATCTCTACCAAATTTCAAGTCATTTTGTTGTATGGTCTAAGTTTGACGGATTTTACAAGTTGGTGTGTCCCTGCTGAGTTTTGTATTTGCTGCATTGACACATTTTGAAAAAATGGTCATATCGCTTAGCTCGGGTATCGGGTTTGCGCTCGGGTTTTTGATTCTGAAACTAGACTTGTATACCTTTCGGAATATGTAGGGGTTGTGTCTTAGTTTGTACTAGGTTAAATCAGTTTTTGATTTGAAGTTGATAAACGTGCAGAATCTGCAATTTTGGGCAGTTGCTTGTGTAGTTTCGAACGAGCATAACTTTGTCGTCCGGACTCTATGTTGGGCAAATTTCATATAAAAATTCATGTACCGGAGGTGTACTTTCTAATGGTGGTGGTTTCATAATCTGGTTTTAACCCTATAAGAAGTTATAGGCAGAATACGACAGACTGGTCGTAGATTTCAAACCAAATGTAGGGGTTATGTGATGTTTGAGTGCTACGCTTGTTTAGGGACACTTTTAAACCTTTGAGATGGACATGCTAGTATGTGTTAAGCATCTTTAATCTATTGTTGGTGTTATAGATTGTTGTTAGGAGTTAGTTTTGAAGTTTAAGCGTTCAATAAACTTATATGGTTAGCTTGTGGCTAGGTGGCAAGCCGGTCAATTGGGAGGTGTCGAAACCGTAAGTTTGGCGTACCTCGGTCGATACAGAGGTGAGTGTGTTTGATATGGTTCTTCTCCATATAATATTGTTGTGGTGGTTGGGTATATATTTTACTAATCGTGATTAGCTTTCGATATGATTATCTTTAATGAGATATTGCTGTAGTGGTCATGCTATTGTGATTTAGCTTTGATATATTGTGAATGTGTGCGTGTGAGGTGCACCATGTCATAAGCCATATCGTTCAATGGACGATGGTTGGGAGCATGGTGTGTGGGACACGAGATTTGGTTATGATATGCGTGTTAGATGAATATGCATGTTGATGGGTGTTGGTTGAACCGCCGAAGGTTAGTGTGTGAGGCATACCATGTCGTATGCCATGCCGACTAATTGTCGGTGGATGGGAAGCATGGTATGTGGGACACCTCGTCTTGGGTACATGAGATGTGGCAAACGTGCCACTGCATGTGATGTGATTACCTTCTTATTGTTGTGCATTGATTATTATTGCTCAGTTGGGTGGATTTGTTGGCTATAACTGTTGTATACATTCGAGTATTTCAGTTACGTTGGTGATATGTATTTATGTTGATATTCCTTCGAGTATTATGGTATTATGTTGAGCATTTCTATATCTCACACACTCTGGCTTTCCTTTTGGTCTGCCAGGTAGCAAGTTGCTTAGAGTGGGTCCACTACCAGTCATCGTGTTGAGGGATGTTTGGGCTAGCATTGGATGATGTGGATGAGCGAGTTGGTTGTAGGTAGTGAACTAAGAAGTTGATTTATTTAAGTTGTAATTAAGTTATCGGTGGACATGTTGAAGTACGAAATTTTTGTAGAGTATTGTACTCGAAGTTGTAGTTGGTTGGTCAATACGTGACTCATTTTTATGTTAAGGTGATAAGTCTTCCGCTGGGTGTTTATTCTGACAGGTTGTGAGGTGTGGTTTGATATTATGTGTGGAATGCCACGTGGTTGTGCCGACTCGGGCCCACTTTGGGTGCCGTTTACGGGGCGGGGCGTGACATGCAGCTTGATACTCCCTTAACGTGTCCCGACGGCCTTCCATTGCTTCATTGCTTGATCAATGGGACTTAGCGGAGGTGTGTTGCATAGCCTTGGTCTCTCGGATGCCCTCAAGGGCTATCTTCGAAGCATTGACCTCCTTTCCAACACCTTGACACGGATCGTGACATTCTTGACCAACGGCCATCCACCAAGGCTTCTTGCAACACTATTAGGATTCGGTGACAATGAAATGAGTACCGGCGAGCACTTGGACACTTGGTTGCATCCCGGAACTTCGCTTGGCATTCAAATCGCCTTATTAGCACGTTTGACTTGAAATACTCACAAAAATACCTTACGTGCATTATCGAATAAAAACTATGACTTAAACAAATAAATGCCACAAGAGAGAGGATTTAAGCCCCAAGATCATACGATCTTGGGTGCTAATCAAGGGCACTCTTATAGGAAGTTTTGTATGTATGTATGTGTGTATGTGTGTGTGTGTGTGTGTGTATATATATATAGATAGATAGATAGTTGTTTTCAGGTTCGGACGCCTTATGATCCAAACCGTTCGGGCCTCCCATTTCCTGATCGAATTTCGATGATCCGAGCCGCTCAATGTGATCAGAACGTGATTTTAAGAGTACCCATGAAAAATCAGCAAAAAAAATGGCCAGGAAGGGCTTGATCCTAGCAGTTTTTTATTGAACGGTTCAGTAAAAAACTGCTCAGATCAAGCCCTTCCCGATCATTTTTTTTGCTGATTTCTCGCGGGTACCCTTAAAATCACGTTCTGAACACATTGAGCGGCTCCGATTATCGTAAATCGATCGGGAAATGGGAGCTAAGACACAAATCCGGACCATAAGAAAATCCAGGCGACTGGACCTGAAAAGGACTGTATATACGCACATTATTTTAATAAAAATGCGGACCCCCTATTTCTCCCATTTTTCGATCAAATTTTGATGATTCGAGCCGCTCAATGTGATCAGAACATGATTTTAAGAGTACCCGTGAAAAATCAACAAAAAAAAAAAACCCGGAAAGGGCTTGATTTGAGTAGTTTTTATTTTAACTGTTCAATAAAAAAACAAACAAAAACTACTCGGATGAAGCCCTTTCCGATCTTTTTTTTTGCTGATTTTTCACGAGTACCTTTAAAATCACATTCTGAACACATTGAGCAGCTCGGATCATCGAAATTCAATCAGAAAAGAGAGATCCGCATTTTATTAAAATGAGGTGGTTCTTACGGGAGATTGACTGTATGTATGTATACAGTCCCGATCAAGTCCACACCTCTTACGGTCCGCACTGTCCGCACCTCCCCTTTTTCGATCGAATTTCGATGATCCGAGCCGCTCAATGTGTTCAAAACGTAATTTTAAGGATACCCGCGTGAAATCAGCAATATATATATCATAATGAAATTTGACAGAAAAAACAAATTTAGCAACTGATTTACAGAAAAAACTGTTCGAATGAAGTCATTCCCGATCATTTTTTTTGCCGATTTCTCGTGAATACTCTTAAAATCACGTTCTGATCACATTAAGCGGCTCGGATCATCGAAATTCGATCGGAAAAGGGGAGGTGCGGACCGGAATCAGATCAGGAATCCTTGACCTAATTCGAACTGATATATATATATCAGTCCACTTTTTATAAGGGCGCCTTTATTTTAGTTAAGGTAAGGACATCCCCTTTTCTCTACTTTTTCGACCAAATTTCAATGATTCGAGCCACTCAATGTGTTCAAAAAGTGATTTTAATTGTACCCGCAAGAAATCGAAAAAAAAAAAGGACCAGGAATGGCTCGATCGGATCAGTTTTTGATATAAATGCATCAAAAACTGATCCGATTGAGCCTTTCCCGGTCATCTTTTTGTCGATTTCTTGCGAGTAGCCATAAAATCACGTTCTGAACACATTGAGCGGCTCAGATCATCGAAATTGGATCGGAAAAGGAGAGGTCCTTACCTTAACAAATTAAGGGCGCCCTTATAAGAAGTTTTATGTGTATATTATACACACACACACACCACGAGTCCAGTAAGGGATCCCTTATGGCCAAACTATGTGGACCTCCCTTTTCCGATCAAATTGCGACGATCCGAGCCGCTCAATGTGTTTAGAACATGATTTAAAGGGTATCAGCGAAAAATCGCCAAAAAAAATGACGGGGAATGGCTTGATCCAAGCAGTTTTGCATAAAAATGCATTTATAGCGTTTTTATGAAAAACTGCTCAGATCAAGCCCTTTCCGGTCATTTTTTTTTGGTGATTTCAAGCGGGTACCCTTAAAATCACGTTCTGAACACATTGAGCGGCTTGGATCGTCGCAATTCGATCGGAAAAGGGGAGGTCCGCACAGTGGCCCGTAAGGGATCCGTTACTGGATCTTGACTGTGTGTGTGTATATATATATCATTTTCAAGAATAAACCTAAACTCAAATTGAACTAAATGATAAATGAAGCCAAATCGACGGAAGTTTTGTACTATAAAGAATAATAAGATGAATTATAGAAATATCCAAAATTTCTATTATATTTTTTTTTATTATATCCCAAAACCTTTCTATTCTATATATATAGAAAAAACTTTTCTTGACATAGTTGGAAATTCCTATAACATAATAAAAAAAATCAGTAATTTTTGGAAAAGGAGAAACGTTTTTTAAATATATAAGAGCGTCTGCACTATGTTAAAGTGCAGAAGTCTCTTTTTCCGGTCGAATTCTGATGATCCGAGCCGCTCAATGTGTTCAAAACGTGATTTTAAGGGTACCCGCAAGAAATCGGCAAAAAAAAAAAGACCAAGAGGGGCCTCATCCGGGCAGTTTTCATTTAACGGTTAAAAAAATTGCTCGGATGGAGCCCTTCCCGGTCATTTTTTTTATCGATTTCTTGAGGGTACTTTTAAAATCACTTTTTGAACACATTGAGCGGCTCGAATCATCAAAATTCGATCGGAAAGGAGACTTCCGCACTTTAACATAGTGCGGACGCCCTTATAGGAAGGTCTGTGTGTGTATTATATATATATATAGAGAGAGAGAGAGAGAGGCGAGGGAGTTTGCTGGTGGTGTTGGTAGACCCGAACGTCGTCAATGACAAGAGGGGGCTGTGGTCTGTGGAGGAGATGGAGTGATGGGAGGGAGAGGGGATGATCAATGGTGGATTGTCGCAGAAGAAGAGAGTGAAGGAGGAAAGGTTAAATTGGGTTTATGTTAGGGAGGGTATTTTGGAAAATTGGAAATTCAAAGGTTTGTGTTGGTTGTATTTAGTCATTTGTTTAAGTACAAAGATGAGGTTGGGTTGTATGTAAAAAATCAATTTTGGAAGCCTGCTAAGGAGGGGATGAGATTTTTATTGAAATTGGGCTTTCAAGATTTAGAGCTAGAAGGACATTCTCAACAGCTTATCAAGACCATTCTTCATGATTGTCCACTACATTCAGATTTTGTAGTGGTGATAGCATATTTATGGGAGTTGTAGAGCAGATTTCGGTCATGCAATTTTAATTTTTGTTAGAAGAAATGTGAGTGACTCATTGTTTGGCAAAACGAGTTGTGAGAGGTGTAGGATCTTGTATATGGGAGGCCTACCCTCCATTGTGGCTAGTGTCTTCCCTAGAGAATGACAGCTTCTTTTGATGTGTTCTCCTAATCTTTTTCCCTATCTCATCAATAAAGATCATCTATCATTTAGAAAAAAAGATAAAATCGGCCCTTAACTAAGACCTAGGAGTCGAGAAAACTAATTAACTAATTGTTTACACCCATTTTTGGCCAAAATTAGAAAGAGAATAGAAGAATGGCCTTGAAGTTAGTTTCAGGCCTTGAGAAGCCTTATAAATCGGTCACATGCAGAATTGGGCCTTTGGAAGAATTTAAAGTGGCCACAATTAGGCCAAATTGAGTTTGGAAGGGCAGGAGAGAGTTTAAAAATTGATTAGGCCGCATTAATATTTGGAGCATGGCCTAATTAGGCAAGGCCCAAATTGATTTTCCAATCTGGGCCCATTTTCAGGCCTTGGCCCAATTAATCAAAACTCGGACTAATTTTTCAGGCCTATCTAGCCCAATAAGGCCAAGATTCGTTTTTCAGGTCTGGGCCTAATTTTTCGGATTTATTCAGGCCTGAAAATGAAGAAGTCAAAGAAGGCTATAAGCTGTTTAGTCATGCTTGGGAAGCAAGCTGCTTAATGGTGATTACAAGCAGCTCAAAGGCCTAGAAGGTTCTCTCTAGCAAGCTGCTCACAAGCAGCTCAAAGGCCTAGAAGGTTCTTTCTAGCATGGTGATTGTAAGCAGCTCAAAGGTTTGCAACCATTTTTCTTCAGCAGGAAGCAAGGCTTGGGACACATGGCAGCCATGCATGGAGGCAGCTCATAAGCAGACAAGCAGCTGCAAGCAGCTCAAAGGCCTAGAAGGTTCTCTCTAAAGCAGCTTATAAGCTGCTCAACCAGGCTTGGTGACTGAAATTGAAGCAAGTGGGCCCTCAAAAGGGACTCAAGAGCCAATGAAATGGCTGAAAGGCCTGGAAAAATTTCGGCCTTTAACCTTGGTGAGCCCAAGATCTTCTCTCCAGACATTCAAGCAGCTTACAAGCAGCCCAAAAGGCCTGGACATTTTGCACAGCCAAAATTCCTTTTGCCCTTTTACAATTTTTTATGCAGAAAATGAGAGTTTTTTCCGGCCTCAGCTGATTTCTTGGAGTGAGGAGCAAGGCTTGGATAGGTGGCAATCACTCATTGGAGGAAGTAGAAGCAGCTCAAGCCCTTACCAGGAAGACACTTGGCAGCCATGCATGAAGGCTTGTGGAAGCAGCTCAAGGCCTGGAACTTCTGCCTATAAATACCAGAGTTGAAGGCCTTGGCAAGGGTCCCCGACCAACAACCCCAGCGGTTTATCAAATTTATCTTTCAATTATCATTCCCAGCAAATGTCTTTATCTTTTAGTCCAATCTAGCCCAGCCTAGATTTTATTTCCTTTCATTTCCTTGTACCAACTTCATTGAACCGTTAATGAAGTTCTTTTAATTTCATCGCACCTTGTTTTCTTTCCTTTCCATTTCTACACGATTAGGAAATTCTAAGTCCTTATCCCGACAAGGCAAAACCACGAACCACATACAGCCTCACCCCTTAGGTCGTACGCAATTGCTCTAGAAGAAGTCAGATCTGAGGCATTCAGGCCTTAGCACGAAATTGGACTGCAATCCAGTCCTGGCACGCCTGCACAAGGCCTAGAACTGCACTACTCGTTGTTCCTAGGCCTGTTTTTAATTTGGAAACAAACACTAATACAGATCAAAGTCTACTATCCATCATTAAACATTACTCCTCCTCCTGCTCCTCCTCCCTCCCTCCCTCCCCCCCCCCCCCCCTCTCTCTCTCTCTCTCACAGCCATCGCAAAAAAACTTTCTTCACCTCCATACCTTGTAATTTAAGCACCCATAAAACCTTCTCCCACGGTTTTGATCAAATTCTTTTTAGGCTCTCAATGGTGCTCTCATACCACATATGCACAAACAAACAAAAAATGATTGATGAAAGTCAGTATTTTAAAATAGTTAGATTAGCATAGGCAAAATATTTTGAATTCAACATGACTGGATCTGCTAGAGATCTCTTGCATTTTGGGTATTCAAAAGCCAATGGATAAAGAGAAGGGTGGAGAGAGAGAAAGTACTACAAGATGGAGGGAGAGAGATGGGGTTATGGAGTCCTAGAGTTGTCTAGTGATGGACATAGAGATGCATTTACGCACATATGCATATCTATTCTCTGCTGAAGGGGAGGGAGTAAAGTAAGACCTTGGGTCTTAACTCTTACGGCCCGTTTGGATGGATGATTTGTTTTGGGTGGATTTGTAATGAGGGGGGATTTAAAGGTGGTTATGTAATGAGAGGTGATATATTAAGAAAGGTGGCCCCACTTCTTAAGAATGGTGGATTTGTAATGAGGTGTTTGAATGATTTTTTGAGAAGGGGGATTTGGAAGGTGGATATGATGTGATAAGATGTGAAATGACTTTATTGCCCCCGTTTTATTAATTTAATGGGTAATATAGGTTAATTTAATTAAAACTAAAATAAATACATATTTATTATAAAAAAATTGGGTAAAATTAAATAAAGTTATCTTTAAAATGTTTAAACCTTAATTTTTTTTTGGTTAAAGAAAAACAGATTAAATGATATAATATTTGTAAAATAATTCAATTATTATGAAATTATAAAGAAAAACAGATTTCGTGTTTTTTTTTATTTATAAAATCATTACATGTACAACAAACCCACTCTCTCTTCTTTCATTCACAACAACAAAACCCACTTTTCTGTCATTAACCCACGCCGCCCACCAAATCCTGTGCAACCCCTTGTCTTCTCCGTCTACCGCCGCCGTCGCCTTCTTCCAGCCGCCTCTTGCTCCGATCAGTCCGGTATCTCTCTCTCTCTCTCTCTCTCTCTCCTCGTCTGTATCTCTCTCTCTCTCTCTCTCATTGTTTGTAAGTATGTGTGTGATGTGTGAGAAAAGGTTAGGGCAGAACAGTCATTTGGGACCCGGATATAGCAACGACAGGGGTACCCCCATCCTTGGCAAATCCACCCTTGCCCTGATTTGTAATCCCAACAGTGACAAATCCCCCTTCAAAATCAGGCCTCCCTTTTCTCTTCCAAACACCGGAGATGGCGAGGAGGAGGATTAGAAATCCAGGCTCTTCACAAATCCGGGAGCTTCTCCCCCATCCAAACAGGCCGTTAATGATGACATAGGGATTCTAGCGTTTTTTTTTTTTTTGATCCGCTGGGATGCTAGCGTTACCATCCAACATTATAACGATTTGTGGGCGGCAAGGGTACTCATATATGCGGTGGAACTTTAAGGGGGTTAAGTGTACGCCAGGAAATAATATAGGGGGTTTAATCTAATTTTCCCAGATTTCAAGCAAAAAGCTATGCTTAGTAGGGGTGAGCATAGACTGGATTGGTTCGATTTTATAATAAACCAAAAACCAAACCACTACATACGGATTATGTATTTGGAGAACCAAACCAACCCAAAAAAAGTGTAGAACCAAACCAATCCAAACCATTAGACTACGGTTCGGTTTCGGTTTCAAACCACGGTTTACTTGAAATTGAGATATCATCTTCGTAAACTATTTTAAGTACTCAAAATTGCGGACATAAACTAAGAATTGGTTTTTATTTATAGAAAAATTTAAGAATTAATTGAGCCGTGGAATCAATATTCACTAAATGGAGCATTATATATCTATATACTGTGTGCTTTGAGATTATAGGAATGGGGTGTGATATATAAAAATTTGTACTAAATAATTTTGGTAGTAAATAAATAATAAATAAGACGGTGGATTGAATAAATTATTAATTTAGAAAATTAGTTCACTATAACTTTCATGTATACTTGGTGTATCTAAATTAAATGAGTTATATGTATATATATTATATTATATCTATATACGGATCGGATCGGTTTGGAACCGAAACCATTAACGTAAATCCACAGACCAAACCATTTAACGCGGTTTCTAAATTTTTTAAACCGGAACCAAACCACACTACTGAAAAACCTAACCAAACCATTTGGTTTGGTTTGGACTGGATTCACGGTTTGACGGATTTTTTGCTCACTCCTAATGCTTAGCCTATACTGTAACCCATGTACTCGGCAATTTTTTTTTACAAATACTCTAGCTTTGACCATTATTATTTATTTATTTACTACTATCTGCTGTGACATAATTTATATTGTTGTTTGTTGAATGGGTCTTGTATGTTTATCACCAATATCAACGGTTGGGAACGGTATCAATTATTACATAAAATATAAATAAATAGAGATATATATTCAAAAGAGAATAAATTCTTTACACCGCCGG
Organism: Rhododendron griersonianum; assembly: GCA_018127125.1. Lineage (NCBI taxonomy): Eukaryota > Viridiplantae > Streptophyta > Magnoliopsida > Ericales > Ericaceae > Rhododendron > Rhododendron griersonianum. The sequence continues at coordinate 34,491,482 of CM030793.1, read as the reverse complement.
TGTAAACATTGGGAAAAATTCAAAAAAACCCCTGAACTTAAATAAACTTCAATTGAACACCTGAACTTTCACTCCGTTATCAATTTACCCCCTGCCGTCTCGGATCGTTAACGGCACAGTTAAAAAAAAAAAACTTACCACCAGTTTGCAATCCTATGAAGCAGAAACGTGATTATGAGAGCCTTAGAGACAAAATTTGATTATGTCTCTTTAGAATAATATGATCAGAATAATAAAATCTTCACACCCGTTCAAACGGATTAAAAATTGGAGCACTTAATTTACTATGAATTTACTATGAATTTACTGGGTATAAACGGTCCCAAAAAATTAACTGGGTATGAATTTTTTATTTAACCAAAACGTTGCCATTTTGGTGTGTGGGTAGGGGCTGATGTGCCTTTGGGGCAGCAGAGCCCCCGGGTCCGGGTAATAAGTGGAGAGAGATAGAGAGAGAAATGTTGGAAGTAGGGGGAATTTTTTTAAAAATTCTTTTTGAAAATTTGAGCACTTAATTTTTTGGGATCGTTTATATATTAAAAAATATGGTTAAAAAATTAATTGCTCCAATTTTTAATCCGTTTGAACGGGTGTGAAGATTTTATTATTCTGATCATATTATTCTAAAGAGACATAATCAAATTTTGTCTCTAAGGCTCTCATAATCACGTTTCTGCTTCATAGGATTGCAAACTGGTGGTAAGTTTTTTTTTTTTTAACTGTGCCGTTAATGATCCGAGACGGCAGGGGGTAAATTGATAACGGAGTGAAAGTTCAGGTGTTCAATTGAAGTTTATTTAAGTTTAGGTGCCTATTTGACATTGAGTTCAAAGTTCAGGGGTTTTTTTGAATTTTTCCCGTAAACATTTGTTTCCTCCAAATCACGTTGCAAAACAGTGGTCCCAATCAATAAAACATGGCGACATGGCGCATTATAATTGAATTGGAGGAAACAGATGTTTACACTGGCGGTGTAAAGAATTTAATCTCTCTTCAAAATAGATGGTAAACATAGTGTGTGGCTATAGTTGGAAGAAAGTATCGCATCTTATCATTTTTGTCTTGTTCACTCATATAAAGTAGACTAAAATCTCACAGTTTCACATGAGACATTTTATGTATTGATACCTTTGGGGTTGTTAAACAAGCTAAACTACTCCAAGTTAACTCATATTTGACCAAATTCCTGATCAATTGGTTGCACAAATAAACAGAGCTATAATATTGTTTCAAAGCTTGTTATTACAGTATTACATAAGAACTGGAGGAGAAAAAGAAAAAGAAAAAAAAAAAAAAACTCTACTATAAACAAACTAAATTTGGATTTGGAACACATTTTTTCTAAGTAGTAAGATTTAAAAACTCACTACTGTACTCTATCCTATTTCGCTTATTTGCAGCTTCAGCTGAGCTCAAAGTAGGTGGAAATTTTGGATGAGAGAATAACCTTACCTGTTTTATCACCTAGCTAGTAGAGGTTCAGGACCACCAAAACCACAACCCATGCCAACTTTAACTTGAATGATGAGTCAAATCCAACCCAAACCTTAACAAATCCTCCAATCCCCCAACCACCCCAGTTACCTACATAAACTCACTCCTACACATGGAACCCCTTAGAGGAATTCCCAATGGGTCGTCCACTTCTCCCTATTCACCAGCTCTCGAGCATACCTCAATCAACCTACGCTGCGATGACTCTACTTTTCTGTGCCTTCGCACTTTTCATGTGCGCTTCTCACTCTCGCAAGTGGCGCCGATGGAAGGCCTGCTTTGGCCATGGCTACTCCAAGGACAGAGATCCAGTCATAATACAGCTCAACAACGAAGAGATGATTCACGGGTTCCAGTTCGGCAACGGAGAAGGAATCGCGCCTAGCTTTGAAATTTCAGTGTGGCAGAAGAACATACTCATGGGTGGTAAGTGCCAGCTCCCAGATTTCTCTGGCATCATCATATATGATTCCACGGGAAATATTGTTCCTCCGGCCAAAGCTTCTCGTGCGCTTCCTTGCAAATGATGATGAAAAGTGGAATGTTCTTGAAATCATAAGGTCAAGGGCAGTTGATGTATTCACTCTTTTTTTTTGTATCCATGAATACAAAATTATTACATTGCCCTTTTCACGTGTTAGAAAGAGAACAAATGAGAAGCTATGTTGTACATTCACAAGTGGCCAAGAACAAACGAGGAGGTACCAAAGTGAAAAATTGAAGGCAAAAATCTCTAACCAAGTTTGGAAACCCATTTGAAAGTAGAGGACAATAATCATGAACCTAGTTTAGAACTCACGAGACTTGGTATCAATGATATTTTCTGTTTCACTGGAATAAACAAATTTCTCGAAGCAAGAGGACAGGGCCAAAAGAAACACATGAAAAGTAAAACAAGTATTCAAATGCAATCTTAATAATGTACATGATCAAAAATTGGGAAGACGATTACTTAGATCTCAATGACTCTCTCGCATTAGACGACGAACTCCGCCCCCTGAACCCTACAACATTTAGTTTTGATGTTCTCAATTTCACAGCGCCGGACTTTCTGCTGTCTGTTGTTTTCTTCCAGCCGGAAGGAGCCCTTTTTGAACTACCTGCAGCTGATTTCACAGCACCAGACTTTCTGCTGTCTGTTGTTTTCTTCCCACCGGAAGTAGCCCTTTTTGAACTACTTGCAGCTGAAAATTTTGGTGACTTGGACACATTAATTGGCGTCAGTGTAGTTTTGGATGAAGCAGAAGCTTTTCCAGATTTTGGACCTGAGGTCTTTTCTGAAGATGGAAACTTCCCCCGGACACTTGATGGTTTCAGCAGAGATGGAGATTTACTCTTGTTTTTCTGGTTTGAAATATTCATGGATTTCGAGTTCTTTTCTGCTGTTATTTGGGACCTGGCAACATCCCTCCTTACATTATCTAAAGTTAGGGATTCCAAGCTCTCATTCTTCATTATAGCCTGCTCAATACGGGTGGCAAGCATCAAGTCTTTCTTTGTAACTAAACTTGTCACCTTACCTGTCCAAAGAAGGCATCTTGATTTAACAACTCAGTGGAGTATGAACATTTGTTTTAACATAAAACAAACAAACAAAAAAATTGTTACAAATGAAAATGACTTCGCAGAGCCAAATTGGAATTAACAGCCAAACGTAACTAGAACAAGTTGGTCCACCAAGTCACGAAGGCAAAAGAACAGATCATGTCGCCAACAAGCTGCACTTTCTTGCCATAAAAAACACTTTTTCCAGATTGAGTTTTGGTACAGATCACTTTTTTTCAAAACGTATAGAGACTTTTAAACATGTCTGATGGGTTCCATGAGATCAAATCCATTATTTCATCCCCTTCTTGCCCAAACTATAGTAGGTGAATAATTAACTCAACCATGGATTATAACCCCATTGTTCAATCTCCAAGTAACCCTCTCTCTTTTTCGTTTTTCTTTTGCTTTTGCGCTTTGTTATTTAAGAAAGTATAGGAAGGCTTCTATTTCCGTAGTAAAACTTTCTGAGAACAACTTTTTGCATATATTGCCAGAGGTTAAATGTGTCTCCAGTCTTCCCCCACCCATAACACAGTTGTTGTCGTCATCATTTAACAAAGCCAAAAAAAGATGAAGTGAGTCAATACCTTTAGCACCCATTCGAGCAGTTCTTCCAGTCCGATGGAGGTAGTCAATCTAAGAGTCGATGGGAAGAAAAGCACAAACTTTCAAATGCTGGAAAAAAGGAAACTGGCATGCAAGAAAGAATACTGACAAAGTAGTCAAAGATGATGCTTACAGAATTTGAGGGAAAATCAAACATAACGACGTGATCCACATTCAAGTCCAGTCCCCTAGCAGCCAAGTCCGTGCAGACCAATGTGGGGCAATCTCCATCATCACTCTTAAACTTTTGGAGGTTTTCAACCCTACATCAGGAGAATACAGCACTTTCAAAGGCCACAGAAAACATCGTTGCTAAACACAAATACCTACACGGTTGGGCTCGGATAACAAAGCATTTCTAAAGCTTGAGCTTTCTAGTTTCATCCCTCAAAAGCTAAGGGTCTGTTTGGAATAGCTTTCATTTTCATTTGTCGGAAAACACATAAAACTTGCTTGGTCAACGGTTTTCAACACTTGTTTCTAGAAGATATATTGGAAAAGAACCCATTTTGAGTAAACATTAAAAATAAGACATCAAATTCTTGAAAACCATTCCCGTGAAAAATGATCAAGATATCAAAACTATGAGTGCATTATTTAAGAAAAGAACCAATTGTTTAATAAATGTTAAAAGAAGATTGTTTAAGTCTTTCGGCTCGAGTTTTTTTTCCCATCAATTCTTAAACTCGTTATTGTGCTGCAGGCTGATTTAATATGTAATGTTAGCCAAAGAAATCTGGGGGTTTTACATGACATCCAGAAATTGAAGCCATCCACTCAAAGGGTTTTTAAACGGGTGGAACAATGCAATCTGGAAAATACTGACATCACATATAACATAAACAAGAGTACCTTATCTCTCTCACCTTTGTACTGCTGGCACCTCTCCATGGTAATTAACAGAAGAGATTTTATTTTCATCGAGAAAGTGATCCACAGCACGACTAGAATTCAATGTGTTGCAGAACACCATCACTTTGTTTCCCTTTGCTAAGCTTGGCTCGAGGACCTGTATAAACCTATGTTAAATGGATCCTTCATTTTGGCTCAAGTACCCGTGTCGATGTGTCCGACACCCGTATCCTTTTGGACACTCGGATCTTCTAATTGTTAAGATACTTACAGAAAATGAATATCAAATTAGCTAGAAAAGCGATATTTCAAGTATTTCATATGGACAGGAAATAGGAAAATAGCAAAAACATAATTTTCTTAACCCTTTCTTGTTTAACTATATTTATAAACATAGTTTACGGTACATAATCTGATAAAATCATAAAATTATGCAATATATAATACAAAAAAGAGTTCAAGACGTGTCCCCATACCCGTACCTAAGTTGGGGACACATATCCACGTATCCAAAGATTTAAGTTTAGAAAAGTCCGACGCTTGAACTTGCACCCGCACCCGATACTCGCACCCAAGTCCATGTAACATAGGTATTAACATCATCACATTGCGGAAATGAGAGCTTAGCTTATGAAATCGGAATAATTGCAACTTGCAAGAAGTTACACCAACTGAATTCTACATAATGATACAGCATTGGGGTTTCCAAACAAACATAACATTGACAATGCCTAGGGCCTAGGCTAACACTCCCGAGTCCTGTAAAATATTTTCGTGATTACAAGAATTCGCCAGTTTGATGTAATGTTTGGGAAGGAGACCCTTGTTCCCTGATCTTGCAATCACCAATAATAGTTATGCATGCTATGTACACATAAATATTTTACCATGTCTGTCACTTGACATATTAACACAGTCCCTTGACTCCCTTCCAAGAATTTGGATGTAATGTTTGGAGATGTAACCAGGCAGAGTCGACACATGCGATGTTGAATCAGTTGCATCAAATTGGCGGTTGGCCTCTTAGTAATTTATAATGCTCTATAAGATGCAACAAGAACAACTCTGCCCGAACAAGATCAAATACGTGAGTTGTAGAGTTCAAAAAGTAATGGATCGGACAGATTTTTACCTAGGTTTGGGTCTTCATCATTTTAATTTCCTTTTAAAGGGTCAAGACTCAAGCAGAAAATCCCAAAGCATTATTTGCTTTTTCAAATCAAAATCTAATTCATTGGTTACAGAAAATATCCCCTTGTTTATAAGTACGTAATAATACATATTTAAAAAAGGCAATCGTCTTGCCTTTACACAGGGTCCAATATGCAATTCCCTAGAGTGAGATTTGGGTCCCTAACAAGACACATTTTAATTTTTTGGCGCTTATGAAATTTTTTTTTTTTACTTCTACAAGTAAAACACAAAGAAAGACAGCACAATAAATCTTCAACCATTACTGCTGTCTGCTGCTATGAATGTCAGAAGTCAAAACTACCACTTCTTTATCTCTGGTGATCAGTACAGGATAATTACAAAGCTCAAGAAAAATTGACCTGTAGCAATGCCTCCAGCTTGTTTTCAGAACCTGAAAGTTTGATAAAGTCATGGCGAGCAGATGCTATCTTCTTATGCAACGTTGAAGTTCGCACATGTTCAATTCCTTGAAACTCGTCATCAATCAGGTTTTGCACTGCCTGGAAAAAATCACATAAGTTAATGTCTAAACTTTCAGCAAGTATCACGTAAGCTTATATCCAACATCCATAAAGACAAAACATGTAAAAGCAAGTTGTCAGATGGTAACCGTTTAAGGTTAAGACGGAGCAAAAACAGAGTTGTACTCTGATCAGTACCATATGGTTCCAACACAAATTTCACCAACAGAGAGGCTGGGATAGATAACCTTAAGACAGGTTGCCGAGATGTCAGATATGCACAAAAAAGCATAAAAATTATGCGCGGAAGTGCTTTATTTTTTTAGGAAAATTCTAAAATCAGCCCAATGGGCTGACAATAGTAAGTATGTGAATGTGTATTAAATGGTGTATAAAGTACACAGGAATATGTGTTTTCCTTGTCTTCTAGACTTCTAGTGTGTTTATCGTCAGCCCAGTGGGCTGACAAGGGCTGACGATAGCAAGACTGATTTTTTTATCCAAAAAGTTGCACGACTTTTTGTAATGGACTATGACCATGGAACATAGGGGGTATCATCTAATGTCCAAAACAAAAGGAAAAAAGAAAAGCACACTCTCAAAATTCAAAGTGGCCTCACAACTAGAATCATATACAAACCATTTGAAACCAAAATTGGCGCATTTAACATCTACGCAAAACAGACTAGAAGAAATGTGATAGATCCAGTTGACTATTAGAACATCATTCATTAAAGTAGTTACATAACAGGGCAATTTAGTGTACCTTTGTCATAGTTGCAGAGACCAAAACCGTCTGGAATCCTTTATCATCAGATTTGGATGCGCGATTTTTTAAGGGGCCAAGAAACTTACGAATATCAGGCCCAAAGCCACGATCAAACATTGTATCTGCTTCATCCAACACCTATAAAAGACTGACACTGTCAATTAATGAAAGGGGGAAAACGAGAATTAAAGAAAGAAGACATTAAGAGGCCCCCCAACTCACCAGGTATTGGATGTCGCCATAAACCATATTCCCTTCCTCAATATGTTGAAGAACACGACCAGGGGTCCCCACAACCATATCAATTGGGGTGTTCAACGAATCTTCTTGGGGTCTCAAACGGGTGCCGCCACTTACCATGGTAGTCCTGAATCGAGCATGATGACTAATTGACTTAGCCACGCGGAACACCTGTACAAACACTTAATTCTAATTAAGGGCTAGAAGGATTAAACTAAAAGCAATGCAAAATCTGAAGAAAGTAAATCACAACCTGTTCAGAAAGCTCCCTTGTGGGGCATAGCACAACAGCTCGAGGACGTCTTGGCTTCATTAGCATGCCATATAAGGCCTCATCCCGTCTCAACAACTATACTAGCAACAAATTACAAGGTTCTTTACCATCACAAGCACAAGAATGTTTAACCCTTCTGAACCCTGACTATCAACTAATGAAAAGCCACAAACCAACAAAAAAAAAAAAGACAAAAGACAAAGCCGAAAATTCGATTCCCCCGTAGATTGGATAGAGTTGGTAACCTAAGCAAACCAAAACAGATGGCCAATCCAATTTTTGGTTTACAAAGGTACATCACCGTATCGTAAGTAAGCAATGGTTTTATTTTGAAAGTACAAGGTTATTACCACCTTCTATCATACCCCACGCTTTCATCTCAAAGTAAGGTATGTTTAAGGGCCAGATTACAGGTATATCCATCATTCTGCGATGGATTGATGTATGAGTGTTACACATATTTTCTTTAGCTAATTGCATGCCATAAATACCTTAATTTCAAGATAGCTCAAAATTTCTATGGAAGTAAAAAAACTTCAACAAGGCTTTTTACGTATACATGGACATGGATTTTTTTTATCTTGGAAATTAATCTCCATACACGTATGTATACATCTAGCTTCAAAATTTCTATGAAGAAAAATCTGCAGACGTATGGATCCATACATGTACTCCTCCCCACCCCAAAATAATACTTCATCCGTTCATCTGTCCCAATTTGTTAGTCCTTTTTGGCAGTTCATGCCACTTTCAAATTGCTTATTTCTTTTAAACTTTGTTTAATAAAACTAATTATGATCTATCAAGACCCCCACATTGCATATGAAAATATCATCAGGGTGAGTTTCCCAAAATAACCCGGGCTTACCTTATTGACATTAGCCACTTTGTTTCCGAAAACAATCCCCTTTAGCCCCAAAAGTTGATGTATATAAGGAGAATGACCTAGACATCCATGTATTTTTTACAGCTGAAGGAGCGCTACCTCTAGCCCCTTAGCCCATAGGGGAACTCACCCTCAATTAAAAGATGTACGCAATTTCTATCAATTTAAAACAAAACACGAGGGACAAACAAATCGGGACGGATGGAGTATTTTGATTTTTAATTTTCAACACCATCGTAGTGGAAAACCCAGTAGAAGAGAGCAAATAGAGTGAAGGAAGGAAAGTTTACAAAACGAAACCTGAGCAAGAGGCAACATGTAAGCAAGGGTCTTTCCAGAGCCAGTGTGAGAACCCAACACCACACTCTTCCCTTTGAGCACACAAGGTATCCCAATTCTCTGAATCTCAGTAGGAGCCGAGATACCCATTTCCTCCAAAGCCCCCATCGCCTCCTCACTCAACCCTAGCTCCTCGAAACTCGAAGCCAAAACCTCAACCTCACTTTTCTTCTTCTTATGATTATTAGTATTCTTCTTCGTCGCCGACACATCATCATCCCCAGGCGCCAAAGGCCGCTGCGTCGGTTGGGTTTTTTCGGAGGAGGAGTCCTTGAGGTGCCTGATTCGAAGCCTCTCGAGGAGGATTGAGTGCTTTAAGGGTTGCAGTGCTTCCTCTGTTGTGGCGGCAGTGGCGGAGCATAGGGGCCTAAAAACGAGGGCGGCGCTGGGTAGTGGTGGTGGTGGCGGATATGGGAAATTGGAGAGTGGGAAACGGGAGAGGAGAGAGAAAGAGAAGCTTGAGGAGGTAGAAGAGGACAGAGAGAGGCTAAGGAGCGTTCTTCCACCACAACCCATTTTTGCAGTTTCTTCGATTTTCTTGCAGAAAACGGTGGTGCGGAGCGGAGGGATTTTTGACAGATTTTAGTACATTTGTACTGGGAGATTACTAGCACGTTCGATTACTAGTAGTACTGTACATTTTTTTTTGACAGTTCAAAAAAGGGAAGAAAAAAAAAAGTATTGGGAGATTACTAGCACCTGTGGGTGGCAAATTGAACCGAGATATATTATCTAAATCTACCTATTAAAAAATAGACTCAATTCATTTATTAATTGAATTAGAATAAGTACAAACTCATCTAACTCATTTATTATTGGGTTTTAATTGGGTCAACTAAAATACCCAATGGGTCATGAACATTACCCAACAAAAAAATAGAACTACCACAAAAATGAAAAAAATAAAAGTAAACATGTTACGTGAAGCGAACTTTTTTCTTGGTCAAATCGAGAACTGGTAACTCGGTTTGAACGGTTTCATGTTACGAATTCCAGTTACAGTACAAGCCGAGTTTTGTAGTGAACTCGTACACTAAACGAACCAAAATATCTAACTCAAACTTCGTTTGTTTGTAAACAAGCCAAGTCCAGTTCGAGCCGAGCTTATACAAAACGAGCCGAGGATTTAGAGTGTTTGTAAGTGCAGAAAAACCGAGAGTGGTTTAAGCAGCACAAGAACGTAACGGCTACTTCGAGGTCCTCGCCGGAACCCTAATATGTCGCCGGAGTCTTTATCTGCAAAACAGACAAAGGGTGAGTGCACCTTTGCCTCTCGTGGCAAAGGCCCTCCGATGCCTAAGTTAGTATCACGTACTGGTCGAAAACCCTAATTCAAGTAGAAGAGTACGTAAAACCGTAATGTATTGTGTACCTTTTTCCTCTAGGTTTACCTTGTATTTATAGGTTTATGGACGCTTGCTGCCCAAGTTCCCACGTTTCCCTAAGTTTCCTATCTCGTATAGGAAACCCAGAACATCTTGGATCCTCGTTCCCTTATCAGTTCATCACTTTAGTCCGTTTAGGACTCTTTTCCATAACTGGCTGAACTTCCCATTCCCGTTGGGTATCTTCCCAAGATCCTATTTTATTGGGATCTCATTCCTTCACGGAATATCTCTGTTTCCGGAACCTCCTGGAGAGTTCCCTGTGCCTGGGACTGCTTTCGCATAAATCCCCCTGTTCGGCCCCATTGTTGCCGAACAAGCTACCTGGACCAATAACTTCACATGTTACTGGTCCTGTGTCAATCCCTTGGTCCAATATCCTCTCGTGTTACTGGACCTTGACTTAGCACAGGCTCCCTGGACCAAGGACTTCTCATATCACTGGTCCCTGTCGCCGATCACCGCCTTGTACGGCGACTGTCCTTATTGTAATTATACCATGGTCCCACGTACCACGTGTTCGGGCCCTTTTTGTGCCTGTTCGGGATTTACTCCCTACAATTGCTCCCCAGCTTTACTCGTTATTTCTTCATATATGACGAGCAAAGCTACTTAAGATCCGAATAACACTTGTTTTTGCTCCTGCACCCTTCGTTTCTCAAAACTGGTGCAAATATCATCATTACACCAGCCCAAAAAACGTCTCGTTATTTGGGCTGGACAGGCCTTTCCTGCCCCAACCTTTCCACGTGGCACAAACCGTACCGCTCGCATTGAATGCGAATGGACATTTCTTCGGAAAACGGAACGCCTAAACGGCGTTGGGATGACGTTTCGCATACGCCACCCCACTAAGCTTGGGGCAATTTTGGATTTTCCCCTTATTTCGAAACCCCTTTCTCTGTCTCGATTCCCTCTGCAACCAGAACTCTCAAGCACGTCCGCCATTGGAGCCCTGTTCAACACCTCGAGATTCCTTGCTTGTGCACTTAGGACCCCTGATCATCACAATCGTAAGTCATCATTTCCCTCTTCCCTTACCTCTCGTTGGTCTAGGGTTTCCCTTAATTGCTTTCTGGGCTTCTTCGTTCCCATATTACTCATCTGTACCATCCCTGTTAATAATGGGGAGGTTCAGACGTCATTGCAGTACTCCTCAGGCCATGGCCTCATTCAGATCTCGTTATGAGATTCCTGATGATGTCGCCACTAGTTTGGCCCCCGTAGACGCCATACGCCAAAGTCCTGACAACGACACTCTCCACATCCCGGTGGTTGCCATTGTCGAGGGCGGCGTTAGATTCCCCCTGGCGCCATTACTCCGTCAGGTTCTGGCCTATTACAGGCTATCCCCCATGCAAGTTTCTGCCAACTTTTTTAGGGTTGTTATGGGCGTACATGCCCTAAACCAGATGTTAGGCACGTCTCTAGGCCTATATGACATCCATCACCTGTACAGCATCTCAGGTACAAACGATGCCCTCACCTACTACCTAAAGAGTAGGGATTCTAGAAGGCGATTGGTGCTCGAGTTGCCTGACTCCGCCCGAGGAGATGATGATGACTTCCTCGTTGTTACTGGACATTTCGAGCCCAGAAATGAGGATGGTCAAGTGATAGGCTTTCATGCCCCTCACAGATTTGGGCAACCACGTTAGTTCTTTCCTCTTTATAAAATCTACTTGTCGAGCAATTTTAATCGTAATGCACTCCTTAGTTTTCTTATCCTCTAACTGCCAACTTCACATGTTGCAGCTGAAAATATCAATCAAGGGCACGCCATCGTCACCCCCCAAGTACATGTGGCACACATCAACCAGGCCCTAAATTTCAATGGTGAGGGCACTTATCTAGCAGGCCGTGCAAGAGCTGCGCAAGTGCTCCTGAGCTACAGGGCATCGTACGGGGGCTTCATTGATCGGCGCATCCGAGCAGCAGACGACCCACCAGTTCCTGGTCCTGCCGGTGCAAGGCTCGCATAGCCCGAGCAAATAGAGGAGGAAAGACGTTCTCGGACTCCTCCATTCCGCAGTTCATCCGTGGAAATTGTCGAGGAAGCATCTACGTCATCCGACGGTTACTCTCCATCTCCTCCTTTTCCCGAAATGAATCAACCCATCAACCTCGAAAGCCTCCTCACAATCCCAGGAGCAGGCCGTGGAAGAGGCCGTGGCACTTCTTGGGGCCGCGGTCGCTCCCAGAGCCCGGTGCCTCCTCATGGCCGCCGAGGAACAACACAGATTGACGCTCCTCCTGGATTTTCTCCGGAGGAAATCGAGGCAGGCCACAGGGACAAACGCCCGCGTCTCGAAGCACCTGGGGCATCTTCAACCCAAACTCCAATACCCCAAACTCCAGTGTGGGCTCCCCAACTTTCCCACGGAAACAAGACCGTCACTGTCCGGGACAGCGTGGAGTCCGAAGGGACCGCTCTGGCCCTATCCCAGGCTCCCATGTTGCCCGGGGACATGCAAAAGGAAGTAGTCAACTCACCGGACAACCTGCTTGGATCATTTATGGTGCACAGCTTCAAGGTAAACCTGTCTCACCCTTTTTATTTCCTAGTTACATTACTACGTCCTCTTCTCACTTGTTGCTACTGAGCTATCAAAATATGTTCAGGCTGCACAAAAAATGGTGGCCATGGCCCAAAAGTTAGGCCACTCAGAGCCCCAGCGAAAACGCCAAACACCTGACCTCCATAGCCCGGCTTGAGAGAGGGAGAAACCAAGCTCGAAACGTGGCAACTGAGTTGAAGAACAAGCTGGATGGTGCTGAAGATAGCCTGAACCAGACTCTGATAGAGCTGGAGGCGAGCAAAAGCGAGGCGAAGACGTCTTACCAGCAGGGATATAACGAAGGGATCAACGTAGCCACTGAAAGCTACAAAAATCAGATGCCCAAGATCCAAGATCAAGTATTTGCTGCTGGTTGGACTGCTGGCCTCAGGAAGTCTGGTATAGCTGAATCTTCTCCCCCGTGGACGGAAATTGATCTTCCGAGCGCTACGGTAGCCCAAGATGAAGATGAGATCGAGGAAGAGGAGGACAATCTGAATGAGGAGCCCAACGTGGATATTCCCGAGCAGCTCGGTGCTGATGCTAATGATGAAGTGACCAACCCTGGCCAGAAGGAAGCCGGTGGTGGTCCAACAGATGGAAGCATTGCTGTGGAAGATGTTCCCGCGCAAACACCTGCTCCTGTCCCTCAAGATCAGACCCCAGCTTCAGTCACTCAAGACTCAACCCTAGTCACTCAAAACCCTATCGTTGATCAACAGGTATAAATTCCCCTTGCTCGGAATATTTTTGTTAAGATGGCCCTGCGTGGCACTAATACATTTCCAAATTTCCCAACTTAAGTATTTGGCCCTTCGTGGCGCTTAACTGTGTTTTGCCCGGCCCTTCGTGGCCTTTTGACTTTGCTAGTGGTCCTTTCATGGCCGACTATTAATCTTGCTAGGGTGCCTCTCATGTTAACCCATGCCCGGAAAGTTAACCAAATGGATTCGAGCTTTATCATTTCGTTTAGCATGTTTTCGAATGCTTGCTGAATTTTCCTCGTAATTTGGAGGTGACTCTAAGTATGTTCGTACTTAGATAATTTCGTATTTTCGTCATACGTCTCTGAGTATTTCGTACTTAGTTGAAATCTGCATGTATTCATATGCTGCCCAAGGTTTCCTCATGCTTGGGGACAACTCCAAGTATATTCGTACTTGTACATATTCGTCTGCTCCCTATTCTTTATTGGTTTGAACTAAAAAACTATCTAAATTTATTCGTGCTTAGATTCCCAAATGTTTTCGTATTTGGGGGAGCTATGCATAATTTCGTATGCACGCCAAACGTTCGTAAGTCTAAGTGTACTCATACTTAGTTTATCCAAATGTCTTCATATTTGGGAAAAGTGTGTACATTCACGTATGCACACCAGGTTTGTTCATACCTGTGTTCGTAGTCGAGTATATTCGTACTTGCAAAGTTTTGAATCTGCTCAAATATATTCGTATTTGGCATAAACCTAGCCCTCTGCTCCCCAATACGAAGTGAGGAGCAGGGACCGAATCTTACTTCGTATTCTAATCACAACGAAGACAAAAGAGGCAATGTCTTTAAATTAAAAACCAGAATTTTATTCATAATTCAAAAAACTCAAGGGGGCGTTATGCGTACCCCTTGCAACTAAAAAACAAAGGAATTTTACTCGAAATTCCCACACAATCACGATGTACATCCTAAAACAGAATAAAAAAAAAATACGCTGAAGTTTTTTCAAACAAAAACTTCCTCAAGTTGTGGACATTCCATGGCCTTGGCACCGGGTTCCCGTCCAGGTCCGCCAAGCGATATGCCCCAATGCCCGCAATTTCTGTAACTCTATATGGGCCTTCCCAGTTTGCCCCCAACTTGCCCTCGTTGGCTACTTTGGTATTGCCGAGTACTTTTCGAAGCACAAGATCCCCAATGCCAAACTCTCGTGGATGGACAGTTTTGTTATAGCTTTTCATCAGCTGCTCCTGATAAGAAGCCAAATGCACTAAGGCCCTTTCTCTGCGTTCTTCGGCAAGGTCCAATTCTATTTCCAGGCCTCTGTCATTGCCCCCACTTTCAACCAAAGTGGTCCTGTTGGTCGGCAGACCAACCTCCAATGGAATTACAGCCTCAGTTCCATGTGCTAATGAGTAGGGGGTCTCTCCCGTAGACCTCCTAGGCGTTGTTCGGTGCGCCCATAGAACAAGTGGCAGTTCGTCGGGCAATTTCCCCTTTGCCTTGTCCAACCTCTTCTTGATCCCATCAAGTATAGTCTTGTTGGAAGCCTCTGCCTGCCCATTACTCTGTGGGTAGGCTGGGGTGGAATAATAATTTCTTATTCCATACTGGGCACAAAAGGCCTTGAATTTTTTCTGAAATTGGGACCCATTATCCGTAATCAGTGAATAAGGGACCCCAAATCGAGTGATTATACTTTTCCAGACGAACCTTTCTATCATAGGCTCGGTGATCTTAGCCAATGGTTCTGCCTCGATCCACTTGGTGAAATAGTCTGTTGCTACCAACAGGAATTTCCTATTTCCAGTTGCCTTGTGTAGTGGACCCACGATATCCATCCCCCATTGTGCGAAGGGCCAAGGACTTGTCAAGGGCACCAGATCTTCGGCTGGTGTTCGGATCATCGGTGAGAATTTTTGGCACTTCTCACATATCTTTACGTACACCTTTGCGTCTTCCTGCATGTGAGGCCACCAGTACCCTTGGGTTATTGCTCGGTGGGCAATTGACCTACCCCCAGCATGACTCCCACACGTTCCCTCGTGGATCTCGTGGAGAAACTTCTGCACCATCTCGGGGTGCACACAAAGTAAGTATGGACCAGTGAAGGATTTTCTGTATAGCTTTCCTTCTGGTGACAGCCAAAACCGTGCAGACTTTGTTTTAATCTTGTGAGCCTCTTTTTTATCTGTGGGGAGTATCCCATCTCGTAGAAACTCCACTATTGGATCCATCCAACTCGGTCCTTGGTTCACGTCCAAGACCAATTCCACACTTCTTCCGATGCTCGACTCGGCAAGATAATCTACTGCCACCCTTCTCTTAAATTCTGTCGGTACAGCTGCAGCCAGCCAGGCAAGTGAACCAGCATGGGCATTCTGCCCAGAACTTATTTGCTCAATATACACCTTTTCGAAAGTGTCAAGCAGATCTCTGGCGGCCGTCACATAGGCAGCCATTTTCTCGTTCCGGGCCTCGTATTCCCCAGACAACTGGTTCACCACGAGTTGTGAATCACAATGCACTCGTATTTTTTTCACCTTCAGGGTCCTTGCACTTCTCAACCCTGCCAAGAGTGCCTCATACTCTGCCACGTTATTCGATGCACTTAATCCCAATCGAAGGGATAGCTCCATCATTGCACCTTCAGGAGGAAAAAGTACCACCCCAATTCCTGATCCCGTGTTACACGCAGAGCCATCAACAAATAATCTCCACTCCGTGGGATCCTGTTCGGCGGGAGCTTTCTTCATTCTCGTTGATTGCTCTTTTCCCTGCTCCTTTCTTGGCTCCTGTCTCATAGGAGGCTGGGGAGCTACCGTAGGTGAGAACTCAGCTACTAAGTCCGCCAGCACCTGTCCCTTTATTGCGGTGCGCGGCTGGTAATCTATGTCGTACTGACTCAGTTCGACCGACCAAGTTGAGATACGTCCCGAGAAATCTGCCTTTCGTAGCAGAGATTTTAACGGATACTCAGTATAAACCACAATTCTGTGACTCTGGAAATAATGGGGCAATTTTCGTGCCGCTGTTCTTAGTGCCAGGACCAACTTCTCGAGGGGCAGATATCTTGTCTCTGCCTCTAGCAACGTTTTGCTGACATAATAGACAGGGATTTGCTCGGATCCCTTGTCCCTTAGTAGCACCGCACTTACAGCATGTTCGGAGACTGCTAGATATAAAGTTAGGGACTCGCCTTGTTCGGGAGTGGACAGAAGGGGGGCTGCTGCCAAGTACTTCTTCAGGTTTTGGAACGCTTGCTCACATTCTGCTCCCCATTCGTATCCTTCCCTCTTTTTTAGCAGCTGAAAGAAGGGTCTGCACTTGTCACTAGATCTGCTGATAAATCGGTTTAAAGCCGCAGCCATCCCAGTCAACCTCTAGACTTCCTTCGTGGTCCTTGGACTTTGAAGCCTTTGCAACGCTGTAATTTGATCGGGGTTTGCTTCTATCCCTCTTATGGTGACCAAATGCCCCAGGAACTTCCCTGAGTTTACCCCAAATGCACACTTCGAGGCATTGAGCTTCAGCTTATATTCTCTCAATATCTCAAAGGCTTCTTTTAAATCAGCGATGTGGTTTTCCTTCTCTCTACTTTTGACCACCATTTCATATATGTAAACCTCCATGGTCTTACCGAGCAACTTCTTTAGCATAATCGTTGCTAACCTCTGATATGTTGCACCGGCATTCCTCAGACCAAAAGGCATGACACTATAACAGTACAGCCCCCTTGGCGTGATAAAAGATGTCTTCTCCTCATCGGGGCCGTACATGGCTATCTGATGATAACCCCGATAAGCATCAAGGAAGCTCATCCGCCCATACCCAGCCGTTGCATCGACAAGCTGGTCTATCCTGGGGAGGGGGAAGCTATCCTTGGGGCATGCCTTGTTCAAGTCGGTGAAGTCGACACAAACTCGCCACTTCCCGTTCTTCTTCTTTACCACCACAGTGTTGGACAGCCATTCTGGGTAGTATACCTCTCGTATAGCCTTTGCTTCGAGCAATCGGTCCACTTCCTCGATAACAGCATCCACGTGTTGTACGGCGGATCGTCTCTTCTTCTGCATCACGGGCTTATGTTGTGGATCCACATTCAAGTGGTGACAAATCACGTTTGCATCCACTCCGGGCATCTCTTCGGGCACCCAGGCAAACACATCAACGTGCTCCTTGAGGAACCTTACCAACTCTTCCTCTTCTGCTTCATTCAGAATTTCCCCAATCAGAAAATACCTTTCTGGATCATTCTCGTTGATCTGAATCTTCTTCAAGCCTTCCACCACTTTCTCGGCGGGATTCCCTCCGACATCCTCAATGGTCGGCTGATCCGGAACCTCAATTGCTTGAACTAACTGGGCCTTCGGTGCCTTCTTGATTATAGAAACCAAGCACTGCTGGGCGACCTTCTGATTTCCCTTTATTCTTTCGATACCATTTGACCCGGGAAATTTTACCATCTGATGGTAGGTGGAGGAAACCGCCCTCATCTTATGCAACCATGTCCTTCCAATAATCGCGTTATAGGAAGATGGTACATCTACCACCAAAAAATCGGTTCTTAGCACAACTGTTCCTGCCCGAACAGGGAGAGTTGCTTTGCCCAATGGCCACACTGCTCCTGCACTAAATCCGACCAAAGGGGTTATTGACGGCACCAAATCTGCTTGTGTCAGCCCTAGCTTCTTGAACGCGTCATAATACAGTATCTCCGTGCAGCTTCCCGAATCTACCAGGATTCTCTCCATGTCATATTCCCCAATTCGTAGGGTTATGACTAGGGCATCATTATGCGGTACCTGGATTCCCCCCAGGTCCTCATCTGTGAAGATTATGCCTCCAGTGCATTCTTCTCCTTCACGTTCTCGTTTCTTTCCCAACTGCATCACGTGCTGGTCGTGTTTTACTTGTCTTTGGAGCAACCTCACCTCACTTCTCGTGTAAGGCGCGGCCAATCCATGTATCATATGGGTTACCCCTCTTGGATTCTGCTCATAATCCAATTCCAATGCTTTCTCTGCACCTTTGTGCTCCTCCTGAATAAATTCTTTCAGGTAACCCCGTGAGACCAGATCATCGAGGTGTTGCTTGAACATCTCGCAATCCTCCGTCATATGCCCCCAGTCTTTATGGTAACTACAATGCTGACTCGTAGCCCTCTTCGCATCTTTGTCCCCCTCCAGCCTTGGGGGCCACTTGAAATATGGGCGATTCTTTATTTTGTAAAGAATCCGATAGATTGGTTCCTTCCAAACCGTTGTCACCGAAAAGAAAGACTTGGGGTCTGGGGCGTGCTTCTCTTTATACGGTTCTTTCTTGACCTGCCCGTACTCCTTCCTATCTTTGTAGGTCTTGGGCTCTGGCTTGTCCGCCCTCTTCGGTAGAACCTTCGCCTGTTCGGCAACCATCCTGTTGTCCCCACGCAGTATGTCATCCTCGTTTCTGGCATGCTGCTCGATTCGCTCCATTAGCCTTGCCAGTGTATCTACCGGGTTCATGTTCAGGGATTTACGCAGCTCTCCCCGAACAGGCAACCCTGTTTTGAACGTGGCTATGGCATACTCCTCACTGCACCCTTCAATCTCGTTGAAAGTTTCCCAGTACTTCTTAGCATAATCTCTGATCGGCTCACTCTCTCCTTGTTTCATAACAGAGAGGCTTTCAAAGGTTTTTGGTGCTTTCCTGCTCGTCAGAAACCGAGCAATGAATTCTTCGGCCAATTGTCTCCATCCTCGCACGGTGTTCGGCCCCAGCTTAAGGAACCACGACAAGGCCACTTTCCCCAAACTCGATGGGAACATCTTGCACATGATTGCATCATCCCCGTCGTGCATGAACATTGCCTGCCGGTAGTGTTGTACGTGTGCCACGGGATCATTATTTGTTTCGTAAAGTACGAATGCCCCGTGCTTCACCCTGCTCGGAAGCCTTGCCTCCTGCAATCTCTTTGAAAAAGGGGATGAGGCTATATTGCTAAGGGCTTTCCGCGCCGCCTCTCGTGCAGACATGGCTCCCTCCTCTCGCTCTTTTGCTTTCTTGGGAGTACTCTTTTCCCAATCGGAATCAGGTCTCTCGTACCTATCCCTGTGATGTCTTCTAATCTCTCCTTCTTCGGGGGTGAGGCTTCTGCTTCTTCTTTTTCGTGAAGAAGCCCTTCCCTTTTTCGGAGTGGGACTCCTGGACCGGCTCCCCCTTCTTCGTGAAGGAGCCTTCTTGTGTTCCACTATTGCCAGACTTTCTCCTCTGGAATCTCTTCGTGATAGTCCAGAATTCTCCGGATGTCCTCGTATCCGTTGCAATTCCTGTATCTCATATTCTCGTTTTTTAATCAAACGAGCGTACTCTTCGATCTCTTGTCTCTTTTTATCCAAGATATCGTCACGGTTGTGTGCACTTCTTGAATGTGCCACTGATTCTCCCTCACGATGGGATTTACTCCTTCTCGTGGAGCCTGTGGCCGTCCTTCCCTCCTTGTTCTTGGAGTCGCCATGGACAGTCAGGGGATTATCCATGTCTGTGGGCTTCTTTGCTCGCCCACCGTCGGGCTTTCTCGGAGGATCCGGTGGGGAGCTGCCACCTCCTCCCCCCAACTGGTGTTTCGGATCATGTCGAGTTTTTGGATCTTCTTCCATCATGGTCGCTTTTCAGAGGGATCTCTTTCGTTTCCCACAGACAGCACCAATTGTAAGTGCAGAAAAACCGAGAGTGGTTTAAGCAGCACAAGAACGTAACGGCTACTTCGAGGTCCTCGCCGGAACCCTAATATGTCGCCGGAGTCTTTATCTGCAAAACAGACAAAGGGTGAGTGCACCTTTGCCTCTCGTGGCAAAGGCCCTCCGATGCCTAAGTTAGTATCACGTACTGGTCGAAAACCCTAATTCAAGTAGAAGAATGCGTAAAACCGTAATGTATTGTGTACCTTTGTCCTCTAGGTTTACCTTGTATTTATAGGTTTATGGACGCTTGCTGCCCAAGTTCCCACGTTTCCCTAAGTTTCCTATCTCGTATAGGAAACCCAGAACATCTTGGATCCTCGTTCCCTTATCAGTTCATCACTTTAATCCGTTTAGGACTCTTTTCCATAACTGGCTGAACTTCCCATTCCCGTTGGGTATCTTCCCAAGATCCTATTTTATTGGGATCTCATTCCTTCACGGAATATCTCTGTTTCCGGAACCTCCTGGAGAGTTCCCTGTGCCTGGGACTGCTTTCGTATAAATCCCCCATGTTCGGCCATGTTACCCAAAAAGGCAACCTAGAGAAGGGGTGAATAGGGTTGCTAAGTAAAAATGCCAATAAAGATTATCTCTAACAATCTTTTAATCAAAACGATATGCGCAAATAAAAGAGAGAGAGTTAGAGAGATAGAACCCGATTATAGTGGTTCGGCCCGGATTTGTCCACGGTCCGGCCTACTCCACTTCTCCTCAAGCAACTACTTGAAGGTTCCTTTAATCTTCAAATAGATTACAAGCAGTAAGTCTTGCGGGTGCTTACAACGACCTTATCCCCTAGCTTTCCCGAGGAGCTAGTGCAACCGCAAGAGTTTTCTCCGAAAGCTCTCAAAAACAATAACACCTAAATTCAACAAGAATTTGGTCTTCTAAGCTTTCAAGTGTTTGACTCAAACACTCACTTAGGAATTACAAGTATGTGGAGAAAGTATGAAAATTATCGCTCACGACTTGTACAAATTTTCTCTCAAGAAAAATATGAAAGTGGAAGAACAAGGAGAATTTTGGACTTGATCTTTGGAGAATTTGCTCTTGGAATGATATGGAATGTTGTAGCTTAGATTTATACTCATCAATGAGTTCTTGAAGCCTTATATAGCCCTCCATATGCTTCTTAGCTGTTGGAAAGTAAATAGAGCCGTTGAGGAGTGAATCAGGAAAAAATAGCCGTTGGAACTTTTACTGGTCTGCAGAAAAACTGCAGAATAACACTACCGGACTTCCACCCGGACTTCCGGCCGGACTTCCGGTCTGTCAACCTGTGGCTCAAAAATTCATCTAAATAATTCCGTTAAAGCATGAATTGAGCTCATTAAGTCTTTATAAATATCAAACATTGAATTTCAAAAGACTTATGCAATGTTTCAAGGCAAAGAGAATATTAGTCCAAAAAAGGATTTTGCGATAAAAGATTTTCTTTTGCCAATCAATAAAAACTTCAACAATATAATCATCAAAATAATAAATAGTAATGCATATAATTTTTCCAACAAATTATCATGCATATATTTTTCAACAATCTCCCCCTTTTTGATGATGGCACAAAATGATAGTTTTTATGCAAAGCAAAGAGTATGCCAATAAATCTCCCCCTTAATACATGCTCCCCCTAAATAAAACTTTTAAGGAATATGAGAGGCATATGTAACAATATGATCGCAAAGTGATCCTTGCAAAGATAGTTTCATGTAGGCAAAGTATATATGAGAAATTCAAGCCCTAAGCCATAGAATTCACACAAACTTAAACATAAAAGCATAAAACCAAGACTTTTCTCCCCCTTTGAGACATCATCAACATGGGTGTGAGGAGGGAAGGTAGGAATATCACTGCGGTGGCGAAGGATGATATCTTCTTTCATCTTTTTCCCCCATTCTCATCTTTGTCAAGCTACGTTGATGTGCTCATATGCTTTGAT
This sequence comes from Rhododendron griersonianum, assembly GCA_018127125.1. Taxonomy (NCBI): domain Eukaryota; kingdom Viridiplantae; phylum Streptophyta; class Magnoliopsida; order Ericales; family Ericaceae; genus Rhododendron; species Rhododendron griersonianum. Next base: position 34,469,507 of record CM030793.1, on the reverse strand, counting down.
TCTTCCATGTACTTTTCAAGCATACCTACAATCAAGTCTTGACTCTTGGTACCCACATCATTTTGGGTCCTTGAAAGTTAGCATTGACATGGTTCTTAGGAACCCAAGTCTTTCTACCATTTGGAAAGATTTTCATATGGCAATTTGGAGAAATATGACCAATCTTTCTACAAAAATGACAAGTGAGCTTAGGATGACTAGTTGGAGGAAGATCCTTGTCAAAAAGATTTTTGTGTTGCGTGGGATTATACCCAATTCCGGCTTTGTGAAAAGAAACCATTTGTTTTCCAAGAAGAATATCTAAGCCGTCTTACCTTTGGTAAGTTTACTAAGAGAGTTTGTCAAATCATCAACTTGCTTGACTAGAGATTCATCTTGAGGAATATATTTCAAAACTTCTTTTTCCTTTTCCTTTTCCAAAGAAATTTTCAAAGACTCATTTTCTTCTTCCAAGAGATCTCTTTCTTCGACTAGATCACTCATTTCTTTTGAAAGTTCTTTGGCCATTTTCTTAAGAACTTTGTTTTTTGAAACAACCTTTTCAAAATCAACTTTCAATTCTTTATAAGCAATAAGCAATTCATCAAAAGAGTAAGATGAGTCGTGATCTACCTCATTTTCTTCGGTGGCCATGAAGCACAAGTTGGCGACTTCTTGTTGCTCATTCTCCTCATCGGAGCTACTGTCGTCGCTATTTTCCCAAGCGGCCATCATAGCTTTCCTTTTGTCCTTCTTTGAATATTTCTTTGCGTATGGACATTCGCTTTTGATGTGGCCGGGCTTCTTGCATTTGTAGCAAATAATTGGATCCTTTTTGCTACTTTCTTCTTTGCCCCCATCCTTCTTTGGAAATCCTCTTCCTTTGCAAGATGCTCTATTTTTGAGGAGTTTCTTGAGCGACTTTGTGATGAGTTTAATTTCGTCGTCCTTGCTTACATCACTTGAGTCATCTTGGATTTTGGACTTGCGTGAGGTGCTTTTGAGAGCAAGGTTTTTGACTTTCTCTTCTTTCTTGTCTTTGAGATTGATATGGATTTCTTCGGTCATGAGAGATCCCATGAGTTGATCCATTGTATATTTTGAGAAGTCTTTCGATTGAAGAATGATTGAAGTGGTAGTATCCCACTTTGATGGCATGGACCGGAGCACTTTCCTCGTCATCTCGGATTGACTATATGTCTTGCCAAGAGCTTTCAAACCGTTAGTAATACTAGCAAATCTAGCAAACATTTGAGAAATAGACTCTTCCGGTTTCATTTTAAAAAGCTCATAACTATGCACGAGGATATCAATTTTAGACTCCTTAACTTGACTATCTCCTTCATGAGCCATTTTCAATTTATCCCATATTTCCTTAGCGGTTTCACAAGCGGATACACAATCATATTCATTTGGAGTTATAGCACAAAAAAGAAGATTCATGGCTCTAAAGTTCTTTTCTACATTGCTCTTATCTACTTTGGTCCATTCATCTTCTTCCTTAGGAATACCGGTTTTCTTAGTAGGAATTATAGGACCTTTGCAACAATTTTCCATAAATCATAATCGGTGGATTGGATAAAGATTTGCATGCGATTTTTCCAATAACCATAGTTTGAACCTGTAAACAAGGGAGGCCTATTTGAGGATTGACCCTCGATGCATGAAACGGTACTAATGGTTGCCATGGATCTTAACTCTTAGATTGTTACGTCTATAAACAAGAGCCGAGGCTCTGATACCAATTGTTACTGATCATAAGCCGCGCTTATGCCACCTAACAATGGTACCTACCAGACCAGCCGACCACCGTCTCCATCGGTGCGCCGTCACCCATGGTCGGAGAGTCTTGCTTCGGTGACACAGTCACAAGCGAGAGTTCCCATGGATGATATGCCTGTATTAACAGCACATGACAACTAGCTCTGATACCAATTGTTACCTAAAAAGGCAACCTAGAGAAGGGGTGAATAGGGTTGCTAAGTAAAAATGCCAATAAAGATTATCTCTAACAATCTTTTAATCAAAACGATATGCGCAAATAAAAGAGAGAGAGTTAGAGAGATAGAACCCGATTATAGTGGTTCGGCCCGGATTTGTCCACGGTCCGGCCTACTCCACTTCTCCTCAAGCAACTACTTGAAGGTTCCTTTAATCTTCAAATAGATTACAAGCAGTAAGTCTTGCGGGTGCTTACAACGACCTTATCCCCTAGCTTTCCCGAGGAGCTAGTGCAACCGCAAGAGTTTTCTCCGAAAGCTCTCAAAAACAATAACACCCAAATTCAACAAGAATTTGGTCTTCTAAGCTTTCAAGTGTTTGACTCAAACACTCACTTAGGAATTACAAGTATGTGGAGAAAGTATGAAAATTATCACTCACGACTTGTACAAATTTTCTCTCAAGAAAAATATGAAAGTGGAAGAACAAGGAGAATTTTGGACTTGATCTTTGGAGAATTTGCTCTTGGAATGATATGGAATGTTGTAGCTTAGATTTATACTCATCAATGAGTTCTTGAAGCCTTATATAGCCCTCCATATGCTTCTTAGCTGTTGGAAAGTAAATAGAGCCGTTGAGGAGTGAATCAGGAAAAAATAGCCGTTGGAACTTTTACTGGTCTGCAGAAAAACTGCAGAATAACACGGACTTCCACCCGGACTTCCGGTCTGTCAACCGGCCTGTCAACCTGTGGCTCAAAAATTCATTTAAATAATTCCGTTAAAGCATGAATTGAGCTCATTAAGTCTTTATAAATATCAAACATTGAATTTCAAAAGACTTATGCAATGTTTCAAGGCAAAGAGAATATTAGTCCAAAAAAGGATTTTGCGATAAAAGATTTTCTTTTGCCAATCAATAAAAACTTCAACAATATAATCATCAAAATAATAAATAGTAATGCATATAATTTTTCCAACAAATTATCATGCATATATTTTTCAACAGGCCCCATTGTTGCCGAACAAGCTACCTGGACCAATAACTTCACATGTTACCGGTCCTGTGTCAATCCCTTGGTCCAATATCCTCTCGTGTTACTGGACCTTGACTTAGCTCAGGCTCCCTGGATCAAGGACTTCTCATATCACTGGTCCCTGTCGCCGATCACCGCCTTGTACGGCGACTGTCTTTATTGTAATTATACCATGGTCCCACGTACCACGTGTTCGGGCCCTTTTTGTGCCTGTTCGGGATTTACTCCCTACAGTGTTGAGCTCAACTCATTTACTATACGAGCCTGAAACTTGAGTTTGAACTCGACTCAGTTACTAAACGAGCACTGAGCTGAGCTGAGCCAAGCCGAGCCTTGAGTGGTCAGTTCGTTTGCAACTCTTAACTGGTTAGCAAAAATCTGATTAGAACCCATTACTCAAGAAGAATGTAAAATCATCTGGTAATTAATGTGTTTGGGGAATTTTTTAACAAGTAATAAACTTGAAATGATCTTGCATATTTAGTTAATCAATCTTTTAAGGGGATTCGTCTCGGCAATGTAAAAAAATTTGATCAAAACTCATAATTTTTTTAAATAAGTTGACTTATTGACTTATTTTTGTCTTTATTCAAAAAATTATGAGTTGCGATTAAAATTTTTTACTTTTCTGATTTCTCTTGTTGAGACAAATCAATAAGTCACAAAAGTTTGACGCAAAACAAACAAATGCAAAAAAAAATTCAAATAAAGACGGGTGAATTTCCCAATAATTAATCATGTTGATCATTTCCCAATCCCAAGCGTCAGATCCAGAACGACGGGTGCCACCGGATCGATGATGGTTTGCTTAAAATTAATGTTGATGGTGCTTATAATGCCTTGTTTGAAAGAAAGAACATGGAAATAAAAGATATGGGAAACGACTTTCTTTCTTTTTTTTTTTTCTAACATACACTTTCTTTCCTTGAAATCAATTTTGCAAGCTACTATTGAATATTGATTGTTAAAGTACATTACTGTTATAAGAGAGATTGAGAGTGGAGATAGCCCACAAGTTTGGCCCAATATGGCAGAATGTTTAAAGAAGCTAATATGTACATAATAATCACCAACAATTTAGAAGAGAAAATCAAGTAAAAAAAACCCTCAAAACTCTGAATTGCTAAGTCCAAAAATTCCAAAAAATTCAGCAGAATCTCCATTCGGTTCAATAATTTTAGTATACAGGGGTAATTTGGTCATTTTAGTATATAAGGGTATTATAATAACTTTAGTATACAAGGGTAATTTGGTCATTTAAATATACAAGGGTGATATTGTCATTTCAGTGTATATGAGTATTTTAGTCATTTTTTATTTTAATTGGGTTATTGGACGGGTTGGGTTTGATTTTAAATAAATGGGTTGGGTATGAGTAATTAGACTCCTAACTAATTGGGTCTAAATGGGTCAATGATCCATTAAAGACCCAATCCATTTATGAACCGGCACAACACTAATTAGTGAAAGTAAGTAGTAGAAAGTTTAATTCTTTTCCGTCCCGTATTCCATGTATGCTATCATTATTTCCATTTTATACAGGAGAAGGTATATATTATTGGAGAAAGCTATGGTACACGGGTTGTACCGTATGTCTAAATTATGATAATTTGTGATTTTTATTATGCCGATTTTTTGTTTTCTAATGCATATTTATGATGCTAGTTACGACTTGTACTTTAAAAATTACATGTTGAACAGGTCATTAGTAGGTTACCCATAGTTAAAAAATATTGTTATTATGTAACCATAATTATCGTACCAGAATTCATAATACTTGTACCCCAACCAAATATATGCGTACAATATCAAAAATTAAATAATGCTACCCACAAATGTTATAATAACACCATAAATTGACATTATCTTACCATAATGAGTCGTATGAAAACTTCTTTGACTCGTATGATATTCCGTAACAAGAACAAAATATGTCGTACCAGAATCAACAATTGTTATACCCAAGCCAAAAATATTTGTAAAATACCACAAATTTTATAAAATAACTACAATTGTTATGACAACACCTAAAATTTTCATTTTCTTACCACAACGTGTCATATCAAAAGAAAACATATGTAAATAGCACAAATTATAGTATAACAAACCACAATTGTTATGACAATACCATAAATTGACATTTTCTTACCACAATATGTTGTACCAAAGGAAATCGATTAAAATATTCGATAATAAGACCAAAATATGTCGTACCACAATCAATAATAATTATACATTTATACCCAAGCAAAATACATGTCTAAAAAACCACAAATTCAGTAACAATACCATACATTGTCGTTACCTTAGCACAATGTGTTGTACGAAAATTTAAACTAAAATTATTTTTAATTTCCGCCACATTATTTTTTAAAATTTTTAAATTTCTGCCATATTATCTTAATTTTCAATTCCATCCATATTATTTTTTTGAAATTTTAATTTTTCCCTATACAATACCTCAAAAATTTAAACTAAAAATGAAATTCTCGCTTAAAATTTTCATCCAAGAAATTCACCAAAAAGTAAGTACTATACCCAAATTTTTTTAATACAATTGCAATTTTCTCTCTAAATATTTCTCCAAATCAAATACTCTCTCTAAAAAATTTAATCCAAAAAATCAAAATCCCTCCAATTTTTCATGGATAAATGAGAGTTCACTAAAAAATTAATTATTCAACTGTCTCAAGACAAGGATTTGGGTTCGACCTTTCAGGTGAAATGGGTTGATTACGACTATCAAAAGTATGACCAATTTTAACTTAGGTTTTGTTTTTTAATTTTTTGTTAGGATGATCGATCTAAACCGTTAGGATATCAAGTCTTACGATAGTCAACATTGTTACTAAAATCAAAGATTATCAGATATTGACAAGTACGTATTAGAAGACATTATTATTTAATAATGTCAATGTTGATCAAATTGGACTAAAAAATTGATCATATCAAACAGCCTAACTTTATTAGTTTATTAAATTAGTTTTAAATTATTTTATTATTTTCATAATTTTAAATTTAATAGTTTAGAAAATGACAATTAAGGAGTGTGTACCATAAGTCTACTTAAATATAGTTTCATCTCCAAGTTTCTGTGTTTATCCTAGTCATTGGTGTTATTTCCCAAAATTAATAAGCCAACAATAATAAGGCTGCCAAAGTTTTGAGATATTGAAAAAGTACATCAGCTTTTAGAGATCATTTTTGGGTCTCATACAAATAATCCAAACTAGTGTTGCTCGCTGTTCGGATCGGATTGAATTTCTATAAATCCAATCCAAATCCGTGAGTCGCCATTTTTAGAAAATAGTCTATTAGTGTGGTAGATTAAATGCATTTGTGATAAACGTTGAGTTTGTATTTCATGATTTTAGAGAGGTGTACCCTTTTGAATTACTTGAATTATATGCAGTGTATTGATTTCTCTGACTTCTTTGTAGGAAGATATAGTACGAAGGTGAATAGGAAGAATCGGCTGTTTGGTTGAAGGACAAGGAATGGATTAGAGTGGGGTTGGCTCGCAGCCACCACCACCTCTTTATTGCTGCCAACACCACCACCATAAATTGACTTTTAATATGGAAAATTGTTCTCTAGTTTAGCTTAACCATATCTGCAAATTTAATTACATGTGTTCTACCAATGAAAGTGTGTGACAACAGAGCCCAGGCACATCAAAACTGCTCTATAGAGTCTAGCTTGGGAAAAATAGGTGTTTTCGTTTTATTTTTCTTCCTGAACATAGGAAAAATAGGCTTATACTACCAAAATTGTGCCATAATAATAGCAGTACTACGATTGATCCATTATATCCCGTCCCTCATTCTTCGACAGAAGAACTGTAACATTCTCCAAAATAAACAAGACAGTCCCACGTGACAGTTACAGAAACACCAAAAAAGAAGAACGGAGAATGAAAGAAATCCCAAATTGCAGTGGGTAATTCACAGCTGATGTCATCATTGGTATGAGTAGGTTCATCCATATAGACCATGGGACCCTAAACCAAATGAACATTTATTTCACAGATATGAAGCGACAGCAGAATTCACTTGTACATTTCAGGCTTCAAGACCCCAACATAAGGCAAATTCCTGTATAATTCAGCTAAGTCCAGTCCATAGCCCACAACAAAATAATCCGGGCACTGCAAAGACGAAAAGAAAAGATAACTTTTGCAAACAAAAATATGATACCATGACATAATTTAATTTGAAAGGAAACCTAATTTAAAGAACTTTGGATATCTACTAATAAGAAACATACAAATCCTACATCCTAGCCCAAATGAAGCAGTATAGCTGTTGAGAGTGCATTCGCCACGGCGCAATTCAGAAGTATACTGTTGCTGATCTTGCAAATACGGAAATTGCTACATGAGCAGACATCAGAGTGGCAAAACTCATCCGAGGCACCAAACACTTGAGAGAGTGACAGGAGAGGTGAAGCCTTCGAGCCGAGAGAGAGAGAACTAATGTGTGTGGCTTAAGTGAAGACTTCAAGGAGGATGCCGTCAATTTATATGTTATATATAGAAGGTGATCACGTGGCCATAACTAACAGTCCAAGATTCAAGAATATCATCGTATCTTTTTGGAAGCTTCAGGCTTTCAAAGACTTTTCTAGTTTGAACTGTTACTAGGCCGGAGGCAAAGTCCTTTGGAAGTTCCCGAGTAGAGCTCAGCTTCTCTCTTTCTATCCATCTCTGCTTTATCTTTCAATTGGACCTACCCAAGGCAGCTTGACCTGCGTGGACTGTGGTGTCTATGTGGAACCTCCTTATCTGGCTCCGAAAGTGGCCGCGCCTCTCACCCAAGGTTTTGGTGCTGCATGGTGCATCTATCGCACTATTGAAGCAATGCTTGAAGGGTAACCACAGTATACAAGTTATGAGATACGGGGTATGATAACAACGGTAAAGTTACACCGTTTGACCACCATGACATTGAAAACATAAATATTACAGACTCCTTATCCAATGGGATGGCAAAAATTGAGCTTCATAATGATGAAGTCCAAGACTTAGCACACACTAAATGCCAGCACTCCCTTAAACCCACTTGGAGTGACTAAGCCACATGGACCTTACGCGTGTGAAGTCATAGACATGTAGGCTGATATGCAATATATTCGTTTACAATACATGAACATGAGGAGGCATCTGTACAGCCTATCCGACCATCAGTTTTGTGTGACTCCCAAATCACCTAACTAAATCAAACCATAAGACTAGCAAAATAACACTAGCAAACCATACGATGAGGCAGCAAACCATAAGATAGCTGATACATCAAACTTTTCCTTTTTTAGTCAAGAAATGTAAGAGTTCATATCCTTGGTATGCAAATATGGTACTAGTAGGTGATTTCAGCAATTACTATACTTGCAAAGGAAACAAAAAGTCAAACGAATACTGAACCAGCATCAAGCCAATATATTGGGATTAACAAAGGCAAACAAATTGGTCCCCAAACATGAGAGAGAGATTACCTCAAAGCCACAATAATACTTTCCTTCACCAACAAGCTCAAAATTAACTTTCCGTCTCTCCGGTTTATCAAGAAGAGTGCAAACTGATATGGATGACGCTCCTTTGGATTTCAAGTGAGCAATGAGACAAGACAAAGTGTTCCCCGTATCAACAATGTCCTCAACCTGAGCCACGATCCCAAATACATGTACATGGAGTGTAACTTATATTTCCGAGGAATAATATCACACACTAAATAGGAAACAAAGATACAACTATAACACCAAGACCCATAACTCATGACCCTATGTGGTAATTTGGACAACCTAGCATCCAACTTGCAGAATAGATAAGAGAACTTTGTTGATACGATCACCAATAGCAGCAGCTGGGGGTGTAAGACCATTTTTTGGAATTGCATTTGTCGTGGAGTTCTGTGATCTACAGTAAATTGATTTGTTTTTCCTTACTGTCTTGTAATATTTATCATCATTTTCCGAAGAGACACCGGAGTGTGAAAGCTGTGAGGTTAAATTTACGAGTATTATACTGTAATAATCTTATTGCTCTATATTTCACACCAATAAAAACCTCATCTGATAGTAGAACATGAGCGGAATTGCACAATAATTTCTTTCTAACACTCATCAATAGTGCAAAGGATTCAAGTTCTTTCCTATGATCTCTTTATTCAATCACAGTCGTTTGTAGCTTTTCTAGTAAAGTTAACCTTGGGGGAAAAAAACATCAAAACAGTAAAATAGTGGTGTTCAGTGTCTGGAGCCAGCCAGCCAGCCAAACAAATAGCTTCTTGGCTAAAAAAGCAATATTTCTTAAAAAATGAGACAAAACGATGATTAAAAAAAGCAATTGAACCAAACAAGCTATAAAAGTTATTTTCATTATAAAACTCATGGAATTTTATTTAGGTTTGCGGTTGCGGTCCTTGCGGATGACCCCAGCAACAGGAACTCCGCCAAAACCTTAAAGCATCTCCAAAGAAGGTAGCAAAACCAAAAGCAAACCAAATTTGTAGTCCCATGTCAGCAAAAGGCGTTCCAAGGGATGTAGTAAACTTGCTACATTATTTTGGTGTATCTCTCTCACTCTTCAAATCGTCACATCATCAACTAAGTAGTTAAAAAGTTCCAGTTTGACGAGTCCTGGTATAGAAATTTGATACCTCCCTTGGAGTTGCTCTTAAATATTCACAGATGAACCCCACAAAACAGAGTACAAATAATATTACCGGACTTTTGCCGAATACCAAACCAAACGAATCACAGTAACAACGACTATCCAAATAAATCGAGGTATCAAACAATTTAGAAGCAAATAGATTAGATGACAAAAATACCAGAATGACGTGCTTCCCGAGAATATCCATCTTCAAATCGGATGAAATCCTGGGATCACCGCTGGACACAGTTCCGGAGCCATAAGATTCGGCTCGAATGAAGTCGACGGTGATGGGAAGTTTGATGTTCCTGACGAGGTCGGCAAGGAACAGAAACGCCCCGGTGGCGACGCCGACCACGACCACAGGCGGAGACGACTCTGTATTGTTGGTGTTGTTATTATCCAAATCAGAGGTGATCTGAGAAGCGAGCTCCGATACTCGCCTTGAGATTTCTTCGGAGGAATAGAGGACGCTCTCTATGTTGTCGTCCAAAGTCCCCATCGTGAATGTGGTTTTAAGAGTGGAGGAAGAGAAGAGGAGGGAGGGAGGGATAGGGCAGCTTTGCCATTGACATAAATTTTCTAGGGAAATTATAGAAATGGTACTGCTAGTTTCACTCGAGTCTCATTTTTGTCCTCCAAGAGTCAATTGTAACTCTTTTGACCTTTAAATTTGGTTTTCGTATCAAATTGGTCCAATTGATAACTTCTGTCAGCCAAACTGAACTGAAAAAATTAGATTGATGGCAGTTTAGATGTTGCAGTCCGTACCAATTTTCCTGACAGACGTTATCAATTGGATCAATGTAAAGACCCGTATAAATTTTAATTATTGAAAGGTTATATGAATGATTGAAATTGAGGAGAATATGAATAATGTTGTGGTTTTAAGATTTGGGGTCTCAAGTGACAGAATTGTTAGTAGAGGGAGTGGTTGTGTAATTTGCATAAGTGTGCTAGTATACAACGGTGTGTGTGTGTAGGAGATAATATATATCTCTCTCATCTCACGGTTCTCTCTCTCTTCTCTCTACCGTCTCTCTCTCTGCCTCTCTCACTTGAAACCTCACTCAATCGTCCAAACACCCACAAGATCCACCTCCATTCCACCTTGTAATCACGTTCTTAAACTTGGTTTTGTTGGTTTAAGCTCAAAGGAAAGATCTCGATCGATTTCGGAGTTCTTGGAGCTAGGGCTTGCTTGAATCACGTGGATTTCGGTCTTTGCTTGAGGTAGGGACTTCTTCTCCTTCTCTATGTGTGAATATGTTGATTTGGTGTATTATTCGAGCTTGGATCATCACCCTTTGTATCTCGAAAATCTGTCAAAATCTGGAAAAAATCGTGGCGGGAAGTGCTTAAGGATCAATCCCCTTGCGCAGGGGGATCGATCCCCCTGCTATCTGGATTTTTCTGTGTTGTTTGGGGATCGATCCCCCATCCCCACCCTCTATGGACAGTTTTGAGCCACTTTGTGATATCTTGATTGTTTTGAGCCCCGATCGCTTCTAACCCCTTTTGGACACATCCTAACCTATTTCAAGCATGATTATTTGAATTTTGTTGGTTAACCTAAGTCATTCTCATTCCGTTGGACTCTCATTATTAAAGAAAGAATATAAGGTTACTTGATTAAAACTATAGTGAAATGTCTCTTGTGTGCTTGATCGTATGTGGTGGATAAATGTGGCATGTTTACAACGTTGGTATCGTATTGTATGATGATAAATGTAAGAATGTGAACGTAGGAATGTTGTTTGCTTGCATATTGATGATAGTGTGTGTGTGAGTTGGGGATTGGAATAGGGAAGTCCCATAATGCAAGAGGTGGTAATACGGAGACTCGAGTTGGTCTCGTAACGCAAGGGGTGGCAATACGGTGACCCAAGTGAATGGAGTTCACCGTAACGCAAGGGGTGAAAATACAGTAACACTGGGAGTGTTTATGCTGTAAAGCAAGGGATGGAAATACAGTCGGATGTGACGTGAGATGGAGTGTGGTGTAGTTGACGTCTGTAGTACATGTCGTATCTTGAATTGTATGCTTACTTGAGATTGTGACATACAACGGATTGAATCGAAATGAATGTCGACTTACTTGTTGCATCTTAACACTTTATCTACGTGTCATCTTGGACATTGCTTGACTTCGTAGAACGTACCAATCATGCTATCATAGAAAGAGTTGAGGGTTGATTGTGTCTCTGTCGATTGAACCATATTCTCCATGTCTTTCATTCCATTGCACTTGTCTTCATATTTGCATATAGAATTGGTAGAAGATTTTCCTACTGGGCTAGTGTAACTCAACCCTCATCATTTTCAAGTTCAAACATCGGGCAATAGCGTGCATGCAATGTGTACTTGGATATGAAGAATCATGTTTTGGAAGCTATCTTCAAGAGTTACTTAGTCACCATTGTAATGAATTTCTTTTGACAGAGATGTATTTGTAACTTAACTTTCTTAACCTCTTTTGACTAAAATGTTTGTAATCACTAAACTTACTCATACTTTGTACTTAAGTAGTTTTCGGGCTGGAGTGCCAATGATGTAATTTCTTGAACTTGAAGTTGGATTTGTAAGTTGGACTAATGGAAGTCTGAACTCTTTTGGGGTATTATATATCTAAGTAAAGCGAGGATTTTATTTCTAAAAAGCTTTATTTAATTATCTTGAAAATTGAGGGCGTGACAATCAACTTGATACGAAAACCTAACTTAAAAGTCAAAAGAGTTGCAATTGATACTTAGAAGACAAAAATGAGACTTGGATGAAACTAGGAGGACCATTTATATAAATTTTCCAATTTTCTATGCAGAGATTGTGCACAAATTACTATGTAGGGTGCACAAATTACTATGTAGGGTGCACTACAGGTCTTATACAAAAGATCTGAACTATTCATTAAATTTAAAATATTTTTTTCAGGTACCTTGCGAAAAATCATATCAATCTGATACTTATAGGTGCTCGATCCAAATATTTAACTTTTCATTTAGATTTTAGGATCCTATAATTAAAATAAAAAGTTAAATATTGAGCACTTCACATCGGATTGAGCTGATCTTTTTGAGAGAGCCCTCAAAAAATTGTTTTAAATTAAATGAACAGTTTGGATCATTTGTGTGGGACCCATAATGGGCCTCACATCACGATTTGTGCACAGAAAGTCTGTGTGGAGATAGGTGAGTTTTTGGTCGAAACGACTGCTTTTTTTGAATGTTTTCGAGAAATATATACCATTTTGAAATGTACTTTAAAAATAGCCATTCGCGCATTTTGAACACACGTTATAATCGTTAATGGCCATGTGGCGCAAAACCGTAGTTACGTAAGTGCTACTAATAATTGCCCTTGCCTGAAGGCACGGCGCAATACGTTTCAAACACAACTAAAATGAATTACCCTTTTCTACTATTAACCTCCCCCACCAAAGAAGTCGTCTCTCTAAGAAGTCTTTTTTTCAAATAAGGTTCAAGAGTTTATATAGTCAATTAAGGTAATTGTATTTACGAAAAATATTAAAATTTACAACAACAAATGAATCTAATTTATATAGCTCATGAACCAAATAAGAGTAATTGCAGACAATAGAAATGTAGAATCAAATGAGATTTTCAATCGAATTCCAGGCAACTAGCAACTAACCAAGTCAATTCCATTCGTCCAACAACTAATTAAACAAAACAAACAAACGAAAAAAAATAGCAGAATAAAACGATCAAAAAGCATATGAAAATCCTCGTTATTTTCTTTCCGGTGGGAGGTTCTAGAACATTCAAAGTATTCCCTTGTAGATTCACTCCAATTCCCATTCTTCGATGTTAGTAATAGCCTGCGCCTAAAGACACGACGCAACACATGCAATCCAAACCCAGCTTAAACTTATCCATCCTTACCATTGGCATCTCCAACCAACAAACTGCACTTCTACCCAAATTTGTGTTTCAAAAAATATTGCATTTACGAATTTAAAAGATAACTCCCAATGGGATCAGAACTATCTAATGTTAGTAAGTGTCTTTTAATAAATTATTTATTAGTTAACCACTGAAAAGAAGGAATGTCTACTGAAACGTATATGTGTAAAAAAAGACACAATTAAATGAGATATTGAAGAGTGCACTTGTTGTCATACATAAGAAAAGCGAACAACAATCGTCTTTGCAAAACATTAGTCCTTCTATGGAGAAAAAACAGTGACTGGGATATACATAGAACCCCATACACATAAAAGCTCATCGTTGCCCCTGAAGTTGGTGAATTCATAGGCCTCATAGATGGGCTCTCACTTGAAGTGTTAGCGACAAAATTGTTGGCCGCCCTTGCTAGCTATGAATTCTGTAACCCAAAAAAAAAACCCCACCCTCTTCTGTCATGTTTTCTTCAAGATTAATCCTTGGAAACTTGGCTTGTGAGTGTTAATTGGACCTCTCGTCCTTTGCGGTCTGCGCCAATCAATCCAAATTAAGTCAAGCACCTGAATGTCTAAAGGCATCTTAAAATGTGAGAACACACACAGAAGGAAAATACGATCGCGCGCGCGCACACATACAAAGAAGCAAATGAGGGTGTTTTGATCAGGTAACTAGAAACTTAACACAACCATATATAACTCCAATAAATAAGAAAAAGAGACGTGAAAAATGATGAAGATGGTGAAAAGAAAAAGAAAATTAATACAAAAGGTAACATGAATAAGTTCACCTGCTTCAATTTCGAAATAAGAAGTAACTAAACTACAAAAAAGAAAGGAACATACATTTTCCTTCGTGTTTTTTAATACAATAAAATACTTGTGCAAAAAACCCATATACAGTCGGAAGAGGAAAGCATGATTCAGCATTGAAAAAATGAACTAAAAATATGTGAGGCATGTTTTTTTTGGCAAAGTATAATATCGTACAATCCTATTTAGCCATTAAAAATAAACGTGTGACTACTTTTGCACTACTTTTCCCTTGACAAATCATAGGTTTAGTGCGACCATGGGGTGGTAATCAAACACCTGAAATAGTTATTAGTAAAAGTTGATATGTGATTGGAAAACAACTCAACTCTCAAAGTTAATTATCAGCATTTTAGAAGAGAATAGAAAACAGAATAACAATAGAGTAAGCACAAACCAAAGTTCTTGGGGGCACGAAAATGAACCACTCCAAGGAGCATTTCTGTTTAGAGGAAACACTGAATCAAATAAAATACAGTAGCAATTGAAAAATAGAATAACATCATTTCCTACAATAGTACTATTTTCTTTTGCTTTCATGACCACTTTAAAGAAAACAAAAAGGTGTGCAATGAAGATGATGGGAACATCGAAATGAAGCAAATTTTCGAGAAATATAAAGCGGAAAATTCGAACATAGTTTCCCTTAGGTGAGGAGGTTTTGATCTTCAAATCACAGGATCAACTAAAGTGTACCTTCAAGTGAATGGCAAACAACAAAATCAAGCAATGAAAAACAGTTATGTTGATATTCAGTTGTGTAAAAGGGGAGCTAGGGTTTTGAGATCCATACATTTTTTGTGTAAAAGGGAAGCTAGGCTATTTTTAAAATACATTTTAAATGTGGTATATTTCTCGAAAATGTTTAAAAATATTGGTCATTTCGATCAAAAAACTAAGGATAGAGTTTTACATGCCGATATTGGGCGCTCAAAGAGGAGGGTTTTTCTTATGCTAAAGATTGACTCACGGCAAGGATTGATGGGTGGGATTCAGGGTTCATTAATCATGCGGGACGAGAGGTTATGCTTAAGTCGGTGGCTATGGCTACTTTGACTTACGTAAAGTCTTGTGTTCGGCTTCCAAAAGGGTTATGTTCAGAAATCACTACCTTTTGGTGGGGAGGTGGAGAGGATAAAAGGAAGATGTATTTAGGGGTGAGCATGGTCTAGATTGGTTCGGTTTCATAGTAAACCAAGAACCAAACCAATACCTACGGATTATGAATTTGGAGAACCAAACCAACCCACAAAAGGCATAGAACCAAACCAATCCAAACCATTAAAATACAGTTCGATTTCGGTTTTAAACCACGGTTTGCATGTATAGAAATTTAGGTTAATTAGTCTTGGTAGTGAAGGAATTATAGGAATAGAAATTGAAATTGGTTTTCATGTATAGAAATTTAGGAATTGAGCCGTGGAAGTTGACTGATCTGGTGATGGTTTTTGTGTATAGTAAATTAATAATCAGAGGAAATTAGGATTAAGTTTGATATATAGAAGTTTAGTCTAAATTATCTTGGTAGGAAAGAAAAAACAAATATTGTGGTGGATTTAATAAGATCAATAAAAGGGAAATGATTTTGTCACTTCCTTTTTTGTTAATGGCACTCCTTTGTAAGTGTATTTTTGGAAAATACACTTGCAGGGAGTAGCGTTAACAAAAAAGGGAGTGACAAAATAAGCAGCCCAATAAAATTAGGAAAGTAGTTAACTAAGGCTCTCATATTTATTTGGTGAATCATAATTAAATTATATATATATGTACTATACGGTTCGGATCGGATCGGATCGATTTGGAACCATAACCGTGAACGTGTATCCACAAACCGAACCATATAACGTAGTTTTTAATTTTTTAAACCATGACCAAACCATACTACTAAAAAACCAAACCAAATCTTTCGGTTTGGATTGGTTTGGACTGGATTCGTAGTTTGACGGATTTTTTGTTCACCCCTAAATGTATTGGATGGCATAGGACAAACTGTGCGAGAAGAAGTTAGGGTGGAGGACTTGGATTTAAGGATATGTCTAGTTTTAATTTGGCTTTAGAAGCCAAACAAGGGTGGAGGATTCTGACTATTGAAGGGGCTCTTATTCATAAACTGCTGGAAGCTAAATATTTCCCACACTCATATTTTTTGGAAGCAAATCGGGGCATCAATCCATCTTGGATTTGGCATTGTTGGAAAAAATTTGATTTTGCTCAACTCTGAGCTATTTATTGAGTGGGTCCCACGCGTCCACGTGGACCCAATGAGCTTTCCTCCCACCAATGTGGGACTAGCCATTTTCCATTCCTCCAAACACCATGTGAGGGGCAACTTTCCATGGCAATTTCTTATTCACCATGACTTGATTTTTGGAAAATACACTTGCAGGGAGTAGCGTTAACAAAAAAGGGAGTGACAAAATCAGCAGCCCAATAAAATTAGGAAAGTAGTTAACTAAGGCTCTCATATTTATTTGGTGAATCATAATTAAATTATATATATGTACTATACGGTTCGGTTCGGATCGGATCGGTTTGGAACCATAACCGTGAACGTGTATCCACAAACCAAACCATATAATGCAGTTTCTAATTTTTTTAAACCATGACCAAACCATACTACTAAAAAACCAAACCAAATCTTTCGGTTTGGATTGGTTTGGACTGGATTCGTAGTTTGACGGATTTTTTGCTCACCCCTAAATGTATTGGACGGCTTAGGACAAACTGTGCGAGAAGAAGTTAGGGTGGAGGACTTGGATTTAAGGATATGTCTAGTTTTAATTTGGCTTTAGAAGCCAAACAAGGGTGGAGGATTCTGACTATTGAAGGGGCTCTTATTCATAAACTGCTGGAAGCTAAATATTTCCCACATTCATATTTTTTGGAAGCAAATCTGGGCATCAATCCATATATCTTGGATTTGGCATTGTTGGAAAAAACTTGATTTTGCTCAACTCTGAGCTATTTATTGAGTGGGTCCCACGCGTCCACGTGGACCGACCCACATACCGCACTACAAGAAAATGCGGATTTGGCGACACAACGAAGTACATCGGCAAAAGTGTATATGGGTCGGCAAAGGTTTTTGTCGATGAAAAATTTTGTGTCGGCAAGCTGTTGGCGTTGATATGTCGGGAAAGGGTTTCGCCGATGTGAATTGTCCTTCGTTGGCAAAAGTATAGTTTTAACGATGCGAGTTTGCATCGGTAATACCTGTCGGCAAATGGTATTGCGTCGGTAAAACGGGGTATTAAAATCAAAGAGTGGAACACTTTTGCCGATGAGATTTTTGCATCGCCAAAAGTCAATTTTTAAAAAAACACACATCTGCGTGCTTCTGTTATACTTTCTCGTGCTCCGTGTTTCGAACTCTAGACCCCAAATCTCCGTATCATGCATGATGCATCTACCAACTGCACCAACATACACTTCATTAATAATTTTACAATATCTAATATATATCACTTACATACGTAGTACATATACAATTTTACACTAGATACCGTATAAGATACACTTATATATAGTGTATATAAGTACTTTTTTTTGCTGATTTGAGCAGTTTTTTATTTGAACCGTTCAATAAAAAATTGTTTGGAACTATTCGGATGAAACCATTTCCGATCTTTTTTTTTTGTTGATTTCTCGCGGGTACCCTAATTACGTTCTGATCACATTGAGCGGCTCAGATCATCGAAATTTGATCGAAAAATGGAAAAAATGGGGAGGTCCGAATTTTAACTTTAATGAGGACCCCTTCATGTGAAATGGACTCTGTGTGTGTGTATATATATATATATTGTATATACAAACACATACAGAGATGAAACTACGTACCATGGGGCTTGTGAGGGCCAAGGCCCCCGCATTGTTACTGGAATTTTTTTTCCAAATTTTATTAGTTATTTTTTGTTTTGCTAAGAACACTTGGATATTGTATTTTTTATTGGATGTTATTAGACATTTAAATGAATGTAATTAGACACTTGGATATTAATAGTAGTTGTTTTTTTTGTATTGGATGTTATTAGACATTTCGTATTGCGTATACTCTCTCTGTCCCACAAAGTTTTTCTTGTCCACAACTTAGAACCTAAAAAAATGCATTTAAAAAAAAAATTCAGACTCTCTTTTTGCAAATTACTAGAAATCCATGTGTTCTTTAAATTTTTGCAAAAGTGAAAATTTAACTTTTGCCGATACAAAATTGTCATTGCCGAAAGATTTATTTTATGGCGATGCACATTCTATTGCCAAAAGTTCCCCTTAGGACTATCACCGACACAGAAATGTCGTCGCCAAAATATTGAACTTTTGCCGATGCACATTTCGTCGCTAGAAAAAAAAAAATTTGTCGGCAAATATTTCGTGGGAAAATATTTCCCGCCAACCTTACTTTTGCCGACAACATTGCCGATGCACTTACATTCATCGCCAAAAAATCTACATTTACCGACACGAACTAGTTTTGCATCGGCAAAAGCTTACTTTTGCCGACAAAAAATGCATTGTGTCGGCAATCGGGTTGCCTTTGGTGCATTTTCTTGTAGTGCCGTTGTGTTCGTCTTGGTTAGGAGATTAAGATTGAACACATAAGTGGAGAAAATCAAGTCATGGTGAATAAGAAATTACCATGGAAAGTTGCCCCTCACATGGTGTTTGGAGGAATGGAAAATGGCTAGTCCCACATTGGTGGGAGGAGGAAAGCTCATTGGGAATAAATAACCCAAGTGGAGCTCAAAGGGTTGGCCTTTAGGGTCATAGAAGTTTTGTAGGGGGAGAGGGCATGGATAATGTATGCTTTGCTCTTATAAAACACACACGCACCAGGCCGGGTTGGTCAAAAGATTGGGCTATGCCCAATGCATTATTACCTTTTTGCAGCCTATCTATTTGAACTGGGCTGTCCGCGCGCGCGTCTGTTACCGTTGCCCCGTTTCTTTCCTCGCGTCTATTCGACGAACAGGTTCCGACCAACCGGTACCCGTTTTGTTCCGAACAGCCACGCCTACTTTCTCCGAACGGGTGTCTGGATGCCTATATAACTGTAGCAGGTCGAACATAGAAGTTCGCAATGGTGCGACCGAACCCACTCCTTGCCGAACGTATCCTTCGAGTACGTCTCCTGCCGGCGTTCATCTTCGACACACCACTCGTGTAGGCTCGGCAGAAGACAAGTCTGTGCTCGGTCTCTGCCCTCGGCGAGGTTTTCGATGACATTCTCTCCCTCGTCGGTCGCATGGCCAGGTTCGGCAAGGGACCATGTTCGGCCACCCGTCAAGATATATGCTCGGCCACCTGCAAAGCACGACTGTCTGCTGATGATGGTTGGCTGCTGAGTCACGCGTTCACCCACGTGCGGAGGCGGTTATAACAGAAGACGATCATGGGCGCACATGGGCGTGCCAGCTCAGCCCTAAAAACGGTTACCAGATCTATTTCTTGATGTCACCGTGACGTCAAGTGGCTCGTGGAAGGCACGCGATCGTACTTGGAAAACAAGCCATGAGGCCCTATAAATATCCAATGATGGCGATCCCAAAGAGGTACATGCTACTCAATACTCACACATACTCTCTCTAGCTTTCTGCTTCCTCTCTCTGCACTATACTCATCCTCTCGCCGGAGGGCCTTGCCGGGACAACCCCCGGCCAGGTCTTAGTCGTGCGTTCCTTGTGCAGGCTAGGAGAAGAAGGCTTAACCACCATCGAACCATCGACAGAGGAGCGGGGATCAAGGATCACGGGCCACACAATAACAGACCCGTTTCTGCCTCATTGATTACGGAAAAAAATAAACCTGCATATATTCTGCATTTTCACGCATCCATACTGAGAGTTCGATACAGTTTCGGTTCGCCTACCAACCAGTTTGCAGTGCTGCTTCCGGTTGGTGAAAATCGGGTAGTCCTGGGAGGCAGACGTCCGTGGATTTCATCGGCACCGTAGTGGAGGACAAATTTGCTTTAAGGACAGAGTTTTACTCGCCTCGATTAATCCATCCATTGCCAATTTCCGGACGCCTGAAATTGGCTAAGTACGTTTCGCATTCCTTTACTAATTTCGTTGCGTTTCTGTTTTATTTTTCCAGTAATTGGAAGCCGTGTTGATAACAATCTTAAAGCAAACTCCTCGTGCTCTTAGTTTTCTGGGATACGGGTTTAATCTACTGGAAAAAGTTGATTCGGTTTTAAAATTAGTAAAGGTTGTAATCTGTCTTCTTTATCATCGAGAAATTGTGCATCGCGTCGTATTATTCCTGTTACGGATTGTAGTAGTGGGTTTGTAATATGTGTCTGGGATTTGTATATCACTTTTCTGTAGTAATAGTTCATATTGCATTTACTGTTTTAATTACAGTAGCCTTGTTTGAACTTGGACTTTTGGCTTTGTGGCATTCAAAATTCATTTAACTGTGTTTTCCAAAGTCAGTGGTTCTAATTCAATTCCCATCACAGTTTGTTGTCTAATTTAGAACTCTCGGTGGTTGACATCAATGGGTTTGTCTTTTGATCTTTAATTAGTTTTAAGGCCAAACCCTTCTGTACACTTGTGGGGTTATTATTGCTATTAAGAAGGGACAAATCAAATTGGGTTTTCTGATCCAATATATATTTGAAGATAGAAAACTATTTTACGGTTCAGTGCACATTTGTAGTTGCACCTTTGGTTTCAAAAGTCAGTGGTATTTGTTCCTCCTTCCATAATAGTTAGTCTCGGTTTTTTGTTTAAAAAAGGAAAAAGGAAAAAAAAAAAAAGGGCAGATTGCTCCCGGCATTTTCCCAATTACCATCAGTGGTTGTTTTTGAGCATTGATTATTTGTATTCATTAGTATTAAAACTTGTGAATAGTTCATATTATTTACAATTGTGTCGGTTTTCTGTTTATGTTAACAGAAATGACTACCAAAATCCCTAAGATTGGTGATGTTCTCAAAACTGGAGATGGGTCTTCAGTGGCTTCCATTGCTTCCTCTTCCACCGCTGCTGCTACTCCGGTGGCGGCACTGTTGCCGGTGAATCATTCTGAGAAGCCGGAAAAGTTCAATGGGACAGAGTTTCGTAGGTGGCAGCAGAAAATGCTTTTTTACCTGACGACTCTCCGTTTGGCTAGGTTTCTGACAGAGGATCCTCCTACTGTGGCTGAAAATGAGACGGACACTCAAGTCCGTATAGCTTATGATGATTGGAAGAACTCTGACTATCTGTGCAGAAACTACATTCTCAGTGGACTGGACAACGCGCTTTACAACGTGTACTGTTCGGTGAAATCTGCCAAGGAACTCTGGCTTACCTTGGAGAAAAAGTACATATCAGAAGATGCCGGACTGAAAAAGTTTGTTGTTGGCAGGTTCCTGGACTTTAAGATGGTTGATTCGAAATCTGTGATGAGGCAAGTTCAGGAACTCCAGGTTCTCCTTCATGAGATTCATACTGAAGGAATGGTGTTGAGTGAGTCTTTCCAAGTGGCAGCCGTCATTTGGAAATTGCCGCCTTCATGGAAGGCGTACAAGAAGCAACTCAAGCACAAGCGTAAGGATATGAACATGGAGGATCTGATTGTACGTTTGAGAATGGAGGAGGATACTCTGAATATGGATAAGAAGGATCTGAATCCGTATGTGGCAAAGGCCAACATGATTGAACAAGGTGGAAAGGCGTATAAGGGGAAACAGAACAACAAAAGGAAGGGCAAAGGTTTTGACCTAGACCCAAATGGGGGCATTGCTAAGAAGCCCAAGTATGGAGGCAGATGCTTTGTGTGTGACAAGCAAGGACATAAGGCTGCTGATTGCCAAAGCCGGCGAGGTAATCAGAACAAGGAACCAGCACAGGCAAAAATGACTGAGATGGAGTTGGAGGCTCTCTCAGATGGGGTTGAAGAAAAATTGAACCTGTCGGCCTGACTAAGAGTGAGGTGTATGTAGGTAGAGGCTACATATGTAATGTGTTGTTCCACATTGGTGTACTGACTTAGGTTCCGGCCTCTCTGGGTTTTTTTGTGAAATAAACACATCTTTTATTTATATCCTTGAGTTTTCTGGTTTGTGGGATGGTAAGGTCTTGTGGACCTTTGCACAATGTAATTATTTAAATGTCTACCTAAATTCTACATAGATTTGGATCATAAATATGAAAATGTATGGAGTTTGGGATGGCAAAGAAGGATCATAAATATGAAACATGTATGGAGTTTGGGATGGCAAAGAACTCTTTGCACAAAGTTGAAAGTAGCACAAAACTGCATCTTAAAGTTTGTTCAACTAAGAGGTAGTTGTAACCAATTTGTTACTTTTATTGGTAATGACTGGGCTGGGCTATGATTCTGTTAAATTGAATCGAGTATATACTTTAGTAAATCATGGTGAGTTAACTGAAGTGCGCTGAGATTGGAGAAAATCTCATTTCCAGTTTGCTGATTGCCCATGTTTCGAGTAAAGATAAATTAAATGTCCTTCATGGAATTTTGAAATTGTGCAAGAGTTTGGCACTAATATTGACCCGTTGATAAAGATTTGCAACAGCCCATATGGACCGACGGTGGTATCTTTAATTAACTAGTCAAAATTTTTGTTTTTGTTTTGTTGAAACAAGACCATTCTACTGTCCATATACTTGGTTTGACCAAGCGTATTTCGACCATTATTTTCGGAAGCATGAATGCTTGATGCATTTTATCATATTTCAGAGGACTTAAATCAGCAAATTCGTTAGACATTTTATGACTTGATATAAAATGTGGATATGGAGCCATGTCATTGGAAAGATATTAGATATTTCGTTCTAATATCTTGAGTATTCAGTTACTGATTGAACAACTACGCCCTAAGAGATATATCTTTTTGTGCCATAAAGTGCATCCCTGCATCGATACAGATATATAGTATGCATGTTGCAAATAGCTTAAAAGCTTTTAAATTTGAGTAAAGAGTTACTCGATCGATATATTGGGTGAGTTACTCAATGTGGGGGTTGTTTCTTACTGAGAAAGTTTAGGCATTGTTTGAGTCATGACATGAACTTGGGAAATTATTTGATGAATTCTGATTTAATTTCAGAATTGTGGGGGGAGCAATATTTATAATTTCCACAAAATTAAAATATATGTTGCACTATTGGAGATGTCCTAAAATACTTGAAGGATAAAGTATTGTGATATGTATATCCAATTTATTGAAAGGTGGATTCAATATTATAATTGGAGTGCAACATTAATTTCGAAATTCTCTACGTGCATAGCAAGGTCTATAATGGAGTCTGATCAATCCATTGCGTTAGGCAAAAGCTAGTACGCGGAGTGGCCACAAGCCATTCTTAGAGGATGCTCCATATGGTCCAATTATATGCCAAGAGTTGAAACGTGATGGCCATCAGTAGTTGAAAGGCATATAGGACCTTCTAATACGGCTTGTCTCAATATTTATGTTGTAGACAACTCGCCGTTAAACATTTGTTCTCACTTGAGATTGAAACGTCAAAAAGAATTATTACGGATCCGTTAAACATGAGTCTTGACTAGAGAACAAATGCTCATCGAGGGAAATGAGATTAAAGCCTACAAATTAAAAGTTCTCTATGACGGCAACCCAACCTAGCTGACTGGAGATCCTAAGATCTAGGTTCAACGGGACAACCGAGTTGTATGAGACTTAGGAGTATCACTAAGGAGATATCTCTCCAACTCATTTCTATGGTGAAACAGTGATGCCTGCAGCGTATATTAAGGTTAGGCAAATGCCTTTAATGGTTTTTAAACCTTGGACATCCATGTGGGGTATCCGAGTCAGGTATAGCAGGATACTCGTATTAAGAATCACCTATGTGAATGTAGAAGGGGCCGCTTCTATGAGAATGTCTCGGGCAGAATTCTCTACAAACATTCATGAAGACCAGGCGTGTTCCAGGGCCATAATGGGCACAACCGTAAGAACCAAACTGTGTTTGGAAAGATTCTGGGTGTTGACTATTGTCTCGGCTTACACAAATGGCTGAACAGTTCAAGACATCATGTTCACTGGTTAGCTAGTAAGTCCGATAGTTATTCACAAGGATAGGTTCAAAGCCAGAAGCTACCTAGCCCTATGCAGAAGATTTCCTATTGTAACTCTCAGGAATTTTGCATTTGCATTGCTTTGATTATCCTGCCAATTTCATTCATGTGGGGGATTGTTGGAAAAAACTTGATTTTGCTCAACTCTGAGCTATTTATTGAGTGGGTCTCATGCGTCCACGTGGACCGACCCACATACCGTTGTGTTCGTCTTGGTTAGGAGATTAAGATTGAACACATAAGTGGAGAAAATCAAGTCATGGTGAATAAGAAATTGCCATGGAAAGTTGCCCCTCACATGGTGTTTGGAGGAATGGAAAATGGCTAGTCCCACATTGGTGGGAGGAGGAAAGCTCATTGGGAATAAATAACCCAAGTGGAGCTCAAAGGGTTGGCCCTTAGGGTCATAGAAGTTTTGTAGGGGGAGAGGACATGGATAATGTATGCTTTGCTTTTATAAAACACACGCGCACCGAGCCGGGCCTGGTTGGTCAAAAGATTGGGCTGTGCCCAATGCATTATTGCCTTTTTGCAGCCTATCTGTTTGAACTGGGCTGTCCGCGCGCGCGTCTGTTACCGTTGCCCCGTTTCTTTCCTCGCGTCTGTTCGACGAACAGGTTCCGACCAACCGGTACCCGTTTTGTTCCGAACAGCCACGCCTGCTTTCTCCGAACGGGTGTCTGGATGCCTATATAACAGACCCGTTTCTGCCTCATTGATTACGGAAAAAAAATAAACCTGCATATATTCTGCATTTTCACGCATCCATACTGAGAGTTCGATACAGTTTCGGTTCGCCTACCAACCAGTTTGCAGTGCTGCTTCCGGTTTGTGAAAATCGGGTAGTCCTGGGAGGCAGACGTCCGCGGATTCCATCGGCACCGTAGTGGAGGACGAATTTGCTTTAAGGACAGAGTTTTACTCGCCTCGATTAATCCATCCATTGCCAATTTCCGGACGCCTGAAATTGGCTAAGTACGTTTCGCATTCCTTTACTAATTTCGTTGCGTTTCTGTTTTATTTTTCCAGTAATTGGAAGCCGTGTTGATAACAGGCATAGCATTCTAGAAGGGAGAGAAGTTCTTATGGATGGGGTGAAATGGAGAGTGGGCAAGGCACTCAACCCGTGGATTCCAAAGAAGGGGAGATATAAACCAATTGGAGTATCAGAGGAGAGAGGGAGATGCGGGTTAGTGACTTGATTGATCTGGTGACATGCCAATGGAAAGTAGAGGTTGTGCAATCAGTCTTGCAGGCAGAGGGTGTGAGTTTGGTGCGGGCTATCCCTTTATCGTGTTCTGATGTTGAAGATCATTGGGTGTGTGGCATCACATGGCCAATAAGATCTATACAGTCAATTCAGGATATGAATCGGTTCTTGTGATGCAAAAACGAGGTGGTGGAATATGAAGGGAACAAGGGGAGTCCAACATGAGGAATAAGGACAAAAAGGTATGGAATAAAGACTGGTCTCTTCGAATACCGAATAAGTTGAAACATTTTGTGTTCAAGTGCATCATTGGGATAATTTCGATTAAGGATAATATGTTTAGGAGGAAAGTTACTCAAGATTTGCTCTAGGGATAATACCGAATGTGAAACTTTTTCCCATTTGTTTTTGGATTGCCGATTTGCTCTATCCATGTGGAGGATGTCACCGATTGGGTGTGCATTCCATATATATTTAAGAGTTCATCTATTCTTGCTTCATTTGATTGCGTGATTGATCGATGGAAGGAAAGGGAGGGAGGAGATGCTATGTTGACTTTGATACCAATGATGTTATGGAGAATATGAAAGTGTAGGAATGAGGTGTTGTTCAATGGGGGAAGTCCAGATCCTCAACAGGCGGTGTATATGGCAATTAGGGAGGGGGAGGAATTTATCGAGGCAAGTGTGAGCGTAGAGGAGAATCAGGTACGTGCAGCTTGGACAGATTGCAGCGACTGTGACAAGCAGGTGGTCATGTCCAGCCAATGGACGTGTTAAGATCAATTTTATGGGGCGTGGGCAAATCGAGATGAGGGACCGAAGGCGGGTGCTGGAGTTGTGATCCGAGACGACAATGGAAAGTTTATCGCGGCTCGCTCGATAAATTTGGGGGTAGTGTCATCTGTTCTTTGCGTTGAAGCTTTGGCATGTCGGGGTGCTTTGTTATTTGCTTCAGAGCTGGGAATGGATTTAATTATTGTGGAAAGGGACCCATCACAGATTGTGTAGATTCTAGGGATAAGAGACAATGTACCATAGAGATTGAAGTCGTAAGACATTTGGCGCAAAGTTGGTTTTTGGGTTTGTGAGTTTTCTATTTATTTGAAGATCGGCAAATGGTGTAGCTCACACGTTAACCGCTTCTGATTTAAGAGGTTTTGATATTCTTACTTGGAAAGCTAGGCTTCCTGAATGGTAATTGGATCCTTTGCGGTTGTGTATTTTGGAGAGTGAATTTTGTAGGGGATTGAATTGTTGTATATGAATGTGAATTGTAGTATATCGACATGATCATTAGGTATAACAGGAGGTGTGAATTGTTGTATAGGGCATGACTTGTGTATAACAAGGGGTGTGAATTATGTACAATATGAATTTAAGGGGATGTGAATTGTCTCTTATAACGGGGTGTAAATTGTGTGATATATGGGATGTGAATTGTTTATAACAGGGGTGTGAGTTGAACATTATAGGAGGTTGTGAATTCTACATTTTAGGTATGTGAATTGTGTATTTGGGAAGTTAATTATGGGTAGCTTTGGTGGGGTTAATGTCTTCATTTTTCTTAAAGGGAAGAGAAATGAAGAAATCTGGGTTTTTCCAAAGTGGGTTGGAACATTTGGTAAGGAACTGGGAATGGGATTCAGCACAAGAAGTTTGGATTATGGCTTCTTTGATGGAGGAGAAATTTTCTAGGGAAAAGAGATTTGGTTGGGAGGTCCAGGGTAATAGATAGTTTTTGTATTTCAAGCCTTTTTTGAGCCAAGAAACTTTGCTGAGATTTTGGAGAATACCAAAGCCTAACAACAAATCTTTCCCTGGGAGGTCAGAACCATAGACTTGGTGTTTTATGGTGTATCCAGGAAAAAGTTGAATAATAATAGGCTTACTGATGAGAGTAATGATAAAAGTTTCTCCATTGGCTGCTGTGAAGGGTCTGAAACATGACTGCCAGTAGGACCTGGGGAGGATTGCTGAGTTGAGGATAGAGGCTGCTGCACCAGTATCAAAGAAAGCGATAACTGGTATTGGTTTCTCATACTTCCCAAGCAAGATTTTGACCCTGGCTAAAGGTTGAGCCAGCATGATGTTTGGAAACCCAAAGGCTTGGATTTCATAGGGGAATGAATCAGAATCATCAGAAGAATCCTCTGATTCTGATGAAGAATCATCAAAGGTGAATGCCAGGACTGCTTCATCTGTTGCTTCATCATCAACTGAAAATAGGGATTCAACATCAGCATTGTCAAGATCATCGTCAATGAGAGTCAAAGAGCTCACCATCTTGTCTCTTGCTGCTTTATTTGGACACTGTTTTGCATAGTGCCCTTTCTTTCCACATATGTAACAGCGATCAGACTTTCGCTGCCCTCTGAACTTTTTCTTCTTAAAAAACTTCCATTTTTTCCGGCGTGAAAACTTGCTAGGAGATTTGAACTTCCATTTCTGAAAGTGTTTGGTCTTCCGATAAGAAGGAGAAGGACGGCAAGTGCACTTCTTGTCCTTGCACTTTATAGATAAGTCTGGCCGATCACAAGCTTTGCCAAGAAGTTTTCCCTGTTCTTCAAGAGTTCTGAGGAATTTCTGGTGATTGCACAGCTTTTCCAAGGCAATCAAAGAGTGCTGATAAATACCGCCAAGAGATGTTGCATTTAACGTCAATCCTTTTGTTTGAAGTAGCCTTGTTGTCTCATTTCCCAATGGTTCTGGAAGAGAATTGAGAAAAGCTTGCTTAAGATTGACAGCATCCATGCCGTTGAGAAGATAAAACCGTTGAGACATACGGTCATAATGGATCTCCAGATCTTTCCTTTTGAATGAACAACACCGCATGCTGAGATATTCTTCTCGAACAAACTCCTTTGTGTTGTTATGATCTCCAAGAAACTCAGTATGCAGAACTGAGATGAATTGATCAAGAGTTGGCAGTTGCTTAAGTTGTAACTGTCGGTACTCACCAAGAGCTAAGTACCATTGACGTAGTTGGCCAAGAAATTTTGTTGTACACTTAGTAATGACAAGACTAAGCGTAGTGTTTGGAGAGAGCATAGCAGCAGTGCACCAAGCATGAATCTCATAAAGTTTATCCAACCATTTTGATGGGGGAATATTATCAAAGGAGAAACCTTGGGTATGGACATTGGAGTGTGAAAAGGAATCAAAGGTTGGATTTTCTGGAGGTGTTTCAAACTCAGGACCTTCGTCAATGATAGGATCTTCAACATTTTCCTCTGGGTTTTCTGGGTTCATCATGAAAACATGAGGTATTGGCATAGAGTCAGTAGATTCAACATCTGAATCAGGCTCAATGGTTGGTTCTGGAGATGGGGTTTCTGGTATAGTGGCTAAGGTATGGAGGAGAGTAGAAATGGGATTTTTGGAGGTTGGCTGAACCATTAGCTGGGGTGATTTTAGATTTGGGTCAGATGGTTTGGAAGAAGTAGAGGTAGTTGGAGTTGAGGTAGAAGTGGATGGTGGAGTTAAAACTGAAGGAAGTTGAAAAGGTTTTATTTGGGGTTTTGGGAAAGGAAGTTTTGGTAGAGATGGTCTTTTTGGTGGAGGAAGGAAAGTTAATGAGCTTCCAAAGATGGAGCTTGACTCACCAAATTCTGAGGTAGGGTTTATAGGTAAGGGTTGAGACATTTGAGGATACCCAAACAAACTTTGTTGAGAGGAAGATGTGAACATATCAAATGGGCTTTTTTGCTGGGACTACTGCTGAGCTTGGAGAGAGTGAAGCTGGTTTTTTAGATGCTTCATTTCAGCATCCTTGTGGGAAAAAGCTGCTGAAAATGCTTGGTTGGAATATGCCATCTGGAGAAGTTCCTGGTGAACATTTTGAATTTTCTGCTGCAAATCTCTGATAAGAAGTTCCAAAGATGATAACTTCTTATGGACAACATTTTCCAAATTTTGCTGGGAGTTAGCAATTCTTTGGAGAATTTTGTTTTGTGCCAGAGAGTTTGCTGATTGCCAATTTATTGCTGCTTCTGCTGCTGACACTGCCTTGGTGCTACCATCAAGAAGAATAGTAGCTGAGTCTGGAATTTTATGACGGTGGGTGGTTCTTTCCTGAGGATTATGAAAATCCAAAGGAGGAAAATCTGCTTCAGTGAACATAAAACATCCACTGGGTTGTGCCGAAGGGTCATTTTTAGATGGAGGTTGAGGAGAAGGTGGAGATTTACAAGGAGTGGGAGGTAACGAAGGACATATGGGACATGGTTCTTCAAAGTCCTCGTCATCTTCTAGAAAATTAGCTTCTAAACAGTCATCACAATCACAGAAGTCAAAATAACAATGACCTGTTTCTGGATTTTTGAAATAGAAGACTGGGAGACCACTAGATTGGAAATATTTAATTGGAGGTCCAGGTCTAGAGCCATCTACAAACATATCAATCCTTGACGGAAAGATAACAGGATGAGTAGAAGAGGAGGCAGAGTCTTCTTTTGGGAAAGAGATTTCCACGGTACCATCAGGTTTTGAAATAAAAAGTGGGTTTGAAGTCTGGACAGGAATAGGTTTTTGCTGATTTTTCTCGTAAGCTGTAACCCAAGATTCTGGGAGAAGCTTGAGAAGCTCAGGGCGAGAAATTTGTCGTGGGACATGGACACAAGAAGCTTGGTGAGGTGCGTTGACGGTTAGGAAAAGGGCTTCATCTGTGGAAGAGGGTAAGGACATGTTAAAGGCATGGTTTTGGAGACGATAGGCCATTTGGTAGTGGAGGGTTGCAGCATATGTGGTGGAGATTTGGGAGGCACCACCAATTTGAACTTGCACCTTTAGTGCTGATAGCAGATGAGGATCTGCTAGAGGCATGTTGAAATTAGGATAAAAGGTGAAAATCACAGTTCCAGCATTTAAAGTGGTTTGGACTGTGGCGATACATGCATGCTGATACTGTAAGAACCTGGTATCTACCAGAGCAAGTCTGGAAGTAACAGGTAAACCTTTTCTTCCATGGAAAGTAACAGCCAATCTGATTGCTCCAAAATGAAGATGAGTAAATCCTTGTTGTTGCCAAATGCGAGGCAAATCAACTGGGATTTCTAGGGGTAAGAGCTGTTCAGCTTCTGTAGCTGTTATGAAACACTGATCAAACTTGGAGGCCTGTACATACTCTTTTACTGAGGTTGGACGTTTTGTGGAAAAGAGTTGGGTGACAGACTTTTTTACAGAAGTTTGTGGACGGACAAAGGCATTATAGGGGTTGAGAAAAGGGAGATCAGTAAGGGGGACCTTACTGTCATCAGGAAGATATTCAAATTCATACAAGTACTCAAGATTAGGAGAAGAGGTATAGGAATTTCTACTGGTGGAAGGGACAAGAGATGAGGTGGCAGAGGAATGAGTAGAAAACAAACGATTCATTTTTTAGGTAAAAATCTGGGTTCTTCGTTTTCCTCATACAACAAATCTTTTCTTTTTCAATGTGTAAACTTAAACTAATTTTGATTGATAAAATTCTGTATACTAGGGTAGATAAACCGAGACACACCGCTTACACAAAAGCCAAAGTCTCAAGGTACTTTTAATCCACTGATACAAAAAATTTCAATCAAAATAGGTTTAATGAAGTTTCTGATGTGGAGGGTCCTTAAAAGGCAACCACAGAGCATACGCTTCAATTTTTCTTTTTGGGAAAAGATTTGAAGTAATGTTGGAAAAGAAATTCCCAGAGAAAGGGTTTAAGCTAGAATGAAAAACATGGCTTTGATACCAATTTTGCAGACACAAAGTGGGTACAAACACGAAGTAGGTTAGGATCGAAAGAACACAAGACAAGACACAAGATATATGGAAACACACTGGCTTAAACTGAACTCTAATTTACAATAGTAGGAGTTCAGAGGGGGTGTGAATTCTGTATTTGAGAAGTGTGAATTCTTCAGGGTTATAAATTAATTTTTTTATGTGTACATAATTTCACATTCAAAATGAATCTTATTTGAAAGTTCTTATCGAGTAGGTTTTAAAATATGTATTTTTTAAAAATCGGATGTGTGCAACAATAGTCATAATTCTTTAAAAGTTTAGCTATATATGATCTACACATATTTATGTATGTGTATATATGGACATGTACATGAACGTGTAAACATGTGACTATCCCAGAGGGAGAAAGAAAACGCTAGGATTAGAAGACATTATTTGGTGGTCTTCAAACAATACTCCACCACTTATCAAATGCAAAATATCAATTTGTTTCTGAAATCCCTAACAAAGAATAATGGGACACTATAACGTAATGGGGATTCCATTTGTATTGGACTAGGATTTGCCCGTGCCTAAAGACACGGCGCAACCAACTAAAATAAACTGCGAAACTATTGACCACCCCCGCCAACGAAGCTGATTTATACGGAAAGATTTTTTTGTCTTAAATTAGGTTCAAACAGAGTTCTTCTAGTGCATGCCCTTGCCCGAAGGCATGGATCAAACAATCAACACATGCAAATCAACATTGTATCCGTGAACAAAGTATCAACCTGTTCATTTAACACCAAGGGGTCGCTTAGTTTCAAGTAAAATGTTCTAAGGGTACTAAATAGGGTTTGTAAGGAACTTTTTTTTTGGTATGGAGTCATACCTCATGCATATGGTTGACATTGTGGTCCCACTCATCACGGATTATAATTCCGATATTTCTGTCTCGGAGAGGTTGAACCAGCACGTACAAAGTCAGTTGAGGAATGTAAAAAAAAAAAAACTTGGTTCGAACATTAAAAAAATAGGAGTTATAAAAGGTAAGGGTCATACCCCTGCATTCTCGTTTCTCATGGGGGTAGATTGTCTTTCTTTCTCCCGGGATAGATTATATCACTTAAAATTTAAGGTTCTTGTGCCTGAAGTATCAATTCTTGTCTTCGTTCTTCCTACAAATGCAGGGTATGGAGTAGGGGTGCACACGGTCCGGATTGTTCCGGTTCTCTAGAAAATCAGTAACTGGACCATTTCTAACGGTTCTAGAAAATTGAGAACAAAAACCTAACCAATATATGCGTGGAACCTAGCAGAACCAAACCGTAAGACCGGTCCGATTTTGGTTCGGTTTCGGTTCTATCCAATTAGCATCCAAACACTTATTCATATGAACTCATAAAATTAAAAATTTAAAGCACCAAATAACTCATAGATAAAATAATAATAGAAATTTTATTAAGAACTTTCCTAACAAATAAGAATTCATCTCTAAATAAATTAACTTTAGAAAGGAAAAGATTAACCTACCAAATCCAAATACATATTTAATTACGCACACATATATGTATTTTTATATATATTAGTTCTAAACGTTCCAGTTCGGTTCTAACCATGGTTCTTTAATTGAGAACCAGTAATCGAACCAAAATTAACGGTTCTTATTTTTTTGGAACCATAACCTAACTAATTAATCGCAGAACCGGACCAAATAGGACGGTTCGGTCCGCATCGGACCGATTTTATGGTTCGGGCGATTTTCTTGAGCACCCCTAGTACAGAGTATTGGTAAAGTTCACCGAAGATAATATAGTGAATGTATGTAACTGATGGATTTACCTTGTTGCTACGGATAACATTGAGGTTTTGCTATTCACATATCACAATTCCAACATTTATTTGTTGAAGAGGTTGAACTTGAATATGGTAAACGGAAAAATAAAATTAATGCGATATAATCTTTGTTTTAAAAAATCTATGCCAATTTAAACAATCATACCGGTGTATTTTTTTTTTGGTAAGTCATACTGGTGTATTTTCCTTTCCCTTAACGCAAGTTGTATTTTCCTTTCCCTTGGTTGTAGTTATTGTCCTTCGTGTCTCTTGAGCCATTGATTCTCCTTTTCCGTAATACAGCTATTAGAATAAACATAAGAAATTCAAAAACCCAATATATATATATATATATATATGTGCAAAACAAATAGCATTCCAAATCTTGTAATAATGAATTTGAGTTGGATTAGACAAACTGGTTTGTGATTATTGTGCTAACGAAAAAAAAACTAATAAAGTACAGAATTTCACAAAATTTTACATTGTTCCTTGAGGAGCTCACACTATGCCATGGACCAATAGAACCTAAGAAAACCAACCCACGCTACGAAGCTTCTCAATTCCCAGCACGGTTAACGCATATCTTTTAAATTCACAGGGTATCATGATCACATACCAATAACCAACTATTCATGATCCCAATTGCTCGTAGTGTATTGATCACTCTACCAACTATTGATCACAACTGGCAAAACCAAAAGCAACAAAGATAACGAAGGCTCCACTCAACTGATACTACACGTGAAAAATATTGTGAAGTACAAAAAAAGAACCACCTAAAGGACAATGCAATATAAAATTCTTAAAGTTCCGAATGCCTATAAAAAATAGAAGGTACGGTTTCCTTCTTCCACTTTATTAGCTAACACAAAGATTCAATGACTTTCAAATTTTCCATACGTTTTCCCTCATAATCAAACTTCTTCTACGAACAATATGATTTCCCAACCCTAAATCAATTTCATCTAAAAAAAATTATGGTATGGGCAACCAAAAAAAATCAACAGAGAACATAAAACCTAAATCTGTTAGATAGGACCACCACAGACTTAACCACACGTCAGGTATTATATTTTGTTAAAAAAAAGGATGGTAGGGAAAAAAAATTGTTAGTTTTAAATTGCGCCTAAAACCCCCCATAAAAAACAGATTCAAACCCCATCCTTTTCTTATACAAAAAGTATGGATGGAGTGACCAAGGATGACAAAGTGAACCGAAGCGATGGGCACCCGAACCGTAACCGAAATTTATCCTCGAACCGTAATCGATAAATTCCCCGTGGATATGGGTATGTTCGAGGCCTTGGATAACCGAACGGGTATCGGTTCGGTTATGGTTCTGTAGATCCCTGAACTGAACCGAAACCATATATAAATATATATGAGTTAAAAGAGACTAGGGGTCGAAGTGCACACCTCTAGAAGTTTAGGGACCATCTTATTGCATGTGTTAAGGTCTAAGGACCTGGAGTGTGATAACCCTTTATATATAACTAAATTTAGGTATCTGCAGATATTTCCATGTACCCACTTTTCTACCAGTTTTGTCCGCCGACTCACTGCTACGAAAATGCCTACGATGAATCAAGTCGACCAACCTCTCCTCCGGTGACGCACTCTCCTCTTGTTTTAGGGTTGGCTCTCTCTCTGTGTTCGTCTCTGATTCTCTCTCTCTCTAGCCGATTTATCTTAGATCTATGTTCAAAAATGGTTTTAGCTTGAATCTGCTTGAGAAATGTGCTCGAAAATGCCTCAATCGATTGTTGTTTCCCACTGATTTTGTTACCAAATTCGGTTACCCATTCAGTTCGGCAATTCCCCGAAATCTGTTTGGTTTGAATATGGTTACCCACCTCCCTCCCCGTTCGGTTATTGGGGCGGATTCGGGGTGGGTATTTATTTCGGGTATCGGAGACGAAAAATTCAATATTTGCCCCGAACGCTCCGAATGTCATCCCAAAAAAAATTGAACAAAAAAAGAGAGGAGAAATTGAACTGAAGGAAAATGGGTAACGTAGAAGAAGAACCTCAAATCTATTTACTCAACTTAAAAAAAAAAAAGATTAAACAAAAGCGGAGATGGAGCGAGAACCGTGGTTGGGTGTAATCCGAAAGAAAACAATTTCTATATACAGTTAAAATAATGGAGCCATTCATCTCAATTCTTGTAGTCTCGGACTCGGAAGCAGAGTTCGGTGATTTTCGATGGTGTGATAATATTGTAACTGAGGTTGAGGGGGGATGGATGGGGGAGGAAATGGAGTAGCAAAGAAGAATGTAATTTTGGAAAACCGAGAGTCAGCCTGTGACTTTGGAAATAGCCATGGTTTTATTACCTTTTTAAGTTTCAGACTTTGGAAATCACTGAAGAAGAATCTACGCTCGATTTTTGGGAAACCGAAAGTCAGCCCGTGATTTTGCCCTTTCATTCTTGGCTTTAGGATGAAACCAATCCACGGCATCTACTAATAATGTTAGACAGCTTCAAATTAGATCCAGATTAGATTTGCATATAAATTTTCCATTTATTGCTCTATTTTATTTTAGAAAATATAAAGTATTTACCAAAATGCTAGGATTGAATAAAGGGTAAAGATTTATGCAGAAAAATGTGTACTAAATCCAACAGCTAGGATTTATGGAGAGAATTTGTATTATAGATAATTTTTCCTAATGTTAAACTCAAGGATTAATTGCAAAAACACCCCCTAAACTATCACTTTTTGGCAACTTCACCCCCTTAAGTTTAAAATCGAGCAACTTCACCCCCTTCCCCATTCTCCGTCCAATTCTGTTATGACTTTGGATGGAAAACTTCAAAATTGGATGGAAAAGTAAATCAATGTACAAAAATGCCCCTACACCCTTTTTAAAAACTCTCTCCTTACACCTGATACACCAAATAAAAGTCTCTCTCTCTGTCACGATCTCTCTCTCCTCTCCTCTCCTCCGCTCTCTCCTCCGCCCCTCTGTAACATCACCAGAAAAACCCTAAACCTAAAATCCATTTAGACTCCTCCTCTTACCCTCTCACCACCAGCACCACCTCCACGGGATCTCAACCTCGAGGGCTATGCTGTGTTTGTAGAGAATCGCTAAGAAATTGAGAGGGGGCCTTGTGATTCGTATTCTGATTCCAGCTGCTATTTCTTTCCCCTTCGAGTCTTTGCCCCTTGTCTCTTCATCTTCGTTCCTATCCAAGCAAAATTAGGATAAGTGCAAATGAAGAGAAACCAAAAATAAAAAATAAAAAATAAAAAATTGTGAATGAGATTTGAGGTCTTCAGCAACTTGATGCTAGACAAAGCTTGGTTTCACTGATCTGCAGAGAATTTGTGCTACCTGACGTTCGGCTGGTCGTCTGGCCTCATAACCGGCCTCTCAGCCGGTCTTGTCCAGTTGTCATGCCCTTCTGTTCAGACAGCCGGTATGTCAACCGGTTCGTCAACTGATGCCTCAAAACAAATCTCAATAAATACTTTCAAGCATGTTTTGAGCTTGCTAAATTTTTGTAAGTACTAATCGTTGAATCCAAGAGACTTTAAGCAATTTTTTCATGGTTGAAAAAATTAATCCGAAAACGACATTGCACAGATTCTGATCTCTGGTTACGGGTAGGGATTTTTTGGCACTACGAGTAGCGACTGGGTTTTGGTAAGGGTGACAATGGTGTTGGACGATCGCATTTTTGGTAAGGTTGATGATCTACTTGAAAAGATGTAAGATCTACAAAATAAACGCTTTCAATTAAGAAACCTACTATAAAAGATAATGAAATGTTATGATCGAGAAGAGTGTCCTCTTCAAGAGTCCATGGTGCCATTCTAAACTCATGAGAATTATCTCTATCACTGGCACTTCTTGGACTCTTGCTCGAACTAGACATATAAGGCTCTTTTTCTTTTTCTCTTTCTCACAAACAAATAGAACTAGCTAGATCAACAAACAAGGTGTACCTAATTTTCTTTAAGGATTGATCACTAGGTCTCTTGATAATCAACAGGTCTCTTGATAATCAACAATTCAACAGAAAAAGCTTATCATTAGATTAGGCACCACAAAAGAATTTATATAAGTAGAGGCAAAAGAAGATCAACATCCAGTTACTAATCAACTATGTTATGCACCATCAGTAGCCTCACGGCCCTCAACCACGCAGAACTTCAAAGCAACAAGTTGAGCACAACCAAGTTCTCATAAAAAAGTCACACTGCTGAGCACATTTTCAAATATGAATAATTTAGTTTAACAAAAAATAATAAGCTTCATCAGTCAAGCATGCCCAAATTCGAATAAAATAGTTTACAATAGCATTTTCCGGATTTGCCCATAATGCCCGTAAGGCACCCCAGAAACAATGAAGGACACAATTCCACTGATTCCAAAATATATCAGATTGTCAACAAAAGATACCCACAAAAGATCAATACACAGTACCCATTCATTACATTAAGAAGAACAGTGTTTGCCTATAATTTCTGCACTGCCATTTGCAGATACCAATTGAGTACTTTCAAATACGTCAATTTAAGGTTACAAGTACTGTTGCCAAAGTAAGATAAAATGTTCCTTAACTGACTACTAACAAGTCAATAAGGTTCCAAAATACTACTACATTTGGTTTTCAAGTGTTAGACTTTTGGGTACTGCCTGGGGTTGATGATTCTCCTTGGGATAACTGTCTGGGGCCAGTGCTTGGCATTGTTGCACTGGCAGTGGTACTACCACTCCCACAAGATGTTGCAGATGACCCTGCTGGTTGACTCCAAAAAATAGCATTCCCTATCCTTGTCGATCTCCTCCATCCCTACATTTACACACATGTACATGCACCTTTTCAAATTTTCATTCATACATAATACTATGGACAAATTTGTAAACTATTCCACCCATTCATACCTGTGGTAATGGCAAACCAACCCTTGGGGCTATAGATGTTGTCACTGGTTGACTCTGACCTGTACCTCCAAACCTTATGATTGGTTGTTTCCCTTTTGTTTTACCAACAACCACTTCTTTACCCTTCCCATTGGTTGCAGGTCTTTGCCCTTTTGTTTTATCACCCCTTGCTTTACTTGTGTATGGTGCAGCACCTTTTCCACCTCTACCACTCTTCCCTTGCTTTACTTATCATCGTTGCGGAATTCCCATTAGGGAAACGAAAATGGAAAAATTGGAGGATGTAAGTTAGAAAGAAAACACGACAAAGGGGATAGAATTCAATCAATATGAAAGTTAGTCTGGATTCTGGAACTTGACTACTTAAACCATTCCTCTACTATTGCTTCTATTCCAAGAATCATAGATAGTAAAATGCTTACAAAGCTTAATAACAATGAGAAGAAAAAAAATCAGTAACTATTTCTCTTTTCCATTCTAAAAATCCTAACCAAGAATTGTTACAGCCCATAATGGCATTGGATTTGTTTTTCCTTTTCTAAGAACAAGGTCAAACTCTAAAATGCCTACAAGAAAGGTCAATACACAAGCACAAAATGTCAGTAGCTGATTACCCAACCATGAACAACAATATTTTACTCTACTACTACAACAGAAGAATTTTTTAATCCCTTAACTGAATACAACTTTTTAAAACCCTACTTTACTATATTAACACCAATATTCTACTATTAAACGACAGGATTTATATCCCTCAACTAAATACGACCTTTGTAAGCCCTAATTTACTATATTAGCCGTAATCCCTAATCCCCAATGCCCAATCCCCAAAATCCGCAATTCTTTTAAGCCAAATCTCTCAGACCTGCGGATTTGAAGGGGAAATCTATTTTTAAATTGAGATTCGAAAATTTAGGGCTTATTAAATTAGAAAACAACAAACAACAATTGGATTGATTTTTTACCCGGATGCATGGGGTGTTTTTGCAATTAAGCCACAAAATTACCCAAGTTTTAGTTAGAAAGTTCACTTTTACTTGACTTCTAACTATTTTAAAGACAGAAACCTGATTAATTTTAGGATGAATTCCCGGTCGATGATGTTAATATTTTGACAACAAGTGAATGAGGAACCAGTTACGGAAAAATCAGAATTAAAACCGAGAATGAACTGAACTATGTACAAGAAATCACCCTCAGAAACAAAAAACACTCAATATTCGGAAAAGAAACCAGAAGCATCAAATGAATTCCAGATCTCATATTCAACTCAGAGATTTAGGGCTTATTAAATTCAACAATAAACAAATTTTTAGCCCTTATGCATGTCAATAAACATCAAAACACCCAATTATTTTGCCCTAAACCACCAACTTAACTAAACCGAGAACTTACGGATGGTGAAGAAGTAGGTCGTCTTCGTCGTCGTTCGTCGTTCACTGGTGAATCAAGTCTGCGTCGGCGTCGTGCAGGCCGTCGGAGACGTTTGGAGGGAGGAGCATTGGGTGGGTTTCTGGGTGGGTTTCAGAGAGAGGAGGGGTTTGTGGGTGGGTTTCAGAGAGAGGAGGCGGAAGAGAGAGAGAAGCAAAGATGGAAAATATCGATCGAAGGAAGAAAAGATACATGAACGTATTTTTTTTAAAAAGAAGAAGGGTATGTACGTAAATTTGTTGCTCTCCGTCCATTTTTTTAATGGAAAATGGGGGAGGGGGTGTAGTTGCTCGATTTTGGTAGTTAAGGGGGTGAAGTTGCTCAATTTTAAACTTAAGGGGGTGAAGTTACCAAAAAGTGATAGTTTAGGGGGTATTTTTACAATTAAGCCTAAACTCAATGCGGGTTATGTTTGACAGCTACACAGAGAAAAAATGGGGCCGGCTTCAAAAAGCCCAAGAATATTGGTGCTGCTTTTATTAACTTCAAACCCCATTGGACTACAAGCCCAAGGTCCATTGGACTCGGATTGAGAAGCCGAACAGAGTAGTACTTCTTTCATTCCAAATTATTTGTCCGGTTCGCAAAACGATAACTTAAAAATAATACAATTCTTTCAAGAAAAAATTCAAACTTTTTTCACAAATACAAAATACTCATTAATATCTAGTAAGTTGTTGAAAAACTTTTGAATTTTCTTTGCAAAAATTGTAGTATTATTTTTAACACTTCGTTTTGCAGAGTATTAAATAGTACTACCTCCGTTCCTAATTGAGAGTTCCTTTTGGAAATTCTAACTATTTAATGGGATATGCAATGATTACACCTATATTCAAATTTAATGCCTATTATTTTCATCATTATCCCTATATTCTACCTATTTTATAACACTCTATATTTACTTGTAAGAGACACTTTTGGAAAATCACCAAATTTCTTCTTTCATTTTTGGAAAAAGATCATCATTTTGGAACAATTCAAAATGGAATAATGGACTTTCAATTAGGAACGGAGAAAGTAGTAATAGAACAAATTTGAGTTAAATTTTGGCGCCAAATGATCAAAAATCAAAAAAAGAAAAGAAAACCGCCACAATAGAACTCAATTACCACCGACGGAGAGAGCAATCGATCACTGATTCACCGCCAAACACATTTCAAAACCCCAACAATGTCCACCATCTTCATCGCCGTTCAATGTTTCCAATGCTCCACCATGCAGGAAAATCTCTCTCTCTCTCTCTCTCTCTCTCTCTCTCTCTATATCTATGTGTATTGTGTAGTGTATAGAAGTTTTAGGGTGGTGATTGTGATTAGTACGATTGACACATGCAGGTGAAGCAACAAAAGAAGAGCAGCAACAAGTGGACCTGCGTGGTCTGCAACGAGAAGCAGTCCGTGCGGAAGGTGTTTGCCCAAGGTTTCATGGCCAAAGACGTTCGCAAATTTGTTCAGACCTTTAACATGTCCCGCTGCCAATTCGAACAACAATGCACAAATGAAACCCTAGGTCTGGTTCCGGAACATACCGACGATCAGCCACGGAGCAGCAATGACAAGAAGAGAAGGTCTGACTGGAGCGAGTACGTTGATCCCAAGGATATTCACGATGGCCAAGAAGAAGAGGAACAAGGTAGAGAAATTCATGTTACAGGTAATTTGCTTTGACGTATATGGATTTCTGCTGTCTGTTTGCGTAATTTTGGATTTGATTGTTGTGAATGTTTTTGATGAATTTAATTTGAGGTGCAGAAGAGGATGTGTTCGGACCGAGGATTGTGACAGAGTTGCCCCCCAAGGAATTGTTCAAAAAACCAAAATTGAATGCAGATTCGAGTGGATTTGGTACCACACAAGATGGTGAAAGAGGCTTTAGGCCTGTTTTTCAAAAGAGAAATTTCAACAAAGGTAATACGTGCTGCTCAATGTGCTAATTAATACTCATATTTGCTCATTATAACATCTGTTGTTACATTTTCTCTTCAAAAGAAAGGCCAATTATTTGGGGTATCACTGATTCGAGTCACGGAAACCACTTCTCCCAAGCAGAGGCTACATTGACATGAGATGAGATAATATAAGTAATACAGAATGAATTACCATTTCTTCAATTTGGTGATCCATCTGATATGTCGTCATTAATCCAACACATGATGCCACTT
Organism: Rhododendron griersonianum; assembly: GCA_018127125.1. Taxonomy (NCBI): domain Eukaryota; kingdom Viridiplantae; phylum Streptophyta; class Magnoliopsida; order Ericales; family Ericaceae; genus Rhododendron; species Rhododendron griersonianum. Next base: position 34,427,878 of record CM030793.1, on the reverse strand, counting down.
ATGCCTAAATTCTTATAATAAAGTCTAAATGGCTTTTTAGGTCCATTTCCAGCTGTTTTTGTCGAGGCAATTACTTGGAAGTTAGGACTGATTTTCTTCTACTTCCTTTTTTGTTTAACAATCAAAACACTCGTAGTTAAGAGAGAAACATAGCTGCCTTTATACTACCTATATATCGCGTTGAAACAATAATCTGGGGTAAGAGAGAACAGAAAGAACTTCACCTTTTTTTTTCCCTGCTAAATATGTCACACTTGCTCACGGTTTTTTCCAACTATTGCAGGTAAGGAGCCAGGAAAAATTGATCCAACAACAGCTAATTGGGCTTCCAAGAGGTTTGATTACAAGTCACAGTCTGAGGAAGGCATCTCCGCAGCCGAGGGACCACGGCGGAGTTTGGCCAAAGGGGATTCAAACCGAAGAACTTACGCCAAGCAACTTGTGGAGGACGGTTTTGCTGAATCGAGGGCATGCCATCCCACGACAGCCAAAGTGTCTTCTACTAAATGGGGTGCGTACATTATCCAAGACAATAAAAAAGACTCTGAAGATAAGGGGCCATGGAAATCTCAGCTAAGAATGACGAAAGGAGCTTCAAAATGGGATAGTTACATCACAGAAGATGACGATGAGGGTGACTTGCACCTAAAAATTGGGAGAGAATTCGCAGATAACAAAGGGAAATGGGATGATTGTGTATTCGATGCCAAACTATATGACCAAAGTGTAGAAGAGGACATCCACCCTGATTTCCTATGAGCTCACCGTTTGTGGTTCTTCTGCCTATGTTTTGTTTGTTGTTCTGCCTTTCGTGTTTTGTTTCATGTTCTGTACATCTCTGCAACTGAGAAACAGCGGCATGGCCTTGGAAATTCCTTGTTTCATCATGCTCTAATGGTCCGAGTTTGCCTTGATTTTTTTCTTATTTTCTTTGGTACACCGGAATCCGTCCCTGGAACACGAACCCACTTAGAAAATCTGCACCCGCATAGCAAGTGAGATTGGGCATCAGGGACGGATCCAAGAATATAGTATAGTGAGGGCACCTATTAATCATAATGGTGAAAATTTAAGATCGTACAAAATTAAAACATGTATTACTAACTACAAAAGTTTGTAACGTGTACTTTAAGTTTAGTAAAAATGAGCACAAAATCTCAGACAAAATTTTTAAAGTATGTTTTAAATGAACATCGACAAGTTTTAGAATGATCAAGTTGATTTTGTTAATGATGTTTTACAATATTTCTAACAGATGGTTAAAAATAAAGAGAATCAAGAAAGAATAACTTCAAATAGACAAACAGCTCGTAAAGCAACAAGTATAAGTACACCATATGATAAAATTCAGACATAAAACTAATTATGTATGTGTTTTTTCAAGATATATGCAAGTGTGTATGTTTATATATTAGCACACTTTCATAATTATGTTAATTTAAACAAAAAAATATTTTAATTTTGAGCGGGGGCACGTGCCCCCGCTTCGGTCCGTCCCTGCTGGGCATTGCTAGCAAAGATAGAACACGAGATCTCCAGTAAGTATGGCTTGTTTGTTTTCTTTGTTCCAAGAACTGAAAATAAAGAAACCGCTTCCACAACCTTGGAGATGGTATCACCTGTGGACAGCAAGGATATGATTCCAGGGCATTTGTTTTCCAGAACTGGAGGCTAGACTAAAGGTATCACAAATGGTTACGAATAGTTTATGAGCAAAAGAATAGGTGAATAACTTATATAAGTCAAAAATAATACCATTCAACATCTGATACCTAAAAAAAATACCGAGTCTAACCAAACTGAAAGTAAAGATAATGATCCTAGTAATCCCAGGACGTCAAATCCCTCAATGCCAAGTCAGTAGCCTAAAAAGATTGAGCAGTCATACTTTAAAAACTTGCATATAGAGGAAAAAAACCTAGAGTCAAGCCCTATAGAAAAAAATGGTCACCAGATCACGAATGAAGGGACGAATGTAGCGTGCCAAATTGGGCCTGCTTCAATCATTTAAGGCCAATGAGCCTAGATGATCGCTAACATCAGATCCTGATGATGCACGCAAAACATCCAAAGCCTCAGACACTTTCTTCTTCAGGGAATCTGGAGACTCGATCAAATGGAGCACCTCAGTCTGATCCATCTCGAGCAGCATGCCAGTCACTTTCCCAGCATGATCACGCTCTAGTCGCTCCACCAGCGGATATAGCTGTTCCCCCAGCATCTGTCATTTTGACCACAATATAACAACAATAGTACAGGATTAGTGGCCAACAAAACTCCTATCATCCCACGTAAATACATAATTTTCATCTCCTTTGCCTCAAAGGTCATCATTCTGACTTTGGATCATGAATTTGCGGACCAAAACAAAAATGACGGGGAACAAAAATAAATATAACATCTTCACTTTGTCATCTTCTTATGATTTCCTTCACCTTTCCTTTTTCCATAAATAAACTCAGCCTCTTCGGTTTGTAATCTTGTATTTTCTTTTACGACAAAATTACTATTAAAGGAGAAGAGGAGAAAAGACCTCACCATGCGCTGATTTTCTGGAGTTGCAGAAGCCAAGGTAGAAGCAAGAGTTGACATGGGCACAGGCCCATTACGCTGAACATCATACGACAAAGGCATTACTGGAGACATAAGACCTTGAGGAACCATGGACGAGTCCATCCCATTTCGGCCATTGGCTACATATCTTAGCCCTTGGTTGGAGCTGCGATGCATCCACTAAATTTAAAAACCAATAAAAATCACACGATTAGTGAGGGGGCAGTAATGAATATCAGGAACTTAAAAAGAAAGAGCAAGTAAGGTGTTTTATCTAAAGGACATGGATACAGAGATTCACAGTCAATCCCTGGGTATTTGTCACACATTAGGCTCCACAACAAACATGAGAAGCAAAGTGGAATCAGAGAAGATTCAAAGTACAAAGAGCAAACTTTCGTTTTCGTATTTGAAACTTACAACAAAAGAAGCCTTACAAGAAAGGAGCTATGGCATTTTACTCGTCTTTGTTGCATTCTATGATGCACGGACACGGACACGGAGACACGGGAATTCTAAAAAAATGGGGATACGGACACGGCGGGGGACACGCCATCTGTATATTTATTTATTAGTTTTTTTTTTTCAATTTTTTTTCAAATTTTGAATGGCAAAATGTGGACAAAACGATAAATCCATAGTTCCAATACCATTCAAACAAAACAAGACATCCATAAGTTCAATACAACTCTATTGAAAAATTACAGTTTGACCCCAATTTTTTTTAAAAATTACACTTTGACCCCCGCCGTGTCCCCCTCAAAAATTTATATTAAATTATGGGACACGCCACGTGGCGTGTCCAGTACGTGTCCCCGAGGTGTCCCCATATCCGGACACTGCGAAACGTTGACCTCTAGAGGTGTCGGTGCTTCATAGGTTGCATTACATAGGATTCAATGTAAGAAGGGAACATATATTGGTAAAAAGCAAGACAATCATCAAGTATAACAAAACTGTTTGCATGTTTTTTACACTGCAAGAAAAATATACTAGATCATCAAAGTGATTGCCCATCGTACAAATGATTGAAGCATAATTATACCAAATGCTTAAACAAGATGAAGCAGGGATGAGTTGAAAAAATTTACTAGTGACATCGAAAAAACTTACACACCTGATGCTGCTGCAGTTGATGAGGGTTGCCACCTCTCCTGCCGCCCACTCGGTGTCCAGTTTGTGCTTGCCTCTGAACTTGGATGGGCATAATGAAGTTGGGAGCAACACCTGGGCGCATACTGGGCAAGAGTTGCTGCTGGAAACCAAAGCCGGCAGGCTGAGGAGGTAGCATACCAGGTGTACCTTGACCAAAGTACAACTGCTGAGGAGCAAGCCTAGGACCCCCAGGGTGAAATCCAGGCATCCCGGTAGGCAAAGGTGCTATGCCACCTGATGATCGTAATTGAGCAAAATGTGCCTGAAAAAACCACCAAAAGAATACTTGACACAAGAAAATAGATCATATGTATCACAAAACAAATATCAGACTACTGAGAGAGGCACAGTTACTATTTTATTGGTGCAAAAACAAGGGAAAGTTGAAGATGAAAGTGATCAAATGCATTAATAACAGGACAAAGGTAAGAACCATAAAAACTGTACGGGTTCCGAAACAATGGGTGAAAAAGTATGCCTTCAGAAAAATGCAATCAACCATGCAAATGCTCAACCATGCACAATTGGTTCCATATTGATGCTTATGAAATATTCTGAAAACAGGAAATTGAACTTTTTCCAAATTCAAAGCATATGGAGACCGTATAAAGAAATTGTTATTATGGTTGAACAATCGCAAGTAATTCAAGAAAACAGCGATAATAAGCAACTGTAACTGAGTTCCCAGCTATGAAGCACGGACACTTCTATCCATACTGGATAGCGATACTTCTCCGATACTCATGTATACATGTCCCAGAAGTATGCACATCTATACAAATTATTTTTTTACTTTTTAAGTACCGGATACTTTTTGGATACTTTAACACACGTATATAATGAAAATGATAGATTTGTAGGACTTAACGTACTTGAGAGAGAGAGAAAGAGTAAACTTCATACATGTATTCGATAGAAATAAACTTCAATATTTAAGCAAGTAACCAAGTAAACTTCAATAACACATAAGAAAATACAATAGTTTATCACTGTCTGTCTTATTATGACTCTATGAGTAATACAATGCTAAAACCATATGAAAATGCCTTTAATTCTAATGTATCCTAGTCGTATTCGTATCCTTTCTTCTTCTTTTTTTCCTCATATCACCATATCATATCACGTCTGTATCCCGTTTCAGAATTCGTGCTTCATAGGTTCCCATGAGTTATCATTTATGTGCACTTATTACAACGTTCTTCCACATACATCAAAATATTAAAGCAGCTATGAAACACTGACACTTCTAGATTGGAGCCATACACATATGTATTCGATACTCCTGTGATTCTCGCGTATACGTATCTTACAAGTATCTGCAATATAAAACAAGATTTTCTTTACTTTGGAAACATTGGATACTTTAGTTCACCGATCAGAACTTTCATGCAGGGGCGGATCCACGTTGTGCCCACAAGGGTCACGTGACCCCCCTGACTTTTCTACTCTTGCAATTTTACCCCTATTAATCTAAGATATAGTTCATTATGCCTTGTTCTTTTTGCTTTTCAAAAAGCATTTTTCAAAAAATTCCTCCTAGATTCCCCCTACTTCCAACATTTCTCTCTCTATCTCTCCCCACTTATTACCCCTACTATTTTTCAAAAAAAATTTCAAAACACAAACCAAACACAGCATTAGCCCCTCAAAAATTGTACTAGAACCCCATTGACATTTACAAAATATCAAATTTGTCACCTTGTAAGTCTCAAAAAGTATGAAATACAACCCCTTAATCAATGTGCTAACTTCCTCAATCAAAAATATCTCTTTGTCCAGTGCTCTATTTTATAGAAGTATTAATTGCTAGGTATTTCATTGTATGGATACTCTTCTCAATAAGCTCTAGAAATATCTACAGTTCAGCTATGAATACAAAAAAATCTTAAAAAGGTAATCACGAGGATACCATTACCGAGCACACAATTATTAAACTTTTCTTCAAAATTCATTCAGTGCGTAGGGTCTTAAATTCTGAATGCAAAATTGAAAGTTATGCTTCAAATTTCATAATGTTTTAAATTTGAACTTTTTGCTTAATGAACATTTTATCTTCTCGTTGTATTGGACCGTGAATTTTTTTTTTTCAAAGTTATGCTCGAAAGGTGACCCCTCTGTGTGGAAGTCCTGGATCCACCACTGCTTTCATGAAATTAGGATTTTGACACTTCTTGCATAGTATTATTAGAATTACAATAAATTTTGAAGGGATAAAGAAAATGTTTGATTCTAGAACTTACTTCCTAGAGGAAGACATATTGAGAAGTATCATATTTTTCTTATAGTTTTTCGCATATATTCCTATTGAGTAATTACATATTCCATAAAACTGGACTTACTTTATTAAACAACTGACCAAGTAGACTTTGCATACAACACTATTGCATAACAAAAAATAAAATGTCTTATACGTAATAGGATGCTAACGAATTATAAAAGTGCTTTTTACTCTAATAATGTATCGCTGCACCCATATATTATTTTTTTAGATTCTCTCGTCTCACCGTATGGCCTGTTTCCATATTCCGTATTGGTATCCATGCTTCATAGGAAAGCAGTATCGCTTTCAACATCATATCTTCCAATGATAGAAGAACCACTATATGCATCACTTCCCACTGCCACACGTGCACTATACACATGACCACCCACTCGAGAGAGAAATATAGATATTACTATTTCAATACTAGGAAATGGTGCAATGAAGAAAATCCACCTGCAAATGCGCCCTCCTTTCTTCTTTTCGCTGGGCCACGGCGACATACAGCGGTTTCTGTCCAATCATCTTGCCATTCATTGCATTCAACTTAAGAATATGGATATTAGTCAACATTCCATCCATGTACTAGACAAACTATGAGGTCAAAACAAAGAAGAGCACTAGTGGCTAAAAGAGAACAACTTACAGCTCTTGTAGCTTCCTCAGGGTTAGAAAAAGCCACAAAACCAGAACCCTTATTGGCCCCTTGTGCATCAAGCATGACCTGACAAAATTGTTGCAAAACATAAATCAAAAGAATTCCTCACCACAAATCAAATAAATATAGGCAAAAGAGAGGAGAGAGTTTATCCAAGACAACAACAGGAATTTTACTTGAGCCAGATATACCTTGCATGATGTAATGTTTCCAAACTCAGAGAATAACTCCTTTAGCTTTTCATCATTTATGCTGTCATCGAGATTTTTGAGGTATAGATTAGCACCTTGTAATTTTTCAAATCTACTACTTCTTTCTTGTTCAAATTTGGCTCTTAACTCTGCATCCCTCTCGGATTTCCTTTGAGCCTTCCCCACATACATAACTTTGTCATCGGTCAAAGAGGTCCCGTTCAAGTTCTCTACTGCAGCAGCAGCAGCATCAGGGTTCTGGAAATTTACAAAACCAAAACATCTTGATGTCCCATTTGCATCCCTCATAACAACTGCACTGGTGATGGGGCCATAACTGCCAAAGATAATCTCGAGGCCCTCATCATTGGTGGTTTCAGACAAATTTTTCACATAAACATTAGTGAACTTTGGCGATCCATTTCCTCGATTCCTCTCCTGGTTACGGACAAAAAGGCCAACATAAACTTGTTTATCATTAATTAACATGCCATTTAGCCGCTTAATGGCATTTTGTGCAGCTTCGTCTTGATCAAATTGCACAAACCCATAGCCTTTTGACTGCCCATTGGTGTCAAGGACTACCTTGCAAGAAAGCACAGTGCCAAAGGCAGCAAATGTGTCGTGCAATGCCTTGTTATCTATGGATGTGTCCAAGTTCTTAATGAACACGTTAGCAAATCCGCTTTTACGAGTACTAGGATCCCGATGAGAATACATAATGCGGATTGGTTTCCCATTGACAGGCGTGAAATTCAAAAGCTCCCGGGCAGTAGCGGCTGCAATTTTCAGATTACAAAGAAGATAAAATCTAGACTAGGCCCCCAAACTTGTTGCAAAATAGCATACTGAAACATCACAGGCCATCAATACTTATGATGCAATAGCGAAATGAGAATATAAAAACAAGTATTACTTGCAAAAAGCTATGTCTCTAATGTTTATGATGTGTGCATGCTTTTCAATGCAAATTAGACAAGATAAATATTATTCATAAAAAGGTTCCAGAGTTAAATGAGGAAAAATCACAGGGAACTTAAAATATTATTCATAGCATCTCATGTTTATGTTGTGCGCATTTTAATACAAATGAGACAAGATAAATATATATTCATTTAAAGGTTCAACACACACCATTTTACAATTTGGACAGTTCTTTAAGTATGAACTCCTTAGGTGAATTGAATAGTGATGAGCCTTCAAGGGGTGTGACGGGGTGAAATTTTAGTAACTAAGGGTGACGTGTATTTTTCAAATAATATTTGACTAGGGGCAACGCCACAGCCAAGGCTGTGGTTTTGTAAGAACCCACTGGAATGAAAACAATCACAAGAGGGATCAACACATTTATACTTCCCCCTACTTCTTAAAGACTTGTCATTTGTCCTTATTTCTTTCATAGTATGTTATGTACACTACTCAGGGTTTCTAGGGTAAAAAAAAAGGAAAAAGGGATTTTTTTTTTTTTTTTCAGTCCTTTGCTTGCTTACCAATTTTGTGAATATTACCAGAGGTTATTGTAAGAGACAAGGTATCCTTTGATCTACAGGAGTTACTAAAGTTGAGGAAGCATTAAACAATGGTAAACGTTTTTGTCGACAAGGTCCCACTAAAATGATACTCTTAAGCAGCCTGATGCTACACGTTTGGAGCACATTGTCAAAACTCGTTGGAATAACTGTAGCATTTAACCTATACAAATTAATCCATCTTTTGTTATGGAAATGATACACTTATTTGGTTATATGAATTTCTTGAAAATATGTGATAAATATGACATATTGATAAGTGCAACTTGCTATAGCATTTTTAAATGATACGACAAGAATAAAATCCCGGAGTCATCCAAATATTTACATACATGTACAAATATTTACACTCGTAGAGATAAGAGATGAATCATTGTTATGATCAGGACACCACATGTTTTCGAATCAACATTTGAATACATTAAAACCAATCAGCAATGGGCTTTTATCTACAGGCCCTCTCCTCAATTTGTTTGGTTACACTTGTACCCATATGCTACAAATCTATTTTGTTTACCTTCTCTAAAGTTGGAAATATGCTCACCAATTACCACTTACTATGAGTTTTGGTAAAAGCACCCTTTTCATTTTTCGCATCAACTGCGAAAATCAAAATTCCTCTCCTCATTTTTCTTGCAACAGTTTAGAATAGTATCAAGATCTATGAAGCACAAACACTTTGTTAGAGGTCACGCACTCGTATCAAACATTTGTCTGAAACGGAAATTCTCCGAACAAGTGTCTGACCCCTAAATTGAAAGCGTCTTAAATTTTTACGAATTTGGTTCTCTTAGACACTCAGGGTTTTCTCTAGGAACACTCTATAACTCGCTGATCACAAAACCATGTTGAATGAAATAGTATGCTCTAGTTAAAGCTTCGTGAACTCCTTTTTTTAATAGTATATGATAGATGGTTGATAAGAATCAAACCAAACCGAGCCTTTGTTGGAATACTTCTGTAAATGATGTAATACAATACAACTATTCTAACAATGATTACTGCTTACTTTCGCCCGATCAGAATACATAAATAAATAAATAGTAAATAAATATATGTATATACATATTAATATATATGTGTATATATATATACACACACTATACAACTTTGAATGAAGGCCGTTCTGTATATAATAAAAGTAGGAAATTCATTTTCTTGAAATGCCCCCAGCGTGTCCTTCCTTTTACCCTTTTAGAAATTGTGTATCGGGGTATTCTTGAAATGTCCCCAGCGTGTCCTTCCTTTTACCCTTTTAGAAATTGTGTATCGGGGTATCGGTGTAGCATCAAGTGTGTCTGTGTTGGGGACCACTGATCTATAACCAGGTCCCAATCCCATATGTACATATAAACATGTCCGCGCACTAAATCTAAATCGTTATTATTATATATGATGATAGCAGGACATAGTGACTGCTCTCTGTTTCAAAAGTAAGATAAGATTAATAATAATAATAATAATAAATAAATAAACAAAAGGAGAAGAAGGCAGGCAATGGGTGTAGGCAAACCATCTTGTGAGTTGGAGAAATTGACATAAGCGTAGCCGAGAGAGGTTCGACGGGCCTGATCCCTACAAACCCTAACAGACACCACTTGGGCCACCTGGTTGAATAGATCGTACAGTTGCCCTTCCACCACGCTCTGCTCCAGATCCCCCACGTACAGCGACGCATTAGGGTATAATACTCCTCCTCTGCCGTTTTGCCCTGCCGCCATGTGCGGCGTCGGAGGAGGCGTCGCCGCCGCCGCCTCCACCGCATGATTTTGCTGTGCCGCCGTCGCCATTGCTCTGTCAATGCAACGAAAACGAATGGTTTATTATCATCTAGGGTGAAGGGTTTGTGATTTTGTAATTTTTTAATTAAGGGGTGATTTTTTGAGTTTCCTTTTATTTGGGATTTTGGTTTGATTTGATGATCAGAGATTCAGAGTAACCAAGTAGTAGTAATATAAGTATATATATATATGTGTGAGTGTGGAGAGAGAGAGAGAGAGAGAGAGAGAGAGAGAGGGGTTGGGGACTGTTGGGAACCGGTTCCTTAGGACTGAGGCAGCGTTTGAGAACGCGCACGTGTGGTATTTTATTGGTGACGTGGAATTACTAAGTATTAGGCCATCCACAGTGGTATAATCAAAAGCCAATTATTTTTAAAGTTAACAATATTGGTATAAAAAATGGCTCATAATGGTATAATCAAACTTAACAACATCCTTAGAAATAATCAAATTTTGGACTTTGGATAACCAAAACTAGCAATATTTTTCAATAATCAAAATTTGTGGACCCCACATCACATAAGTTAACTAGTTCCAAAATTTGTATACACACGTGTTTCAACTGGTATTTTCTTCTTCTCTTCTTCGCCTATTCTATATCTTCTTCACTTCATCCACAAATTATTTCTCTTTCTTTCCTTCCAAAAGTAAAGCTCATATCTCTTGATCATCTACAATTCAACCCATTGTCACCGAATTAAGATATTTCACTATTCTTTTCCGTTTCTATTTTTCCCCTCCAAAAAAATTCATAATAGGAGGGAAGAAAGTCACCAATTTTTTCCTAAAATTAAAAGAGGGAATCGATATAATTTTGTCCAAAAAAACCATAAATGGAGGGAAGTGAATGACGGGAAACAGAGAGAGAGAGTGAGAGTGAAATTGTAGTAGACCCCTTATTTTGGTTATGGACTAGAAGTGACCATTGTGAAGCTCAATATTGTTAAGTTTCGCAACCTCTTAAGTGAATAATCAAAAGCTAATGTGTCAACTTTTAGTTATCATTTTTTGATTATATCACTGTGGATGGCCTTAGTACTAGTATTTAATAAAGTATCGTGCTTGGTCGATGTTGGGTTCCTTTTAGCAGAATTTAAGGAATAACGACTAAACTAAAGGATGGGTCGTAATCCCGTACTCGCTGCATTAGATAGGGAGAGAGAGAAAGATTTCTAGTTGGGGAAATTATATTAAACCCCCTTGAACTATCACCTGGTTACATTTTGCCCCCTTTAACTATTAAATCTAATACTTAACCCCATTTATCTATGATTCGCTGGACACATGAGGCCTGCTGTTTTCAATCTATTAAAGATTAAAGATTTGGATGGAAAGTAGTTCCACCATGATTGGAACTCAATTTTGGACTATTTTGCCCTAATCTCCCCCTCTTAAATGAAAAAACCCTTGTAAAGCGATGTAGCTTTGTCGCTCTCGTTCTCTGAATTGCAGTTCTCTCTCTCTCTCTCTCTCTCTCTCTCTCTCTCTCTCTCTCTCTCACTTTGATAACTTTCCAACCCTTCTTCCCAGCGACCCTCCTCCCATGCGTTCAAGAGTGTCGCGCAGTCTCCGCCATGACTCGATGGCGTCCCTGCATTATGATATGTTGCTTCCCTACTCATCGGTTTGAGAAGACGCGACATCGACGCGCAGCTCTCCTCGAGGACTCAGCCTTGTCGACTTGGTACTCTTGGAGATCTATTGCACTACCAGGCTAATTCCTCCGCTGCGTCACCGCCACTGGGAAATTGTAATCATTGTCGGAGTGCCGACTTGCTGGAGACAGTTTCCTGAAAATGAAAGATAACGGACTATCAGATTTTCAAATCTGAGCCCCGTCTAGAAGCTTTTATCCTTTCAAAATGTACTCTTTGCCATCAGCTAGGTTGATAAAACCACTCTTGGACAAATTAACGAGTTGGGTTGGGCCCGGAGGTAATAGATGGGTTTCAGTTTGGAGGGGGGTCGGTGGTGATTGGGATTGGGGTTTAGAGTGGGTCGATGGTGGATAGGGAAGGGGCCAAGGAGACCGTTTGACTTGGATGGTGAGGGATGGGTGGTGGGGGTGGAGAGGATAGGTGACCCAGTCGTGGAAGTGGTGGCGGATGTGGAGGAAATAGAGGAGGTTGCGCCGAGGATGGGGTAGGATTGGGGGGATGGGATTTTGGTGGTGGGCCTGGTGGCCATGGAATCTAGGTAAGGGTAACTACATAATCTGGGTAAGGGCAATCACGTAACTTCCTTCAATCTATTAACAGAGTTAAGGGGATTTCAATTATGAATAGTTCAAGGAGGTTAAGTGTTGGATTTAATAGTTAAAGGGGGCAATGTGTAACCGGGTGATAGTTCAAGGGGGTTTACAATAATTTTCCCTTTCTAGTTTTCTTGCCAATTGGTTTTTTTCAACAGAACTGGTACATGAAAATAAGTTCATTTTTCCCTTACTTCATTTACAAAACCTGCTATTTTATGAGAATACGCTTTCATGCAACATTAGTTTCATTACCGAAAATTGAATTTAGGGCTAAAACTGAGTTTAGTTTTTTTAACAAGGGCAGCGACTTCAGGAGTTATGAAAAATTGAAAATTAGCTTCCTTGGAAATTGATTTGTACCCACTCCACCGTTTAACCCATTTTAAGTCTCTTATACTCAATGCATTTAACCATAGAGCTGGTTATTTTCATTGATTCTTCCTCTTTTTTACCCACCAAGCAAAAAGTGAGTTTTGTCCTTATTTAAAAAAAATCACGTTAATTTGTTAGTTTTCCGCCAAATTTTTGTGGATTATTGATTCGTCTCGACGAAAGTGACACGTTTTAGCTTAAAAGTTGATATTTCCTAAAATATTTGGGTAACAGTAATTTTTTTTGGGTTTTTCAATGAAAGAGAACGGGAGAGCTACCTTATAACCACTCAACAAGGGCAGGAAACCCCCTTAAGGAGGAGCAAGAGAAAGAAAGAACAAAAGCTTAAGTTTACTTTTATCCAAATATTTTAGGAAATATCAACTTTTAAGCTAAAACGTGTCACTTTCATCAAGATGAATCAATAATCCACAAAAATTTGGCACAAAACACACAAACACGATTTTTTTGAATAAAAACAAAAGTTTCAAAAGTCCTAAAAATTAAGCGGAACTCAATAGGTCCAATAAAACGAACTAAACTACTTGAATTTGAGCTTATTCACTCGTTAACGAATTACGACGTGATATCAGCCCTCCCTTGAACTATCATAATTTTCACTTTACCCCCTTCATCTAAAAACCCCCCCCCCCCCCCCCTTAGTCTACTACTCCTATCACTTAGCCCCTTTGTGTTACTCTTCCGTCCGGATTAGGGAATTAAACTCCAACATGACATGCACATATGAGTAATCTATGGCTAAAATGCGCCTCTTTTTTTTTTTACTGAGATACTAGTACATAATCATTTTTACGACTCATATTTTTAAGGGAAAATTTCTTTTATATCCCTTCGACTTTGACTGAAAATTCAATTTGGTCATTCACCTTTCAATTTGGATTAATAAATACTTCGACTTTCTAATTGGTTCCAATGTCACCCTTTAGTTGGATGCCGTAACATTTTGGGACAGAAATTTGACATGTGCCCAGCACGTGACTATTTTTGAGAGGTAGAATTGTCCATTCCCCTCCTCCCTTGTGGGCACACCACGCCCCAAAAATCGATGGGTGCGCCCTTTTAAAGAGCGTGGTGAAACGCTCAATTCAGATACATCACTTGGGTTTGAAGGTCCACCACCCAAGGAACCGAACTTAAAACGTTGCTCTGTGTTTGATTTGAAAAAGGCTTTGAGACTAGTTCGTCATCACCTTAATATCTTAGGTTCGGGAGCCAGGTTACGAGAGGGGAAGGGTTTTAAGGCACTCCTCTCGCCTAATCCGGAGATCAGTCTGTACTCGGGCATTTGTAAAACGTTTGCAATTCTATTTCATTAATCAAGTTTTAGCCAATTAGGGCAGGGGAACAGTTTAAAGGGATTAAAACTGTAACAAGTTTGCAGGTAGTGATAGATGGCATACTCGCTTATTAAAATAGTTAGAATAGGACACAAGCAGACTACTATAGGAATTTAAACAGACTGGAAGGCAACTGTTTTGGAGGTCGTGCATAGGAAGAAACTAGCATGCACTGATCAAGTCACTACATGCAGGTTAGACCTACGCGCGCTACATCCAAACCCGCGCGCGCCAGTAGGTTTAAAGCCACAGCTCTTGCTTTCATCCCTCTGGGCTCTGGAAGGACCAGTACACCCAGGACAAACTACGTAGTTAAATGACAGTTATATATACAGTACAGGCGATCGAATGGGCTTGGAAGCCAATAAAAGAATAAACACCCCATAAATAGTGTGAGGATAAAACAGAGGCATAGGGCCAAGTTACCCATGCAAAGGTTAGCCACTGGTCAGAGATGAACCAGCGCGCATGGGTCATCCCCTGTCGCGCACAGGTTTGAGCCATCAAACTAGTGCTTGACTTTGCAAGTCCTAGGTTCTGGGACATATCCAAAAAGACCCCAGGGGCATTCCATTGAAGCAGAAATGAGTATTGAAATACAACTAGCAGTTTTTAACATGTAAAGCGGTAGACTATTTTTTTAACATGCTTGTAGTGGTCTATGCACAAATAAAGGCATAAAATACAGGATTCCAGTCCCCGCACAAGATCTGCGCGCGCAGCCACAATGTGGCGCGCGTTGGTCCCTTGTAACAACGGTTTTTGAAACCTTGCCAGCTTTAGGGCTAGGACTTGGTATTGATTACCAGCCTTGGCCTTGCCAGCCCCTCTCAAGGATCAGAACAAAGCATTCTAAATGTGTTTATACCTTTAGTTTTTGGGTTTGAAAGAGTTACACCCATCACCACTACACACACCTCTTTCTCTCTCTACATCAACCCATAAGCTAGTCTATTACAAGATCAATCTCAAATTAATTTCTCTCTCTCTCTCTACACTCATTTACTCACAAGTCTCTCAAAACTCAATCCAAATCAACCTCCATTCTCCATCTTCAAGCATATCCAAGCTTCAATCAAAAGGTATAAATCAAGTTTTCTTAGGCTAAACCACATTTAGCTTTGAGGGGAGCCGATCGAGGCCCTTCTCGGTCTTTCTATACCGAGTTTGGGTCTCAAATGAGCTTTATATTCAAAAAGCACAAAAAACAGTTTCTGCACTGGATACGCTACATCGTGCGGCGTTTTACGACACCGCACGGCGTAGCGTATTACACCGTGCATTATTTCATTTCTTGTACATATTTCTTCTTGTATTGTTCTGTTTAGTCTGCTTGTTACTTTTCTGTGCGGGTACATTCCAGAATCAAGTTTCATGTTAAAAGTCTTCTTTCTTTTTTTTTACTTTATTAAATCTTTTAACATTTCAAAAAGCTTTTAACATTGTTTTACATGATAAGATGAACAAAAGGGTCTCGTAAATCACTTTTCAGAGATTCGAAAAATATAAAAAACTATTTTGCGGACCTGTGGTTTGTTTTGTCATGTAAGAGCAAACTGATTCTGGAATGCGTAGACAAGTACACCGTACGGTGTTTTAGTTACACCGTGCGATGTATCCGGTTTGTCGTGCGGTGTTTCACATGATCTTGGCAGTCTGCTATAATACTGTTATTTCACTTTCTGTACATTGCTCATCCATTTCATACTGTACAGTTTGCACCACAAGCACGCCAATGTGTTATATTTAATCTCGTGTCCCTTTCTCGTACATGTTTTAAAGTTAAGCTTTTCAAATGATATTAAATCCCCCATTTAAAATGCTTAGTAGAGACCGGTTTTTACCGGGCGAGCGGGGTGCTTTTTCAACAAAACCTTCCCCGCTCGTAACGTGGCTCTCAGATCCAAAATCTCAACGTTTTCGCTAAATCAAAAGCCTTTTTCTCTCAAACAAACTCTCGATTTCTCGGATCATCCATCTCAAAAATCCGGGTGGCGACTCTTCGAGCGCGCGCCGAGCGGGGAGCCCACATACCCCGTCCCACATAAGAAGTCTACATGGATGATCTTGGGCATATAACAAACCTTGTGGGCTATTACTAGTACCTTGTGCTTAAGCTTTTGGGCCATGTGGTGTGGCTTGTGGGTCAAAATCAAGGTATTGGGCCAGTGGTCTGCTTGGGGTGTAAAATGTTGTAACCCTTTGCTTGGGCAAGTATGGGGGGTACATATAGGAGATGAGAGAGAGAGAGCTTTAACCAACCAAGCAATGGTTGGTTGCCTTGCCAGAAAAGTCCTCCCTCTCCTTTAGGAGAAGGAAAAGGTTGATGGGAGAGGATGTGGACATGTCTGGTCCAGAGACTACTTTTCTGGCAGAGTGGAAGCTTCTTATGTGCTGTACACCCCTAATCATGACGACTGCATGTTGAATAAAGCAAGTTTGACCAGAGCTCTAACCAGCGCGCGCGAGTTTGAAACTTGCGCGCACCAGTCAACGGGAAGGGTTGACCAATGATCACGAGTTGCGGACGTGCGCGCGCCAGTCAAAGCTACTTTGCCCTGGTCAACAACTGGCACTTTGACTCGCGCGCTTTGTCTGAACCAATGCGTGATAGTAGGGTAAATGTTAGGTTCTAAAGGGTATTAAAAACTCCAAGTTCAACCACTCAACATTCCCGAGGTGTTCTTGATTCGTTTCATCACAAGGGAATCAAAAACCAAAAGTAAATTAATCTGGAAACCCAGATTGCAGATTGGGGTGTCTACATCCCTCAAAACCCAAGTCTCACTCCTCCCCCACCCATCCATTCTCCTCTTCCTCCTCTTCCCTTTCTCTCTGCAAAACCATGACCTTGAGAGAGAAGGCTACTAACAGCCTCGTTGGTTCTAGATTGCATTCTTTGAGCATGGCGTAGATCTCAGGCTTGGGATAGTTAACAATCTCCCTCAAGCTCTGTACCATCTTCCTCGATGGCAACGAGATTGCTACAGATTTTAAAGCCTAACTACAGGTGTTGGTGTTTGGATTCGAGGCCGAAATTGAAGGAAGACGAGGAATTCAGGCGCCCCAGCCTCAACGGTCTCCTAATTTTGACGAGACCATGTTACAAGGGATGCAAACCGTGCTCCAAAAACTGCAGGGATTAGAAAGTACCAGCCAACAATGTAATTCCAATACTCACTCCATAGCACGGTTAGAATCCCAAATCGGCCAATTGGCCAATGCGTTTAGCAAGAGAGAGGAGGGTAAGCTTCCTAGTCAACCTGTTTCTAATCTTAGGGGTCAATTCCAAGTGGACCACCAACAAGCTCCTAACCATTACGAGGAGCAAGCTCAAGCAGTCATAGCCCTTCGAAGTGGCCGGGTTATAGAAACTAGGCCCACAGAGAACACTCCAAAAGAGCAAGATGCTCATTCTTCTTTCTCCAGGCAAAAGGGCAAGGACAAGGTCTTTAAAGAGAAAGGGGCAACTCCTCTTGATACTCATACCACTTCACCTACCTCTCATTCTACCAATTTTGCTGTGGTACCACCTGGGATGCCACGTGTTCCTTTTCCATATTCCAAGAAGGCTGCTGCTATGGAAGATATGATTGAGACTTTCAAGCAAGTCAAGATTAATCTTCCTCTCATTGAGGCTATTCGACAAGTCCCCTCCTATGCTAAATTTCTTAAAGACCTTTGCACCCAAAAGCGTAAAAGCCGAACCAATGTTACACAAAAGGTCCTTCTAGCTGAGGGTGTCTCCTCGGTGTTCCACACCTCTACAGCCCCTAAGCTTCCCGACCCAGGGACCCCTACCATTTTTTGTATCATAGGTGACCATCTCATAGAAAGGGCGCTTCTGGATCTTGGTGCGAGTGTCAATCTTATGCCAACTTTGTGTATGAGCGATTCGGGTTAGGGGAGTTGAAACCCACATCCATAACCTTGCAGTTAGCCAATCGATCAGTGAGAATTCCGAGAGGTGTCATAGAGGATGTTTTGGTCAAAGTTGACCATTTTTTCTTTCCTGCAGACTTTATCGTCATTGATACAGAACCAGGCCAAATATCTAAGCAAACCACTCCTGTCATACTTGGCCGACCCTTCTTGGCTACGGCCAACGCTAGTATCAATGTTAGGGCCGGGGTGATGGACGTATCATTTGGCAATATGAATGTGAAGCTTAACATATACAATCCTTCTAGGACCCTCCATCAGATGCAGACTGTTTTGCAGTTGACATAATTGATAACAATGTAGTTGAGGATCCTTGTTTGACATCATGTTTAGCGCATTTTGATTTTCAGGATTTTGACATTGATAAGTCCATAGAGGAAATTAACTCTTTACTTGATTCCACACACCTCATGGATATCTCCTCTTGGGAAACCAAAGTTGAGCTTGCACCCACTTTTATCAGTGCACCGGTCACTTGTCCTGTAGGGTTCTTATTGGAGCTTGATTTGCAACCATCGCAATCGATTGTCCCGTTTGTAGATGTGGTTGACACTATCACAATCGATCAGGGTAAGGTAGACTATATTCAAAATTGGGAGGTCGGTGGTCCATGCATCGAGGTTCATTGTCCCAAGGGGCAATTAGAGAATGATAAGGTGGGTTGTTCAGTTTTCATTCCTAGGGTGACTTTTGTGATCTTGCCTTTCAAGCACACTTTTTCTTGGTATGATGATTTTATTTGCATGGTAACTAGAGGAACGATTTTGAATCGACTACGTGATCAATTACTTGCCATTCTTGTTGTAGAGTCGAATGATACCTTTTGGAATGATCCATCTCTTAGAAATTATAAGAAGAGGCTTAAAGTTGTCCGTTCATTATTATGCAATGGATAGTTTTTGTCTTGGTGGGGGTGTGTTTGTGAGTCTTTATTATTGTTTCTTAGCTTAGTTTGTTTTCTGTTAGCCTGTATTATTATTATTATTATTTTTTTTTTTTCATTTTCATTTTATATTTTATCTCTGTGGGACTAACAAAGTGCAAGTTTACGCTCCAAGTTGGGGGATGACTCCCTCCTTTCCTTATACCTTGCCTTTTGTTGCTCCTAAGTGAGGTGATATCTCTCCTTTCTTTCTCCGGCTTATCTTTTATTTTTTCTATGGTTGAGATGTCACTGAGGACAGTGCCGTTTTAAGTTGGGGGATAGATCACTTTGTTTTTTTTGTTAGAGTTATAAAATCCAAAACAAAAAAAATTAAAAAATTTCAAAACTACTTGTTGGATCCTGTTTACTTGAGCCTTGGAGATTACGATGTTTACTTGTTGGTTGCTAGTATTGAGAATATGTGGGCATTACTTGAATATTTATGTTGCATGGTGTGGGTGAAGCGGGTTCCTTTGGAGATGCTTACGTGTAGAAATGTGAGCTGGAGAGGTGCGATTGGCTGATGATTAGTATTTGGGGGAAAAGAGGAATGATCTCGTGGGGTGAGGGATGGAGCAAGAGGTACGGAAAGGACAAAGGCAACGTGTCTCCTTTGTTCTCCGTAGGGGGATGACGTCTGCCTTCTCTGGAATCAAACGAGTGAGGTCACCTTCTCTCCGGGGAAGAATGTTCTCATTCCTCAGAATCAGTGCTCACACTCCCCTTTTCCAGAAAAGTCAGCCTCTGGCAATCATTGGGAATGTCAGGGGTATTTATAGGGCACCTGGGCCTAGGTCAGGCCCAGAGCGGCGCCCCTATAAGACCCCAACACGTGTCCCTCCCGTACCTCCAGGTCCCGGATAGACTCGTCTTCCCGCGGAGATCTTTCCGCGGGAGGACTCGCGCTTCTGCGACGCTACCTCCATCCCAAGCCACCAAGCCACAAGAGCTTCCCCAACGCAAGAGCAAGGTCGCGACCCGCGGCGATCGTTTACCTCCCGCGGGCTCCCTTCCGGGCCCTGCCTTTTAGGCCCGAATAGGGCCCTGGGGTCTTCCCGTGATCCTCTGTACCCATCCCGGTACGCTTTTAGTTCTCCCCCGCGGGGGTCCCGCGGGGTCTTCCCTTCCGCGGGTCATTTCCGCGGACATCGATCTTATGGGCCACACGTGCTTCCCTTCTATTGGTCAGTCAAACATCTTCTTAGAATTAAGACTGACTTTCCGCGGGGTCCCAGCTACCACGTGTCCGCGACCAATTGGCTAGTCAAAAAGTCTTCTCGGTGACATGTCAATAATCTTGACCGCGCCTACACATGGTAGTTCTTTTTGCTAGCTTGGCGATAGGAATCTATCTTGGCATACGCTCTTAGCATCTTTGCACTGTACTTTTCTTAGACCTTACCTACTTGTGAACTGTGACTTGAGTCTTTCAATGGCTAGATTAGTGGAGACTTATGCCCATGTGAGCTTAAATGCCTTACTTTTCTTTGGAGTGGTGTCACATAAACTCTTTGTTTGTCGTGAAAAAAAAGGAGCTTAATCGTTGTCGATCTCATTATCTTTGTCGTCAAGTATTGGGACTTAATGCATGCCTATTATTTTATCTTTTGGGATTGGATCGTTACATGGTTGTATTGCCCCTAGGAGAGGATAGTAGGCCATTTTTGTTACTTTGAGCCGGTTCGTTTCTTTTTCTTAATTACTTATCCTTGTAAGCCACATTGAGCCTCTTGCATGAGCCTTTTTCTTGTTAAGCTTCACCAACCATATTGTGTCTTGAGAATGGCAAGTTAATCATGGGAAGGTTAATTTTTGAAGAGAATGGAGTGTATTTGAGAACAATGTGCTTGAATTGTGGTGTGTTCTTCCCCATGGCTAAAAAAAAAAAAATAATAATTGAAATGAGAAAATTGCAAGAAACAAAAAAGAAAAGAAAAAAAGAACTTGAATGAAAAATGGGAAGATACCAATATACTTGTTGCAAGAAAGAAACAAGTGATTTCATTGTGGAAGTGTATGAAGGGTGAAAAATAAGAGATATGTGACGGAGTTAAGAAGAATGATAAGAGGGTGCACATTGTTACACTTTCCCTATGTCGTTTTGGCCTATTCTCGGACACTTGCTTATGATTTATCCTAACCTTTGAAGCACTTTTCCTTACCCAACGATATAACCGAATAAAAGTCCTATTTGATCTTAGGGGCAATGGGTTGTGGATTGATGGATAAAAATAGTTTTCAATGCTTGACATTCCTTTCATGAGATCATGTGTCTACTTTAAAAAGCTTTCTTTTCGTGTCTAAGTGTGCGGGATACTTTGGTTCTTTATCGCATAAATTCCGCCCACACACATTGAGAGTTTATTAAATGCACCCTGTTTTGAGCGTTTTCTTTTGTTGAGTGCATGACACGGTGAGAATTGAAGTCGAGACTCGGTCCGGAGAGAGTTCTTGGTTGTGCTTTCACTTGTGGTCAAGGTCTTTGCTCACACACGCTAAGTTTGGATGCCATGATTTATTTTTATGTTTTGATAGCCTCTAGAACTATTTTCGCGTATGCTATTTTCTTGGCAGTGACGTACCAATGAGTTGCATTGCAGTTTTTTTTGGGTTCCAAGTAAAGAAATCCGTGGTGTTTTGTGGGTGATCACTGTTGAAAACCCTCACGAGACTTCACTTGTCCTACTGGGGCCACCCGGGGGTTTAAAAGATCTATTCCTTAGTTAGTTGCTTTATTTTATTTATTTTTCCTTTCTTTGCTAGGGACTAGCAAAGTCTAAGTTGGGGGATGTGATAGGTGCGTAAATGCGCCTATTTACGCCCCCTAACTTAGGCTTGTTATGTCTGTTTGGTGCGCTATTTGGGGTTTGATACTTATTAATTGTGTTTCAGGACTCTCGGAGCACATGGATAATATTTGGTGCTAATGCACAAAGTTGGAGTTTATTTGGTATCAAAGCAAAACCGGTGCCGAGGAAATTAATCAAGATATGGGACCGAGTGTACAAGAGATAAACCGAAGAGAGAAGCACTGGATAAAATTCCTAAGCTACATTATGGAATTGGAGCATGAAACTGAATTGGGTTTGCACGTGAAATCTCGGCAATCAAACGTGAGTCAATGGGCCCACTGATTACAGCTTTGGAAAGGAATAATTTGGACGGCGAATACAAATCAAAGGCTGGCATTATATAAAGGGGAGAAGGGTTTTGGTTTTTCGGCATCACTTTTACAGAAAAGAAACAGAAGGGAGCGGCCATCAAGATCTTATTCCCACAGCGAAACAGAGTACTACGGTTGTGGCAGAAGTTCAATGGAGTTTCATCGTTGCGCGATCATCTTCTCCTTCATGCGCGGCTAAATCCTTCGGCTAGGGCGAAGAGAAAACTTTCTCCGAGTAATGTAATCGTTTAATTTTTAGGGTTTTATTCAACAATGAATTGTATGACTTGGGATGATTCATAGTTTTTATGAAAGAACAGATTTTTCCCATTTATCTATTGTGTTTGTATTTCGGATATAAGCATTGTCATACAAAAGTTTTCAATTATCCAGGATAGTCTCTGAGATGGGTTATACTACGTTAGATTCCAGTGAGACAATCCGCGCTATGTTGAGATAGCCTTTACGGTGTACGAGTCCTGTGAATCCTCTTGACGATTTTCGATAGGAATTGCAAGCCCTAGCGACAATCTTATTTGTCTTATGTTGAATAATTACCCTAGGTTTTATAACGATTATATTGCAAGGGGGAAGGTGGAATCGAAACCCTAGTCCCTTCTCTCTCCTGTCTTCTAAACTTTAATCGCTTTCTAATTTAGTTTTAGTTTACTCAAATCAAATCACAAATCCAAACTTCTCTTTACTTTCCGAATTAAATTAGAAATTAAATGAAACTACTGCAACTCAGCTTTTTACTTCCTGCGGACGATTTTGGACTTAACCAAAGCTTTGCTACAAAATCGAGAGTGGATATAACCCAAAAACGAGATAAACAAGTGTGGATCAACAAGTAATTGAGAGGAGAGAAAGAAAAACGTGATTTAGAGTCAAGGAGTGACAACAAGAATATAAAACTTACCCATTGTTCACCAAACTCGAAAATTGCATCACAACAATCAAAGAGGAAAATGCAATTTTTTATAAAAAAATATGATCCTTAAGCCCTAAGGTGTTCCACCCAATCCAAGTATAGCAATCAAACAATAACATCATACGAAATCACCACATAACATGAAGAGAGAGAGAGAGAAATCCCTACCAAAGTGGATTTTGAGCAAAACCCTAAGTATAACAAGTGCTACAAGCTTGAATCTACCAAGAACAAGCTCTTCCCAAGCTTTGCTACAAAATCGAGAGTGGATATAACCCAAAAACAAGATAAACAAGTGTGGATCAACAAGTAATTGAGAGGAGAGAAAGAAAAATGTGATTTAGAGTCAAGGAGTGATAGTAAGAATATAAAACTTACGCCTTGTTCACCAAACTTGAAAATCAAGTGTATTTGAGGTGGCAAACACTTGGATCTTGACGATTTGAGGTAGAAATCAAGGGATTTGAGTGAAATTGGAATGGAGTAGTTGAGAGGGGGTGTTTATAGGTCAATTTCGTGGGTTTGGAAGTGAAAAAGAGTAAAGGGTTCTATTTGTAGGGGTCCGGATTGTGTGCTGAAAATTCAGGATTTTTGCTGGTTATACCGGTACCAGGAAAATGGCTGTACCGGTACAAGCCTCAAATGTGTCAAAAACGGACAGTCACTAATCAATCTATACCGGTACCAAGAAAATGACAGTACCGGTACAAGTCTGGAAATTTTAAGAATTTCTCCAGAGTTTACCAATTCAATTCCCAATAATCCCCAGCACATCTACACTTATTTATAACATTTCTTTACTTTAATTTTTTTTAATGAAAATAAGAAAGTACCCCCCATTTGGAACTAATGGCAATGTAAAAAATTTCAAATTCCAAATGTACAAAAATCTAGATTTTCACTTTTAGTACAAAAATGCAAAACTGCACATTTTCTCAGAAGAAAAAAGGACGAAACCCCACCTTGCCATTCACCTATGATTATGAAAATTTACCATTTCTCTTGGAATAAATCAAAGAACAATTACCGCCATTTTTTATTTCGTAAATCAATACTTTTTTGAAAAGTCATTTTTCTTATGCTTAGCCAGATTTTGGAAAGACAGACAATCGGCTTAAACCCCAATCAATGCTACACACCCACAACATCCCAAATGCCATTTTAACATCAAAAATCATAGCTTAACTATTTTATGAACATCCTATACAAAACGACACGTTAATCCGTACAACCACGTTAATGAAATACACATTTTAATTTGAAATACGATCCTCCACATTAACCATTAATAAAGGAAAAGAAATTTAAAATCACGGGTCTTTACACTGATAATACTACACAAGTAGCACAAATTCCTGCCAAACAAGGGAGGCATTTTCCTGTAAAGATAAGCCTCCAAAGGCTTTTCTTGACTTTAGAAATAGCTACACACATGAGATGGCACGTAGATGAACGACTTCTTGATGGGAGTTAAAGGCATCCCGCTGATTCGCTCACATGGAAAGCTTTGGATGAAAGATACCCAGCTTTTGCTTGTGATAGTCGAAATGTTAGACTTGGATTGGTAGCTGATGGCTTTAATCCATACAGAACAATGAACAGCTCTTATAGCACCTGGCTCGTGGTATTGATGCCAGATAACTTGCCTCGTTGGTTATGCATGAAGCAACCATTTTTCATTTTAGCTTTGCTTATTGATGGACCTTATGTGCCTGAAAATGACATTTGATGTATACTTGCAGCCTTTAATTGATGAGCTAAAAGAGCTATTGACGGAAGGCATTCTTACATATGATGCTTCAACTAAGCAAATGTTTCAGTTGCATGCGAGTTTAATGTGGACTTATAAGTGATTTTCCAGCATATGCTAACTTATCTGGATGGAGCACGAAAGGAGCTCTTGCTTGCCCTTGCTGTAATATTAACGGAGACCCATTATCGATGGTTGAAAACCTATCGAAAGTATATTTGTATGGGCCATAGAAGATTTCTAGACCAAGGGCATAGGTTTCGGCGAGATGCATTTTGTTTCGACGGAACAGTTGAATCAAAGCAAATGCCTCCTCGCTTATTTGGTGTTGACATTTTCAAACAAGTGGAGTTCATTGAGAATAAGTTTGGAAAGGTTGAGAGAAGTAGGCGAGCAAAGCATCTTTTTTGAGTTATCGTATTGGATACATAATTTAATTCACCATAATCTTGATGGCATGCATATTAATAGGAACATTTGCGAGAATATACTTTGGACAATATTGGGTATTGTAGGGAAAACAAAAGACAATCTAAAGGCTCGTGGTGACCTTCAGATCCAGGGTCTTCGTAAGGCGCTTCACCCTCAACAAAGGGAATGTGGCAAAGTCTTTTTACCCCTGCTTGCTTCACGATGAGCAAAGAGCAAAAAGACATATTCTGTAAGGTCCTAGCAAATGTTAAAGTCCCTGAGGGTTACTCATCAAATATTTCACGATGTGTACAAGTCAATGATAGAAGTATTACGGGGCTGAAGAGTCATGATTGTCATATTTTGATGCAATAACTATTGCCCTTGGCTGTGAGAAGAGCGTTGCCTAAGAAAGTTAGTGAAGTCATTATTGAACTCTGTAACTTTTTCAGGCAGCTATGCTTGAAAGTACTGCATCCGAATGACTTTGGGCCTCTTGAGGAGGAAATTAGATTGACACTCTATCATCTCAAGAAGATTTCCCTCCTTCCTTTTTTGATATTATTGTGCATTTACCCGTTCACTTGGCAGAAGAGGCAAGAATCGCGGGACCAATACATTATCGATGGATGTACCCTATTGAGAGGTAGTCTTAATGGTTGATTCTTGGTCTAAATTATAAATAACTAATGATGTTATGACTTAGGCACTTAGCAAAAAATTTCTGTCATGCCATCGATTTTCAAGAAACGATAATACGTTTTTATTTAATAAAATGTCATTTTCTCGCCCATAAATTCTCCTTAAATTACAAGCCAAGATAAAAAAAAAACCAAACATAAATGTTTCATGTTCACATCCGAAGGGACCATTGCCCAGTATCTTATACATACGTAAAAATTTGAACAGGTTTAAGTATTATGTTCTTTCAAATCGAAAGGAAACAGGAGTTCAGTACAAGTTCATCTCAAATCCAGATTGACAAAGTAATCACCTCATAGTGAAGTTTCAAAGTTTGCCCACAATTGCATGCCAAGCACTCCATGCTAATACCTTGATTTGTACCTGGAAAATGAAGGGTAAAGCTATATTAGCCCAGTAGAAAAATCTCTGCTAACTCTATATGAAAAGGGATGATCGGTGCCAAAGGAAAATAATTTTTTTTTAACAAGGGCAATAACGTTTAAGACAAGAGTAATACCCATAACTCTCCCCTTACTTTAGAAACCCTTTACATACCAACACATTCACCCACACCCACAGGTACACACCGTTTATTTGAAGTCTAAGCCTGCATCATTCATCTCAGTTCTTGTTGAAAACTTCTCCCTTTTGATTACATAATGACATTCAGTGTTCTCTAATCAATTATTTTTTCTACCTAGTCTCACTTCACTGACCAACCTCTTATGGAAATGTATACACACATGCACATAGAGAAAGACACATAACGCGAGCGATAGTCATATCGAACAACAACCCGATGCAACATCCAAAGACTCGTACGTATATTGAAGTCGGTCCTTTAAAGCTTGTTTGGTTTGGGATTTTGGATTCCCTCTTTGCGCACAGTTTTCAATAAATTTTTTTCTCAATCATTACTCTCATTTCTCTTTCCACTCAAAATCTAAAATCCAAAATCCAAATCCCAAACCAAACAAGCTCTTAGATTCTGATTCAATAAGTATCTGTTGTTTCCCCCCATCGTATCCCTCTATTTTACATTATTCATGTTAATGCTAACGTGTCAACGAGTACTCACCTTCGTACACACACATGCCCTTTTTTTCCCTATTCCTATTTTTATCAGATTTTCATTTCTAATCCACATGTGAAACACTAACATAAACCTCCCACAATATCTATCGCATCCCAAGTATCAACATGTCTTCATACCCAACAAATTATCAAATCGATAACAGAATAACAACCCACAATACGGAAAGACTATAAGAAGGAAAGAAAGGCAAGTACATACATTCCAAATGATCCAGTATACAAACTCAGCCATGACAATTTGAAAAGTCTATAAGAAAGAAAAAAAGCTAGTATCGACATTTGGAACACTCCAAGATGCCAACTCAAGTTCAATGTTAACAATTTCTAAACTGAATACTTCATTTTTCCCAAATCTTTTCATAAACCACAAACATCCATGTTCGACGATAATAGCATGCAACCAAGGTGTGAATAACGACCTCCATTCACAATTTGAATCAAAAGACACATACTCACAAACCATATGCATTTCCACCTCTTGTGTCGCAGTAAACATTACCCATTAATTAGGTTTCTGCATTACCACTCCTTGCGTTGCAGTCAACATCACCCTTTAGTTGGGCCTTTCCATTACCACCCCTTGCGTTGCTGTAACCTCCTCATTCCAATTCTTAACTACAGCCACTCAAATCACACTAGTCTAGCAACTTCACCATCAAACATTTTCTCTAATCTCAATACATAATAAAACACGCCAACCAAACTAATTCATAGAGCATACATACGTAAATAATCTCATCTTCACAATTTCAATAAGGACACAAAATTCCACATCTTTCACATAATAAATCAACCCTTTGTTTCACATCTCATTTTACCACCTAACGGATCCCCTTCGTGATATCTCTGTTAATAGTCTAACTTGCAAATACCTATAAAGACCTTCATCTATGTAGCACCCATTGTTAAGTTATGGGTGTAGTATGTAATTAGTGTATAATTGATCTCTTATGTAAATAGATTAGTAGATAAGGGTGTAGAGTGTAATTACTTCTTTACTCTTGTATAACTTAACGTAATGAGAAAACAACCCTAATTTTTTGGGTCAAAATTCTATCGTTACTTTTCATGGTATTCGAGTGATAGAACCTGGGGACCTACATCATTCTTCTCGTCGATCAACCAGACCCAGACCAACATTGATTTGGCTCTTCGATCTTCTTTGGTCCTTTATCTCGTCGGTCTTATTCGTTTCTGCTTCTCTTGTACGCTATTGCTACTCACGCCCAGTAACCAATACCCGATGAACAGTGATGCGTGAGCAGTATCCCATGAACAGTACTTTGGATGAACAATATTGTGTGAACAATATTTCATGAGTAGTTCTTCGCGTGAACAGTGAACAGTGCTTCGTCAATCAATCAGTGCTTCGTCAACCATTGATTGCACTCGAATAGGCTTGGGTCAAATCTGGTTGCTCTCGTTTGGACTGGGTAAGGGTTGTTTACATCTGTTTGGAGTTGGGTCAGAATAATCAAGGTTTTTCGAAACCCTATTTCTTTTATTCTACGCAGTTTGTTATCATCTGAGTTTTGTTGAAATGTCGGAGGAGAAACAAAAAGCTTCCGCTAGTACAAAGGATGAGTTGAGTTGTGTAGTGAAGGGACTCTGGATAACTCTCCTCTGGATATTTGCCATATTAAGTTGGATGGTACCAACTATTTGATTTGGTCTCGCACATTTACTTTGGCTATTGAGGCTAAAGGGATGTCAGAATTCATTGAGGGACCTGTTACTCCACCTGCTGAGGCTGTCAAACTTAAGAAATTTAAATCTCAGAAATCTTTAGTCATGACCTGGTTGTTTAACTCTATGAGAGCCGATATTCGCCATACTTTCCTACTTCTTGATACTCCACATAAGATTTGGACTACTACAGCCCAAACATATTCTCAGTAAGGTAATGATGCTCAGTGTTTTGAGTTGAGGAAGAGACTTCGTACGTTGGACCAACACAATCGATCTGTCGCTGTGTATTTTGCTAACTTGAATGGAGTGTGGCAATAATTTGATTACTATCAGGGATTTCAGGCTGTTTGTTCTGTTGATGCTGCTAATTGGCTAAAGAGGTTGGAGAAAGAGCGTGTTTATGACTTTCTTGCAGGTCTTGATATAGAATATGATTAGGTTAAAGTGCAGGTGTTGGGTCGTGTTCCGTTTCCGTCTTTGGGAGAGGCCTATGCCATTGTTCAACAGGAGGAGAGTAGGAGGGGTGCTATGTTGCATACTCCTACTTCAGATCATTTTGCCTTGGTTGCCATTCCTCAGGGTCAGTTTGGTTCTACTCCACAGAGTGGTAAGTCACAGTCAGGTGCTAGTAGTGGACCTATTGATTGTGAGTCACTTCGGTGTGATTATTGCAACAACACGGATTTTTGTTGGAAGTTACATGACCATCCCTCTCGTGGGCGAGGGGGTGGACGCGGTGGTCGTGGTCTCGTGCATTCTCAGGCCCAGGCCCATGTCTCGGAGTCTATAGTTGTCACCTTGCCTGATTCTGGGTTCAGTACTGGGGTTTAGGCATCGCCTGATCATGTTGGTGGTTTTT
This sequence comes from Rhododendron griersonianum, assembly GCA_018127125.1. Taxonomy (NCBI): domain Eukaryota; kingdom Viridiplantae; phylum Streptophyta; class Magnoliopsida; order Ericales; family Ericaceae; genus Rhododendron; species Rhododendron griersonianum. The sequence goes on along the minus strand of CM030793.1, from coordinate 34,398,318 downwards.
CTCAGGGGAGATTCAAGCTCTTAGGCGCCTAATGGCTCGGGCTGATTCTCCATCTACTATAGCTCCCACTTTCACAGTAGGTCCTACTTCATCCTATTTTGCTCACACAGGTATTCTGGCTAGTGCATTTATTGCCTCTTCTGTTATTCCTTGGATTATAGATTTAGGTGCTTCAGATCATATGACAGGTTGTTCCTCTATATTTGATTCTTACTCTACTTGTTCTGGTCAGGATAAGGTCAAAATAGTAGATGGATCATTCTATGCTATTTCAAGGAAAGGTTTCATTCACTATTGTCCCTCTATTTCCCTCTCTTCAGTCCTACATATTTCAAACTTTGCCATTAACCTTATGTTCGTTAGTAATCTTACTCGTTCTGCAAATTGTTCAGTGACCTTTTTTCCTACTCATTGTGTTTTTCAGGAACTGGACACGGGCAAAGTGATTGACACTGGTAAAACACAAGATGGCCTCTATTTTTTGGAGTCTGCTCCTCGTTCACCCATGTCATGTGGTCTCGCTCTGCAAGCAGATATGAGTTCCGCTCTTTCTATGTTACATCAGTGGCATCATAGATTGTGTCATCCCTCTTTGGGATTTTAGAGAAACTTTTCCCTAGTTTAATTAAGTATTATTCTAGGAGGCAGTTTTTTTGTGAAGCCTGTGAGTTTGGAAAACATAAACGTTCATTTTATGCACCTATTAATAAATGGAGTGCTTCTCCTTTTATGGTTATTCATTTTGATATTTGGGGTCCTTCCCCTGTTACCTCTCTTAAAGGTTTTTGGTGGCTTGTCACTTTTATTGACTGTTACTCTTGTTACTTGGGTGTATTTACTTAAGTCAAAAAGTGAAGTTTTTCTTGTTTTAAATCTTTTCATGCGATAGTGCGCATTTAAATTGATACGAATATCAAAATTCACTGTAGTGACAATGGCATTGAGTATATCGATAAGAATTTTAGGGTTTTTCTGGATGAAATGGTATTCTTTTTCAGATGACTTGTGTTGACACTCCACAACAAAATGGAGTTGCTGAACGCAAAAATCGTTATCTTGCTGAGGTTGCTCGCTCTCTTTTGTTCACCATGAATGTTCCCAAATATTTATGGGGAGAAGCGATTTTGACTGTAACTTATCTTATTAACCGTATGTCATCTAGTATTCTCCACTTCAAAACTCATATTGAGTGTCTCCCTAACAGTTCTCGTATCCTGACTCTTCCCCCGAGAGTTTTTGGTTGTGTGTGTTTTGTTCATGCTCCTCACCCTTCCGGTGGCAAGTTAGGTCCTAGAGCCCATAAATGTGTTTTTGTTGGGTATTCTCCTACCCAGAAGGGCTATAAATGTTATGATTCGCACTCTAGGAAGTTTTTTGTCTCTATGAATGTCACTTTTTGGGAAATCGAGTCTTTTTACTCTCCCTCCACTCCATCTCTTCAGGGGGAGCATAGACAAGAAGAGATGAGGGAGGAAGAGATGTTCACCTTTTATAATCACGGTGAGGGGGAGAACTTATTTTATAGTCATGTTGAGGGGGAGAAGGAAAAATCTGGAGAGGAACCAATATCTGCCGAAAGAGCAACACTACAACGACCGAAAGGACCTAACTTGGAGGTCTACAAGAGAACTAGACGGAAAAATGGAAAGTCCTCCTGTGTGATGCCACTTTGTCAATCATAATCACTTGCTCCAATTCCGGACCCCTCAACTGACTCATCTAGTAATGAATCTTCTCCCATTGAACCTCATATTATTGATTCTGATAATCTTCCTATTGCTCTTCGGAAAGGTGTTAGGTCATGTACTCAACATCCCATTTCCCAGTATGTCTCTTATGATTGTTTATCTCATACCCATGCCTTTGTTTTGTCTCTTTCTTCTATATCTATTCCATAGAATTGGCAGGATACGCTCATGATATCTGAGTGGAAAGGAGTTATAGTAGAGGAGATGACAGCTTTGAAAAAGAATGACACTTGGGAGTTGGTGTCACTCCCAGGGGGAAAGAAATTAGTGGGATGCAAGTGGGTTTTCACTGTTAAGCAGAATGTTGATGGTACAATTGAGAGATACAAGGCAAGACTTGTTGCCAAGGGTTTTACTCAAACCTATTGTATTGACTACGAGGAGACGTTTGCTCCAGTAGCAAAATGAATACTGTGCGAGCTCTAATTTCTTGTGCTGCAAATTTGAATTGGCCTCTTCACTAGTTTGATGTGAAAAATGCATTCCTTCATGGGGAGTTAGAGGAGGAGGTGTATATGAATGTATCACCATGTTTTTCTTCCTCTGAGACTGAGGGAAAGGTGTGTAAATTGAACAAGGCTCTTTATGGGTTGAAGCAATCACCTAGAGCTTGGTTTGACAGATTTTCAGAGGCTATGTTGAGATTTGGTTACAAACAGAGCCATGCAGATCATACTATGCTCATCGAAGGAGGTGCTAGTAAGATTGTTGTCCTTATTGTTTATGTTGATGATATAATTATGATAGGCAATGATGTGGGTGAGATTCTCAATCTTAAGTCTAGTTTGGCTCAAGAATTTGAGATTAAGGATTTGGGACCACTGAGATACTTTCTTGGAATGGAAGTGACAACGTCTAATAGAGGTATTTTTTGTAACGACCCTAATTTTCTCCCTAATTTTTTTTTTTTGTAATTCAAATAATGTTAGTTAGTTTAATTATAATAGTTAGTAAATAGCTTCTTTGTTAGCTTTATTTTTTATTTTAATTACATATACTAGTAATTATTACAAATCTTAGCAAAGTTATAAAATGTAATATATAACATAACATATATGTACGTGTATTAGGTATACATGGGGATACTTTCAAGTTACACAAAACATGGGACATGTTCTCATCCCTCTTAACTGACTCATCATCTCTCTTCTGCTGACTCTCTCTCCGATTATCTCTCTTCCACTTCCCCACTTCCCCACTTCTCCCTCTATGCCCTCATACCACTACAACACCCCACCTCCCCACTATCTCATTCACTCCCATTATACACACCCATATAATTCCGAAAATCAAGACCAAAGTTACTCCTTTCCATTTTACTACTCAGTCCAGAGAAAGAAAAAGAGAGAAAAAGAGAGAACTTGAGTTCTCATCCATGGAGTTTTAAGAGAGAGAGAGAAAAACGGGATCTTACATAGCACTACTCCATACATCAAATTCGGGTTTCCAATCAACCACTACATCATCAAGCATCCACAGCCCACCTTCCATTCGTTCCGAGGCAGCCCCGGAGTTCTCCGATCCCGTCATCTTCTCTAATCGCTAAAAATCGACCGAACCCATTAATCGCTTTTTCGGCCGGATTCAAGGTAGAATAATCGCTTCCCTACTCTCTCCTAAGTATATTATGTGAATACGTATTGATTTTTCGATCCGGGAATGAAATAAATCAATCTTGACGTTGCGTGGTCGAGACTGACCATTTTTCCTCTGCTTTTCGCGGCAATGAACAGTAACCCACGAGTGGGTTTAAAATTATTGGGATCGCTTAAGCACTCCTAATTATCTATTCCTACTTATTAATTTAAACTAGTTATAATGGAGTGAATTGAACCGCGGATCGAAATTGAGAAACCCAACTCTTACTCTGTTTTCTTTTGGAAGCCACTGTTGCATGACGAAATGGTTATAACATGTTAGGTTGTTATTACACATTGACCCCTGTAAGTTTTTAGTTTTCGGATTTGGCCCTAGAATGTTTTGTCTTGATATATATATTTACTGTGGTGACACGACAATGTTTAAAATGATTGTATCCTAACTGTTTGTGCCAAATGTAAAGTTAGTATGTTAATGTAAACATTCACTAAACTTGACTGTAGTAGAATAACTATAGATTTTTACATCTTGTTAATGATCAGTAGGTAAGCTTGTGGTGAACAAAATGATAATGCCATGTAATGTGAAAAATGGAGTGTGTATTAATTACTAAGTAAAATGCTGAATGTGATAAATTAGTTAGTAAAATATTCTAGTTTAAAAAAAAAAAATAATAATAATAATATTACTTTTTTTTGTTAGCCTATAAGAGTTGTTAAAAGAGCCTTTAGGTCTACGAAATCGCTAACGGCACCTTTGAAATTAATAAAAACTTTAATTAATTTACTTGTTCAACGAACCTTAAGGGCATTGGCCCAAAGCATAAAATATTATGTGTTTACTTACTCGCACAATATTATCTGATATGTACTTTTTATCTCATTGAAATGTATCATGTTATGAATTGAGTTGTTATTGATTGTATCATGTTGTACGTGCTAGAATGGACTTAGGCTCACCTGGGTGGTTACGACTCACGTAGACGATGTTAAGTAAATGGAAATTGGTAAAGTGTTGGAAGTGTGATTGTGTGGATTGTGATTTGAGCCATGGCGATGGCAAGGGTAACCAATGGGGCCCTGTGTTGAAATGGGTAACCAATGGGGCCCAGTGTTGAGAGATGTTGTGACGCTAATGTATAATGCGTCATGGGAAAATTCGCTTCTTTTGTTCGAGAGAGAATAGGTCCCATGAGACGGTTATAGTTAGTGGTAGGTGATGTCCGACCCTAATGTACGATGCGTCATGGGATGACTTGATCCTCCTGTTATGGTCTTAAGTGAGAACATACTCAGTACATAACTTAGGTGCGCTCACCTAGGACCCTGGTGCAGGACAAGCAAAAGGAAGGGTGGACCCATGAGACGGTTGTAGTTAGTGGATGTGGGAGGAAAGGATCTCGTGGAGAGTATCCTTAGATTTCATGTAAGTTAATGGATAGTAAAGAAAAGGATGATGTGTAATTATTCTGTACTTTCTGTGAATTACCAATTCTTATATTGTTGAATTGCTAACTGTAGAGTAAGGGGTTAGTAGGGTTGGAATTATCTACTGAGTTCCAAAACTCATCATAGTGCCCTTGGGCTGGCGTTTCATGCCAGGTAATCAAGAGACCGAAGAACAGAATCCTCCTCAAGATGATCAGTACCAGGGTGAGGACCTCCCAGCTGAGGAAGGAGAGTTTGTCGAGCCTTGGATGCCTTACCCTTAGAAGCTCTGTTAATTTAAAATATTGTTATTTGAAATTTTCAAAAGTGTTATCACAGTTGTCAAACTCTGTTTTATTTCATTGGGTTGTAAGACAATTAAGTAGTTTTGAATTTGGTATCTGAGATTTCCGCTGCTAAACTCTGTTTAATAAAATTTATTTCTTAAATCAATTTTATGAATTATTAAATCAATTAAAAATGATTTAATTAACGTGTCCGAAAATCGGGACGTTACATTTTTATCTCCCAACGGAAATATATACTTGATCTTTTGGAAGAAATAGGTATGTTGGGTTGTAAACCTGCAAATTCTCCAATTGAGGCGAATCTTAGTGGAGATGTAGGGGATTGCACTGATAAGGAGAGGTGTCAGCGACTTGTAGGTCGACTGATATACTTAGCTCACACCCGACCGGAAGTTACTTATGCAGTGAATGTTGTTAGTCAATTTATGCATGACCCTTGTACTTCACATCTGGATGCAGTGTATCGTATCTTGAGGTATCTCAAATCAGCTCCAGGGAAAGGAATTCTGTTCTCCAATCATGGTCACCAGCGGTTGGAGGCATTTACTGATGCCAACTGGGCTAGTTCTGTGGATGATAGATGCTCTACTTCTGGCTACTGTACTTGCCTCGGGGGGAATTTGGTTACTTGGTGAAGTAAGAAGCAATCTGTGATCGCCAGGTCTATTGGAGAAAGTGAGTATAGAGCTATGGCAAATGGTGTTTGTGAGCTTTTGTGGCTCCAAACCTTATTACGTGATTTGGGAATTTCTAATAATGGTCCTATCTCTACTATGACAGTAAAGCTGCCATAAACATTGTTCATAATTGTAGACACCTCCCAAGCGGGGCATCGCCATACAGATTGATTACGTTTGTTGCTCGATTGGTTGCTTGCTTCGTAAACCAAGATCGTGGACATTCCCATGGCTAGAAACATCGCCACACGATAACGGTTATCATCAAAACAGAGTCGCCACCCAATTTATTAAAACTGGGAAAATAGATAGAGATTCTGAGTACGGGAGCCAAGAGTACAGTAAGGGGAAGGTGTTAGGCACCCTTTTCTGCCCAGCCATGAGACTGGCCCATAGTTATTCAACATGCTTGCTAAGCTTGGCTAGCGGTGGCACCTTGCACCCTAGCCAACCGATGGAAGCGAAGGCATGAGGCAGGCATGTCTTCACAAGGTGACCCGATGGTGTCGGTTGGTGTCGGCACTGGTTCCTTAGACAAGTGGCAGTCGTGATGCCGTTTCTCATTACCAACTGTCACGGGGCTGTATTTCGCCTACAGAAACTGCCCGTGATGGCACCAAGTTTGCCCCAGCAACTTGGTCTCAGCCTAGTGTTTACTCACACACCCGACAAGTTTGAACGTCTAGAACACACACAAGAGTTACGGGAACCGACCCAACCTTTAATTGCACCAACAATACAAAGGAAACACTCAAGAGTCTAGACAGAACACCCCCCTCTGCCTTAGGCTACGAAAATGTAGTGCCTTTATAGGCTTACAATCAATAAAACTTGGCCACTAAGTACATGAGATCATGGGGCAAGCCCATGATCTTGCAGTTGACACCCCCAACTGCCCTAGGGCTGTGCTGGCCACGCCAGAATCTGCCAGCACACTGTAGCAAGAAACTGCCTGGCTGTAACTACCGATAACTGCCCACTTCTGCCTTGGACACCTGTCCCACGCTTCCAGCAACATGTGCAGCCCGTTTCTGCCTTGGACACCTGTCCTATGTTCCCAGCAACATGTGCAGAATGTAGTGTAACCGTCAATAACCGTTTTGCCCGAGCCAACTCGAGGCTGCCCCCGTTTTGCCCGAGCCAACTCAAGGCTGCCTGGCCAATCTCGTGATCCAACCCCAGCTTGCCAATACTTAGCCGTTTTACTTGATTGCTTTGTCCCACAATCTTGCTTCCCGTTTAGCATCCATGCCTCGATCTCATCGGGCCAATCTGTTTTTAGCCTTTAAGCAGTTAATGGTGAGCCAAGACTGTAATTGAAACATGCATCAAAAAGCAGGAAACAAAACAAAGCTATCCCAGGGGAATGGATCCCGCCACCGGTGAATGGATGTCATGGCCGAGGGATCCTCCTGGTTTGATATATCGGCCGAGGGATCGAAGCCCCGGTCGATGTTCTTCCTCACACCCGACAGAAAGATTAGCAAATAATCAAAACGTTATGATTAAGATTATAGACAAAAAAAATAAAACAAACCAGAGGCCGTTGAGCCTCACCACCTTGATCCCTCAGTTGCTTGATTACTTCAGATTGTGTGTGATTGACTGATTGCTTATTGGAAACCCTAGGGTTAGGGTTTGGAACTTTGGGGTTTGATCGTCGGATTGATGGCTACCTTCGGGAGGTTAGGGCTTTTGAAGAGTGGGTTTGAGAGAGTATTTTGACAGAGTATCGGAGCTTGAGAGAGTGTATTCACTTATGAATTTTCGTGTGTATATTTTCGGAGTCCAAAGGCCCTTTATATAGGCAATTGGTGACTCACTCCGGCCAATCAAATGGCACGATTGCAATTGCAATTGCAATGCAATTCAAACTCTACGTCGCAATCTCTGAACGTGGCCCGAACGCATCGGAGAGGTAGTGTAGTTGGATCAAACGTCTGACAGAACGTTCCAGAGTCTGGAAAAAGGACGATCTGGCGGCCGAGTAATAGATCACACGGCTGAGGAATGGATGTCTCGGCCGAAGGATGGATCTTGCGGCCGAGGGATTGATCTCTCAGGGAGATTTTGCTAGCAACAGGTTGCTCGGGTGAGGAAATGATGCTAAGGCCGTTAGATCGATGTTACGGCCGACAGATGGATTCTCCTAGGCTTCTGTATTTTCTGTCTAAAAGGCTGTATGGCTCTGATTGGGTCCTCTAAGTGGCTCAAAGTTCTTACCGAAAGTCCTAAGGTTCTCGAGAAGGCAATCAGCAATCACTGTATCCATTTCATCATCGGGATGGTCCCCAAGGTGAGACTTGAAATAATCGTTAGGCCAAATTGGGGTGTCTACAATAATCCTATTCAACATGACAGAATGAAGCATGTAGAGATTGACAGACACTTAATCAAGGAGAAGTTGAGTGAGGGTTTGATATGTATGCCTTTTGTGAGATCTGAAGATCAATTAGTTGACATATTCACAAAAGGACTTGGTAGCAAGAGTTTCCACCCCATTGTGTTCAAGTTGGGCTTGATAGATATCTTCGCACCAACTTGAGGGGGAGTGTTAAGTTATGAGTGTAATATGTAATTAGTGTATAATTGATCTCTTATGTATTTAGATTAGCAAATAAGGGTGTAGAGTGTAATTACTTCTTTACTCTTGTATAACTTAACGTAATGAGAAAACATCCCTAATTTTTGGGGTCTCAATTATATCGTTACTTTACACCCATCAATACTTATCCACCATAAGTTCATGCCAAGTAATTTTACCAAATTCCATTTATCGTACTACAAGTGTCAAATAAGCGATCTAATGCTCATTCTCATGTAACGGCGTCAAATAACTTACACACCACATCAACAATTCACTTCTCAAGTTATCATCATTGGTAACATCCATTTAATCCATTGTTATCCGTTTTCTATTCCAATTGTTCATTAGATATCCAAATTCTCATTTCATAAGATAAATCCTCCTTTATACTACACATGTCTTTTATATAATACGGTTATCCCCATTTCTAATTTCACTCTAACCATCGACCATCTCACATTACCTATCTTTTATTTGTTCACAAACATTTCTTCAATCATAATGGCATACCACTGGCCTCGTCAGATCATTCAAATACTTAAACAAACCTAAGAACATCCGTGTCTCACTCAAACGATTCTAAGGGAAAGGGATACCCAACGTATACAAATATGTCTACCTTGACGACTTTGAATTGTACCAAATCACACGTAAGATTGAAACACAATATAACCCCTGAAGTCAACATGAAACCGTACAATGAACCTATCTTATTTTGGCTACAACATCTTATTGGTTCAGAATTAGGCTATGAGACCACCACCGTTAGAAAATAGACTTTTCGTACATCAATTTTGATATATAATATGCCTCAAATGGATTCCAAACGATTAAGTTATGCTCGTTTGAAATTATAAGAAAATTTTGGGTTTTCAGCACGCGACCTTTGTTTTTCAAGGGTTTCACTGGGGACCAAAAACAACAATCAAACACTACTTGTAACAACTCTGATTTTCAGTAAATAAAAATCTCGTTGTTTATTCGATAATTCCTTAATATTCTTGAGTAACTCTAGAAATTCCCTTTCTAAATTCCTCCTAAGACCTTGAGTCGTTATTAGTAATCCGTCATGATTAGATTCTTCACTCCAGCAATAAGGTCATTTTCTAAAGACAAGCGTCTAGCATATTGAGAAGTAGTAGAATCGTATTTCTTGACTAGAAATCCTACTTAGCAAGCCTAGTTAGCTTCTAACTGATTCATTGAGATGACCTAACAACCAATATCAACCCTAGTTGAACCTTGTGAACCTTTCCAAACCCTAAAGGAGCCCTTTGGACCAAGATCATCTTTGACTATTACCCATTGGACGATAAATGCTAGGGAAATCTTTATCCATTGGACAATAGGCCTTCCACCTAAGTTACTTTATTAGATTTGACCAAGGTACACTTATATAGTATTATATAGGAAGATGTATATATAATAATCCAATACTATACTTTGCCCTTTTATCCATTGGACCATAGAAGTTAGGGAAAATATCGCCCATTGGTCCATAACTTAGCCTTGTCATCAAGTACTAGACTAATTAGTTTAATAGAATTACCATGAGTCATTATACTTATATACATACAATATGCAAGTATAGTGCTTACCATCTATATCCATTGGATAATAAAAGTTAGGAGGATTGTTACCCATTGGACAATAGGTTAGTCTTTCTACCTAGTACAAGGACTTTTAGTTTAAATAGATTCACCATGAGTCATTGTACTTGTATAGATAGATTATATAAGCATAGTACTTCCCATCCATTAACCATTGGATAATAATGGTTAGGAGAACTTTGGTCCATTGGTCAATAAAGACTAGTCAAGCCATAGTACTAGGTTTTATTTAGTTAATTGCATACTAGATATGATATGTACCTATTTACTTAAAGTATTAGATATGTATATGTCATCCTAAGATTCTAAGTCCTAGAATATGGTTTAAAAGTACCACATGTGGCATTTAGACTTATTCTATTAGGAATTTTGACTTAGAAATCTAGGATAAGATCATATAGTACCTTGTCCTTTGTAGTTAGTCATCCATATATTATACATATACTAATCAAGGGAGAAAGAGAGAGAGAGAGGGAAGCCGAGAGAGAGAGAGAGAGATAGGAGAGAGAAGGAGATTAAGGTACACTAGTCTTGGATTTCCTTCTTTCAAATCCTAGAATATATATACTTAAGTACTTGTACTTATGAAAGAAGAGAGCTATGGAGAATATGAGATAGATTTAGGAGTACAAGATTGACTTACAACACAATCTTATACTCTTCCTAGTCAAACACCAACCATTGTCCTTTCATGCTTATGTGTACATAGTGCTAAGAGAGGAGAGAGAGAGAGAGAGAGGCCGAGAGAGTGAGAGAGGGAGAGAGAGAGGCCGGATGAGAGAGGGAGAGAGAGGGAGTGATGTGTGCACTTGTACTCTTCCAAACCTAGTCATAGTCCTTGGCCAATCTTCCCATATCATCTTGTACCACCAAATCTAGGGTTTTCTTACTCTTTCTATCCAATCCAATCTTCTAAGTACTAGACTAGACCAAAACCCCAATAGAATAACCTAGATTTGTCCTAGATTGGAAGGAAAATCTTGTAACCTTTCCACCTATGCACTTATACATTGTACCAGAGAGAGAGAGAGAGAGAGAGAGAGAGAGGCCGGGAGAGAGGGAGAGAGAGATTGTGTGATGTGTGCATGTGTACTCTTGAACCTAGTCATAGTCCTTTGGCCATCATCCTACCTCATCCAAGTACCATCAAATCTAGTCATTTTATGAATCTTTGGACAACAAATGTTAGGGGAAAATTTACCTCTTGGATAATAATCCAACTCTTGGCTATAAATAGCAACCATTCCTTCCCATTTCAACTCACACCTTCATTCTATAACTTTTCTCTCTAGAAAGCTTAGCATTCTTGCTTGTTCTTGGTGTTCTTGCTTGTTCTTGAAGTTCTTCCCAAGTTCTTCAAGAAACTCATCCAAGGCCGCCACTAAACCGCCACTCCACCACCCTATCGATCCAAAAGTTTTAGTAGTATTAGTCAAGATTTAGTTTCGAGAGAAACCTTTCTCTTTCGAAGCTACCGGAAGCCATCCTTAAGAAGTTACTCCGTCCGACCGCCGACGTACCATCTTCCTTCCATAGTCGTCACTACCGCCAAGAAGAACGGTAGACTATTCCATACACTCAAATCCTAAGTATAGATATTCATGTATTTATGTGGATGGATCTTACCCCTAAATTCTAAGTATACGTAGAATTTCAATAAACATATGTTGTTTCGAACTTTTGAAAAGGTAGAATGAATTTTAAAAGATAATGTTCGTAGTTTAACTTTAAGTATTCATATTTTGATCTTCGAATGAATACGAGCATGATTATGTGATTACTTGTTGCTAATAAAGCATAAGTGGTTTACCACTCCAAAGGTGTCCGTCCATGTGGCACTATGCTTTACCTTAGATGATTAAATGTTGAGCATGATGATGTGATAAAGTGAGCATGCTATTTAATATAGAGTTGAATGATCTTGCTAGTTTAGTTTCAAGATTACTACTCCCTCTGTTCCAAATTGAGAGTCCCTTATTCCATTTTGGGATGTTCCAAAATGATTGTCCCTTTCCAAAAATAGAAGTGAAAATTTCATAATTTTTCAAAAGTAACCCTGTTATTTGAATTCAAATGGTACAAAATAGGTAGAATATAGGGGTAATGGTGGAAAGTAGGTATAATGATTGCATGCTCCCTAAAAAAGTTGGAATTCCAAAGAGGGACTCTCATTTAGGAACGGAGGGAGTATGATTACATGAAAAGTCTTGCCGCGGAGTCTATGCATGATGACGAGACACAAAAACCGAGAAGAGTTAGAGACATGACACCTATGGTGTGTTAAAGACAATGTGTGTTTTTGAAAACCGCAATGTGGCCGGACTTGCCCATTGTGTGGTGTGCGTGCGTGCGTAAAATATTTTTTGAAACTACATAATGACTAAGAATGGGAGTCATTATGGGAGTATGGTGTGTTTTGTGTGCCAATGGGAACCCGGCGCGGCGGAACTATTGTGAGGATACTCGAGAACCCGGCGCGGCGGAATCGAGGTTGGGTGTGTGCCAATGGGAACCCGGCGTAGCGGAACCATTGTGAGGATACTCGGGAACCCGGCGCGGCGGAACCGAGGTTGGGTGTGTTAAAAAAAATGTGATTTTCGAAATGATTTTGGAAGTGTTAATAAAGTGGAAAATTGATGACACCGTCTACGATGAGTCGCGTAGGAGAAACACAGAAAGGCATGACACCAACGTTAGAAAGATAGCGAATGTGGATGCGTAATTGCTAGCTACGTTATTGAATGAGCATGTGTAATTGTTTATATGCTTCTTGTTATAAGTTAAGGGTTAGTGGGTATGGTTTATTCTATTGAGCTTTAAAAGCTCACGGTGTTACCTTTGGTGACCCTGACTTATTATATTGGTGGCGACACCGGTATAATGGGTCAGATCTTATAGACGAACAGGGAGAGCAGTACACGTTGGAGGCTTTTGGAGCCGAAGAGCTTACTAGGATGGAGGAAGAAGTGGAGCAATAGATAACCTTAGAGTTTTCCCATCCTTTGTATAATAAAAACACTATAGTAGGAGCCATGTTGTAATAATGAGCTTGACTCTTAGTTTTTTAATTCAATAAAAATGTTTATTTAACGTACCCAAAAATGGGGGCGTTACACTACTTTTATCTACCAAATCAACTCAAAAATCTACAAGGAGAGTGAGGAAGCCCTACATCAAACTTTGAATCAACATCCCCGAGGTCGGCCAAGCCCTAGAACTCCAAACTTCACAATTAACTAAAAACACTCCTTCCAAACTCAAATCAACCGGGTACGAGTTCAAGAACACAATTATAAAGAAATTAAACACATAATCATCACATAGACATGTAGAGAGAGAGGAGAAATCCCTACCTCGAAGATTTGAAGCAAACCCAATCACTCCGAATAAGCCCTAGACCTTCCAAAGCTAAAATCCACCAAATACGCTTTATCGAGCTCCAACCAACGAGATATAAGCTCTATGACACGAATACACGGTGGGGGGGGAGTATAGATCCTTGTGGGTTTCAAGTTATGGGGTGTGATTTCAAGAGAGTGAGTGAGAGAGAGAGAGAGTTAGGCGTGAGAAGAAAGGGGAAACTGATTCTCCTACTGGTATATCACACATATATATACACATATGAATGTACATTCTAACCCCTTAACTATCGTACATAACATCAAGTCCCAAAATTTCCTTGCCATTATACATAGACCCCAAGCCCTTTTTCCCAACATTATCCACATTAAATATCTCAAACACACATTAAAATTTTAAAGTAGAAGCAAAGTATTCCAGGCCTCTACATTTTCCATGTTATTTATTCACTCAGTTTTTGTTTTGTTTCTTTGTTCTGTGTTTTTTTTTGCTTTGGTCATAGGTATTTGCTTACACTGAAGAAATATGTGCGCAATAAAAGCCACCCAGAGGGATCCATTGCGAAAGGTTATTTGACAGAATAATTCACGACCTTTTGCACACGATACTTGCATGATGTGGAGACAAAATTAAGTCGGCCAATACGTAATTATGAGGGTGAACATGGCGGTCGTGCCTTAGGAAATGGGAAGCTGTTCCTTCTTGATAATATTGCATGGGCACAGATGCATAGATATGTACTTACCAATTCAAATTCAGTCGCCCCATTTAGGGAGTTTGTGTCCTAAATCCTTTACTAATATTGAAAAATGAAAAAGGTAACATATGTAATGTGCTAAACTGGTTTTCATCCCTACAGGAAACACATTCAGGTTCTAAAATCTGATAGGCAGCGATTAAGTGAGCATGATCTTATGAGAAAACATAATGAACAATTTCTAGAATGGTTTAGAGACCATGTAAGTCAGATATACACGAGTAGTAATACGTGGACAGATTTCTAGTTTTCTCGCAACATGAATTAACGCTTAATATTTACAATTCCTCCAAGTACCCTTCCACGGGTGAAAGACTGCTTCGCAGTCGATGTCATAGATGATGTTGTGGAGGAAGCCCTTCCCTATATTCTCACCAAGGACCCTTTAGAGGCGTGTTTGGCCCATTATGGCCATGAGGAGTACAACTTAGGGCAAACCATTGCGGAGGTCAACTCAGTGCTCAATTCTGCACCTCCAACATGGCAAGCCAAGTTTGAACCATTACCACTATTGTCACGTGAGCCTGCGCTCCCTTCTATAGAGGCCCCTCTGAAGCTTGAGCTAAAGCCACTCCCGGCCAATCTCAAGTATATCTTTTTAGGGCATGCGGACACTCTTCCAGCGATTATCGTGTCTGACCTTAGTGTCATGCAGGAGAGTTAGCTTGTTGATGTACTTTAGAGTCACAAAGGTGCCTTAGGGTGGTCGGTAGCGGACCTTAAGGGGATAGACCCCTCCGTTTACATGCATCGTATAAATTGTGAGGAAGATGCCAAACCATCTCGAGAGATGCAATAAAGGTTAAATCCCAACATGAAAGAGGTGGTGATGAAGGAGGTGGTGAAACTGTTAGATGCGGGTAACATATACCCCATCTCTGATAGTAAGTGGGTGAGTCCCACGCAGGTGGTGCCTAAGAAGTCAGGCATCACCGTGGTGAAAAATGAGAAGGGTGAGTCTGTCCCCACTCGCATGACCACAGGGTGACGAGTCGAGTGTGCATTGATTACCAAAAGTTGAATTCCATGACTAGGAAGGATCCCTTTCCACTTTCATTTGTGGATCGAATCCTAGAACGGTTGGCGGGCCAGAGTTACTATTGTTTTCTTGATGGCTATTCAGGCTACAATCAAGTGCCCGTCAACCTCGCAGACCAAGAAAAGACCACATTCACGTATTCGTTTGGCACCTTCGCCAATCAGTGGATGCCTTTTGGTTTGTGCAATGCACCTGCGACCTTTCAACGGTGCATGATGGCAATATTTCTCTGGTATGGTGGATAATTTTCTTGAGGTCTTCATGGACGACTTCTCAATTTTTGGGGAGTCTTTCGAGAGTTGTCTCCATAATCTTGAGAGGGTACTTAAGCGCTGTTTGGAGACCAATTTGGTGTTAAGTTGGGAAAAGAGCCATTTTATGGCTCAAGAGGGATTGAGCAAGGTAATGTCGTGTCTAAGAGGGGGATCAAAGTCGAATTCTATCTGAACCATCTGACTTTAATGTCCAACTTGGTGGAGATTGTTTCATAAGTCGAGTGGTGGGTAAAGGATCTAACAGCCCCAGAGGGAGTGATAGCCTATTAGATGATGGCACCACTTCTCAAGATATCGTTGAATCCTACACATATTGTCCTTCAAACAAATAGGGAACCTCAGTCTTTGACAAGGGAGAAAAGTAGTACCCGTGTCTTTCGCGTGAAGAAAGTGGATACGCTTTTGTCTTTGTGGATTATTTTAGGGGGTCTTTGTTATCATTTTTATTATTTTATTATTTTCTTTTTCTTCGCTTTGTGTCTTGTCTTTTAATTTCTTTTATTCTTTATATTTTGTGTTGTGGGACTAACGAACTGCAGGTTCAACATTTCAATTTGGGGGATGACTCCCACCTTTTCTTTTGCCTTGCCTTTTGTTGCTCCTACGTGAGGTGATATCACTCATTTCTTTCTCCGGCTTGTCATTTATTTTTCTATGGTTGAGTCATCACAGAGGACAGTGCCGTTTTAAGTTGGGGGATGGATCGCATTGCTTTTTGTTTACAGTTAAGAGTCCTAAAATCCAACAAATTTTTTTTTTGAAAATTTCAAAAAATACTTATTGGATCCTTTCTACTTTAGACTTGGAAGTTGCGATGTTTACTTGTTGGTTGCTTATGCTGAGAATTTGTGGGATTACTTGAATATTTATGTTGCATGGTAGTTCTTTTTGTTAACTTGGCGATAGGAATTTATCTTGACATACGCTCTTAGCATCTTTGCACTGCACGTTTCTTGGACCTTGACTGCTTGTGAGTTGTGACTTGAGTGCTTTCAATGGCTAGATTAGTGGAAACTTATGCCCATTTGAGCTTTAGTGTCTTACCTTCTTTTGGAGTGGTGTCACATAAACTCTTTGTTTGTCGTAAAAAAAGAAAAGAAAAAAGAAGCAGCTTAATCGTTGTCGATCTCATTATCTTTGTCGTCAAGTGTTGAGACTTAATGCATGGGATTGGAAAGTCACATGGTTGTGTTGCCCCTTGAAGAGGATAGTAGGCCATCTTTGCTATTTGAGCCGGTTTGTGTCTTTCTCGTACACTTGCCCCTTGTTAGCCACTTTGAGGCTTTTACATGAAGCTGTTTTCTTGTTAAACTCCACCATCTATATAGTGTCTTGAGAATGGTGATTGTTCATGTGAGGACTAAACTTTGAGAAGAAGGGAGTGGGTGTAGTTACAAATGATGTGCTTGAATTGTGAGGTGATTTCCCATGGCTAAAAAAAAAAATTCAAAAAAAGAAAGTGAATAAATGGAACTTGAATGATAAAGGGGAAGACACCTATCATTTGTTTGAAGAAAGAAACGTGTGAACTCCATTGTCGAATTGTGTTAAGGGTGAAAAATAAGAGAGATGTGGCAGAGTTGAAAAGAATGATAAGAGGACGCACATTGTTATACTTGCCCTATGTTGTTTTGGCCTATACTCGGACACTTGCTTATGATTTATCCTATAATCTTTGAAGCACTTTTCCTTACCCAACGACATAACTGAATAAAAGTCCTATTTGATCTTAGGGCAATGGGTTGTAGATTGATGGATGGAAACAGTTTTTAATGCTTGACATTCCTTTCATGTGACCGTGTATCTACTTTAAAAAGCTTTCTTTTCATGTCTAAGTGTGCGGGATACTTTGGTTCTTTATTGCATAACTTTCGCCTGCACACATTGAGAGTTTATTGAATGCACCCTGTTACGAGTGTTTTCTTTTGTTGAGTGCATGACACAGTGAGAATTGAAGTCGAGGCTCGATCCGGAGAGAGTTCTTGGTTGTAGTTCACTTGTGGTCGAGGTCTTTTCTCACACGCACTAAGTTTGGGTGTCATGATTTATTTCTATGTTTTGATAGCCTCTAGAACTATTTTCGCATATGCTATATTCTTGGCATTGGCGTATCAATGAGTCACATTGCAGGTTTTTGGGTTCCAAGTAAAGGAATCCGCGGTGTTTTGTGGGTGATCACTGCTAAAAACCCTCACGAAACTTCACTCGTCCTACCGAAGCCACCCAGGGGTTTAAAAGATCTATCCCTTAGTTGCTTTATTTTATTTGTTTTTCCTTTCTTTGCTAGGGACTAGCAAAGTGTAACTTGAGGGATGTGATAGGGGCGTAAATATGCCTATTTACGCCCCCTAACTTAGGCTTGTTATGTCCATTTAGTGTGCTACTTAGGGTTTGATACTTGTTAATTATGTTTCAAGACTCTCTGAGCTGATGGATAACGTTTGGAGCTAAAACACAAAATAATATTTTACTCGGTGTCAACGCGAAACCGGTGCCGCTGAAATTAATGAAGATATAGGACCGAGTGTACACTAGATCAACGAAAGAGGGAAGCACTGGATCAAATTCCTAGCTACAATGCAAATTGGCAGCATAAATACTTGAACGTGGCTTGTGGCCTGAGGAAGTCGGGAATGCAAGTGGGCCCAAGAATAATAAATGGACCAATTGGAATTGGCCTTTGAAAAGGAGAAATCTTTTCAGTGCCGAGCGGGTATATCCCATGTGGTGTCCGCTCGGCACTCTTGAGCCGTCCGATGCACTTTTGGATGGCTAAGATTGAAACCTTCTCTCCCCTCTCACCCCTCCTCTTTCTCTCTCCAAATACGAGCCATCCAAAATCGCATTGAACAGCTCGGATGTGCCGAGCGGACACTACGTGGTACCCGGCACTAAAAATTTTCTCTTTGAAAGAAAAAAAAGAAAAGGTTTACACAGCAAATATATAAGGAGGCAAGGGTTTAGTTTGAGGCACACTTTTTCTAACGCAGAAACTGAGAACGAGAGAAGAGGCATCAGAGCTTCTCAAACGCAGAAACAGAGATCACTGAATGGAGTTTAATCGTACGCGGTGATCCTCCCCTCCATGCACGACTAATCTACTCGGCTAGGGTAACAAGGATGTCTCTCCAAGTAGTGTAGTTGTTAGATTTCTAGGGTTACACATTCAACTTGATTATATGACTTGATCGATTCATAACTTTTTGTGAGAGTTTTTATATTCTTCCAATATTCGAACATGTTTGTATCCATGGTTTCAAGCAATGTCATGCAATGGTTTATAATGTTTTGAGATAGGCTATACGACGTGAGGCGGGTCGTACCGTTGGTTAAATCCAGTGAGACAATCCGTGTCGTATTGAGATAGCCTATACGGAGTACGAATCTCGATTATATTTTTGGGGATTATATATCGATAGGAATTGCTACCCTACGGTAGTCTGGCTGAATGTTGAATATGAACCCTAGGTTTCGGAACAATTGCGTTACAAGGGGAGACTGAATTGGAAACCTTAGTCCCTTCTCTCATTTGTTTCCAAATCCTTTAATCTACTTTCTAGTTTAGTTTTAGTTTACTCAAATCACAATCACAAATCTTTCTGTTTGCTTTTTGAATTAAATTAGAAATTAATTGAAAGTACCGTAACTTAGCTTTTTACTCCTCGCGAACGATCTCGGTCTTAATCGCTATTTTATGGAGTAGTAGTTCACTCCCAGTTTTATAAATTATATTTTTGGTCCACAAACGACAGACCAGCACCCCGTCAAATTTCGGTTGTGTATTTGAATCCATGTCAAGTGACGTGCACCACTGAGACTCAAAATTGCAACATCTCATGCTTTTTGTTCTCATTTCCCGCAATTATGTACATAATACCTTTTTGTTCATGCTTGAGTAGTGTAAATATCTTTCATGCATCATATTGGAGTTGTTTGCATATGTAGAAAATGATACAAGGCATTTTTGTATGATGAAACCACATATGAGTCTCCCTTTTTCTTGTTTTGAACCGTAGTTCGAGTCTCGTTTATTGATCAAACTTAGAAAACCGGTTGTTCGAAGGGTTGGGAAATGTGTTTGGGCCTTTTTCTCTCTCCAAATAGTGGAAGAGAAAAGGATGTATGAAATCTGCCCAGAAGGTACCGGTACCAACCATACTATGGGTATCGGTACCAGTTGATTAGAAGCATATCAACGAAAGAGGGAAGCACTGGATCAAATTCTTAGCTACAATGCAAATTGGCAGCATAAATACTTGAACGTGGCTTGTGGCCTGAGGAAGTCGGGAATGCAAGTGGGCCCAAGAATAATAAATGGACCAATTGGAATTGGCCTTTGAAAAGGAGAAATCTTTCAGTGCTGAGCGGGTATATTCCATGTGGAATTCTTAGCTACAATGCAAATTGGCAGCATAAATACTTGAACGTGGCTTGTGGCCTGAGGAAGTCGGGAATGCAAGTGGGCCCAAGAATAATAAATGGACCAATTGGAATTGGCCTTTGAAAAGGAGAAATCTTTCAGTGCTGAGCGGGTATATTCCATGTGGTGTCCGCTCGGCACTCTTGAGCCGTCCGATGCACTTTTGGATGACTCAGATTGAAACCTTCTTTCCCCTCTCACCCCTCCTCTTTCTCTCTCCTTTTTCTCTCTCCAAATACGAGCCATCCAAAATCGCATCGGACGGCTCGGATGTGTCGAGCGGGCACCACGTGGTACCCGGCACTGAAAATTTTCTCTTTGAAAAGAAAAAAAGAAAAGGGTTACACAGCAAATATATAAGGAGGCAAGGGTTTAGTTGAGGCACACTTTTTCTAACGCAGAAACTGAGAACGAGAGAAGCGGCATCAGAGCTTCTCAAACGTAGAAACAGAGACCACTGAATGGAGTTTAATCTTTGCGCGATGATCCTCCCTTCCATGCACGACTAATCTACTCGGCTAGGGTAACAAGGATGTCTCTCCAAGTAGTGTAGTTGTTAGATTTCTAGGGTTACACATTCAACTTGATTATATGACTTGATCGATTCATAACTTTTTGTGAGAGTTTTTATATTCTTCCAATATTCGAACGTGTTTGTATCCATGGTTTCAAGCAATGTCATGCAATGGTTTATAATGTTTTGAGATAGGCTATACGACGTGAGACGGGTCGTACCGTTGGTTAAATCCAGTGAGACAATCCGTGTCGTATTGAGATAGCCTATACGGAGTACGAATCTCGATTATATTTTTGGGGATTATATATCGATAGGAATTGCTACCCTACGGTAGTCTGGCTGAATGTTGAATATGAACCCTAGGTTTCGGAACAATTGCGTTACAAGGGGAGACTGAATCGGAAACCTTAGTCCCTTCTTTCATTTGTTTCCAAATCCTTTAATCTGCTTTCTAGTTTAGTTTTAGTTTACTCAAATCACAATCACAAATCTTTCTGTTTGTTTTTTGAATTAAATTAGAAATTAATTGAAAGTACCGTAACTTAGCTTTTTACTCCTCGTGAACGATCTCGGTCTTAATCGCTATTTTATGGAGTAGTAGTTCACTCCCAGTTTTATAAATTATATTTTTGGTCCAGAAACTACAGACCAGCACCCCGTCAAATTTCGGTTGTGTATTTGAATCCATGTCAAGTGATGTGCACCACTGAGACTCAAAATTGCAACATCTCATGCTTTTTGTTCGCATTTCCCGCAAT
The DNA here is from genome assembly GCA_018127125.1 of Rhododendron griersonianum. Lineage (NCBI taxonomy): Eukaryota > Viridiplantae > Streptophyta > Magnoliopsida > Ericales > Ericaceae > Rhododendron > Rhododendron griersonianum. The sequence continues at coordinate 34,377,236 of CM030793.1, read as the reverse complement.
TATGTACATAATACCTTTTTGTTCATGCTTGAGTAGTGTAAATATCTTTCATGCATCATATTGGAGTTGTTTGCGTACGTAGAAAATGATACAAGGCATTTTTGTATGATTAAACCTATGAGTCTCCCTTTTTCTTGTTTTGAACCGTAGTCTGAGTCTTGTTTATTGATCAAACTTAGAAAATCGGTTGTTCGAAGGGTTGGGAAATGTGTTGGGGGGGGGGGGGGAAGAAGTGATCAGGGGTTAAAATAGTGGAAGAGAAAAAGATGTATGAAATCTGCCCAGAAGGTACCGGTACCAGCCGTACTATGGGTGTTGAAAGGGTTGGGAAATGTGTTTGGGGGGGAGGGGGGAAGAGAAGTGATCAGGGGTTAAAATAGTGGAAGAGAAAAAGATGTATGAAATCTGCCCAGAAGGTACCGGTACCAACCGTACTATGGGTATCGGTACCAGTTGATTAGAAGCATATAACTAGAGTTTGCTATCGGCATCACCCATAACCCAGGTACTGGTACCATCTTGAAAATTTTTGTTCTTGACACTCTCTCTCTCTCGTCCCACTATATAAACCCAAAAGCCCGATTTTCATCTCCCTCTCCAATATAATACCCCACCAATATTTCTCTTATGGACCTGATTTCATGTGTATCCACAAGGCATGGATGATAGTCAGTTATAGGTTGCAAAAACTATTACAATCAGCTATATTTTGCCATTGTTCCTTTCTCCATTTTCCCTTTTTTACAAACTGAACTTCGCCCACATTGCTTCAATCAGTATGATTTCTCGATACAGCTCTCCTTCCAACCAGAATCCATATGAGTGTCTACACTTTTTTTTTCTTTTTTTCTTTTTTAACTACATTGCCGCTGGTGCACACTTGAGGAAGCAAATTCGTTGATGTCTTGATGATATATGCTCTACACGTGCTAGTAAATTAGTTTTTTAGGCTGATTTTTGTTTAGCGTGACTGTATCTTAACTAATAATAACTAGGAATAGAATTATCAAGTTAGGGAAAGAGCTTATTTGAACACAATTATGCATTCCCCATCGCAAAACCTCATAACCATCTGATGGCATTCATCCTCAAAATTAATGGCCCAAAGGCCTTAGACGTCAACCAGACAGTCCGCATTATGTTAACGAATTGTCTTGCCGGCTAAATCCACCCAACTAGATGCAAGGAGGACTCTGTTTCCAACATAAAAATCCTTTGAATTCTGCATTTAAGAGTGACTAACTTGATCCTTCATGATATAATTCTTTTGTCACATACCCTTTCTTCTACATGTCATAAAGAATCTAGGTGAATCCATGTAGTGAATTTATTCAATATTTTCTTCTCAGACTAATACCCTTAGGCCCCGTTTGATAACCATATTAGCACTTGGGATTGAATTACCAATTCCATGGGACTACTAATACTGTGTTTGGTAACCCAAAATGAGTTGGGATTATTAGTCCTTAGAACTAGCAATGTGGGTATTAGGAGGTATTGAGAAGGGCCTTTCCCACTTGGTATTAACAATCCAATCCTCTCCTTGCTAATGCACAAATACAAAAATAGCCTTCACCAATCTCATCTCCTTACCAATCCTATCCCATGTGAAACAAACATGATATTAATAATCCCATCATCTAATCCCATCTCAAACAAACATACTCATCACCAATCCTTTCTCATTACCAATCTCAATCCTAATCTCATCTCCTTACGAATCCCAACCATCTATCACTGTTATAAAACGGGGCCTTAAAGAAATTTAACTGCACCTCTTCAACCCCCCTCCATCTCGAAAGAAACCAATGTAGGCCTCACTACAAGAAATATCATTTTTTTTCCCGCGTTTTATTCCCAGCATTTGCAAAAACCCCGAGAATGATAAAAAAAAATCACACGCCGGCAGCTGGGAAAAACCCGGAGAAGTTGGGGTTTTAAGAGCATCTCCAATCCAATACTCTATTTGAGAGTATCAAAATACTCTATTTTATTTATAAAGTGATTTTAAAGGAAATTACTATTCCTATTTACTCCAACCACAAACCCTCTATTTTTCCCTCTAAAATAGAGAAGACTTGAGAGGATGGGTTGGAGGAGTTCCATACTCTCAAATGGAGGAATAGAGCATGGTTGGAGATGCTCTACGGATACAAATGCCATTTTAAAAGGTGAATAGTGTTATAGAGGAGATCCTCCATATTTTCTCACATCCTCTAAATATGGAGGATACTCTCAAATGGAGGAATAGAGTATGGGTTGGAGATGCTCTAACACCTCACATCAATCGACACCGTTTCAGGAGCCCCTCCCCCCAAGAAAATTCCCCCGTTTCCCCCCAAACCCAAAATTTCCCAATCCCGCCGATTTCACCTAGCCAAAAGCCCTAGCTCCCTCCTCAGTTCGATTTCAGACGCCTCTCTCCCTCATCAGGTCGATTTCAGATGCCTCTCTCTCTCCTCGACGATTTCTCCACTGCTCTATTCCGTACGCTCTCTCTCTCTCCCGAGATTTCCTCTCACTCTTTCTCTGCTACTGCAGGACATGCGCCGACGTTGGAGTCAGTGAAGAATTTCTCATGCCTCTCTCTCTACTCTATCCCGTACACTCTCTCCCTCTCTCCATCTATTCTGATCGATTTCCTCTCATTCTTTCTCTGCAACTACAGGACGTGCGCCGGCGTCAGAGTCGGAGTTGGCAACAAGAGGCTTACTAAATCAATTTTGTTTCATCGATTCGTTCTGGTATACTCTCTCTCTCTCTCTCGTTTGCATGTATGCGTGTATGTATATGTAGATTTTCGATACTGAAATCCGAATATGTTGATTAGTTTATCTAATTTGTTCCTTTTGGATGATGACACAATGAAATTGTTTAATATTTCTCTATTCTGATACTTGTGCCCTTATGGCTTATGCCCTAATTTTTTTAATTGAGTTAACTTTATATTTTTTTATTGTTTTATCTCCTTTATGAAACGAGAGAGATTTGACCAGTTATTTATAGATTCTTTTCTTAGCATAAGGTTAATTACTTGTTGATGGCCTGGGACTTCGTTATTTCACATGTGCAGATTCCAAGAAAATAATCATGCCACTGAGTTTATTAGCTCAGTAGATTAAAATCAATACAAACACATGACTAAAACGTTTTACTCATTGCAAAGAGCTTTAGCAACAAAATATTTCTTAGTATCGGATTACATCATATTAAGATCATAGCCGTTGGACTAGTAGGTTCCCCCTCGAGATTAGCACTACAAAATTCATTGCTTGTACATGGATGTATGCATTTTTATAGATGGAGTATGATGACAACATAACGTTAGTCTCTATAAAGAAAGAAATCTACGACAGACACCAGCATTTTCTTTTTGAATGTTAACTGCGCTCTTTTTTACTAGCTAGCACAGGTATCACTCGCGTACGTATCCGAAATGTATTCGAAAATTAAAACTTTAGTTTAATTACAGAAGGATACTTATTTGCCGTATTCGATATGTATCGGGGCGTATCGGGTGCGTATCCGTATCCGGTAAGTATCCGATACCTATATGTGACTGGTTTTGGCGTATCCTTGCTTCATTATACACTTATATTACAGATCGTAGCGGTGTGGACCCTACCCCGTAGAGAGACATTTGTTAGAATGGATGAGATTTCGCTTGGATCCAACTGTTGCATTTTCTTGGCTTGGTCAAGAAGTATATATGAGAGTTGGAGATTTTTTCTCTTTTGTGTAGCTGAATGTCTATATATAGCTAGATGTAAACATATGTGCTTTACTCATCGTGTAATATGATCTTTTGTGGGCATGACAAAATCCCATAGCGAGATTTTCTGGCCAAAGTTTGTAGCAGGATATAAAGGATATGTTCTAGTGAAAGATGTGACTTGGATGCTTTTGAGTTCATTTTGGTCTTAATATAGTGTTCCAATACTGTTCTTGATTATCTTATTTTGTTGTTGTTTGATTTTAGGTTTATCGAAGTTAAAGACCGGTGTAGAAACAAGTGGCTAGTTGACGTAATGTGATGTTTGTCTACTATGGTGGTACTTGACCAAAAGCTATGTTCATCTATTATAGTGGATTTTTTGTATTTTGAAAAATATTTGGTTGAATGTAGTAGAGATATTCAAAGACCACAATGGGTTATGGCAAGATCTATTTTGACATTAGTTGTGTTATGAGACATTTGAGAGCTTATATGTTGAATGTGTTTGAGAAGTTTTATGCTGTAGATTGGTTAATTGGATGCAAAAAATGGTGCAATAGGGCAAAAGTTTCTAAATTAATCCAGTTTTTTAGTGGAAAAAATGATACGGATATATAATATATTATCGACGTTTGTGTAAGCTATTTCAAGCATTTATTAATTGCCGGAAAGTCCCTGGCATTTAAAAAACTCCCGGTAAAAGACATTAGCTTTGCTCGCCGACAACTTTTCTCCGTGTTTGTTAAACGCTGGCAAAAATGCCGGGTACTTTTCCCGGTGTTTTAACAAACCCCGGTAAAAGATGCCAACTCCGGCCACCGGAAAACTTTTACCGGCGTTTATTAAACGCCGGGTACTTTCCCTGCGTTTTAACAAACCCCGGTAAAAGATGCCAACTTCGATCACTGGAAAACTTTTAACGGCGTTTATAAAACACATGTTTACAATAGTATTCCCGACGCCGACAATCGCGTCGTTTATCAAAAACATTGAGAAAAACACCGAGAAGGCTTTTACTGCGTTTATTTTACTTTTACCAGCGTTTATAAACGCCGGGAAATCCATTTTTTCTTGTAGTGCCTTAACGTGATTCACTTTAGCTATTATGTCTGTAAGGAAATCGACATAGGCCCTTGAGTTCTATTTGAAAAATCTTTCAAGAGAACATAGTGCAATCCCATCCCATGCACGTAAAAAATCTGTTTCTATGTGTGTATTACTCCCTCCGTCCCTTTATTACAGTCCAGTATTCCATTTTTTGCTGTCCCTTAATAAGTGTCCATTTTGTAAAGTTAGTGGGTAAAAGTTGGTGAATTGTCTATTTTGTCCCTAAAAGTAGATTCCATTTTAAAAAGTTAGTGAGTAAAAGTGTAATGATGATGGGTAAGTAGGGAAAGTGAATGAAAAAGTTGATGTGAAATGTATAATGATGATGTCTTTTTAATAAGTTGGAGTTACAAAGCAGAACATTTAAAAAGGGACGGAGGGAGTACATTTTTTTTTGACATCAAAGAAGAACATCATGTATCCATAGCAAATAACAAGAGAAATACAACTGTGTTATCGCCACGAGATAAAGAACGCCGGCGACGAGCGAAGACTAATAAAGGTCTAAGGAACAGAATATAGAGATACAACCTTAATAGGCATAACCTAAGCTAAATCAGAAACAAAATAAAAACTACAACTAAGTGCATTGAGGACCAGAACTGCAACTGTTAAAACCGAAACGCGCCCATAAAAAGTGACCAAACTGCTGGCCGGATCGCGCTGATTTTAATGGCGGCCAACGTAGATCAGTTAGCCTTTGCGAGAAACCCAAACCACACAAATCAAACATCTCACAGAATCCCTAAGTTGTCGTCTTCATAACCTACAACAAATGATCAAACAAACCCAAAAGAAAACCAGGCATGCATGCACAAAGCTGATCAGATCAGACAGGGGATCGGGGAGAACGAAGAGGGGAAACCAGATCCGATCGAAGAGGGGAGATGAAAGAGGAACAATCGATCAGACATGGGAAGGGGAGATCGGAGGAGGGAGCCGATCGGCCGTGAACAAAAGAAAGGGGGGGAAATCCCTGATGCTCATCGGGGAGGGGCAATCGGAGATGGAGAGACGAGCAAACAGGGGAGAAGAAGAGACATGCATGCATATCCGGCCACAGGGGGTGTCCGCAACAGCTGTGATGACGGACATACACAACACTAGAGCATGCTTGAAACCCCAGAACGACCACGTTGAGGAGACGAAGCACAACGGCGGCAGAGCTTAACTGGAACAACTAGCTACATGCAGAGAGAGAGAGAGATGCCCCCCAAACGGGATCCAGTTGCTGTGTAGTTTTTAGTACCATACCATACCAGGTGGCAATCATAACAGATGTTGATTGCACTATTAAATTTTTCATTGCCACAACGTCAACCGTTAATGTTCATGCAATCCCATAAGTTCTTAAAGAGTTTTAATTTTGTTTCTGCTTCTATTCTTCAGATGTGATTGATTGATTTTCAAGACCATAAGAGCCTCGATCGAGTTGTTGGGTCATAAGTCCATATTATTGGTTTAGGTTGATTGGGTGAGCATATCACGCATGCACAAAGCTATCTCTCCAACATCTTCATGAGCAAAGCTCTCGCTCAACTCCTGACGTATTCTGTAGGACCAAAGTTCATTGTCCAATAGGTTGGGGGCCGTTGTTAGGGACTAGATTTTCATCACTCTGTTACTATCATAGTATCATCATCGGCAATAAGTTATCTTTCCTTTGGGTTTTTGAATGTTCTTTGGTGGTTCTGCATGTTCCTAATGTCGCACTTCGGATGAAGTACATATGTAATTGTACAAAGACTTTTTGGAGGGTGATGAAGAGAAAACTTCAAGAAAGATTAAGGGTGATGGAGACAAGTGCTCTTTTGAAAAACACAACCATTGTGGGTTACCTTAATGGTTTTGACTCTATTTTGATGTGTTTTTTTATGTCACATCATTAGATTTTGTTTCAATGACGGTTCGACAATATTTCTAAGTGTTCAAAGTGATTTTCATGTTAGCGTGGTTTGGATCATCGTATTTTTAGACCCTTGGATTTGTAAAAATGAAGGGTTGAGATGGGAGGAAAATGAATATTCCTTGGGGTACTGTTTGAGATACTCCCCTGTATTGTTATACCTGATGGGAGCATTGTTCAATTAAACTGTATTGTTAGTAATGGTTTTTGACGGATTTTGGCAATAAGTGTCTTCAGGCACGAGCACAATCACTAGTCCAACAATATAGATGAACATCTATTTGACCAAAAAGCAATTGGAAGGTAAAGGCCATTCGCGATCTTATGATTTTGGGAAACAAAAGGAAAATAAAAGAGGAGAAAAAATGAAAAGAAGAGAAACTTAAAATTACGCATTACTCTGCCAAAATATCATCTTCAACTTTCTTGTCACCAAACCACCATTGTGGCGTAATTTGATCTTTGGATCTACCTTTAATGACAATGACTGCCTTTGGACCTCCAAAAAAACCACCATTGTCACGCATCCTTTCCATTGCGTTCAATCAAAAGTCTATTCTGCCAAATCAAAATCAATTACAGAGAACTCTTAAAGATTGAAGTTGGTAAAACACATCCCGGGAATCAATTTCTATCCCCAAAAAGAGGAATGCTGACAAACCAATATATCGATTTCATCTGTTACTGTTCAAAAAAAGATTTCATCCGTTATTACGCGAAAAAAAAGGGTGATTCTAGACAAACTGGTATTTCCACAAGCAACTTAGAATATTCAATCAATAATCCTTCGGGGGGCGGTTAACTTTTGCACCATCGCATACTAGCATTGCGAATACAATCACTGAGAGACATAATCAAAGCCTAACAGAGACCATAATCAACATATCACCGCCACTTTAGTTATATCTAAAAACTGCTACTGGAATTTACGAGAAGAAAATAAATAACATGGCCTGCAAATTTCCATCAGTGAATTTTTGGATGTATTAATGTACTTGAGTATTGAAAGTTGAAATGAAAGCTATAGACACCCGAATGACGCTTTCACTTTCAAACATGTTTCTTTACACCTTACAGATAAATCAAGCACTCTGAAATAGAGTGAACAATTAAATTTAGTTGCATGCCATCTTATTGAAAACCATATTCTCATCCTCAAATGTTGTTACTTATATGGATGCTATATAAATCTGAAAAACTTCCAACTGTTTTAGACTTGCCTGTTGCTGCTTTTTAGGAGAACGAGATAAACAGGATCTTGAGATAAGAGATGGAATAGCTGTCGGACAATATAGGTGCATGTTGTGATGCTGAAAAAAGTAATTTGAAAATGATCAGTACTAACGGAGCCTAAACTCAAAACCATTGCAAGGAATACTATGTGATGCTGTGTAGAGACGGGAGGTACCCAAAATTCCTAGTCCAGTTAGAAAACAACTAAATAATGATCTCTCTCTTTGCTTGTGCACGTTAGGAATGTACGCCAGATTTCCTTTTTAAGATACTACGTAGTATATCTTTAGCCAACTACTGTGTGTCCTACAAAAGAGGACTCTAGAAGCTCTCATTTCATGAGTCATATGACTATGGACCAACGGTTTAGCAATAGCAAGAGGACTCATTGTCATTGCAGATGAAGTCAGAGCTTGTGTGTGTTCTTGGAGGAAGATCAAGCCCAATGATGAGAATAGGCTGCTGGACAGGAGATGAAATGTGAATCCCAGTATTCTGGCTTCGAGTTAGTCTTGCCTAGAAGTTGTGTCTTGTTGCTGTCATGGATAGCTGGGTGTTTCTTGTAGCATTGTTTGCTTTTTTACTTTGCTTTGGCCTAGATTGGCCTGATTGCTTGTAAAGGCTATGCCTTATGTTTGGATTTGTTTGCATGCTATGAAATGGTTAAGTTACCAAAATAAATAAATAAATATGGGATCATAGCAAAACCATGAGAGGAGGATTACCTGCCGAAGCATATCAATAAAACAATCCAAATGAAAGCATTCAACCAACTTGATTCTTTGTACGCCACCCAAACCTGAAAAAGCATGCAAAAGCAACAAAATAACGTATAAAAATAAATAAATTCAGACACGTCTCAGGAGGATAAAGGAGAGGACAAATACACCTCTCGCTGGCTCCTCATAAAGGTCGAATATATCCAAAAAAAAAAAAACATGAATACTTGAATCTAATGCTACAGATTTACAGAGATTGAACATAGGTTTTTCTTTTTGTGTTGACTTCATGAATCTTCCGATGTCATGGCACATGGATGCAATTGGTCATCAAAGTATCTATGCAACACAATATGTTCAACAAATGTACTGCACTGATTTAGATAAACTTGCAAAGATATTTCTAAGAGAACTTATTGCTGTCCTGCTTCTTGGAAATACTTACAAAAAGCAGGGCAAAGGCCATATCAAACTAACAGCCTATCCTCGGAAACTAAGACCATTCGAAATTTATTTAAGAAAGTCATTTCGATTTCATTGCAGTTGTCTTCTTGTTGATTCCGCTTCAGATTAAAAAAAGTCAATAATAGGTTAATTTTAAAGTAGCAATAGAGCTGGAAGGATGAAGTAATCGTGAATTGAGACCTACCGATAGAGCCACCACATTGATATAGAAATCAATAAGTGTTGCCGTCATCCACCTGCAAACATAGTACTCTGAGATTCACATGGTTCATAAGCAGAAAGCACATCTAGAATTTGAAGGCATCTAGCACGTGCATAGAAATGTGGATGCCTAAGCTTCTAGCCTCATTTCTTGTGAAATTGGCAAAAGCAATTGAAAGGGACGCATCAAACATATAAGTGGACCTTTCAGTATAAGTGGACCTTTCAGTATATGAAAAAGGAAAGAGAGCAAGAGAGATGCTTTCAGTTAGATTAAGAAGTCGGATAAGTGGCCACTATAGCCTAAAGGGGTCAACATAAGATCCCACCGGGTAACTTAGGTGGCTCAATCATTTTCTAGCAAAGTGCAGACATGCAAGAAGAGAGATCTGAGAGAGAAATGTGATTCAATTTTCCAAAATAGTCTGTCCGCTATCGTTTTGCAGCTTTTGCTTTCTATTGTGCGCTCAAGTTGTAAAAAATACAGAAAACTTTATTGATGTTTTGAAACTTGTAACAGGAAGAATGTTTCAAAACCTACTTTAGGCAACAATCAAAAAGATGTTTCTGAGTTGTCAAAAATGAAACCTACTGCTGCTAGAAACTGAATACGACCTGAAGACGGAGAATTGTTTTGTTCCCAAAATCAGGATCTGAAATCTACATTTTTGCAAAATGGTGTTTGCAAATAGCAGCTAAATAAGGACTGCAGACAGGAAAAACTTACACCCCATTGAACGAAGGATCAGGACATGTTTACTTGGACCTTTAACAGTAGGTTGGTTCTTCATAAAATCCACTTACCAGGCCATGACTCAGAATGATGATAAACACAACTGGACCTGTTTGCACAAAATCTTAAGGGGTTCTGGTAACATAAACTTCCACGGCTCATAAGGGGTTTGTATGGGCCTGTTTGCATGGTAAGGTTTTTGTTTTTTATTTGGCACGTGAATGGGTATGAGTATGGGTACGTCAATACAGCAAAACCCGAAAAATGTAAGGGACAGGTAGGGCTAGGGAACGATTATAACAAATGTATTTTCAAAATTTAGAGCAATGTATTACACGTAATAATTACAAGTCAAATAAAAGAAATAGCCACTTGGGTCAATAATAGGTTAACGCCAAACTGAAGGGGCAAATTATGGTTTAACTCCATTATACTGGAGAACCTATAGGCCAAAATTGTTATAATACTGAAGAACCTATAGACCAAAATTGTTTTTATACATTTCTAAGCATAGGAAAAAGAAGTCTTATCAACTTAGTTTCATATTTGTGTTGGGTACGGCTTGATATATAGTGGGGTACTTCTGGGGTACGACAAAAGTCAAAGAGAAAATATTTCGGTTCGTGTTTTGTGTACCCGGTATGGATTTAGAAGTACCATAGAAAGTACCGGTATAGTGGTACCCAGTACGTTATGGGTACGAGCACGCCGGGGTTTTAGAAGTACCCATGCTTCATAGACACTGATGCTACAAGCCCTAGATGTCGTGTTGATATGGAGAATGTAACCCACCTACTTAGCAATTTGCTCTGGGAACCAGATCATATGGTCTACCTTTTCCTGGTTGCAGGTTCCAAGGCTGTATCAGTATGAGGATCACGTTCATTGGCTGAGTGAGTACTTAAATCACCTTCTCCCATTACATAACCTACTTTTGCTGTTGTTGTTTGGTCTATAAGGAAAACTACACGTAGTAAGGTCTTTGAGAATCTAGACCATGATATACTTAAATACCAAAAGCATACATGAATATGTTGAAGAAATAGTGGAAGCTTGTCATTCTAACAAACAATCCAACAGTAGATGATAGAGGCAGATGGGTAGCTAGCTTCTATGGTAGAACTCTGCACTGCTCAAGCATGGAGGCGTAGCTCCGGGCACTGATGAAGGGGCTGGAATACAGTGTGGCTCAAGACTTGAAGGATGTGGAAGCCAAAACCGATTCAGAGGTGGCTGTGCAGTATGGAGTATAAGAGAAGGAACCCCAACCAACTCACGCCACAGAAATCTTATTGAGGACAGTAGAGCTCTACTAATCAAGAGTTTCTTCACCATCATGCATACCCTCAAGGAAGGTAACAAGGTTGCTTATCCTCTGGCAAATATGGGGGTCGATCAATAAGTCAATATGTTGTCCATTATGATTGCTCCATAGTAAACTGAGAGGGTGCTAGAGGCGGATATGGCAATAGTGGGACATGTAAGGCCCACTCTCTCCCTCCCTCTCTCTCTCCTTGCTAAGGTTTTTCAGAGCAAATTTTGAGGCGGCGACGGGGAGGAAAGCAGATCTGACAGCTCACCCCCTCCCCCAGTGAGGTTCTACTCTTCTTCTGTGAGAAGCTTTTCCCTAATTATTTTGCTTCTTTCATTTTGATCTGTATTGCAGGGTGTTAATAGAGCATGATGCCCGCGTCTAAGTGAAGGCATCGTAACTCAGTCTATTCTTTTAATTGCGTTATTATGTGAATTAGATTGGCTGTATAGGCTTTGGCCATCGTCTTTTTATGGAATCCTGTAAGTGCCATTGGGCTACTCTGACTAAAATTTATCGACGTTAAAACAAAAGAATATGAAGGGCCCTGAGATTGGTAATAGCTTACGTAGGCAAACTCTTAGGTTGTTTTTTCTTCTTTTACTTCCGTGTTACGAGAAACATTATAACCAAACCAATCCGAGCCTTATGTCCCAATCACTTGGGATCGGCTACATGAATCCGTTTTCTCCATTGAGCTCTGTCGAGGGCCCCTTGTTCGCACAAACCTATTATACTCAAATCTTTGCGCACCACAGTATCTAATGTCAATTTAGGTCTACCTCTCCCCGTAGCATTGCTACCCAAAACTATCCTATCCGCTCTCTTTACTATTGTATCTCCTGGTCTACGGTAGACATGCCCAAACCACCTTAGTCTATTCTCCCTCAACTTCTCTTCTATAGGTGCTACACCTACTATCTCACGAACCGTTTCATTTCTAACCCTATCTCGCCTAGTCTTGCCACACATCCACCTCAACATTCTCATTTCCGCTACACTCATCTTGTTCACCTGTTGTCTCTTAATAGGCCAACACTCTGTCCCATAAAGCATCGCTGGTCTGATGGTAGTTCCATAGAATTTTTCCTTCAATTTTGTGGGTACCCTCTTGTCACAAAGTACACCAGTAGCGCGCGCTCCTCCACTTGAGCCACCCCACTTGGATCTATGGGTCACATCATCAGCAATCTCTCCATCATTACTAATAATTGAGCCTAAGTACTTAAAATGATCACTCTTAGGTATCTCCTGGTCTTGGATCATCACTCTTTCTTCGAGCGCACTGCTGGTGCCACTAAACTTGCACACCATATACTCAGTTTTACTCCTACTTATTCGAAAACCCTTTGACTCCAATGCTTCCCTCCAAATTTCTAGTTTTGTACTAACACCTCTAGCGGTTTCATCTACGAGGACAATGTCATCTGCAAACATCATACACCAAGGGATATCCTCTTGAAATAGTCTGGTCAATTCATCCATAACTAAGGCAAAGAGGTACGGGCTCAAGGCTGACCCTTGATGCAATCCGACAGTGATTGGAAATTCACTCGTTTCCCCTACTGGTGATCGAATGGTAGTGACGGCACCATCATACATGTCTCTAATCACCTCGATATGCCCTTTGGTCACTCCCTTTCTCTCCAAAACCCACCAAATGATGTCCCTAGGCACCCTATCATATGCCTTTTCTAAGTCTATGAAAACCATACGAAGATCATTCTTCTTTGCTCTGTACTTTTCTACCATTCTCCTTAATAGGTAGATAGCTTCCATGGTTGATCTCCCAGGCATGAACCCAAACTGTTTCTCTGACACCCTAGTCACCATCCTCAGGCGATGCTCAATAACTCTCTCCCACAACTTCATCGTGTGACTCATCAATTTAATATCTCTATAGTTGTTGCAGCTTTGAATATCCCCTTTATTCTTATAGATAGGTACTAGCGTGCTCCTTCTCCATTCGTCGGACATCTTCCTAGTCATAATAATCTTGTTAAACAATTTCGTCAACCAAGTCACCCCCAGGTCACCTAGACTTTTCCACACTTCAATAGGTATACCATCTGGTCTTAAGGCCTTACCCGGTTTCATCATTTTCAAAGCTTTAACCACTTCGAACTTTTGTATTCTCCGATAGAATTCATATTCTATGTTCTCACCAAATACATACACTTCCTCCCCACCAAAGCCTCCTTCATGTTTCTCATTTAACAACTTCTCGAAATACGACTTCCATCTATCCCTGATCGCCTCGTCTTTTACCAACACCTCCGAATCAATATCTTTTATACACTTAACTTGAGAAACGTCTCTAGTTCTCCTTTCTCACGACTTAAATAATCTTTTCTCCATCTTTACTATCGAGTCTATTGTAGAAATTCTCAACGGCTTTCAACTTAGCCTCCCTAACGGCTTTCTTAGCCTTCCTTGCTAGCTTGCTTTTCTAGTGGCTATTGATCATCATGATTGACACCTTAAAACTAATTGATTGAAACAGACCAGATATCTCAACTATGTGACTTTTATGCATACTTCCTCACAGTAGAGGGAATGAATTGCAGGTTCCAAGGATTCCAAGGGTCATATTTATTACAACTATTACACAGTTCAATAGGACCATCCATTTCCACCTCAATATAGAGGATGAGTATCATCAAAGAAAAAGGGGAGAGGGAAGCAATATGCAAGACTTTTAGCAATATCACCATTTTAACTACAATTTTATCTTCCAAAAACAGATAGAACTTGAAAACTAAACTGGGCCCCCTCCTGTCACCCTGCAATAACTCATGTCTTCGGAATGCTCATCCCTAACTCTAACATCACTACCAGGTTTTTAATTTTATTATGGACAGTACGTGTTAATAATATTCATACTTTTCATACTACTAACATAAAAATAAACTTCAAATACAGCAGATTTACAGAAAAAACTGGAACGAGGAAACAGGACAAGAGTCTAGCGACCTCTTCATTACTGGATCTAGAGTCAGAGGAATAATAACTTACGGTGTGAAGAGCTCTCCGCGAAATGGAGAGCCATCTGTCAATAGAGTGTAAACTAAAGTTGCCAGCATCAAACAACCCAAAGCACTGAAGGAATTTTTTGTAGTTACAACAGAAAACCTCCTCTTGTCTTCCACTCCATCCCTAATTTATAAAAGTTCTCAATACATCAGCAGATCTCATCATTTAAGAATTAGTGGCAGAAGAGAAAAACAATGACATTGCCCTGATCTATGGGAATCACCAATATTCATTGTAGAAGCCCCTGGACATTTTCATCACATAAGCAAACACTCTTCAAGGAGATCAGTTAACATGCTAGCAAAATTTGCAAACTACTACAATTTTGCCTTGCAGTGGTTAGGTACATGGGGAACAATCAACAACCTAATGATTATGTTACAACTCATGTACAAAGTAAGAAGAACCTTTTGACTTCAAAGAACAAAGAAAAGATGCAACTTTGCAGATTCTACGTTCCATCTGAAAGTACGTTCATGAATCATACCAATAGTTAGAACTTAGAACTGATGCACATAATGAAAAGAAAAAAAGTTCAGTGTCAGTATGTACATATATAAATGTTCTCTCACATTCTTAATCCATAGTTTTGAGAATTGCCTGGGGATTACTTAATGAAATTATGGCAGCAAAAGAATCGAAAATGTGATTAACTTCAGAACTATAACGACCGTGTTTCCATGCTTTTATTCTCTGAGAACATGGATAAATCCTTCATACCAATCAAGCCAGACCTGATGATAACCTAGATGGATTCACGTTGATAAGGAAGTGAAATGTAGCATACCCCGGGCTCTAGGATGTGAGATAATATAGTACACTTACACAGACAACATCACAACACTGCAGGAATTTATTGGGATACTTCTATATGTGAGTGTATATGATTAACAATAAGACTTCAAAACAACTACGGTTGTTGAAACACATTGAAGAAAGTATTTTCCCCTGTTTCGACCTTTTGCCGAAACTCTACTCCAAATTTTTTATTTTTTGAAGACCTAATCCAAGATTTTAATCCATCATGTTAAAATCTAAGAAAGACATCAAGAAACTAAGTGGGGTAAAATGTCCAGATAACTAAATTCACTGATTTGGACCAAAAGTGCATTTCAAAACAGAAATTACAAAAGTGTAGTGTTTTTTTTGGTAACCGTGGTTTGGCAACAACAGCAGGACAATACGTCCTCACAGGTAATTATATCTTGTTTCTCCTGCTCCACTCAAATGAAGTAAATAACTCCCCAAAAAAGATAACAAACAAAAGGTTTACATTCAAATGTTCAGATCATGAAAGAAAGGTGAAGACAAAATCAGCAGCTAAATTCACTCTTTGCATCTAGTTCAGAAGGCAATGATGTGGGAATGAATCGATTCATAGATTGTACAGTAATTATTTTTATTGGAGAATTAAATCAAAGGTCCCGTACTTACTTGGTAGGATATCGCAATAAGACATAATGTATTGGATCTTCCAAAGCATCATGAATCGACAACTTGAGGAATTGCAAAACAATGTAGAAACATGTTGTAATGCTGTAAAAGAAAAGCAGACACAAAAACAAGACAACTATACATCAATTCTGTAATATATGTCCAGATTTTAGTATGCAAGACATCTACAGGAGTATAAAGTATATGATGGGCAACAATGGTGCACGTCGTTTAGTCTCTCTAAAACGAAATAACAATCAAAATGCAGAAATTGTGGACAACTTGGCGCAGCATCCTTTGCTTCGAAGCTCAAAGTTGAAGAACTTGACTAAACTTCAAGGTACTCAGAACAAAAACCCATAAGCAATGACAAGGAAAAATGGTTAGTTCAAAAACTGAGCAGCTAACTCTTCCCCCACAAAGGAAATTCAAAAGCTAATTAAATTCAAAGACCAAAAAAGAATCAAGATTTACATCAAAACTGCCACATATTACCCAATAGGAACCACCGGCAATTTGAACATTATCCCCAATTTGTTGCCATTTTCACCAAGAAAAACTATGGCAAGACAGCGGCTAATATTCCCCTCATCCAATCTAGGAACAGAATCCACTAACAGAAGAAAAGTAGCAATAGGACCAATTTATGTGGGGTACAACAAGAGTGAAAATGCCTCCAACTATCCAGCAAATCAAGACCTACTAAATCTATTTAAGCATTTTGAAGGAAATTTCATATAAAATGACCCGCATTAAAGCAATAAGTTCAAGAATGAATTGTTGTTGCCACCTCTTATAACCCAATTAGAGAACTCGCCATACAAAAGCAATTACCCACTTCTTGGGCAAAGAAGATGTCGGACCCATGACTTCCTGGCTCTGATACCACTTGTTGGACCACTTATCCACCATCTCTCCTAAAACCAATTAGTGTTAGGGAGGGCTTCAATTAAATCTTTCATAGCATTCGACATTGCACCCGCAATTCTGTTAGCGGTCGCAGGGAGTGACACTGTGTAACCAAACCCATGGGGGGCATTCCGGGCCCAACAGAAGAAAAGCAAGAAAGTAATAGTAGTAAACAAAAATAGCATGGTTATTAGTGATTAAAAAAAAAAAGTAGGGGCAGAAAGGATAAAAAAAAAAAGGACTCAAACTGTGTCCATCCTAATTAAACAAAATATGAAGTAAAAAGGGAAATAAGATTGTGTTTGTCCTAATTCAACAAAATATGAAGCAAAAAGGGAATAAGATGAGGATAGTTGATATCTGCGTGAAAGATAAAAGCAAAATAAGAGGAAAGGAACTTGCAAAAGTTGTTTCTGTCAATTGACATTCGTCGATGCAGTCAAACAAATTTGAAACAATACAAGGTCAAGATATATTTTTTAGATACAACTGGAGCAGCCCTCTCCGCAGCCAACATCTAACTTCTTGTGACATCCCCAGATTCTCAGATCTTCAATTTGAAACTGGAAAGTAAAAAACTAACAGAAAGAAGCATACCTTCCAAAACATACCAGCAGAACTATCCAAAGTGATGCACTGATCCAGTTTGATTCCTTGTAACACACCCAAGCCTAGAATGATGATCAGTAGACAGTACATGAGATACAAGTTATTTGGACAAGAAAGATAAAAAAAGTGTGAATCTCTATACAGACCCTATAGCCATGTCACTGGTAAAAACTTTAATCCAATGTTTTGCATATCTCTGGAGGATTTCAGACTATGACCAAAACAAAATTCCACAAGAAATCACAAGAAGCTGACAATAACGAGAAAAAACAGGTAATGCATCCATAGTTATTTAGCAGCAATACAAAAAATGCAGTTCATACCCCTAATGCCACGACATTAATGTAGAAATCAATTAAGGTCGCCAACATCCACCTGCAACAAAATTCCAGATAGCGAAATTTATCAAATAATATTAACCAAGAATAAGCTGTTTGTAAGTCATCAAAGTCAAGAGGAAAGTATGATAGTGAAATCATGTTTCCTCAAATTATAACTCTCAACAAGAAAACAAAATGGAAGTGTATCAAATGCCACGACAACAGTTATAAGTGGCGGGGACACTTCAATTTGAGAAGCTTCAGACACAAGTGAGGTATACTCAAATTTGAGTCCAACTTTTTAATTTTATGGCTTTAGTTGGATGCGTTACAGACACACTCCCAGCTGAGGACACGTTGAAACATTCGTGAGATTAGAATACGATTTTACAAAGTTTGGGGAAGGTCAAAAATTCCATACATGCTTAGGTATTGAATATCTATATGATGATAGTTATTTTTATGTTTTATTATTTGTGTTGATCCCTAGTTTAATTAGTATTTTGATAACAAAATATTGTTTTTCTCAACCTATGAACCTACAATGATATTATTCATAGGAACGTACACAGATACGGACACGTAACACGGCAATTTTAAATTAAGGGGAACATGGATACGGTGGGGGATATGGCAAAAGTAAATTATTAAAAATCATGGACAGAATTACTTAATTTTTGGTCCGAACACTGCAAAGCTTCTCGTACTAGATCAACAATATGAGACGGAGGAAGTATATTTTTGTATAGTTAACCTACACCCAACAAGAGCTTGCAAAATGCACGGTCATCGAAAGTGAAGTTATCTTAGCACAAAGAAAACAAACATTGCTTTTACATTATTAAGAGGCAACTCATATAAAAACAAACAAAGAAGCAGAAGTGACAAGTTTGTCATAAATTTTAACCCTTAGAAAAAAAATTACACGATGAAGTGACACGACGTCGTGTCTCAGCATGTGCTCACTTAAGACATGCATGTGTCCCCTGCGTATCCCCTTTTAAATTTTATTCTAAATCATTGGACATGCCACTTTGCATGTCCCATATGTATCCCGAGTGTTCTGGTCGTGTCCCCTATAAAATTATGTTATAATTAATTGGACACGCCACTTGGCTTGTCCCATACATACCCCGAGTGTTAGCGGGGGGTCCAACACAGAAATGACGACCACTTAGGTGCTTCATAGGTCCCAAACTAGTCAAGGTCTAGTTTTGGAAAAAATGACGAGTACGTATTGTGTCCATCAATTTCCATAAGCATAAATGTAAGACGAGCAAAAAAGTTAATTGAGGTAGTAATCCAAGAAAAACAAAAGAATGCTACCCATCTATGTAGGATGGATACGGACACGGGCATGCTCGGAGACATAGACATTAGACACAGATACAGAACACCAATTCTCAAAATATGGGGACACTGACAGGGCGAGAGACACTAACATTTTTCTAAAATACAATTTTGCCTAGTTATGCATATAGCCACTAAAATATAGGTTAGGACTCCTACTGAATGTAATATCGACCAAGGGTTACACTTTTGCCTCAATAGTTTTGAAGTTATAAAGATTTTATCCAAAAAAAGATTTTAAAATAAAAAATCACCTTGCCGCGTCACCAAATAAAAATTTGACACACCAAGGGGTGCATCCCATGTTGCGAAAAATACAATGTAACCGGAGAATCCAGAGAACAAATTCCATTACATGATAATCTAAACTGAAATTACAGAAATGAAATGATCGATAACAACTGATACAGAAATGCGAACCGAATCCTGTGTTTCACACAGTATCCCTAAAACAGATTTGCCGACTACCGAAGGGTGTTGATGTTGAACCGGTATCTGTCTCCCATGATAATCAGGCTAGAACCACAACTCACGGAACACCACCGTGAGCAAGCTTGGCAGACTGGCTCAGTGTCTGCCCCTCTCTCACTTAAGAACAATATCAGAGTTTGCTATGAGGATTTTGTGGAACTTGTGTAGCAATCTGAAATAAGACTGCCCAATATATAGCCAGAAATAGACCCTTGAGCTGCTGCAATCGTGGGATGAAAAGCAGCAATGAATAGGGGAAAACCTCCATCCATGAATAAGGGAAATTGTTGAGGCTCGGGAAAGCCAAAAGCCTTGGAAGGCCAATGGTATCCCAAGTTCATTCACAATTTTCCAACATCCCATATGTGTACCCAGTGTGTTACGTGTCTTTTAAGTGTCAAAGACGGAGACAACGATCTCTAGTAGGTGTCGGTGCTTCATACCTACCCATTTTTCTCAAATACAACAAGCAAACGCATAAATGGTTTTAGGAAAAATCAAGGTATGTTACGAAGTTTGTAACAATACCTAGGGATTGCTTTTTAGCCCAACAAACCACAATCTCTCATGATCTCATCACAATGACGATGAACCAATCCACTTTGATTGTTTGAGATTATATAGGAAACTTTTCAGTCTGACATTTTGGCACCTTTATCACCATCCTAAGCCAAAAAATGGAATGCACGCCCAATACAACTAAAACCATGTGGATGAATTTGGATATTTCCTTTAGCCTCTGGTTAGATGTGGATTTCAAAAGACAGAATCCACATTATCATCAGAATGAAAATAACTCAAAAAATAATTTGTGATAGCCTACATATGGATTTAGTTAGGGAGCTTTAACAGGATGGATTTAAAAAAACTATTGACTAGGTTTTTCTTTCTAAATTATTCTCTAAAGGACCCAACAAAATACATCTCTCTCTTTTCTTTTTTTTTTGATAAGTATACAACAAAATACATCTCCCCTACCTCTAATCCATGTTCAACTCTAGTTCCCAAAGCCATACATCCTCTGTCGAAATTGAACAGTCTAAATGAAGCCTTGATTGATTTGTTAAACGAAAATGCTAAGGGCACCGACGGGTGTGTGCACCATCGCGGTGCACAGACCGGCATGCAAGGTCCACTCCGGGTCCCGCACTTATGATCCGAGCCATTCAATAATTTTTTTTTTTTAAAAACCGAGTGGACCTATGAAAAATCAGCTTAATTTGATATGTGTAAGCGCTCGATTCAATCTTCCAATTTTTCATTGAGATTTAGGATCCTATAATCTAAATGAAAAATTGAAAGATTAGATCGAGCACCTACACATATCTAAATTAAGCTGATTTTTCTAGGGCCCACCCAGGTTTTTTTTAATAAATTATTTAGGGCCCACTCGGTTTCTTTTTAATTATTGATTCGTGCAGGACCCAGGGTGGGCCCCGGGTGTGCACCATCAGTGGCCCGTAGTCGGGTTGTGGGAGGTTGTGTAAGTTGTTGTGTGAGTTGTTGGTTGTTAAATTCCATGGATAACAACAATTGTTGTTGTAGTTGTGATTTTTGTTCCATTTTTTTGACGTTTCACCTTTTAATTCAGTGTAATTAATAATTATCAATATCCTTCTTCCTCTTACCGATTACCCTTAATACCCAAGTGGGATAATTGCTAATCATACAAATTTTGTTGGTATGATCATACCAATTCAGTGTAATCATCACGTATCTGTGTTCAATATTAACAGAGAAATCGATACTCCATGTACTTACGCTAGTATATGTGTAATTAGAGAGAGAGAGAGCGTACGGAGTGAGAAGGTCTTTACGGAAAGGAAAGCCGTCGACGGAGAGAGTGTTAATGAGAGTGGCTAACATCACGCATCCCAATACGCAGAATAAGATTCTCAAGCCAATTGCCAGTGACATTGCCATTTGCCACTGCTCTGTGTGTGTGTGTGTGTGTTTTGGGGGAGGTGAGAGAGAGAGAGAGAGAGCATGGAGTGGTGTGGGGGACGCAGAATATGAGAAGGCCATGAGTCCACGTTTTCGTGATTAGTGGAGTATTTTTCAATTCAACAAGCGCCACGGGAAAAATCCTCGGGATTAGGACGATATGTATCATGCATGTTGTGTTACATAGGGGTGGGCATGGCTGACACCAAAAACAAAATAAATTCATATAATTGAGCTAAAAATAAATATTTTTATGAGTAATTTTATATATTGGACATTAGTTTGATGAACTGTCAACTAAATAAATAAAAATTTAGTGAAAAGTAGTATTTTTTGACATGACAACACAATTCGAAATAACACGACATGAACATGACACGAAAGATTTGATGAGTTGAAAAATATTGTGGGATTTCATAAATAAGATTTTGATACATAACTCAAAAATAACATGAAATTACCTATTGCCCACCCCTAATTGCGTACAAGGTATGATTTTACGTAGGTTATGCAGTCAACTCAATTACCAGCTTTGTGGTCCTTCTTAATCAGTGAATCTCAATCGTTTTCATTCCCATTATGCCCTGTTCATATCCTCACAACTGAAACCCAATAACTCCTCTCAATGGGCCTTACTGTAATTCCATAAAACCGTCACATAATTATTGACAACGCTACACTAGCTTCGTGTCACCTAGAACCCCCTGGAAAATAAAATAGGGCAACTTTTCAAACAAAATGCATGATAGCATTCAGACTGCAGTGTGGCTCCGGTTATGATGCTTTCAAGTTGTTTTTTTCTTATTCAATAGTAAATGTTATCAGTAACGTAGTAAATGTTGTCAATAAATATAATAAGTTTAACATAACAAGTGTCGTTTTAAGAAATAGTATATAAAACTTGTTTCTATGGTAAGTAATATGATGTTTTTTTGTCAAAATTTCTTAAAATCATTTCATTTTAGTAAATCTATCCTACTTTTTGTGAGGTTTTGATCTAAGGGCTTCAATTTACCTACTTAACAATCTAAGGGTCCATTTTTAGTGAGAGCATGATGCTCATGCTCTCATACCACTAGGGAGCATTGTAGACATTTTGCCATAACGTACACAGAAAAAGCTGCATATAAGAAAGCATATACATACGGAATTGAGAGAGAGAGAGAGAGAGAGAGAGAGATATATATATATATATATATGGAAAAGGGTGAAGAAGTGAGTGATATTTAGAGACTACATCGAGGGATACCCAAAAGAGTCTGATTTAGTTATAAGAACAGAGAACACAATTCATTTGGAGGTCCCAAAAGGGTCAAACGGGGTTCTGGTGAAGAACCTTTATTTGTCCTGCGACCCTTACATGTATATTCTCATGAAGAAAATCAAGGGTCCTAGCGTCTTCACTTCCTACACCCCTGGCTCTGTAAGAATCTCTCTTTCTTTGTATCAATATAGCCGTATCTACCTACACAATTTTTGACACAAAATCGCAATCACTCATTTTAATGGCTGAGATTAGAACTCATTATCCCCTCCCTCCCCATCTCCTCACCTAATCCCTCTCTCTCTCCTTCCCCACCAGAGAACCCACCTTTCTCAGACCAACGCCCGGCTCCTCCTTACCCCTTCTCTCTCCCTCTGAGAAGCCAGTGGATCAGATTTGGTTCGAAATCCTCCGAACGATTTCCAGAAATGAAAACCCAGAAGAGTCTCCGTAATAACTTCATATTTTCCTCGTTTCGACGGATTTGACGGATTTATTAGGGTATAGTTATTAGCTTTCTGCGTAATAACTTTATATATATATATATATATTTATTTATTTATTAAGGTGCCAGAGAAGGAGGAGTTCTCTGGTGGGGAAGGAGATCTATGATGGATTAGGTGAGGAGATGGGGAGGGAGAAGAGAGTGAGTTCTAATCTTAGCAATTAAAATGAATGGTTGAGATCTTGTGTCAAAATTTGTGCTAAAATTTGTGTGGATAAAACCGGCCCCATGTTAATCAGGCACGTCTATATTTTTTATTGTTGAATGTGCCATCTATCGGTCATATATATATATAGTCAGTCTCCCGTAAGTACCACCTCATTTTAATAAAATGCGGACCTCCCTTTTTCGATTGAATTTCGATGTTTCGAGCCGCTCAATGTGTTCAGAATGTGATTTTAAGGGTACTAGTGAAAAATCAGCAAAAAAATGACTGGGAAGGGCTTCATTCGAGCAGTTTTTGTTTGTTTTTTATTGAACGGTTCAAATAAAAACTGCTCAAATAAATCCCTTTCCGGTCAATTTTTTTTTTGCTGATTTCTCGCGAGTATCCTTAAAATCACGTTCTGATCATATTGAGCGATTCGGATCATCGAAATTTGATCGGAAAATGGAAAAATAGGGAGATCCGCATTTTAGTTAAAATAAGATGGTCCTTAGGAGAGAATGACTGTATATATATATAATCTCCTTCCTATGAGGGTGTCCTCATTTTAAATAAAATGTGGACGTTCCCTTTTCTCCATTTTCCCGATCAAATTTTGATAATCCGAGCTGCTCAATGTGTTCAGAATATGATTTTAAAGGTACTCGCGAGAAATCAACAAAAAAAAAGACCGGGAAGGGCTTGATTTGAGTAGTTTTTATTTGAACTGTTCAATAAAATACAAATAAAAATTGCTCGGATCAAGCCCTTTCCGGTCTTTTTTTTTTGCTGATTTCTAGCAAGTTTCTTTAAAATCACGTTCTGAACATATTGAGCGGTTTGGATCATCACAAATTGATCAGAAAAGGGACGTCCTTAACTTAATAAGTTAAGAGTGCCCTTATGTGAAGATTTGTATATATATATACATGTGTGTGTGTGTGTGATTGAATTGTTATGTTCGGAGGGAATCAAACCAAAGCCAAAACACACACAGACACAACACAGAGTTTATGTGGTTCCTCAAAAGCAGGTACTCCACGAAGGAATCAGAGTTATATTCAAACAGGTAAAGCTTTACAAATGAGGCCTTTTACCTTACCACACTCTGCTACATAGCTAACCTCACAGGCCTCTCACTAAAAAGAGATACAAATACCAGAGACCAAAGGTCTCCTTTTACAGGCTGATCAAATTCTCCTGCTGCAAAGCCACACCAAACATGGCCTTCACTCCAATCGGTTGAGGAAAGACTTTGAGGGTTGTGGTGTGCTTGAGCACAGTGTTGGTTGTCTGCTGATGACAACCCAAACGGCCGAGGATGAGAGAGGAGTTAAGAGAATGGGAGCCACATGGCTTCAATAGTCAACAATCTCCATCTTAGCGAAAATTCTCTTATCACCGAAGCCTCAGATCCGTAACATGGACGATCAAATACAGATGTTCTCAAAACAAAAACTTGATCAAAACTAGAGAACCAGATCACAGGCAGAAGAGCACACACTCTCATCAAAGTTGACTGCTGAACAGATAAGTTCATTCTGAAGTTCGGAACAGACTTCAGACAGGAAGCAACTTCTGGAGCATCGAGCAAACTCCAAAACAGATACAGAAAAAATACATCGGTTGCGATTCCAATGACAGAACCCTGAGATGCGCCATCATCTTCAGGGCTATCCAAACAAATATCAATAGTACCAAAGAAAGGTGAGACTCGACTGAGCCTCCATAAGATCTATCTCCACCAAGCGCAAACTCCCGTGCAAAGTCAGGTTACAAAGGGATAAATCCGATGTGGAACAGACAGAACACCAAACACTCTAGGAGGTCGAACCGATGCCTTGCTCACACCAAGATTTCCAAAAAAAATCCTCCCATTAACGAGCTTCACAACGGCATCAAAACGGGTTCCTCTTAATAGAGGATGCACCATCCTTAAAACAAGAGAATCGACAAACCAAGCATCCCGAGCAAGTTTTTAATACCCACAAAAACACTGTAAAACGACCGTTTCAAGGCTCCAACGAAACAATACAGAAACAACGGGTCAGGATCTTGCAAAACAAACTTCATGGTTGCATCCAAAATAGCCAATTCGGTCAGAAATAAGTCCACACTTGTTGAAATCAGCTTTATAAATGCCCAAAAGGCCAAAAATGTGTTTTTAGCACAAAAAAAGGACGGGCAGCAACTTTGGGGTCGAATCTCGGGAAACAGAGCACGGGGTTGGATCCGAAAAACATCGACATAGTCAAAATCGACTATTCACGGGCGAAAAACGGAGTTCGACGGCTCCGAAATTGAGAAAACATGTTTTAGAATATTATTTCGTAGCACGCTGAGTCAGACCATCTGCTGATGTGGCAGACACGTGGCGTTAGAGCTACAAACGAGCCGAGTTTTGCTAAGCTCGAGCTCGGCTCGCAAGAAATATACATAGCTCGAGCTTAGCTCGAGCTCGAATCGAGCTGCTGAGTTTAGGCTCGAGCTCGGCTCGGAAATTTATCTTGCTGCTCGAGCTCGGCTCGCTACAGCTCGGTTGGGTCATTGCACGAGAGGAGCAGATGGCTTGGGGGTCTAATGGTGTAGTCATATAGGGTTCCATTTTACCGATGTGGGATTGAGGAAGTTTTCATTCTCTTTACTTGTGTTTGTCCCACATCGGAGAAACAAAGCTCTATCAGGCATTCACTTCCCTCTCTATCTTTTCTGAGTTCCAATCTATCAGGAGTAAAAAAAATAAAACTAGTAAAAATATTTGAGTCTTGGCTTGCGAGCCTAGACGAGCCGAGCTTGGGGTAGCTCGTTCGGCTCGTTTATTAAACGAGCTCTTAAATTGAGCTCGAGCTCGTTAAGGGGTCGAGTCGAGTTTAAATGAGCTCATAGCGAGTCGAGTCTTAAGCCGCTCGCAAGCGGTTCAGCTCATTTGCAGCCCTACGTGGTGTACATGTGGTGCCTCAAGTAGGTCCGGATTGAGAACCCAGCGGGTGATGAGCAGGTGATGTGGCAGATGACGGAGTGCCATATGGCACTGCCGGAGCGACTGGATGATGACATCACACTGATGTCGATCGTCTTCTTCAGAAAAAACAAGCCGCGCACTGACTGAAAAAATTGGATTTTGACCAACAGGTGTAGATCACCCCAACGTCAATCAGAGGCATATTATACCTTTCCGGAATTGTCTCGACGAGACAAACAGGATGGCCGGATCAGATCGCCTTTCCGAGCTATTTCGAAAAACGCGATGTTGGACAGAGACAAACAAGTTCGGTCTTGGGTGTTAATGGCTACCCATGCTCTGATACCAATTTTTATGTCCGGAGGGGATCAAACCAAAGCCAAAATACACACACACGAACACAGAGTTTATGTGGTTCCCCAAAATCGGGTACTCCACGGAGGAATCAGAGCTATTTTCAGATAGGTAAAGCCTTACAAATGAGGCCTCTCACCTCACCACACTCTGCTACATAGTTAACCTCACAGGTCTCTCACTTAAAAGAGATACAAATACCAGAGACCAAAGGTCTCCTTTTATAGGCCGATCAAATCCTCCTGCTGCAAAGCCACACTAAACATGGCCTTTACTACAATCGGTTGAGGAAAGACTTTGAGGGCTGTGGTGTGCTTGAGCACAGTGTTGGTTGTCTGTTGATGACAACCCAAACGGCTGAGGATGGGAGAGGAGTTGGATGGGAGCCACATGGCTTCAATAGTCAACAGGAATCTACTACTTGCTTAAACTTTAGAATTGGGACAAATTGAAAATATAACCTTGTATAGTCATGATTGTTACGAATCTACCATAAATTGGGAAAAAGACGTTTACACCGATGTAGCGAAATATAGTCGCTGTGTTTAGATGATAATTTTGGATTGAAAATTTTGAGTTAAAATATAAAAATATGTGATTGGATGAGTTATTTGAAAAATAAGTGGGACCCACTTAACAGAAAAGTAAAAAAGAAAAAGGGACCGATAAAAACCCAGAGAGAGAAAGGACAGAGGGACTGTGACACATGTTAGTGTCCGAGAGAGAGGGACTGCGACACGTGTTAGTGTCCGAGAGAGATTGGGTAATTCAGATCTGCGTCGACGAAGGGTACACTGAAACAAAAACTCAAATCTGTTTGGTGGGGGCCTATTGTACTGTACACCACACTGGCTTGTCAGATTTTAAAGTCAAAAGAAGTAGTTTTGCCGGCCTTGGTTCGGCCCCACATCTTTAACCTTTCAAAAACAAGTTTTTGAAACAAATTTCAAAATGGCCTTCCGAACACGGTGAGTATGTTCATCTCGAGGCATTACTGTTTAAGTTAATTTCGCAAAGATACGAAGTGATTAGAGTTGCAGTATTGATCCTTACTGAAAATTCACACTGTCTAAATATAATTGGAGCAGAAACTTAATTATGAGAGCCCTAAAGATAAAATTTAACTATGACCCTATAAAATAATATGATCAGAATAACAATATCTTCGTACCGGTTCAAACGGATTGAAATTGGAGCACTTAATTTTTTAACTATATTTTTTAATATATAAACAGTCTAAAAAAATTAAGTGCTCCAATTTTTGTCATTCAACCATGCAACCACTTTTCAACCCAAAAAAAAAACATTCAACTACTTTTCAATTATTTCCAATCATTCAAGCCAAAAAATTTAGGTGTACTGATTACTCCCTCCAATTACTTCCAACCAAAAACAGGGGAGAGGGTATCTTCGTATTTTCGCATTGGAAGGGTATGGACTGAACTACCAATACCAAGTGGGAGAGGGTATTGTGAATGCCCTTAAGGCCCAACCTCCTACTCCATTGGACTCATAGTCCAAATCCATTTTGGATTACCAAACAAAGTATTGAGAAACCCATGAGATTGGTAATCCAATCCTAAGACCTAATTATGCTTAACAAACGGGGCCTTTATTAATCACTAGTGGCTGGGGCACACGCGATGCGTGTGCTAGTCGGATTTTGGTAAAATTTGCCCAATAGCTTCCCATTTATTGCTTTGATTGAAATTTGACAACCAAAATTCGACTTGCACACGCATTGGGTGTGCCCCGACCTACTCTTAATATCATGTCCAAGTACAAATCTTACATTACTTTTTTGTTTGACCATCCCAGACTCAAATACATTACCTTTTTCACAGCCGGGGAAAAAGTACCTACACAAAATACATACACTTTGAAGATTAAAAAAAACAACAAATGGAGTGTGAACACTCCGCAAACACTCCTACTTCTTCCCAAGCAGTCCGTTTATTTTGAACAGCTATTGCCAGCAAATTTTGTATGGTTCGCAATAATGTGCACGCACTCTAGCTCTCTCTCCTACCCACCTCGGCACCTCCCAAGACTTAATTACGGCAAAACTATACGGAAAACGGTCAGTATAATGCAATGAGAGAGAGAGAGAGAGAGAGAGAAATATGACGGCAGTATAATGCAATGAGTACATTTGCCTGAGGTTGTTCGATGTTAACCAACTCAGTACACTGCTTAGCTCAAGTACACGGCTCAGCTCAAACCTCAACTGAGTCAACTGAAGAGTCAAGAGAGCAACCAATTCCAACTCACTCCATTGTACGCTCCACTACTAATTCAGTTAGATAATTAGAATCTGCTGAGTTGGAATGTAATTAGTTAGATTCATTCAGTTCGTTAGTCTTTCGTATTAAGTAGAGTATAAGTACTTGTAATTGGTTCATTGCTGTGTAATCGAGATCATTCCAATAAAAAATAGATTTCACTCTTATCTTGTAAAGTTGTTATGGTATCAGAGCCTCTATGACGAGAGTCTAGGGTTTCTCAATTTCATCTCGATTTGCTTTAACGCGTACATGAGCAAGCACTCCCGATTTGCTTCATGGCGTCTTCTTCAACCGCTTCAATGTCGGCTACTTCGAAGCCCTAGAAAGGGAAAGCCCGAGATCTTTTCTTCGCATCTTTTCTTCGCAGAGGTTCATCTTCTTTGTCGAGAGTCATCTTCACTCTTGCTTGACATTCCGAGATCGTTCTTCACGATTCCGCTTCAGATTCATCATCGTTATCAATGGCACCACAGACAGCTGAGTCAATTCCTCTTTCTCTCTCTTTTCTTATAGCGAATTTTCAGTCTTTCATCACGATAAAGCTTGAGTCTTCCAATTACTTTGCTTGGAAGTCACAGATTGAGAATGCTTTAAAGGCAAATAATCTGTTTTCTTATCTTGATGGTTCAATTGTGATACCTGCGTCTGAAATCGACGATACCTTCGGAACCAAAATTCCTAATCCAGAATTTATCCTATGGCAAACTGTAGATCGTATGCTTTTATCATGTATAATGGCCACTCTTACACCTTCTATTCTACCACATGTGGTTGGATCTAATCACACATTTCAAGTTTGGGCAAAACTTGAAGCCAAGTATAGTGTTCTATCTCAGACGCACATTCTCGATCTGAAAAAACGTCTCTACAGTCTTAAACAGACCACATCTATGGACAAATATTTGGATTTTGTGAAAGAACTTGTCCAGAAATTGGAAGCTTCTGGTTCTCATATGGATGAAACGAAGTAGTGTTTCATATTGTCAATGGATTATCTGAGGAGTATCGGTCTCTCAAACAAACTATTCGGACTCAATGTGCTACAACACCTTTATCATTTAGTGCAGTCTCTGCTATGCTTATGTCAGAAGAATTGTGTCTTGATCATACTCAAGATCCTTCTTCTACTATTCTTCTTGCACAACATAGCCATACCTCTGTGGCATCAAGTTCTGGTACTCCATCTAGCTCTGTTAATCATCCCATTACTCCAACACTTCCACCCACCTCTACACAACAAGGTGGTTTTCAGTATCCAGTTCAGTTTGGGGCACAGACACCACAATTTGGACCTACTCATATGACTGGTTTCCCTACTGGTTTTGGACAGCATAACTATGGTGGTTATCGGAATAATAGAATTCCAAACAGATCTAGAGGGATGTCTTTCTCAAGGAATCCTTTTCCTATGGATTTTCCCTTTCCTCCTAGAAGTTGCCAAATTTGTGGAAAATTTAATCATCAGGCCTTGACTTGCTATCACCGACAGAATTTGGGATATCATCCACCTGTTTTCCATCAGTTTGGGTCACAGAATGGTAAAGGTACTTCATCTTTTAGACCTCCGGCTCAGGCTCTTATGATTGGTGGTAATTCAGTCAATGCTTATGGGACTGGACCAAGTTACCCACAACAGAATTACAATGGTTATTCAAATTCAGTCAATGCTTATGGTACTGGACCAAGTTACCCACAGCAAAATTACAATGGTTATTCGCAGAAGAATTATCCTGGATCTGGTTATGCTCCCAGCTTCTATCCAGGCTATCCTCCAGCTCCTCCTCCTTATCTTGGCACTCCTGGTGCTTCTAGTTCTCACTCAGGGTTTCATGGTGAAGCTACATCGTCTTTTCCTTCTGCTCCATGGTATTTTGATTCAGGAGCAACTTCTCACGTAACCAATGATGCTACTCAGATCTCAGCACCAGCAAGTGTTCCATCTCCAGCAACTGTGGCAGTGGGTAATGGACAAACAGTTTCTGTCACCAGCTCAGGTAAAGGTTTGCTTTCTACTCCATCACACTCCTTTTGTCTAAATCAGATTCTTCATGTTCCTCAAATCTCACACAACTTGTTGTCTGTTCATAATTTTGCACAAGACAATAACTGCAGAATTATTTTTGATTCCTCTGGATATCTTGTTTAGGACAAGCTTACCCATCAGGGCCCCTGCCACCAGGGTCTCTATCCCCTTCTTCCTTCTTCTAAATCCTCACAATCTGACACAACTCTTCTCAGTACCACTCCTGCTGCAGTTCTATGGCACAGACGTTTAGGTCATCCACATGGTGCACTCCTTCATCACTTGTCCAATAAATATCATCTTTCTGTACCTCAGTTCTCTAGTTTAGATTGCTATGCTTGTCATAAGGCCAAGAGCCATAAACTTTCTTTTCCCATTTCCACTACACACACCACTGCACCCTTTGATCTCTAGCATGCCGATGTTTGGGGTCCTTCCCTTGTACCTTCATTTTCTGGTTATAAGTACTACTTGCTCATAGTAGATGATTGTACTCGATATTGCTGGCTATTCCCTTTACACTCTAAATCTGAAGTCTCTTCTCATATCAAAGCGTTTAGTCTTTTTGTTACAAATCATTTTCAGACTTATGTCAAAATCTTAAGATCTGACAGAGGGGGTGAGTTTCCTAACAAAGTTATGACCTTTTTCTTTGCTCAATTTGGCATTCTACATGAAACTACATGCCCTTATACACCTCAGCAAAATGGCCTTGTAGAAAGAAAGCATGGCCATATTGTTGAAACTGCCATTGCTCTTCTTCAGCAAGCCAAGCTACCTATTCAGTTTTGGCTTGAAGCAATTACTACTGCAGTTTTTCTTATCAATAGGTTACCACATTCTTCTCTTAAGTTTGATGTTCCTTTCATCGACTTTACAACACACCACCAGACTATATGGCACTCAAGCCTTTTGGGTGCTGTTGCTTCCCTTGGCTCAGACCTTATTCCTCCAATAAACTTGAATCTAGATCGACTCCTTGTATTTTTTTGGGATATTGTTCAGGTAGCAAAGGTTATCGAAGTTTAGACCCAACTACTAACAGAGTCTATGTTTCAAGACATGTACGATTCATTGAGCACGATTTTCCTTACTCAACTTTACTGTCTTCAGCTCCTCCTAATTCTACTTCTCCTAGTTCCTCCATTCCTTCTTTTGTTATCCCTTCTCCCATTTCCATTCCATCCTCTGTTTCTTCCTCAAACCCTGTCTCTCCAATTCCTCCTATTAACTCTTCTCTACCATCTTCTCCTCCTACTTCTGTCCAGTCTTCCCCTATTTCTTCTTCCCCACATCCAGCTCCTCCTATAATTCCTACCCATCCCATGGTTACTAGAGCTAAGAATGGTATTTCAGTTCCTAAAATTCCTTTTTCCCTTCTTCTTCAGTCTTCTCCTCCTCTTTCTGAACCTCTTTCTTTCAAGGGGGCAATGACCTTTCCTGAATGGAGACAGGCCATGTCAGAAGAATATACTGCCCTTACGTCACAAGGAACTTGGTCCCTTGTCTCACCTCCACCAGGTGCTCCAGTCATTGGTTGCAAGTGGATTTTTAAAATCAAAAGACACTCAGATGGCTCAGTAGCTAGGTATAAAGCTAGGCTAGTAGCACAAGGTTTTCAACAAACAGAAGGTATTGATTACACTGAAACTTTCAGTCCAGTTGTGAAACAACCTACCGTACGAGTGGTATTAACTTTGGTCTTGTACCATGGGTGGTCTATTCGGCAACTTGATGTGTCAAATGCTTTTCTACATGGGACTATTCAAGAGAGGGTTTATCTTAGACAACCACAGGGGTATGCCAATTCTCAGCATCCTAATCATGTTTGTCAACTCCACAAGGCTCTTTATGGCCTCAAACAAGCTCCACGAGCTTGGTATGATATGTTATCACGGTGCTTACTTTCTCTGGGTTTCATTAATAGCCTGGCTGATTCCTCTTTATTTGTTTTTCACCAAGATTCAGACTTGGTTTATGTGCTAGTCTATGTGGATGATATTCTTGTCACTGGCAGCAATCAGTCTTTGATTACCAATATAATCCAGAAGTTGAGTTCCTCTTTTGCTCTTAAAGACTTGGGTCCCCTACACTATTTTTTGGGCATTGAGGCCATCCCTACAACTACTGGGATTATACTTTCACAGTCCAAGTATGCTCTTAATATTCTTCATAAAGCTGGGATGGTAGATTGTAGACCTTGTAGTACTCCATCCTCACTCAAACCACCTGTTTTGGATGGAGATGCTCCTGTTGCCAATCCAAAGTTATATAGGTTCCTTGTGGGATCCTTACAGTACGTCACACTTACTCATCCTGAAATTTCTTTTGCTATCAACTCTGTATGTCAACATATGCATTGTCCTTTGGCCAAACATTTTACTGCTGTTAAAAGAATCCTCAGATATATCAAAGGCACACTGAATTATGGCCTTTCTTTTACAAAAAGCTCTCTCACTTTGTCTGCATTCACTGATGCTGATTGGGCTGGGGATGCCCTTGATAGAAGATCTACTGGAGGTTATAGTGTGTACCTTGGGCACAATCTTATTTCATGGTCCGTAAAAAAATAGGCCACTGTTGCTCATTCTTCAATAGAAGCCGAGTACAAAGCTTTAGCAAATGTAGCAGCTGAGGTTGTGTGGTTACTGCAGTTGTTCAAGGATTTATGTGTTCCGTGTTTTGAGCATCCTCCATCTGGTGTGACAATGTTTCTGCAATTGCCTTAGCTACAAATCATGTCTTCCATGCCAGAACGAAGCATGTTGAAGTCGATTTTCATTTTGTTCGTGAAAAGATTAGTCTCAAACAGTTACAAGTTCGACATGTTCCTTCTGTTTGCCAAGTTGCTGATATCTTTACAAAGCCCCTTACCAGTGCTCGTTTCTTTCTCCTTCGAGACAAACTGATGTTGTCACCAGTGCCTACATCTGTTTGCGGGGGGTTGTTAACCAACTCAGTACACGGCTCAGCTCAAGTACACGGCTCAACTCAAGTACACGGCTCAACTCAAACCTCAACTGAGTCAACTGAAGAGTCAAGAGAGCAACCAATTCCAACTCACTCCATTGTACGCTCCACTACTAATTCAGTTAGCTAATTAGAATCTGCTGAGCTGGAATGTAATTAGTTAGATTCATTCAGTTGGTTAGTCTTTTGTATTAAGTAGAGTATAAGTACTTGTAATTGGTTCATTGCTGTGTAATCGAGATCATTCCAATAAAAAATAGATTTCACTCTTATCTTGTAAAGTTGTTATTCGAGATGGCGTGAAGGAGACAAAAAATTAAACTGTGTGTGTGGAGAGGGGGTGTGTTCTTAGAGAAGAAAGAAACTGTTATGTTTTGGGAGTTGTGGCTCACTTCACAACGTGGGGTGCAGTTGAAGAGCACACTTACCCTTTTGCCCATAGTTAACTGCCGTGAATTGGTTTCGTGGGAATTTCAGTAGGAATTTGAGTAAGGGTATTATTGAGTTTGGGAAAAATCTTCATGGCTTCATTTTGAGGGTCACACCAGGTCAATTGGTGTTTTCCCTTTATATATTAGAATAAATAGATAGGTATTAGAATAGAAGATAACGGATTAGTTTTATGTGTACTTCCTATCTCATATGCACATGTACTTGCTTTCTTGTAGGACTATTCAAATTCTGTCAAAATATTTGAATTGAAACTGTAACAGAAAAAAATATAAAATGAGCTACCACTATGTCGCCGGCAATAACTAGCTCCTTAATCTTCTTTTAATGACTCTCCCCCTCAAATGAGGTACTTATTATCGCTATACTTTTTTAGGCCTTAATTTAATTTAAATTGCGACAATATTGACAATATTGAACTTGATTGTGTCATTTAACACTCCTAAAAGGTTTTTTTGAGCCTACAACCTATAATGCATTGGGGAAATGGATCCTCTCCGGTCCATACTTTGGATTGGAGATGATAGTTCTGATCGGGACAGTTCATTTGCTACAATCAACGGTATGAATGTATTTTATACTTTGCTAGTAAGAGTGCAAGAAATGATAAAACTATATGAGAAAATCCGAACCATTAAATCTACTAATGAACGGTCCAGATCTGGGACCGTTTGTGTAATCTTGGCCGTCCTAAAGTTTTTTTAATAGTTCACATTTGTTGAAAGAATCTTTTCAAGAGAATCTTTGTTTTGAAGAAGTTTTATTTTTTAAAATTTGACACCAATAATTACCGAAATGGATGGCTATAATTACGAAAATGAACAGTTAAATGTAATGCAAAGGCCTCTCTAATTACCTAAATGAACGGCTAAGATGCATATAACGCCCCCAATTTTGGGTATGTTAAATAGACATTTTATTGATAACCAAATGGAGTCTGGCTCGTTATTACAACAAAACTCCCACAAGAGTTCAATATTTACACAAATGAAGGGGTTCTAGGGTTCCTAACTACAGCCCCACATGCTCCTCCATCCTAGCAAGCTCCTCAGCTCCAAAAGTCTCCAAAGTGTACTGTTCATCTTGATCATCTGCAAAGTCTGACACATTATACCAGCGTCGCCACCGATATAATATATCAGGGTCACCAAAGGTAACACCATGAGCTACAAAAGCTCAGCAGAATAATCTCATACCCGCTAACCCATAACTTATAAACAATAGATCATATAGGTAACGATTTCCATTGAGAACATGTTTATCTAACAAAACAGTTGACAATGACACATCCACATTCGCTATTCAACTATCGTTGGTGTCCGTGACATCAGAGTTTCTCCTACGCAGCATTTCGTAGACCGTGTCATCATCTTCACTTTTCATTTACCAAATCAACATTTCAAAAAGTATTTTAACACACCCAACCTTGGTTCCGCCGTTCCGGGTTCCCGAGTATCCTCACAATGGTTCCGCCGCACCGGGTTCAATGCACACAAAAACATTGAATTTGGCATTGGCTCCTCTCCACGGATAACCAATCCACAATTCAAAACCCTCGGTTCCGCCGCTCCGGGTTCCCGAGTATCCTCACAATGGTTCCGCCGCACCGGGTTCCCATTGGCACACAAAAACATTGAATTTGGCATTGGCTCCTCTCCACGGATAACCAACCCCAATTCAAACCCTCGGTTCTGCCGCTCCGGCTTCCTGAGTATCCCCACCATGGTTCCGCCGCTCCGGGTTCCCATGGGAAATTTTGAAAATCATTAAAACGATTGCGTTGGCTCCTCTCCACGGATAACCAACCCACAATTCATCCCTTGGTTCCGCCGCTCCGGGTTCTCATTGGGTTTTTCACAAATCTTTCTTTACACACGCACACCACACAATGGGCAAGTCCGGCCACATTGCGGTTTCAAAACTTTTTCTCCTTTTCAAAACACACCTTGTCATTAACACACCCTAGGTGTCATGTCTCTAACTTTCTCGATTCTCGTGTCTCGTTTTCATGCATAGACTCCGCGGTAGGACTTTTCACACAAGTAAACATAAATCATTCATTGTAATCTTGAAACTAAACTAGCAAGATCATCTAACTCTATATTACTTATCATGCTTAAATCACAACTTAAAGCATAACGCCACACATGTACGGACGCCTTTGGAGTGGAAAGCCACTTATGCTTTATTAAACACCAAATCAATTAATTCTAATAATCACGTATACATGTTCATAACCATCTAAAGATACGAATACTTCTGTTAGCATGCATTTGAACATACAAGTAAAATACCATTTTTCTTTGAGTTTAACGGATAAGGAAAATACTACGTATACTTAGAGATAGAGGTTAAGATTAATCTACCGTTCTTCTTGGCAGTAGGTACGGCTACGGAAAAAAGTAAGTACGTCGGACGGAGTAACTTCCTACGGTGAGCTTCCGGTAGCTTTGAAAGAGAAAGGTTTCTCTCGAAACTAGTTCTTGACTAAAGCTACTAGACTTTATGGATCGAAAGGGTGGTTTAGGATGAGTTTCTTGAAGAACTTCAAGAAGAACTCAAGAACAAGAAGAACAAAGTAAGAACACAAGACTTTCTTAGAGAGAGAAGTTGGAGATTGAAGGTGCGAGTTGAAATGGTGAGAATGAGGTGCTATTTATAGCAAAACTTGGCTTATTATCCAATGGATAAATTTTTCCCTAATAATTATTGACCAAGGGGTAATTTGGAAAGGCATGGCTTGCTTGTAAGAAAGATCAAAATCATTGGCTAGGTTATGTTTAAAGAAGCCTAGAATGGGTTGTCAACTAGGATTAGGCTTAACGGCTATTAGGCATGCTTATATTAGGCTAGGTTTACTTCTTAAGGAAGCAAAATGATGGGATTTGGTTTTGACTAGTCTAGTCAAGTCTAAGCATTCATTGGCAGGACTAACTTTTATTACCCAAGGGGTAAAAATTTCCCTAGCAATTATTATCCAAAGGTTAAGGAAGAAAAAATGACACATATGGCTTGAAATGACAAAACATAAGATAAAATGATTACTTCTAATGGTCTATTGGTTTAATTAGGGTTGGGAGGGGTTCATAAGGCTCAAAGAGGGTTAAAAAGGTCCATCTAAGGTTAGGGAAATGTAACTAGGTGAATCGGTAGTTTGGTTTCCTCAACTAATCGGTTGGAAACTAATTCTACATGCCATGTAGGATTTCTAGCCAAGAAATATAATTTTAAAGGTTTTATTAACTCACTAGGAAAATAAACAAGTGCTTTTTACAAACATACTTGTTTTTAGAAAATAACTAGATCGTCCGGTGCAAAAAGATATAATTTTAAAATACTAAAATCTAATTATGACGGATTTTTAGAAATTAAAAAGGAATTTTAAAAGTAATACCGAGTATTTAAAAAAAATTAAATATTTAACGAAATTTTTATTTACCAAAAATCAGGGTCGTTACAATGCAACTGAGAAGGCCTCTTTAGTGTTGGGATGCAGAGAAGCCTAAAAATGGAGAAAATATGTTTATTTTTTCCCTTGGCATCTCAGCGAAAGAACGAAAAAATAAAAAGAATGGTAAAGATTTTTATATAAAATGTGCTTCATGGGAAAAAAATATTTTATATTGAAACAAACTGAGTCTAGGCGCTGTTTGGAAAAGAAAGGAAAAAAAAAATAATAAAAAATTCCTTCTATCGTTTGGTTGGAAGAGAGAGAAAATAAAAGAAAAATTTCAAGTTTAGTGAATAGTAATTTTTTCCTCTCATTTTTCGCCCATCTTCTTTTCTTTTCTTTTCGTTGGGTTCCAAACAGAGTATTAACTCACCATTTTTTTTACCAAAAAAAGAAGAAGAAGACATTCATCCATTTCCTTCGTAAATTAGGACCGCTTTCTGAAAGAATAGTGCCCGCCGCCCGGGCACTATAATTCATGGAGTTATTTGTTTGTAATCAGAGAGTTGCAAGAAATGCTACTATGGCTCAAAATCGTCTTGGAAGCGATATATTTCCTCCATCTCTTTTTTAGAGTCTAGTATTTCATTTGGATTGTCCCTTAATATTTAATAAGTGTCCATTTTATAAAATTAGTGGGTAAAAATTGATGCATTTTCAATTTCGCCCCTGAAAGTAGATTTCATTTTGAGAAGTTAGTGAGTAAAAGTGTAATGATGTGTCCATAGAGGGTAAGTATAGAAAGTGGCGATAAAAGTTGATGCGAAATGTGTAATGATGATGTAATAAGTTGGAATTACGCAACAGGACACTTAAAAAGAGACGGAGGGAGTGTGTGTATATATATTGCAGTTAATTGCATCTATTTTATGACATAATAAATATAAAGGGGGAGATGGAGCTTGAATATATATTAATATCGTTGTGAATTTCAATTTCAATTGTGATGTGCAGGTAATAACGGGGTATGGAGTGGCCAAGGTATTGGAGTCTGGGCACCCAAATTTCAAAAAGGGCAACTTAGTTTGGGGAATAACCGGATGGGAAGAATACAGTCTTATTACAACGCCTGAAGAAGACCTCTTCAAAATTGATCATACTGATGTACCTCTCTCATATTATACAGGAATTCTAGGTAATTCATGAGCTTCTCTTTCTGTCTCTACGAACTTTTAGATCCATGTTTTTGTTCTTACTGATAATGAATACATAAATAAATCCCGTAAAGATTAGCTTATTATCTAATGAAATTAAGAATGCGAGTCATGCGACCTATTTTGTTTGCCACCTACGAGTTACCACACGTGTGTATACATATGCATGTTCTCTTGGCTAAACACATTAGGCCTACCAAACAACAGGAAACTTATGAGACATCATGTGGCAGTGCCCCAAATCAAATCGAGTCTTGTGTTCCAATCAATTGAGATCGGTTATATGAATTATATTTTTCCATTGAGCTCTGTCCAATGCTACTTGTTCACTTAGATCTAATAAGCCCAAATCCTTATGTATCACGGCATCCAAAGTCAGGTTAGGTCTTGCTCTTCTCCTAGCTCTCCTATCCACTCCTATCATGTTGCTCTTCTTGACTACTGCATCTGCAGATCTATGGTAAATATGTTCATACCATATCTTAATCTATTTCTCTCAACTTACCTTGTATAGGTACATCTCCTACAATCTCGCGTAATATTTCTAATTCTATCTCTCCTAGTCTTACCTCACCCCCACTTCAACATCCTCATTTCAACGACGCTCATCTTACTTACTTGTTTCTTGATAGGCTAATACTCTGTCTCGTATAGCATCGCTTCGCTAGTCGTATAACAGTTCTATATAATTTTCCTTCCAATTTTATAGGTATCCTTCGAACTGTAAATATACCAGAAGCGGGCTTTCCACTTGAGCCACCTAATTTGGATCATATGGGTTACATCATCCGAAATCTCTCCATCCTTAGTAATAATTGAACTTACATATCTAAAATGCTTGCTTTTTGGTATCTCCTGAACCTGGATCCTCACTTCTTTGCTTGGGCACTTCTATTGTCACTAAACTTATAGTACATATACTCAGTTTTACTACATATCCTAAATCCTGTGGAATCTAGTGCTTCTCTCCCAATTTTTGTTTTACCAGTAGCCCTTCTTGCAGTTTCATCCTTTAAGATAATATCATCTGCAAACAACATACACGACGGAATATCATCCTAAATATGTTTAGTCAACTCATCCATAACCAAGGCAAAAAAGTAAGGGCTCAAAGCTAACCCATGGTGTAGCCCTACTGTAATCAGGAATTCACTTGTTTTCCCTACCGGTGATCTAATAGTAGTGACATTAACTTCATACATGTCTCTAAGACTCTAACCACATCGATATATCATTTTGTCACTCTCTTTCGCTCCAAAACCTGTATGACATGCCTGGGCACACTATCATAGGCTTTTTTCTAAGTCTATAAAAATCAGATGGAGATCCCTCTTCTTTTCACTGTACTTTTCTACCAATCTCCTTAACAAATAAATTGCTTTCATGGTTGATCTCCTCGGCATAAATCCACTTTCTTTTGTACTAATGAAAAAATTATGTATTGTGTCGGTCCACTTTCTTTTCTTCTAATGAGAGCATCCACAATGTAATAATCAAAAGTGAATAATCAAAACTTGCCACATCAAATTTTGATGATCTATTTAGAGGTTATTAAAGTTAGCAATGTCAAGTCTCACATTTTGCCCATAATCAAAATGAGTTGGCAAAATTCAAATCTAAGGGTCAATTTTTCTTCTTCTCAATCTAATGGTCTACATTGAATGACATTGTAGTAAAATAAGTGAAAGTGAAGAGCATTTGTTAAAATCCATAAAGTGATCAATATTGTTAAATGCACAACTACTTGCCAAAGTAGAGAGTGCATTTCACCTACCAATAAAGTATTTGCTTTATGGAGAGTGAGTTTCACTTTCTCATGATGGTTGTACTTAGTTGAGAAAATGTGGGGACCATTAAATTTGGTAATTGGTAGTAAATGTTGGGGCTTATTTTCTTTCTCATTCAATTCACGGCTGTCTGTGGCCTCTCTCTCTCTCTCTCTCTCTCCCAACTACGATTTAATTACCAAGTTCCGGAGGCTGTTGATGAGCTAAAAAATTGGGTCTAACTACCAGACCACTGATGTCTCTGATGTGACCATAGACGGATTTGAACCCTTTGGAAGTAAATTATTTGGGGCCTATAATATGCTGCTAGAAAGACTTTTGGCTTTGCTAGAAAAGTTTAGGAAAGAAAATAGTCTCAACCTAAACCTACCATCGCGTGATATGACCAACTTGAGTTATGTTTCCCAACTTTAGCGCTTTTGCTATGTTCAAAAACTTTCGCACGCAATTATACCATGAATAGTTCATAAAAGTATGACGTCTAACTCCCATCATCGTGGTGCCATGTAACAGGATTGCTATATCATACTATGCGGAATCTATTACTCTGCCCCTATAGTTTTTGGTAATCAGGACACTATTCTATAAATGATGTGTGTTGCTTTATCAGTTATTCGGTTGCTTTAGGTCCAACTTGAATATTATAGTTGTAGATAGATAAAGGATTGGTTGTAGGTAAATTGGAATATACTGATCGGGTAAAAGGTGATTGATTGTTCAAACATTGGAAATGGAATAGTTGTCCCCAGTAGAATGAATAGGATTATAAAAATGATCAGTGAGGCGAAGTTCATTCTAGTTGTTGAAAACTACTCCGTTCTTATGAGATGGTGGTCAGGGGTCGTCGCCAGAGGTGGTGGTCGGTGGTTGCCGATCACCAGAGATGGTGGCCAGAGGTTGTCGCTGGTCGGAGGTAGTTGTTGATCGCCAAAGATGGTAGTAGGAGGTGGTCGCAGGAGGAGGTGGTCGGGGTGGTGATCGGAGGTTGTGGACGGCGGAGGTTGCCAGTTGGCAGAGGTGTTGCCGGAGGTGGTGGTTGGAGGTGGTTGCATGTCATGCCCTCGATTTTCAACATAAATAATAACTATTTGAGATAAATAAAATCCTCACTGGAGTACAGGTAATACCCAAATAACATTTCTTTCCCCAGTTCTCAAATTAAAAACAAATGTTACAATCCGGGCTCAAGGTCTCAAGTTATACAAGTTACCAAATTAATATTACAGTTTACAAAGATCATCCTTCAAAAATACATCTTTCAAGGTAAAAGCATAAAATCGCCCCTCTATACCTTTGAAACCCATGATCTACAAGCACGAGATGCACGTCATGCCAACTTCCTTGCTTTTTTTACCTGAAAATGATAGGTTGAGCTACTAGCCCAGTAGAGAAATCTATACTCAAGCTATATGTAAATATAATGAATCATGCACTATGAATGAGTAAATATTGACAGATACGCTCAAAGTACGAACGTTTACCAACGAGCCGCACACTATAGTCAAAAGATTCTAGACTTCACATAAATACCACTGACTGTTTTCCTCTCTGACCAGATACGTTAATAAACTCACGTCAATCCACATTAGACTATAACCAATTCAAATTCATCTTAACATTCATTGTATGATACTATAATCTTTCTCGTATCCGCATTTATCATCATCAAATTTCTTCATTACAAAACCCTTCCTTTTGATTTCAAAACAATTCAAAGAAAACTCAAGACCATTGTAGGCCGAGCTCCGTTGATTCGGGCTGAATACCGGAGGATTTTCATCAAAATCCTTTAACCAAAACCAAAATCCTCACATTAACTTCATGAACCATTTACGTGTCGTTAAAAGTCTGAGCCGAAGCTCCTGCCAGGCACTTACTCGATAACGAGCCCTGAAGACCAGTAATATGAGCATTTTAGCTCCTGCCAGACATTTACTCATTTAAGAGCCCTGAAAGCATACGACATGAGCATTTAGCTCCAGCCAGGCATTTACTCATTTAAGAGCCCTGAAAGTATACGATAAGAGCATTTAGCTCCAGCCAGGCATTTACTCATTTAAGAGCCCTGAAAGCATACGATATGAGCATTTAGCTCCAGCCAGGCATTTACTCATTTAAGAGCCCTGAAAGTTCTCTTAGTGTCCATTTGTCATCCACATTCATTCCACGTTTTCATTTCACAAATATCAAATCATTCAATTGAATCCAAAGCCATTTAATCAATCACATGGCAATACCAATCCGTATTCAAAAAGACAACATTTTCCCAAGGTCACATTCGTTCATACATCATCAACAATATATTGCAAACCCATAAGCATGCCCTATTGTACATTGATAAATATTTTAAGTCCACGTTATTCCTCTAAATCTATCACAACGCCCTATGCCACGTATCGAACCCATAATGATTCTACGGCACCTCACCGGCTAAGTTCCAAACGAGAATCTTATAAAACGAGTGCCAAAGGAACCTAAGGAACTCAACAAGGCGAGGCACGAGGATGCAAGTCTCATTAAGACACACGTAATCATACTCGAGAGTGACTTAAACATGTTCTAATCATATAGGGAGTCATAACACGTGACGAATACAACTTAGGAATAGCCAGCAGACATTGGCAGACCGACACACCTCCACTCAAATGATTATAACTTTCTGTGTGCTAAGAATTTTAAGGCGATTCCGGTGGCAATGGAAATTTGACTTCAAGACCTTCGATTCGATATAAAGTTTGCATAAAACGGACATCGGACGAGAAAGTTATGTCCGTTCGAAGTGGGCTGAAATCCAGAACACGAGACAGATTGCAGACCAGTTTTCTAAAAATCACCATAAATTTAATTCTCAACGGTTTCAGGTGATTCTTGAGGCATTAAAACGAACTCTAAGTCTACTCTATTTCATACGAAGGAACCAAAATTTAAATTTGAGTTTAAGAAGGCGTAAAACCCCAAAAACGCAGGCCCTGTTCTGCTGATTTTCGGAAATGGAAGAAACAACCTCAAGCAACGAAACAAGGCACGATCTAAGTACATAAACACCGTATAAACACATAACGAGAGTAAGAAATCCCTACCTCAAGGGTTTTGAGCAAAACCCGGCCCTTTGACCAAGTCAACCGTAGCTCCACGAGATCCGATCATGAATTTTCTTGGATATTCGGAAAGCCCGTGCTCCGTATAGCAACTTTAATTCTTGGACCTTGTCTGGAATCACGACCCAAATAGACGAAATTGAGGAGAGAAGGTAAGGAGAAATTTTTCGGAGGGAGAGCAGAGAGAGCGAGAGACGCAGGAGAGAGAGAGGGGTTGTGACGTGTGTGTGTGGGTGTCGGCAGATGAAGAAAAAGAAAGGGAATTATTTTCCCCTACAACTAGCCATGCCATTATCTACATGCACACACACATATTATCCTTACACCCAAACTTCCACATCCTATCACATTAACCCCCAAATCTAAATAACTACGCTATTATTCGAATTTCCACAATTTACGCCCTTGCTCGATAATTATAATATTTCTTTTTAAAAAAATACGGCCCAAAAATACGGGTCTCTACATCCTACCCTCCTTAAAAAAAATTTCGTCCCCGAAATTTGCTAAAGTGATTCCAACCGAACTACCAATCACTATACCAGACCTCATATCACAATTTCATAACCCAAACCTCAT
Source organism: Rhododendron griersonianum (assembly GCA_018127125.1). NCBI lineage: Eukaryota > Viridiplantae > Streptophyta > Magnoliopsida > Ericales > Ericaceae > Rhododendron > Rhododendron griersonianum. The sequence goes on along the minus strand of CM030793.1, from coordinate 34,332,748 downwards.
TCTTCCTTCTCTACGTAGACATTTTCTCATGTTGTTTGCCCCGCAAAAACCCTCACTAACAATATGGTCCTAGCACTCAATATTCAGTCATAAGCTTCCTTCATCTTTATCAAATTTTAACCTTAATAGACTCTCAAGTCCTAACGTCAGTACAAGAATTCTAGTTCTTACATAACTACAAGACAATCACACCAATATCCGACAAGTGGTTACCTCGACGTTCTCTAAACTCCAAATTCCACATTCTCATTCTTTGCGACTCATTCGGCTAAGTATCTTTCGAACTTTCTAGAAGGACATACTAAACTGCTTATAAAAACTATAATTCTAATACTCTAAGTTTCATCTTCCCAACACCAACTGATAGATCAATCCATCAATGATAAATTTTTTTTTGAATACCCAAATACTCTCCATTGTAATAAATCCAAGAAACCCAAAACCCAATAATTTGACTACATAACGATCATCACCATTTGCTCAATTTTAACACCAACTCACCCTAGTTAAACGTCTCACATCTCAAATCTATTAATACCTCTTTCGTCTCCAAAAATTAACACACCTCACAACCGATTCAATTTTATCAATACCACTAGTAATAGATAGCTGCACCATTCCCTTTAACAATCTCAAATTATTTCACGCACCTCGCTACCCACTTCCCTCTCTTAAAGACATGGTTCACCTCCTTTGGTACGACGAAACACACCTAACACAAAATCGTCAACCTTTATCTCTAACTCACACTTCTGTTTACCAACACAACTTTATATCAACTCTGCACAAATCTCAAACGCTTTTTCGTCCATTTAACATTCAAACACAACTAAGAATCCAGCACTACTTCACATTCCCTAGCCCACTCTGAATCACTATCGGTTTCTATTTTCGGAAATCCAAATTCACTTCTATTGTAATGCGTCCCTTCTACATAACTCTTCACAAGACACATTAAAACCATTCTGGTAAACTATCAATCCACTATTTTCTTAAACCCAGTTCTCCAAACATTGTTACTGCTACTCAAGAAAGGCATACACTCGTAGTAACTACCCATATAAGCATCACTGTTTATTCTACATCATATACTAAAAACAAATTTCACGCATTGAGATCACATAACAAATCAAACATGTAGGTTAAAGCTAAACAACAGCACATTTCATTCACGAAATATTTCAACAAACCCACGGTACAATTTAATAGCTTACACAACATCGGACACATCCACGCATTAACAGACTCACTTAGTATCCAGCAGACTTACCAACTCACAAAGTACCCAACGGACTCACAAAGTATCCAAAACTTCACTTTTCATGGCTTTAGAAAGCCCAATGGTAATCTCGTTCTTTTAACCTTCATAATACCTTTTACATTTTCTGTTCACCCATCAATCTCGAATACTCTCGTCAATTAGTCTACTCAAGTCACATGTTTCCTATTTTCACAATCTCAAATATCACATAACAAATACACATCAATATTAATCATTTCTCTATTAACTTTACAATCACACGGCATTTCATCACCCAAATAGCTACACAATGTGTGCAATAGTTGCACTAACGAACTTCCACTACTATTGATTATCTCGATACTAAAATTTAAACACCAATACAAGTACAAACAAATTGATAGACTCCTTCATAAATACCAACAAGACATCGGGGTTGCAAACAACATGTCTATACTTCTCATCACATTCTAATATTCCAACTACTTCATCAACTAAGAATCAATTCTCTCACACCAATATCTTCTGACAGTTCTGCTCACCATAAGTTTCACAGCTCATAAATTTCTTCTCTCAACTATGTAATCATAACGACATCAATTTTCCTCGAAGATATTTATCACAAATGCACTCAACCTCAATAATATCAACCACACTATTCTCATCACCATCACTGCTATCACTACCACTATTTAAACATTAGTCCCTCTCAAATCTATCACCTCAAGTCTTTTTTTTTTCACACCATGCTATCACTATTTTTTTTGTTTTTTTGTTTTTACCATCCTATCAAAATGACACCACCATGACACTCACCTCAACAATGAAAACTACGACACCATAACACTTCCCTTTTCTACGAAATTCCTACGTAGAGCCATCTATCTCAAGCCAAGAGATCTAACCCATATACACAATCCTTGGGTCCAATTGACTTTCCGAGACTTCCATCTAGAAGGAGCGGTGATCAAACGCCTCTTCCAACTGGATCTCATCGGTAGTCGCCTGGGTATCCAGAAGACACATATAGCATCCCGACACCCTACTTATAACCCTCATTTTCCTATCTCAACTTTAGATACTTATATCTCCTATGTAGGTTCGACTTGCCCTACCTATGCTTATATTAACTGTCTCAATAACTACCACTACAATAACCAACCACAGTTATCACCACAACACGCCTTTACCTTTCCAAACACATTCAAGACACGCACTAACTCAATTCCCAATGCATATATTACTCACCATATACTTATACCCTATACAGTTTATCTCACACAGGCTTAACTTAACACATTTGAAACTTAACACATAATCCAAGCAATTCAATTAAAAACACATTTAACACTCATCTCATAAGTCATATCAACATTCCATCCCTTTTAACACATGCTATCTTATATTTGCTTCACACGTCAACATGGCCACAATCACAATCACTACAATGAGGTCCAAGCCTCCAACTTCCCAATGCAGGTCAACAACTCAATGTCACTCTACCATAATACAAAATGCGACATCTCAATGATGTACCGACTCATTCATGCAAGCACACGTGTGTTTTGTAAAAAGTATGCAGCGGATTTTGAACCCATGAGACTAAAAAGTCTCCCCACGGTCTCTAGGTGTTCTAAACCTATGCTCTGATACCAAGTTGTCACGCCCTCGATTTTCAACATAAATAATAACCATTTGAGATAAATAAAATCCTCACTGGAGTACAGGTAATACCCAAATAACATTTCTTTCCCCAGTTCTCAAATTAAAAACAAATGTTACAATCCGGGCTCAAGGTCCCAAGTTATACAAGTTACCAAATTAATATTACAGTTTACAAAGATCATCCTTCAAAAATACATCTTTCAAGGTAAAAGCATAAAATCGCCCCTCTATACCTTTGAAACCCATGATCTACAAGTACGAGATGCACGTCATGCCAACTTCCTTGCTTTTTTTTACCTGAAAATGATAGGTTGAGCTACACTAGCCCAATAGAGAAATCTATACTCAAGCTATATGTAAATATAATGAATCATGCACTATGAATGAGTGAATATTGACAGATACGCTCAAAGTACGAACGTTTACCAACGAGCCGCACACTATAGCCAAAAGATTCTAGACTTCACATAAATACCACTGACTGTTTTCCTCTCTGACCAGATACGTTAATAAACTCACGTCAATCCACATTAGACTATAACCAATTCAAATTCATCTTAACATTCATTGTACGATACTATAATCTTTCTCGTGTCCGCATTTATCATCATCAAATTTCTTCATTACAAAATCCTTCCTTTTGATTTCAAAACAATTCAAAGAAAACTCAAGACCATTGTAGGCCGAGCTCCATTGATTCGGGCTGAATACCGGAGGATTTTCATCAAAATCCTTTAACCAAAACCAAAATCCTCACATTAACTTCATGAACCATTTACGTGTCGTAAAAAGTCTGAGCCGAAGCTCCTGCCAGGCACTTACTCGATAACGAGCCCTGAAGACCAGTAATATGAGCATTTTAGCTCCTGCCAGGCATTTACTCATTTAAGAGCCCTGAAAGCATACGACATGAGCATTTAGCTCCAGCCAGGCATTTACTCATTTAAGAGCCCTGAAAGTATACGATAAGAGCATTTAGCTCCAGCCAGGCATTTACTCATTTAAGAGCCCTGAAAGCATACGATATGAGCATTTAGCTCCAGCCAGGCATTTACTCATTTAAGAGCCCTGAAAGTTCTCTTAGTGTCCATTTGTCATCCACATTCATTCCACGTTTTCATTTCACAAATATCAAATCATTCAATTGAATCCAAAGCCATTTAATCAATCACATGGCAATACCAATCCGTATTCAAAAAGACAACATTTTCCCAAGGTCACATTCGTTCATACATCATCAACAATATATTGCAAACCCATAAGCATGCCCTATTGTACATTGATAAATATTTTAAGTCCACGTTATTCCTCTAAATCTATCACAACGCCCTATGCCACGTATCGAACCCATAATGATTCTACGGCACCTCACCGGCTAAGTTCCAAACGAGAATCTTATAAAACGAGTGCCAAAGGAACCTAAGGAACTCAACAAGGCGAGGCACGAGGATACAAGTCTCATTAAGACACACGTAATCATACTCGAGAGTGACTTAAACATGTTCTAATCATATAGGGAGTCATAACACGTGACGAATGCAACTTAAGAATAGCCAGCAGACATTGGCAGACCGACACACCTCCACTCAAATGATCATAACTTTCTGTGTGCTAAGAATTTTAAGGCGATTCCGGTGGCAATGGAAAGCTGACTTCAAGACCTTCGATTCGATATAAATTTTGCATAAAACGGACATCGGACGAGAAAGTTATGTCCGTTCGAAGTGGGCTGAAATCCAGAACACGAGACAGATTGCAGACCAGTTTTCTAAAAATCACCATAAATTCAATTCTCAACGGTTTCAGGTGATTCTTGCGGCATTAAAACGAGCTCTAAGTCTACTCTATTTCATACGAAGAAACCAAAATTTAAATCTGAGTTTAAGAAGGCGTAAAACCCCAAAAACGCAGGCCCTGTTCTGCTGATTTTCGGAAATGGAAGAAACAACCTCAAGCAACGAAACAAGGCACGATCTAAGTACATAAACACCGTATAAACACATAACGAGAGTAAGAAATCCCTACCTCAAGGGTTTTGAGCAAAACCCGGCCCTTTGACCAAGTCAACCGTAGCTCCACGAGATCCGATCATGAATTTTCTTGGATATTCGGAAAGCCCGTGCTCCGTATAGCAACTTTAATTCTTGGACCTTGTCTGGAATCACGACCCAAATAGACGAAATTGAGGAGAGAAGGTAAGGAGAAATTTTTCGGAGGGAGAGCAGAGAGAGCGAGAGACGCAGGAGAGAGAGAGGGGTTGTGATGTGTGTGTGTGGGTGTCGGCAGATGAAGAAAAAGAAAGGGAATTATTTTCCCCTACAACTAGCCACGCCATTATCTACATGCACACACACATATTATCCTTACACCCAAACTTCCACATCCTATCACATTAACCCCCAAATCTAAATAACTACGCTATTATTCGAATTTCCACAATTTACGCCCTTGCTCGATAATTATAATATTTCTTTTTAAAAAAATACGGCCCAAAAATACGGGTCTCTACATTGCAGACACTAGAAATGTTGGCCAGTGGTCGAGCTAGTGGCTGAACGTGGTAATAAGGGTATTGTTGTCATTCTAATATAGGTTTGGATCTTTGGGATTTATTTTATTTTTGGCAAAGAATGTGGAGGTTTATTCATCTAATAGGCAACGCCTAAAAATCAGAGAGGATTCCATTGGGCAAGTTTGAGATCCACATCTTAGACACACCAAGAGAAAAGACTTTTTTAGCACAATCATGTGTTGCCGTATTATTCAACCTATTGATGTACATAAAGTAGCAAGACAAAAAAGAACTCTTTAAAGCCAAACAATCTTGCACAATACCTTCAACAACAGTAGGAAGAGTTTTCGATCCCACACAACTCTTTATATTGGCTTCAACATCTGATTCGAGATTTACATGGGCAGAATTCAAAACCTGGGCTAAAACCAAACTTTCCTGAATAGCTGCACATTCCCCCCACTCTAGGTGACTGATACCTTGGTGAACTCTTAAAGCCAGACCCACAATTTCCCTGTGCTCATCCTGAACTACACCCCCCGTAGCAAAAGCATTTTCTCTTTAGATATTGCTGCATTTACATTAACTTTCACAAGCCCTTGCCTTGGTCGCTCCCATGCCAGGGGTATAGGAGATCGATTCGTAATGGGGAGTTTAGCTAGCTGGTTGGCTTCCAAAACTTCTTAAAACACTGTTTGAGCCTTTGCATTTATTGCCTTCGTCAACCAAACTTATTGCTAAAGACTCAATTATTCCATGTGTGCCAAATCCATCAACAATAGGAAACCCCCAGCCCAAATGCAGGAGTTGGTAATCCGGCTTGTCCTATCCTCTTACCCAACAGATCCCACCAATCAGCCCAGAAACAACATTCGTGAAGCTCTTCAGGCCGTAAAGACTCAGTTATTCCTTGTGTGCCAAATCCACCAACAATAGGAAACCCCCAGCCCAAATGCAGGAGCCGGTAATCCGGCTTTGTCCTATCCTCTCACCCAACAGATCCCACCAATCAGCCCAGGAACAACGAAGCTCTTTTGGCCGTAAAAAGGGGGTAAAAGCCAAATCTTAACCGACCCAAAGCAACAAAATAAAATAAATGTACAATTTCCTCTTCGCACTCTCATCTACCACACAAAGGATGGTATTGCATTATTTGAACATGTGTGGCCCGTGATCCTTGATCCGAGTCCTTCCTCCGCTAGTTCAGGGGTTGCCTAGTCTTCTCACTCTAACCTGCACATTGAGCGCACGACTAAGACCTGGCCGGGGTTGCTCGGCAAGGCCCTCCGGCGAGATGATAAGTATGTGCAGAGAGAAAGGTAAAAGTCTAGAGTTTTAGTGTGAGTATGAGTGTGTGTAGAAGCATGTACCTCTTAGGGTTGTCATCCTTCAATATTTATAGAGTCTCCTTAGCTTGCTCTCCAAATACAAACATGTGCCTTGCACGAGTCGAATGATATCACCGTGATGTCACTGAGTAGATCCGGAAACTGTTTTGGCGTGAGCTGACATTCCCATGTGCGCTCATCATTATCCTTTGGCGTAACCGCTTCAGCATATGACGAGACACGTGTCCATCAAGTTGGCTGAGCCCAGCACCTGGCCGAGCCTAATGGGAGACTCACGGAGAGAACCAAACGACTGGGCCGCCACCCCGGAGGTGGCTGAGCCTGCAAGATTGCTTCCTCGAGTCGGCCATCAAGTAGAGACGGCGCCGTCTGCTACCTAACCTCGATCGCAGCCGAGCTCGGTATCTTGTACGGCAAATGTTCTTAACCTTCGGCCTCGGTCCCAGCCTACTTCTCAGCGGGCTTGGACCGTTAGATTCGGCCTACTACAATAGCCCCTCAATCTTTGCCGACGCCGAGCGCGTGGTGAAGATTGAAGATAAGCATGACCGAATCCCACTGATAGTCGAACGTGAGTCATGGTTGATGGGTAGACTTTTGGCCGAGCTTCAATCATCTTCCTAGCAATCGTCATAGACAAGCTCCAATGGAGGGACGCCAGGTGTCACTTCATGATTGGGTACAGCTGACAGGAGGACGACTGGCACACGTGAAGTTCTGCAAAGTTGTCCTGTTGATGCCACGTGTCAAACGCTGATTGGACGTAGGTTCGGCGGTGCAGCGCTGGGCGGGAAATTCGAAACCCTAACCCACCCCTATATATGGGACGGTGGGAGGAGAGAGAAACGTTACAAACGTTCTATCTCTAGACCTCCATTGCAGAGCTTCTCTCTCCTCTCTCTCGCTGCAGATTCGTTCCAAAGCCAAGCTTCTCAGCGAAACCTGCTTCGAGATCATCAGGTATCCTTCGTTCTTCGTTTCTCTTTACATTTCTATAATTTTTGTACCTTTTTTCTGGGTTTTCTTTTGGGTTTTCGGTTTTGTATGAACAGTATGGAGGCGAAGAGGAACAGTCCATTCATCTTTTCTTTTAATCTGTTCTTCCGAGCCCCAACTCTGGTGTTGGTGGCCTTTGGCTGACATTGGGGTAAGCCGAGCCCCAAATCATGACTTAAAAATCTCCTGAGCCTGTTCAGAGTGGACCTAGGGTGGGCCAATAGGGTAGCCGAGCGTAGTGTCCCTTGTCATTTGTCAACGACGAGGCCCCTCACTTCTTTGCTCTCTTTTGTTAGGTTTGGCTCACCCAGTGATAATTATTTCCTCCGACTCTAAAAGCTCGGGAGACAGCTCTGGTAGCTCACTAATCCGAGAATTGCTGAATAGGGGTAGGAGCCGACGTAAGGTTTCATCCGTCGCTTCGAATATGTCAGACGATTCCCAAGATTCAAATGCCGAACGTGATCATGAGTACGGCGGTGATGAATTTCTCACTGAGCCCGAGATCTCGTTCTCTAAGTCTACTCCGTCCGAGGCCGAACCCCAGTGGGGGCCAGAGGCTGAATCAAGGTTTCATTCCCAAGTCGAGGCCACTACCTCTTCACGATCTGGGCATAGTGAAGCCCCATCAGAGAATAGGGAGGTCGCCGATCTCTATGAGAGGGGTCAGGTTTGCCCTTATGCTCATTATTTCAACGGGAAGCCTAGCGAGTACCAGAACTTCTGCCGAGAGTATGACATCCCAGACAATGTCATCGTTAGCCAGGTAGCCAGTAACCGAATTAAGGATAAGAGAGGGGATCACCCCGAGCATATCACCGTCCCGTTGATGGCGATTTGTGAAGCCGGGTTACGGTTCCCTCTCCACCCGTTCCTTAGAGAGCTACTCACTCGGTTTTGCTTCGTCCCCCATTACTTTGCCATCAACAGCTACAGAATAGTGATGTCAGTAATCAAGCTGAAGGAGCTCCATAACCTGGAGTTCACGGTCGCCGACCTTTTTCACACGTACATTATGTCCAGGCACGGTAAGACCAAGCGCCGATACCTATCAACACGTAGGGACAAGGAGCCCGTGTGTCATCCTCCAAGCGCCGATACCTATCAAATATGAACACTTTTTTTCATGCCGAACATGAGTGTTCATATTTGAATGGGCCGTACCCAGCCCAAGCCGTGAACAGACCCTGTGCTCGGCCCTCCACCGACGACCTTCGTCGCCGTCTCTCCTGCCACAGGCTCGGCGGAAGATAAATCTGTGCTCGGCCTCCGTCCTCGGCAAAGTCCCTTCCAACGTGTCCTCCCCCAACAGTCACATGCCAGGTTCGGCTAGGCATGTGCTCGGCCACCCGCGAAGCACGACCGCCGCTGACGCACGGCTGGCTGCTGAGTCACACGCCTTCCCATGTGCAGAAGCGGTTATAACAGAAGATGATCATGAGCGCACATGGGTGCGCTAGCTCACCCCTAAAAAATGCTTACAAGATCTATTCCATGATGTCACCATGACATCACTCGACTCGTGGGAGGCACGCGATCGTACTTGGAGAGCAAGCGAAGAAGACCCTATATATACCCAGTGATGGCAACCCTAGAAAGGTACATGCTAGACACTCATACTGAACAAATCCATTCCCTTGCTTCTCTCTGCACATACTCATCCTCTCGCCGGAGGGCCTTGCCGGGGGAATCCCCGGCCAGGTCTTAGTCGTGCGTTCACTGTGCAGGCTAGGGGAAGAGAGCTTGGAGACCATCTAACCACCAGAGGAGGAGCGAGGATCGAGGAACACGGGCCACACAATTGGTGAACCCGACGTGAAATGCTTTTGATTCAAACGGCTCTCACTTCCTTCAAAACCCCCTTCCTCCTTCCTAAAACGACAACCAAACCGTTCACCATGGGCGAAGATCAGGCGGATGTAGCCATCTCGGGGGCCAAAGATGCTAGCGGAAATGTCATCCCCACAACACCCCATGAGAGGCATATATCCATGTCCCTCGCCCCTGGATCCGGTCTTTCACCAGTCTCGGACGACGTAACAGCGGCCTACATCCGTCTGCTACAGCGTCGTGACGACGAACGAGATAACGAGTTGGCTGCACTAAGGGCGGAGGTGGCCCATATGAAACAGCGTATGCAGCAAGTGACCACACCCGCCACATCCAGATCCGGTGGAGGCAGGAGTAGACGAAGGCAGACACCGCCACCACCACCCCCACCTCAAGAACGTCCGCACGAGACAAGACAACTCGGATTTGTGATGGACCGCCTTGGCTTTACCCCAGCACCTGGCGACGCCAGGGAAATTTTACTCTACAAACAACCCACCGCATCTGGAACACATCGTTCTAGAAGCCATCATGAGCGCACAAGAACAAGGGACACCGAGTCGTTCACGAGCACGTACTCAACTGGTCATGCGGAATTCTCTCACACGACGACTTCGCACCGTAGCCGAGATTCCGTACAGACCAGGTGCCACGTCTCTGAGAGTCTCAGGGACATCCCACCTGAGAATTTAGATCCCGAACACCACACACGGCGGAAAGGAAAAGGCGTACGCACCGAAGGAGCGGTTGACGACAACAAAGCACGCCGTGACAGAGAAAAGTCCATCGACGGCCCAAGCCGAACGATTACAGACTTGAGAGACAAACTTCGGCACAGGGACGCCGAGAAGACTTCAACAAAAGAGCCCAAAGGAAGGGAGTCCAAAAGGACAAAAACAGACGAGCACGGCAAGCCGCCGCGACCAGGTTTCGAAAGACAACTGAAGGACCTCGGCGTGTCTCATTTCACTTCCCATATCATCAACACGGCACCCGAATCTACCTTCCACTTACCAAAATTCACGAAGTTCGACCCGGCCACCTGTGAGGCTTACACCCACTTAATCCATTTCCGCCAGACAATTGAACTCTGCACCCAAAAGGATGAAGTAAAATGCGAGGCGTTTCCATCCAACCTCGGCTCCCTTGGACTCCAGTGGTTCAACAAGTTGCCCGCTGGATCCATACGGAACCTAGCCGATCTCGAACAAGCCTTCAACACCCGCTTCATCACGAGCAATAAAACGGCCAAGGAGCCAGAGTCCTTATCTCAGATGAGGAAACTCCCGTCCGAAACTCTCAGACAATATGCCGAGCGCTACTGGCAGCTGTTCAATGAGATCCCTGGGATCGACGAGTATTGGGCCGCACGTACCTTCAAGAACGGTTTGGAGACCAGCAGCAAGATCCTAGAAGAGCTCACCATCCGCCCACCCCATGGCATGGGAGAATTGATGCGTGTCGTAGAGAGGTTTTGTGCTCTCGAGGAATTTTATGTGGATAGGGCGGCCCAGGGAATCCCGAGTTCAACCAATCCATTTTCCTCTGCCGCACACCAGCTGCCAGCACCAGTAGTGACCCAACACTCGCAGCCCAAAAGGCATGTGCACAACATCAAAGAAGGAAAAAAGCGTCCGCCGAAAGAACACGACTATGTCACCGAGACAACATACTTCAAGGAGCCAATCTGGTCCTTCCTGAAGGAAATAATGCGACAACCATGGTTCGAGTGGCCGACAGGCAAGCTCGGCACCGACACTGGACAACCTGATCAGAATCCAAGGAAGAAGTGTTCCTACCACAACGAACTCGGCCACTACACGACAGCCTGTGCACCATACAAAGCTCTCTTGGAGAGACTCACTACTCAAGGACATCTCAATCAGTACATCGATCGAGCGAAAACACCCGCCCAACAACCAACAGGCAATCCCAACCCCAATGAGCAACGCTCGCTTATACATGTTATCCATGGACCAGTGACGAAGGCATCTGAAACCACACTCAAGGCCGACATCGATCGTGCCTCCACATCCAAGCAGATACTCTCAGTCGGTTGCGGATCCAAACGTCAACGCCCACAAGAAGTAAGTGGTCAATAACCTTTACCGAACGCGACCTTGAGCACGTTCAAACTCCACACTCGGACGCCCTCGTTGTCACAGTCCAAATCGGGGTCCACGACATCAAGCGCGTCCTCATTGATCAAGGAAGCTCGGCAGAAGTCATGTACTATGACCTTTTCAAGAAGTTGAATCTACCAGAGTCAGCCCTACAACCCACCGAAGAACCGCTCATCGGCTTCAACGGAGCACCTGTTTGGCCACTTGGCCGAATCTTTCTCCCAGTCGTTGTCGGCTCGAGAACTTTGACCGTCGAATTCATCGTCGTCAACGTGCCGAGCCCATACAACGCCATTCTTGGCCGAACCTGGCTCCACGGCATGCAAGCCATCGCTTCCACCTACCACTAGGTCGTCCGCTTCATTGGCATGAATGGAAGACAAGAAGATTTGCGAGGAGACCAAGTAGCTTCCAAAAAGTGCTACATCTCGGCTGTCCACAATTCCACCAAAGCAAAACAAGTACAATGGGTTGAAGTCCCAGACATGACCATAATCGAAGACGTCGGCCAAAAGGCTGAAGATAAAGCGGAAGAAGACCTGGTGAAGATGCCAATCAATGAGGACGATTCACGTTTCTTCTTACTTGGCTCTTCCCTCGGCAACGCCGAGCGAGAAGAGATGTTCCAATTCCTCAAGGCAAACATAGAAGTCTTCGCCTGGACCCCCAACGAGATGCCAGGGGTAGACCCAAACTTCATCTGCCATTCTCTCAACTTCAAGAAGGATTCCAAACCAGTGGTACAGAAGGCTCGACGCTCGGTGCCAGAACACGCCGACGCCGTAATCGAAGAGGTCGAACGTTTGTTGGAAGCCAACGCCATCCAGGAAGTGCAATACCCGACTTGGCTCTCCAACACCGTGGTTGTAAAGAAGAAAAATGGCAAATGGCGAGTCTGCGTCGACTACACCAATCTCAACGACGCTTGCCCAAAGGACTGGTTCCCGCTCGCAAAGATCAATCAGTTAGTCGACGCAACCGCAAGACACGCTCGGCTTAGTTTTCTCGATGCCTACCGCGGATATCACCAGATAGCCATGGACCCGGATGACATGGAAAAAACGGCCTTTATCACACCACATGGCATTTTTTGCTACCGCGTCATGCCATTTGGCCTCAAAAACTCAGGTGCCACCTTCAACCGAGCAATCTTCAAGATGCTTCATGCCCAGATAGGCCACATCTTGGAAGTCTACATCGACGACCTTGTTGTCAAAAGTCAGTTGGAAAAGAACCACCTCACAGAACTCGCCGAAGTGTTTGCAGTACTCAAGCTCCACAAGCTTCGCCTGAATCCGGAAAAATGTGCATTCGGTGTCAGTGCAGGGAAGTTTCTTGGACATTTGGTCACAAGACGAGGCATTGAGGCCGACCCCATGCAAATCAAGGTGGTGGCAGACTTACGGCCACCACATTCGATCAGAGAAGTCCAGAGGCTCACAGGCATGGCGGCTGCACTCAACCGCTTCATCAGCAAGTCATCAGACAAATGCCACGCCTTCTTTCACGCCTTGAAAGGCAAAAGCCGGCGCAACTTTGAATGGACGCCGAACTGTGACACAGCTCTGGCCGAACTCAAGAACTACCTAAGCTCGGCACCTCTGATGGTCAAACCAAAAGAGTTCGAAACTCTATACCTTTACCTTGCAGTCTCGGCTCATGCCGTCAGTTCTGCTCTTGTTCGGCGAGAAGGAACCGACGACATGCCAGTTTATTTCACAAGCAAAACCCTCCTACCCGCCCAAACACGTTACCTTCCTCTCGAAAACCTAGCACTCGCTCTTGTGTCAGCAGCTAGGAAGCTCCTTTCATACTTCCAGGCACATACGATCAATGTCCTCACAGAGTACCCTCTCAAAGCCCTCTTCCGGAAAGCTGACCTCTCCAACAGGGTCTCCAAATAGGCAATCGAGTTAGCAAACTTTGACATTCTATTCGAGCCACGGACGGCAATCAAAGGACAAATTCTTGCCCACTTCATTGCCGAGTTGACTCCGGACGATGCTGAGACTCTCAATGCTCCCCCACCGCCTCAACCCGTTGCCGAGCACGAAGCAAACAAGAAACCTTGGCTCCTTTTTCAAGGAGACACTTGGCGACTTCAGGTTGATGGTGCTTCTAACAATAACGGAGCTGGAGCAGGGGTTATCTTAGTCTCCCCTTGTGGGACTTTACATGAAAGCGCCATCAGCATCAATTTCCCCACCACTAACAACGAAGCCCTCCTTGCAGGCTTACACTCCGCAATTGCAATGAAGGTCGAAGAGTTAGCTATTTTTTGCGACTCTCAATTCATTGTCAACCAGGTTTTAGGGGATTACGAAGCCAGGGACCCAAGGATGATGAAGTATCAGGCCACAGCAGCAGAACTCATCAGGCAGTTCAAAACTTTCAAGATTGAACAAATTAACCGCGAGCACAACGCTCATGCCAACGCTCTCGCAGGTCTAGCCTCGGCTTCCACGGCATCCGAATTCCGGACTTTCAACTTCGGCTGTTTTGATAAACCAAGCTTTGACATGGCTGTAGAGATACTCAACATGGAACTCGGGCCAAGTTGGATGGACGAGATCGTTGCATTCCTCAAAAGTGACACTCTTCTGGACGACAAGAAGGAGGCTCATCGCATCAGGAACAAGGCTGCCTACTACTGGCTCTCCGACAGCGGCCAACTTTACAGAAAATCTATCTCCGGTCCCTATCTCCTCGTCGTCCACCCTACACAGGTACCCACGATCCTCAACGAACTCCACTCAGGCAGTTGTGGCTGCCATTCTGGAGGCCGTTCACTCTGCCAGCGAGCATTGAGTCAGGGGTACTTTTGGAAGAACATGAAGAAAGATTGTGAAGAAATCGTCCGCAAATGCCGACCATGCCAACTGTTTTCACCAATCCCGAAACAACCAGCTCAGAACCTCTCCCCCATCACTAGTCCTTGGCCCTTTGCACAGTGGGGGCTCGACATCGTGGACAAGCTCCCAACAGCCCCAGGAGGCTTCAAGTTCCTCATCACTGCAACAGACTACTTTTCCAAATGGGTGGAAGCTGAAGCACTTGTCACCATCACCGAGGCCGATGTTCGGTGATTTGTTTGGCGAAATATTGTCACAAGGTTCGGCGTACCTTACGCCATCGTCTCGGACAACGGTACCCAATTTGTTGGAAATGGCCTCACAAGCCTCTGCGAAGAATTTGGAATCCGCTTCTTCAACTCTACTCCAGCATACCCCCAAGGAAACAGCCAAGCTGAGGCCACGAACAAGACTGTCTGCGCCGGGATAAAACGCCAGCTGAACTCCAAGTGCGGCAAGTGGGCAGAAGAACTCCCAAGGGTCCTGTGGGCCTATCGATCCACACCACGACGCTCTACTGGCCAGACTCCCTTCTCCATGGCTTTCGGCATGGAGGCCGTCATCCCACTAGAATCAAGGTTTCCCACCCTCAGGACGGAGACCTTTGATCCAAAGACAAACGATGAAGCTGTGGAACAAGAGCTCATACTTGCCGAAGAGAAGCGCGATGATGCTCGGCTGAAGCTAGCCGAATATCAACAACAAGTGGCCAAGGGGTACAATCGAAGCGTGAGAACCAAGAAATTCAAGCCAGATGACTTGGTTTGGCGAAAGGTGGTACAAGCAAGCGAGAAAACAAAATTCAAGCTCAACTGGGAGGGACCTTTTCGCGTCGTCAAGATTGCTGGTGAAGGTGCCTACGTGCTAAAAGACATGAATGGGAAAGTGCTCACTAACCCTTGGAACGCACAAAACCTGAAGAGGGCGTACATGTGAACAACCTTTCTTCATGCACTGCTCATCTGCTCACTATCCTCGACTTACACAAAGCTTTAAGTTCTTGTTTGGCTTCGGCCTCCTTGTTCTTAATTTCAAAGAATGGCCTCGGCCAAGTAGTTTTCCTAGTTTACCTTGAAAGTTGAAAGTTCTCAATGAAAAGACAAGTTTTGCAACCAAATTCTTTAAGTGTTTTTTACGTACTGTTCTACATTAAAGCTTATTCACATAACTCACTCTCGGCAAATCTGCCAAACACAATCGATGACTTCGGTCACACCCACAAACGGCCCTTCAGCCTCTTGCTTCGGCCACTTTCGCCGCCCAAAGAAGCAAACACTGGACATATGGTCCACCGAGCCTGAAACACACATCTCTGATGGAACACAGGCTTCGGCTCGGATTAGCAAGACGTTATGGTCGGCCACCGAAACGGTTACACTCGCGCTTTGGCGAGCAAACCACCCACAAACACTTTACAAACTCTGAACCGAACTTTCTCTTTTGGACAAGGGCTGCCACTTTGGCCAAATCCCCAACAACTATTAACAGGCCACCATGCAATCCTACAAAGTTTCTGGACAACATATCCATGTTCGGCAACCTATATTTCTACTTTGGTCAAGGCTCGGCAACTACCACAATGCAGTACGATACATCCACATCAAATCAAGATATTTGATTACTTAGTCGAACCCAGACCAAATTGGGGGCTATGGAAAACTACATATGCAAAACAAGCTAGATCATCAAAATTTTATGAAGACATGAAAGCAATCAATCAAGTTCGGCATTAACAAAGACGTTGCAAAAGAAGCCATGCATTCAACTTTCAAAAAGAAAAACAAGTGTTACTGAAGATCCTAAGCTGGGAGGTACGGCGTAGTAAACCGTTTGGTGCCGACTCCCCATCAACTATTACATCTGGTACGGTAAAACTCCCAAGTTCGGAGCCGTCCAGTCCAACAAAAATTTCAAAGCTCAAACAAAAGCAAAAAAAGAAATCTCTAAACTTGAGGAGGAACATCCTCAACAGCAACGTCAGCAGCCACTTTAGCCTCAGCCTCGATAGCCTTCTCACCATTCTTAGGGACCTGCTCGGCATTTCGCTCGGCATCCTCGGCCACAGCTCCCTCAACATCTCCAGCATTCTTGCCCGCAAATCCATCCCCACCGTCGGCGTTGGCATCGGTGAGATCATCGACGTCATCTTCGCTCTCGGGAAATTCCTCTGCGGGAAGCGGCTCACATTCTTCATCGGTATATGGAAGCACGAGCTCAGGCACAACGGCCGCAGGAATCGACTTGGTCAAATTCAGATCCGCATCCAGCTGCATGACCGCGCACGCGGCCTTCACACCATCCTTGTACCCAGTTCGGTATTCTTCTTGAGCTCCTCATTCACCATCGACCGAGCGTCCCTGATGTATTCAGCACAAGCTCGGTCGTACCCGGCCTGATAGGCCTTCTCATCCACCTCCTTCATCTTCCTTTTCTCCCTCCTCAACACTTGGCCGAGCTCGCGTTCGATCTTCTTGATTTTCTCCATTGCCTCATCTCTCTCCTTCTCAAGTTCGGCGACCTTGCCCTTCGCAAGCTTCAGACTATTTTCGCGAACTTCATCTTTTCACGCTCGGCCTTTGCGTCGTCATGATATCGAGTCCTCTCAGCTGCTAAGAGCTAGGCCTGGCGTGAAGCACGCAGCAGAGCCTAACCAGCCTGCGCAAAATAAGAAATCATCAGCCTCGGCAAACTTCAACAGGAAATAATAATGAGTCAAAAACATACCTGGACGAGGTAAGCACTTGTGTGAACCAAGCTTGGCTGAAGCTCCATTGGGACCCTATCCATGTCCCTCGGTAGCGCAATGCTGTGCAGCATGGCAACAGCAAGCCCAGGCTCGAGCTTGACGATGTCTTCGATAGTAATAACTCTGCCATCGGCCATTGCAAAAGAAGGCGTGAATTCTGGCACGATCGGTTTGCCACCAGAGCCAGCCGCCCTCTCCACAGCCCTGGAACCTCCTGCGGCCGACAACTCAGTCTGATCCTTCTCCCTCGGAAGTGGCGTCGGCGGCCTCATCGAGAATAAATCTTGGGTAATTCTTTGCTTCTTAGCGGCTGGCTCGGACAGTTCAGCTTCCTTCTGTCGAGCCGCGGCGCCGTCCCTGAGGTTGATCTTGACAACGTTTCTTCTTCCCATATCGTCGGCGAATTCAGGAATGAGGGTTCGGAGGGGAGGGACGCTGACACCTTGGAACTCGAAAGGCTGACTCTCCTGGAACCAGAAGTCCGCTGACTTCTTGAATGAGGGAAATTTCACCCTTGGCTCCTTCGCCTTTTGGCTAGGCTTAGGGGCTTTGCTCTTACCTCCTTGCTCCTCAGCAACCTTCTTTTTGCACTTGGCCTTCGTGCTCGGCCCTGCTCCCTTCTCCCTTCTCTTCAACTTCCCCTTGTACGGGGGGATGTAGCCCAGCAGCGTCAGCGCATCGCGGCAGATCAGAGCTTTCAGTATCTCGATATTCCTATCAGCGGCCAAGGACTACTGTCTCTTGGTAATTGCTCGGTGATCTGCGAGAAAACAAATGTTAGCAAAAATAGCATCAGGAATACAATAAGAAGAATAGGTCATGCTCGGCGAATTTAAAAAAAAAAAAAAAACCTCGGAAGTCTTTTATCTTCGGCACATTGTGCAGCCGCATCGACTGATCGCCGAACTCGTAGTTCCCGCTAACTTCGACGTAGAAGTTAGCCCACTTATCAATATCAGGAAGCCCATCTATCAAAGGTTCCTTACCACTACGCATCGACAAGTACCTGCGGTTGGTCTTGTCATGCCTGGACATGATGTATGTGTGAAAGAGATCGGCGACTTTGAACTCAAGGTTGTGGAGCTCCTTTAGTTTAATCACCGACATCACTATCCTATAGCTATTGATGGCGAAGAAGTGAGGTACTATGCCGAACTTGGTCAACAGTTCCCTCTGAAATGGGTGAAGAGGAAAACGGAGTCCAGCCTCACAAATGGCCATGAGGGGAACCGTTATGTGTTCGGGACGGTCTTCCCTCTTATCCCTTATCCTGTTGTTGGCCACCTTGCTAACAACAACATCGTCTGGGATGTTGTATGCTCGGTAGAAATCAGCGTACTCATTGGGACGGCCGCTGAAGTAATGGGCGTGAGGACAAACCTGCCCTCGCTCGTAAAGGTCGGCGACCTCCCTGTTCTCGGACGAGGTTTCGGTGGGAACGGAACGGGAGAAAGTTGTGACTTTGGCCTGTGGACGAAGTCTAGACTCGTCCTCAGGACCAAGTTCGTGCTCGGCTTCGGACTTGGTGGTGGTGGTGAAAGTTATCTCAGGCGCGATGTTGTACCCGCCATCGTATTCATGGTCGTGTTCGGCGTTGGAGTCGCTTGAACCGGACATGTTGGAAGCAATTGAAGAAGCCTGTCGTCGGCTCCTGTGCCTCTCCACGTACTCTCAGATCACAAGATCTGTGGAATCATCCCCTGAACTTTCAGAGTCGGATGAGATGATGATACTGGGTGAGCCAGACCTAACAAAGACAAGAATGAAACAATGAGAAACCTCGTCGTCGGCCAGAAGGCAAGGATCTCACTACGCTCGGTTACCTAAAACTGGCCCACCCTATTATCACACTCCACAGATCTAAGTTCGGGAAACAAGGACTCGAATCGAGAGGCTCGGCCAAACCCATTGTCGGCCAAGCCTTTCAGCATCAGAAATTGGGGCTCGGCCAGCCCCATCGTCGGCCCAGACCACCAACATCAAGGTTGGGGCTCGGAAGAACAGGTTGAAGATGGAGATGAAGAGTTTGCTCATCTCCAGGGACGCACTGTTCACTCAGAACAAAAACTCCCCTAAAAACCCAGGAAAACGAGGAGAAAATGCAGAAAACTTGCATAAACAGCAAGAGGAATGAAAAACGAACTCGTACCTGTGATTTTCAGCGAGATCTGATGACGAATCCTCTGGGAATCAAGATCAGAAGACGAACCGTTGCTGAGAGGGAGCTCTGGCGATGGAGTTCAAGAGAGAGAAAGCATCTGTAACCTTCTTTCTCCTCGCCTCGCCCCTTTTATAGAGTTAAGGTTGGGAGTTCAAAATTCCCGCCCATCATGGCACCGCCGAACCGTTGGCCATTCAGCACATGACGTGTGGCATCGAAAGGACATCCTACAGAGCTTCACGTTTGCCAGCCGTCCTCTCTCTAGCCGTACTTAGCCCTGAAGTGACATCTGGCGCTCCTTCATTGGGGCTCTCCACCGACGGCTAATATTGCTTCAAAAGGAGAAAGTGATTGGGGCTCGGCCAAATCTCACTTTCATCAACGGTAATCACGTTCGGCATTCGACAGGTTCGGCCAAGGCTCGACATCAATCCCTACCACGCGTTCGGCATCGGCAGGGATTGAGGGGCTATTGTAGCGGGCCGAACATGAGTGTTCATATTTGAATGGGCCATACCCGGCCCAAGCTGTGAACAGACCCTGTGCTCGGCACTCCACCGACGACCTTGTCGCCGTCTCTCCTGCCACAGGCTCGGTGGAAGATAAATCGGTGCTCGGCCTCCGTCCTCGGCAAAGTCCCTTCCAACGTGTCCTCCCCCAATAGTCACATGCCAGGTTCAGCCAGGCATGTGCTCGGCCACCCGCGAAGCACGACTGCCGCTGACGCACGGCTGGCTGTTGAGTCACACGCCTTCCCACGTGCAGAAGCGGTTATAACAGAAAATGATCATGGGCGCACATGGGTGCGCTAGCTCACCCCTAAAAAACGGTTACCAGATCTATTCCATGATGTCACCATGACATCACTCGGCTCGTGGGAGGCACGCGATCGTACTTGGAGAGCAAGCGAAGAAGACCCTATATATACCCAGTGATGGCAACCCTAGAAAGGTACATGCTAGACACTCATACTGAACAAATCCAATCCTTTGCTTCTCTCTGCACATACTCATCCTCTCGCCGGGGGAATCCCCGACCAGGTCTTAGTCGTGCGTTCACTGTGCAGGCTAGGGGAAGAGAGCTTGGAGACCATCTAACCACCGGAGGAGGAGCGAGGATCGAGGAACACGGGCCACACACTTAATCGACCCAAAGCAACAAAATAAAATAAATGTACAATTTCCTCTTCGCACTCTCATCTACCACACAAAGGATGGTATTGCATTATTTGAACATGTGTGGCCCGTGATCCTTGATCCGAGTCCTTCCTCCGCTAGTTCAGGGTTTGCCTAGCCTTCTCACTCTAACCTGCACAGTGAGCGCACGACTAAGACCTGGCCGGGGTTGCTCGGCAAGGCCCTCCGGCGAGATGATAAGTATGTGCATAGAGAAATGTAAGAGTCTAGCGTTTTAGTGTGAGTATGAGTGTGTGTAGAAGCATGTACCTCTTAGGGTTGTCATCCTTCAATATTTATAGAGTCTCCTTAGCTTGCTCTCCAAATACGAACATGTGCCTTGCACGAGTCGAATGATATCAGCGTGATGTCACTGAGTAGATCCGGAAATTGTTTTGGCGTGAGCTGACATTCCCATGTGCGCTCATCATTATCCTTTGGCGTAACCGCTTCAGCATATGACAAGACACGTGTCCATCAAGTTGGCCGACCCAGCACCTGGCCGAGCCTAATGGGAGGCTCACGGAGAGAACCAAACGACCGGGCCGCCACCCCAGAGGTGGCTGAGCCTGCAAGATTGCTTCCTTGAGTCGGCCATCAAGTAGAGACGGCACCGTCTGCTACCTAACCTCGATCGCAGCCGAGCTCGGTATCTTGTACGGCAAACGTTCTTAACCTTCGACCTCGATCCCAGCCTACTTCTCAGCGGGCTTGGACCGTTAGATTCGGCCTATTACAATAGCCCCTCAATCTTTGCCGACGTCGAGCGCGTGGTGAAGATTGAAGATAAGCATGACCGAATCTCACTGATAGCCGAACGTGAGTCATGGTTGATGGGTAGACTTTTGGCCGAGCTTCAATCATCTTCCTAGCAATCGTCATAGACAAGCTCCAATGGAGGGACGCCAGGTGTCACTTCATGATTGGGTATGGCTGACAGGAGGACGGCTGGCACACGTGAAGTTCTGCAAAGTTGTCCTGTTGATGCCACGTGTCAAACGTTGATTGGACATAGGTTCGGCGTTGCAGCGCTGGGCGGGAAATTCGAAACCCTAACCCACCCCTATATATGGGACGGTGGGAGGAGAGAGAAACGTTACAAACGTTCTCTCTCTAGACCTCCATTGCAGAGCTTCTCTCTCCTCTCTCTCGCTGCAGATTCGTTCCAAAGCCAAGCTTCTCAGCGAAACCTGCTTCGAGATCATCAGGTATGCTTCGTTCTTCGTTTCTCTTTACATTTCTATAGTTTTTGTACCTTTTTTCTGGGTTTTCTTTTGGGTTTTCTGTTTTGTATGAACAGTATGGAGGCGAAGAGGAACAGTCCATTCATCTTCTCCTTTAATCTGTTCTTCCGAGCCCCAACTCTAGTGTTGGTGGCCTTTGGCTGACATTGGGGTAAGCCAAGCCCCAAATCATGACTTAAAATTCTCCCGAGCCTGTTCAGAGTGGACCTAGGGTGGGCCAGTAGGGTAGCCGAGCGTAGTGTCCCTTGTCATTTGTCTACGACGAGGCCCCTCACTTCTTTTTCTCTCTTTTGTTAGGTCTGGCTCACCTAGTGATAATTATTTCCTCCGACTCTGAAAGCTCAGGAGACAGCTCTGGTAGCTCACCGATCCGAGAATTGCTGAATAGGGGTAGGAGCCGACGTATGGTTTCGTCTGTCGCTTCGAATATGTCAGACGATTCCCAAGATTCAAATGCCAAACGTGATCATGAGCACGGCGGTGATGAATTTCTCACTGAGCCCGAGATCTCGTTCTCTAAGTCTACTCCGTCCGAGGCCGAACCCCAGTTGGGGCCAGAGGCTGAATCAAGGTTTTATTCCCAAGCCGAGGCCACTACCTCTTCACGATCTGGGCATAGTGAAGCCCCATCAGAGAATAGGGAGGTCGCCGATCTCTATGAGAGGGGTCAGGTTTGCCCTTATGCTCATTATTTCAACGGGAAGCCTAGCGAGTACCAGAACTTCTGCCGAGAGTATGACATCCCAGACGATGTCATCGTTAGCCAGGTAGCCAGTAACCGAATTAAGGATAAGAGAGGGGATCGCCCCGAGCATATCACCATCCCGTTGATGGCGATTTGTGAAGCCGGGTTACGGTTCCCTCTCCACCCGTTCCTTAGAGAGCTACTCGCTCGGTTTAGCCCCGTCCCCCATTACTTTGCCATCAACAGCTACAGAATAGTGATGTCAGTAATCAAGCTGAAGGAGCTCCATAACCTGGAGTTCACGGTCGCCGACCTTTTTCACACGTACATTATGTCCAGGCACGGTAAGACCAAGCGCCAATACCTATCAACACGTAGGGACAAGGAGCTCTTGATAGACGGACTTCCTGATACTGATAAGTGGGCGAATTTCTACGTTGAGGTTAACGATAACTATGAATTCGGCAATCAGACGATGCGACTACACACTGTGCCGAAGATAAAAGACTTCTGAGGTTGCTTAGTGTCTTCTTTTATCTTTGCCGAACCCAATTTTCCTCTTACCCATTGGTTTGTTAGTGTTGATTGTCTTGATACTTTTCTTGCAGATCACCGAGCGTTAACGAAGAGACAGTAGTCGTTGGCCGTTGCAAAGAACGTGGATATTTTGAAGGCTCAGATCTGCCAAGACGTGCCAACTCTGCTAAGTTACATCCCTTCTTATAAGGGCAAGTTAAAGAGAAAGGAAAAAGAGGGAGGCGAGCCGAGCACGAAGGCCGGTGGTAAAAAGAAAGGCCGCGAGCAACAGGCGGGCAAAGGCTAGCAGGGGGGAACCAAAAAGGGGAAGTAGCCGAGAGTGAAGTTCCCAACTTTTAGGAAGTTGGCGGATTTTTGGTTTCAAGAAAGTAAGCAGGCCGAGCTTCCATGTATCAATATTCCTCTTTAAACCCTCGTACCTGATTTCACAGAGATGTCGAGAAGAAACGTGGTTCATATGAACATCAGGGATGGAGCCGCGGCTTGGCAAAAAGCGGCTGACTCAACTCATCCCACCGAGCCCACTGAGAAGAGGCAAAAAGTTACCCAAGACTTTTTCCCAAGCAGGCCGCCGACGCCACTTCCGAGAGAGAAAGAAACAACCGAGTCATCTGCTGCTAGTGGCTCAAAGATTGTGGAGAAGTCCGGCGGTTCAGCTAGCCAAGCAATGGTGCAGGAGTTTGCGCCCTCTTTTGCTCTGGCTGAGGGCAGAGTGATTTCCGTCGAAGACAGCGTTAAGCTGGAGCCTAGGTTGGCCGTACAATGCTCTGAGGCTTGGCGCTGCCGAACGACATGAAAATGGTTCCAGAGGATCTCCAGCTGAGTCTCGTCCATGCAAGTGCTTATCTAGTTCAGGTGCGTCCGAGCCTGAACTCCCCCTTGCTCTAAATTGTTTATCTTTCCGAGCTTATCTTCCTTTTGCTATGCAGGCTGGACAGGCTTTGCTGCAAGCGTCCAACAAGGCCGAGCTTCTGACCGCCGAGAGGTCTCATTATTACGACGACTTGAAGACCGAGCGCGACAAGGTGAAGACTCTGAAAAACGGTTTGAAGCTTTCGAAGGCCAAGGTGGTGGAGCTTGAGAAGGAGAGAGATCAAGCTTTGGGGAAGGTGAAGGAGGCCGAGCGTGAGCTCGAGAAGGTGCTGAGGAGGGGAAAAAAGAAGATGAAGGAAGTAGATGGCAAGGCTTATCAGGCTAGTTACGACCAAGCCGGGGCCGAGTATATGAGAGATGCTCGTAAAATGGTGAACGAGGCTGTGGAGTTTAGGGTTCCTGTAGCCTACCGAACGGGATACAAAGATGGAGTAAAGGCTGCATGTGGTGTTCTACAGTTAGAGGCTGATATGAACCTGACGAAGTCCATCTCAGCACCTGTCACTCCCGAGCTTGTTCTCCCGTACACTAAAGAGGAGTGCACACCTCTCCCTCCTGAGGAATTCCCTGAGAGCGAAGAGGATATTGCTGATATTTCAGATGCCAAAGGTGAGGATGGAGCAGGTGGTAGAAAAGTGGTTGGTGGTGCTGGGGGTGAGGATGCCGCCGAGGATGCTGAGAAAGAAAAGATGGATGTTGATCCAAACGCCGAGGTTGGTGTTCATGCTGAAAATGCTGCTCAAGTTTGAGTAGATAGCCATTTTCCTTTCTTCTTCTTTTTTGACTTAATCAATTTTGTTTGAACTTTGGACTGGACGGCTCCGAACTTGGAGTTTACTGTGCCAGATGTAATAGTTTGGTGGGGGTCGGTACCGAACGATTTATCACGCCGTACCCCCCAGCTAGGGGTTTCTGCAACACTTTTTACTTTGTCTTTGAATGAATGAATGACTTGTTTGCATCATTCACTTGTTCTTCATGCCTTAGCAAGATTTGATGTGCTTGCTTGCTTGAATGGTAGTTGTCCGTAGCCCCCACTTTGGTCTGGGTTCGGCTAAGTATTTGAATTTTGACCAATGTAGAAATTGCTAACTGTGGTTTGATAATTGTCGAGCCTTGACCAAAGTAGAGTGGTTGGGTTTAGTTGATATGTTGCTGAGCTTAAAGTTGTCTTCGGCCATCGTGCAGATTTAGTGGATAAGACTTAGGTTGGTAACCAAAAGTTTGATAAGTGCCCCCTACCTGTGGTTGGGGCTCGGCCAAAGTGCCAGCCCTTAGCCAAGGTGTTAAGGACTTAAATGTTTGTGGGTGATTTGCTCACCGAACCGTGAGTGTAACTGGGCTGTGGCCGACCTTAGTGTCTTGCCAAGCCGAACCGGAGCCTAAGTTCCAGCCATAATATGTGTCTTAGGCTCGATGGACCATATGTCTTATTTTTTGCTTCTTGGGGCAGCAATGGTGGTCGAAGCAAAGGCATGAAAGCCGTTCGTGGGTGTGACCGAAGTCAACGTTTGTGGGTGGCAAAGTGTGCCGAGGGTAGATTATAGTAGTGAAAACATAAATGAAACGAGTTGAAAAAGTGTATGAGACATCAATTGCCAAACAAGATGCTTCCTTGAATTGAAAAAAGATTGAAATACAAGTTGAAGTAAGAGACGTGGGCCGAAGCCCATTGAAACAAAATAAAACAGAAGTTGTGGCCGAAGCCACAGACTTGCAAGAAAAAACTAAGGTTGTGAAAACAAAATAGTCAATGGCCAAACATGAGGCTCACTGTTGGTGTTGATCATATGTAAGGTTTTCTTAGATTTTGCGCATTCCACGGGTTGGTGAGGACTTTCCCATTCATGTCCTCTAGTAAGTAAGCACCTTCTCCAGCAATCTTGACAACACAAAAAGGGCCCTCCCAGTTGGGCTTAAATTTTGTTTTCTTGCTGGCTTGCACAACTTTTCTCCACACAAGATCGTCTAGCTTGAATGTCTTGATCCTGACGCTACGATTGTACCCTTTACCCTTTTGATGCTGGTACTCAGCGAGGTTTATCTGAGCGTCATCATGTTTCTCTTCAGCCAAGATGAGTTCTTGCTCCACGGCTTCTTCATTCGTTTTGGGGTCGAATGTTTCTATTCTGAGGGTGGGGAACTTAGACTCCAGTGGGATCACGGCCTCCATGCTGAACGCCATTGAAAAGGGTGTTTGGCTTGTGGAGCGCCTTGGTGTAGAACGGTAAGCCCATAGGACACGGGGTAGTTCCTCTACCCACTTGGCTCTTTTGGAGTTTAGCCAACGCTTGATCCCAGCACAGATGGTCTTGTTTATGGCCTCGGCTTGGCCATTTCCTTGGGGGTATGCTGGAGTAGAGTTGAAGA
This sequence comes from Rhododendron griersonianum, assembly GCA_018127125.1. NCBI lineage: Eukaryota > Viridiplantae > Streptophyta > Magnoliopsida > Ericales > Ericaceae > Rhododendron > Rhododendron griersonianum. The sequence continues at coordinate 34,306,390 of CM030793.1, read as the reverse complement.
AGCGTATCCCAAATTCTTCCAAGAGGCTAGAGAGGTCGTTCCCAACAAACTGAGTGCCATTGTCAGAGACGATGGCGTATGGGACGCCGAATCGGGTAATGATGTTCCTCTAGACGAATCTTCTTACGTCGACCTCGGTCGTGGTGATGAGAGGTTCGGCTTTCACCCATTTTGAGAAGTAGTTCGTTGCCGTGATCAGAAATTTGAAGCCTCCTGGTGCCGTTGGGAGCTTGCCCACGATGTCAAGCCCCCATTGTGAAAAGGGCCAAAGGCTTGTGATTGGGGAAAGATTCTGGGCAGGTTGCTTTGGTATAGGTGAAAACAGTTGGCACGGTCGGCACTTGCGAACGACTTCCTCACAATCCTTCTTCATGTTCTTCCAAAAGTAACCTTGACTCAACGCGCGTTGGCAGAGTGAACGGCCACCAGAGTGGCAGTCGTAGCTGCCCGAGTGAAGCTCGGCAAGGATCTCGGGTACTTGGGTTGGGTGGATGATGAGGAGATAGGGTCCGGAGATTGATTTCCTGTAGAGTTGGCTACTCTCGGAGAGCCAGTAGTAAGCGGCCTTATTCCTGATGCGATAAGCTTCCTTCTTGTCAGCTGGTAGGGTGTCATGTTTGAGGAACGCAACAATCTTGTCCATCCAACTTGGACCGAGTTCAACGTTGAGTACTTCCGGGGCGGCGTCAAAGCTTATGTGGTCGATACTGCCGAAGTTGATTGTTCTAAATTTTGAGGCTTTGGAAGCAAAAGCTAGGCCAGCGAGTGCATCTGCATGCGTGTTGTGCTCGTGGTTGATCTGTTCGATCCTGAAACTCTTGAAGTGCTTGATGAGTTCAGCCGCTGTTGCTTGGTACTTCATCATTCTGGGGTCTCGAACTTCGTAGTCCCCTAACACCTGGTTGACAATGAGTTGAGAGTCACAAAAAATAGCTAACTCGTTGACCTTCATTGCTATTGCAGAGTGTAGGCCAGCATGGAGAGCTTTGTATTTGGCTTCATTGTTTGTGGCAGGGAAGTCAATGCTGATGGCGCTTTCATGTTGGGTCCCACAAGGGGAAACTAAGACGACCCCTGCTCCGGCTCCATTGCTATTAGAGGCACCATCAATTTGAAGTCGCCAAGTGTCTTCTTGAAAAAGGAGCCAAGGTTTCATGCCTGTTGCATGCTCGGCCACGGGTTGAGGTGGGGTGGGGTGGGGTGGGGGGGGGGGGGGGAGAGAGTGTTGAAAGTCTCAGTATCTTCTGGAGTCAATTCAACGATGAAGTCGGCGAGAATTTGCCCCTTGATTGCCGTCCGTGGCTCGAAATGAATGTCGAAGTTTGCTAACTCAACTGCCCACTTGGAGACCCTGTTGGAAAGATCGGCCCTCCGAAAAAGGCTTTTGAGAGGGTGCTCCGTTAAAACAGTGATGGTGTGGGATTGGAAGTAAGGCAGGAGTTTCCTGGCCGCTGAGATGAGAGCAAGTGCTAGCTTCTCGAGAGGATGATAGCGTGTTTGCGCGGGTAGAAGAGTTTTGCTAGTGAAGTAAATTGGCCAATCACCGGCGCCTTCCCGCTGGACAAGAGCTGAACTGACCGCATGAGCTAAGACTGCAAGGTATAAGTAGAGAGTTTCAAATTCTTTGGATTTCACCAACAGTGGTGCCGAGCTCAAATAATCTTTGAGTTCGGTCAATGCTTTGTGGCACTCCGGGGTCCATTCGAAGCTGCGTCGGCTTTTGCCCTTCAATGCGTGAAAAAAGACGTGGCACTTGTCTGAGGACTAGCTGATGAAGCGGTTTAGAGCCGCTGCCATTCTTGTGAGCCTTTGGACGTCTCTGATTGTGCGTGGTGGCCGCAAGTCTGCCACAGCCTTGATTTGGTTAGGATCGGCTTCGTTGCCATGCCTGTTGACTAAGTGACCAAGGAATTTGCCAGCGCTTACGCCAAATGCACATTTCTCAGGATTCAAGCAGAGCTTGTGGAGTTTGAGGATTTCGAACACTTCGATTAACTCCTGGAGGTGGTTGTATTCCCTCTGGCTTTTGACGACGAGGTCGTCAATGTAAGCTTCAACCGTGTGACCTATCTGAGCGTGAAGCATCTTGAATATGGCCCGGTTGAATGTGGCACCGAAGTTCTTGAGCCCAAAAGGCATAACTCGGTAGCAGAAGATGCCATATGGCGTGATAAAGGCCATTTTTCCATATCATCTGGGTCCATGGCTATCTGATGGTAGCCACGATAAGCGTCGAGGAAGCTCAGCCGAGCGTGGCCTGATGTCGCGTCTACCAGTTGATCAATCTTTGGAAGTGGGAACCAATCTTTCGGACAGGCGTCGTTAAGATTGGTGTAATCAACGCAGACTCACCATTTGCCATTTTTCTTCTTAACGACCACTATGTTGGACAACCAGTTTGGGTATTGAACTTCTTGAATGGCATTGGCTTCCAACAAGCGGTTAACTTCTTCAACTACAGCGTCGGCGTGTTTTGGTGCCGAACGTTGAGCCTTCTGTACCACTGGTTTTGAATCCTTCTTGATATTGAGGGAGTGGCAAATAAAATCGGGGGGTCCATGCAAAAAATTTCATGTTGTCTTTGAGGAATTGGAACATTTCTTCTCGTTCGGCGTCGCTAAGGGAAGAGCTGAGTAAAAAGAAATGTGAGCCATCCTCATTGATGGGCATTGGGACTAAGTCTTCTTCTGCTTTGTCTTCAGCCTTCTGGCCAACGTCTTCGATCACGGCCATGTCTGGGACTTCAACCCATTGCACTTGTTTAGCTTTGGTGGAGTTGTGGATAGCGAAAATGTAACACTTTTTGGAGGCGACTTGATCGCCTCGTAAATCTTCTTGCTTCCCATTGTCACCAATAAACTGGACGACCTGGTGGTAAGTTGAAGCGATTGCTTGCATGCCGTGAAGCTAGGTTCGACCGAGAATTGCGTTGTATGGGCTCAGCACGTTGACGACGATGAATTCAATGCTCAATGTTTTCGAGCCGACGACAACGGGGAGAAAGATATGGCCAAGTGGCTAGACAGGTGCTCCATTGAATCCGATGAGTGGTACTTCAGCGGGTTGCAATGCCGACTCTGGGAGATCAAGCTTTTTGAACAAGTCGTAATACATGAACTCTGCCAAGCTTCCCTGATCAATGAGGACGCGCTTGACGTCGTGGACTTCGATTTGGACAGTTACAACGAGGGCATCGGAATGAGGGGTTTGCACAAGCTCGAGGTCGCGCTCGGTGAAAGTGATTGTCCACCTAGGCAATTCTTGTGGCCGTGGGCGCTTGGATCCAGGTCCTACCACGAGTACCTGTTTGGAAGTGGAGGCGCGATCGAGGTCAGCGCGAAGGCTTGTTTCGGATTCCTTCGTCATTGGCCCGTGGATAACATGTTTCAGCGGCATCTGTTCATTGGGGTTGGGATTTCCAGTAGGTTGGCGGGCGGGTGTTTTGGTTCGATCAATGTATTCGTCGAGGTGACCTTGGGCCGCCAGGCGCTCCAAAAGTGCCTTGTACGGTGCACATGCAGTTGTGTAGTGGCCGAGCTCATTATGGTAGGAGCACTTCTTCCTTTGGTTTTGATTTGGCTGGCCAGTGTCTATGCCGAGCTTACCTGTTGGTCACTCGAACCATGGTTGCCTCATGATCTCTTTCAGGAAAGACCAGATGGGCTCTTTGAAGTATGTGGTTTCAGCCACGTAGTCATGTACCTTTGGCGGGCGCTTCTTTCCTTCCTTGATATTGTTGACGTGTTTCTTTGGCTGGGACTGTTGAGTGACGATTGGTGCTGGCAGCTGGGGCGCGGTCGAGGGAAAGGATGTAGTTGAGCTCGAAATTCCCTAAGCCGCTCGGTCCGTGTAAAATTCTTCAAGAGCGCAAAATCGCTCCACGACACGCATCAACTCGCCCATGCCGTGGGGTGGGCGGATGGCAAGTTTGTCCAGGATTTTGCTGCCAGTTTCCAAGCCGTTTTTTAAGGTACATGCAGCCCAATACTCGTCGATTCCAGGAATCTCATTGAACAATTGCCAGTAACGCTCGGCGTACTATCTGAGTGTTTCATTTGGAAGCTTCCTCATTTGGGATAGGGATTCAAGATCCTTGGCTGTCCTGTTGCTTGTGATGAAGCGAGTGTTGAAGGCGCGTTCAAGGTCGGCCAAGTTCTGTATGGATCCAGCGGGCAATTTGTTGAACCACTGGAGTCCAAGGGAGCCTAGGCTGGACGGGAACGCCTTGCATTTAACTTCATCTTTCAAGGTACAAAGCTTGATGGTTTGGCGGAAGTGGATCAGGTGGGTGTAAGCTTCACAGGTGGTTGGATCAAACTTGGTAAATTTGGGGAGGTGGAAGTTGGGTTCGGGAGGCGTGTTGATGATATGAGATGTGAAGGGCGAGATGCCGAGGTCCTTCAACTGTCTTTCAAAACCTGGGCGCGGCGGTTTGCCGTGCCCGTCTGTCTTAGTTCGCTTGGAGTCGCGCTCTTTGGACTCTCTTTATGTGGGTTTCTCGTGGTCTCGGGGTCGAAGCTTTTCTCTCAAGTCTATTGTAGTACGGTGAGGGCCATTGATAGATTTCTCTATGTCACGACGGGTTTTGGTGTTGTTCGAACCTTCGATACGTACGCCTTTCCCGCTCTGCCGAGCCTGATTCTCATTTTCCAAGTTTTCTGGTGGAATTTCGCCAAGACGTTCGGAGACATGGCGTCTGGTCTCTACGTAGCCTCGGCTATGGTGAGAAACTGTAGTGCAAGAGAACTCCACGCAACCAATCGAGTATGTGCTCGTGAACGACTCGGTGTCTCTGGTTTTGGTTCGCTCATAGTAGCTTCTTGAGCGATGTGTTCCAGATGTTGTAGGCTGCTTGTAGAGGATTATCTCCCTTGCGCCACCCATTTCTGTTGTGAAGCCAAGGCGGTCTTTGACGGAACCGCGGTGGCCGATTTCTTGGGGACGCTCCTGTGGTGAGGGTGGAGGTGGTGTTTGCCTTCGTCGCCTCCCGCCTCCAGCAGATTTGGGCCACCTCCGCCCTTAGTGCCGCTAGTTCGTTATCTCGTTCATCGTCGCGACGTTGCAACAGGAGGATGTAGGCTGCCGTTACATTGTCCATGGCTGGTGACAATCCAGAGCTAGCGGGGATCAAGATCGACATGTGCCTCTCCGGGGGTGGTAGGATTACGTTTCCACTAGTGTCCTTGGCCCCCGAAATGGTAACGTCCGTCAGATTTCCGCCCATGGTGGTTGTTTTTATGAGGAGGGAGGTGGTATGAAGGAGGTTTGAGCCGTTTGAATCAGAAGCGTTTCACGTCGAGTTCACCAAATGTGTGGCCCGTGATCCTTGATCCAAGTCCTTCCTCCGCTGGTTCAGGGGTTGCCTATTCTTCTCACCCTAACCTACACAGTGAGTGCACGACTAAGACCTGGTCGGGGTTGCCTGGCAAGGCCCTCCAGTGAGAGGATAAGTATGTGCAGAGAGAAAGGTATGAGACTAGAGTTTTAGTGTGAGTATGAGTGTGTGTAGAAGCATGTACCTCTTAGGGTTGTCATCCTTCAATATTTATAGAGTCTCCTTAACTTGCTCTCCAAGTACGAACATGTGCCTTGCACGAGTCGAATGATATCACCGTGATGTCACTGAGTAGATCTGGTAACCGTTTTGGTGTGGGCTGGCATCCCCATGTGCGCTCATCATTATCCTTTGGCATAACCGCTTCAGCACATGACAAGACACGTGTCCATCAAGTTGGCTGAGCCCAGCACCTGGCCGAGCCTAACGGGAGACTCACGGAGAGAACCAAACGATCGGGCCGCCACCCCGGAGGTGGCCGAGCCTGCAAGATTGCTTCCTCGAGTCGGCCATCAAGTAGAGACGGCGCCGTCCGCTACCTAACCTTGATTCCGGCCAAGCTCGGTATCTTGTACGGCAAATGTTCTTAACCTTCGACCTTGGTCCCAGCCTACTTCTCAGCGGGCTCGGACTGTTAGATTCGCTCTACTACAGAACACTTCCACGCAAAATAAAATCTAACCTTAGGATGGATGATCAAGCCCCACAGCTTCTTCCATATATGTAGCAACCCATTCACATGACTTGACTCACCCGTCTGACGTTGATTGTCCCTTAAAGACCGTTCCAGTTCTAAGCAGTAGGCTGACTTGACTAATAAATCACTCGTCAAGGAATAGTGCCAAATCTTGCGGTCTCTTCTTCGTGCAATGCTTACCGGAAGGGTTAGAATTAGATCCACATCTTCTTGGCATAGAAAGTATCTCAAACTAGCACCATATTCCATTTACCACTGTTTGGATCAATTAAGTCAGCAACTCTCACATGGTAAGGCACCGATGGGTTATTGACGCATGTTTTGAATGTGGTTGCTTTGGGCAGCTATAGATCTCGCCATATGCGAATGTCCTTCCCCGATTTAACTTGCCATCTCCAGCGAGATCTCTTGCCCATATAATGTTTTTCTATGCTCATGACAGATTGGCTACTGACTTTTGCATGCCAAAAGGAAGTGTACTTAGCGTCCTTTGAATATTTCCAAAATAGAGATGTCCCCTGAAATCAGTTTCCACCCTGATTGGCAATAAAAGCTTTGTTGAAGGATTCCAGGTCACGAAAATTCATACCGGCACTACCCGTACATTGGCCACTACTCGTACTCTCTCCTATTTCACCTAATGTATCCTTCATTCCTCTTCCTTGGATCCCCACCAGAACTTCGCAATGTCCGAGGAAATTTTCGTGCCAGAAATTTCAACAATTGAAAGCAGGACATAGCATAGCTTGGAAGGGCCATGAGCACAACTTTGATTAAAATCTCTCTTCTGGCAGAGCTAAGGAAAGACTTCTTCCAACCTCTTGATCGTTCCAACACCTGATCCTTTTTATATGATCGAAAAGAGCCATTTTCAATTGGCCTAGAAAAAGCTGGTAAACCCAAATACTTAGCTGTTTGTGCTTCCGCAGAAATCCCTACATGCGAGGAAAGCTATTCCTTGATTGTCTCTGGGGTATTTTGACTAAAAAACACCGAAGATATGTGCTCAATAATTTTCTGACCGGACACCTTTTCATACTCATCTAGGAGTTGCTTCAGAGCTTCGCATGTAAAATTTATTCTTAATGGGGTTAGATAATTAATACCCTACGTTATGCCAGGATTTAGAACTATCATGATAATCACAATACAATCATTAAGCGGAAGTTAAATAATCAAGAACGGCTTACCCGGATCCAGTAATGCGGAACTTGAGCAATCTAGTGATTATTGGAGCAACCATAATTTTTACTAGAGCATTAAGCCCTAGGTGGAAGACGGATTTCTCTCCATTGCCTTTCTTTCTTAGCGGTTTAGTATCACGCGTTAATTTAATGGAACTCTAAATGCTCTTTTATAGGCAGGGAGAGGACCGGTTTCCTTAATGAACATTATACTCACTTCCCATCAAAGTAGAGTCTATTTAGGAAACAGCTTCTCTATTTGGCCAATACAATAAATAAAGATATGGAGAATCCTATTAAACTTAAAATCAATATGTGCCATATAAAATATGTGAGCCACCAAAATGACTAAATTAAAAATTTAGTCTTACATCGCAATCACATGCAGTAGCTTGGCAATAAACAAAAGAGTCATCAGCAAACAAGAGGTACATGATGGTTGGGCAGTTCCTCGTTTTTTGGATTCCGGTTAGACGTCTCTGCCTCTTGAACTTGTTAAAAAGAGCAGTAAATCCTACTCGGCATAAGAGAAACAAATATGGGTAAAAAGGGAATCCTTGGCGGATCCCCCTTCTTGGCTTAAAATTTTCCTCCATCTCACCTCTAACCTGAGTTTTCGAAGAACAATTTTGAGATATCCCCAATTCACCCGGTCATGTGCCTTTGCCATGTCTAGCTTCAACGGGCATAACCGTTTTCCCCCTCTTGTTTTTGATACAGTGCGTGAGTTCGAGCGCTATCATACATTATCCATTATTGGACAGCCTCCCATGAACGCACTCTGACTCTCTGAAACAATGACTAGTAGCACACCCTTCATTCTATTCGCCATAACTTTTGCAATGACTTTGTACACTGTAGTGCATAGACTGATAGGTCGATATTGATTCACCTTGGTCAGTGATGTCGTTTTAGGAATAAGGATAATTTAAGAGAGATTGAAACTGGTGAGCATTTAACCTTCGCGAAAGTGTTTACACCCATTTTTGGCCAAAATTAGAAAAAGAATAGAAGAATGGCCTTGGAGGTAGTTTCAGGCCTTGAGAAGCCTTATAAATCGGTCACCTACAGAATTGGGCCTTTGGAAGAATTTAAAGTGGCCACAATTAGGCCAAATTGAGTTTGGAAGGGCAGGAGAGAGTTTAAAAATTGATTAGGCCGCATTAATATTTGGAGCATGGCCTAATTAGTCAAGGCCCAAATTGATTTTCAGATTTGGGCCCATTTTCAGGCCTTGGCCCAACTAATCAAAACTCGGACTAGTTTTTTAGGCCTATTTAGCCCAATAAGGCCTTGTTTTTCAGATCTGGGCTCATTTTTTCGGATTTATTCAGGCCTAAAACTGACCAAGTCAAAAAAGCCTTAAGCTGCTCACAGGCAGCTCAAAGGCCTAAAATGTTCTTGGTTGATAGGTCTAGGTAAGCTGCTCCCAAGCAGCTCAAAGGCCTATAATGTTCTTGGTTGACATGTCTGGGTAAGCTGCTCACAAGCAGCTCAAAGGCCTAGAATCTTCTCACTAATAGACCTACTTGCAAAGCAACTTGATAGTCTAGAATATTCTACCAAAGCAGGCCTGAGCAAGCTGCTCACAAGCAGCTCAAGGCCTAAATTGATACCATCCTTCAGCATGAAGCAAGGCTTGGGACACATGGCAGCCATGCATGGAGACATCCCAAGCAGCTCACAATAGGGCTGTCCATCGGGCGGGTTTGGTCGGATTCGGGTCGGGTTGGACCCGACCCGACTTTAGTCGGATTGTGTAAATAGCCACCCGAGCCCGACCGAAACACATGTCGGGTTCCATCCGAACCGAGTTCTGATTGGTTTGGGTCGGATTGTCGGGTTGTTCAAAATCACAAACACAGTCACAAAATCACAAACACAGTCATAGATCTACACAATCACAACCTCAAATCAGATCACAATCACAATTCACAGCATAATATTACAAACTCACGATTCACTATCACAGATCTACACACCTTTTTTCTGAAAATCATATTTTTGAATCCAAAATTACAGTGACCTAGAGGCGGAGGAGGAATCGGGCGAGGTGGACGGCTGGGAACGACTGCGGCGAGTACGTCGTTGAGGACGAGGTGGAGCCGCCGCCATAGTCGTTGAGGACGAAGATGTCGTCGTTGAAGACAGGTGGAGACTGTGGAGTCTGCTGTATTGGAGGAGGAAGACGACTGAGGAGTGAGGGTGGACCGTGGGAGTGGGACTGTGGGAGAAGGAGAAGTTGGGGGAGAAGGAGAAGTGAAGGTCTGGAGGAGAAGAGGAGGAGTGGAGGTCTGGACTCTGGAGGAGTGAAGCCGCGTAGAACAAATGGGGTGGGATTTGGGAAAGTATGGGTTTTTTTTTGCTTTTATACAGAATAGGTCAGTCGGTCGGGTCACCCGAAATTTTATATGGTACACCCGACCGACAGTTTAAAAAATCCGACCATACAGACCCAAACCCGACCGATCCATCCGATCTGAACCGTCCGTTGGGTCTATTTTCGGGTTGGGTCGGACCGGGTGGTCGGGTGGGTCGGATGTGTGGACAGCCCTAGCTCACAAGCAGCTTAGGCCTGCACAAGTAGCTACAAGCAGCTCAAAGGCCTAGAAGGTTCTCTTTAACATCACACAAGCTGCTCACAAGCAACTCAACCAGGCCTACATTTTTGGCCTTGGTGGGCCCAAATATCCCTTTTTTACAAGCATCCATGCACACAAGCTACTCAAAGGGCCTAGGGATGTTATGTTGCTGCACATTCCTTTTGCTTTAACTAGTTTTTAGGCAAAAAGGAAACTTTTCAGACCTGCAGCCATTTTGTTGGAGTGGAGAGCAAGGCTTGGACAGATGGCAGCTTCCCATTGGAGCATTCAGAAGCAGCTCAAGCCTAAGCCTTTACTAGGAGGACACTGGGCAACCATGCATGAAGGCCTGTGGAAACAGCTCAAGCAGCTCAAGGCCTGGAACTTCTGCCTATAAATACCAGAGTGGAAGGCCTTGGCAAAGATTCACGACCAAACAAGCCCACGGTTTATTCAAATTACATTTCAATTATCTTTACTTTCAAAATTCCTTGTTCTACTTTTCTTTCCATTTTCTAACAACGATTAGGAAATTTTTAAGTCCTTTTCATTAAGGCAAATCACGAACCACATATGGCCTCACCCCTTAGGTCATACGCAATCGTCTTACAAAAGTCAAATTGAGGCATCCAGGCCTTGATACGAATTTGGACTGCAATCCAGTCCTGACACGCCCGTAACTCCAAGCCGATTTGGTTTTTACACTTTTTGTGGAGAAACATTTTGGTACGCCCGGTGGGACCCTAATCGTTTCAAGGGGTATGATCACGCCGATTCAATACGTTGAATTAGATGTTGAGATTCGGCGTCTTGAAGAAGAAATTAATTGGCGAGATGATAAGGTTGACGAACATGAAATTGAGATCAACCGTCTCGACAGAGAGAGGTATCAACTCAATCATACAGAGGGTTGGTTTCTCGACGCACAACACTTCTACAACAATGCAATCCAAAGGCTTGAAGACGAAGTTGGCAGGCTTGAAGATGAGGAACGCCAATTACGCGATGAGGTAGCCTATCTCCTTAATGCTAAGTCACATGGCTATTCAAGTGTCATGCATTCAGGCCTGCCCAAACAGCCTGAATTTCAAAATGGTGGCTTTGGTGATCCTCATACTCAGAACTTTGGGGGCCAAGTTGAAGAAAACATCAACATTCAGGCCTGTACCATTGCATCCAACGAAGAACTCTCATAGGAGTTTATTGATCCCTTGGATGCATGTTTGCATAGGCTAGAAGAATCCAACAAGGCCATTATCAGCTCTAACCAGGCCATTATCAATTCCACCAAGGTCGTTATCAACTCCACCAAGGCCATTGATAAAGTGATGGCTAAACTCAAAGATAAGTTGTCAACTCCTACTCCACCACCGATATCACAGTTTGACACTTTAGGCTCAACTTCAGGCCTAAATGTGTCTAAGCAAGCTTCTAACAAGGTCATCAGGCCTCCAGACTTTTCTCAGGCCTTAGCTCCTGAAAACACTGCACTCGGGGGGCAAGGAGGCCAAGGAATCAAACTCGAGGGGCAATGAAGCCAAGGAATCAAACTCGGGGGGCAAAATTCTCAGTTCAAGCCTTTGAGGATTCCTGAACAACGACAAGGCCTGGATAAACATCAGGATGATCACAGCAATAATCTCAGGCCTAAGTGTAGCAACCAACATTTAGGAGTTTTCCAAAAACTTCTAGATGGAAAGCTATTTCTAGGCCTGGAGGAGCAAAACGACAGGCCCGTTTTGGCGCAAAGGGAACGAGATCTCAAACCTGAGATAAGCCAAAACATGGAAGGTTCAATCTTGAGGCAAGATCAGCCTATTTTCTCCTCTCAAGAGCTTTCTGAATTCTCTGAAGGGCTACCACATCCAGATTCAGTCCTGGGCGATGAGCAGATCAATGATGCAGGTTAGGAACGATCCAGGCCTACCGTCAGCCCTATTGGTAGGTCTGAGTTGCATGTTGCAGTCGTTCTAGAACAGGAGGGACGACATGAAGAGGAGGAAAATGACGACACTCCAAGGCTTGATCACGATTCGTTTGTGATTGGATATCCCCCGGTTCATGAAGGCCTTTTTGGCATTGTCCGACCTGCCAATAGGCATTGTAAGCATAGGCTAACAATAGGCCTTAAAGCTGTAGAATCGTACCCACGCTGGATTTGTAGGGCACATCAAAAGCGAGTGTTATTCACTTGGCTTACACAAAAATGTCGTGGTAATAAGAGGGGCTAAGCAAAGAAAAGTCCTTCGAAGGCCGAACAAACATCTCTAAATTGTTCGGCCAAGGCCTACCAATCATTAAATAGGCCTTATTAAAGTTCTACTAGGCCTTTTCCACAGAGGTGGAGGCCTTTTTATTTCATTAAGCAGGCATTTTCTTGGTTCAGGCCTGCCAATGTATTTTCAGTCCTTGCTAGGCTTTTTCATGGCTCAGGCCTAAACACATGCCTAATACTGGTATAAACAGGCCTTTTTGCAGTAAATGAGGCCTTTTAAGCTCTTTCTTTAGGCCTGAGCCACCTTTTTAGGCCTTTCAACATATTTCCAAGCCTTGTTGTCAAACCTTTCATAGGTTTGGAGCTTCTCTGCAACCGGGACTGAAGAGAGGCCTCGTATTAGTGTATGAAGGCCTTTTCCACAGAGACAAAGGCCTTTTGAGCTCTTTAAGTAGGCCTGAATCTTTATTATAGACACTCTAAGTGGAAGTTCAGGCCTACCAAACATATTTTTAGGCCTGAACAAAGGCTCTATTGGCGTAAACATGCCTAATAAGAATCGATATTCACAGCCTTGAGATTTAGCTCTGATATAGGCATGATCATCATTCAATCACTCTAAGTAGCCCTAGAGGATGCAGATTGAGGCCTTTCACAGGCCTGTCCAACAAAAAGACGGTTGACAGACTCATTCCAAGGTCTGAATTAAGAGAATATTGTCAAAGGCTTGAAGGAAGCGTGGAAAATGCCTAATGCCTACTAAGCCCATAGGCAAGGCAAACAAAAGAAGACTTGCTAAAATAGGAATCGAGGCTTGTTTGGATGCCAAAAATGGTTTTACTTTTTATACACGTCTTGATCCTAAAAATAAAGAACCAAGGCGTTGGGGGGGGGGGGGGGGCATTGTTTACACCCATTTTTGGCCAAAATTAGAAAAAGAATAGAAGAATGGCCTTGGAGGTAGTTTTAGGCCTGGAGAAGCTGTGGGCAGCGTGCCCTAAGGAAAAGGATTCCGTTCCTTTCCCTCCGGATCAAGGGAGCACGAGCGCAGGAGGCAAGTGCTCGGAATACAGAGTCGCCACTCGGGTTTGAAGGTCCAACACCCAAGGAACCGTATTTCGAAGCACCTGTCGCGCTGTTTGATTTGAGAAAGTTAAGGAACCAGTCCGTCTTAACCATATCTGGGTTCGGGAGCCAGGTTACGAGAGGGGAAGGGTTTTAAGGCACCCCTCTCGCCCAATCCGGAGATCGGTCTCTACTTAGGCATTTTGAAAACATTGCAATTCTTCTTTTATTAATCAATTTTAGCCAGTTAGGGCGGGGAAACAGTTAATCGGAGATAAAAACTGTAACATGATTGCAGGATGTGACGAATAGCATGGATGGATGGAGAATTGAACAATAAAATGGAATAAAGTTCAAAACACTGATCAAACATCAAAACAGTGCTTGATATGGATCTATCACATACAATGGCCAACTTGCATGCATGGATCAACTTGCATGCAAGTGAACCATCGCGCAACAGATCAATATACTTGCGCGAGTGTTTATGCCTTACCAATAATTTGAACTTTATCCCCTTTTGGGCTCTGGAAGGACCAGTGCACACCCAGGGGCAAACCAAGCAATTTTATATGTACTGGAAAGTAAATAATATTACATCAAGAATGAATAAAATTGAAGAGCAACCCCTAAACAGGTGGGGTATTGAAATGAAGGCCAAGGACGAAGCTGCCCATGCAAGGGTAGTTTCTGGAAATCAGCAAACCATCGCGCGATAGAGTGGAACACTCGCGCGAGGATACTGACTGGACTTCCAGGAATTGCTTTGCATGCCTGGGGCTCTGACACATTTTCAGGAGCATCCCAAGGGCATTCCAAATCAAATAACATGACAAAAGGACCTAACCTATGGCTTTTAGCATGCAAGACAGTGATTTAATACAGAACATGCTTCAAAATAATTACAAGTATGAAATGGGCACAAAATGACCAGCATCCCATCCCCACATGGACCAATCTCATGCAGACAGAAGTGTCGCGCGTGTGTTCGGGTCCATCGCGCCCGGGTCTGCTAGGCCACGGCTTTTGAAACCTTGCCAGGTTTAGGGCCAGGACTGGTATTGATTTCCAGCCTTGGCCCTGCCAGCCCCCCTCAGGGATCAGAACAGAGAGCAGAACGAAGGTGTTATACCTTTGGTTTTTGAGTTTGAATGGTGTTTGAGCTTTGATACTTGAGGTTGAATGTGGTGTGGAAATGAGATGTGAGATTTTGTAACCTTTTTTTCCTAACCTTTAAGACCCAACATGTATGGATTTTTTTGAACCCTTTAAAAGATGAACATGTGGGGGTATTTATAGGAGGAGACCCTTCCATTAATGGAAACCCTCCATTAATGGAAATTTTTCCATTAGTAGAAACTATTCCATTAGTGGAAATCTTCCATTAATGGAGAACATCCCATTAATGGAAACATTCTAGAAACCTTCCATTAATGGAAACCTTCCAAAAATGGAAAGTTAAAGCCCGGTTGCAAATTAAACTAGCGCGCGCAGATCAGAAACCGGCGCGTGCCAGTAAGGTTTTTGGCTTTTGGAGTGGCTTAGGCCAAGTTAGGTTCAAGGTTTTTTTCAAACACTCAAAGCTCAAACACTTGACATTCCCGAGGTGTTCTTGATCTGTTTCATCATCGGGGAATCAGAAACCGTAAGTAAACTAATCTGGAAGTCCAGATTGGGGTGTCTACAGTAGCCCCCCTTTGATGGCACTTGGAGCACCATCGACTTGGTACAAGTAACGTCAAAGGTTTCTAGACACCCCTCAAGGCAATCCAGAGCAGAACATGCTAGCAAAGTAGACACGAATACTTAAAGAACCTGATTGGTTGAATGGACGAACGGACCATCGCTGGGGATGGAAGTTGAAGTGGACGATTGCATCGCCGCTTGTTGATCGAATTTGGACAGGACAGGCTGTCGCTGCAGATTTGGACGGGACAGGCCGTTGTTGCTGGGGATCAAGCTATCCTCGGCACAAAGTATTCCAACAAACACGGGTAGGTCGTGTCAGGCAGGTTGAATTCCATCTGTTGGGAATCAGAGCCAATCTCCTTATCAAAGACCATCCGAGACAGAGCAATAAGTCTGCTGGAAGATGCACTTGTGGCTAGATTGAGGGCGATTGTCGTTCGGGACAGGACAAGACAGACTCTCCTGGGGAACAATCAGTTGCGAATGAACGAACCATCGGACGATAATCTGATCGTTGTTGTGGATTTGACAGGACTGGCTGTCGTGAAGGCAAACGGAGAGATCAATGTGCAGAATGATCAAGTCGTTGAGGAACTGTGACAGGAGACGGGCTGATCAATGTGCAGAATGATCAAGTCGTTGAGGGATTTGACAGGAGACGGGCTTATCAGTGTGCAGAATGATCAAGCCGTTGAGGGATTTGACAGGACCGACTGTCGTGAATGCGGACGGAGAGATCAATGTGCTGAATGATCAAACCGTTGAGGAACTTTGACAGGATCGGCTGTCGTGGAGATAGACGATATGGCTGACCGTCGTTGAATGACTGATATGGCTGACCGTCATGGATGATATGGCTGACCATCATTGTTGAATGACTGATATGGCTAACCGTCATGGATGATATGGCTGACCATCGTTGAATGACTGATATGGCTGACCGTCATGGATGATATGGCTGACCATCGTTAAATGACCGATATAGTTGACCGTCATGGATGATATGGCTGACCGTCGTTGAATTGGAAGGGCGGATCACTATACAAAGTGATCGAGCCGTTGGAAGTTGGACAGGACCGGCTGTCGTTGATTTGAACTGGCGGGTCGCTATAAAAAGTGATCGAGCCATTGGAAATTGGACAGGACCGGCTGTCATTGATTTGAACTGGGCAGATCAGTGTGTTGAAAGGTCAAGCCGTTGAGAAATTTGACAGGACCGGCTGTCATTGGATTGTTCCGCAGAAGATTGCATCGCATCCCTTGGCAAACAAATTGAGAGGATGACGACCATTCTTGGTTCTTTCCTGGTTTCAACATTTAACATACACAATATGCAAAGGTATGTATAATATTGAGAATGCAGATGCAAACTAAGGGCGGCTCCTAAGAGGACAACGACACCTAAGGACTACCACTGAGCCTTAGTACTGTACTGTCTTGTACTTCTGAGATGTGAACCCAGATAGATAGACGTTGAACGGGCCGACGTGCCCCAGTTGACGTTTAGCAGTGGCATTGGGCCTGTGTGCCCTTTTCGCGATGCTTGGGCAGATGTGCCCCAGAGATGCTTTGCTTGGCCTTGGGCTTATGTGCCCTTGTTGCTCACAAGATTCCACTGCTAGTGGATTACTGATACTAGGGGTAGCAATGTAACAATTGCGTTTTCCTGTTTATTGACTCTCTTTTGCAAGTGTTGAAGAGAATGCAAAAACTAACCACTAATATCTAATTTGCATTGACAAGTGCTTTGAATCGACACACAGACGCGCGCACATATGTACAGACTCGCCTTGCTCGAACAAAAAGGTAGAAAGAGTCCCAGGGTACAATGCGAACCCTTAGACACACGGAATACAATGAAATTTTGGGCATTAATGTGCCAAAACTCACAACATTCCTGAACAGGTGAAACTGACACTTATGAAAAGTGCAAAAGGTACAAAGACATGTACAAACAAAATTGAGAAAAGCATCCCGACATGACAATTGATTGGAAAATTGGAAAAATTGTCGCAAAAACGGACATAAGACGCAGATTATGACTCGTATAGTCCCGGATTGAAACCAACACCCCTGTGCAGTCACATTAAGTCCATATGACTTGCATGGTATGACAAGACTTGGCAAAAGCCCCTGGAACGACATTCGAGGGCAGTAGCTAACTGCTACTATCTGCTGCAAGAAGCGTGCGCAGGTTTTGAGACCAATGCGCATTACTTCGAACAAACGCGCTGCGGTTGCTTACATCAGACTTCGCTGAACTTAGAATAAACTGTGAGCCTGTTAAGGCCTCGCCAGCATTTCATTCTATTTTTGATGCTTCAAATATTTTAAGACTTATGCTCAGCCTGTAAATTGAAGAAGCAGTTTGTAATAAAATTGAAAGACGAAGGTTCTCCCCTTTCTGGTTCCTCCGATGCAGCTTGACTTGATCTTCGATCCTCTTCGACCTTTGATGTGTACCAAACGTCAACCATGGATCCAATTGATAGATTTGTGACCGAGTCTCGAGGAGAGACTGCCTACGTATCCCAAGCTAGGGAATCAGGTCAAAACGTAGTTCAGGCTAAGGGTTAACTCTTGAGTATTTACCTCTCCTATTACGCTCTAACTTTTGCCTAGAACCGCCCATTCGGGTCTTCGGTCTAGCGAGCTTTGATTGATTGCCTATTCATTTTGCCTAAACCGCCTTCATAGGTTTTCGGTCTAGCAGGCTGCTCTAACTTTTGCTTGGAACTGCCCACCCTTGGGGTTTTCAGCCCAACGAGCTTCTCTTAGGGAAAAGTTGCTTTGAAATTGATCCAGATTGACCCAGGTATTGAATTTGTTGCTGTCGAGGTCGAAGACCTTTGGTTGCAGCCCCAAATACAATGGTTTCGATGACCCAGGGTCAAAAGTGCTTCGATTGAAAATGCCTTGCTCCGGGCCGTTGTGTACACTTTCTCATTTGTGCTTGGCGGAACGCCATTGTTGTTGTTTTGAACATGGTACAAAGCCCGGAGCCTTCTTCTGTGCTTCTGCTTTCTGGATTAGCACCTGATAGCAGGGGATTTGATGCTCCTTTATCTCAGGATCAACGCGAGGCGTGACTTAATGAGACCACGCCAAGACGTCGATGAATTCTTCAAGCCTGTCTGACCGGGCACAATGCTCCTCTTGGAACAGCTTTGAACCAATTGAACCATTCGGGAGGTTATACTTGTCTTTCAAGTTTATTGAAACTACTTCTTCTTTTAATAGGCTGAGCATGCCTTTTCGTCTTCCCTTTCAGCGAGGGAACACATTTCCTTGGGAATGTTCCCATCGAAATCTATCCCTTCGTTGTCAGGGTCGACACAGTTTATATAAAAGCCAGTGAAGTACTTAGAAGCAAGATAAAGCATATCATAAAAACCCTCGGGGTTTGCCAAGTACAACAGACTCGAAACTTGAAATAAAAGCTATGACGTGGAGGGCCAAGAGGCTCAAACTCCAACTCAGAGCTAGACTTAGACAAGCGCAAAAGACTCCGTGTCAGACTCAGACAAGACGCTAATGCAAACTAGACGCGGTTTTGAAAATGCAAATTTTAAAAAGCTACCCATAGTTTCCACAAAAGAGGTAAAATTCAGCGGGTGTCAGGCCCAAGCAACAGCACTTCGGCTTCCTTAGCTTCTTCGACCAAATCTACTCGATGCTCCTTTGAACAATGGACCTCAGCCGATCAGTCCTCTCATTTGCAAGCCCCTCATCACTGTCAAGCCAGATGTCGGCAGTGAAAACCTCGATTGTCCAACCTACAGCCATCATGTTAACCTTTGGTTCGGACGGGATGGATATGATGGGTTTAGGTTGATTTGCTGGGACGATATAGTGGCTTGGGTCGAATATGGTGGAGCTTGGGTTGATTTGAGTGGAGGTGATAGATACCTGACCAACCAGAGGATCAGACCCGTGTTGAGGCAAGGAGTTGGAAATGACGTTGGGCTTTGGTGGAACTTGCACTGTGCCATCATCAATTAGATCCTGAATCTCATGTCGAAGACGATAGCACTTGTCAGTGTGATGGCCAGGCATTTGGTGGAAGGCACAGAAGAGGTTAGGATTGTAACCGGCAGGTAAGACTTTGGGTGGGGAAGTTGGGGTCAAAGGTTTGAGGTGCCTAGACTTGACAAGTTTCTCCAACACTGCAGATAGAGATGCCTCAAAGGCAGAGAAACTCCGGGGTTGGGTTCGGGCTCGGAAGCTTTGAGCGTTTTGAACCTGATTAACATCGGCAGTGCGATTGGAGTTGAAAGCTGGAGCATCGCTCCCACTTGTATCTGTATCGGAGTAGTTGCTGTTACCAAACAATGAACTACTATTTTCCGAATAAGCCCTCGGCTTAGCTTTTTGAGAGGAGGAAGAAGAAGAAGACGCCCCTCTTGACAGAATTCTAGTTTGCAGCGCATCCTCGATGGCTAGGCCAGATTCAAAGAAGGTCTCGAAGTTGGCAAATGCTTGAACCAGCACAAGATGCTTAGCATAGTCGAGATGCAGGTTGCGGGAGATAATGCGGAGTTGATCTCTCTCGCTCGGGCGCTCAGTCATTAGAGCGGCTTTGGCTCTCCACCTTTTCACAAAGTCTGCAAAGGACTCTTTGGCTTCCATCTTGGAGGATTCCAACTCTCGAATAGTCATCTTGAGTTAAGCGTTATAGCTATAATGCGAGACAAAGGCAGCCCCTATGTCTTCCCAAGTGCTTCGTTTGGAGATATCGAGCGACAGGAACCAGTGGAAGGCAAGCCCAGAGAGCGTTTGAGGGAAAAGTTGAGACATGGCCTCACTTTCAACACCTAATAGCTTCATGGCGGCATGGTAGCCATAGAGATGAGTCTTGGGATCACCACTTCCGTCGAACTTGGCCAAGTCAGGCATTTTGAATTTGTCAGGGAGCCTGGCATTAGGGTACAGGCAGAGACGATCCAAGTCAATTCCCCCTGCGCTGATCTTCTCGGATTTGGAGACTACCTCCTCCAACTTCACCATCTTGGCCATGAGAGCTGCCATATCCGGATTCAAAACAGGCATGTCACCCGCCGAATTTGGGTTCGCAGCAGGTGCGCGAACCTCCCTAGGGTTGAGCTGAACAATGAGACGCCCCTCGTGATTCGGATCTGGGACCAAGACAGGTTGTTCCTGATCGGCCTCATTGTCCTCGCCTTCCTCTTCGAGAGGAGGTGGAAGACGAGTGTTGATAAGGTCATTCAGACGGGCGATGGAAGCATCAGTCTGGATAGCCCTTTGCTGCATAGCAGTGATGCTATTCTGGAGGTTTGTGAGCACAGCCTCTAGAGTGAGCGGTTGATCTGCCATAGCTAGCCTTGAAGATGTTGAAGAAGGGGAAACTGACGGCGTGGCTCTTCGCAAAATTGATGGCGAACCCGACTGTAGGGCGGTCAACAGTGAACCTGGAGAAGCCTCCGTTGCAACTGACTGAGTTTCGAGCCTGACAAGTCTTTGAACCGGATTCCGAAGACGTTCCCAAGTAGGTTTGGCTCTTCTTTTCGGTACTCTCTTGCTCGGCGCAATGGCTTTGAACTAGACAGTAAAGTAAGTGAAAGCTCAGTGGTGTTCCTGCAGCAATTAGAATGCAACGTACACGTCGTCGTTGGTGTCAACCCTAGATTCTAGAACTAGAGACGAGTCTGTCTCATGATGTTCGGACGCTGCCAAAATCCTCAGATTTCTTTTCGAGGGTATATCCTTTGAATAGATCAAACTGATCCTAAGAGATGTCAAAACAAACTAAGTCTTCGACTAGTCTCTTTTGAAGATTCAACTTTGAATTAGAAACAACTCGGTATTGATGGCGTGACACCTTTACCGGGGTGGCATGAGCAACGTTGTGCTTTAGCCGGGGCGGTGTACGTGCTTCGCACGATAACCAGAGTGATATTAATGTCACGGCATCGATACGTTATGGTTCCTTGTTTTCAGTTGAATCCTCAATTGGGCATGAGCCAAGGACTTAATAAGGTTTGATTTCTCAAAGTCTCGCTGATCTAAGGACTTTTGAAAAATTAAAAACGTGCACCGTCGAGATGCACGACTCTTCATCGGGTCTAGCAGCGTCCTAATAAGCATAAGACAGACTCGAAAGCGAGACAACCTAGAAGCCGCCCTAAACATGCTCCTACGCAGAACAGAATGTATGCATGCATGTACAGAACCAGAGACAAGCTTGCCTCACAAGTTTCAGACGTTGCCGGTATCCTCAGAATTCTTTTCGGCGATATGTCCTTGAGTAGATCGACAGATCCTAAAAGATGTCAAAATAGACTAAATTTTCGACTAGTCCCTTTTGAAGATTCGACTTCGAACTTGGAACAACTGGGTATTGATGTCATGCCACCTTAACCTTGAACACCGTGGTGTATAGTGACAACGCACCTCAACCTGGGTGGCGCCAGTGACACGACATCACTACTCTGTTGTTCCTTATTGTCGGTTAAATCCTCAACCGAGCATGAGCCAAGGATGTAGTAAATTTTGATTTCTCAAAGTCTCATTGAACTAAGGACTTTGCGATTGATAACGAACATTCGACAGAAATGAATGACTCCTCATCGGGCCCAACAAAGTCTTAGACAGCGCAAGACAAACTCGAAAGAAAGAACCGCCTTAAGCATGCTCCTATGAAAAACAGTGCATGCGATAGGAAAAGCAGTAACACATAGACAATTACGGGGTTAGATGCAAATAGATCCTACCCTGCAGGTACCTGTCCTAGTTTGGAGAGTTCTAGTGCTTTGTATATGCAAAGGCTGGTTTTGGCTTGTAACAGGTTTCTCGGACTAGGGCCAAAGATATACCTCATGTTGCCCGCGTAACCGCAGAGCAACAGTCGAACGGTAGAATGACCCATCATCGTTGAAGATTGTTGGTCATTCAGGGTCCCCGGGCTCCGGTAAACCGTGCCGGATTGTCAAAACGATCCAACGAGGCTATCCCACATCGATGCAAATGAGAATGCTATAAATTGATTTAAGAGAAGAAGAATCGCAAAATCGCAAAATGCCTTTTCAAATTTGGCTCACTTTATTTAATACATCTTTAGAGGAAACTACACAAGTGAACAATCGAAAAAGCCCCATATTAGAATGGCCGGACACGAGGTCCTGTTAAATCACCATTCCAACCTTCGGCAGCGCGAAGCTCACCGTTTTGACAGACTTTTAAGGGATTGTTCCCAAGTGTATTAAACTCTAAGTATAGATCAATATTAGTTCGATCATCCCTAGCAGAGTCGCCACTGTGGGCAGCGTGCCCTAAGGAAAAGGATTCTGTTCCATTCCCTCCGGATCGAGGGAGCGAGAGCGCAGGAGGCAAGCGCTCGGAATACAGAATCGCCACTCAGGTTTGAAGGTCCAACACCCAAGGAACCGTATTTCAAAGCACCTGCCACGCTGTTTGATTTGAAAAAGTTAAGGAGCCAATCCGTCATAACCATATCTGGGTTCGGTGTGCCAGGTTACGAGAGGGGAAGGGTTTTAAGGCACCCCTCTCGCCCAATCCGGAGATCGGTCTCTACTTAGGCATTTTGAAAACATTGCAATTCTTCTTTTATTAATCAATTTTAGCCAGTTAGGGCGGGGGAACAGTTAATCGGGGATAAAAACTGTAACATGATTGCAGGATGTGACGAATAGCATGGATGGATGGAGAATTGAACAATAAAATGGAATAAAGTTCAAAACACTGATCAAACATCAAAACAGTGCTTGATATGAATCTATCACATACAATGGCCAACTTGCATGCATGGATCAACTTGCATGCAAGTGAACCATAGCGCGACAGATCAATATACTCGCGCAAGTGTTTATGCCTTACCAATAATTTGAACTTTATCCCCTTCTGGGCTCTGGAAGGACCAGTGCACACCCAGGGGGCAAACCAAGCAGTTTTATATGTATTGGAAAGTAAATAATATTACATCAAAAATGAATAAAATTGAAGAGCAACCCCTAAACAGGTGGGGTATTGAAATGAAGGCCAAGGACCAAGCTGCCCATGCAAGGGCAGTTTCTGGAAATCAGCAAACCATCGCGCGACAGAGTGGAACACTCGCGCGAGGATACTGACTGGACTTCCAGGAATTGTTTTGCATGCCTGGGGCTCTGACACATTTTCAGGAGCATCCCAAGGGCATTCCAAATCAAATAACATGACAAAAGGACCTAACCTATGGCTTTTAGCATGCAAGACAGTGATTTAACACACAACATGCTTCAAAATAATTACAAGTATGAAATGGGCACAAAATGACCAGCATCCCATCCCCACATGGACCAATCTCATGCAGACAGAAGTGTCGCGCGTGTGTTCGGGTCCATCGCGCGCGCGGGTGTGCTAGGCCACGGCTTTTGAAACCTTGCCAGCTTTAGGGCCAGGACTGGTATTGATTACCAGCCTTGGCCCTGCCAGCCCCCCTCAGGGATCAGAACAGAGAGCAGAACGAAGGTGTTATACCTTTGGTTTTTGAGTTTGAATGGTGTTTGAGCTTTGATACTTGAGGTTGAATGTGGTGTGGAAATGAGATGTGAGATTTTGTAACCTTTTTTTCCTAACCTTTAAAACCCAACATGTATGGATTTTTTTGAACCCTTTAAAAGATGAACATGGGGGGTATTTATAGGAGGAGACCCTTCCATTAATGGAAACCCTCCATTAATGGAAATTTTTCCATTAGTAGAAACTATTCCATTATTGGAAACATTCTAGAAACCTTCCATTAATGGAAACATTCTAGAAACCTTCCATTAATGGAAACCTTCCAGAAACCTTCCAAAAATGGAAAGTTAAAGCCCGGTTGCAAATTAAACTAGCGCGCGGATCAGAAACCGGCGCGTGCCAGTAAGGTTTTTGGCTTTTGGAGTGGCTTAGGCCAAGTTAGGTTCAAGGTTTTTTTCAAACACTCAAAGCTCAAACACTTGACATTCCCGGGGTGTTCTTGATCCATTTCATCATCGGGGAATCAGAAATCGTAAGTAAACTAATCTGGAAGTCCATATTGGGGTGTCTGCAGAAGCCTTATAAATCGGTCACCTTTAGAATTAGGCCTTTGGAAGAATTTAAAGTGGCCACAATTAGGCCAAATTGAGTTTGGAAGGGCAGGAGAGAGTTTAAAAATTGATTAGGCCGCATTAATATTTGGAGCATGGCCTAATTAGTCAAGGCCCAAATTGATTTTCAGATCTGGGCCCATTTTCAGGCCTTGGCCCAACTAATCAAAACTCGGACTAGTTTTTTAGGCCTATTTAGCCCAATAAGGCCAAGATTCGTTTTTCAGATCTGGGCCCATTTTTTCGGATTTATTCAAGCCTAAAACTGACCAAGTCAAAAAGGCCTTAAGCTGCTCACAAACAGCTCAAAGGCCTAGAATGTTCTTGGTTGACAGGTCTGGGTAAGCTGCTCACAAGCAGCTCAAAGGCCTAGAATCTTCTCACTAATAGACCTACTTGCAAGCAGCTTGATGGTCTAGAATATTCTACGAAAGCAAGCCTGAGCAAGCTGCTCACAAGCAGCTCAAGGCCTAAATTGATACCATCCTTCAGCATGAAACAAGGCTTGGGACACATGGCAGCCATGCATGGAGACATCCCAAGCAGCTCAAAGGCCTAGAAAGTTCTCTTTAACATCACACAAGCTGCTCACAAGTTGCTCAACCAGACTTTGTTAAACCGTTAATGAAGTCCTTTTAATTCTGTTTTAGGCCTTGTTCTACTTTTCTTTCCATTTTCTAACAACGGTTAGAAAATTTTTAAGTCATTTTCGTTAAGGCAAACCACGAACCTCCTCACGGTTTTACCCTTAGGCCGTGCACTTTCGTTCGATTAGAAGTCAGATTGAGGCTTCCAGGCCTTGATACAAATTTGGGCAGCAATCCTGCCCTGGCACGCCCGCAATTCCAAGCCAATTTGGTTTTTACACTTTTTGTGGATAAACAGAAAGAAACTCTTTAATTCTTGGCTCGGATTGGAACCCACTATATCCGAGTATCGCCGAAAAAATCCAGCCATGATCCCATCATAATCCGGTGCCCTGGAGGGGCATGCTTTATTTAATGCCTTCTATAAAATTTGTCTTATCAGTTATTTTTTGGCACATTTGTTGAATAGGTATGCCGGGTATGACTGCTCATGCTGGGTTTTATGAGATCTGTGCACCGAAGAAAGGAGAATATGTGTTTGTATCAGCAGCAGCAGGTGCAGTTGGTCAGCTTGTTGGCCAGTTTGCAAAGCTAATGGGTTGCTATGTTGTTGGAAGTGCTGGAAGCCAGGAAAAGGTGACTCGTACAGTCTAATTACAATTCGATTTATCAATTTCCATAAGCCAGTTGTGTGGACAGGATTTTGCATCAGTGGTACGACTATGAAACTCGAACTTACAACACAATAAAAAGTGCAATAAACTTTGATGACATAATCAAATGGGTTTACAAGACAGCAGCATCAATCAAATTAAGCCATGTAGCGTTGGAAGAATACCAGAATGGAGGGAACTCCACTTGTGGACTGAATCATTTATCATATTGTATGCCTATTGCATTCCTAATTCAGTTGTTAAAAGTTACGCCCTCCGGCCTAATTTCATTTTCTATTTTTTGTTAGTTGCGTTATTATCAGATCTGCAAATGAGGTACTTTCATGAATAGTTAGTGGATTAGTGGGGAAAAAAATCAAAAGATAATTTAATGAAAACACATTACTTTGTTGATTCGATCAAACACAAAAAACTGAAAATAGACAAATTGATAACATTGGAAGAGGGGAGTATGGGGATGTAATATAGCATGTTCACTCTTAACTGGAATTATCAAACTGTATTTATCTTAATAGAAGCTTCTCCGACAAACTTAAAAAAGAATGTGATTCTATGAATGGTAAATTCAAGATTTTTTTTAGCTTGAAATACTGTTCATTTTTCCCATTGTCGCATAGATCAGGACAGAACTAACCTTTCTTGGCGTATTTTATGTCTACCAAGTTTGATCTGTTGAAGAATAAGTTTGGATTTGATGTGGCTTTCAATTATAAGGAAGAGCATGATTTGGATGCAGCGTTGAAAAGGTAATTTTCATATTTTGAGCAAATTTACAAGTCTAATATATTGCTCTCATGCTTAAGGGGGTATTGTGTTCTAATTTTTGCTTCCCTCACTCTGAATGGAGTTGTTTCGTGAGTGTCAATAATTATGAAAAAAATTTGAAGGACCAAAAAAAGAATTCATTTGGTGATATAAATCTGGACCAAACCAGTCTTCTCTCTCCATTTTCTGGACGCTTTTTATTTTCATGTGTCAGTAACATTTCAAGTTTGTTGCTTAAAAATAATAGGTAAGTAGCTTTTTGGTATGTGTGGTGACTTTTTTTTCTTTCTTATTCTAGAAGTGATCTGGAATGGGATATCATACACCTACTTAATTATGATTCTGCTTTCGGATGACATTCTATTCTCTGTTGTGGCTAGGGGTTTTCCCGAAGGCATTGACATTTACTTTGACAATGTCGGTGGGAAGATGCTTGATGCAGTGCTCCTCAATATGCGAAACCATGGCCGGATAGCTCTTTGTGGAATGGTCTCCCAATACAATCTTGAGCAGCCTGACGGAGTGAACAACCTGATGAATCTTGTGTACAAGCGAGTGCGGATGGAAGGATTCGTCGTTTTCGATTACAATCCGTTTTACTCCAAGTTTTTGGAAACTGCATGTCCTGCCTTGTATCCGAGAAGGAAAAATAGTCTACGTGGAAGATGTCGTTGAAGGCCTCGAGAGTGGCCCCGCAGCCCTTGTAGGACTTTTCAGCGGCCGCAACATCGGGAAACAAGTGGTTGCTATGGCTCATGAGTCATGACTGATAGACACCATCTCCCATTTTTGTACCAAGGCCCGGTAACATCACTGCGATTGTGGCCTTCCTTGTATTGGCTATGGCATCTCTGTTGGTTAGATTAAGGTAAAGTTGCTACTCCGTAAGGGTTGAAATAGGCATGTAATGTCCTTTTGCTAGTGCATGTGTCGTATCAAGTCATGTATGCTTAAAATAAATTAACGAGGGATGTTGCTTCCTCACTTTTAAGTACTTTAGTTTCTGCTCGATCTCATCACTGTGTTTTGTCATAAAGTTGTAGAAGCAAAATTTCTATAGCAGTTTCGCTAATTCAGTGGCTTTTTTTCTTTCCTTTCTATAATTCCTGTCTCCAATCAAGTTATTGTCATTCCCGTTTTTTCTTAGATAAAATGCGAAGAAGGTTTGAGAGAAGTTCATTATTTCTTTGATATTTGTAGTGAGCCTAATATGACGGTTCGGTCACGGCCACTACGCTCGGCGGAAGGCCAAGTCTAGCCCTTAAGTTCAGCTTGGAACGATTGAACCTTTGATTGGGCTTATAGGCTCGGCCATAGGGTTCGGCTTGAACGATGCTGTGAGGGTTGTTGACTCGTCTTGAATGCAAACTGACCCTCTTCGGTTCGGCCCAATGTTCGGCCACTGGGCTTGGCCATGTTTCCCATGGCAGCTTGTCCACATGCTCGTAACTACCTCATTTAGAGTGACGGAGATGATGTCACTCGAAGCGGTTATGAAATGAGATTGGCGTGGATGCACATGGGGTGACAACTGGAGCTCATGAATGGTAACTGCCTTATCCCTGACGTCAAGTGTGACGTAGCCAGAGGTGGTAACCTAAGCATGCTTGGCACACACCTCAACTTGGGGAGCAAGTCAGGAGACTTTATATAAAGGAAAGTATGCACCCCTAAAAGGTACAGTCTCTTCTCCACCCACAAACCCTAGTGCTTTCCTTTCTTTGCTTTGCACCTTCTGACTTGCTCGTCGGAGGGCCGTTCCAATAGCCGATGGGCGTGGTCTTTTTTGTCGTGCTTCCTTGTGCAAGTTAGGAGAGAAACCTAGGTGTGAACCACAACTGAACCAGCTGCAGAGAGGTGACCTGATCTAGAGCCCCACAATATTCTTATATTCTTCAAGGCAACAACGTCGTGGGAAAAAATATCTCAAAATTAACCACAAGAAGCAATCGCAAATGAGACTAGTCCAGAAGAACCGAAATCTAAACTAGAAGTTGATGAAGGCGTTGTTCTGGAGGATGAGGAAAAGACTCTGTGACATGGGCGGCTCCACTATTACTTGAGGGGGTTCAAGCAAATCCCTTGGATTCAAAAAATGTGCTAAAATTTTCTTATGTTTTGACATGCAATTTGATTTTTTTTTAGTATTGTTTGCACTGGATCAATAGCACGAAGTTAAAATGAATAAAATCCACTTAAATTTGTGAATAATTAGATAATATAGCTCAACAAAATACAATACTTAAAGCCTAATAAATTTCTAACCAATATTAAAAAGTTCAGTTTATATGGAGTTTTTAATCGCAAAAAAATTCTACTATATGTTTTTTCACTGCTGAACTCAAATTCATACTGTTTAGGCGGCATTGGGTTTTCTTGCTTGGCTATCCCCTTGTCCTCCTAACTCAGTCGATCAGCTCATTTATTCAGCTAGCTAGCCCGGCCATCAGAGGCGGACATAGGGGTGCAAGCGGGGGCCCGGGTGAAAACCCCCCAATTATTCCAGTATTAATTCATACTCTATTTTAGGTTTTGTAAGTAAAAATTATAAAAAAAAAATGTCCCCTTAAAATTGTGTTATTGCTATATGAGGAATATTTTGTTGTTAATTTTATGAATACATGTGATTCGATTTCCCCCTTCTCCCATCAAGAATCACGTGTCCGTCACTGCCAGCCACCAAGTCATTTGGCCCTAGAGGAGATCTGGGGAGCCCAACTCATGCGGTTCCTCAAGCCGACCGGCCTCCCCCTTGGTCATGCGGTCATCATTTTCAGTTAATCGTGTTAAGTGCCATTTCGTGTCATGCGGTCATCATCTCGGTTAACATGCCACGTGGCGAATTATTCTTTACCCTCTACAACTATCAGTTGGTTGGTTAATATTAAGATTATGGGATTAAGCATATATTGATTGGATATATAAAATAATTAACCTCACGAAATTTGAGGATATAACAGTGCAACATGAGGTGAGGACGAAATTTGAGGATATAACAGTGCAACATGAGGTGAGGGTGTGTTGTTATAATTCAATCACTATTAATTAATTAATCGGCCGGTACAATTCCCGTTCTCTTGAACTTAACTTATATCTGATAATTTTGTCCTTAATTGAATTTTTTTTGCATTTGTTAGTTTTGCTCCAAATTTTTTTGGATTATTGATTCGTCTTTACGAGAGGAATCGTAAAAGTAAATTTTTTTTTTACTTTTACCCAAGTATTTTTAGAAATAACCACTTTTTAGCAACAAAAAAAAATGACATTTTTGCGGTAAAAAGTGATTATTTCTCAAAATACTTGGGTAAAAGTAAAAAAAAAAATATTTACTTTTTCGATTCCTTTCGTCTAGACGAATCAATATCCCACAAAAGTTTGGCGCAAAACTAACAAATGCGAAAAAAATTCAAATAAGGACAAAATTTTCAGATTTAAATTAAATTCAAAACAACGGGAGTGAAATTACCTTTTATCTTTATCCCGTGAAACAAATCCACCGGCCAAGCATGAACATATTCAGACACACAAAAGATATGAATATATATATACCGATGGAGTATATATGTATGAGAAAAACTTTTTTACAGGTGTGCCGTAAAAAAGAGTTTGTGGCACTCAATCACGTGCGTCCAAAAGTGTTTAAGACGGTCCGGATTGAAAATCAATTTTACCGGTCAAAATTGAAAAACATATCTCAACCATTGATTACCGAAGTGGACGGCCGAGATTGCGCTAAACCGTAAATAAGTTATTGATGGTGGAGTTTTTCTCTATATGTATAAAAAGCAAGCGAAAGAAAGTAAAAATAGCATTATACTGTAAAAGCAAAGTCTTCCATTAGTCTTTCCTCTTTAAGTCTTAACTCTCCTCCCACGCCCACCAAACCATCATGTCCAGTCCAACTCCATCTTCCTATCAAAAAAACATCGCGCGATTGATCTGAAGCCAAAAACCCAATCAATCTGATCAACATTATGATGGATAGTCATAATGATCATCAAGATCTTGAGCTATTGGAATATATTGCACTACTGAATCAACCAGAGGAAGAGCCTATTTCTAGCTTCACTCCAAATCCCTCTCAATCTGATCAATTATTTCTAGAAAGCAGCAGCAGCAGTGCATCTTCTTCGTTCAATCCTCTTTCAACCAACGTACCAAGAAACAGTAACATGCAAGTCTTTGCATGACGATATCATTGTTCTTTTTCAAATCAGATGACCGTGGTTGGAGTACTTTTCAGAATATTTTTTGAAATAATATTTTTTCGCAGATCGATTACCGAAAATTTAGTTTCTGAGGAGTTGTCATGTCTGTGGTCCACACCTTAACAAAGTTTTTTTGATCATACACCTTAACAAAGTTGATCTCTCCAATTTAGGTGTACTTTTAAAGTACATAACAACTTGGGTTTTTTTTTTTTTATGCTAACCATTTATTTGATGATGTTATTGTGCAGAAGATGTGAAAGTGGGTTGAAGAGAGTGAAGATGGATGTGGGATTAAGGATTGCATTTAGAACAAAGTCTGTGATGGAGATCATGGATGATGGATTTAAATGGAGAAAGTATGGAAGGAAGACTGTTAAAAGTAGCCCAAATCCAAGGTAAAAATAGTTGCACCATATTACCTTTCCATTTTTACATGAGCTTCATACAATTTTAAGATTTTGAAAGTGATCTGAGCTGGCTCCCACATTGGGAGTTTGGGTTAAGTGTGTGTATGTATGTTTAATTAAGAGGGAGCTCACTACTGTACCACACATAAATCTGTAAAAAGTATATATAATCAAGCGAACAATAGAATTGGTCTCCCAACATTAATTAATAATGAAGGTGCATGTAAGTTGACCCAGATATCTGAGTTATAAAAAAAATAGATCTTTCAAAAGAGCTGCGTAGAGGTGCACGTCATTGTCTCACTGTCTAAGTTTATATGAAGGGTTAGTTAAATATTTTCCAAAATTAATTTAATTAAATGGAGTAATTATAATTAGTTTCCACAAATAATTAATGAAAATCAACTTAATTACAGTAATTAGCAACAGAAGATTTATTTGATTTCTTCATAACTGAAATACTTAGTTTCAGAAAATACGATTACGTAACTTAAAATTGAAATTTCATAAATAGGAATGAAAACTTCGGGTTTCTGGCTTCGACGAGCCCTTCTTCAAAAAACTAACTTTGTTCTTGGTCTAGGAGTGTTGTCCCTCCATTCCGCCAGTAGATAATCTCATACCCTTTAACACTTACTAATCAACACATAACAAATACTAATAATTAAAACAGAATTGGGCACGTCGTCATTGATTTTTTATCTAGCCTTTAACTTGTGTGAACTCTACGAATATCAACCTACCTTCAGAAACTTTCCTCATAAATAAAGCACCATACTAGCTAGGACCGTTACATGATTCAATTCCCTAACGACACAGGTAAACCATGTGGTACCACATTTAAAGTTTCACTCGCCTAACGACATAGGTCCCGTAAGTAACCCACACCTCATTTCTTTTTTCATTACCAGTAACATCTACGTACGTGTTCTCTTCCAAGTTCGCAAACTACCCAGTGATCCTAAAGTGTTTTCTACGTTCACGCCACGTAATGAACCAGTCTATCACATTGCGTAGTGAAACAAAATAGCACAAGAGTTCAACAAGCCTGATCTATTGAATATTTTACAAATAAACAGTACACACCAGTAATGATTTATGTTAGCACATACGATGTAAATGTTATGGATTTGAGTACGTGACTTTTATGGTTTCATTGTAACTTACAATTAGTAATTTGTTAAACTTCAGGGGTGAATTTGTAATTTATTAACTTCTAGGGGCTATCTTGCAATTTTGTAACCTTAGGGTAATTTGGTAATTGAATAAGCCATAGAGATTATTATGTAATTTATTAAACTCTAAGATATAATTCTTAATTTCATGAACCATAAGACTCATTTGTAATTTATTAAACACTAGGGTTAAATTAGTCACTTTATTAATTTTTAGTAAAATTTGACTTTTACATTTACTAAGTTAAGTTACTATTTAGTTACTTTAATGTTTAATAGTAGTATATCTAGATCATACTAAATGTTATTCGAGACTTTTATTAACTTAAATATAAATATATTAACTACTATAATCTTGGTTACTCTTCAAGTTTCAAATTTTCTTGTTCTCACCTACTTTTATTCCTTAAATTATTTCATTTCACTACAAAAACAATATTGTAGTGAGAGGCAAGTACAATTATTATTATTTTCAGTGTTCATTCTCTTAATAAAATATCTTATATTTACTATACAATTAATACGAACCTAAGATTATGTATACTTTTTAGAATAATAACTAAGGCCATATAGTTTGAAAACTTAATAAATAAATTTAAGATTTAGTTAACACTCTGGATACATAGATCACACAAGGAAAAATTGACGCCTATTAGCAACCCAAGAAAAGAAGAGGAATAAAATTGCTTATTCTTTTTTTTTGAAAATGTCACTTCATTTCGTCACCCGAAGGGAAAGATATCATCACAAATACAAGGAAAGAACCAAAAACTACCAAATCGAGACACGAGTTACTGCTTTAAGCACACAGGCTACAGACTCTAGGAAACCCTGCCGAAGCAAACCTACACTACGTGCTGGTATGAGAGACCCGTCAGCGACTCAGAAGTAAAGGCTCCAAAGAACCCCAGCTCAGACCTCGAACAATAAGCGCAAGGATGAAATCGACAACCTACCAAAACTCGAACCTAAAAAAAACTGAAAAAGAAAAAAACTGAACAGCCACCAAAAGCCACTGAGTTACCGCCCTGATTTGACTCACTGAGTCGCCCAGCTGAGATGAAGCAAAGAGTCACCAAGCAGATCTGAGCTTCTTCCCCGGGATGAAACCAAGCTCCAGCGCCGGCCGCCTGCGAAATCCGGAGCCTTATTGCGTCAGGGGGGCCCAAACCACCCAACGTCATCTCCTCGTCGGCCCAAACAGAAACCCTTACCAGAAGAGGGAAGCGGCTGGTGGTGGCTGGAGGAAGAGGCGGCGGAGGAAGAGGCGGCGGAGGAAGAGGTAGCGGGGGGAAGAGGTGGCGAGGGAAAGGGGCGGAGAACGAAGGCGGATAGACAAAGGGGCGGAGAGCAAAGGCATCGGAGGCAGGAGGCTGCGGGAAAGAAAAATGAAAGCGAAGGGGGCAAGATCTGGCAAGGCCCTGGAAAGGCCGGCGGTGGAGATGATGATCGGTGGCGGGCAGGGAGGGGGACGGGCGAGGGTGGGGCACGGGGGCGGGAGCCCCACCCCCAAAACACAACACCAGAGCCTGAAACTAGAAAAAGGAATGGAGGACTGAGAACAAGCGGGGGAGGTGGATGGGGGAGAGAGGAGGCGCGGAGGAGTGATGCGGTGGAAAAAGGAGGCGAAAACCCTAACCCAAGGGTAGGGTAGAAGAGGAGACCATGCGACTCCTAGAGAGAGAGAGACCAGGCGGCTCCTCCCACTCCTAATTATACCACATTGCTTACATAGATTTCTCCCATGGGATTACGCCGCAAGAGATAAATCTCTTGTGAATCCCCTAGTTCCGGCATAGATGACCTGCTTTTGACCGGGCCAGGGAGGAGAACAGTTGAGATGCACGTAAGCTGGCTCGGATACCCCTAACTGTTTGAACCTAAAAATGAAAAGAAAAAACCTCTCCTATATGTCATTTCATAGCCAACTTAACTTGGCCGGATAATCAATATACACTAGTATAACCTTGTACATGGTATAATACTTGTCTGTCAACGACATAAACAGGAACTACTACAAGTGCTCAAATGAAGGGTGCAAGGTGAAGAAGAGAGTGGAAAGAGACGGAGACGATTCCCACTATGTGATGACAACTTATGAAGGGATCCACAACCATGAAACCCCATCATCATCCTTTGTTTCCAAGCTTGACCCTCTTTTTCACCAACCCTAAGTCTTGTGACAACATTGTGCTTCCCGTACGTACCTCTTCTTGTCCTTTACCTTCATGCTATTTCTAAGATTTATGTCAATTTGTATTCAATTCTCATACAGAATGCTAGTATGACTTTTGTAGTCTTTTAATTTGTACGGTGTTGAAATCCAACTCCAACGACTATTGTGAGTGCTCATAATTTCTATAACGCCATCCGCAATTTTTATTTCCTCTTCTGAGTGATATTTGTGCAACATTGAAGTGATCAAAGACCAATCAAACTTATTAAGTTAAAACCAATGCTTTGAGCATAAGTTCACTATGAAGTTAGATAACATTAAGCACATTTCTTATTGATTCTTTCACTGGAACTACTTCTATGAAGTTAGATAACATTAAGCACATTTCTTATTGATTCTTTCACTGGAACTACTTCATTGCATTAACAGAACTACACTGCACCCACCTTTTAACTACTCCATCGCACCCACCTTAAAAATCATTAACGATATCATTTCCTTCAGCATATCTTTACACGAAAACGTAGGAAGTTAATTCATTTACAATTTAACAGTTATTCCGGCACTGTATAGGTCGATCAGAATATTGAAACCTGATATTGGCCGAGGAAAATATCAGGATATCAAAGGGCCAAAAAGCAAGGTTGTCATTCATCTTGAATCCAAGCAAAGGGAACGAATATGAGAAATAAGGTTGAGAAATCCATATACAAATGTCCTAGTGCTGCTTACATAGATATCCCGAACCGATTAATGTACAGTATCCTGGCCTACTCCAATTTGATCAGCAATCGGAGACAGATCCTTCTCTTTTTTATTTATGTCCTCTTACTACTTTATCCACCATACAATGAAAACATTTATTCAAAATTCCTTGACATCGAAAAGGATTTCTAACCTGTTCAAGTTCCACATTACCACTCACCCAAGACACTAGTTAGCAACAATCAGTTTCAGAGCTCCCTTACAGAGTCTAGTGATGGTATATGACCATAATGATGGTACGCTGTGGCTTGTTATGTCCGTGGCTTTGGGTGATAGATATTGGGGTGGCAATCCTTGCCGGTGAAGTAAAGTTGAACAGTGATGGTGGTGGAATGGCTGTCTGAGACGGCAATGAGCAATCATATGTCATATAGTGGAAGGAAGGGCATTAGAACTTCATATAGAGTAAAAGACTCGGGACACCACATTTTTCACCGCCTAAACCACCTGACTCCTGTCAAAGGCAGCAGTCGCATACGATAGAACAGGGCAATACAGGCTAACCAAGTGAAGGATGCAACTCAATGATTGGGACAGTAACAAGACACCATGCAAGCATACGGAAGAGATAAATTTTAACGATTGGAGAGAAACTAATTATAAGGAACATTCTGAGGAATGAATATTGATACCGCATGATCCATTGCATGTAAGTAATAGTTCACATATAAGATGGGCATTAAAACCAAAAACTCACAAAAGTTACCAAATGGCCTCTAGCATTCCTTCACGTACCCCGTTTTTCGAGGAAATCCCTAGTTTTCTTCCTCAAGCGAGTGAAGACAATAACCACACAAGCAAGGATCCAAGGAGGAACTCTCCCACCAGATAAGTTCAGTTTTTGCATCCATTCTGGAGATTCCTTCATGACAAATACTATCATGAAGGTGATAACTGCAACTCCTAGCAAGATCTTGGTAATAGGTTTTAGTAAGGAGTCCTGAAATCAGACAACATAAACGAACGGGATAAGGAATTTGACTAAATCGGGTCCCAATGCAAGAAAAAAGTTTACAGGAAAAAAACTCGCAATGAATTTAGGTTCTTCAAAGTTTTATTAAACACTGACAAAATAGGTAAAAGTGATCCAGGAAGAATAAGCTTTTCCTTTTAACTAATCAAACATATTCAACGTATATTATTAGTGCTACAAAACCTTGGCTGAGAGCCAAGTTTGATAATAGTAGCATCTATGTAGCACTGATATGGACACGGGACACGACAAAGAAAGCTGACACAGAAATTTTTAAAGAAAATGGGGACACAACGCGTTGGGGGGACACGTCAGTGTATACAAATATACATATGTATATACATATACATGTTTATAAACATATATATTTGTGTGTGTGTGTGTGTGTATACCTACTAGCAAGCACAGCAATGGTCCCACCAAATCGATAAAGCTAAAGTCCCACCCACTTCATCCATCTTGAAATAACTTTAACCTATCAACTTCCTGTACAAATCCTCCTTTTATTATTATGGATATACATATTCTACGTAGCATCGACACTACGCCGGAAGCAACATACCAGCGTCCGATCCCTTCAGTGGTGACGCCACATTATAGGTAGCGGGTCGGGTGACCCCATGGGAAAAAAATAAATTCTATTATTATATTAATTTTTTTCTGAAGTTATAAATGACCCATCAAAGTTAGATGTTGACACCACACTAGACGATTTTTCAATCTTCGAAACCCACTAAAAGTTCCCAGAGAATGCAAAAAGGAAGGCTAAAACCCATTTGATGATGTCACCACTAGATAATTTTCCAATAAAATCTACAAAACATACAAAACAAAAGGTTAAAATCAATTTGATGGTGTCATCCCACTAGATAATTTACCAATCTTTGAAGCCCACAAATTAAATACAACAAATACAAAACCAAAGGGCTAAAAATCAGTTCCTCTTTACACTGTCCCTCTCTCGTCCATTCATCGCGTAGTCAATCGGAGTCCTCGCCAGTTTTTTGTCGCCTCTCTCTTGAAGATTTAGCATCAAACAATAAAGCACTGGTACAAATTCTAGTGTTAGCTCCTCTGGTTTGGTAGTATTAAATGTATAAAATTTGAGT
Source organism: Rhododendron griersonianum (assembly GCA_018127125.1). Classification (NCBI taxonomy): domain Eukaryota; kingdom Viridiplantae; phylum Streptophyta; class Magnoliopsida; order Ericales; family Ericaceae; genus Rhododendron; species Rhododendron griersonianum. The sequence continues at coordinate 34,269,695 of CM030793.1, read as the reverse complement.
TGAGATTGGGATAGTACTGTTATTTAAACAGAGTATAATGCACAAATAATGTACATCTATATTGCTTAAGATGAAAAGCATGAAAATCTAATACTATCTAGGCTCTGGGAATTGCATATAATTATCGCTTAAGATGTACAGCATGAAAGTCTAATACTCTCTTGGCTTTGGGAATTGCATATATTTAGGATATTGGTTGTTTGATTGTTTGGGAAATTGCATATATTTTCGAAAGAGTATTGACGTTCATGAATGACCCCATGCTACCAAAATCCTGGAGTCGCCACTAGACACGTATCCGACACTTAATCCCAAAGTGTCTTGATTTTCTTCCAATATTTAGGGCTTGGACTCTCTCCTAACACTCTAAGCGTCCCTAAAGTGTCATGTGGGTGTCCTTAGGGTGTTGGAGGGTGTCAGGAGAATGTCCAACCCCCAAATATCAGAAAAAAAATTAGGACACTTTGAGATTTAAATGTCAGACATGGGTCCAAAGCGTGCTCGTGTCCAACACCGACACTTCGCTGCTACATAGAGTAGCATACTAGCAAGTCTAGAGGTATCACATTCAGACGTGTTATCTGTGTAGTCCACACTGTTGTAACAACTTGATAGCAAGGTGGATAAAAGAATAAAGAGGATAAAAACCAATTCCAAGATCATGACAATTAAAGACTATGGAACAACATAAACAAAGCAAGAAAACCCTTTCAAATGGTAACAGGGAAACTTTTGTCCTACGACTCCTACCATGTAACTTTGATCCTTAAGCTCATAACAGAACTTATTACATGTTTGTATCAAATCCAACAAACTACTCATCGACAGCTACCCTAAGTACATATACCAACAAAATGCACATTGAGCATAAGTATCCCTTAAGGGATGTCCTATATCTTGAAGCTGAGAAGAATGCAAAAGCCAGCCACAATGGAGTTCTCTGACATCATTGCAATACTGAAACAAGGACCTTCCTTGTCGCTTCTTAAACACTAGTTTCAAATAAACGACAACAAAAGAACATCAATTTTATAGCCTCCCTTGATGTTTCAACTCAATTTTCTCGCATTGAGCAAAATGCAAAAATATTACTACTTCCGTCTGTATTTGTTTGTCCACTTTCACTATTCCACACCTTAAAAAATTCTACATATCTTTCAATATGAAATTCTAAAAATATGCAATATGGATCTTATTTGATAGATCTCAACTAGTTCTATTAAACGAAATTTTCAAAATCATGAAACCCATTAGGTTAAAGTTTGTTGTGTATTCATGTTGTGATGATAATTTGTTAGTATCATGGGCCAGGGGGGCATAATCTGGAACCTATTGCTTTATGCATCAATGGCCAAAAAGGACATTAAATTATCAGCATAAGTCAAAATATTGCAGGAGGAAAGAGCTATATGTCCATATCAGTCCACTGTCCACCCATTCACATATATGTACTAGCTTTGGTCCTGTGTGATGCAAGAATGAACTAATATTAGTTAAGCATTTTCTAAAGATTGCCTAATCATTTACTCATGAAAGACAATAGGCTTGATATTGCTTTTTTTCATTTTAATACATTTATAAAATATTACAAAATGGTGTCATAATTTCCATTCTCATTCCTCAAAAACGAAACGGTTAACCTGTTGGAAGAGTTCCAATCTTCTTAGTGAAAGTGAGTTGAAATTTGTGGCATTTTTCATTCAACAATGGAAAGCAACGATAGTTTTACTTTAAAATCTTTCACAATGATTTGTTCTTACAAAGAACTTTGGTTTATGGTTCGCCAACCATAGGAACTGGGCATACCGAACTACGCAGAGGAGTTCCACCGGTGAGACACCGTACTCCCAGGCATTTGGGACTGAGGCGGTTATACCCCTCGAGATAGGGCTGCCAACAAATCAAACGGCTCTGGTAGAAAGTGGGGGTAACGATTGAGCCCTAGCTCGGGAGCTGGATTTTTCTAAGGAAAAAAGGGAACGTGCGTTGGTGAAACTGGCATCGTACCAGGAGAGACTTATGAGAAGCTATGACAAGAGGGTAACCCACAGGGAGTTTAGCATGGAGGATTTGGCTTGAGGAAGGTGCTCAGAAACACCAAAGTCAAGACCGATGGAAAGCTCGGACCGAACCGGGAAGGTCCGTAGTGGGAGCCTATCATTTGGTAGATCTGGACGGATATCGAGTCCCTAGGCCATGGAATGCACACGCAGAATCTGAAGAAATTCTGGGTCTAAGCAAAGCTAAGTAGCTTGTTTTTTGAAATTTTCATTTAGGATTTCATCTTCAAATAAATTTGACAGTGTGCCACGTAGTAGGATGTGTTTTTTGCTTTCAAATAAAGTGTGGCATTGTGCCTCAGTATTATCATGTTTATCTATGTTTAGAATTCACTGCTTCATTACAGACGTTATGCTTTCATGAAGTTATGAATAAAACTTTCAGTTTTCAGTGTTTATTGGCTTGATAAACTGTTGACTTAATTATGTTGGTCTGGGCATGAAAACGCTTGAGTATGGACCTAAATGTTCTATTTAACCCCATACTAGGGAGCAGTAAGTATAGGGGATGTACCAAAACTCGAACTATTCGAGAACATTTCTGAATACGTTAATATTCAAACAAAATAGGCAGCGTTGGGTGCTCAGGAGCAAAACTTTGTCCCGCGATAAGATAGGTACGAACAAACCTAGGTAATGGCAACGGATAATGCCAAGCTATGAATAAAAGCCGAGTGAAGGCCAAGCACGAGCAAGCTTGGGCCCGAGCAACGAGGAATGCTCAAAGTGAGGGCCAAGCACGAGCAAGCTTGGGCCCGAGCAACGAAGAATGCTCAAAGTAAGGGCCAATCACAAGCAAGCTTGGGCCCGAGCAACGGAATGCACAAGGTAAGGGCTAAGCACGAGCAAGCTTGGGCTCGAGCAACGAAGAATGCTCAAAGTAAGGGCCAAGCACGAGCAAGCTTGGGCCCGAGCAACGAGGAATGCTCAAGGTAAGGGCCAAGCACGAGCAACCTTGGGCCCGAGCAACGAAGAATGCTCAAAATAAGCGGGGCCAAATGCGAAACCGCTTGGGCCCGGGCAACGAGGATTGCCCAGACAAAAGACCAAAACACAAATGAGTTTGAATCAAGTATAAACGCTAAAAAACAAGAATCTCGGATAGTAAACATGATAGGTATGAGTGAACTAAACCTGGGTTACGAAGAAAACCCGAAACACGACATAACGTATATGCAGGGATGCCACGAAGGGCAACAAGTAGTGAGATTAAAAGCCACGAAGGACTGCTAAAACTAAGGTCCATGACAGGCCAATAAAGTACGAGTCCTTTGGCTGTGCAAAAGGGCCACTTGAATCATCAACACCCCGAAGGGTCTCCACGCAGTATAAAAAGTAGTAAAAGCCACAAAGGGCATCGAACGAGTTAGAAAAAGTTAAACGGCCACGCAGGGCCAAGGAACATGTTTCATCTACCACACAGGGTAGGATTGAGAGAGAAATGGTTTGGAAACTTACCAAGCCAGGCAGCCAGGGCAATCATCTATGGATCAACGTCGATCACGGGAGCAGGAGGGTTGGCAGGTACTACGGGGTTGGCTTGGACGACTGGATCAACCGGTGCAGGAGGAGGTAGTGGGCCAGAACAATCAACAGAAGCGGCCGCCGAACTGCTGCCAGCTCCTTGTTGGCCAGGAACAGCACTTGTCGTAGGAAGCACAACAGGGGCCGAAGGGCTCATCACTAATCTCAGTGATGGTTAGGTCCAGACCCGATCCTGAGCCCAAAGGGGCGAGTCCTCCTGCACACCAGCTTGCCCCAGGCAGTACGCCCAGCACTTTGCCAAAATCTTCCTAACAACACTCGGCACCTGGTCCTCGAATTGCCTGGATGCTTCATCGAAGCCATTATCATAGGCCTCCGAGATATTCTCTTCAAATATCCTCACGTTCTCCTCTGCTTTTCTGAGCTCCTCCATTGCCTTCACGAAATTCGCCTCCGCCTCTTTTCCCTTCCCACGCTCGGTCTCCAACTATCGGCCAAGCTGCACGGCTGTGTCCTTGAACTTGAAGTTTTCCTCCCCCAGCCTGTTGACCTCGCCTAGTAGCTTGGCGTTCTCGGCTGTCAACTTGGTTACCTCGGCGTCCCCTTGGCGAGCCCTCCCGCAAACTTCGACCATCTTCTGGATAGCCTACAGAAAGGGAAAGGTAGTTAAGGTATGCTAAAGTATGATAAAATCAGAAAGGATCAAGAGGAAGGAAAGCCTTACCCTAATCCCATGAGAGACTGTTGTCCTCTCGAGCCTATCCAGGGATGATTCTTTCTCTTTGATCATATCGAGGGGAAGCAGGAGGCCTTGAGCCAAGGCGATGGCAGTCTCCAAGGAACCCGTGGAGTCTTCAATGTTGACTGGGCGGTCGCCTCGAAGGAGAGCCGAGGCCCAAGCAGCAAGAGTGGAAGAGCTGCTCGGAGCTAATTGAGAAGCCAGTGAAGGGATAGGGTCCGAGCAGAGGCGGCGTTAAGCTCTTGAAACTCGTGGAGGGATAGTAGATCTTCATCCTCCTCTCCTCCGAAAGCGTCTTGATGAGACCGCTTGTGACGAGCATCAATGAGAAGGCCGGAAGGAGAACGGGAAGAGGTAGCACGCGTAGAGGGCGTGGAGCCAGGTGAAGCAGAGGGAACAAGTGATCCAGAACGACCCACCATGGCCGCGAGGTTAAGACGGCGAGACATGTCGAGATCAGCAAAATAATCAGAGGGGGAGATGAGGGTTACGCGGCCGAAGGAAGAGGCGCCGGTATCACTTAAACGCACCTGAGGTATGCCACCAGGAAGGTCGACCTCGCCTTGTTGCGCGGCAACGGTGATAGTGTGGTCCTGACGGTTGCGGCGGCGGTTATTTGGACGAGAAGGGCCTGCTGGCTCTTGGACGTGAAGCTCGAGTGCAGAAAACAGACGCCGAGTACGAGGCTCAGGTCTGAGGCTGATACCACCCGTGTAGGTGGGGGTATAGCCGCGCAGGATATGGGCGGCCCGACCAAGTCGGGCACCAACCACACCAGCAATACCGTCGTAGTCAAGAGCTCGGCAGATGTCAAGCTGGTGGACTAGCGGGCTGATGATGCGATGACCGTCATTTATGTTGGGAGCTACATAACGACAAAGATGAAGTGTAAGATAATTATGCGAATGTAATATCACAAAAAAGTAGAGTTGCTTGGGAGGGAAGAAGGGGTCTCACGGGGGCGGCCGTAGGCGTGAGGGACGTGCAACTCAGCAAGCTTGCCTTCCTCGTCCCTTTCTTCCCAGTTGCCGGTGACAACGAAGAAGTCATTGTTGTCTCCCCGAGTAGAGTCTGGTGTGTGCGTGACCAACATTCTATTCTTTTGTCGGGCCTTGAGATAGTAAGAGCCCTCCTCATGGGTTGAGACGATACTGTACATATGATGTATGTCCCAGAAACCAGGTTTGTGCCAAGAATCTGGTTTAGGGCAACAATGCCCATAACTAGGCGGAATACGTTGATTGTACACTAAGGGGGGCGAGGCGATATGTATTCAAAGTCTGATAGAGTAGGGGGTGGAGGGGGAAACGAACTCCCCCCTCGACTATGGACATGACAGAGACGTGGAGGACCAGGTGGTCAGAGCCCTCTCTCGCATGGCGTCAACCGGAGCAAGCTCCAGATGAATATCATCGGGAACGCTACGGTGTTCCCTAAACTACTTAATCTCTCAGGGGTGTCACACAGGCGCCTAAAGCGGCCAGACCTAATCACCATTATGATGGGGGGTTTTGGGTGCAACTAGGGCAAAAATCCTAGAAGTGCAGAGATTAGACCAAAGAGGGATAGAGGAAAAGCAAAAATAAAGAACTTACTCGAAGGAAGTAGAGTCTGGCGAAGGTTTTCCGACGAAAAACAGGATGATCGGACTCGAAGGTGGCGGGCAGTCGCTTAGAAAAAAGATAAACAGTAACAATGGCGAGAGAGAGATGTTAGTCTGGGAGTAGAGAGAGAAAGTGAAAAGTTGAAAAGGGATTTGAAATGATTATAAAACCCCAAAAAGTGGGGTGCCGTACCTGAGAACGTCACCCAAGGGACGCCGCTTTGGCAAAATTGGAGAAGAGAGTGTCGCTTTGCATTGAATGCAAAGGAGGCGTGATGTGCCACGTGGCGCAAAAAGAAGTCTCTTCAGACTCTCTGGGTACGATTGATCCTAGAGGCTGGAAAAAGCAAAAGGTGTTTGAAAAAGCCCGACCAAAGTATTGTTCACGAAAGAACTTTACCCATTGCTCGCTGCCGAGCAGTAGAAATGGGCAAAGTTGGGGAGCAATTGTAGTAGGGTTTTCCCCGAGGTAGGGAAAATACCCTCAAACACGTGCTAAGTAGGCACCACGTAAGGGTGCGACGCAGGGGATAGAAGCCGACCACGTGTGGAGCACGGGAACACTAACAAGAGTGCGCACAGGGAAGTGCACGTGGCAGCACGGGAAGGTGCGTAAGGCCGAGTAGGGTTATTAACGAACATTAATGAGCAAAGGTGCTCAAAATGGTTGCCGAGCAAAAAACACGATAACATAGTAATAGCTGAGCTAAGCCGACCAACGAAATGGGTGACTGGATAGGTCCGGAATGTTCTGGAATGAGGTCTTTACGTGATAAAGGCTGATCCCACGAATAAGGGGACAATAAATTCTGCCGTGAAAGGCAGAGACAGAATTACTATATGGAACGAATTCCACATAGGAAGAATTTCCTAGCAAGCAAGGGATCTCGGCTCATTGGGGTAGAGAGTCCCAGAAAGCTAGGTTTCCTATACGGGTAAGGAAACTTAGGGCAACACGGGAGCTTGGAGAGCAAGTCATACGAAATCTATAAATATGAGGTAAACCTAATGAGAAAGGTACGCAATGAGCCGTAATATCGCTGCCAGTCTTCCTTACAAAACTAGGGCTTTTTAGTACAAATGCTGACTTTGCCATCGGAGGGCCTTAGCTAACGAGAGGCATAGGTGCGCTCACTGTTTTTGTGCTGCAGGATTTAGGGTTCCGGCAAAGTTGTCACATGCGTTGATCTCAAAAAGTGTGGTTCTTACTAAGGCGGTTTTCACCCTTTACAGTTATGAGACGAGTCAATCTCAAACGAGCTTCAATCAAGACAATCACTAACCGATCTCGAGTAGCTTGAATTTATTAAACATCATAAGTCGACCGAGCCATGTAGTAGTTTGTTCGAGCTTGAATCAGAAGCTGAACGAGCTTCAAAAGAATGTTCAACCTTGATTTGTTAATGTAACAAATCAATCTCCAATGAACTCCTAACGAGCGAACACAAGCTCAAACTCGAACAATTTGGTTCGTTTATCAACCTCTCAGTGGTTTCCAAACCCACTGGCTGCACTATCTGTGTAGGTCCAAGTCCCATAATCTTTCAAAATTCTCTACGCCCTGCTCTCAATCCTCGCACTGCATGCATTTCAAAGAGGCATGCTCACAATCCCGTTCACACACACGCACAGGGGTATGCCCCTGCGAGTTTTTTTTTTTTTTTTGTAGCTTCTTGCGCTTTTTGGTGATATAAAATTTTACTTACCCAAAAAAAAAAAAACATGTGACTTAAGCGTAGTGGTACAGAAATAGCTGTAAGAAGTTAGGAGTTTATCAATGTCTTAATGTAAACGTACCTTGGGTTCCCCGTCGATGAAAATTACGGATCCATCGGCGTAGGGGAGCAGAGAGCGGCCATTCCTGGGGTGAAACCGGATCGGGACGCCGCGACCCGACTCCGGGTTGAAGGCGAAGACTGATTTGAAGCCGTACTTGTCGACGATGCCTCCGATTTCGATCTGGTCCTGCTCCCACCCGCCGAGGGCCGACTTGAAGACGTCGATAGGGCCTGTTCCTTGCCGGTAGAGGTGGACCTCGACCTCGGGGACCTTGGTCCGAACCGATCTCTTCGTCGGTAGCAGTGGCAAAGACTCGTCGGGGTCGGTGGTTGTTACGACGTCGTCGTTGTGAGTTGCTTCTTCGATCTCTCCGGCGGTGGGGGCCTCTACCTCCATGGTGTATGTATGGCACTTCGGGGTTTTCTTTGGCCGGCTAGAGGTAAGATGGTGATACGTACTATTTATTTATAAATAAATAAAAGTAAGAAAGTGAAGGTAAAAAGGGACATTTCGAAAAATGAAACAGGTACGCATTTTTCTCCAATTCTATTCTAACAAATCGTACTTAAATTTGTGGACCAAATTACATTCTAAAAAATTATTTTTATTTTAGTTAGTTATTTTAAAAAATATTCACTGCATCAGACTCTTTATTATACCTCTATTCTGATTTTTTATTAAAATACTTTTTTGTTCAAATGTGTTTTTTTCTCTTTTCCTCAAATGTGGTTTTTTTTCGTCAACAGATAAAATTATATTGATAAACGTCCAGCGTCACTTATATAACGGAGTTCATTACAAACATCTTGGTTAAATTCAAACTAATCATCTAACTAATGCAAAACATGGAAAATACAAGCATATCTTTCACCCCAACCTTGAGTTACGTCTTATGTACATTCTACGAAAATTCTTATCTATAATTAGCAGTCTCAAAAGAGATAAAGTGTTAACTAAAGAAAAAGGACAACAAGTACCTTTGACAATTAGATGGACTCCAACCAAGTATTAATCCACCAATGAACTCACAAAGCTACAGATTTGACAAGTCACTACGAGTTGATCTGCCAAAGACATTATGTAGGGTTAGAACACTGTTGGCACGATTATCATTGTAAAGCGATATCGTCCGAAAAAATTTGATTTATCGATGAAATATTCGTCCAAAGACGAAACTAACTCTCAGGATAGTGAGACATAACCTTAATAGATTAGACGACAAGTCGTTGATCTGAAGAGATGAGAAAAATGCAAAAACAAAAAACTATAGTGTAGAAGAAACAATTGAGAACTAGGACCATGGCCTCCCGTCCCGTTGTCACACAAGACTAGTGAAACCTGAGGGGGGAGAGAAGAAAAAGTATTTGTGATGCTTAGGCCACACTTGCTTTCTATCTAACTAGCGTTCAACCCGTTCTATGCACGGGGCAAAATTCGTTCTATGCACGGGCAAAACTAACTCGTTCTAGCGTTGTGCCCGTTCGATGAACAGGACAATTAATAAAAGTAGGTTCGAACGGGCACAACGTTAGAACAGGTTAGTTTTGCCCGTGCATAGAACGGGTTGAACGTTAGTTTATGAAAAAATATAATGGTAGTATGTGAACATTAAACACATTTACTGACCATGAGAGAAACATGAATTTGGAAGATATAGCCCAACATTCTTCAAAGTCTGCCCTTGACTATTATTTATTGTCATAGAAAATGCCAACTTGATAGGAAATTTTCTTCTTTTTATTGTGAACGGCGAATGAGTTGAAGAAGGTGATAAGACAGCACGGTGAAGATGGACTATTCCTCCAGCTCTGGAACAATTACTTGATTTCCCATCTTAACAACAATAAGGCAAGTGCCATTACCTAACCCCAATGATAGGTTGACATTTCTGAGGAGTATTATCGGTGTACGACAATGAACAATTGTAGCATACTCATATAAAATGAACACCTAAAATAAAACAAAGTACTCATGAACTCATATAAACCGAACACCTAAAACTAAACAAAGCGATATATTCACAAAATGGATAGCATGCAACTCCAAATATTGTAGAGCTTCCTCCCTATATAAATTCCAATCTTTGCTTCACCTGCAAAAGCAAGACATAAGAAAATTTAATCATTTGTTAGTGCAGTATTATATTGGACTTAAATTTTTAACTAAATGGGTATGTACAAACAGTTTTTCCTAAAAGGAATCTGTATTATTACCTTTTGTCGTTTTGTTTCTTGTTGCTATTGAGGGCTCAATACATTTCTATATTATATTGATAGATAAATGAAGAAACAGTTGCCTTTATGAATGAAAAAACAGTCTAATTAAAAGAGGGGAAAAACTGATATACTGCTACACACGCAACCGTTCCCACAATGGTTGTGTGAGTGGGGGCTATTTGTAGGCAGAGAATTATGTTTTCATTTCAAAACCAAACCGGTTGCCTTTTTTTTTTCATTTGCAAAATGAATCCTGCCGGTCCAATTTTTTAGTGTATCAACCTTAAAATCTCAGATTCTCAATCATCCAAAATCTTGATCATCCATTCCGAAAAACGGTTTGCTAAGTATTAATTGATTGTCGATAATTTGTTCAGTGATGTACTACTTCTAACTATGATTTCATAGTTAATGGTCATCTCAAATGTGAATAATGTACGTAAGTACTACCTCCAAGTAAGATGTCACCCGAATTAGCAAAGAAAACAAACTGTGTAAGGATTTTATATTACTTATTCAAATATGTCGATTTCAAATCCTTGGCAAGTGTAGAAACATATAATGGCTCGTCTCAATTGCGAGTTGCAATAGCTATAAAAGCAGACATTTTTTTAGAGAACTTTTGTAGCAAACATACCTAGTGATTAGCAGAACTGAGCGGTGTGAGATCTGAATCACTTTCAATTGTCAAGACTCTAAACCTTCCAAATGATGTCGTACACAAAGGATGAGAGAAGCATTATGTCGACCACGAAAAAGACAGTCAATTGTAAATTAGCATCATAAAAAAACAAACTCTTTAGCAAAGAGAAAATCATACCTAGTGATTAGGAGAACTGAGTGGTGCGAGATCCAAATCACTTTCAATTGTCAAGACTCTAAACCTGCCAAATGATGTCGTACACAACGGATGAGATAAGCATTATATCGAACACGAAAAAGACAGCCAATTGTAAATTAGCATCATAAAAAAACAAACTCTTTATGACAATGGTGGAACAACACAACTGTATAGCAACTAAAAAAGGAACCCAACTTCTTACTTTAATCATAACCTAGAGACCAAAGAGTGGAAACACCATTAGGAGAGGGCATGTGAGAATATTAGAAATACCAAGAGGCCATAAATGTAAATAAAATGTATATGAATTCTCACAATGTTAATCGTGCAAACATTGCTCAAATCCAATACAATAACGGAGAGGATGACTTACGCAGTGGTGGTTTTATCAACATTTGGGAACACTGATTTAGCAAATAAATGTTCTTTTGTTTTTCAATTTGGTTTGGAGAGTTTCGTAAATGGCGTAGAGCACAAAGAGGAGTGTATGACATTGTGGACGGAGGGAAGATAGTGGAAGAGAAACGTGGGGGAACTCTCAAATGGCAGCGATTTGCATGAACGTGGGTGGTTTTTATTTATTTATTTATTTGATAAATCTGTTTGTCAGCAACTGCAAAACTAACCTCTTTGGACGGGGTTTTTTATTAAAGAAAATGGAAAAATCTAAAAAATAAGGATTGGGGGTTTGGAGCCTATTGAGAGCTCAACTACATTCCTTTAGGATATTGATAGATAGATAGATAGATCCGAGGGGGACCAAGCTCATGATAGGCTTAGTAAAACTTTGATTTTAACCCAAATATAATCCGAATGAAGACGACCCATTGAGTACCGTCTTTAGTTCTAGGGTTTGTGTAGTTTGATCATCGATCAATGAGCCTGGGAAGACGACAGTGAAGATGAACATGGAGAACGAGGAATGTACACCAGAAGGTTGAGTGTTGCTCTCACCATTGAAGAAAATGAAAGAGAGAAAGCTGAAATATTTGTAGTTGTCTCGTATGACTTAAGGTGCGAGGTGAAAATGGAAATTAATATAGGTAATTCGTAGTTGTCTCGTATGACTTAAGGTGCGAGGCGAAAACATAAATTAGTATAGGAATATCGTGGCTCCAATATAGTACTCATCGTGGCAAAAGTGCCCTAATTAAGATAAAATGCTAGATAAGCAAGGGTTCTTGTAAATGACTAGGAATTGCCCGTGCCTGAAGGCACGGCTCGAAATTGGTATTCAACTCATATCCAATTTTGAAGGCCAAGGCTCCATTCACAAAATTCATACTACGCAAACAAAAAATAATAGCTCAAGTATATCCACCGGTTAACTTGAATTAGTACATAAACAAACTAACAAACTAATAGTTGTAGCGCCTATATCTGAAGGCACTTATCGTCAGCCATTTAAATTCACAGCCAATTCAACCACACTACAAATTACGGATCGTAACTGGCAAAACCCAACTGTAATCACAAAATTCACTTTAAACTTAATGATAATATAGCATCATCTAGCTTTTATTCATCAAGTCTTCTAAAATCAAGAAGAAAATGTTAAACATAATCAGCCTTTCAATTGAATATAAAAATGTAATTCCACTTCTACTGAAACATTAATAACAAAGTTTTAGATTTTCTAAGCTTCAAACTTCAACCAACTCAATAAATGCCGATGAAACCTGGCAAAAAAACAAATGGTGTTTAATTCAGTTCATATACCATTTCAATCATTCTTCGAAAATTTAATGTCATACAACCTGTCAAAAAAAGAAGTAAACAACGGCAAACCATGACATACTGATTTTTACATGGTTCTCCCTAAATAGAGACCGCAGTTTGATTCAAAATCATCCACTATAAAAATGTAATTCCACTTCTATTGAATCATTGATAACAAACTTGTAAACTTTCTAAGCTTCAAGCTCCAACCAACTCGGTATCTATTACTGGTTACTGGTTAGCCAATGCAACCTGTCAAAAAAACATATGGTGCTTCATTTCATATCTATATAACAATGGCATGTGTGATTATTTCTTTCGGAACATTATAGTCAACAACTTTTCCCGAAGTTGTTTTGCAGAAAATTTATCATGTTTATTTTCCTTTACATTTTTGTATATTGCATTAGTTTTGTAAGGACTTAGCCTTGGCTCAACTTATTTGATTAGCATATCACAAAGCTAGAAGTAGAGTAGAAGCAACAAATCATGGTAAACGATTATAGAAATTTGTAGAAAAGAACATGATCATGGGTTAAATTACTGATGCATGATCATTATTCAAACAACATAGATTTAAAAAAAAAAAGTGTTCGAAGAATCATACCACTTGAATGGCATTTTCTTTTCCTCTGCCTATGAATATCACCTTCTCTTTTTCCTTGCACTTTCCTCTAGGTTTTTCTTTTAGAAAGATAAAAATGTATAAGGGTTTTTCTTTTAGGAATAACGTTACTCGATGAGATGAACACATATGTAAGAATAATAGGAATAACGTTGTTCAATGAAAGTATAATCAACCAAGGTTACAACGCATAAATCTGATAATCTTGGATTTTCCAAACAAAATGCATGCCTGGAGGAGATATTAAAAAAGAACACCGAAAAACATAGCGTATTCGCAAAAAAGAGCCAAAATAGTAAAAAAGAAGAAGAAAGAATTGGCTGATATCATAAATTGTGAATCCCTACAGTATGTGTGAGAGATGTTGGATGTTTAACTCATTATTGACTTCATTGTCCACGCAGATGGACAGATCTGCTTTTTCTGGCTTTGTTTTCACCTAGCCTTTTAATGGAGATGCCTAATTTGTGTAATTTTGAACCACTTAGAACATAAAGCACTGATTATATATGGATTGGAAAAAAGATTTCAAATCTCATCTTGTAAATTATGCCAATCAGAAAGAGAAACATATAATGGTTTCAAACCGCCCCATAGTAACCGATAAAACCTAGAACAGGATAAGTAAGCATAAGAGAAATTGATTTAGTAAAATCCAATTTGCAAAATGAATGCGGAAGTTGAATCAAAGAATTATGAGGAAAAAAAATTCATACACACTCAATTGCAATTTCGTCACACCAAAAAATGGAGTCATATTCACTGAATCATTTAATCGAACATGTTGGATACACCAAATCATTAGGTATTTTTTACATTAATCCCTTGATGTCCTCAGACTTTGGATTGGTGCATTTGTTTTGGGTTAAAGAGCCAAAAAGAAAGTAAATAAACATTTCAAGGAAAATCATGGCCGATTTTTCGCAGAATCGAAAATAGGCAAAGATCACAAAGAAGCTAAAATTAGATTTCGTAGCCAATCGTCCTTTTTCTTGTAGTGAACACTTTCCCTTTCAAATTAAAAAAGAAAAACCATGCCTTTACCAATTACCAATTTCACGATGAAATTTCTAATCTACATACTGTATACAACTCACGACCAAAGAAAAACATATGCTTTTGTTGCCTAATTTCCTTTGAAAATCTTAATATCTCCTACACAAAAAAAAAAAAAAACAATTTACGCTCAGAGGCCCACAGTATGCAAACGCAATATCCTCCTACACAGGAAAAAAGAGAATTTATGCTCGAAAACTGTTATCAGATATTGGTTGCATACTCCAACTTTTTTCCGATTGACAGCCGTCATTCCAATTTGAATCGAGCGTAATAAAAAAAAATTGGAGTTGGACTGAACAAAGAGAACTGGGACAAAAAAACGTACAATCTGAAATAAGAACAAAGAGAAGTGGAAAAAATAGACTTTACCGTGGATGGAGAATGAAGAATTCACGGCCATCACAACTTTTCGATTAGAGGGCAGTTTATTTCATAACAATATTTGCAAAAGAACTGCAGTATTGTTTACGGTCTCGGGAAAATTCAAAAATTATGTTCGTAGTAGTGTTTGGTTTGCTGGACCATTCAGTAAGGAATAAAATTACCTTTCCTTGGCCTCGCATTGGAATCGGCAAATAAATGGCCTTTCCTCTCAACTTGAGTCCTAAAAATGAGAAATTCGTTCATCCAAAAATGAGAATCGACAGCAATTTCTAGCATTGTATTTTCCAACCCAATCAACGGCAATTTCATTACCTCCATTATAGCATGTCAATCAACGGCAATTTCATTACCAAATTTCCAACCGAATCAACGGCAATTTCATTACCTCCATTATATCATGTCAATCAACTTTAATTTCATTATCAAAATTCTTCCCTTATAAATCAGTCATTATATTTGTTCACCCAATCAAGTCTTTATAGTCCATAACTGAATATAATGTCCACCCAATCATTATCAAAAATTCGTATATTACCAAAAAACATTGACCATATTGAGCAACTCAACGGCTAGGATTTATGTAGAAAATGTGTGTCTTAAGCCAACGGTCAAGATTTATGTAGAAAAAATGTGTGGGCCACCACACCGTCGAGATTTGTATTATAGATTTGTTACCTTTTTTTTATAATCTCTATTATTAATAAACAAAATTTTTTGTGACAAGTTCTTCTTCTTCTTTTTTAACGGAAAAAAAAAATTATTTATCACATCGATAAATTTTTCATAACGAGTTCGATGTTGTTCCACTTCTTAGGTGCTTTTAGTTTAGTTCTATCTTTGATGGAGTGTTTGTTCTTTAGAATTTGATTTTTATTGAAAATTGATTTTCATACTGTTTTTTTTTATATCCACACTTTTTTTTTTTAGAAAATTAGAGGCTGGTCCTTCTTTTTTGGTTCAGTTTGATCCCAACCCTAAATATTTTTACCAAACCTGCATAGGCTTGGTTATGTTACGTAATGACTATTTTGCCCAATAGAGAGGGACCTGGCATTATTTACTCCTGGCGTCGACGATGATATCTACCAGAATCTCACAACCTCATTCACCCACCCGATCACAGAGTTCCGTCCATCACCAACACATCTCTTCCACCTCCACCGGCATCTTGAACACCGGCGGCGACCTCGACGGCGCCGTCTCCAGATTCTTCCCCACTGTGGAGAAGCTATGGATTTGGAACTGCAAGCAAAGTTGAAAATGAGAAGAAGAAAGAGGATGGCTCGGCTTCCGTGGTGAGGTGGGAGAGTTTCTGCCGAGAATGGTCCTTAGAGTGATGTTGGTCGAAGCTGACGATTCCACTCGCCAGATTCACCGCCGCCGTCGTCGTCTACTCTCCGACAATATTGCTGTAGCGCCGCCGCCACCACGCCCAGTCCTCCTCCGCCACATCACCGGCGGACGTCGGCAAGATCATGATCGCCAATCGGAGCTTCCCCAGTTAAGATCTGAAGTCGGTTATCATGGCGGCGAATGTCGGACGGGGTTGAGCGAGTTGTCGAGGATTACTGTGTGGATTGATAAAGGTTCATTCATATTGATTAATTACAACATCTGATTTTTGGCGACAGGACCACTTGTATGTATTATTGTTCATTTCATATTGATTAACCGATCAGTGCTTTTCCACTACAAGATGTGTTCTTCACCAATGGTTTTAATGTCGGCGGTGAAATAAACAAAGGTAAAGTTACTCTATGCATAATGATAGTTGAAATCTTGTATTTTGATTTCCGTTCTCTCTCTTTCTCTCTCTATTTTGGTGTGTGTTGCGTCTATGTGAAGTGTGTATTGGGCCTATGTGAACTGTGTGTTCTCATAGCTTAGTTCATATAGCCAATTCTTTATGAGAATAGTCAATTATCATATAATTGGTTATGAGAATTGGCAGTCTGAATAGGTTATGAGAATTGACAGAATTGATTATGAGAATTGACAACTTGTCTATGAGAACTGTGTATTTTCTATGAGAATTGTGTATTTTTTCTATGAGAACCGTGTATTTTTCATGAGAACTATGTATTTAGTGGGTGTTTAGGCTATGTGAACTGTGTATTTTTTCTATGAGAACTACGTATTTTTCATGAGACATTGAGAATTCTTTTTGTTCAATTTTTGTTCGTGTGTATTTTTTTTTTGAGAATTGTGTATTTTTCTACTAGAACTATGTATTTTCTATCAGAACTATGTATTTTTCTATAAGAACAGTGTATTTTTTATGAGAATTGTCTATGAGAACTAGTTCACATAGTCCAATTCTCATAACCAGTTCACAAAGCTAGTTCTCTATGAGAACAATCAGTTCTCATAAAACTGACTATGAGAATTGACAGTTCACATAGACAATTCTCATAGCTCAGTTCACATAGCCAGTTAGTTCTCATAGAAACTGACTATGAGACTTGGCAGTTAAAAATTCAATTCTAAACCAATTTTTTTCCTATGTGAACTATTACTTTTTTACTTTGATTACTTTTTTAAGACATGGCGGTGAAAAATTTATAACTATATTTGATTTTGATTACCTTTTTATTTTTGTTCAATTTTTGTTCGTGTGTGTATTTTCTATGATAATTGTGTGTTGTTCATGAGAATTGTCCATGAGAACTGCGTATTTTTCTATGAGAACTGTCTATGAGAACAGTGTATTTTCTATGAGAACTGTCTATTAGAACAGTGTATTTTCTATGAGAACTATATATTTTTTATGAGAACTGTGTATTTTTCAGTTCACATAGCCAGTTCATGTAGTCCAGTTCTCATAACCAGTTCACAAAATTAGTTCTCTATGAGAACAGTCACTTCTCATAGCCAATTCTCATAGAACTGACTATGAAAACTGGCATTTATCATAGGACTGACTATGAGATTTGGCAGTTTTCATAGACATTTCATACAGCCAAGGATATTTTTGTCCCAAATAATATGATTCAGGAATTGATTCTAAAAATATAGCTTTCATAGCCTCAGTTCTCATAGCCATAGTTCAGGGGTATTTTTGTCCAAAATAATATGTTAACTCAAGTTATGTGAACTGGCGGGGATATTTTTGTCCGAAATATTATATTAACTGACTATGAGAATTGGCAGTTCCCATAGCCAGTTCACATAAGGGTATTTTTGTCCGAAATAATTTGGGTCAGAAGTTGATTCTAAAAATAGACATGTACACAAAAAGTTAAGACAATGGGCAAAGTAGTAAAAATGCATGAAAAGTCAAGAAAAACGACTGAAATGAAGAAGGAATATTTTTGTCAGGACTAAATTAAGTCCAAACCTACTTTTTAGGGTTGGCCTCTAAATTCCCCATATTTTTTTATTGTCTTTTAGCAAAAATAAAAATAAATACACTTTCAATACTAAAAAACAAAAAAGAGAGTGTGGATATCAAAAAGAGGAGTGTGAAAATCACTCCGTTTTTATTTTGTAAAAATTTGTTGAAATCCTCTGTCAAAAGAGATGACTAAGTCAAGGATTCATCCCTTAATAAGTGTTGTTCAGTCAGGGCATCTAGTGCTAATTATAAGTAGGGGTGGCAAATTGAACCCAGACCCATTAAGAAACCCAAACCCATCTATTAAAAAATAGACCCAACCCAACCCATTTATTAGCTGGGTCAGAATGGGTCCAACCCATCTAACCCATTTATTAATTGGGCTTAATTGGGTTTTAATTGGGTCAACTTAAATGACCCAATAAGTCATGAGTATAACCCAACAAAAAAAACTCCATTTATCAGTCAATACTCTCCTCCCACCTCCTCGCAGCCGTGCTCGCCATCACCACCTTCTCCTCCTCCAACCGGATCACCGCCAGCCGCCACCGAGCACCACCATTTCCACAACCATACACCACTGCCACACCTCCACAGCCGAACACCATCACCATCCGACCGAGCTCCGTTGTCGCTCCGAACCGCCGTCAAAATCTCTCCAAAACTCGTTTCGCTGGATGAGAGGTAGTCCGAACTCACCTCCCTACGTATATTTATATGTTGCTATGTAATACTATCAATGTTCTGGTGCTGTACGTTTGAAGTTCCGTTGCGATAACAAGAAACCCCAGCCGAACCGTAAACTTTCGAAAAAGCTTGGAATTGGAACCTTAAATCGCTGTGAAAAACTAATTAAATGTTCGGACCCAGTATACTGGTGGTTGCCCAGTAGGTTAAGACTGATTTTAGCACTCCATAGTGTATAAAACGAACACAAATGAAGAGAGAGAATGCAAACCGAGTTCCGATCAAAATCTGCGTTTTTTAACTTACTCAACGAATCTTTGAAAACCAAACGAATCTTGGGCTTGATCCTGGCAATTGATGTAAGTTCGAAAACTGACATGCATTCAAAAATAATCTACCCATAATGTCCTTAATTACTACTTGATCCTGGCAATTATTGCTAAATAGCGTGTTTTTTTTTTTTTTTGTCTTTATTTAAATTTTTTTATATTTGTTAGTTTTTCGTCAATTTTTGGAGGATTATTGCATCGTCATGACGAGAGGAATCTAAAAAGTATAAAATTATGATCGAAATCCAATTTTTTTTAATAAAGATGAAAAAATTGGCTTATTTTTGTCTTTATTAAAAAAAATTAGGTTTCGATCGTAATTTTTTACTTTTTAGATTTCTCTTGTCATGACAATGCATTAATCCCTAAAAAATTGATGAAAAACTAACAAATATGAAAAAAATTTGAATAAGGACAAAAAAATAACCCAGTTGGCTTGTTTAGCCGAACGAGATTATAGTTTTGCAAATGAAGTACAGAACAGAAAAAAGCGATGGTAATATGGTAATTAAGTGTACAGGGGTAATTTGGCCATTTTACTAGCAGAGGGATAGTATGGTAATTTTAACGAGATTATAGTTTTGCAAAGGAAGTACAGAACAGAAAAAAGCGATGGTAATATGGTAATTAAGTGTACAGGGGTAATTTGGTCATTTTACTAGTAGAGGGATACTATAGTAATTTTAGTGTACATTGGTATTAGTCATTTGAAATTTTAGTATGTACTCCGTAGTATTTAATTGGGCTAATGGGCGGGTCGGGTTTGCTTTTAAATAAATAGGTCGGGGCGGGTATGGGTAATTAGCCTCATAGTTAATGGGTCTAAATGGGTCAATGACCCATTAAAGACCCAACCCACTTATAACTTGCCCAATTTGACCCAAACCCGCCCATTTGCCACCCCTAATTATAAGGGATTATGAATTTATGATCGAGTCATTTAGAATCTAAAATACATTTTAGATATTTATCTCTTTAACAATAAAATAATAGAATGTGTTTGTCTAACAAAAAATAGCATAAATAGTTGTACTTTTTTAAGTCAAAAAATTTGCTTTGCGACTCACTCATCTATCGATTGGTGAACAATGATCTTATAGTCTTTTTTGACGAAAAAATTAGTGAATTTTTTTCAAACTTGTATTAATGTGAGCAGATCTAGGATCTAATTTTTTTAATCCTAGATTTGCTCAAATTGAGTACGTGTACGGTATGTCAGTCATCTATCTATCTATCTATCAATATCCTATGGAAATGTAGTGGACCTCCTAAATCCTTCAAACCCCCAATTCTTATTTCCTAGATTTTTCAATTTTTTTAAAAAATAAAAAAACTCCACGTTCTCATTTCCCACATGCTTCCTACAGTTTCCATTTTAAAAAAAAACCCACGTTATGTGACACACTTCACCGTCTCACACCACTACCCACCCAACCCAACTACTCCTTCAATTAGGCTGAATACAACCCAAGTGAATACCCCCGTGCGTACACCCCTCTTGAAAACTGCTCCGGCATCCACATCTCTCTCTCTCTCTCTCTCTCCCCGCTCCTCAACCGCCACCACCCCACGCCTCTCTTCCACACCCCCACCCCTCTCATGGGCTATGAATCACTCCTCCCTATCTCTTTCACAAAGCTCTGCCTCTGTCGTACCGAAATCACACCCCCACCCCTCTACGAACTTCTCAGGTAACTGCCCCGTCCAGCAATTTCAATTTCAACTGCCCCGACCAGCAAAAATCAATCCCTCCTTATTCTTTTCCCCGTCTCACGAACACCCCTATCCATCTCCCTCTCTCGCCAGCAGCTACAATCAATCCACGCCGGGCAAGCTGGGATCCCGTTGGAAACTCTTATTTGGAGCTTTGCTGCCTTGAACATGGCATTCAGGCAATATCCAATTTCGAAAATTCATGCAGTTCACTATGGCTGCCATGCTGTTCTATCTCTCTCCCTCTCTCCCTCGCACCCTCTCTGTGTTTCATTCATTGATTTCTCTATACTTTGCATATAAACTGGTACAATAAGTATTCCTTGCATTCAAGGTGTTTGAGAAAATGCATCATCAAACTGAGTTTTTTTATGTTCTTCACCGATGCTCAACTTTGTTTTGAATTCAGATGAGTCCGAGTTCAATCCACTGAATGTCCAATTTTTGTGCCTATGAATGGGATTGTGGTATATTTTTTTGTCATTGAATTAGTTTTAAATCGCTTTCAGAAACCTATTTTCAAACTCTGAATTTTGTTTTGAATTTCGTTATTACAGGATACTTAATTGTGATTTTGTAACGCGCCACAACCACGACGTGCTGTTCTGAACCCCACCGTGACCACAAAGAGACGCTTAAGGTAACTAATTTCGGACCTTCTTTGAACTCCGTTTGGCTGATTAGATGAGAGAGTTTCACGTCTTTCCCCTCTTTGTTTGTATTTGATCACCCATGTTACTTTGAGCCATGAAATGGAACTTGCGTTAACAAAGCATTGATATTTTTACAGTATTTTGAATTCGTTCAAAATTTGTTTTTTTTTTTTCGGCACACCGATCCCAGATTTATAAATTGACTAAATGACCATTCTTTGAAGTTCTAAGGTCGCGCCAGTTTATTAAGTTTCTACTACTACAGGTATACTTTTTTTTTTTTTTAAGCATAATAAGTAGTAAATAAAATGATCTCGAAAAAAAAAGATTCAAGGTTTTTAGATCACAACTAATTTCAATAAAAAAAACTTCTGAGGCAGATGCCAAGCATTACATAGCACTTTGTTCTGCTCAGAATCCTCAATTGCCTTGATTCTTGACGGTGGCAATTTCTGTTTCGGTAACCATCAATATTGCTTCTATAACTCTGACTTTTGTATTTTCAGATCTACATGTCTTCCAGGATTTTGGATTTGCTTGGCACATTAAGGTAACTATTTGCTTCGGGTGAGTGATTTGCGGTAGCAATGTTTCTAATATAAGTTTTGTGCTTTTTTGATTTGATCAGCTCCGGGTTGTTTCTACATCTTTTATTTTAAGACTGAAGTGTTTATGCTATTCCCTGAGTATCTCTTCTCATACTTTCACAGGTCGTTATTGGAACTAAGTTTTAGCTTTATCTGGGCTAGCAAAGGAAGAAACATTTTGGATTTGGAGTAAAGATGTGAGTAAGCCTACGATCGCAGTGTCCATGGTCTTGGTCATTTGATTGTGAGTGAGGCTTCATCGGCCACAATTAGTTCATTTGCTTTGCATAATGGAATTGACTATGCTTGAGCTTCACGGATTTTTTTGCGAATTTTGTGCTCCAAAGGACATTTCGCGCCGTTTCTTTCAAGAATCTGTTCACAGATTTTTGAGTACCAAGTTCAGCGAGAATTCGTTCATGGATTTTTTGGTATCAATTAGTTTGACTCTAATTGTTATGAGAATTTGTTCACGTAAAGCATACCAATTGCTCAAATGTTGGTTTTAGTCTCCAAAATATCTACGCATTTACTTTTTTTTTACTAGCATTGTGCCCGTTCGATGCACGATTAACAAAAAAAAAGAATATCAATGTGAACCCTTTTTTTCTATTGTCCCGTGCATCGAACGGGCATAACGCTAGAACAGGTACCAGTAATTGTGTTTAATGTTCACATGCTACCATTATATTTTTTCATAAACTAGCGTTCAACCCGTTCTATGCACGGGCAAAACTAATCCGTTCTAGCGTTGTGTCCGTTCAAACCTAAACCTACTTTTATTAAGTGTCCCATGCACCGAATGGGCACAACGCTAGAACGGGTTAGTTTTGCCCGTGCTTAGAACGGGTTGAACGCTAGTCAATATCCTAAGGGAATGTAGTTGAACTCTCAAAAAGCCTCCAAACTCTCAATCCTTATTTTCTAGATTTTCTATTTTGTTTAAAAAGAGTAAAAATACCCACGTTCACATCCCTCTCACACTTCCTATATTTTCTATTTAAAAGAAAAAAAAAAAAACCCACGTTTTGCACAGCCCTAGCCCACGACTTCCTATATTTTCTATTTCAAAAAAAACCACCCACGTTTTGCACAGCTACTCCTCCAATTCGGCTCCGGCATCCATCTCTCTCCCTCTCTCCATTCCTCAACCACCACCACCCCACGCCTCTCTCCCACACCCCTACCTCTCACTCTCTCATGGCCTATGAACCCCCGCCTCACTCCTCCTTCAAACTTTCACAGATTGACTTCGCCGCCAACCACCGTCCCGCCCCCCGCTCTTGACAGAACCGTACCACCCCCGCCCTTGACAGAAAAGTAGGACTACTCCTCCTTCACTCCTTTACTCTCTCAAGCAACTGCAGATCAAGAGGACTGTGAGTGATGCTAATTTCGTGCTTCGGTGTATGAGGTATCCGAGTATCTTCACAACAAAATATTGAGGTCAGTGGGTTTCTATTGTTTCTTTGTTCATTTAGCTTTGTTTGAAACGAAAAAAAAGAAATGGGTTTGCTTAGTTTTGTAAAATAGAAAATGGGTTAGTGTCAGAATCAAGAATTGGGTGGATATGATGGTTGTTTGAGTTAAATTAATGTGTGTGTGTGTGTGAGTTTTTTTTTTTTTTTTGCGTTTGATTTGATTCTAGGCATGGGTTTGGCATTTGGTTTATAAAACCAATTAGTTGATTTCCTCTTCGCTAAGTTCAACATTATTGATAGATTGGACCCCAACTCCATATTCCGCCATTCTGTTTTGTCCCGTGCATAAAAAAATGCAGAACTGGGTCATGGATCCTTCTTTCAAAATTTGGTTGTAATTTCGTTCGTTTAACTCTTATTGATGTTTGAATGGCGTAATTTTTTCATGTATAACAGAATGCTCACATCCTAATTTCAGTTGGTAATTGGATTCGTGTACTTAACATGACAATTTCCCTTTTTCAATTTCATGGTTTAGTTTTGAATTTTTTGCTAGGTAAGCCATAAATGATCCGTTACCGCCCATAATTGTACAACTTTAATAAATTGACCATAGCTATCGCATGAAGTTAATTGCTGATCACGAGCCTTCAGGGATTTCTTGAATTCAACCAAGTAAGTTGATCCAAGAGAATTGATAGATTGAACCCAAAAATATTTTACTGGGTTTTTGTTTTTTTTTCAATTTAGAATCTAATTTAGTAAGGTTAATTTTTGAAATTTTGATAGGTTTATTGGGTCAATAAAAAAGACAAACTGAAAAAATTGACAGCGATAAACTTAAACTGACATGTTACATGTACGATATTGAGTCAGTTTTTGTAAGATATTGATTCTCATGACTTTACTAACCTTACATGTTAGCTTGGCTCATTTTGACCTGGGTCAGTTTATCTTAATAGGCTTATTGGGTGTTCGATTGGCTTTCAAATAAATTTTATGTACTAAAACCTTAAGGTCACATGGTCTTTACCACAGGGTCGATGTGCATAGAACGGGAGGAGAGAGAATTAGCCCATGATATGCGTTTCAGTCGGTCACTCCTGCGTAAAATTGACCTCTCGCCTCTGAACTCGGTCAAAACCTTAAACTTGCCAAAACCAATTACTGATATATGATACCTCTAGGCTTGATGGGATGAAAAAAAAAAAAAAGTAACATCACAACAACAAAAAAATTGCAAAGCACACAAATTTTCCTTGAAAAAATTAAGGTAGGTTTGCCCAAGTATTTGGCTGACTGAACATTGCTATATTTACCCCAAGTCTATTCACTATAAAAAAGAAAAGAAAAAAAAAGTTGAAAGCTAAATCACGGATTTCTCAATCTGTAAATGTACCAAGTACCCAAGGAAAATGTTGTAAGCTACGTTGTGGCAACCTAGGGTTATTGAGGCAGGAAAGAGCTTGAAGCTTTTTATATCTCTGTGTGCATCAGATTAATTAAGAAAACAAATGAGAACATAAATATTGAGAGGAGATTAAAACATAAACTAAACACGGAAAGCATAAATTACAAACAAAGACAAACAACTTTAAATGAGTCGACGTATTCAAGTGTTTAGTTATGGAGTGGGGACTCGGGGGAGAGGGTGTAGGCCGTCGGGGTGGAAATTAAAGCACGTGTTTTGCAGTTGGTTTTCAACATGTTTGTTCAATTAAGAAAATTTCACAATTCTGGAAAATTAAAAATAGTCATTTGGAGACTTCTCAAACAACACTTTATTTGTATACGGGGTAAAAAAAAAAAAAAGACATTGGTTTTTTTTTTTATAACAGAATGGCGGAAAATAGAGTTGGGGTCCCGTCGAACTCAACAAAGAGGAAATCAACTTACTTGGTTAAATTCAAGAGTTGTTTCTTTAATTGTCACCGTATAGTTTGAATACCAGTAATTGTGTTTAATATTCACATGCTACCATTATGTTTTTTTAATAAACTAGCGTTCAACCCTTTCTATGCACGGGCAAAACTAACCCGCTCTAGCGTTGTGTCCGTTCGAACCTACTTTTATTAATTGTTCTGTGCATCGAACGGGCATAACACTAGAATGGGTTAGTTTTGCCCGTACATAGAACGGGTGGAACGCTATTATGGCAAATGACAATGTAGAGTACTCCTACTTTTTTAAGAAATAACCAGAAATCAACCCACATTGAAAAAAGAAGAAGAAGAAAGGCCTCAGAGAAATATAACTAGAACAACAAGAAAAGAACACAACTAAAACAGTTCGCTTTGTTTGGTTGAGAGTTTAGTTTAGTTTTAATAGTGAGTGGAGAGAGAAATAGGGTAATGATTAAAGATATGGGTAATAATTGAAGAGAGATGAGAAAGTAATAATTGGAGAAATAGGGTAATGATTGAAAAAAAATTAGGGTAATGATTGGAAAACAAAACTAAAACAAAACTAAACTAGAAACCGAACAAGGTAAAATAATTAACTGCCGCAAAAACATCAGCAGCAGTAGTGAAAAAAAAAACCAAAAAAACAAACTTGACTCAAGACCGGGCGGGTATTGAAGAAGTTGGATTTGCACGAAGACAAAGTTGAAGTACCAGTTCCGTCGCCACTGCCGCCGTCTTTGCTGCCACGTACCTCCGTTGTTGCTATGCTTCTTCAGATGCCCATTGGAAGTTGGAATTCTACATCCATCACAGATTGGGGTGGTCACTCCAAAAATGTAGGAAAAAGAGGAGATCTAGCTCTCACTCAAAGAAGGTGATAGATGATATCAAACAGAGAGAGATCTTCATTATTTCTTCAAATATATAAGATTCATATAAATACCGTCAATCAAAAAATTCACGAATGACTCAAGTTTAGAAGCGTAAAACTGGACATATTATGTTGCTCCAACCGACTTACTCCAACAAAAAAAGGGAAATAAACCCACTTACTCCTGGTGGCGGACTTACTAAGGGGTGTGGAGCAGTGCTATCCACACAGATTTATGTGCACGTACAGACTGTGCACAGGTTTCAATGTGGGGCTCATTGCGGGTCCCACACAAATAATTCGAGCCATTCATTAAATATAAAACATTTTTTTAAGGGTCCACGCTAAAAATCAGCTCAATCCGATACGTATAGAGGCTCGATCCAATCATCTAACTTTTCATTCGGATTTTAAGGTAATGAAAAGTTAGATGATTGGATTGAGCATCTATATGTATCGGATTGGACTTATTTTTTGCGGAGGCCCTTGAAAAAATGTTTTACATTTAATGAACGGTTTGAATCGTTTGTGTGGGAGCCTTAGTGGCCCCACTTAATGATCTGTGCATGATATGTGTGTGAAAAGTCTGTATAAACAGACTTTCTGAGGGGCATGTGGGGTCACGTGCCCGCACACCCTCCCATACTATTTTTTTCAATTAAGATTTTCTCTTTTTTGATTTAGGAGTGCAAAGTATAGTTCGCACAATTATGGATATTTTCCCTATGATCCAAGATGTGTATAACGTAGAGATTGTCAAATAATTTGTCCACACAAAAAATCAAATTGGTTGGACACTGATAACAACTTGATAAGAACATTTTATTTATGCAAAAAATGGTTAGACTGTGTATTTTTTGAGTAAAAGTATTTCAATGGAGTTGTTTCAATTTACAGTCTAATCAACATAGATTTTTTAATAGACAATTTATATGACAAGCCCTATCATATGAACGGTTCGGATTGACGAGGGGAAATATACTTGTGGATAAATTGCACTTGCAGAAAATCTAGGTCCTTTTATTTAGGAAATAAGAAAAACAGAGTGCTTAAGAAAAACAAAACATGAAAACAAAATTTTGGAAAACGCACCACTTGAATGAAAATTTTTAGCAAAGAATACATATGTGTGGATATGTTTAAAAACTTTTGGAATGGTCAGTTGCTATTGGCATCGGAAGCTCTGTTGGAGGCTCTCGAGATGAATTAGTCCTATTTTGGATGTTTTCAGTAGTATGTACTGTAAAAACTTTTCTCATATGTCATTTTGCTTCTTTTCCTTGTAAGATTACACTAAATGTAATCCTTTTGCCATCTATTTCGTATCCCTCTGAAAGATGGATAGGAAACAGATGTTCCATGTTCATCTAGTCCTATGTAGCCATTTGGCGTAGGCTTTCTATTTTGGTTTTATTTTATTTCTTTTTCTCCTCATGAGGTATGCCCCTTGTAGGTTGTATATTCGGTTAGCCTCTTTTATTTTCAAGCTGATTTACCCAAAAAAAAAACTTTTGGAATGGTGTATAATTGTTGTTGATGGTGAAATTCTTTAAGGTTATGAATAATTATGTGCCCCTACTATAAATAATTCCTGGGTCCGCCGGCCATTGCTTACTTCTAGTGTCTCTCAGAAATAGAAATACTTTCCATATTTGTCTTTGATATAATTTTGATAACGAGTACGGAAGATGAATCCACAAGAAGAATGTGAATATAAAGCATTAACTAATAGAGACTGAGTCATTGACAATTTAAAACGGATGAATAAGATGTATCTAATTAAGGACAAATATCTCATGGAGATTGCAAGAGTAATTGATATTTGATACGGAGTATATTGTTAGAGAACTTTTATTGCAATTAACGAAAGTCCATAAAAAAGTTGATTCTATAAGGAGAGGAGGATCAATTTAAAAAGTGTAACAAGGGCTCTTGTAATTTTGTGTTCAAAGAGAGAGTCTTGAGAGACAAGGGAATTTGCAAAAATGTCTCTCATCACTCTGCTCATGTTTTTCCTTGTTGCCGGTAGTTATGGTGCACGAGAGTATGAGAGTAAGAGAGAAGTTCCTCAAGGCCCAAATAATCAAACCTCTCCCCCATCTCCTCCTTTGGTGAAAGACTCTCCCTCAGTTGCCTCACAAGAGAGTATTGAGATAAAGAGGCTTGTTCCCTCCGGCCCAAATAGTCAAACATCTTATTCTCCTCCTCCTCCTCCGGTGAAAGGCAGTCTCTCAATTGGATTGGAGACGATTGGACTGAAGAGGCTTGTTCCCTCCGGCCCAAATAGTCAAACATCTTATTCTCCTCCTCCTCCTCCGGTGAAAGGCAGTCTCTCAATTGGATTGGAGACGATTGGACTAAAGAGGCTTGTTCCCTCCGGCCCAAATAGTCAAACATCTTATTCTCGTCCTCCTCCTCCTCCGGAGAAAGGCAGTCTCTCAATTGGAGTGGAGACGATTGGGCTAAAGAGGCTTGTTCCCTCTGGCCCAAATAATCAAACATCTCCTCCGTCTCCCCCTCCGCATAAAGGCGCTCTCTCAAATGGATCAGAGAAGATTGGGTTAAAGAGACTTGTTCCCTCCGACCCAAAAAATGAAACATCTCCTCCTTCTCATAAAGATGTTCTCTCAAATGGATTAGAGACGATTGGGTTAGAGAGGCTTGTTCCTACCGGCCCAAATAATCAAACATCTCCTCCGTCTCCCCCTCCGCATAAAGGCGCTCTCTCAAATGGATTAGAGAAGATTGGGTTAAAGAGACTTGTTCCCTCCGGCCCAAATAATCAAACATCTCCTCCGTCTCCCCCTCCGCATAAAGGCGCTCTCTCAAATGGATTAGAGAAGATTGGGTTAAAGAGACTTGTTCCCTCTGGCCCAAATAAAGACGTTCTCTCAAATGGATTAGAGACGATTGGGTTAGAGAGGCTTGTTCCGGGTAAAGACTCTCTTGCCCGGAATTAAGAGGCTTGTTTCAGGCAGCCCAAATCATAAAGAGCCTTAAAATGTAAAAGCCCAAACCAAACAGAGCTTCTTGTATTTGCTGCAACTGTCATTTGGCATCCTGTTTTAATCTGCTTATTTATAATTAGTCCAATGTTTCCTTAAAACTATAAATCAATTTGAGTTACTCTTTTACAATTAAAAACTCACAGTTATTCTAATTTCTGATGAAATTACGATGGATGGCAAGTCATATGAGTACAATCTATAGCAGCTTCGAAGCCATTCCAAAATGGAAATAAATAACAAATAAGGAATAAATCTTCAACTATGTTGATTGTGATTTGAAGTAAAGGGGTTAATGCGATAAGGGTTTCTGACTTATGCTCGAAATTATTCTATTGTTATTTTTTAATTTAGATGTCCGTTGCAATTTAAGCTTAGAACCCACACGGAACCAGGACTTGGGGTGCACTACATGAGTGTAGTACGTGATTCGAACTATCTGTCTCAGCAATTAATTGTCTGAATTTCATCTCGGCTTCTTTAGAGCTAAGTCGTCAATTGCCAAGATGAAATCTAGATCATCATTTGTCAAGACAGACTGCTCAGATCGCGCACTACACCCCTGCACTAGAATCCTGCCAGGAAATTCCTGGCCGGTCCCAAATTTTACATGGGGTTCCTTGCAAACCCTTTTTTAAAGTGTTATCCCATCTAGACCATTTTTAAAGATGCTTTTACTATTTTGCCCCTATCACTTTTCATACTCCAAGAATTCACACCTCCGAGAATTCACACCCCCAAGAATTCACACCTCCCAGAATTCACACCTTTGAGAATTCACACCCCGAGAATTCACACCTCCGAGAATTCACACCCCCCGAGAATTCACACCTTTGTGGAATTCACACCCCTAAAATTCACCTTTTTTTTTCAGAATTCACGCCCCATTTGCATTATTCATACCCCCAGAATTCACATCCCTTAGAATTCACACTCATTTACAAAATTCACACCATTTTTCAGAATTCACATCCACAATATTCACACCCATTTGCACTATTCATACCACCAGAATTCACACCCTGTTTCATTCTCGGGGGTGTGAATTCTGTATTTATTAGTGTGAATTTACACCTCTTTCTTGGGGTGAATTCTGAAAAAAGGTCTAAATTCAAACCAATATGTACAAAATTCACATCCAAATGCAAATAATATTAAATTCATTGTACGGAGGAAAAAAACCCTATATATAAATACAACAATTCACATTACCTTAAAAAAAATTCAACACAGTTTAATAAAGTAACAATTCACATCCCCCAACAAACCACCTACTTCTTCAACCTACAATTTTGCAAGAATTGACCACTCCTTTGCATAATTTACACTGTTTACAGAATTCACACCTATCTGCAAAATTCACACCCCTTCGGATGAATTCTTGGTGTGTGAATTCAGCCCCCGTACACCTTTTGCGGGTGTGAATTCTTGGGGCTACAAACAACCATTTCTTCGCAGAATTCACACCCCTATAATTTTATACCATTTTTGCAGAATTTACATATTTGAAAAAGACAAAATTCACATTACCAAATTAAGAATTCATACTTTCGGGAAAAAAAATTCACACATTCAAAAAAAAAGAATTCACACCTTGAAAAAGATAGAATTCACATCACCAAATTAAGAATTAACACATTAAAAAAAGAATTCACACCACAAAAAAAAAAAAACAAAAGGTGTGAATTCACAAAAAAAACAGAACACCTTCCCTTGGCCTTCCGCCCGGCCTTCCGCTTATCACCGAAACAAGATTTATATCCACCGCCTCCTCCTCTGTCGTTACTACCACCATGACTCCCGCCGCCGCCACAGCTCCATATCCTCCACCACCGCTTCCTCCAAACACAAGAAGCAAACCACCGAGTCCAATCAAGTGAAAAACGAGCAACTAACTGATTACCCGAGTTAACACTTTACCAGAAAGCCTCTCGCGAGGATTTTGCAAAGCCTCGCGAAGAAACTGGTCCACCGAGTTGACGATGTCCTTGGAAACGCCCCCAATTCTCTGACCCGAACCATCACGAGAAGCAGAGCTCGACGAAGAAGAAGAAGACAGCGGCGGCGGCGCGTTCGAAAGCGGAGCAGAAGAAGAGTCTTTCTTGGAGGAGGAGGAAGAGGAAGATAGAATCAACCTGCCAACGGTGGCCTCCAAGTCCGCCACGGCGGCAGCGGAGAGAGGAGGAGCACAGACACGGAAGAACCCGCCGGCGGCGAAGACGAAGACATTGGAGCACCGGCCGCACCGATCATCAAGCTCGAAGAGGTTGCCGTCACTACCGGCGAAGAAGAAGAAGACACCGTCCTCGATCTGTAACTCTCCGTCTCTCTCGTGAATACCTAGGTTCCTGGGATCTATTTGAGGCAAGGCTTGGGCGGGGGTATTTTGGATATACCACTTGAAACGGGGCTTGGGCGGAAAGGGTTTGACATGGGATGGACTGGGACGGCTATGCGGACACAAAACTGGGCCGGCCGGTAAGAACCCCGAATCCTGCACTAGAATCCAGCCCGACACAAAAACATCATTACTGATGATGCTGTTGGTGGCAGAGAATTTCTAATTGTTACTATTAGATGTTGTACATCTCAAACAACATTTCCCAGCCACAACACACAATCCAATACAAAAACTGAAACAAATTGGTTTCAAATTCTATTGACTAAATTCAGTAAAATAATAGGAAAACGTAAACAGAAAAACTAGACACAAGGTCAAACTATTTTTGCCATCGGCGTGTCAGATTTTTTCAGCATGGCAAAATAAGGTCCACGGTTATTTCATCTCCCTTTAAAACACATGAATCTCATCTAGCTTCGCCAGGAATTAGAATCTCATCTTATTTCCTCCCGAATTTTATCCCACCTCACGGTAGCAGATCAAAACTCCAGCGGATAATGCTTACTATATGCATCATAAACAGAAGCCATTCTCCAGTATATGTCCTGATCTATTGAAGCTAAATGACGGATCCAACCACCCTTTGATTCGAGCCCGTTCAACATAATGTGTGAATTGTTTCTCGGCATCGGGAACATCCAAAGACAAGTCGTCCAGAGATTCTGCTACTCTCCCAAAGCCCTTCATCATCTGATTCGTAGTTATGAGTCCTATGCTAAAACACTCTCCAAGCAAACGCCACAACCTTTCATTCTTCTTCTCCATAACTGTCACCAACGATTTCTTAACAACCTCGTGGTGGAAAAATGGCATGCCTAGCTCTTTTATGCATCGGCATGCTTCCCTTTTATCCCCTCCTGACTCAAACTCCTCCAAGATTTTGCCAATCTTGTCCTTGACGTCCTCAATCGCCCATCCATTCGTACTGCTTCCTCCACCACCCCAACACCTTAGTATCCTTTCACCCGAAAGGCGAGCCTTTAGCAATGACTTGGCCATTTGGAGCACTTTGTTCCCGATTGAATCCGGCATCAAAAACAGTGTACCAATTTCTTCCAAGTGCAGTGGGGCTATGACTTCATCCACCACAGCTCTAGCTAAAAACATCGCCAGATCATCCACAACTATCGGAATATCAAGGGCAGTATCATCTGCAGATTCTACCAACATAACAAAACCATTTACCACATCATCACCAGGGAAGCACAAGGAGGACAATAAAACGGAAGCCATTTCTTTCTCTCTGTTTTTACGATCCATTGCCAATGTTACTAGTTTCTTGACAAATATAGCGTTAAGCTCGGATGAAGAAGAGTTGTTCTCTGTTTCTAGACAGCGGCTCACCTCTGAAATATCACCGGACAAAAAGTACTCTTGAATCATGGATTGAGCTTTCACCTTGAAGGCTTTGGCAGCAGTATCTTTTAAAGATTTCTTTTTCAGATCTAACGACAGCGGCCTCAAAGATGAGGCGCAAAGCCATCCCTCTGATGAAGCCTTGGAGATCAAAGACTGCAAAATCTGCCTTGCTTTTGGTATGTCAAGCGACAAGTCATCAATGGTGTCGATAATCCGACCAAATCCCTTTGAAATTTGACTAGAATTGATCAAACCTTCTTCAGCTGCCATTTTCAACAAATCAAGAAGCCGGTCTTCAGCTTGACGGTTTTCCATTGCCATTATAATGGCCCGCTTAACTATCTCATGGTGGAAAAATGGAACTTTCAAATCCTTAATGCATATGCAAGCCTCTTTCCTATCCCCACTAACTACATACTCTACCAGCAGATTGCTTATCTGGCCCTTGACATCTTCAACTGTTTTATTTCTGCTGCCACCCCAACGCCGCAAAATAAAATCTGCATGGAGAGGGGCTGATAGGTAGCTTTTGTCAGCTCTTTTAATGACAACAAACCCTTTTGAGTCCTTTGATAAAGAGGCCATTTCTTTCATCAAAAATGCAGGAGGAAGTATGTCATCAACCACAGCTCTAGCTACGAACAATGCAAGAACATCAACTGTGTCTGGAATATCTACAATCAAATCATCTGCGGATTCTATCAATTTGCAGAAGCCTTTATAAACTTGTGGTGGATCAATAACGTCGGCATACAGTGAGGATAATAAAGTAGCAGCCATTTCTTTCTCTTTGTCGTGCCTATCCATGGACATGGAAACCAGTTTTTTCACGAAATAATAGTTATAGCTTGGCATTCCGAGTTCTCTTAATTCGTTTGCAGTCGAGATAACATCATCTGTGGCAAAATATTCCTCCATAATAACTGCAACCTTTTTTTTGTACTCCTCAAACGGAGAGCTCGGGAATCTTGCACTTAACTGTTCATTTTCCTGCAACCAAATATTTTTCATGTTGGTGACTGTCAACAATAAGAAAAGCAAACTATCAACCTACTTTAATAAACTATTTGAATAAGCTGTTCAAATACATTTTTCCACCCCTTGGTGAGATGAATTGTTATGACCATTCACATCAAACTTCCAAAAACATAAGCCAAGGTACCAAATCCGCTTCATTTTCAAAGGCATACGTGAATAGAATCAAGTGCGTTAGCTTATTTTAAGGTCTAACTTGCGGATCAAAAAAAAAAAAAAAGGTCCAACTTTCTTTGCAGAGAGGGGTGGGGTCTGCGGACGGCATCCGAAAAGGGTATGAATAATTCAGATCCTTTGGTCTCGGTCTCCTAATAAACCAACCAACTCTGTTGAGAGACCAACCAACTCTATTGAGCTCTTCCATGGTTCACAAGAAGAAGAAAGGAGTCATCCTTTGTTGCAATTCTTATCCGATACTTACAAACACATTCTAAGAACCAAAAGAGGAATTTTATGAGAGCATCTCCAATGGTTTCAGCCTTTTTCCAAAGCTCATATTTTTTTTTCATTTTGGGTTGAATTATTATTTGGCCATTTTGTTTCGTTGGAGCACTTGGACCATCTTGTAGAGATTTTAACCACAAATATAGCTACCCACGTGTGGCTGAGGTAGCAAGAAATTGATCTTTCTAGTTTTGTGCTAGAGATTTGACAAGAAATTGGATTGTTAGTTTTGAGCTCTTGTCCAAAAAATGGCTATAGGAAGAAAAGTGGCAAGCCATTAAAAATGCTCAAAACCCAATCCCTAGAGTTTGGTATAAATAATGATGTGATAGCTAGGAACCAATACCTAATCTTGTTCGATACTAGCAATGGTAGGAACCAATGCCAGGCTTGTTCATTGATATCTTGCTCATTTCTAATTCACTTAAAATGGAAGAACTAAACAAGAAAAGTACATTACCTCATTGCTTGTGTAGTTTGGGTCATTAGGGTCAATAACATGACTGCCATCAGTATCAAGTAAACCTCCCCAAGTTCCTTTGCCTCCTGCACCACCTGGATCATGGTATTTCCAAAATAGGATGAACTGAAAATCAAATCTGATTCTACAAGGATTTCAGAAAGGGTCTAGTCCACAAAGAAAAAGCATGTGATAACCAGTAACGCTATTCACCGGGAAAAGTAAAACCATAGAAAACCAGAATTAACCTGCTTCACTAAATTCAACTTAACTTTAATGACCACAAAACTTGTCTTTTCCCAATGATTTGCAATGTCCTACGTTTAGGAGATAAGAAGCCCGGAAATGTCTACCAGCCTGATGTATCATGTGTCATACCTTCTGACAAGTGTGGAACAAAGCCAATCATTTGTTCAATTTCTAATAGTATGTTATTTTTAGTATGACACATTAGCGACATATTTGGAATGGTTTCGTTGTTTTTGTATGACTGTTTTCTACTGACATACGCAGAATATTCTCATGTCATATAGTACATAAGATAAAATACAGATCACCAAATTTACCTTTTTTAGGACGGCCATCGAATGGAGAATGTGACTGCTTGTCCTTCTTGAGTGGACTCCCCTTGCCTGCGCCATGTTTACCAGAATGTGCCTTTGGAGATCCTTTTGGGGAACCCTTTGGAGATCCCTTTGGGGACCTGGGAGACTTTGGAGATTTCGGTGTCTTTGGGGACATTGAGAGCTCTAATGGAGAAACAGATAATGGATCTGCACTTTCTGAAGCAGATCGAAGTAGCTCCCGATGCTCCGTTGACATGTACCCATCAGACAAATCTGACAAATCCAT
The DNA here is from genome assembly GCA_018127125.1 of Rhododendron griersonianum. Taxonomy (NCBI): domain Eukaryota; kingdom Viridiplantae; phylum Streptophyta; class Magnoliopsida; order Ericales; family Ericaceae; genus Rhododendron; species Rhododendron griersonianum. The sequence continues at coordinate 34,234,130 of CM030793.1, read as the reverse complement.
CGTACTGATTTTGAACAACACTACCATACAACCAATCTATCAAAAACTAGACACAATGGAGCTGCAATCCAATTCTTCCATCACGAATCTGTCAACAAGGCGAGTATGTGCCTTCTGAAGATGTTGTCCATTGCGCTCTAGCGCTTCTAGCCCCGAGAGAGAGAGAGAGAGAGAATCAGAGAGAGAGAGAATCAGAGAATACTGATGTGAAGCATTTTTATGATAAAATTATGAATCTGATCTGTGACACAATTGTCGTTCGTGTCTATTTTTAGTCTTGAATGCACATCAGTCAAATCACTATGTTCAAAAATTTATGAAGACAGACAAAATTCCAACTAAAAAGTTTAGCCATACAGCTACAATTTCATGAACACTAGCATAATAAAAACAATAAAAGTTAATGTAACCTGTCAGGAGTAATAAAAATCTAACACAACATCTATGTGATATGAATGCCGAAAATAATAAGTCACCAAAAGCGCAAAATAAACAACGGCAACAGATTTACGCGGTTCGCCAAATGTGGGCCTATGCCGACTGTCAGCAGCTGTTATTGAAACAGAATACAAGAGGTACACGAGGCTCACACACTCCACAACATATACTGCACTTGGAATCATACATACTAAGAAAAAAAATTCTTACCAAAAATCGTTATATTGAAGGCAAGAATGGGTGGAGTGAAGACGAGTTGAACTCGACTCAACTCCAGAAGAAGTCTCTTTTTTCTTTTTCCTTCTTTTTTTTTTTTTTTATCCCGATTCGATTTTCAGTCAGTTTCGAATTTTGGTTTTGGGGTGTTGGGATCGAGTTTCGAATATAGTGTTGGAGAGAGATGAAGGAATTAACTAAGTTTAGCAGCGTTGGTTACGAAATGGTGGTTTTGTTCTGTTGGATGAGAGCGCACATTGGCTACGCCTTTAGAAACGGAAAGCCCGGGAAAGTCGTTGGTTCTAGTAACTGACACCTTTTGTGGTTGCCTATGATTTTGTACGTGGCTTTTGTTCTTAAATTAAGGTCATGTGTCAAGTATGGCTACTACCCGTCCCGTCAAATTTGACTTTTATGGCCACACCCCAAGCCGACAACAATAATCGGAATCGTTTATTTTTTAGTATTTGTCAAATACTTCATCGGTCCCAAAAAAAAAAAAAACATTGATCGCATACAGATGAATATGTTTTTTTCCTCACAATTGAAGTTCTTGATGAGCTCTACAAAATAAATAGTTCTGATCATTGATTTGGGGCCCGAGGTGGCCTCACAAAATTCAAACCGGACGGAATTGGACAGTACCATCGTAGACAGGACCTTAATCCTTTGTTCTTTGGTCAATCCCCATGTGCTTCAAATTAAAGAGATACTACTGTAGTTTGTGGCTGTTGTTGTTGTGCCGGTTATTTTTGGAAATTGATTTTAATAACCCTTTTTACCGTTTACATTTTTTATTCGTTTTTATACATGTAAATTTACTACGTTATTTTTTGGTGTGTAAATAAGTGAACAAATGAAACGGTAAAATAGTAATTTCAAGAGTAAAAAAAAAGTGCAGATGATAAAAAGGGGAGTGCAAAAATCACTAATTTTTTATTTTTTATTGCTAAGTTTGTGCTGATTTTGTTGCAGGCCAATTACAGAATCAAATATTCTATACAGGTATTTTTTCGGATGGCGTTAATGCCACGAAACATTCTTTTAATGCCACTACACTTATTTTAGTGTGACAACATTACCCTCAACCTTTGTGTCCGGGAATCTCTCTCCGACCTCTCCAATCTTCTCTCTCAACAGACCCACAATCATGTTCTGTGTAAACGTACATGGTTTTGCGATCACCTATTTAGATTTCTCTCAAATAATCGGATCCGGACCCAACCTCACTGAGCACAAGACACAACCAGATTTGCTTGTAATTTGTAGCCTCTGAATCTTGTATCAAGCCTGCCAAATCCTATCATTTATCTTTAAGGATCTCTGCAATAATCGAGCAAAACACGAAGAAAGAAAGAAAGAAGCTAGGGACTCTGCTCTAATTTTCTGTTTCTCTCCTCTTCCTGATGTTCGTTGGTGCTTTTGTTTTTCTTTTGAAAAGCTGAATAACGTACTTGATTTGGACCCAACAATCTATTCTCTTATTTGAACGTTTCGATTTGAGTTGAAAGCGGTGGGTTTTGTGATGGCTGAAGGGAAAGGATCCAAGGAAAGATGGAGATGAGATGGATCCATGACTTTGTCGGTGGGGTGGGTGGACGGCAATTATGATGATTGAAATTTAGCTAGAGAAGAGATGAGGGCAGAGTAGTCTCTTCATACAAAACGTCGTGGCATTAAAAGTTTCTTTCATGGCATTAGCAGCTGCCGTTTTTTTCAGTACATTTGTCCCATGCATGTATTTTTAATTGTCAGATTCCATTATAGTTTGTAAAACACTAAAATTTTAAGACGTGATCTTACGGCTCAGGACACTTGGGTACAGGAACATGGTAAAATTGGTACAGAAGAGAACTGGCGTGAGAAATTACTCCCTTTTCCTTGAAGTTTCAGTATTTTTAGATGGATGGGTGTTTAGATCTTTTTTAAAAGTATTGGCATGCGAACTCATCATCCCCCACAGTCTCTACAACGTCTTTAAAGTTTATTGGAGTATATTTGGAGGGTATCTTAGCTGATATCAATGAGCTAATATGGACATAAATCAAGGATTTCATAATTGATTCCATTTGCAGATTTTACCTTATTTCCTTAAGTGTAGATTCCGACATGTATATAATTGTTGTATCGGTGTTTCATTTTTAATCAATGTGAATTCATTCATATTTTCTCAATACCAATTTCTAACATGGTATCAGAGCCCAGGGCTTGATTTTTTTTTTCCTGTTGTCATGGAGAGTCCATCCTCTAAATCTACGGATTCTGCTCAAGCTCAACAATTGACAGATCCGTATGAAAATCCTTATTTTCTTCATCATTTTGACAGTCCTACAGCTGTTCTTGTTTCTCCACCTCTGAATGGAGACAACTACAATTTATGGTTCCGTGCCATGAGAATGGCACTTCGAGCCAAGAATAAAATGGGTTTTGTTGATGGAACAATCCCAAAGCCAGATCCTTCTTCTGACATTTATTCCCAATGGGAACGGGTGAATGACATGATCTGCTCATGGATTTTGCATTCTATTATGCCCGAGGTCTCTTCAAGCATTATCTACTCCGAGTCGGCACTCGATATTTGGAATGATCTTAAAGAACGTTTCTCCCAGCCAAATGGTACCAAGATCTACCAACTCAAAAGATCGCTATATGAATGTAAGCAAGCCCATCTTTCTGTCACAGCCTACTTCACACTTTTGAAATCTATTTGGGATGAGTTAGCATCTTATGACTCACCACCACCATGTATTTAAGGTGCATCTAAAGCTATTTCTTCTTATTGCCAACGTGAGCAAGTGATGCAGTTTCTATATGGTTTAGATGAGTCTTATGCTCCTCCACGCGGCCAGTTGCTTCTATATGAACCACTGCCATCCGTTACCAAAATGTACTCGTTTGTCTTGCAAGAAGAAAAACAACGTGAGTTATCTCACACAACATTCATCAAACCAGAAGCTTCCGCTTTAGCTGCCAATTCCAATAATGCGTCTCGCAACTTCACTAGTTCTCGAGCGTATTCACAGCAGCCATCTTATTCTGCTCCTAAGGGACGACCAAGACCTCATTGTGACCATTGCAACAATGACGGACACACTATTGCCACATGTTATAAGATTCATGGCTATCCTCCTAAGAAGCAAGGGGTCAACAAAAATTTCAATGGTTCGTCGGCACCCCGGGGCATGACCGCTACTACGAACCAAGGATTCACATCTGGAATCACTCTTACAAATGCACCACCACCGATTTCACAAGATCAGTACAACCATCTTTTGTCTCTCATTCAAGGTAGCAACCAAAATCAAGCTCATTTGGCAGGTATGGCCTTCACATCTATTGCGTCAAACTCTTGGATTATCGATACCGGTGCAACCAATCATATGTGCTCCTCTCTTGATCTTTTTACATCGTTGTCTGATCATACATCATCTTCTCATGTTCAGCTTCCAAATGGTGCTTATGCACCTGTCACCCACACGGGTAGTATCTCCTTTAGTCCCTCCTTTTATTTGGACAATGTTTTATATGTTCCTAGTTTCAAGTTCAATTTGTTGTCAGTGTCTCAACTTACAAGATCCTTGAACTACATTGTCACCTTTTTCTCTGATCGTTGTGTTTTCCAGGACCTATCCTCGAGGAATATGATTGGAGTGGGTAATTGTTATGATGGTCTCTACTACCTTCAAGTACCAACTGCTGCTCTTGCCGCTTCTCGACCTTCTTTTGACTTGTGGCACTGGCGGCTTGGCCACCCATCTACGCCGCGCTTATCTTCTATTGCTAGTTTGGATTCCTCTGTTTTTATTTCCAAAGAACATGTGTGTAATGTTTGCCCATTGGCTAAACATACTCGGCCTAGTTTCCCACTTCGTTCAAGTGTTAGTCGATCTCCATTTGAATTAATACACTGTGATATTTGGGGATATTTTTCTGTTCCAAGTAATTCGGGTGCTCGCTATTTTTTGACCATAGTTGATGATTTCACTCGTTGCATTTGGCTATATTTGATGAAACATAAGTCTGAGACAAAGTCCCACCTTACTTCTTTTTTTGCCTTGATTCCAACTCAGTATCAAAGGTGTATTACCACTGTCCAAACTCATAGCAATAATTCTGTAATTCCTGAGGAATTGCACTCCGTTTTTCCAGTAAAAAACATTCGGAGTGACAATGGTTCTGAGTTTGTGTCAAATGAGTTACAATTATTTTTTCAAACTCATGGTATTATACATCAAAGAAGTTGTGTTTCAACCCCCCAACAAAATGGTGTGCATCGACATCTTCTTGAAGTTGCACGGGCTTTGCGCTTTCAAAGTAATCTTCCATTATCTTTTTGGGGAGAATGTGTTCTTACGGCAACATACCTTATTAACAAAATGCCATCTCCTGTACTTTCTGGGAAATCACCCCATGAAGTTCTCCTCTCAACCCCACCTTCTTATTCTCATCTACGTGTTTTCGGTTGTCTTTGTTTCGCCCATAATCACTCTCCGTCTCGACACAAGTTTGACCGGCGACTACGCCGGGCATTTTTGTTGGATATCCATATGGGCAAAAAGGCTATTGTGTTTACGATATTCAAACCAAAATTATTTTTACTTCACGAGATGTCATTTTCTATTAAACAATTTTTCCATTTCGTGATGCTTCTCTCCATCCTTCCGACCAACCCGTTTTACCGCTTCCTATTTCAGACACTACACTTCCATCTCCATTAACCAATCCCCCTTCTTCACTTGACATTTCCCAAGTTCCACATTCTCCTTCCTCCCCACCGTCCCCAAGCCATCAAGAGTTAGCCCCATCTCCTGGAAATCCCCCACCAGAGACAAGCACCGCTCGTCCTCCACGGACTCGTCGAGCTCCTGCATATCTCCAAGACTATCACTGTAGTAGTGCCATCACTATACTAGTTACCCGGCTCCATCATTACCTCGATCATCAGGTACATCTCACCATTTCTCTCATTTTCTTTCCTATCATAAGCTTTCTTTGGCTCACCGTGTTTTCCTAGCTGCCCTTGATTCCTCCATCGAGCCAACTTCTTTTTCTCAAGCTGCCAAATTTCCAGAATGGAGAGATGCTATGGCCTCAGAAATCACAGCCCTTGAACAAAATAACACTTGGACTGTTACTTCTTTGCCGCCTCACAAGAAACCTATTGGATGTAAATGGGTTTACAAAATTAAGTATCGAGCTGATGGCAATGTTGAACGCTACAAGGCCTGACTTGTAAGGAAAGGTTTTACCCAAACCGAAGGTCTTGACTACCATGAAACTTTTGCACCCGTGGCAAAACTTGTCACTGTTCGGTGCCTCCTTGCTGTTGCTTCCATCAAACATTGGTATATTCATCAGCTTGACGTCCATAATGCTTTTCTCCATGGTGATCTTGACGAAGAAGTATACATGACTATCCCACCTAGTTATTGTCACAAGGGAGAGAATCGTGTTTGCCGCTTGAACAAATCTCTTTATGGTCTCAAGCAAGCAAGTCGAAACTAGTTTGCTAAATTCTCTAGTGCTTTATCCGAATATGGCTTCTCTCAATCCAAGGCAGACTATTCATTATTTTTAAGACATCTAGTCGCGGCTCCATTTTTGTTCTTGTCTACGTTGATGACATCTTAATTACTGGTGATGATTCTCCTAGTATTGAACAATTGAAAAGCTTCCTTGCTCAACGGTTTCACATAAAGGATCTTGGTCCTCTTCAATATTTCCTTGGTATTGAAATTGCTCGTTCTACTCAAGGAATTTTTCTTTGCCAGCGCAAGTACGTGCTTGATATTTTAAATGACATGGGTATGATGATGGGCTGTCGAGCAGCCAATTTTCCGATGGAACAACATTTAAAGCTAAATGATACGGATGGTGATCCTCTTTCTGATCCTTCTCAATATTGTCGTCTTATTGGTCGTCTCATCTACTTGACGATCACAAGGCCTGATATCGTCTTTGTCGTGCACATCCTAAGCCAGTTCTTGCAATCGCCTCGTTCTCTGCATCTTGAGGCTGCCATTTGGCTTCTTCGTTACCTCAAAGATAGTCCCGGCAAAGGCATTTTGCTATCTTCCACAAGCTCTCTTCAACTTCGCGTCTTCGCCGATTCTAATTGGGCGAGTTGTCCAATGACACGACGTTCCACAAGTGGTTATTGTGCTCTCCTTGGCTCTAGCCCTCTCTCTTGGAAAACAAAGAAACAAAGTACAGTTTCTCGATCCTCTGCTGAGGCCGAGTACCGTGCCATGGCTCAAGCGGCTTGCGAAATTCAATGGCTTCTCACTTTGTTACACGATCTTGGTATTCCCCATTCCCAGCCAACAATTTTATATTGTGATAATCAAGCAGCCCTCCACATCTCCGCCAATCCTGTTTTTCATGAACGAACGAAGCACATCGAAATCGATTGTCACTTTGTTCGAGAGAAAATTCAACGAGGCCTGATTTGCACTACCTATCTTCCCTCATCAAATCAGCTAGCAGAGATATCTTCACCAAGCCTTTAGGTTGCGAATCGTTTCACAACCTACTATGCAAGTTGGGCTTAATTGACATTCATGCTCCAACTTGAGGGGGAGTATTGGAGTACATTTGGAGGGTATCTTAGCTGATATCAAGGAGCTAATATGGACATAAATCAAGGATTTCATAATTGATTCCATATGCAGATTTTACCTTATTTCCATAAGTGTAGATTCCGACATGTACTGTATATAATTGTTGTATCGGTGTTTCATTTTTAATCAATGTGAATTCATTCATATTTTCTCAATACCAATTTTTGACAAAGTTAATCTCTAGAACTGGGCTCATTCCATTGGAAGGATGGTAGATAAAATAATTAAATTGAGATTATCAAACATGGTTTTATGTTGTTTTTCATTTAACCTGTTTACAGAAATTATATTGCGAGGATGATGCTCTATTTAGTGACGTTGTACACGAGTTTGAAAGAACTATTTTTGATGATGATGATGATGTTGGAATGGTAGATAGTGGCAGTTCTAATGTGGGACTAAAAATTTGAAAACTCTGATGAGGAAGGTGATTGTAACCTTGAATTAATATCCAGAGATTAGGGCTGGGCTGAATAGTAATGCTGCATAGGTAGGGGGGTATGCATTGAAGGGTGTTTATGATGTCAAGTTCTATGAGAGCAAGACATGGAACGTAGAAGCTAGCTAGATCTAATAGGGGTACTGTGAGTTAAGGCCATATGCATCTAGGAGAAATGGGAAGGATACCCTTCAATTGAATGGAATTCATCTTGAACACAATTGTGTTACATCATAAATGATCGAGTAGGATCGGCAACTGACTGCAGCATGGTTCGCAAAGAAGTATCTAAAAAAGTTCTAAGACTGCACCAAATTGGAAGACTAGGAACTTAGGAAGACGATTATGAATCAGGGATGCAAACAAGTAGAGCTAGCTTTGAAGGTTCAAGCTGCAAACAAGTAGAGCTAGCTTTGAAGGTTCAAGCTCGGCTCGTTCAAAACTAGTCTAGCTCGGGTTTGGCCTAAGTCGAGCCCAAATAATTGAGCTCGAGCTTGGCACGTTTAGTATTGATTGTGTCGTTTTCGTATAAAAAATAATTAATAAAACAGAATAATTACTACTACCTAAAAGACAGCGGTAAGTACTCCGAGTATCGTTCGGATTACGAAGGCTAAGTTGCGGTTGCTTCAACTAATTTCTAAAATAATTCAGAAAGAATTTGATTGTGCGATTCCCAGAATAATTATTCCATTTTGGGCTGTCTCTTAATAAGTGTCCATTTTGTAAAGTTAGTGGATAAAAGTTGGCACATTTTCCATTTTGCCCCTAAAAGTATATTCCATTTTGAAAAGTTAGTGAGTAAAAGTGTAATGATGATGTTTCTATAGAGGGTAAATAGTGAAAATGGAGGTAAAAATTAATGTGAAAAGTGTAATAATGATGTTTTCTTAATAAGTTGGAGTTACGAAACGGGACATTTAAAAAGGGACAGATGGAGTAAATTAAAGCAATTAAAAAGTAGAAAGAGTTTATGAGAGAAAAATTTAGGGTTTCGAATCCACTCTACCCATTGTAACAGTTTCTATGCGATGATAAAGGTTAATTATTCGAATCAATCCGGATATCGTTAGGGTTCACAGGTCCTCACTGTAACGACCCTAATTTTTTTTTCAATAAAATTATAAGTTTAATAAAATTTCTTTTACTCGATTGCCTTTTATTTATTTGAGTATTGATTTTATTAAGCAAATCTTAATGTATTAAATTTAGATTTGGAGCCTTAATAAATATACATACACATACTTGGAGAGAAAGCCAGATGGGATTTCTATCCCAAGAATCTATCATATCATCTCGTCTCTTCCACCCTATGTCATCCTAGCCTTATGAGCCTAGTAGAGAGAGAGAGATAGCTGTTCGAATGAGAGGGAGAGAAAGAGAATGTGTGGGATTTCTCTTACACAAAATTCAAATGAGAGAGAGAAAAAGAGTAAATGTGTGGGATTTCTCTTACCTGCTTGTCCTCTTGAGTTGACGAGATATATATATATATATATATTGCCGAGATTAGAGAGAGGTTGGGATTCTTTTTATCCGAATCTCCATGTCATGAATATTTGCCAGGCTATGGCATCCTACATATATATGGCTTATAGGAGAGAGAGAGATAGAAAGAGAGAGAGAGAGAGAAAATATATGGGCTATCCAAGTGGCTAGCCTATGATATCCTATACAATATATATATAGATATTAGTTTATTACTAAGAGAGAGAGAGAGGGAAAAGATTTGGGACCAAGAAATCTCAGCCACATGTACCTACTTCATCCTAAATTGTAGCCTAATAGTCTAAGAGAGAGAGAGAGGGAGATCGGATGAGAACAGAGGGAGAGAAGTCAAGGCCTATAAATACCCTCCTTTTTCTTTCCATTTGGGGGCACCACCGACTTCCTTCATCTATTCCTCTTTTGGAAATTTGAGAGGAATAGTAAGAGAGAGAGAGCCCAGAAAGTAGTATAGGACGAGAAAGAAAGAAAGAAAAAAAAAGGTTACAGATTCAATAGTTAGGTGGTGTTCCACTTTAAGAAAAAGTGCTTTTTTTTTAAACGGAGGTAATTTCAAACTCAAATATAATGAAAATGAAAAATATTTTTTCAATTTTTTTTGCACCGTTTAAAAGATTTTAATGAGATCTATCAAACAAGATCTATATTGGTAGGAAAATTATTTGCGTAAACACATGATTTTTGGGCTTGAAATTACCTCCGTTTGAAAAAAAAGCACTTTTTCTTAAAGTGGAATACCACCTTAGTCTACTACCCTTGCTCCACTTTTGGTTACTTTTCTTTTTCTTAAAAGAAAAGTTAGGTGTTGGGTCAAACAAGGCCTAAAGGAGACGTACCATTCGCAACCCGACCCGACGCCATCGTAGTCAATCCGCTACCGTCAAAAAGCAAGGTAGAAACCTCCTACCTACTCACCTAAATATAGTAGTGCTACGTGTTCTTTGATTTATAAAAAAAAAAATATTGATCTAGAGAATTTTATAGTTACTCGCATAATTAGTTTGTTGGAAAAATTAAAATGTTAATGTCGTTGTCATTATAATTTTCGTTTTACTCTGTAAAATGAAAACTGGAGTAATTGCATGTAATGTTTGCATGAGGGAAAAGTGGAGTAGGTTAACTGGAAACTTAGAAATGGAAGAAAATCATGGTTGATCTAGGAAATGTTGCCACGTTAGTGATGAGCTGTTGTTTTCCTTGTTGACTTAGGAAAGCATGAAATTAGAGTAATACAAAGAAATCTTGTAACCCATGAAGTAAAGGCATGTTAGCGTCACTTCCGGAAGGAATTGAAAATAATAAACTTTAAGTGAATAAGAGAAATGTTGCTCTTATATTTCGAAGCTACTGTTTTCTTCCTAGAAAAAGCATGACTTAGGATTTATTAATTCTAACTGTTCTTGTAAGATTAATTTGTAGTGAATAGCCCAAGCATGTTAACAGGGAAATATTGAACCAGAATTAAGTGTTGTTTATGAACCCTGATTTAAAAGTAGCAAGGCCCGAGAGTATGATTTACTTAGTATCACACGATTTTAGCAAGTTTTGAAAGAATAATGTGTTCACAAGAAAATGATGCATGTGTACGAGACACGAGAAACAAGAAAAACGATATTCGAAACGAAAAGAGCAAAAGAGAAATTTTGACATGAGTAAACCTGGGAGACCGGAACGGCGGAATCAGAGTTTGTAAATGCATGGTCGACCGTCATTCTGAAAGAGTGAGTAAACGGAACTAGTGCTAAAGGAAAAGATTGGATAAACAGTGAAATTGACGTTTTGACACGGAGTACGATACACTATTCTGAACTCGACACATTTATTTGTATAATATCTCTATTTGTTGATTTGTTAAAGTTATGTTTGATGCCTTGTAAAGTAGATATTATTTTTGATAAAGTATGGGGCATAGGGGTAAGAGTTAGTTACTGAGCTTAGTAGCTCACGGTGTTACTTTTGTGACCCTGGCATTTTATGCCAGACTTAGAAGGCGAACATGAGGCGTACTATAATCTGGAACAATTTGGAGCAGAGCAGAATATCGCCAAAGAAGACACCCACCGTGAAGAGTAGAAATTTCCCGTAGTTCCCCTCCCTATCCTTAAATAAATGTAATCTTGGTTTGAGAATAATTTGGGATGTAATGACTTATTATTCCACTTTTAATTATTAAATGTTAAGTTTGAATAAAAATAGTTACAATTAATGTTCCCAAAATTTGGGGCGTTACACTCACCATATCGCCAAATGATTTACATGAATTACCAAATAGCATGGGGTATCGCCGCCTAGCATGAACCGTCTTACTAGTATGACCCGTCTGGCACAGATCGTCTAATAGCACGATGCGTCTTACGGAACATAGCCCATCTTACTCAGTTATCACAAAACAATTAGGAACTCTTATATGAACGTACATAAAAACCTAGGAAATCATACACAAGACTTGATAGAGAAAATTAATATCGCAAATAAATTCTCATGTCATACAACCACGATTCAAATAATAAAAACACTAAATCAAAACATAAATATCGTTACTCAGAGTGCGAGTTTCATCTACACCCTAGAAGAGGATTTTAGCCGGCCATTAAAGACGGGTGTTACTTGTCCGAGAGCTGCTGCCCGAAGGTCTTTGGCCGAAACTTTTCTCACAATCCAAACTGACTGCCGAAGTCAATGGCTAAATGCTACTCCCTCCGTCCCATAATATTTGTCCGGTCCGCAAAATGAGGACTAAAAAATAATGCATTTCTTTCAATAAAAAATTCAAATTTTTTTCATAAATTACAAGAACTCATCGATATCTAATGAATTGTTGAAAAAATTTTGAATTTTTCTTGCAAAAAACATATTATTTTTACGTCCTTGTTTTGCGGACCGGACAAATATTATGGGACGGAGGGAGTAATACTCTTTTTATATGTAGGGTTGCATGAATTACATAAGAGGTCCATGGGACTTTATGTAATTACTAATCAACAATTCTTCTTTAAAGCTCTTTACACTTTAGCCCTAGCCTTCCATTAAATCATCTTTTTATCCAATATTTTGAACAACGAGCTCGATCACCCTGTAGACACAAAAAAGGACAAAATAATATATAGTAACATGGATAAATGACTAACGAATGTAGTTTGGAGAGCTAGAATATCAATATGTTGGCACTTATCAAGTATCGAGAAGTTCAAGCTCAGTTTTTTAACTAAACAAGCCTCTAAAAACAAACCAAGCTGCTTATATACGAGTTGAGTTCAAGCTCGACCTATGTTACCTGGAACGCGGATCGTTCCAGTACGAGGAACGGGAATGCGGTACGCCGCATGCTTAAATTGTGGTATGTTATGGGTAGGCTTCTATAGATAATAAAACTAAAACTTACTCTTCCAAGCGATAAACATTCAGTGCAACTAAACATTGTTTGTCAAATTATTTATACAAAACACATTTCTAGGAGTATAAAGACTGAACTTTTTACACTTTCTCCCACCGAAATTCCATTTTCTCTCCATTTTTACCATTATAAGTTGACATTTTGGGAAAAACGGAGGGGATCGCTTTGGATGGCTAAATTTACCGTTTTGAAATGGTAGTGTACCATGTATTGAAACGTTCGTACCAAAACGTAATTCACTAGGGTAGTAGAGTTCCCTAGTAACATAGAGCTCGACTCATTTGGTAAACAGATTAATACTTAAACTTGACTTGTTTAATAAACTAGCCGAGCGTCAAGGTGCTCTGTGCTCGTCAATAGCTCAGTTTTGTTCCAGAGGTTGTGGGCTGAATACAGATGTAGGAGCGGTCAAAATCTGGACCCATCTCCTCGGGGTTCAAAATAGAGCCCAAAATATTCATGAGAATAAAATGTGCTGGAGAGGTAAAGAATGGTTAGTGTTTAGAACGAAGGGATGGAGGAGACATAAAGCGTGCGACCGTGCCCGAATCATCAGGGCTGCCTACGTATCCCGGTGTACAGGGAATCAGGTCAAACGTAGTTCCAATTTCCTCCCGGGGAGATGGTCTCTCCCTCTTTCTAAAAAATCTATCTTCTTTCTCTAGAGGAGATGGCTCTCTCTCTCTAGAAATCTATTTTCTCTCTCTAGAGGAGATGGCTCTCTCTCTAGAAATCTGTGTGTCTCTCTGTCTGTCCCTGAAGGAGAGGTCCTCCCTCCCTTAATCTGAATACCAGCACTGGTATTTATAGGCAAGGAACAAAACCTCCGCTGGACCCCTATTGCCGCGGATCTTGCCCTTCCGCGGGCCTGTCGCGGCCTTGTCCGCGAGACCCTGGCGGGCTTGCTGCCCTCGCGATGACACTCGCGGGCCTTAATACCCCCGCGAGTTTGTTCAGCTGCGTGGGGCACATCTTGCCGCGAACCCCACCCGTCCGCGGGACTACCGCGGCCCTGCCAGCGGGACCTTGGCGGTCCCAACTGCCCTCGCGATGACTCTCGCGGGCCTCAATACCCTCGCAAGCTTGTTCAGCTGCGCGAGGCCCATCTTGCACAACGTCAACGCATCTTATGCCTCGTGGCACCAAATCTCTCTGTGGGGCAGCTGCTTGCCACAAGTCAATCTCACGATCTTTCCACGCGTCATCATGTGAGTGGTAGGTCAAACTTCTTCTGGGGTCAACGATCATAATCTTGACCGCACCTACATATGCCCCCCGTGCGCGTGCGACACTCATGTTGTCGTGCGCGTGCGTAATGTCTTTGCGTCTGAGCGAATCTGATAAGGATGCGTACTGCTGCTTCCTTCTGCTATTGCCGTTGAGGCGTCTGGACCTTTACTCTCTTCGATGAGTTTGACCTCATGATGCTCACCCTATATCAGGACTAGCGCTGATTCCGGCACCTGCCCGGTGCATCTCGCGCTACTCGCCTTTCAATAGGACTCGCACTAACTCCAGCACTTGTTCGGTGTATCTTGCGCCCCTCGCTAATTGGACTCGCACAAACTCTGGCACCTGTTTGGGCAACCTCGCGCTACCGATCGTGTTCAGACTTGCGGTAACTATGGCACCTGTTCAGTGCATCTCCCGCTACCGATCGTATTTGAACTCGCGCAAACTCTGGGCACCTTTTTGGGCCACCATGCGCTACTGATCGTGTTCAGACTCGCGCTAACTCTGGCCCCACCTGTTCGGTGCATCTCGCGCTACCGATCGTATTCGGACTCGCGCAAACTCTGGTGTCTTTTCGGGTAACGGTATGCTCTCCCCCCTGGACACATTAATCACTCTATTGACCACGCGATGGCTCTCGCGGGTTACTTCTGTGAAGCCTCTGTGACGCGATGGTTCTCTCGGTTTGGGCATCTGTTCTCTGATCCTGGCCTGTGGCTAACTCTGGCACCTGTTCGGTGCAGCTCGCGCCCCTCGCCCTTGATCAGGCCTCGCGCTAACTCTGGCACCTGTTCGGTGCAGCTCGCGCTAACTCTGGCACCTGTTCGGTGCATCTCGCGCCCCTCGCCCTTGATCAGGACTCGCGCTAACTCTGGCACCTGTTCGGTGCATCTCGCGCCCCTCGCCCTTGATCAGGACTCGCGCTAATTCTGGCACCTGTTCGGTGCATCTTGCGCCCCTCGCTCTTGAGAACAGGACTTGCGCTAACTCTGGCACCTGTGATACTCCCCTTTGTAGGAGATGTCTTGCTTTCAGTTTTCACCTCCGCGGTGGCTCCCGCGGGGTGACCATTCCGACATGTTCGCCAAGAATTAATTCCGGCATTCGCGGTGCTTTTGCCATTGGTCTATTATTGTTAAATCCGCAACGTAGAAAATGGTAAGAAATGCTACCGGCGGCATGTTCGCCGCTACGTTGAATCCACAAGTACAGTCTACTCTGGTGGCGGGTTCCCATGAATGGTGTTAATACGAGTGGTGATTCCATTGATAGTTTGCCAGTCCGCGGCCATGTGTGACTCGTACAGCATTTTTCGTTGCTACTGCGTCATGTGAACTTCGCAAGGATGAGCGACGAGTCGCGCGGCCACAAGCTCTTCTCCGCAGTGACTCCCACGACAAATGTGAATTAAAGATGGTTCCGCGAGTACCGTCGTACCCGCGGCATACCTCTCGCGGACGTGGTCTAGCTAGTCCACTTCGGAGTGACACCCCTCTCCAAGTGACGCCGCGGAGGGTTTGAACCCGCGATGGTCTTGACTTCATGCTGTCCTTCCGCGGTAATCCCCGCGCTCGGACTAATCATCGTGGCGTGTTCGCCTCCGCGATGGTTCCCGCGACTTTGTGTAAAATAAGAGCACCGTCATGCCCGCAATATACCTCCTAGCTTGTCCACCTTGGAGTGACTCCCGCGACCGGGGACTCTCGCGGCGGCTCGCCACTCCCCCGGCCATACGCGACTCGCGGAAAGTTTGAACCATAAATGGTTTTGGCTTTGTGTTGATGATCCTCCACGGTGATCCCCGCGGCTCAGACTGTTTCTCCTAGAGGGTTCTCCTCAGAGTAATCTCCATGGCTTAATTTGACTCTCACGGCACGTCGGCCGTAGAGATTCTGTAACTCGCCGACATGTGAAGCTTTGAGGGGGTAAACAGTGGATCTCGTGGCGGCAAGTTTCCTTCCGCAGTGGGTTGTAGCGGAGGTAATCTCTCTCGTCAATTGCGCGGCTCATGCAAAGACCACATATTTGTGATTAGAATAGAATCCAAAAAACGTGGAGCAACAACAAGTGTGAGTCCGCGTTGCATAGAAAGATGCATCAAAGTACATACAGATTTAAACATAAATATGAATCAGGCCAATCTTTCAGGCTTCTCTTTCTTTTCTTTTCTTTTTTTATAAAGTAATCAGGGGATAGATCTGACCTCTCCCTCTTGATAGAGAGTTTTGATGAGTGGTTCCAAGACAAAATTCAGCACGGGAATCTTTAAGTGTCGGTAAGCGCAGAGATCTTCAAGCCATGTTTGCCCCCATAGATTTTTGTGGTTGACTGGGATGCTGAGGTCTTCAAGGCCGTTTCTCTCATTCTTCTGTTCTGGATATGTAGATCTGGGCCTGTTGATTCTTATCCTCTATATTTACAAGTGATTCTTGCAAAACAGCTCCGAAACCAAGTAGCTCTAAAACTAAACAGCCAACCAATCCACCTCCCCAGCAGAGTCGCCTAATGTAGGAGCGGTCAAAATCTGGACCCATCTCCTCGGGGTTCAAAATAGAGCCCAAAATATTCATGAGAATAAAATGTGCTGGAGAGGTAAAGAATGGTTAATGTTTAGATGAAGGGGTGGAAGAGACATAAAACGTGCGACCGTGCCCGAGTCATCAGGGCTGCCTACGTATCCCGGTGTACAGGGAATCAGGTCAAACGTAGTTCCAATTTCCTCCCGGGGAGATGGTCTCTCCCTCTTTCTAAAAAATCTATCTTCTTTCTCTAGAGGAGATGGCTCTCTCTCTCTAGAAATCTGTTTTCTCTCTCTAGAGGAGATGGCTCTCTCTCTAGAAATCTATGTGTCTCTCTGTCTGTCCCTGAAGGAGAGGTCCTCCCTCCCTTAATCTGAATACCAGCACTGGTATTTATAGGCAAGGAACAAAACCTCCGCTGGACCCCTATTGCCGCGGATCTTGCCCTTCCGCGGGCCTGTCGCGGCCTTGTCCGCGAGACCCTGGCGGGCTTGCTGCCCTCGCGATGACACTCGCGGGCCTTAATACCCCCGCGAGTTTGTTCAGCTGCGTGGGGCACATCTTGCCGCGAACCCCACCCGTCCGCGGGACTACCGCGGCCCTGCCAGCGGGACCTTGGCGGTCCCAACTGCCCTCGCGATGACTCTCGCGGGCCTCAATACCCTCGTAAGCTTGTTCAGCTGCGCGAGGCCCATCTTGCACAACGTCAACGCATCTTAAGCCTCGTGGCACCAAATCTCTCTGTGGGGCAGCTGCTTGCCACAAGTCAATCTCACGATCTTTCCACGCGTCATCATGTGAGTGGTAGGTCAAACTTCTTCTGGGGTCAACGATCATAATCTTGACCGCACCTACAACAGACCTGTCATTGGCCTTGATGCTTGCCATCTAATCGGCCCTTGCAAAAAAAGGTCGGTAGTTTCCTGTTGTGGGATGGGATCGATGGCCACAAATGAGAGCTACTTTTCCCCCTGACACAGCCCCCCCCGGACCCACCTCTCCTTTCCCGTTTTACCCTCCCCCTCCCTTCTTCTTCTTTCCAGTTTTTCTTCTTCTTCTTCTTTTTTCTCTACTCCCCCCTCCCGTTCTTTCCAGTTTTAATCCTTCTTCTTCTTTTTTTCTTCTTTTTTTTCTAATTTTCAATTCTTTTCTTTATTTGTTTCTTTTCCCATTTTTCCCCCTTCTTTTTTTTTTTTGGTTAACTCAAATTCTATTTTCAATTAACCACCACAATACCATATTTAATATCAACGCTCCGCGCCCAAGCTAACATATTTTCTATGCTTTCAAAAATCTATATAAAATAAATAAATATGTATAAGTACAACGTTAACCAGTCTTAACATATTTTCTCTACTTTTAATGCCAAAACAATTTAAGTTCGTGCTTGGATTGGATCCTGACTGTGTTAATTAAATTTTTTACTCTAAGGCCTTTCAACGAGCACCCTAAGACTCTTTATTTAGTTTCAGGACTCTTTTAGGGTGCCTATTGAAAAGCCTTGAAGCCAAAAATTTATTACGACCATTTAGGATGAAATGTTCAAAAAAATAACATCTTTGCACCGGTTCAAATGGATTAAAAATTGAAACACTTATTTTTTTAATATATATATATAGGGAAAAAAGGAAAAAAAATAGTCGGATTAATTTTTTAATATTTTTTAAGACTCCTTATTTAGTTTTAGAGCTCTTAGGGTGCCCATTGAAAGGCCTTAGAGCCAAAAATTTATTACGACAATTTAGGATGAAATGATTAGAAAAATAATATCTTTGCACCAATTCAAACAAATTGAAAATTGAAACACTTATTTTTTTAAACCGTTTATATATTAAAAAATATAGTTAAAAATTAATCCGACTGTTTTTTTTCCTTTTTTTCCTATATATATATATATATTAAAAAATATAGTTAAAAAAATAAGTGTTTCAATTTTCAATCCGTTTGAAAAATAAAGGAGTTTTTTTGGTTATTATATATTTTTTAAATTTTGAAATCCACTTTTGTAATTATCTCTCGTAATTATTGTATTGGCTCCAAGGCCTTTCAATAAACACCCTAAGAGAGCCCTGAAACTAAATAATGAGTCTGTTCGTTGAAAGGCCTAAGTCATTATGACCATTTAGAATAAAATGATAAAAAAAAAAATGATCTTCGCCCCGGTTAAACGGAATTGAAAATTGGAGCGCTTAATTCTTGAATTATATTTTTTAACTAGGTTCCTGCCTCATGCACAGCACGAATGTTGTGCCCGTTGAAGAGAACGGGTTGGAAAATGATAGAATGGTAAAAGAAGCTATTGAAGAACAGCCTGATTGTTTTCTGTAATGGAATAAGTTTTAAGTTGCAGGCATTGGAGTACTTATGCGTAGATAATATATTGATTAGGTAAAGTGGCATAGAGTTTGATGGATTACATGTAGATTTTACATCGCATAAGGTATTTACAGATGGCAAGGCAGGAGGCAGTGTCCTTGTTGGAAGTATTCAAAAATAAACTTGAAGGATCAAAAGATTCATTAATAAAGTCAGACACCAAAGAATTTTAAGAATTTTGTTACTCATCCACATCCTTCTGGTAATTTCAGCTTCTGGCAATTAAACCAAGAGACTCCAGTTTCAGCAATCACAGCCGTATTTTGTGAAATCATCTTCTGCACGTGCTGGAAGAGAACATTAACCCTCAAAGGCTTACTTGGTTCACACTTGAGAGGAAGCTGCAATGAAGATCTTGCTGTAGTTTTCATAAGCTATAGTGTTGCGTTTAAGCCTCTTTGCAACTGCAATGAGAAAGTTCTTCGTCAAAATGCATCTGAAAGCGGGCCCATTGGCAATCACCACCCGATCAGGCTGCACGAGGATTGCCTTCTCCTTCTTGAGGAGGAGGGAGTACCCGACTAAACAAGTAAGCATCTGTTGATAGGTCCCTATGAAGTGAGGGTGGTGCTCTGGAAACATTCCTTTTGCCGATGGCATCACTGCCACAACATAACCAGAATCATCTGCTAGTTCAACGAAGGCATCATAGGCTTTTGCAACTCGGAGTTTTGAACCTCCCACCATTACTGGCTTCACTGCCTTGTCAAGAAATGCTGTTGCTGCTTCCACATCAGCTTCAAGTCCCATCTTGTTACTCAACCTGTGCCAAGATGTCATAACATACCAACCAAATATCAGATCGATTAATTGGGTTCACAAAAAATTGAGGAGCTACATCAAAGATTATCCAAAGTCCGATGAATTACCGGGGTGACAGGGCAAATGGAATGGGTTCTCTGCTGAAAGTGGGGTGAGGAATGGAAGCTAAATAGCAGCTGATGCTTATATAAATGGGCTTGCTCTCTTTCATAGTAGTAGAGATGGCCATATCAATTTGTACATCTTCCAAATTACTAATAACAGCCTACGAATAAACAGTAGATAATAAAATCATCAAGTTCACTTGGTAAAGACTGTAAATTTTCCACAAATAAAGTCTTTTAGACGAAGTTCAAATTCCTAGGAAAAGTAATCACAAGTTTAGCTAATCTAGTGACTAATCCCAACATAATTGGTTTGTTGGACTAAAACTCCATATGTAGCAGAGTATTGCCTTCATTCTCATTTTCAATGTTTAAACGAAATTCAGCACTTGCCACTTGGCGTCTTGCCCTGTACGTAAATAGTTTGGAACATCTTTTCCAACCATTGAATACATGATTCCAGGCTTCCAGCTTTGAAGTGTACTTTTAACATTTTTAACAACTAAACATCAAAAGTAGCTCTTGGAAAATCTACCTGAGTTTTGAATATCATTCAATTCAATCCTTTTGTGAATTTACACACAGCAACACCATTTTTATGATATTCAAAAGTAAGATACACCAAAACAAGTTCTACTGCAATACAAATCCTAGTAATAAACAAAATAACTTAATTCAATGTCTCAAAAGATCATCAAATATTTTCCCGGGGGCCAAAAAGCAGATGCATGGTTCAAAAAAAAATCCTTAACTTCCGTAACCATTACTCTTAAATATCACCAACTAAACATTGAAACTTAAGTTAGCTCGAAAGTTGCTTGTGAGGTTAACCTAGATATCCGGTATTTCCTACGAATATTCCCACGGTGGGTAACTTCAACCTTCACACCTCTCAACGCTTTCTTGATCTAATACAACACAACAAAAGCCAACTATACAGATAAATGACCCCATTCATCAAATTTAGCTGCACATAACATAAGCTGCATGAAATGTCCTCTACAGAGATTCCATTTGAGGAAATAATTGTGCTTAATGAAAAAAACCAGATCAATCTTTAACCTAAACATAAACACGAATAAGAGAGAGAGAGAAAAAGAAGAAGAAAGAAAGAAAGAAGGAAAGAAAGCAATTAGAAACCAAATCAGATATTCATGGACAAAAGGAGGCACACGAAACATAATGTCGCCAAAGACTTGAAAATATACAAGTGCGGATACACATTCATGGACAAGAGGAGGTACACCCAAACGTGAAATACCACCATCAGGGTTCCAATCACCATACATACATGTGGGGCCTCTTATTTGCCTTTGTGTGCATTGGATTGAAGTAGAACCTATGCTCATCAAATAAAAGCTACACTAATCCATTTCTTCTAGCTAAAAACTCTTGGTTATTCATGTAATCAGGATTAACCATGCAATCAGCAGAATATATAGTAAAGTCAAGTAACCTACTGATTCATGCATCCAAACGACATCAAAGTTTCACAGGAAATTAAGAAATATCTGAAGTTTGGGGTTTCTTTGTCCTAATAATTAAAAGAGGAAGCTGCACAAAGTTTATTTGAGAACTCACCAAAGCATCAGTTTCTAAGTCGAAGAGAAGAATCCAATATCTATATATCTGCATTTGGTAAAACAAAATCAACATCATCATTCCTTTAAACTACTGATCTCTTATAATTTCACATCGCAAAAGATTAAGAAAATACAACCTTCAAGTGCAGTTTCTAACAAGAAAACTTACCACAAGCTTTAGTGAGATTTCAGAATCGGTGAGCTGGAACCAAAATTAGTAGAAATCGCTCTCTTCACTTTCTTCATCATTGTCTAATCCATAACAAAACAAAACAAAGGAAGCTTTTGAGTATAACAAAATGAACTTATATTTCTAGCGAAACATACAACTAACTTGAGAACTTACCGGTTGCGATTTCAGAGTAGAGGAGCAGAAGTGGAAATTAGTAGATCGACATTCTTTACCTAGCTAAGAAATCAGTAGATCGTTAAGCAAAGAAAATTCCTTATCCAAATCAGCTGATCTAGATACAAAATCATACCAATAAAACAAAAAGCCCTAACAAAATCCCTAAGAAATCTTACCAAGAAATAAGCCCTAAAAATTGATTTATTTGAAAGACGAACATCGCTGAATGGAAGAGAAATCAGAAAAATAAACAATCATTAGAATCTCGAGTCAAGACACAGATCGTTGAATTCTTCGATTCAATCTGAACATCGTTGAGTTCTTCGATTCGATCTGCAGAGAATGAGAAGAGAACAGAATCTCGAGTGAGTCTAACAAAGCAAAAACAGAGAGAGAGAGCAGAGCAGAGGAGAGACGCGATATGGTCTCGGATGGCCGTTCGTGCGGAAGGCGGAGAGGACGTCGAGGTGGCGGAGGGCGGCGGATTGGACGATGGAGAGGAGCTGGTCGTGGGCGAAGAAGGAGAGGAGGGAGCAGGCGTCGTCGGGGGTGAGTTGGGGGGCGGCGACGAGGAGGTCGGGTTGTTGGCCGTTGCTGTTGTCGTCCCAGGGGGTTTGTGGAATGAGGGTTTGGAGTTTGTGAGAATGGGGAAGCCGTATGAGAGAGAATTTGTGCTGCTTTGTAAAACCTAGGCAAACTGTAAATTGTCCGAAATCGAGGGGCAAAATTGTAATTGAGAACTTGGCATGTTTGGGCAATTCGTAAAATGGGCAAAATCAAAGGGTAAATTAGTCTCAAATTGAAAAATGGCAGGCCAAAACCCCCTTCTTATTGGATAAGGCTTGGAGATATAGAAAGGGTGTATTTATAGAAATTAAATAAATAAGATAAAAGTAAATAAATAAATTAAAAAGTGAGAGTAATTTAAGGGGACCCGGGGGCTCTGCTGCCCCAGGGGCATAGGAGCCCGTACCCACACTGCCAGAACGTTGCCATTTTGGTTAAATAAAAAATCATTGCCATCGATTTGCAATCCTATGGAGCAGAAATGTGATTATGAGAGTCTTAGAGAAAATTTTGATTATGTCTCTTTCGAATAATATGATCAGAATAATAAGATCTTTGTACCGATTCAAACGGAGTGAAAATTTGAGCACTAATTTTTTCAGACCCTTTAAAAAAAAAGAGAATAGTTAAAAAATTAAGTGGTCCAATTTTTAATCCGTTTGAACGGGTGTGAAAATCTTACTATTCTGATCATATTATTCTAAAGATACATAATCAAATTTTGTCTCTAAGACTCTCATAATCACGTTTCTGCTCCATAAGATTGCAAATTGACGGTAAGGAATTTTTATTTAACCAAAACGGTGCCGTTTAGTGTGAGTATGGGGCGGGTCCAATTTAAGGGGGGAGAGAGAGAGTTTAGTGTGGACTAGGATTTTAGCAGCGTGCTACGCACGTTCGGTTATGTTCGTTGGTCTAATTAATGTATTTAGCGGTTATGTTCGTTTATGTTTTATTCTTTTTAGCACTGTGCTTTGCACGCTCGGTCATGCTCACTGATCTAATAATGAATTTTCTTTAGTGTTTATTGTTTATTTTTGGGTTGTTTGGGTTTTTTTGGGGAGATTGTTGTAAAAGAAGGGCTAATAGATGGAGGATTCAACCAAAACATCAAGTTTCCAAAATTAACTGAACAAAAATTTCTTCTATTATACCTAAAAAAAAAAAAAGAACATTTGTTGCAGCATACCAATCCAACGGCAGCACTAAAAACCACAAAGGAAAGTATTTACAACTAATCCTGCAATACCAATACTGACTGATATATATTGGTCACGAAACTACAGCTGTGGAATTCATCAGTTCAATTGTTAGTATCAAACACAATGGGTTTCATCCTACAAATTTGAGCAAGCATGAAGCTACCTACGTAAGGCTCTGACGGCACACAGGAACAATTAACAATACAACAAAAGCAGTTTGGGATTACTACCCAACTCATAATACAAAAATCACGACCTGACACGAAACTTTCTGAATGGAATTAAACTGAATGATCCTTCACCACAATAGGGCCATAGGCCACTCCACCATGAACCAAATTGCAGGATACATTTAATGAATTTCAAGTACGTGAACTTAAAATAAAAAACATACAACAATGATCAAGGGCATAGCTTTTGAGAGTTCTCCAAACAACAAACAAACACAATGTCGAGACACAAAGAAAAGTCCAAAAGGATGAAACTTTTCATTTCTTTGTCTTTTTCAACAAGTAATTGTAATACCACTCTCCTTATCACCTATGAAGCACGGATACTCTATTTTGGCCTCTGTATCACGTATCGTATCCGTATCGGATACCGATACTCTCGGATACTCTCCGGATACGTATCCGATACACTTTTTAAAGTATCCTGCTTTTAGAATTATTTTTTGGTATCCCGATACATTTCGGATACGCGCGGATACTCTCGGATACACTCCGGATACGTATTTGATACGTGCGGATACGTGTTGGATACGTTTGGATATGTTTCGGATACATGCGAGGGTAAATATGTTAAAACTTAAAATATATGGGTTAAAATTGCAAGTAGGACTATTTTTTTCTTTTTCCCTCACCAATCAACACCATTAACACACCGACGATATCCTATCCCTCGATAACCTTGTAAGTCTCTCGTCTCTCTCTCTCTCGTTGTGTGTATGTAAATATATATATATATATATATATAGTAACTATATAGATACAGTTATATATATATATATAAAACTATTCGTGAATATCTCTCTTGGCATGTGAAATAGTGAACTTGTGTAATGGAAAACTTATTAATGAAATTTTAGGAATTAAAAATTATATATAATATATTTTTTATTTACTTTTATATTCAACGTATCCCCCAACGTATCGTATCCTTCTTTTTGGAAAAATCATGTATCCGCGTATCCGTATCGTATCGTATCCGTATCCCGTATCGGTATCCGTGCTTCTTAGCTTATCACAGCCATAACACCCCCCACAAGTCTATCTAGAGTTTTGTTTCCCTTTTTTGTCTATCTTTCTTCTTTCTAGATCCTCATTCTCATCTTTATAAAGAAATTGTTGAGTCACAAAGAAAAGGTTGACACTTGTTCATTTCTTTCTCTCATTCAACAAGAAGCAAAAAAAATTAGACTTCACACATGCACAAATTACATCAGAACTTCATGTGCACACACAACTACATGACTTGTACATCTTTCATGCAAATTAAGCTATTCCCAGAGTAATCAGTATCTACACTGGGCTCATACCATACTACATAAGAATCCAACTAAAGCCACTAAAAGAACCACCTAATGTATAAATAATCAGATTGTTCAAAGTACGGGTCTTCCAGCAACCCAAGAACAAGCAAAGGCAATAAAATAACTCCGGAGTCATTCGCACTTAGAGTTCACCGGGCAATAATATTTGGTTGTTTTCCACTAAGAATGCTAGCAAAATGAAAAGGAAGACTATACCTAAAGAAAATAGTTCCCGGATCTGTCAAACGTCCCACACGTACTCTAACATTGAGTCCATCTCTCAGCTACAACAAATATTGCCAAATAAGGTTATCTCAAGCAATTTTGTATGGTAGTCAAGTAGTGATTCCCTTCTAAAAAGGAAAAGCAACACTGCATTACTACACAGAAAACCAAACTATGAAGCCATTTATACCAATCTGTAAAATGAGTATGCTACAAACATTCAATAACATTAGATTATTAGACCTGGGTAACACTTGATTCTTTGGAGTAGCTCCAACGTTAGCATAAATATCAAACCTAATTAGGGAGTGCTCATGCTGATTATGGCCTAATAATCAGCAAGCACTTTCTGACCCAGAGGAGCAAGAAGCTAATAAAAGTTGGAAACACCATGTTCATATGTTGGATGCTTTTCAACAGTCCATGTTCATATGGGTTCTGAACCCTTCAACACAATCATGACATACTGTAAACAAAGAAAGACAGTTTTTTATGGCTCAGAAAATATTTCTTTCAAAACTATCAGTAGTGAAAGAAATACCAAGGTAAAATTGATGCATCAACTGGATTAAATCAAACAATATAAAATTAAGCTTTTTGAAAAGCAACAATTTCATAAGCTGATCTGAGCAACGCTGTATCAGCTAAGTTCCTCCTAAAAAATGAAGTTTCTATATATATAGTAGTATAAAACATTCACTTCACTGAGTTTACATGACACCACAGCCTTGGCTGCGGGGTCGCCTCTGAGTCTTTGATGCAAAACCAACAATTTTTACAAGCTAGTGAACATAACTTGAAGCGAAGGATACTTAATTCCAATTATGACGTCTTCGTCCCCTATGATTTAGTACGTGATTGTCAATATGACCCAGTGATCATCTTAAGAAGACTGATACCTCCAGTTAACATTCTATCCTGCAACTGCCTTGGGGTGTAATACTTATCGCAAAAGAACATGCGCTGAAATCTGCTTGGAATACATGTACGAAGTATAAACACGGATATCTAAGGGCATCTCCACCCCTACTCTACCACTGCTAAAGCTTTTACTCAAATACACATGATCTGGGTTAACCTATCAAATTAATTCATGGAGTATCACTTAAAGCTCCTACCCAGTTGTCTACTCAACTTAATTAAGTAAAAGGCTGGAGATTAACAACAAGAAATACTGCACATAAAACTTATTTAAAAATCAACTTAGTTCAGCAGTCTGTGCGAGTATTTGTTGCATCTATTTACTCATTAAGCCGAAATTAAGAAAAAAACAATTTTTTCAATTTGTTTCGTCGATGAGAACCAAATTAAAAGCTCTGAACATCATACCAAATACCTAAATTAATCAACACACACAAGAAAAAATAATCACAAACAATAAGCTCAGTCGTATAAAATGAAACAATCCATTGAAAACAGAACTCAAATCCAGACAAAGAAAAAGCTGTGCATTAACCTAGATCCAAACGAAACCTCATTAGGGCACTGAAATAGGGCAAACCCTTGAGGGGATTTGAAGTTTTAGATCTGCAAATCTATAAAACAACACTTTTTACCAGAAATCTTGGCCGAAGTAGAACCGCTTGAGGTTTTGAGCGTGGGTGTGCTCGATGAAGCTGTGGGACATGTGGATGCGTTGGGGTTTTCACTGGATGGCCTTGGCCATAGCAGTAGCCGCCGATTTAGGGTTATAGCAGTAGTGACTCTTGCTATTCTCTCTCCCCTTTTTCAAACCCTCTCGTGCATCCATACACCATTAAGCAAAGAGAGAGACGAACGACGGAAGGAATCGTCCATGGCGGGAGAAGAGGCTACGCTTGAATCAGAAATGGAGAGAGAGAGAGAGGGGAAAACCAGCGTTCCAAGTACGCGTACAGAGCGGATCAAAAAAAAAAGTACGCGTACAGGTGTTGCTGTCGGGAAGGTAAAAGACGAAAATAACCCTAACCAAATTTGGATTGCCGGCCAGAAAAAGACAAAATAAGGCCAAATTTTGGGGACACAGATGGAATAGTGCAAAAGTCAGAAAACCTGTTTTAGTCATTTCGAAAATCACCAAACAGTGTACTGTCCCACCACAAAACGGGTGAAAAGACGCAAATGCCCCCAAACTTTGACTGGACTCTCCCCTCCCAGGGACCCAATTGGAAAATCAAGGCAAAATAGGACCGACCGATTTCTCAGATTCCTTCTCCCTTTACTACGGTTTTGGATATGGGGCGGGTCCAATTTAAGGGGGGAGAGAGAGAGGGGCGGCCGGGGGTAGTTTGGGAAAAGGGGTGTGGGGTGGGGGGTGTGTGTGTGTGTGTGTGTCGGGGGGAAGCAATTTACCCACAAATACAACAGATCGAATATGGACAACTAAGGAACCTCCTAGCTATACTATACGGTTCCAATGGCATAATCTTGGGAGATATAGATCTGGCTTCTTAATCCCCGTGCATACACAAATGCTTCAATCACCATAGCTTGTTTGTTTCTTTGAATTTTCTCACTTCAAATGTCCGCTGCAATTGTGGAAGAGAGAGACTATGCTATTGCTGGTGGTCTAAATGCTTATCACGTCACGTGTGTGTGAGGATGAGGTTTATTTGTAACGGAAGTGGAAAGATGATTCCAATTGGAACAAGCTTAGAACTAGTACATGGTTTAAATTGTTCAAATTATGCTGTATTTGGTTTGTGTTTTGAAAAATTATAGGGGTAATAAGTGGGGAGAGATAGAGAGAAATGTTAGAAGGAGAGAAAATCTAGGAGGAATTTTTTGAAAAATTCTTTTTGAGATGAGAAGGGAAGGAATAAGGCATGAAACTCTAGGATCTAATTTGGGCAATGTGTGAAACTCTGATCTACTACTACTCTGCTTTTCCCTAGGGTCTTATTATTTGCAGCCACTTATTTTCTGAACGTAATCTGTATATACTATGGTACAACTATAGTACATATCTATTTATAATTTTTTTTTTTTTGAACAGAATATCTATTTATAATATGATACACAGATTACGTTCAGAAAATTTGTGGGTCCAAATAGCAATGCCCTTTCCCTATAGCCAACTACTAGAGTCCGCGGATCAAAAAAAACTAGTACTAGAGTCCCTCCCCTTGAAAAACTAGCAGAAGCGGCCATAAGCACCATGGATCAACCAACCGGAGAGATCGCCGAGTCCCTTCACCTCATCACCTCCCTACAATCTCAGCTCGAGTCTCTCCAAATCAGAGTCAAGGTCTCTCTCTCTCTCTCTCTCTCTCTCCAGCGTGGTATGTGGTGGGGAAGGGCCCACGTGGCGGTAGCACTGAATAATCACACTAACTAGGGTTTCACTGCCATTTCTCACTTCATTTCTGAACTGATAAAACTTCAGGAGTTAGAGTCCGACAATGCCAAACTATCGTCTCTCGTATCCAATTGCTGCTGTCATAAGGTAACTCACATATCCTAATAAATCATCAAGCATAGTTTGATGTGAAATTGACGTCTTGATTTTTGTCCTTCGAGTAAATTTAGTTATGTAATTTGATGTTTGATGAATATTCAACGGCGTGAGAACTGTAGATTTTTGTTTTCTTTTATTGCAGGCTGAGGAAAATATTCTTGCTCGTGTTTCGGGTAGTTTTGGTTTAGTTGATGAAAGAGGAAGTTCAAATTCCAATGGTGGTAAGAGCAGAAAAAAGAAGGAAAATCAGACAGTGCCAGGTTTCTTCCCCCTTAAGCATTTTCTGCTTGAGTTTTCTAGCACTAGCATAGCAAGCACTAATGGCTTACCTATGCATTATTGCAGATGATAAGGTGAGGACTGAACATCAGTACTCCAAAATATATGTTGCTCTTAAAGTAATGTATTTTGGTCAGAGGTATGTCATGAGGCTACTGAAGCTATTAGTTTAAACCATTTACTGTTGCATTCTTTTGTTACTTGTTGCGAGTTCTTGTTGCTCTTCTTGATATTTTTCCTGGGCCATTTAGTTGGAAACTATGTTACTGTTCACATCATAAGTCATTGTAAGCAAAGTTTTCAAAGGCGAAAGCGCAAGGTGCGGTTGTTGACCTCTCATGAGGCGAGGCGTAAGCCTTTGAAGTTAAAATTAATTCAAATTATCATAAAAAGAGGGGATGGTGGTGGCGCCATACAAAGATGCCTCACAAAAAACGAAAGAAAATGGTGGATTGATTTCACAAAAAAGCATGTTAAGGCATACAAACATAGTCAGTTTAAAAGCACACTAACCCTTCGTCTTAGCTCCAACAACTAATAATGAAGCGACTCTACACTTAGAAAAAAAAGAAGAATCGACTCTTCTGATGTGTTCACTTTAGTATTCTGGGCAAAAAAGGCATGAAAAACGTATGCCTCTGCATGCCTCCGACTGATAGCCAAACGCCTTTGTGGTTCTCTACCTAAAAATCAATGCCTAGAAGCATTTTTGTTCTGCCTCGCGTCCAGGCAAGTCCAAAATCGCCTTTGATAACATTCATTGTAAGTACTGGACCAGCTAGTATCTCATATGACTATTGGGTCGGAAAAATAATTAGCAAATGTGTTTATTGTCCTGATAGATATAGTTAGCAAATATGAAGGTCAACACAAGGAGACTATTTGTTCATCCAAGCCGTTCATATTTCTCCTCAGAAACCCATGTTTCCTCACACAAGGACTACTGTAAGTTTTTGTCATCTCCTGCAATATGGAGTTGAAGAAGGATGTTTCAGCTTTATGGAATTGTAGACTCTACTGTTCTGGTTTGGGTCTACATGATTTCACCCTACCAGTGATGAGTCCAGAGGAAATTGAAGTTGTCTTTCAAAACTCATAAAAAAATGGACTTACTTTTTTCTCTTTCTTTCTTTTGTTTTTGTTTTCCCTATAGCCTTTATGATATGGTTTCATTACTTAAAAGAACCTGTGTAATTAGCCGAAGGTTGCATCTTAAGTCATAATCTGCAAGAATAACTTTAATCTGGTTTATGTGTTATCACTTTCTTTTACAGTTGATTTTGTCGTTCCCACTTGAAGTTCTTATCTTTGTTGCTCGCTGTAGAGTTCCTGTTTCTTGTTCTGTAAGTCATTATGTTCTGCATTACAGGTTTTTTGGTTTTGCTTCAGAGTCTCAAATGGATCCAACTGTCGAGGTTTGCTTCTTCTTTTTACAGCATTTTGAACATTTATGATGGAAGAACTATATCAGAATGTAACTGTGAATAAAATGTCGGGGGGATTTAATTCGAAATATGTTGTTCTTATTAAATTATGTGTTTATCCTACTCAAAAAGAAAAACTGGTCATGTAAGACTGTAAGTCAACAGACTCAAATAAATTTCTAGTCTACACTTGAATCCAGCGTAGAAAATGGCATTGTTATTATACGATGGCATGAGATGACCATCATTTGGCCAATAAGTTAATATTTACTTGCTTCTATTTGCTCTGTTACTAATCCTTCTCTCTGAAGTACGCAGACTGCAACGTCCAACTCCTTGGTTTCGAAAGTGTACTTGTTTCAAAAGTTTTCTTTTCAACGATGTACATTTCTTTTTTCTTTCTGGGTGAACCAAAATTGCTTTATTTTTTGAATGGTATCATTGACATTTTTGCTGCGTGTGTTTAATGCCTCTATCATATTTCTGGGTTTCAAAACGGCAATGTGAAAATATAAGAAGATTTTTAGTCATTGGAGAGCCATTTGTAGAGTTCGAGGGCTTTTGGACTTTTGTTTTCTGTTGGCACTCTTCTTAACCTCCTCGTAGACACCCCAATTTAGGACTCTCCGAACCCCCTTAGGCGGTGGCCTTCGGCTTTCCAATGATGAAATAAGCCAGAACACATACCAAGAGACTTGATCAATGCTATTCGATACAACCATCATTTAGTACTTTCAAAACCCTTGTTTTTGATATATAATAAGCCTCAATCCGATTTGAAATGAGGGAGATGTGAGGATTCTACCAAAACGATTCATTTTCTGATCCATTGAGGGTATAATCGTCATATCTGTTCATGTACAAATTATGTTGGATCCAAACCAGTTGGGTTAGAAAGAAGACTTCACAAGCTTTCCAATGCTTCAAACCGTGCGCAAAACAGAGTTTGGTAGTGCCCGGGGCAGCCCCGTAAAGTTTGGCTTGCAGACTAGACCAACCCCAGCGCTGGAGTTCCTCTCTAGTGCCGGAGTTCCTCTCTTAAGCGCTGGAAAGGACCTTGTTGCAAGTCCAGTGCTGGACTTCACAACTCCAGCGCTGGAGTCAAACTTTTCCTGCAAAAAAGCAGATTCTCTGCAGTTGTCAGACATGCGTGTTAGGAATCTTGCTGCAAGCTGCTGGCTGGCGTGGGAGACATTCAGAACAAGTTTTTGTTCTTCCAAAGCCTTAACTAATCATTTTATTCTCTCCAAAACCCCTATATATACCCATGTATACTTAGAGAGAAGAGGATCAGATTTTAGAGGTCATTCTTGAGAGAAAATTGTGAGAAAAATCCATTTTTAGTGTGAAAAATACTAAAAAAAATAAATTAGTTTCTACTCCAAAAATTCTCTAAAAATTTCTAGCATCACATAAACCCTTTTCAAACTCAAACCCCTACCGTTTTCACTCAAACCAGCCTTCAAATCACTCAATCCAAGCTTTGAAGGCCTTAATCAAGTCTAAAAAAGGTGTAAGAATGCTACATTTCCTATTTCTGGCATTCTGAGGAAGCCTAGGGGCATAAGGAAGTACTATGTACTAGCTAGTGTACCCATAGGCCTTGGTTGCAAAGATGTAACCTGTGCAAGCCCAGCGCTGGACATTTCTTCCCCAGTGCTGGGGTTCTTCTCCTAGACTTACTGATCATCTCAATATCAGTAGAGTTCAGGGGCTCTACTGTTTACTTTTGGCTTTCAGTTCATTTCCAGCGTTGTTTCTTTCTGTTTTACTTTAAAAATGCATTAAAAAGTCAAAAAAATCCTGAAAACCTTTTTCATGCATGTGTAGTGATTGGTCCACTGTTTGGATAGTCAAGAACATGTTTTCACAACTGCTCTCTGAACGGAAGCCCAGCTCTGGGCACCTGAAGCTCTGGTCTTCTGTCTGTATTTTCAGTATGTGCTGTTTATTGCACAGTCCTTTCATATTAAACTGTACACTCCACACAATCCTACACCGTACATGTTATGTGTTTCAAAGTTAAGCATATGAGCATTTCTAAAATCCGACAAGAATTTAGTAGAGACCGATCCTTGCATTGGGCGAGAGGGGTGCCGAATAAAACCCTTCCCCTCTCGTAACCTGGCTTCCAAATCCAAAATCTCTGGTTCAAACTCAAAATCAAGCTCAAAGATCATTTTCAAGTTCAAGGTTTCTCGGGTGACAAACCATTTTACAAAAACCCGGGTGGCGACTCTCTTTCAAAACCTTCCAAAAACCACCCTCGGGCGTAGTAGCCCACACGCCTTTATTGTACTCTGCCTTTTATTTTTGTATTTATGTTTTTCCGATTAAAAGAATAATATGTAAGGTTCTGTAGTGCTTTTTTGGATATGGGTGGCATCAAGTTCAAGATTATCCACAAATAAGAGATGCTGTTGAGCATGAGGGTTTAACTTTCCCGAATAGAAGCAGTCAAAAGTATGATGTTATATAGTGCTTGACTTGACATGGGTGGCATCAAGTTCAAGAGTCACAACAACTAAAAGAGATTGTTCTAGGGTGGACCCACCTTAATCGCACGAATCAGGGGCAGAGGCGGGAGCAGGTCGGGGAAGGGAAGATGAGGATCATAGAAGCTCCTCATTTAAGAGCATCGGTTGGAGCGTTTTCGGCTAAATTTGTAATATATAAATTATGTAATTTAGTCTCACATAGGGGCGGAGCTGTGTATGGGATGGGGGTGGCCACGACCCCCCCCCCCCCCCATTGGATTTTTTTTTTTTATAGTTTCGCATGCGAATTTTGTTTCCTACAAAACAAATCCTATTCTACTACTACTAATCTAGGGGGAAAGGAGATGGCACTCGGGGGGTTTGAACCATCACCTAGAGCAAGGAATATAGGATGCCCACCACTTGATTGTCACTCCACATGCGAAGTGAAATTTTACTCTCTATTAAAAAAAAAGAAGTGGAATAGCTCTCACAATCACTTTAAAATTATTCTTCTTAAAACAAAACAAAAAAACATCATATTTTGTGATTTTTATAGTCATGACTTTTTTTTAGTATACTTAATTAAATTCTCAGGTTTACTTTTAATATAATAAGTATTCAGAAGTTTATTTTTGTCGCATTTTTTTCTCCTCTTAGTTCGGCCCCTCCTAGGTACGGATCCTGGCTCCTCCACTGGTCTTACATAGAGCCCAAGCTCGGCAGGATCCACCCAATTGATCCATTATGAAGCTCATTTAGGCGATCCCTACCACTAAGATTTGGAGTCAAATTGCAAGTTTTTGTTCTCCATATATAATTCAATCTTTTGTTTATGCTAAGTACTCAAGTAAATTTGACTAAACATTTTTATAGTATTTTGTCGATATAAGGTAAATAATTTTCCAGTATCTTATCATTTCTTCATATTTTCTCTTGCTTGGTAGCACTTCTCTAATTTCTTAGGGTTTCTTATGCTTGAGAATTTCTATCTTGATTGGGAAAGCGTTCTTTCTTGATGGGAGCGAGGTTCGTTTCTGACTCGGGAGCGCGGTAGCAAGTTGTGGAGTGGATTCGCCTACCCCACAGAAGGATCTTGCAACTAAGGGACCCATCCTCAGACATGAGTGCTATGGATAACCTAGGTTTTACTAGGTGGATGGTAGGTTGGTTGCGGTTAGGGACCACGAATCAAAGGTTGAAGGGATATCAATAAGGGTGAAGACCACTGAAGCTATTGGTTGTGGTTGAAAGAAGGGGTGATTGTAGATATTAATTCAGCACATAAGATAAGTAAAACTTAAATTTTTCTAAGTCAATCTCGAAGACAAACATGAAAGAAGTTGTCGTAACCTTACCATGAAAGAAGTTAAAAAGCTGCCCAAATATTTTTTGCTCAAAATGTTTACTTATGTTGGTAAAAAGACTTACTGAAGCTAATAGAACTACCCCAGTTAGAGACTCAAATACAAGAGATTTTCTTGGACATATAAATAATACAGATTTTTTTGGACTTAATGCACAAATTTCCTAAATATTACAAAAGAAACAATTTCATTCTCTAGGTTGCGTTCTTGTCAACTTATAAGTCTGAAACTTATTTCGGTATTTTTACTTTTTGTTTAGTTTTTCGTCGTAAATTTTGGGATTAATCGTTTGGGACGAATCGGAAAAGTATAAAAATATGGACCGATGTTAAAAAAATTCAAATAAGACTGGTACTTTAGACAAATAAGACAGCTGTTTGATACTTTTTCAATCTTTAGTGAACTTTTTTTTTGCTTTCGGTAATAATTTTGTACTTTTTAGACTCCTCTCGTCGAGACAAATGATTAATCCAAAATATATCACGCGAATCTAATAAAAATTCAGAAAAGACGAACAAAACTGTGGGCTACCCGTCCGGTGGAGGGCGCCGTTCGATTTTCTTTTTCCGAAAATACTAGCAAACGACGTGTTCAATTTAGAGTCGCCACCCGGGTTTTAGTGGTTTGCCACCCAAGAAACCAAACTTGACTGACATCCGTTGCTTTTATTTGGAAAAGGCTTTATTTCTTTTACCGGTCCGTCATAACCAGAGACAACATTGGTTCGGGAGCCAGGTTACGGAAGGGTTTACGGCACCCCTCTCGCCCGATGCAAAGGTCAGTCTATACTTAGTTTTTGTGGGATTTCAAAATCATTTTGTCTCGGGAAACAATAATAGGGGATTAAAACTGTAAACACGTTACGGGTGAGTGTATACCTGTGAGCAGTGTATAGTTTTGATAATAAACATGAGATGACAAAGTGTACAACAAAACAAAACAAAATACTGCTACTGCGAACACTGTTGAGCGCTCAAGAACTGGTCTTGAGCGCCTAGGTCCTGCTTCCTTGCGGGCTCTGAGACAACTAATTTGAACTCTGGAAGGACCAGTGCACACCCAGAAACAATAACAAAGCTTGAAACAAGTATTTACAGTAAACAAAACAGAAGATGGTATTAAAACCATTTTGAGCCCTTAACACCTCTCCTGAGCGCTCAAGAACTTGTATTGAGTGCTCAGGTGTGAGGCTCACAACAGTGAAACTAGTGAATATATAACCGAATAGAACATTTGAACTAAAAAAACAAACTTTGAAGCTTTAAAAGAAGTTTTTGAATGTTTTAAGAACTGAACTGAATGTTAAAAATCATGAAACTAAGCAGAATACAACTTGGACCCATCTTGTATTGATCTAACCAGAAAGCTCAAGAATATGGACTTGAGTACTCAGAAGTGCTTTTGAGCGCTCAAGAATGGTTCTTGAGCGCTCAAGAGTGTTCCTAAGTGCAGAGGTCTTGTCCTCTTGTTTTGACTTACATGATAGGCCGACTGAGCTCAAAGTCAGTACAAGGAACTAACTTGAGCCCAATGGCTCCCCTCAGGGTGTTGAAACGGTAGCTTCAAAAGGCTTTCTACCTTTGTTTGGCTTGAAACAATGCTCCTTGGTGGATGGATGCTTGAAAAATAGTGTTTGATGCAGTGTTCTAAATGGTGGCCTGGGCGGCCACTTAGGCGCCGCCTAGGCACTTGGAGGTACCTTGCCGCCACGACTATACCCCTAGACATTTTATTTGGTGCTTTGGGAGGTTTGGCGGCATTTGGCGGCCTTGGCGGTCCTTGGAAGGACTAAAATGTGGTTTTTTTAAATAAGAGGGCTTAATATGTAATTTTACAAAATGATATATATATATATAATAATAATAATTACACATTAGTCCACATCAGTTCCCATTGGCCTCCATGATCGAAGCCCTAACTCCAACTCCAGGCGTAACTCTAGGCCTGACTTCGCCGGACTTCGCCAAACTCCTATCTGTCACGTTGCCTGACTTCGCCGGTATGTCTCTCTCTCACCTCTCTTCCTCTCGTCTCTCTTCTCTCTCTCGCGTCTCTATTTTCTCTCTATTATGGCGTCTCTCTGCTCTCTCTCTCGTCTGCCTCTCCTCTCTCTCACTTGGAAGTTGAAAGTTGGAACACTGATTATGGTTTGTAAAAAAAAACTGCCGAATTTGGCAGCGCAAGGTGGGTCTCCGCCCGACTACCGCCAAGTGCCATTTAGAACACTGGTTTGATGACTGTTTTGTTTGAGAAAGTTGGAGTGTTTGAATGGATGAAAGGTTTTTGGAGTTTGGATGAGCTTTTTGGTTAGAGCCTTTATCTTTATTTCCCAGCCAGTCCCAAGCCCGGATAAAGGAGGAGGGTTTTGCGTTAGGTAGCTAACAGCCAGCACGTAAAAAGCCTGTCAGATCTTTATGACATGAATCCAAATATGATAACGAGACATGCTAGGGCGTTCCCTTTAAGCTACGTGTTGTGCCTGCCTTCGGGTGCTTCGAAAAATGAGCAAGGGGCGCTACACTGGCGCTCGGGTGTGGTGATAAGTGAGCAAGGGTTCCAGCGCGTGCCTGGACGAGCACGGGTAAAGAAGCTAGCCCAGGATTATAGGATTCGTTTAGCAACTTGGAATATAGGGACATTAACGGGTAAGACTAGGGAGTTGACACCATGCTTAGGAGGAGGATTAGTATAGCTTGCCTTCAGGAGACTAAGTGGGTAGGGGAGAAAGCTAGGGAGATAGAGGACACAAGTTATAAGCTTTACTATAAGGGTAAGGATAGACATAGAAATGGGGTATGTATCGTAGTAGATAAACAATTGAAAGATTCGGTAGTTACAGTCACGAGGAAAGGAGATCGGATTATTTTAGTTAAGCTTGTGATCGGAGGGAGCATAGTTAATATTATTAGTGCTTACGCACCCCAAGTAGGCTTGGATGATCTTACTAAAGAGATGGATGCCGTGGTTCAAGAGATACCTTTTGGGGAGAAGCTATTTATAGGAGGCGATTTCAATGGTCATGTGGGAGTGCATAAGCAAGGGTATGAGAAGGTGCATGGGGGCTCTGGATTTGGTGACCTTAACGAAGGTGGTCGAAGAATTTTAGATTTTGCAGTAGCTTGTGACCTTATAGTGGGGAATACTCTCTATAGGAAGCGAGAAGAACATTTAATTACCTTTAAGAGCGGAGCCAATAGAAGCCAAATCGACTATTTTCTTGCTAGAGGTGCAGATCGCTTGACATGTAAGGATTGTAAGGTTATTCTTGGAGAGTGTCTAGTGGCACAGCATAGACTTTTGGTGTTGGATATTTGTCTCAAGGGGAGTATTAGAAGGAGAAAGGAAACTTGATGCCCACGGACTAAATGGTGGGGTCTAAGAGGGGAGAAACTAGAGATATTCAAGGAAAGAATGTCTCAAGAAGTACGGTGGGGAGTGGAAGGCGATAGTGATAATATGTCGAATACCATAGTTGACAGTATTAGAAGAATATCGAAAGAAGTTCTTGGGGAGTCGAAGGGAAAATGTCCAATTTCTAAGGAGACATGGTGGTGGAATGAAGGTTCAAACCATGGTAAAAGCCAAGAAGGAGTGCTTTAAAAAGTGGCAAAAGGATCGGAATGAGGAAAATTTTCAGGGTTATAAGCAAACTAGCAAGGAAGCTAAGAAAGCCGTTAGAGATGCTAAGTTGAAAGCCTATGAGAATTTCTACGCTAGACTTGATAGTAAAGATGGAGAAAAGATTATTTATAAATTTGCCAAGTTGCGAGAAAGGAGAGCTAGAGACGTTTCTCAAATTAAGTGTATAAAAGGTATTGATTTGGTGGTGTTGGTGAAAGACGAGGCGATCATGGATAGATGGAAGTCATATTTCTAGAAGTTGTTAAATGAGAAACATGAAAGAGGCTTTGGTGGGGAGGAAGTGTGTGTACCTAGCGAGAACATAGAATATGAATTTTATCGGAGAATACAAAAGTTTAAAGTGGTTAAAGATTTGAAAAGGATGAAACCGGGTAAGGCCTTAAGACCAGATGGTATCCCTATTGAAGTATGGAAAAGTCTAGGTGACCTGGTTGACGAAGTTGTTTAACAAGATTATTATGACTAGGAAGATGCCCGACGAATGGAGAAGGAGCACTCTAGTACCTATCTATAAAAATAAAGGGGATATTCAAAGCTGCAACAACTATAGAGGTATTAAATTGATGAGTCATACGATGAAGTTGTGGGAAAGAGTTATTGAGCATCGCTTGAGGATGGTGACTACGGTGTCAGAGAAATAGTTTGGGTTCATGCCTGGAAGATCAACCATGGGAGCTATCTACCTATTAAGGAGAATGGTAGAAAAACACAGCAAAGAAGAAGGATCTCCATATGGTTTTCATAGGCTTGGAAAAGGCTTATGATAGGGTGCCTAGAGACATCATATGGTGGGTTCTGGAGAGAAAGGGAGTGATCAAAGGGTATATCGAGGTGATTAGAGACATGTATGAAGGTGCCGTCACTACCATTCAATCACCAGTAGGGGAAACGAGTGAATTTCCAATCACTGTAGGATTGCCTCAAGGGTCAACCTTGAGCCCGTACCTCTTTGCCTTAGTTATGGATGAATTGACTTGACAATTTCAGGAAGATACCCCATGGTGTATGATGTTTGCCGATGATATTGTCCTCGTAAATGAAACCGCTAGAGGTGTTAATACGAAACTAGAAATTTGGAGGGAAGGATTAGAGTCAAAGGGTTTTCGGATAAGTAGGAGTAAAACTGAGTATATGGTGTGCAAGTTTAGTGGTACTAGCAGTGTGCACGAAGAAAGAGTGATGATCCAAGACTAGGAGATACCTAAGAGTGATCATTTTAGGTACTTAGGCTCAATTATTAGTAGAGATGGAGAGATTGCCAATGATGTGACCCATAGGATCAAAGTGGGGTGGCTCAAGTGGAGGAGCGCGACTGGTGTACTGTGTGACAAGAGGGTACCCATAAAATTGAAGGGAAAATTCTATGGAACTACCATCAGACTAACGATGCTTTACGGGACAGAATGTTGGCCTATTAAGAAACAACAGTTGAACAAAATGAGTGTAGCGGAAATGAGAATGTTGAGGTGGATGTGTGGTAAGAATAGACGAGACAGGATTAGAAATGAAACGGTTCGTGAGATGGTAGGTGTAGCACCCATAGAAGAGAAGTTGAGGGAAAATAGGCTAAGGTGGGTTGGACATGTCTACCGTAGACCAGGAGATGCAGTAGTTAAGAGAGCGGATATGATAGCTTTGGGTAGCAATGCTATGAAAAGGGGTAGACCTAAATTGACATTAGATGCTGTGGTGCGCAAAGATACGAGTATAGTAGGTTTGTGTGAACAAGTGGCCCTTGACAGAGCTCAATAGAGGAAAAAGATTCATGTAGCCGACCCCAAGTGATTGGGACATAAGGCTCGGTTTGGTTTGGATGAGCTTTTTGGTGTTGTTTTTTACTTGAAAACTTGGCTTGAAAACTAATTTTTGACTCCTCTCTCTAAAACAGTGTTTTCCCACAGAAAATTGGCTTTCTCTTGTAGAAAAATGGTTCTCTCATGGCCTCCTCTCTCAATACATTGCATGTATTTATAGAGGTGTTTGAAGATGGAAATCATCATTAGTCAAGGCTTGGAGACGTAAAACGTGGTCTGAAAGCAAGAGAACGTGCCTGCCAAGTTGTCTGCGTAGGGGAGCATTCTGCAGAAAAATGTCTGACCCGCATGCCTAACAACTGCAAAGAATCTTTGACCTGAGTGCTCAAGAATGGGTCCTAAGCGCTCAAAAGTGGTCCTGGGCACTCAAGTTTGACTGGTCAACACTCTGGTTTGACCTGAGCGCTCAAGTTTGACTGCACAGCAGACCAAACTTCGCAGGCCCGCCCTGGGTACTCCCGAACTCTGTTTCGCTCGCTGTTTGAAGAATTGGAAAGCTAGTTGAGTTGGCTTTCAGACCCAATTGGTTTCATTGCATTATCATTTGTACTTTAAAAGATGTGACCATTCTACCCTCAGCGCGTCGGGAAAGAAGCTATTTTGATAAAACGGACGCATCTCCCTCTTCTAAAATTGGACCGAGACCCGCCTTATATTGATAAAAAGGGGTTTTAAAGTGCTAAAAGATAATGTATGTCAAGGTTGTTTTGAAGAGTCTTATTCCTTTGTTTTGAAAGCAAAAAGGAGTAGTGTTCTAGCCTTCAAGGTTGTTTTCCCTTATTTTTTCATCATCGGGGAGGCTTAAAGGTTTTCTAGAGGGTCCAAACTGGGGTGTCAACAAAAACATACAAAACAAAGACGAAAATTAAGTTTACAAGAATGGAAAAAAAGAGGAAAACTTGAAAATTACCTCTAAACTATTTCCCAAATGTTTCATAGGTACCTTATCTTCACCTTATCTTCACGGTATTTCTATTAGACAACTGAAGCCGCCTAACATTTTAAATTGGGCCCCCACTGTCAACAATGATCCAATTGCTTACGGAAATTGATGAGATGGCAAGCTCGCATGCTAAGGTGTCTAGTTTTAATGACAAAAAATAACCCAAGGTGCCACCTAACACCATACTTTTCCACATGTAGGTGTGGTCATTGCAGTAGTACGTAGTTCATTTCTGAAGTTAGTTATGCAATTCATCAAGTGAATGACAAGTTTCCTTGGTGCTACTAGATATTTCACTAAATAGCCTTGGGTTAGTGTCTGAGGATTATCTTAGAGTGTGTGCAAAGATAGCATATTAAAGTTTTTTCCTTCTCGTTCACTGCATTAAAGTCTAAATGGGAAGTCATATTGACCGTTCCATCTGTATTGAGTTTTGTGGTCTCTGAAGAATAACTGTTGCTATGGAAGAGCTTATCTGGTCTAAGTCTTCCGTTGATCTCGGAAGAGTAACTGTTTCTGTGGAAGGCTTTTGTTTTGTTATGAAATTTCAGTTGAGTAGGAAACAGCAGTGACCACTGGATTAAGACATCCCTGAGTCATGTAGAGCAAAACTGAAAGTAGTACTCTGGATGCTGTAGTTTTATCGTCATCAGATTTTCTTGTATAGTTGTATTGAGCTTAAAGATTTGGTTTGCTTGTATTGAATAAACTATGGGAAGATTGAATGTCTAAATTTTCTGCAGTCTGAAATTTTCAAAGCTCTGGACAAAACCAGGCTCATTAATGGCGACAAGAAGAACTTACAATACTCAAGATGTGGCAGAACAGACAAGGGAGTATCCTCTGTCGGGCAAGTAAGAATACAAGAAAAGCATAACTATATTTCTGTTCTACTTTTTATTGCTAGCATGCACATATTGAAAAAGTTGTTTTAAGTTGTCATTCAAAGTTTTTTTTTTTTGGTGTGTGTGTAATTAGCAAACTTGTTTTTTAATACGAATTACTAAGAAAAATATGAAGTCATTTAATCTAAGAACGGCAAAGAAGAATGAGGATTGTCGCTTTGAGTAAGGATATGATTGCCTGGTTTCACCAAGGATTTGTCACTACATAGAGGTGACAGCCAAGCAGATATGTGTATGTTAGACCAAGTTTTGGGATCAGAGGGCTTTATTTGATTGGCTATAGACTTTAGTATTAAGGTCATCTGACTTAAATATGTATATCTTGTTGACAGTATGAAGTACAAGTCGTAAACGAATCAAGGATTGCAATTGTGATAACTTCAAAATTTGATATTCTTATAGCAGCTAGTCTTTCTTTTATCACTGCCGTTCAAAAAAGTCTTTCTTTTATCACTATTATTTCGTTTCTTCCTTGGTAACCTTTGAATCTTTTCCACCTCCATCTAGAATCAGCTTGTGGATGATGTTTTTTTTAAATCTTATTATGAATCCTTTTAAACCATTGGAATTATTCGTGCAGGTGATTTCTTTGTTTTTGCGATCAAACCATAAGAAACCAGAGCAGAGCAATGGATGTTCAGGGGAATTTGTGCCAGAGGAACCATATGGTTATCTAACATCTCCTTGTTGCAATTTTTAGTTTTGTAATATTTAGCTCCAGTTCATCGCATCTGTCCATTTGGATGGAACCTGACAAATCCAGACACAAATAGTCAAATGGTCTCATTATTCAATGGAGGGTTGTGGCTATAGGATGGGCTATAAAGCATGATTTTGTTCTTTTGTCCAAGCAGTTAGGCCTAATGAAGATGTCAAGATAACTTGTTAGATTACGGGTGTATTTGTAATTAGTGTATTATTTGTTCTATTGTGTAACTAGTTTCATTCTCTAGGACCATAGTGCAATTAGTTTATTGTGTTGTATACATATCTCACGTTAATGAGAAAATAACTCCTATCTTTGGGGTTCCAATTCCACGTCTCTCTCTCCCTTTACAACTTCACATAACTCTTGGTTGGAAATTAATTTGTGAGCTGGAATGCAACTAGTGTTTCACTCTTTTGGATCATACTGCGCTAATTTTTCAAATAAATTGCTTCTCATTGCATACATTCTGCAATTTTTACTCCTCTTATTTTACTTTTCTTCTTCTTTTCCAGAACGAGAAATAGACTACGTGAAAATACTGAATAAAGTTCTTCCTAAAGATATTCGAGTTATGGGCTGGTGTCCTGCTCCAACTGAGTTTAGTGCAAGGTCTGTCTAGCTTTGCAAGCCATTTCATTATTTCAACCTTGTTCCTATGTGGTGTTTTTATTGGTAGTGTTCAACAGCTGGTTTATCATTTTAAATTTGAGATCCCTGTTTGAATTTTCTGTCCAAAGGTTAGTGTACCATAATTTCTATGGGTATGAAAAATATTTACAGGAAAACCGACAGCTAATTTCCATGCGCCCTCAGGGTTTACCTTTCTGACTAAATTGCAGGTTTGCATAGATGGAATACTGCTTTTGTGAGCATTTCTGACTGACAGACACCTTAAAATGTTGGTTTCTTGCTTTCGAAGAATATTTTGTGATTAAGATGTTTTTGTCTCCTTTGAAGCAATTGCCCATCTTATCTTCTGCATCATTGACGTGGTTCATTTTGTTTGCGAACACAAGTTTAGTGTAAAGAAGGATTAGGTATTTTAGATTTGGTAGTCTTAAATTGTAACTGTTATGTCTGAGTTCCGTTATGTGTGGGCTCTGTCAGATGATGTATTTATCTGCCATTCTACCTTGTCATTCATGGAACCTAGGATCCAGAAAGTCGAGAGTCTGCCAAATCATGGCACTCTTTTGAGTTGTTCCATTGAATACATCCGAATGGTTTCTGGGCATCACGATGTTCAACAACTTACTTCATCATTT
The DNA here is from genome assembly GCA_018127125.1 of Rhododendron griersonianum. Lineage (NCBI taxonomy): Eukaryota > Viridiplantae > Streptophyta > Magnoliopsida > Ericales > Ericaceae > Rhododendron > Rhododendron griersonianum. The sequence continues at coordinate 34,190,805 of CM030793.1, read as the reverse complement.
CCATTTCGTAAGGAAAATGCATTTTGTCTATGGTCGATTGTGGTCAATGCCAACGAGCTTTGATTAGAGGATATCATTGCTCCTGAAATTTGTTGTCTCTATGGGTCGTTAGTCCTATTCCAAGCATGATTTATTGCTTTTAAGTTTAGCAGAAGAATTTATCGTGCTTTCTTTGGTTTATCTTTTTTGGTTTACATGGTCATTCAACCACTTATTTGTTTTTGTTTTTCGGGGTATTTGTTTCTTATTTGTCCCTGAATGCAGGTTTAGCTGTTTGAGCAGGGAGTATAAATATTTTTTCTGGAACAGAGATCTGAATGTAGTGGTATGTATATCTTGAGTTTTATGCTTCCAGGTGCTTCTACTTTAGAACAAGCCATTATTGTTTTGCTAAATGCTTCTCCAGGCAATGGAGAATGCAGGTAAGAAATTTGTAGGGGAACATGACTTCAGAAACTTCTGCAAGATGGATGCAGCGAATGTGCATAACTATAGGAGGCATATCACAGAGTTCGAAATATTTCCTTGCAATGAAAGGTTGAGACAGTTATATCTTTAACCTATTATTTGTGACCCAACTTTCCTTTTACTTCCAACAACAGATGACATTGATATGTACCTGTATTCTGTGGAAAAAGGTAATGTTTTCCTCTTACTTCACTAACTCTCTGGGACTCATGGTTCACTTTCCGAAGGACTTGCCATCATGAAGCTAAAGTGGAAAAGAATACTGCGATGGAAAGTTTGGTTGTTTTCACTTAATTTCCTTTGTTTCTTTCCCCAAGGCAGTCTAGTCTCGTCCAAGGGAGACTGTTGTTTTCTCCCCTCTTGAGTCTTGAGTAGGAATTACTATAAGTTTTAGGGTATACTGTAAATAGGGAGACTGTTGTAAATATGATTGTAAGTTTTAATCGGGTATACCATAGTGCCTTGCGCGAATTTCTTGTGTATGACAGAAAGATATAGCTCAAGTGCTAAACTTCGAATCTTTATGTGATCGTCCGTTTTTTGGAGTTTGGGAGGTTGGAGAACTCTTAGCTGGGGAAAGGGGAAGGCAGATAGAGAGAGTATTGAGAGTCAAAAAGTTAAAACAATGGAAATGCCTGAATGGTGTAAAGTATAGAGCATTTGCGTTGCCTTGTCTCATGTGTTTTAGTTGACGTCAAAAGAGTAACTAAATTTAACTGCTCATTTTATGTCCTTCCTGAATTACTGGAAATTAAATGAGCTTTTTCAGGGTTTGTGTGTGGGTGGGTTTACTTCTTCTTCTTTTTTTTAACAAGGGGTGGGTTTACTTCATCTCACGCATTTTTAATGATATTTTTCATGGCTGGAGTTGGGACCCAAAATATAACCAAATAGAGCCTTATGCCTCAATTGTCTGGGTCGGCTACATAAATCCGTGATATCCTACAAACCTAAATCCTTTCGAACTACCACCTCTAAAATCAATTTTGGTCTTCCACTCCCCTTTGTCCTACCCTTTGCCATTACTTTGTCACTCCTAACTGTTAGAATAATAGTGTTATGATGTTATTAATGTTTAGTTGCAAGGGTAGTATTGTCCTTTCATGTAATAGGGTTTACTTAGGGTTTCTATGTTTTCCCTATATATAATGATGTACTCGCCTCTTGAAACATAATACTGAGTAATAGAATTGCTCTCTTCTAGTTTAACTACATGGTATCAGAGCCATAAGATTTAGGCTTGTGGGATATTCACTTTCCGGCGGGCGGCTTATGCCTCACCGCCGTCCGCCGGGCACACATCTATTCTGCAACAAATCACAGAATCTACACAGTAGTTGTACGCCGAAGCGCCTCAAGCTTCAGCGACCCTCCTGTTCTTCCCTCTTCTCCTTGATCTGATTTCAGTTCCTCCAATCTGTTACAACATTTTTCATTTTTTTTCTTTCAGAATTTCGTTTTTGACTTTCATTTTTTGTCTAGGGTTTGTTAAAAACTTTTTATTAATTAGGGTTCGTAAAAGTCTTGTTACTTTTTAGCCGGATCTCGCGTTTATCCAGTCTATAGGGTTTTACACTTTAGTCCTTCATGATTGTTTCGTTATAGTTTGGTCTCTGAACTTCGCAGTATTTGTTTTGGTCCCTGCTTTTGTAGCAGTGTGATAGTTTGGTCCTTTAGCAGTGTGACAGTTTGGTCCTTGTTTTTGTAGCAGTGTGACAGTTTGGTCTCTCGTTGTTTGGTATTTAAATCCCTATTTGTTGTGCCATTGGCACCTTGTCTTGTTGTGATCCTTGTTGGATCCGTTGATGTGATCCGTGTTGGATCCTTTGTTTATCTCTCCTCGTGCGATTTGGGGTTCGCACGTGAGGGGGAGTATTGGAACTTGTCTCATATTTCTCCATTAGCAATTTCATTCGTTGTTCCACTGCATTTGTTCCGGTACCAAAGTATTAGTGATCTTCATTTTGGATTGGATCGAAGTTGCATTACCACGTGAATTTGGCATTGCTTTTTGGATTGTTTCAGTCGAAGATATCAGTCGGAGCATCTCATTTTCATCTTGGCAAACTCACGATGCTCTCCGTGTTTGCATCATGTGTTTGAGGGGGAGTGTTAGAATAATAGTGTTATGATGTTATTAATGTTTAGTTGCAAGGGTAGTATTGTCCTTTCATGTAATAGGGTTTACTTAGGGTTTCTATGTTTTCCCTATATATAATGATGTACTCGCCTCTTGTAACATAATACTGAGTAATAGAATTTCTCTCTTCTAGTTTAACTACACTAACTACCGCTTCTACAAATCTATGATAGACATATCCAAACCACCTTAATCTATTTCTCCCATATCAGCGTTGCCCCTATCATTCCGCAAAGGTTTTCATTTCTAATTCTATCTCGTAAAGTCGTACCACCCATCCATCTCAATATAAATGTACTTCTATTTCTTGTGCTCATAAAACTAATGGGTGATGATACGTCTATTCTGACAGCTGCGAAAGGACACATGCATGTAGGTATGATCTGGATAGCTAGTATCATTTCTTAGCATTTTATTAGCAAGCGGAAAAGGCGAGGAAAAAATAGTTTTTTGTGGAAAAGGCGAGGATTTCATCACGTAATTACAAATTGAGACAATTGAGTTTCTAGGAGTATCATGTTGACTAGAAAAGAACATGTTGCCTATGATACAATTAACAAGTACCAGTATATGGGAGATTAAAACAACACCTTTTTATACAAGTATCATTTTTATGGGTCGTAACTGTCAACGTGTGTAAGATTTAAAACACGCACTATTTGAGGCTCGTTATATGCTGCATACTCAAATTTGGCTCACTGTTTGGTAATTTGCTTAATGTGCATACTGCGATGACTTTTTGTCATGCTCAATCAGATTGGTTGGAGAATTGGTGGTTAATTCTTTCTCGTCATATGCAGGTTTGAAGGTGATCAGCTTTGGGCAGTGAAAATCAAAGGTACTGCTTTCCTGTGGCACCAGGTCCGGTGCATGGTTGCTGTACTCTTTTTGATTGGCCAAGGTCTTGAATCCCCTAATGTGCGTGTTGAATTTCCGTTAATTGAATGGTTCAAGTCTCATAAAATAACATAGTTTAACATATTGTCTCTTTAATTAGTGCTATGGAATGCCCATAGGGAAAGACCAAAGGGGTTCATATCAGAGCACGTAACCAATGTAAATGGGGGTGTGTTACAATTATGCATGTTTAATAGTTTAGTGGTGTTGATCGTGGTTGAATAACATGCACAACTTAAAATGCATGCAAAAGGATATATCTATGAAATCGTTAACAAATGGACCTTTTTAAAAGGAGACTTGGGTAGAAAGTTCTTCAAACTCATGTATGTATGTATTTCATATGCTTTGCCTGAAACTCAGATCAAGTGTCTCAATCTTTAGGTGGTTGATGCCTTGCTGGATGTTGATAGGACACCAAGGAAACCTCAGTACAGAATTGCTCCAGAGATTCCCTTGGTGCTTCAGTCCTGCAAATTTGAAGGTCTCAGATTTATGTGCTCGTTAGGTAATTGAGGCATGAATTATATGGCCCCACACTTCTCCAAAATCTTTTTTCCCTTTCGCAATACCGAATTGGAACTATTTGTGGAATCTCAGCCATGTCTATTTTTTGCTTCTTAGCTATGTAGCACGGATACAGACACGGACACGGGACACGGCAATTCTAAAAAAATGGGGATACGGATACGGCGGGGGACACGCCACGTGTATGAAAAAATAAAAAAATTTATGGACCATTGTATATGAAAATTTTCACAAATTGTATTTTTTTTTCAAAGGCATAATTACAGTTTAACCCAAATGTTTTGAATAATTTCATATTAACCCCCAAAAATTTAAAAAATTACATTTTGACCCTCAGCCGTGTCCCCTGCATGTCCCCTATCAAAAAATAATAAAAATTATCGGACACGCCACGTGGCATGTCCAATACGTGTCCCCGTGTCCAATACGTGGATATGGCGCCCTTTTGGAGTCTCGGTGCTTCATAGCTTCTTAGTTTGGATGTATAAGACCGATGATATTTTGTTATTGGTCCAATAAGATCATTAGCAAGTGATACTCCATATATTACCTCATTTTAATGTATTTGGATAGAGTTGTATACCGCTATCAGTGTCTTGTCTTCAATCAGAACCGAAGAATGTTGTCAATCTACTTTCTCTTGTTGATTACATCAATCCCATTGTTGTTTTTATTTGGAGGGTGCCCGAGTTGATTTACATTGTTGAGAGTACATTCTTCGTAGCTTCATTTATGTAACACCTCTACGATGCCAACATTGTATGCATTTTGGTGCATGTTTTCTTAATATTATCCTTGGATTCCCATGTTCACTTCGTTGTGCAAGTATTTAAACCACTGCTTCTTCCACATCTTGTTAAGCCACTTAAATACAAATGCAGTGAATTGAAGTTCCTGCCACCAGCATAGGCTGCTATTCCTACTTTTGTTTATGAATCTGAAAATAATGGCCTAATTGGTGTTTTCCATCCACAGTCGACTGGTATGATCACATTCATTGGGTGTTTTAGCTCTTTATGTTTTGAGAAGTTTTTTGTGTGTAGATGCCAGGCAAGCTCTGCATGCACACTTGGAGATGGAGTGCCGAAGTTACAAACTTCTATCTGCAATCTTTCATGATGCTCTGCTAAGCTGTTCACTGGTGGAAAATGGTGCGGAAAGCATGACCTTACTATTATATTGGCTGAACCTTCTTTTTCTTGCCTTGTTCTCTATTGCTTAGAGCACTTTGAAATTTCTCAGATGACAGTGTGTTGAATAGTAAAACAAGAAAGAAAGCAGCTTCCCATGTTCCCCTCATGTCCCGGCCAACTGAGCGTGAGTCCTACTGTTTGCACAATTTACAACTCCTATCAATAATTAGACGCATGCGAAGTGTGGTTTGCTTTCCCTATTGATGTTGGGAGAATAGCTTTTAGGGCCAATTGTTTACAACATTTCTTTTAGCATAAAAATAGTTTAAAACATGAAATATAAATGAAGTTTGTGTTTATGAAAGAGACCCAAACTCCCATATACGTTGCTTTATCTTTGTTCTTCAATTGTTTTTTTGCTGCTTATGTATTTGCCCGTGTTCTAGTTTTCCAATTTCTGTTGATTGTCATCTGGGCAAATGATAGTACACGCTTACTTCTCTTTTGATGTTTTGACTGTATTTTTTCCGGCAATTTGATGTTTTGACTGCTGCCAGCATCTTACGAGGAACGGTGTATAAAGTTGAATTCAAGAGCAGAAGAGCAAAAGGCTTATCGACTGGCCAAGAGCAGGACTTGTTCAAACAAAGCACGTTCCTAGATGTGATGTTTTCTGTTTGTTATGTATCGCTAATTTATTATCGTAGTTCTGCTAATTGTAATGTTTCTGTGTGGATTCCTAACATCAGTGATGTCTTTTTTAAGGTTTTAGGTTTTTTGTTAAATGAAGTTTTATTTTTTCCCATTATGTGATGTTCACTTGAGTCATCTTTCAGGTAGATTTTGGGCAGCTCTGTTTCATATGTAAGCTGGTCTCAACCTGCAGTTTGATCCTTTAATCTTTTATAATTTCTCTTGTGGTAGAATTATTTCCGTTCAAATAGATGTTGATTCCATTGGTAGAATACTCAAAATTGGGGATTCAGGGACCCTGTAGTGCAGGGGTGAACTACATAGGCGTAGTGCAGCATCCCAACCGTTCAAAAGTGTTTTCAATGGTTTGGATTTAAAAAAGCTAGTCTAGTGTCATCTAGGGATTGTCCTACGATGCCTCATAGTGGTTTTGGGACATACATGTACCACAATGTAGACCCTCAAATTGTAAAATAGCTAATCACAATTGCTAGATCAAAACAACATACGAAAAGTAAGTTTAAGAAATGGTTCTGCATTTTGTGGTATTTTGTGGTTTTGGGTCATACCTGTGCCACAAAATGTAGACCCTCAAATTGTTAACTGACCACTGTTATGGGTACATATGGCATGTACATACGACACACATGGTTTTATGGGGCCTACCCCCGTCTTACAAAGATGATTCGAACCATCCATTATTTGTAAAATATTTTTTTATGGAGTCTTGTAAAAAATCAGCTCAACTCAATATAGGTAAGGATTTTACTTGATTTTTTTTTTTTGCTAAATAGATTTTTTCTGAATTTGTCAGAGCAAAACTACTTAACATCTCTATGAGACCCGAGGTGGGCTCCACAAAATCGATATGTGCATGATATGTACATGCTCATATGTACTCGTAGCTTTTTCCTAACTTTAATTTTTGTAGTGAATTGACGTTACAATTTAGGGTAAATTACCAAAATGAATCATGAGATTTCTACAAATTATAGATTGCCCCTCACATTTGAGAAATTAAAAATTACCCCTATTGTGTAACAAATTATCCTGTCGCCATCTAGCCGCTAGGACTTCGATGGAATGTGTCTGACATCATCAAATATCAATTACAATTGGGCAATCTATCCAATAGTTGAATAATTTACATTCATGGTGGTTGCGGATAAAAAAAACCAAAAAAAAAAAAACATTGATGGTAGTGATCAGTGAGATACAATTGGTTGGCTAGTCTATGAGCAAGCACTAAAAAATCAAGGCAAAAACTATGGTGTCTACCCACAAAAAGGGGACACCGTAATTCCGATCCAACGGTTTGAAAATGTGCCACATCACCAAGTTTGACCAAAAATGACCGGTCAAACCAGTCATCCCTACAGGTCATCAATTTATGTATAACAAAACCACTAAATGACATAACAAGTTATACCAAGACGCAACATGAATTTAATGGGCATAACATTAGGTATAACCTTTCCTAAAAAGGCATAACACTTATCCAAAATAGGCATAACAAGACCAGTAAATGGCATAACAACTGAGGCATAACATTGGTGGAAAAAATGGGCATAATGGAAACCATTGAGGAGCATAACACAACACCATTAATAGGCATAACAAAAAATATAACATTTGAAACCTCGATAAAAGTGAGAGCAAAAAGCAAAACTGGCATAACATTACCACATAAAAGCATAACAATAACCTCTAAAAGAAATAACAAGAACCCATAAAGGGTATACCAAAAGTTGAACCTGTCCCATGACAAAAAAAATTAATGATTAACCGTGCCCTTAACCGAGGTTAAACCTTTTAATGTGGTAAAAAAATTAAAATGTTGTTTTGCAATTATCTTGAACAGTAAAATATAACAGACCTCAGTAAAATGTTTATTTTAATAATCGAGGCCGTTGATTTGGTTGTTATTGTTAATTAAAATATTCTTGTAAATTTTGGGCTCCATCGAGTTTATGAAGCTCTTTGATCGCTACCAAAATTCATTATAAGAATGATAAGTTATGTCCGATGAAGTATGCAACAATTAGCAATTTACTTTATCCTTTGCAGGAATGATCAAATCCATGTTACGTGAAAGTTAGACGATTCTGATATTTTAAAAGTAGCTAAAGCGGGCTCGAGTGGTGCACTATAAGATTTTAATTCCTTTGGAAGCATCGAATGTATTCCGATCATGTGGTTGCCGACATCCGATAATCATCGAATTTGGCGACAATTATAGAAATTGATAAGATGTACAACCTCAACGGTTTAGATCGGTCATCAGAAAAATTATTCGACAACTTCCTTTAAAATCTGTGCATTCAACCTCATTATTTCTAAACCAATAAATCTGTCCACACAGATAATCTGTGCATAGATTGTGCACAGATTTTGTTGTGGGGCCCACCACGGATCTCACACAAACGATTTGGGTCATTCATTAAATGTAAAATATTTTTTCAAGGGTCCCCGCAAAAAATCAGCTCAATCCAATACCTATTAGGTGCTCGATCTAATGATCTAACTTTTTATTATCTAGAAATTTGATCGATCATTGTTGATTATCTGGTATCGATCACGAAGGTTGAACATATTTTCGACATTTAGTTACCAAAATATAATTGGAGTTTTTAAATATTCATCCTCAAACCTCATCTCACGTAAGTATTCATCCAGGCCATTTTGAACATTTTTTGGGGGGATTTCTGGAATTATGTTTCAGTCCCAAAATATATATAGAAGTAATATATAAGGGCACTATTGGAATTATAAAAGGTTGTGGATGAAAACATAAGTGAAAAAAAAGTGCCGGATGAAAACTTACAGAGAGTGGCACCCAAGGATGATTTTTTAAGTCTCCCAATATAATTTTCAAAAATTTTTAACGGGTTATGGGAGAAAATACGGGGCTGCGAATAGTCGCCCCCTTATTTTTGTGTGTGAGAGAGAGAGAGAGAGAGAGAGAGAGAGAATCTGTCTGCGAGTCTGTAAGATTGCTTCCAGCTCCAGCAGATGTCAATGTGTAAAGGCATTTTCACAGCCTTCAATGAAAATGTCCCTATTTGTTTCATTGTTTGGCAGCTACATTTTCTATTAGAGCATCTCCAACCCATTTTTATTCCTCCAAAATAAAAGATGAATATGACACATTAAAGAGAGATTTTGTAATTTATTCCCTATTTTTTTTCCCCACTTTTTGAGAGAATCTTGGAAGGAGATAGTATTGTCCTTTTTAGGAATTTGATCATCCAAAAGTAAATTTGGTCCTCTAAAAATAGAGAAACAAAAGCAAATTTGGAGAACCAAATCTCTCCAAACTCTAAAAATAACGATGGGTCCCTCTAAGATTTTTTCAAAAAGCATAAAAAGTGAAGAAAATGGAGGATAAATTACAAAATATTCCCTCAATGTGTCACATTCATCATTCATTTTGAAGAAAAAAATAGAGGTGGATTGGAGATGGTTATTAATAATAACTAGTGGGGGTGACTCATCGTGCTTTCATCATTTCCATTTACGTATAGGGTAAATTTCACTGTCCTCCCCCCAAGGTTTCTACAAATGCAGAGACCTTCCCTGAAATTTCTGAAATGATAATGACCTATCTTGCTTTTGAAACTATCACCCAGATTCCCCCTTCTATCAACTAAATCACTAATAACGGTGTTAACTTTAGCTTTTAAAAGACAAAAATACTCTTCTAAATATATTATGCCCCTAGTGTTTTGATTTTGTTCCATTATGTGATTTAGCTTTAGCTTATTTTTTGGTTTATTTTTGTCACAACTTAATTTATGTAATTTATTGCAAATGTTTTGATTACGTAGTCATTTTGATGAAAGGATCTTAGAAAGTACAAAATTATGATCAAAACTTTTAAAAAAATTGCCAAAGGATCAATCCAATCTGGACACTTAAATCATGAATTTTTCAACAACATAAGAAAAATAATATCACATCGTATTTTGGTTAAACGATAGAAACATTTTAATTTTTGTATCACTTAATAGAAACATTTATTTTTGGCTTATGTTATTTTTTGGAATTATATTTGTCTTTCTAATCTCTTTCCAATTTTAGTTTGTATATTTTCACTCTATTGTTCCTCTCATTATCACGGATAATAAATCAAAATATATTTAATGCAAAACAAAGAAAAAGAAAGATGAAATTAATAGTACTAAGTTACAAGCAAGTAACCAATTTGATAGTAAGACAGTTCATAACCCAATCGATTCTTAAAAAACAAATTTATTAATTACCTTCACAGGTAATAGCTTAACAGATTCCCATATATAAATATAAATAAATCCAGTAAAATGAGAGAATCCAAATGTAGATATGGTCACAACTCACCAAATGTATCTTATCAAATTCAAATGTAGATGCTCACAACTCGATCACCAAATGTATCTTATCAAATTCAAATGTAGATGCTCACAACCCATATATATATATATATATATTACTTTACACACCAGAAAGAAAGAATTCACCTAAGATTTAGGGTGCAAACTTATTTAGCACACAGGAAGCCCCAAAAACTCTGCCGTGATTGATGACAAAAAAGCCCGATAAAAACCCTCTAAATTTCCACTTGCCCTAAAATTTCACAAGCCATAGACTATTATTTAATTAAGGAAAAATAATCATAGTAAAGCTCAATCCGTCCGTATCACGAATTTGGGGCTCGTAGCACTTGATAACAGAGAAACCCGGCCAAATGGAGGAATTAACCACATCAGCGCTCATGTCAAAGTACTAGGGCAGCTAAATGATTTCTACAAAAATATATACTACCTGAATTTTGGAATCCTAAATCGACAAGTTCAGATAGAGAGATACCTTGGCAATGGAGTGCATCTCGATTTAACCGTACGTGTCGGTTTTGGCGATTCTCGCAAAGTGGTGGTGGTCAGAGGTGGTGATGGGGTGGTTGTCAGCGGTGGTGGTGGTCGGTCCCCTCTCTCTCTAGACCAGATGAAAACGCGCGTTTTTTGAATCGATTTGGGGCCGGGTTTCGTTTGTTTTCTGCTGGTTTGGCTTTTCTTTTCTTTTCTTTTTTTTAAAAAGGGTAGGGCCCACTGTGTGGTGGACCGTCCACTGCACATCATGCGGTGATTGTAGACTTATTGTTTTGGACGTGGAGAGAGAGATCTAGGCTGCGTTCTCTTACACTTAACTTAAGTTTAACTTATTTTTTCTCCTCTTTTGGAACTTAAATGGAAATAAGTTAAGGTCATCCATTCTTCTAAATTTAAACTTAATAGTCTAACACACACACACAATTACAATATAAGTTATATATATTTAAGGATGAGAAATAAGTTAAGGTAGAAGAATGAACTGAATTAAAAAAATAAGCTAAGTTTAAATTAAGTGTAAAAGAACACAACCCTAGAAAGGGGAGGGAGACAACAGTACCCCGGGAATCTAATTGTGCATGACAAAAGTACCCTTTGTTTTAGACGTATTTTCATATGCTTAGAGGAACTTGTTTACAGTTGGATCAAGTATCCATAAAACTACTCAAAAACAAAGGGAATTGATTTTCACACTCACATTTTTTATATTCACATTTTTTTTTGTCTTTTAAAAAAAAAACATACACTTTCAACACTAAAAAAATAAAAAAAAAGTGTGAATATCAAAAAAAAGAGTGTGGAAATCAATTCCCAAAAACAAAAGAGTAATTCATAAAAGTACAAAAGTGTCTGAATTGCTTCCGTGTTAAAACAAAATTTTGAGAAAATTATGTTTGAAGCAATAGTTATTAATCTAATTTTTTCCCAAAAATATATACTTTATACATATATATAATAAAGTTAAATCCGAAATGGTACTCAATATCTGACCGGTACCGATACGTACTGTAGCTGGTACGGTATTCAGAATCTTGGTTAAGAGAATGACCCTTATTATTTTCGAATAAGAAGTTGCAAAATAAGTACTTATTTTTTAAGAAGGTTTGCGGAACGGGGCCTAAATTTAATAAAGGGCGTGTTACTCAAATTTACCCTTCTTTCTTTTTTCTTCTTCTTTTGCTGTTTTTTACTATTTATCATCCTTCTTTCTTTCTTTTTGTACGTCGGAAATCCTTCTTTCTTTCCTTTTGGTCAAGACATTCGAAAACTTCCAGTAAATTCGAAAGTGCGAGAAAACACAACCGAGCCTCGACGGTGACCATTGCACTCTGAAAGTAGATAACGAATTCCGAAAGAAGCCCTAGTTTTTTAGAGAGAAACGATGGATAAACCATCCGCACGCTCCTCCGATGGCTCCCGAGAGATTCAGTGCGTGGGAAGACTAGAAATCGTCAAGCCCAAACCCGTTTGCTTCCTCTGTGGTTCAATTCCTGTCCCCACTGACACTGACAAATCTTTCCATCCTTTTAAATCTGCTCTCGTCCCCTCTGCCCAAACGTATTTCTTCTTCTTCTTCTTCTCTCTCTCTCTCTCTCTCTCTCTCTCTCTCTTTCTGTGTGTGTGTGTGTATATATATCTATATATGTATATTTGTTTAGTCATATGGAGTATAAGTACTATGCTATACGAATTAAAAAATGTTCACACATGTATGGAACGGTGCCAGACACAATTGTGTGTGGAGTTGTGTTTTGAGTTGTATTCCTAGTATTGCCCGTATGGAGTTGTGTACATTGTATAAATATATAGGTGTATCCAATAATATTATGGAAATCTATGATGCATATACTGCATATTAAAAGAAAGTAATGCAATTTTTTGATAAGTGTATAGGCCAGTTTTCGTGCACCTCGACTAATCCTAGGACCAATCCCACTACCCACTTGAAGGATCTCAATTAAAGTTAGGGCAAAGTCTTGTATGGACTGGCTCCTTTGAGTTTTGTATGGACCGGCTCTAAAGGAGTTGATAGCACCGAAGAGGTTTCGAATTTGAGTCCTAAAGATGAAGCGAATCCCTAAGTATCAGGCCTTGACCACTGGGCCAAACCATTGGGGTTGAAAGTAATGAGATTTTGTGGTGAATGTTGCAAAGTAGTGTGTGGTCGGAAGAAAAAGTGTGGAAACACACCTTTAAAACACGTGTCCGGAGCCGTTTGATTTATGTGGACTATTATGCATCGAACGGCTCTAGACATAGTTGTGTTCTTAGCATTGCTCGTGGTCGGAAAAGTGAGAGTTTGCGTTTTTGTTAGGAAATTCATGGATGCACCGATTCATTTGTGATTTTTTTATTGAGTTTTTTGGGGAGAAAATTCATGAAGTGGAAAAGTTTGTTATGGTCTTCTTGTTGTGTTAGTTACGAAGGGTATTCATGTTTTAGGGGTGTATAACGTAGCCGGCCCAATACTGTTGCCTTAAAGATTGGGTTGTAGGTATATCATTGGTAGAAAAAACTCAAATGACTCTGTTCTTGAGCAAACTAGATTAGGTGTAATTCATCATAAGACTCATAACTTCCATGTTTGAAAATAAAAGTCCATCTATTTAGACGATAATCATGATCAAGTTTAAGTTAAAGATACTCCTGAGTCCTGACAGATAAGAGGATGTATGAAGTGATGTTGCTGAGATTGATTTGTAGTGTTATTTTGTGTGTTAATTATAAAGTGTTTTGGTATTTCAGTGTTACAGCTCCAAGGTATAGGGTGCTTCCAAATGAGACTGATCTCAACTCACCTCCACTTCTTTCAAGCATCCCGGAAAAGGTTCTTCCGATTGCAGTGGCAAAGTCAAGGACCAGTGGAGGTAGAAGTGTACTTTCCAATCATTTGGTTGCCTTTGATCAATGCATGTTTCGTACTTTCGTTTGAGATTGGTAATTTGGTACATTCATGGTTATTTCACACAACACTTAAGCTTATGCATGAGCTTAATTGAGTATTTGGGTAGAACTTGTAATGGGTTAACGAAGTAACAGTTTCTGATTAGTCCCTTTTTCTCGGGTATAAAAGGTAAACATTTCATTTGTATATCTGGCAGATTTACCTTGGGAAAGTAGTGCTATCACATCAAATCTTATTAAGAAAGGTGAAGCCCTTGCTGTATCTGGCTTTGTGGAGTATGGAGATGAGATTGATATCATTGCCCCAGCTGACATTCTGAAACAAATCTTTAAGATACCATATTCGAAGGCTCGATTGTCAGTTGCAGTTCATCGTATTGGACAGACTCTAGTTCTGAATACTGGGTAAGTTTTTGTGTTTTTGCTCTTTTATCATTATAAATAATCCCTTACAATTTTGAAAATTCGTGAAGCACAGGCCTGATGTTGAGGAGGGAGAAAAAATGGTCAGAAGACATAATAACCAGTCAAAATGTGCGGATCAATCTCTGTTTTTGAATTTCGCTATGCATTCAGTTAGAATGGAGGCCTGTGACTGTCCACCTGGTCAATTTGAATCTAGGGATGCATCAGTTGAATCTGCTAAACATCCGGTGCAAGGGCGTGGGTCCCGGTCTTTTAGGCAAAGTGATGGCATTGCTCAAGAGGAAGTATTTAGTCCAGAGTGCCCACAGGTCAAAACAGACAACATCTTCTGGGGAAGTAAGAATTATAAGAAACACAAAGGTCGTCATGCTGTCAAAAAGGCTTCTGATCAAGTTAAAGAGAAGTCTAGATGCTCAATGCAAGAGTCTGACAAGTACAGAAGACTTGGTAATGAGGGGTTTTTGAGGGTTTTGTTTTGGCAATTTCACAACTTTCGCATGCTCTTGGGAAGTGACTTGCTTTTATTCAGCAATGAGAAATATGCTGCGGTGAGCTTGCATTTATGGGATGTATCGCGACAGGTGGGTGGTCAATATCCAAATGACTTGACTTAAACCCAATCGATAATAAATGTTCTTATAAAACATACTAAAGAAAATTTATTTGTTCTCAATTCTGCTTTTACTTCCCATTTTGACACTCCCCATTTTGACAGGTTACTTCATTGACTTGGCTTGAAGCCTGGCTTGATAATGTCATGGCTAGTGTGCCAGAATTAGCTATCTGTTATCATGAAGGTGGTGTCGTTCAGGGTTATGAGCTTTTAAAGACAGATGATATATTTCTTTTAAAGGGCGTATCTGAGGATGGGACCCCTGCTTTTTATCCTCATGTTGTCCAACAAAATGGGCTTTCTGTTTTGAGGTTTCTTCAGGAAAACTGCAAGCAAGATCCTGGTGCTTATTGGGTAATTTTTCATCTTTTCGAGTTTAGAAGCAATGACACTTCAAAGAAGGATATGCATTCGTGTCAGACAAATGTCGGACACCGACGCTTCTTGGACACTCAAGTACACATGTCCCCTACTCTTTTTTGCGCGTGTCCTCAAATATGTAGTCACTGTCTACCTTCCGTCACTTGTCTGACACTATTTGCAATGCGTCGGACACTTCTTGGGAGTCTATTTACAATGGGCATGTAATCGACACTTCTTGCTAACTTGCTAATGTGTAACTATCAAAATTTTGAAATCTTACATCACTATGTTATACAAGTTGGATATAGTATTAGAGAAATAGAAAAGGTACATTAGAGAAATATTAGGAAGAGGATTTAGCATTTCCTAGCCGTGTCCAAGCCTTACTTTTAACGATTTCTTGATTGATGTGTCCATGAAGATTCTTCTTAACTTCTTGTACCTTATCTATCATTCAATTTGGGACATACAAGACAACGCACATAAGACACGCATCCCCTACGCGTGTATGTCCTACTATTTTCAGTTATAGCGTATCCGTTTATTCGTGTCTTGTTGTATCCATGTCTGTGTTCATGCCCTTGCTTCTTAGTTTCTTAGTGAGACGCCCTTTTTGTATGTTAATTATATACTAGTTGTTGAAATCCTTAAACATTCTCTTGACACTCAATTCACAGCTATACAAAAGTGCTGGAGAAGATGCCATTCAACTTTTTGATTTGTCTGTTATTCCCAAGACCCATTCCTCCAATGATTGTGATGATAGCTCAACCTCGCTGACGTCTCGACTGCATAATGGGAGAAGTGATTCGTTGCTCTCCTTGGGAACTCTCCTGTACCGTATTGCTCACAGGCTATCACTTTCAATGGTGAGGAATATTTAGTTTTTGTTATACTAAGGGAGTGTCTGGTTGATCGGAATGAAGCTGGAGTCAAGTGGTCATTACCTTGGAGTAGAGGTGGCAATCTCAACCCATATTTTTCAACCCGCCCAAATCCGCCCACTTATAACCCAACCCAATCCGCCCATATTGTATAATGGGTTGAACCCATATAAACTCATATATACATGGGTTTAGATGGGTTAAAAATGGGTTCAATATGGGTTGGAAATAAAAGACTCATGCTGCCCCTTTATCCGATGGAAAAAAAGAAAGTCTCGCATTTCACACTCGCTACACAAATCACGCTCCCACGTGTCACCAAAGTCTCGCATTTCAATATATCTGATTGCTTCAAAAAAAGTAAGAATTGCTGATTACTGGAGTATTTTATTTATGGACCTAATTCCAAGTTTGTTCATTAATCCTCTAGTTTGGAATTATAAGTCAAATGGCTTTTTTTTTGTTCTTATTTCTTCGCCATGACGAGAGGAATCTAAAAAGTAAAAAAATTCGATCGAAACTCAATTTTTTTTGAATAAAGACAAAAATAAGTCAACAAGCAATTTTTTTTTGTCTTTATTCAAAAAAATTTAGGTTTCAATAGTAATTTTTTGCATTTTAAATTCCTCTCGTCATGAAGAAGCAATAATTATCAAAAAATCAATGAAAATTTAACAAATGCAAAATTTTTTTGAATAAGGACAAAAAAAATAAGTCATTTATGGCAAATGAGGCCTTAGTCATTTCTCCATTTCTTCTTTTTTCCTTCGGTTATTTATCTAACTAACCTCTCCCATGGTGCTTTAAACGGCAAGACGAGTATTTTTTTCAAGGTTTAGTATAAAGAAAAGGGGGTATATTACTCCCTCCATCTACAACTGAGCAGCTCGCGAGCTCGGATCGTTTCGATATAGGGGAATTAGTTATTTAAATTTAAAAAAACGGGCCGGGTTGGGCGGGTTTGGGTTTGGCTTGACCCATATTCGACCCGACCTGTTTCAACCCATTTACTTTGGGAAATGATTTTGCCACTCCCTTTTTTATTAACGCCACTCCCCTGCAAGTGTATTTTTGCACCAAAAATACACTTGCAGGGGAGTGGCGTTAACAAAAAAGAGAGTGGCAAAATCAACAGCCTTTACTTTTTGACCCATATTCGACCCGCCCATATTTGACTCGTGACCCGTTTCAACCTGCCCAAACCCGCCCGTTTGCCACCTCTACCTTGGAGTTTAGTTCTCCAAAAAAAAAAAAAAAACAGAATGTGTGCTAGAACTGGAATCATCTTTCACCAATTTAAATGTTCACTGAGGCCGAAGGATTGACCATTTCATTCCTTCATCATTAGGGCGAACCAAAAACTACCTAAGTGTTACCTGCTTTTATCTCTTGCTAACATGGACGATTTTGCTGCAGTCTCCTAATAACAGGGCTAGGTGTGCGAGGTTCTTCAAAAAATGTCTCGATTTATTGGATGAACCAGATCATCTGGTATGTGTGGTTTTTGAATATACTTGTATGTTGCATACTTCTATTTAGGAACCAAATTGGACTAATTATTGCTCATGATGCTAAATAGGTTGTACGTGCAATTGCTCACGAACAATTTGCAAGGTTTCTTCTAACTTATGATGAGGAGCTGGATTTAACACCTGAAGCGCTTCCTGTAGATTCTGGAGTTATAGTTTTTGATGCTGAAGAAGAATCGTTTGACCTTTTTAATAGCAATTCGAAATCTATTGTCCGTGACATGGTCTATGCTCCACTTGCGGAAGATGAAACTAGTACAGAAAGTGAAACTTGTCAAGATTCCCAACCAGAAGCCTCTTTGAAAGTGATTTTTGAGGAAGATATATCTGGTTCCAACCAATTAGTTGCATCAAGTGAGTTGGATTTCAGAGACCCTGGAGCTAAGCCAAGTTCAGATGATGGGAACTCTGAAGTTTGTGATATGTCTAAATCTTTAGATCATGTGGTTCAAACTATTGTTGATCCAATCTCCTCAAAGTTAGCTGCAATCCATCACGTTTCTCAAGCCATTAAGTCACTTAGATGGAAACGTCAACTACAAAGCATTGAATCAGACGATGACATTAGAACTCAGGATAGTTTGCCTCGATCCATTGATTTCTCTGTTTGTGCATGTGGTGATGTTGACTGTATTGAAGTTTGTGACATAAGGGAGTGGCTTCCAACGTCGAAGCTGGACGATAAATTGTGGAAACTCGTTCTTTTGCTTGGAGAATCCTATTTGGCCCTTGGACAAGCTTACAAAGATAATTGTCAATTGCATCAGGCTTTGAAAGTTGTAGAATTAGCATCATTGGTTTATGGTTCTATGCCACAGTATCTTGAAGAGACTAGGTTTATTTCATCAATGGTTTGTGGCTTGCCACAGCATATGGATATCAGTGATAGGAAAGGTAAGATTGGTCCCATTGTTGGTGATCCAAAAAAAGTAATCTCTGGTTCTAGTGATGATTTTCCTACGTCCGAGCGGTTCTCTTCAACTTACCTCTTTTGGGCTAAGGCATGGACACTAGTTGGTGATGTGTATGTTGAGTTCCACATGGTAAAGGGTAAAGAGGTCAATTTAGAAGCAGAGGGAAAACCTTTAATGAGAGAGTTGAGAATGTCGTCTGAAGTTTTAAAGGAGGTCAAAAGGCTAAAGAAAAAGCTGGGACAGTTTAACCAGAACTGCACTTCATGTCTGTTGGTAAACTGTAGTTGTCAGAACGATAGGGCCAGCAGTGGAAGCAGTGCAAGTAGTAGTAGAGGTGACATACGCCCATTATCTTATGGCAGAAAGCAAAATAGAAGAACTAATGTTAAGAACAGCCCCTACTCACTTTCAGGAATTCCCGAAGATGACCATATTCCTCATAAAGTAGTAATAAGTGGAAAGAGTGCTGAAAGTGGATTCCTGAAGCACAGTATAACTAGTGATATTGTAAAAGAAGCTTCTACTATAATGGCAGACGTGCGGGGCAACTCTAAAAGAGTTGATGAAACTGAAGCTGCATCAAGTGAAACAACTGATGTGAAAAATGGTGGGATATTCAAATATCTTGTGGATCCTGTAATTGGAGATGTTGAATACAATCTTTCAGTTGCTCTAAGCTGCTACGAGGAAGCCAGAAAAGCTTTGGGTGGAGATCCTCGTGGTTCAGTGGAAATACAGTCCATTCTGAAGAAGAAAGGATGGGTTTGCAATGAAATGGGCAGAAAGAGACTCGAAAGAAAAGAATTGGACAATGCTGAACTTGCATTTTCAGATGCCATTAACTCATTCAGAGAAGTCTCTGATCATACTAACATTATATTAATTTACTGTAACATGGGCCATGGTAGACGAGCATTGGCTGAGGAAACCGTGTCAAAGATGGAAGCTCTTAGAAAACATGGTATCTTTCGCGATGCATGCAACCAAGCACTTGAGACTACAAAAATGGAATACAGGGAATCCCTTAGGTATTATGGGGCAGCGAAAATGGAACTTAATGCCGTTTTGGAAGAAGCAGATCCTGTGTCAAGCAGCTTGAAGGATGAAGTATGTACGCAGTTTGCTCATACATATCTAAGACTTGGCATGCTTTTGGCAAGAGAGGATACGACTGCAGAGGTCTATGAAAATGGAGCTTTGGAAACTTTTTTGGGTTCTGGTTTCAGAAGAGCTAAGAAAGAATTTAGAAAGCATGAGGTTTCAGCCAATGATGCCATTATGGAGGCGTTATCTGGGTATGAGTCCCTAGGTGAGTTGCGTAAACAGGAGGCCGCATATGCATATTTTCAGCTCGCTTGTTACCAAAGGGATTGCTGTTTGAAGTTTCTGGAATCAGACCAGAAGAAAAGCAATCTGTCAAGAGGTGAAAACAGCCTTCTCCAAAGGGTGAAGCAGTATGCTTCGTTGGCTGAGAGGAACTGGCAAAAGTCTATGGACTTCTACAAGCCGGAGACGCATGCAGTGATGTATCTAACTATATTACTAGAAAGATCTGCTCTTTCCATTAGCCTCTCCGGTTACTTTCACTCAATTGCGGTATGATTTGGTACCTTCTCTGAATGCTGCTTCATGATTGTTCTCATTTTGGTCTGCGAAATTAGATTTCTTTTCCTACTGATAGCATTTTTCGTTGGAGATGTTCGATAATTAATCTTCTCCTAATCTTTGCAGAGATCCGATTTATTCCTTCCTTTATTGTTTCTATGCATCCTTAATGCTATGGAAATTCCAGAATTTCAAACATACTCTTGGTCTTGTTCCCATGCCAAGCATACTGATACTTCCCTATGCAATGGCTACTTGAGATGTGGTAACTTCATCTTTCAAGTGTCCATGTAAAAATTTAGATGAGTCCTCATGGACTACAGGCCACCCCAATATAGAATTCTGTAATTTTAGAATCCGAAAGATTTTGAAGGGTCCATGTAACATAGGCCAATTGGTTGAGAGAGAGATCCACGGCCTTGCAGAAGGAAAGGATCCAAGTAAGTCATAGCTAGGGCTGCAAACGAACAGAGCCGCTCGCGAGCGGCTCGCGACTTGGCTCGTTCGAACTCGGTTTGTCAAACAAATGAATGAGCTTGAGTCACTTGATGCTCGGCTCGTATGAGCTCGCAAGCCAATATATGTATATACATATACATACTTGCATACATAAATACATGTGTATGTTAATAAACAATTTTTTGGCTAATCCACGTGTTGGCGGCACACAACAGCGTGGGAAAGCCACACAGTAACTTGGCCCATTGCATAGTTTTATAGGGGAGGAGTGGATACTCCTTGCACATTTTTTTGCCGATGTGGGACTACTGTTGAGGAAGGCTGGACGTTGTGAGAGGAAAAAATTTAGTCCTCCCACATTGCCAAGCCATGAGAACTTACAATCACTGTACTAGTATAAACAAAGAATCCAGCTTTCTCTCCTCTATGCTTGCTGTGCAAAGGCCTCTGACCAGCTTTGGGCGAGCCACGCGAGCCGAGCTCGAGCTGTCTAATGTATTTGCGAGCCGACCTTGAGCCCACTTATTTGAGCTCGATTTGAGCTTGAGCCTAGGAATATTAAGGCGAGCCGAGCTCGAGCAAGGCAAAGCTCGGCTCAACTCGGCTCGTTTGCAGCCCTAGTCATAGCCTCGTCTATATGGAACCTTCCTTTGGGCCATTCCTTGATGGAGCATCACGAGAATAGGTGGGGGACCCTCATAGGGGCTGGGCTCATACCATAGTGACCAATTGATGTTTGGAGCATCACGAGATTGGGTGAGAATGAGATCTGCGAGGAAGGATGTCATCAAAACACTCCATGCAGCTAGTGGAACCATTTTCTTAGGAGTTAGGATCGATACGATGGCATTGTATGAATGGTTTTGGGGGTTCATCTTGAATATTCCCCCCTTTGCTTTGGCATTTCTGGAAAGCCTAATGACGAGTAAAATTTGTGAAATTGAAGGAAGCTATAACGACGCGACCAAGATGCGAACTACCAACATCTTGAATACTCCCCTCTTTAGAACATCTTCATAATACACTTTGGGCTTGCAATCAGGTGTTCATTTTATGTGAAGTGTTACTATATGAGCTTAGTTGCAGGAACCTCCTATGTGGGTGGCGAATCCACCTCGGAACCTCGCTCCTGCGCTCCTTCCTAGGAACCTGGCTCCCATTGAGAAAGGAACCCGTTCCCAACTAGGATAGAACCTCTTAGGCATATAAATCCCAACAATAACAGAACCCATTTAGTCCCCAATCATTGGGGGTATGGGCGGGGGAGGATTGGAGACAGACCTAACCTTTGGCAATATGCACAAAGTGGCTGCTCTTAGAATACCACTGAAATAGTGGCCCCCCTATACCTGTTTTGCTGTGGAACCATGCCCCCAAATCAAAATCAAATGACATCAGAGAGGGCAGGCCTAAAGACCCAAATCAATAAATCAATTTATGTGCACATTACCATGCTTCCTTCATTAACAGCCCCTTTGGAAACTTAGGTGAGAAAAGAAAAGAAAGGGGTGTAGTCTCCCTTATTAGTGAGAAAAGAAAAGAAAGGAGTGTGGTTTCTCACCATCTCATTTGGATGGACAAAATATAGATGAGAAAAAAAAAAGAGAATGTCATATATGTTTTTACTAATATAACCCTCCTAGCCCTAGATCCACAGTCGTCTTCTTCTCCCAGCCCTGTATTCCTTCTTCTCTCTAAACTCGATCAACGAGAATCACCGCTACAACAATGGTGATCGAACTACACAAACCCCCAATATAGTCCCCAGTAATCCCACTATACTCATCACTAGTGGACTCCGAACTCGAAGACTTAAATCCCAAATCCCACCAATTTGATTGATGACGACGGCTCCTCTGCCAAGGACACGAGAAGTGGGTTACAGCGGTGATGGTGGGTTGAGGACACGAGAAGTGGTGGTGCGGCGGTTGCGAGGGGAGTGGGGCAGGGGTAAGATTGGAAGAAGTTCTTTCTCACGGAATCTCGCCAATATTGGTGAGAAACGAAATGAGGGTTTGAAGGGGTTCTGCTCTCTCTCCCTCTCCCACCGTTTCTCACCTTCTTGTCCAGCCAAACGTGCGAGAGAGAGCTCTCTCCCTCAGTTTCTTTTCTTTTCTCTCGAAGTCGCTCCATCCAAACGAGCTGTGAAAGTCCAAAGCATCGGTATGCACAGTATATAAATCCCAAAAGAAACAAAAATAAAAGACACCAAGCAAGAGAAAAGACAAAGTAATGATAAGATATTAACTTAAATTTGCTCATTTACTTAATATAACCATTATATTACTTAGTCACTAAGACAATCTTTTCAATTGACATGAATGACGTTTAATAATATTTACTTGCATTACATATTTTCATGTATTACTCCTGAACGCTCCTTATCCCGAAAGAGGAGCTCCTATAATCCTCCGCCACCGGTCCCGCTTCTGCCCCTGCTTCGTGCAACTAAGATATGGAGAACAACTATAATCACATATTAAAATTATAAGCATTTTTATGTTTTTGCAATTTAAGTGGTAGAATAATATTTTCTTTTTGACATTTAACTATAGTAAAATACATAAAAATATTTGTAACTTTAATAATTCTCCCTAAACGCTCCCAACGGCGCTCCTATGATCATCCGCTCCCCCGCTTCCGTTCCCGTTCGTGTTCCCGCTCCCGCTTCGTGCAACTAACTACTAAGTATATGAGTATATCCTTTCCCTTTAATTGTGTGAGCTATTGAGATTGATATGAGTGATATGCTGCAATATATGATTCATCAAACACTAGCTTTGCATTAAATTCATCTAGAATATCAAACATACTTTAAAGCCTGAGTTCTCGAGCTTGCTTTTGGCATTTTTGTGCTCCTTCTGCTGTGGGTTAATTACATGATATTCATTCAGAGATACATAGTGGTTTTTTTTTAATACCTCAAAATGTATTGTGTGTTGTAGGATTTTGACAACACTACACTTGAAAGCTGACATAATGGTTATTTGGTAGGGGTTAAAGAAAGTAATTGGTATTGCGTCTTGGGTCTTGGGTTTGAATACTGGTTCACTTTTGGTTTGACAACAATCTAATATCTTAGGGATGAAATTCAGGAAAATTACTTTTGGTTTGACAACAATCTAATATCTTAGGAATGAATTTCAGGAAAATCACATAAAGCGCTCAAGTGTTCGAGCCTGCTTTGGCCTTGTGCTGCTTTTGTTCTTAGTTAACTGTTTCTCTCTTTGAAGTTTCACTACTTTCCTCTTTAACTCGTTTTGCCCCCTTCTAATTTTTTTTCCCACTTTAATCCTTTTTTTTTTGGATCCGCACTTTGATCCTTTGATAAACTTTTTCTTGCTTTCAATTGAATACATCTGTCCAATTTCTAAATTAAATCTATTATGTCACCAATTGGTTACACTTGAAAGACTTGATGATGGTTCTTTGGTATGGGTAAAAGAAAGTGATGGTTATTGGGTCTTGGGTATGAATTCATATGGTCTGGATACATGTCCACTTTTGCTGTGAGAATCGAGGTTGCATTGACAACAACTTATTTAGTCGATGAAATTGAAAAAAATTACATAAAAAGCTAAAGTAGAAAAGAGCGGACGAAGTATCTTTTACTGTAAAAAAATATTAAAAAATTTTGGTCTGACAAGAATGATTTTGGATGTTTTAGTCATTTGAAGTTCGAAATCTTACCATTGACAATAGAGAGCTGCATATCATACTTCTTTTTTAATCGAATGATATAAACAAAAATGAGCTTTTAAGTTCCTTTAGACTAGGATTGTCGAGAGAGTAAAAGAAATAATGAGCTAAAATTAAATAAATTAACTAGATATGAATCAGTTATAAAGGAAGTACTTATGTAGTGATCCAAAATCCAAATAAAGCCTAGATTTATGCTCTTGATAGGCGCAGGCACTTCCTAACTATTCGTAATCAAAATTTGTTCTCTGCTGCTTTTGTTTAGTTGTTTTTAAAGAACAAATTACTAGAGTTTGCTTTTTCTCCAGATGTTGGAATCAGCTCTCACTCTCCTCCTTGAAGGACGCCATATATCTGAACTAGCGATTTCAAATGCCTTAAAAAGTGAAGATTCGGTGTATGCAAAATTTTGGAGTCAGCTGCAGATGCTTCTGAAGCGGATGTTGGCGATGACACTTCCGGCAAATACAAATAAATCTTCTCTCAGTTCTCAGCAAGGTTTATCCGGTAGGTCTGCAGATGTAGGAAAGCTTAAGGAGCTTTATAAGATGTCTTTAAAGTCTAAAGAATATGATCAGTTGAATGCCATGCATCACTTGTGGACATCATAGTGAGAAGTGAGAACTGCGCTCTTAACACTACTCGTTACAGTTATCTAGTCTTTACCGTTCTTTCGAATATTGTAACTGACAGTTAAATACGTAGTTCCTGTTTAATTACCTTTTGATTTGTATTGCAACTATAGTGTAATATCAACTATATAGGGCACTGAAGACAGAAGCATGTGAATCTTCGTGACTAAATTGTTGAACTGATGAATGCTGGTATCAGGGGATTATACAGGATCTTTTTGAATAGAGTATTCTTGCACATCACTAGGATTACCGTTATTTGTTATCGATAATGGTGGTCTTGACAAATGATGATGTGGGAGTGTTAGTTTTTTGTTCTAGTTTCAGTTACGATAGTATTCTTGTAGCTAGGTAACAGATGCTTGTTTTAAATTTCGTCTGAAAGAGTTAGTGATTTGAGTCCCCTTATAAAAATGTTGGAGGGTTGAGACATGATTTTCATCAATATGCTCTTTAAATGGTCCTGTTGGTGTTGGATATACTCCATAATAGCTAGCCAAGGGCCAATTTTGCAGCTCAGAAATGCTATTAGCAAGGATCCTTGCAAGGAAGACAATAAGGAATGACATGGAAAGTTAGGGGTCCCACTCCTCCAACGACGTTGACGTACCGTGGAAGAAGATTCTTTGTTGTTTGTTGGTAGTTTAATTTTCATTATTTTGTTAGTTTTTTCTGGTTGTTTTGTGTAGATACTCCTTAATATATGATTCGATTGTGAAGTAATTGTGGTATAGACTATACTCGCTGAAGACGATGGCATGATTCAAATTGGTAAACATTATACGTTTTGATGACCATGCAGTTGTACGTGTTGAAATTGCAGTTTTTGGGTGCCTCATTCTCATGCTTTGAATGAAGCTTTTCTGCACACGTAATTGCGGTTTTTTTTGCTCTTCAAATGCAGCTTCCATTCCCATGTATTTGTCCCGTGCTTTGGTTCATTCCACAAGCTTAGTCCGTATCAGTGTCGTGTCGTGTCCCATTAAATTTTTGGCACATAATGAAAGCTTTCATTGCCATGTGGTTTTTATGAGATGCGTTTGCTAGAAAATTGCAGGATACGTATGTTGTCTTTTTGTTGCTATGAATGTGTGTTGCTGTTGGAAAAGGTTTGATTCTATCCCTTTGCACATTCACATCAGTGTTATCAACGCAAATGAACATAATTCAGTTTCCAAATCAGCAACAACATAGGTATCCAGCAAATTGTACCAAGAACTTCAATGCCATGCCATTTGGGCATCCATTACCAGATTTTTTTTAAATTGGGCATTTCAATCCCCATTGGAAATTATTGGTGTTTACTGTGATATATTGTTGTAAGGAGTATAATTGGTGTGTACTGTACTGTACTGTAAATAGGCTTGACTGGTAATTATAATTATGGTTGTACGTAGAAAGACTGGCATGTGGTCTGGCATGTAATAAATATGTGCTTGTGTGAATAGTATCATATGTCAGGAAATAGGGAAGTCAAGTCTTGTAATAGTATTAACCAATTATGTGTGTGTGGAATGATGCGATCAGTGATGTAATCAAACCCTCCTTACGTCTATAAAAGGAGGGTTCCCCCCATTGTAATATTAAGTCAGTCTAATATCAAGTCAGTGTGTTTGTTTATACATCCCTCTGTTGTGTTCTCTCTCGATCCTAACCTACTTCGTGTCTGAAAAATTGGTATCAGAGCCATGTTTTTCATTCTAGCTTAAACCCTTTCTCTGGGAACTTCTTTTCCAACATTACTTCAAATCTTTTCTAAAAAGAAAGAAATTGAAGCGTATGCTCTGTGGTTGCATATTAAGGATCCTCCACATCAGAAACTTCACTAACTGTTTTGATTGAAAATTTTCTGTATCAGTGGGTTAAAAGTACCTTGAGACTTTGGCTTTTGTGTAAGCGGTGTGTCTCGGTTTATCTACCCTAGTATACAGAATTTTGTTAATCAAAATTAGTTGAAGATTTTATAGTAAAAAGAAAGGATTTGTTGTATGAGGAAATGAAGAGCCCAGATTTGTATCCATAAAAAATGAATCGTTTGTTTTCTACTCATTCCTCTGTCACCTCATCTCTTGTCCCTTCTACCAGTAGAAATTCCTCTACCTCTTCTCCTAATCTTGAGTACTTGTATGAATTTGAATATCTTCCTGATGGCAGTAAGGTCCCCCTTACTGATCTCCCTTTTCTCAACCCCTATAATGCCTTTGTCCGTCCACAAACTTCTGTAAAAAAGTCTGTCACCCAACTCTTTTCCACAAAACGTCCAACCTCAGTAAAAGAATATGTACAGGCCTCCAAGTTTGATCGGTGTTTCATAACAGCTACTGAAGCTGAGCAGCTCTTACCCCTAGAAATCCCAGTTGATTTGCCTCGCATCTGGCAACAACAAGGATTTACTCATCTTCACTTTGGAGCAATCAGATTGGCTGTTACTTTCCATGGAAGAAAAGGTTTACCTGTTACTTCCAGACTTGCTCTGGTAGATACCAGGTTCTTACAGTATCAGCATGCATGTATCGCCACAGTCCAAACCACTTTAAATGCTGGAACTGTGATTTTTACCTTTTATCCTAACTTCAACATGCCACTAGCAGATCCTCATCTGCTATCAGCTCTAAAGGTGCAAGTTCAAATTGGTGGTGCCTCTCAAATCTCCACCACATATGCTGCAACCCTCCACTACCAAATGGCCTATCGTCTCCAAAACCATGCCTTTGACATGTCCTTACCCTCTTCCACATATGAAGCCCTTTTCCTAACCGTCAACGCACCTCACCAAGCTTCTTGTGTCCATGTCCCACGACAAATTTCTCGCCCTGAGCTTCTCAAGCTTCTCCCAGAATCTTGGGTTACAGCTTACGAGAAAAATCAGCAAAAACCTATTCCTGTCCAGACTTCAAACCCACTTTTCATTTCAAAACCTGATGGTACCGTGGAAATCTCTTTCCCAAAAGAAGACTCTGCCTCCTCTTCTACTCATCCTGCTATCTTTCCGTCAAGGATTGATATGTTTGTAGATGGCTCTAGACCTGGACCTCCAATTAAATATTTCCAATCTAGTGGTCTCCCAGTCTTCTATTTCAAAAATCCAGAAACAGGTCATTGTTATTTTGACTTCTGTGATTGTGATGACTGTTTAGAAGCCAATTTTCTAGAAGATGACGAGGACTTTGAAGAACCATGTCCCATATGTCCTTCGTTACCTCCCACTCCTTGTAAATCTCCACCTTCTCCTCAACCTCCATCTAAAAATGACCCTTCGGCACAACCCAGTGGATGTTTTATGTTCACTGACGCAGATTTTCCTCCTTTGAATTTTCATAATCCTCAGGAAAGAACCACCCACCGTCATAAAATTCCAGACTCAGCTACTATTCTTCCTGATGGTAGCACCAAGGCGGTGTCAGCAGCAGAAGCAGCAATAAATTGGCAGTCAGTAAACTCTCTGGCACAAAACAAAATTCTTCAAAGAATTGCTAACTCCTAGCAAAATTTGGAAAATGTTGTCCATAAGAAGTTATCATCCTTGGAACTTCTTATCCGAGATTTGCAGCAGAAAATTCAAAATGTTCACCAGGAACTTCTCCAGATGGCATATGCCAACCAAGCATTTTCAGCAGCTTTTTCCCACAAGGATGCTGAAATGAAGCATCTAAAAAACCAGCTTCACTCTCTCCAGGCTCAGCAGTATTCCCAGCAAAAAAGTCCATTTGATATGTTCACATCTTCCTCTCAACAAAGTTTGTTTGGGTATCCTCAAATGTCTCAACCCTCACCTATAAACCCTACCTCAGAATTTGGTGAGTCAAGCTCTATCTTTGGAAGCTCATCAACTTTCCTTCCTCCACCAAAAAGACCATCTCCACCAAAACTTCCTTTCCCAAAACCCCAGATGAAACCTTTTCAACTTCCTTCAGTTCTAACTCCACCATCCACTTCTACCTCAGCTCCAACTACCTCTACTTCTTCCAAACCATCTGACCCAAATCTAAAATCACCACAGCTAATGGTTCAGCCAACTTCCAAAAATCCAATTTCCACTTTCCTCCATACCTTAGCCACTATACCAGAAACCCCATCTCCAGAACCAACCATTGAGTCTGATTCAGATGTTGAATCCACTTACTCTATGCCAATACCTCATGTTTTCATGATGAACCCAGAAAACCCAGAGGAAAATGTTGAAGATCCTATCGTTGAAGAAGGACCTGAGTTTGAAACACCTCCAGAAAATCCAACCTTTGATTCCTTTTCACACTCCAATGTCCATACCCAAGGTTTCTCCTTTGATAATATTCCCCCATCAAAATGGTTAGATAAACTTTATGAGATTCATGCTTGGTGCACTGCTGCTATGCTCTCTCCAAACACTACACTTAGTCTTGTCATTACTAAGTGTACAACAAAATTTCTTGGCCGACTACGTCAATGGTACTTAGCCCTTGGTGAGTACCGACAGTTACAGCTTAAACAACTGCCAACTCTTGATCAATTCATCTCAGTTCTGCATACTGAGTTTCTTGGAGATCATAACAACACAAAGGAGTTTGTTCGAGAAGAATATCTCAGCATGAGGTGCTGTTCATTCAAAAGGAAAGATCTGGAGATCCATTATGACCGTATGTCTCAACGGTTTTATCTTCTCAACGGCATGGATGATGTCAATCTTAAGCAAGCTTTTCTCAATGCCCTTCCAGAACCATTGGGAAATGAGACAACAAGGCTACTTCAAACAAAGGGATTGACGTTAAATGCAACATCTCTTGGCGGTATTTATCAGCACTCTTTGATTGCCTTGGAAAAACTGTGCAATCACCAGAAATTCCTCAGAACTCTTGAAGAACAGGGAAAACTTCTTGGCAAAGCTTGTGATCGACCAGACTTATCTATAAAGTGCAAGGACAAGAAGTGCACTTGCCGTCCTTCATATCGGAAGACCAAACACTTTCAGAAATGGAAGTTCAAATCTCCTGGCAAGTTTCCAAAGTTTTCCAAGTCCGGCAAGTTTTCACGCCGGAAAAAATGGAAGTTTTTTAAGAAGAAAAGGTTCAGAGGGCAGCGAAAGTCTGATCACTGTTACATATGTGGAAAGAAGGGGCACTATGCAAAACAGTGTCCAAATAAAGCAGCAAGAGACAAGATGGTGAGCTCTTTGGCTTTCATTGATGATGATCTTGAAAATGCTGATGTCGAATCCCTATTTTCAGTTGATGATGAAGCAACAGATGAAGCAGTCCTGGCATTCACCTTTGATGATTCTTCATCAGAATCCGAGGATTCTGATTTATTCCCCTATGAAATCCAAACAGGTGGGTTCCCTAACATCATGCTGGCTCAACCTTTAGCCAGGGTCAAAATCTTGCTTGGGAAGTATGAGAAACCAATACCAGTTATCGCTTTCTTTGATACTGGTGCAGCAGCCTCTATCCTCAACCTAGCAATCCTCCCCAGGTCCTACTGGCAGTCATGTTTCAGACCCTTCACAGCAGCCAATGGAGAAACTTTTATCATTTCTCTCATCAGTAAGCCTATTATCATTCAACTTTTTCCTGGATACACCATAAAACACCAAGTCTATGGTTCTGACCTCCCAGGGAAAGATCTATTGTTAGGCTTTGATATTCTCCAAAATCTCAGCAAAATTTCTTGGCTCAAAAAAGGCTTGAAATACAAAAACTATCTGTTACCCTGGACCTCCCAACCAAATCTCTTTTCCCTAGAAAATTTCTCCTCCATCAAAGAAGCCATAATCCAAACTTCTTGTGCTGAATCCCATTCTTAGTTCGTTACCAAATGTTCCAACCCACTTTGGAAAAACCCAGATTTCTTCATTTCTCTTCCCTTTAAGAAAAATGAAGATATTAACCCCACCAAAGCTACCCATCATGGAATGAACCCGAAACACTACCAGCTTGCTCTCCAAGAGCTCCAACAACTCCAGTCAGAAAGATTGATTGAGCCCATGACCTCTCAGTGGGCATGTGAAGCATTTTATGTGAACAAAAGAACAGAGCAGATAAGAGGAAAGCTTCGCTTGGTTATCAATTACCAGCCTCTCAATCATTTTCTTCAGGATAACAAGTTCCCTCTTCCTCGGCGAAGAGTTCTTTTTGCAAACTTGCTCAAAGCTCAAATTTTCTCAAAATTTGATTTAAAAGCAGGTTTTTGGCAGCTGGGCATCCATCCAGATGATCGTCCCAAAACTGGTTTTTGCATTCCAGATCACCACTTCCAGTGGTCAGTCATGCCTTTTGGATTAAAAACAGCTCCATCTTTATTTCAAAAGGCCATGATTCGGATATTTGCTCCCATTCTATCCTCAGCCCTTGTCTACATTGATGACATCTTACTCTTTTCTCCAGATATTGAGTCTCATGTTGTCTTACTACAAGCTTTCCATTCCCTGATCCAAACCCATGGTATCATGCTCTCAGAGAAAAAGATGCTCCTTGCTCAACCAGAAATTGATTTTTTAGGGATGCATATCTCTAAAGGTCAATATAACCTCCAGCCCCATATAGCTTCCCAACTTGACCATTTTCCAGATGAAAGCCTCACAATCAAACAAGTTCAACAGTTCCTTGGAATTGTTAACTATATGGCTGATTTCATTCCCAATCTTGCCCAATACCGTACTCCTCTTTCAGCTCTACTAAAGAAAATCCCTTCTCCTTGGTCAACTCATTGCACCAAAGCCGTCAAAGACCTCAAAACCATAGCCAAAACCCTTCCTCCATTAACCATACCTTCAGATGGAAAAAGAGTACTTCAGACAGATGCCTCTGATCTATATTGGGGAGCAGTTCTCTTGGAAGAAAACACAGAACAGAAGCGCAGAATTTGTGGATATAAGAGTGGTGCTTTCTCTCAAGCAGAGCTTCATTACCACTCTACCTACAAAGAGATTCTGGCAATCAAAAGGAGTATTGAAAAGTTTGAATTTCATCTAATCGGTCATCATTTTCTAATTGAGACTGATATGATGAGTTTTCCCAGCATGCTCAAGTTCAAGCAAAAACACCTTCCAAAAGCACAATTGCCCAGATGGGCAAATTGGTTTTTCAATTGGAGTTTTGATGCTATCCATATAAAGGGAAAAACAAATGTCCTCCCAGATTTTCTGTCTAGACTCAAAAAAGAAATCAACCAGTTTTCAAAATCAAAACCACATTTCTTTGGCCCTGGTTGTTTTCCAATGATTTCCTGTGTCCATCCAGTCAGTCTTCCTATCCACCTTCAGTGTCATCTTTTAGAGTTAACCCTTCTCTCTAGATGTGTCCAAATGTGTCAAAACCTTCAACATCTCTGTATTTTCAAATATGGTCTTGATGAAGGTCCCCTAAGTGGTCTACCTTTCCATCCTGTCTATCCTTTTCTCACCCAGTTTGAAGTATATGACCATAATGTTTTTTATTTTAAAAGAGAAGCCTATCTCCTCTTATGGTATTTAGTAGATTGTAGCGGGCCGAACACAGATGTTCGCATGGCGCGGACCTGGCCTGCCATGAACCGATCACAGGTCTCGTGCACGGCAGGCCGACAATAACTCGTCGTGTATTTTCGCTTTGCCTCAGGCTCGGCAGCGGACAGACCCGCGCTCGGATTGTGTCGTCGGCAGAGTTCCCAGCGACGTCGCCTCCCTCATTAAACGTATGGCCAAGCTCGGCGTTACCCGCGGTCGGCTACCTTCAGAGCACGGCATGCAGCCGACGACGGCTGGCTGTAAAGCCACGCGTCCTGCCACGTGCAGAAGCGGTTACAATAGAAGATGATCACGGGCGCACATGGGTGTGCCAGCTCAGCCCTAAAAACGGTTATCAGATCTATTCCTTGACGTCACTATGATGTCACTTGGCCCGTGGAAGGCACGCGATCGTACTTGGAGGGCAAGTCAGAAGGCACTATAAATACCTAGTGATGGTAACCCTAACAGGTACACATGACTCAATACTCACACTTACTCTCTCCAGAGCTTTCTGCTTCCTCTCGGCGCTATACTCATCCTCTCGCCGGAGGGCCTTGCCGGGACAACCCCCGGCCAGGTCTTAGTCGTGCGTTCCTTGTGCAGGCTAGGAGAAGAAAGCTAACCCACCATCGAATCACATACGAAGGATCGAGGACCGGAGGATCACGGGCCACACAATTGGTGAACCTGACGTGAAACCCTTCTGATCTCAGCGGCTCTCTCCACCTCCAAACTTCCCTCGCTCCTCCGTAAGACAGCAACCAAACTACTCACCATGGGCGGAGACATAGCGGACGCCACCATCTCAGGGGCCAAAGACGCAGGTGGAAACGTCAATTCCACACCAACCGTCGAGAGGCACATGTCCCTCTCTCTCCCCCCTGGATCCGGGCTCTCACCGGTCTCGGACGACGTCACTTCGGCCTACATCCGCCTACTGCAGCGTCGCGACGATGAACGAGACAACGAACTAGCAGCTCTAAGGGCGGAAGTGGCCCAAATGAAGCAACGCATGCAGCCAGACGCCACCCCTACCGCGTCAAGATCTGGCGGAGACAGGGGTAGAGGAGGACAAACACCGCCTCCACCTCCGCCTCCACCACCGCAAGGGCGCCAGAACGAAGGAGGCCAACGCGGATCCGTGAAGGACCGCCTAGGCTTCACCCCAGCACCAGACGACGCCAGGGGAATCATTCTCTACAAGCAACCCGCTGTATCCGGGACACATCGTTCTAGAAGCCGTCATGATGGAACCAGAACAAGGGACACCGAGTCATTTACGAGTACGTACTCGACTGGTCGCGCGGAGTTCTCTCGCACGACGGCCTCGCACCGTAGCCGAGACTCTGCCCGAACCAGACCCCATGTCTCTGAGCGCCTGGGGAACATCCCGATAGAAAACAAAGACGATGAGCACTACGCTCGGCGAAACGGGAAAGACGTACGCGTTGATGGCGCGAACGACGAGAACAAAACCCATCGCCACAACGACAAAACCGTCGACGGCCCACGCCGAACGGAGAGGGACCTGCGAGACAAGCTTCGCCGAAGGGAAGCGGAGAAGACGGCGGCGAAGGAACAAAAAGACAGGGATTCAAAGCGACCGAAAACGGATGAGCACGGCAAACCGCCGCGCCCAGGATTCGAAAGGCAGCTAAAAGATCTCGGCGTCTCCCCATTTACCTCCCACATAATCAACACGCCGCCGGAACCCACCTTCCACCTACCCAAGTTCACTAAGTTCGATCCATCAACGTGTGAGGCCTACACTCACCTCATCCATTTCAGACAAACCATCGAACTCTGCACAAGTAAAGATGAGGTGAAATGCAAGGCGTTCCCGTCCAGCCTCGGCTCCTTAGGGCTCCAGTGGTTCAACAAATTGCCCGCTGGATCCGTAAGGACCCTGGCCGACCTCGAACGCGCCTTCAACACTCGC
The DNA here is from genome assembly GCA_018127125.1 of Rhododendron griersonianum. Classification (NCBI taxonomy): domain Eukaryota; kingdom Viridiplantae; phylum Streptophyta; class Magnoliopsida; order Ericales; family Ericaceae; genus Rhododendron; species Rhododendron griersonianum. The sequence goes on along the minus strand of CM030793.1, from coordinate 34,156,652 downwards.
TTCATCATAAGCAACAAAACGGCTAAAGAGCCCGAATCGCTGTCTCAGATGAGGAAACTATCGTCGGAAACCCTCAGGCAATATGCCGAGCGCTACTGGCAGCTGTTTAACGAGATCCCTGGAATCGACGAGTACTGGGCCGCACGTACGTTCAAGAACGGCCTGGAAACTGCAGCAAGATCTTAGACGAACTCGCCATCCGCCCACCACACGGCATGGGTGAACTGATGCGTGTAGTGGAAAGATTCTGTGCTCTCGAAGAACTCTACGCAGACAGAGCCGCACAGGGAATCCCGAGCTCTAACAATCCGTTCTCCTCGACCGTGCACCAGCTGCCGGTACAAACGGCGACCCAACAAGTGCAGCCGAAGAAGCAAGTGCACAACATTAAGAAGGGGAAGGAACGTCAGCCGAAGGAGCATGACCACGTGGCCGAAACCACTCACTTCAAAGAGCCAATCTGGTCTTTTCTGAAGGAAATAATGAGACAACCGTGGTTTGAGTGGCCGACGGCCAAGCTCGGGACTGACACCGGCCAACCGGATCAAAACCCAAGGAAGAAATGCACTTACCATAACGAGCTCGGCCACTACACGACTGCTTGTGCACCATACAAGGCTCTCCTTGAAAAGCTCGCCGCTCAAGGTCATCTCGATCAATACATTGATCGAGCAAAGACACCCGCCCGGCAGACAAATCCCAACCCCAACGAACAGCGACCATTGATCCACGTCATCCATGGACCGGTAACAAAGGCATTCGAGACCACCCTCAGAGCCGACATCGATCAAGCCTCAACTTCAAAAGAGATACTCTCCGTCGGCTGCGGATCCAAACGTTCCCGACCACAAGACTTGCCCAAATGGACCATCAGCTTTACCGAACGTGATCTTGAACACGTTCAGACTCCACATTCGGATGCACTCGTCGTCACCGTCCAGATTGGTGTCCATGATGTCAAACGTGTCCTCATCGACCAGGGAAGTTCGGCTGAGGTCATGTACTATGACCTCTTCAAGAAGCTGGACCTACCAGAGTCAGCTTTGCAACCCACCGAGGTACCTCTCATTGGCTTCAGCGGAGCTCCTGTCTGGCCGATCGGCCGAATCTTTCTCCCTGTCGTCGTCGGCTCGAAGACAATCACTGTCGAATTCATAGTTGTCAATGCGCCGAGCCCATACAACGCTATCCTCGGCAGAACTTGGCTTCATGAAATGCAAGCCATCGCTCCTCAAAGGCAAAACAAGTGCAATGGGTTGAAGTCCCAGACATGGCCGTCATTGACGACGTCGGTCAAAAAGTCGAAGACAAAGCGGAGGAGGAATTGGTAAAAGTACCCATCAACGAGGACGGATCACACTTCTTCTTGCTTGGCTCCTCACTTTCTGACGCCGAGCGAGAGGAGATGTTCTTGTTCCTCAAGCAAAATCTTGAAGTCTTTGCGTGGACCCCGGAGGAAATGCCAGGAGTGGATCCCAACTTTATTTGCCACTCCCTCAACATCAAAAAGGACGCCAAGCCAGTCATTCAGCGGGCCCGACGTTCGGCACCAGAGCACGCCGACGCCGTGATAGAAGAAGTTAACCGGCTTCTCGACAACAACGCCATTCAAGAAGTGCAGTACCCAACCTGGCTTTCCAACACGGTGGTCGTCAAGAAGAAGAATGGACAGTGGCGCGTCTGCGTCGACTACACGAATCTCAACGACGCCTGTCCCAAGGACTGGTTTCCCCTACCAAAAATCGACCAGCTCGTAGATGCAACAGCCGGCCATGCTCGGCTAAGTTTTCTGGATGCCTACCGTGGCTATCACCAGATCGCCATGGACCCGGCAGACATGGAGAAGACAGCATTCATAACTCCTCATGGAATTTTCTGCTATAGGGTGATGCCGTTCGGCCTAAAGAACTCCGGAGCAACATTCAACAGAGCGATCTTCAAGATGCTCTATGCCCAAATCGGCAACATCCTGGAAGCATACATTGACCACCTCGTCGTCAAAAGTCAAAAAGAGCACAACCATTTGAAGGAGCTGGCCGAGGTCTTCGAGATCCTTAAGTTCCACAAGCTACGTTTAAACCCGGAGAAATGCGCGTTCGGCGTAAGCGCCGGCAAATTCCTTGGCCATTTGGTCACACGGAGGGGCATCGAAGCCGACCCCAACCAAATCAAGGCAGTGGCAGATCTTCGGCCACCAAGATCAATCAGAGAGGTGCAAAAACTAACTGGGATGGCAGCGGCTCTCAATCACTTCATCAGCAAGTCATCCGACAAGTGCCAGTCCTTCTTTCACGCTCTCAAAGGGAAAAGCCGACGAAGTTTTGAGTGGACACCGGACTGCGACAGAGCGTTGGCCGAACTTAAAGATTACCTAAGTTCATCACCACTAATGGTAAAGCCCAAAGAGTACGAAAATCTCTATCTTTACCTTTCAGTCTCGAGCCACGCAATTAGCTCAGCACTTGTTCGGCGAGAAGGGGCCGACGACATGCCAATGTATTTCACAAGCAAGACACTCCTCCCAGCCCAGACTCTGTACCTTCCACTGGAAAAACTTGCACTCGCCCTGGTCTCCGCGGCGAGGAAACTTCTGCCATACTTTCAGACGCACACCATAACGGTGTTGACCGAGCACCCTCTCAAAGCCCTATTTCGAAAAGCCGACCTCTCAAACAGAGTCTCAAAATGGGTGGTCGAGCTAGCGAACTTCGACATCCGTTTTGAACCGAGGACAGCAATAAAGGGGCAGGTCCTCGCCGACTTCATTGCTGAACTCACACCGGAAGACTCGGAGATCCTACACAATCCTCCCAACCAACAGTTTGCCGAACACCAACCAAAAGAGGACCGGTGGCTCCTATTCCAGGGAGACACTTGGCGGATGCAAGTCGACGGTGCCTCCAACAACAACGGAGCCGGTGCCGGAGTCGTTTTGGTCTCTCCCTGCGGAACTCTTCACGAAAGTGCCATCAGCATCGATTTCCCCGCCACCAACAACGAAGCTGAATACGAGGCTTTGCTTGCTGGCCTACGCTCGGCAATCGCGATGAAAGTTGACAACCGGGCCGTATTCTGTGATTCTCAACTTATAGTCAATCAAGTACTTGGGGACTACGAAGCTAGAGACCCACGGATGATGAAGTACCAGGCCACAGCAGCAGAACTCATTACTCGCTTCAAAACTTTCAACATCGAGCAGATCAACCGCGAGCACAACGCCCACGCCGACGCACTTGCTGGCCTCGCCTCGGCATCAAAAGCATCTGAGTTCCGAACCATAAATTTTGGCAACATCGACAACCCAAGTTTCGACACAACTCCAGAGGTACTCAACATCAACCTTGGTCCGAGTTGGATGGATGAAATCGTGGCCTTCCTCAGGAACGACACCTTACCCGACGACAAAAAGGAAGCCTTCCGAATCAGAAATAAGGCCGCATACTACTGGCTCTTTGAGAGTGGCCAGCTCTATAGAAAATCCATTTCAGGACCTTATCTTCTTGTCGTCCACCCAAATCAAGTTGCCGAGATCCTTGAAGAACTGCACTCCGGAAGCTGCGGTTGCCACTCTGGTGGACGTTCGTTATGCCATCGCGCGATGAGTCAAGGATACTTCTGGAAAAACATGAAGAAAGACTGCGAGGAAATCGTACGCAGGTGCCGACCATGCCAACTCTTCTCACCTATCCCCAGGCAGCCAGCTCAGAATCTCTCTCCAATCACAAGTCCATGGCCATTCGCACAATGGGGGCTCGACATCGTCGGGAAACTCCCAACAGCACCTGAGGGCTTCAAATTTTTGATCACTGCAACGGATTATTTCTCCAAGTGGGTCGAAGCCGAGGCCCTGGTCACCATCACAGAAGCAGATGTCCGACGATTTGTATGGAGGAACATTATGACAAGGTTCGGCGTACCCTACGCCATCGTTTCGGACAACGGCACTCAGTTTGTTGGCGACGGCCTCACAAGTCTCTGTGAAGAGTTCGGCATCAGATTCTTCAACTCAACACCAGCCTACCCTCAGGGAAACGGTCAAGCCGAGGCCTCGAACAAGACGGTGTGTGCAGGGATAAAACGACGATTGAATTCAAAGAGGGGAAAATGGGCAGAGGAACTCCCCAGGGTTTTATGGGCTTACCGCTCCACTCCCCGCCGTTCTACAGGCCAAACACCGTTCTCAATGGCGTTCGGCATGGAGGCCGTAATCCCACTGGAATCAAGGTTCCCAACCCTCCGAATGGAGAACTTCAATCCTCAATCCAATGACGAAGCCCTCGAGCAAGAATTAATTTTGGCTGAGGAGAAGCGCGATGACGCTCGGCTAAAGCTTGCCGAGTACCAACAGACTGTTGCCAAGGGCTACAACAGAAGTGTCAGAATCAAAAAGTTCAAGCCCGACGACTTGGTTTGGCGAAAGGTCGTCCAAGCAAGCAAAAAGAAAAAGTTCATGCCCAATTGGGAAGGGCCATTTCGTATTGTAAAGGTTGCTGGTGAAGGGGCTTACACCCTTGAAGACATGCACGGCAAGGTGCTCACCAACCCGTGGAATGCACAGAACCTCAGAAAGGCTTACATGTGACGCTTCAATCAGACTTCGGCCGACACTTCAGTTCGGCATGACCATTTTACATCTTTTCTTTTTCAAAGAAGGGCTTCGACCCACTGTTATTGTTTTTCCTTACTTTCGCTGTACCTCGACAAAAAACAAAATATCAATGAAATGACAACCCTTTTTAATCCAAAAATCTTCAAACATCATTTTTTGCATTTATTCCACTCTCGGCTAGAAAGCCGTACACAAACGATGACTTCGGTCACATCCTCCAAACGGCTCCTTAAAAAGCCCATTGCTTCGGCCAATTTTACCGCCCAAAGAAGCAATCTCTGGACATATGGTCCGCCGAGCCTGAAACACACTTTTGGAACTTAGGCTTCGGCTCGGATTGGCAAGACACTATGGTCGGCCAACCGAATGGTTACACTCGCAAGTTGGCGAGCAAACCACCCACAAACAATCACCACTCTCCAAACGTTCCTCTACCATGGTCTGGGGCTAACACTTTGGCCGAACCCCGTCCACAGGGCAAGTGGACACCTCACACTCTTAAACTAAGTCGAATGATGGATCAAATCTGATCACGACAAATCCATGTTCGGCTACCTAGTACCTACGGCCATACTACTTTGGTCTGGGCTCGGCTGCAAGTTCTATACTCAACCATTTCAGTCATGAAATATTCTCAACCATACTGCCAAACCCAAACCAAAAGTGGGGGCTACGGACAACTACACATTCACAAACATGCAAGACCCACAAAATTTTATGAAGACATGAAGGCAATCAGACAAGCTCGGCAAAAATAGAGACGTTGCAATAGAAGCAATGCATTCATTCAAAAAGACAAGTGTTGTTAAAAATCCAAAACTGGGAGGTACGGCGTAGTAAATCGTTCGGTGCCGACCCCCCTTAAACAATTACATCTGGCACGGCAAACTCCTAAGTTTGGAGCCGTCCAGTCCAACAAAACCTCAAAAGAAAATATAAACCCTAAATTCTAAAGTTGTGGCGGATCACCCTCGGCTGCAGCTTCAGTTTGACCAGCAGCATCGTCCTCGGCTTCAACAACCACTTCGTCATTCTTTTGAACTGGCTCGGGGTCTTGCTCGGCATTGTCAGCCTCACCCTTCTTTTCCCCAGTTGAACCATCCCCTCCACCTTCAGCATCGGCGATCGTCGTATCTTCAACATCGTCCTCACTATCGGGAAACTCCTCCGGAGCAAGTGGGGCACATTCCTCCTCCGTGTACGGCAGCACAAGCTCGGGTACGTCGGCTACGGGGATTGACTTCATCAAGTTCATGTCCGGCTCCAGCTGCATGACCCCACACGCAGCTCTCACCCCATCCTTGTACCCAGTCCGGTACGCGATCGGCAGCTTCTTAGCAAGTTCCTCGTTGACCATCGACCGAGCCTCCCGGACGTACTCGGCGCCGGCTCTGTCGTACCCAGCCTGAAAAGCCTTCTCATCCACCTCCTTCATCTTCCTCTTTTCCCTGCGGACAACCTGCCCGAGCTCACGTTCGGCAGTCTTTGCATTCTCCAGGGCCTCATCCCTCTCCTTCTCGAGTTCGGCGATCCTCGACTTGGCAAACCTCAAGCCGTTCTTTGCAGCCTTGGCCTTTTCACGCTCGGCTTTCGCTTCATCGTGGTAACGTGTCCTCTCAGCGGCCAAGAGTTCGGCTTGCCGAGAAGCACGCAGCACAGCTTGCCCAGCCTACACAAGATCAATTTATCAGCCTCGGCAACATGTCGAAATGCAAATTAGAAAACCAAGTCAAAACGTGCCTGAACGAGATATGCACTAGTGTGGACTAGGCTCGGCTGGAGCTCCCCTGGAATCCTGTCCATATCCTTTGGAAGAGCAAGCCCATGCAGCATGGTCACAGCAAGGCCAGGCTCCTCCTTGACGCTGTCCTCCACCGTGACCACTCTGCCGTCGGCCATCGCATACGATGGTGCGAACTCCGAGACGATCACACGCCCATCGGAACCTGCTGCCCTCTCCACGGCCTTAGAGCCTCCCGCCGCCGGAGACTCGCTTTGGTCCTTCTCCTTTGGAACTGGCGTCGGCGGCCTGGCAGGGAAGAAGTCGTGTACCTTCTGCCTCTTAGCAGGACTTTCGGTGGGAGAAGGAGCAGCTACCTTCTTGCTGGCAGCGGCTGCCTCCTTAAGGTTCATCCTCACCACGTTTCTCCTTCCCATATCGTCGGCAAATTGAGGAATTAAGGTTCGGATTGGAGGGATATGGGTACCATGAAGGTCGGCTGGCTGACTTTCCTGAAACCAGAAATCAGCTGACTTTTGAAATGTAAGAAACTTCACCCTCGGCTCCTTCACCTTCTTGCTCGGCTTTGGGACTTGGTCGCCAACGCCTACCTCAGTAGCTGACTTTTTACCCTTAGCCTTCGCGCTCGGTCCCGGCTCCTTATCCTTCTTCTTCCTCTTCAACTTTCCCTTGTAAGAGGGAATATAGTTGAGCAGCGTCGGTGCGTCGCGAATGGGGTGAGCTCTCAACTCTTCGACGTGAGCCTCAACAGATAAAGATTGCTGCGTCTTGGTTATTGCTCGGTGATCTGCAAAAAAAAAAAACGAGAACGTTGGCAAAACATCAGCAACATAAAGGATAAATCATGCTCGGCAATATGAAGAGATAAAAGTGAACCTCGGAAGTCCTTTATCTTCGGTACAGAGTGCAGCCGCGTCGATTGGCTGCCGAACTCGTAATTTCCGCTAACCTCAACATAGAGTTTAGCCCATTTATCGGTATCAGGAAGCCCGTTTATCAGGGGCTCCTTGCCACCACGCGTAGACAGATACCTACGCTCGGTACTGCCGTGCCTGGACATGATGTACGTATGAAATAAGTCGGCCACGGTGAAGTCAAGATTGTGCAGCTCTTTCAGCCTAATTACGGACATCACAATCCTGTAACTATTTATGGCGAAATAATGAGGTACTATGCCGAACCTAGTCAGCAATTCCCTCAGGAATGGGTGAAGGGGGAAGCGGAGCCCGGCCTCACAGATGGCCATTAGAGGGACTGTTATGTGTTCGGGGTGATCCCCCCTTTTATCCCTTATCCTATTACTAACTACCTGGTGGACGACGACGTCGCTAGGGATGCGATACGTTCGGCAGAAGTTGGCATATTCATCCGGGCGCCCACTAAAGTAATGGGCATGGGGACAGACCTGCCCTTTCTCAAAAAGATCAGCAAACTCCCTGTTCTCGGAAGAAGTCTCGGCAGGGGCAGAACGGGACGAAATTGCGGCTCCATCCTGTTGACGAAGCCTGGACTCGGCCTCGGGCCCAAGTTCGTGCTCGGCTTCGGATTCTGTGCTAGTGGAGAAGGTTATCTCTGGGTCGGTGTTGAAACCACCGTATTCGTGGTCAAGCTCGGCGTTGGAATCGTCGGAACCTGACATGTTCGAGGCGATGGAAGAGGTTTGACGTCGGCTTCTGTGTAACTCCAAGTACTCTCGGATCACAGGGTTCGCAGAATCGTCCCCTGAACTTTCAGAGTCGGATGAGATGACGATAATTGGGGGAGCCAGACCTAACAAGTCAAAAACAAAATCATGAGACCTCGTCGTCGGCTATAAAATAGTCGCCTCACTATGCTCGGAATTCTAAATGGCCCCCCCCATCATAGTTCTCAAGGCTCGACCAAACCGTGTTCGGATGGAGCCTACCAAACAAACAGAGATTGGGGCTCGGCCTTGTCCATCAACGGCCAAGCCCAGAACTCCTTGGAGGTTCCATACTCGGAAGAACAGGTTGAAGAAGGAGATGAACAGTCGTCCATCTCTAGGGTGCACTGTTCACTTAGAACAAAAAATGCCCCAAAAATCCAGAAAAGCAAAGGAAGACGGACTGAAAACTGCAGAAAGTTAGAGAGAAGCAAGAATCGAACAAATACCTGGATTTGTGGCGAGATCTGGTGGCAGAATCTACTGGAAATCAAAGATGGAAGACGAACGGTTGCTTTGGAGCTCTAACAATGGAGGTCTGGAGAGAGAGGGAGAACGGGAGCTTTCTCTCTCCTCGCATCTCCCTTTATATAGGGCTAGGGTTGGGAGTTCGAAAATCCCGCCCATTATTGCACCGCCGAACGACTGACCACTCAGCGCATGACACGTGTCATTGAAAGGACGGTTTGCAGGGCTTGCCAGCCTTCCTCTCGTCTGCCGTACCCAGCCACAAGGTGACATCTGGCGTCCAACCATTGGAGTACTTCATCGACGGTCGAGACTGCTCCTGAGAATGAAACGATTCAGGTTCGGCTGGAATCTGTCTTCATCAAACAAATATACGCTCGGCGATTCGATGAATTCGGCCTAAAGCTCAACTTCAATCTCTACCATGCGTATAGCATCGACAGAAATTGAGGGGCTATTGTAGCGGGCCGAACACAGATGTTCGCATGGCGCGGACCTGGCCTGCCATGAACCGATCACAGGTCTCGTGCACGGCAGGCCGACAATAACTCGTCGTGTATTTTCGCTTTGCCTCAGGCTCGGCAGCGGACAGACCCGCGCTCGGATTGTGTCGTCGGCAGAGTTCCCAGCGACGTCGCCTCCCTCATTAAACGTATGGCCAAGCTCGGCGTTACCCGCGGTCGGCTACCTTCAGAGCACGGCATGCAGCCGACGACGGCTGGCTGTAAAGCCACGCGTCCTGCCACGTGCAGAAGCGGTTACAACAGAAGATGATCACGGGCGCACATGGGTGTGCCAGCTCAGCCCTAAAAACGGTTATCAGATCTATTCCTCGACGTCACTATGATGTCACTTGGCCCGTGGAAGGCACGCGATCGTACTTGGAGGGCAAGTCAGAAGGCACTATAAATACCTAGTGATGGTAACCCTAACAGGTACACATGACTCAATACTCACACTTACTCTCTCTAGAGCTTTCTGCTTCCTCTCGGCGCTATACTCATCCTCTCGCCGGAGGGCCTTGCCGGGACAACCCCCGGCCAGGTCTTAGTCGTGCGTTCCTTGTGCAGGCTAGGAGAAGAAAGCTAACCCACCATCGAACCACATACGAAGGATCGAGGACCGGAGGATCACGGGCCACACATAGATGTATATACTATCAGTGTCTGTTTTAATAGATCAGCAGTGTTGGTCTATTTGGCTCATGCGGCGTTCAACCAGATCCAACCTCCAGAAGATTTCTTCTTGAAGTTCCTCTTGCTGCTTTGGAAACATACCATTTTGGCAACAGAAGATCAGAAGTGTCCCTAACACTGCAGGCGGGAATCTTCAATTTGTTTTTTGGACAAGTCGTAACAACAGATGTCTTCCTAATCCAGATGGTTCTATCACTTGGCGAAAGGATTATCACACCATATTTCTTTCAGCATATCCGGAGCCTCAGAGAATCCAGATCAACAGTGGAAATTATCTTGTCATGACTCAAACACTGTGTTCACTCAATGGATTGACACCTGCAGAAGTCCCTTCATCTCTCTCCTCCATTATGAAACTGCAAATTGGAAATTCAATGAGACTTATCCAGAAGAATGGCGCCAAAATATCCGTTTCCTTTTGGATCAGTATCACTTGACCGACAAGACTGAAGACTATTCTGGAGACTGTTCTAGATATGATTCAGAAGGTTCAGAGTAATCAAGCCAGCTGTCTCTTTTGTGGGTCCCCCTTTCTTTTCCAGGAGGGGGTGAAATTATTGGTGTTTACTGTGATATACTGTTGTAAGGAGTATAATTGGTGTGTACTGTACTGTACTGTACTGTACTGTAAATAGGCTTGACTGGTAATTATAATTATGGTTGTACGTAGAAAGACTGGCATGTGGTCTGGCATGTAACAAATAGGTGCTTGTGTGAATAGTATCATATGTCAGGAAATAGGGAAGTCAAGTCTTGTAATAGTATTAACCAATTATGTGTGTGTGTAATGATGCGATCAGTGATGTAATCAAACCCTCCTTACGTCTATAAAAGGAGGGTTCCCCCCATTGTAATATTAAGTCAGTCTAATATCAAGTCAGTGTGTTTGTTTATACATCCCTCTGTTGTGTTCTCTCTCGATCCTAACCTACTTCGTGTTTGTACCCACTTCGTGTCTGAAAAATGATACTAAATGAGTAGAGCTACATAGTGAGAAACATGGACTTAAGCTTTCTCCTATGCTCCTGGATGCTTGGGACTCCAAATCTAAGGCAAACCATCCATGGTTCCCAACGTGCACATCATAAATTATAAACTCATTCATCCAGCAACTTGGCACCCATAAGGTCAACAAGATTAATGACCTTTTTGGAAAGCATGGCAGCTCAAGAAGCCAAGCCCAGAAAATGTGCAGCAAACAAGGAATTTTTTTTGACAGGGTTTCACTGCTTTATGGCCTAGCTTGATGACGCCTTGCATCTCAAACTGACAACAACAACAACAGTGTATATCAGCCCCCGCTGGGCATTTCTCTTACTAATCACAATCGAAATTCACAAATAAACCCACACCGGGCCTTTATCATTGTACTTATCAACAATTCAAATTCACATATAATCCATAAGCCCACACCGGGCCGTTCTCATCCCAATTATCATTTAAAAGGAGGGTACGAAGCTGAGCGTCGTCATTAAGGCATACATTGATATTCCAAAAAAAAAAAAACATACTTCAACTTGATATTCCAAACTACTTAAGCCACAAATTTAAGCACAATAAACAAAATCGCGACACATAAACAACACCAAGGTAAAAAGCCATCTAGGTACACCGATTGCCTTCCATCTTGTAGCCAGAAACCCATCTAGTAAAGCCTTCCATCTTGCAGCCAGAAACTTTAAAGGCAGAGTACACCGATTGCCAATGCAGAGCCTCTTCTTGCAGCCACATTAGAATCCCCCAACTGTTCTAGGTACTTGAACTCAAATTAGGTTAGACTCAAACCCTTACTCAAATTTTAAAGGCTAATTTTTCACCCTTATATTTATAACTCTGCCATTAATGAAGTTTTTACTCAAATTTTGTGCTTGGATTTGAGTTAGCTCATTGGAGTACACAATACCAAATGAAGCTTTTACTCAAATTTGAGTAAGGAGTGGAAATGCTCTAATGGGTCAGCTTTAAACCCTTGCTTGTCGTGCATTATCTTCTCCTTGGCTATAGAAGTTGTTCTCTAGGAAAGAATTGTAGCTACCTGTTGGGAGAATAAAATGTATGGTTCCCTCAAAAACCAGACCACAAACTCGGCTTCAATCATTTCGTACTTGAAGATAAAGGGGATATCATAGATATATTGTTGAGTTCAAGGTCAGTGATGAACGTAACAACACTGGCAAGGACACCGTGAACTCTTACACGGCTGCTTAGGTAGTTATTGAGTGTTACGATTTTGGACTTGTGTTTACTGTTTAGTGGAAATTGCGAAGTTGGTGCTTGATTTATATTTAGTTGCTTGTGTGTGCAAAATGTTTATGTATCTTTTATGTCCATATATTAAACGATATAGTTCTATGATTCTAGGGTGTTGGGTGGCTGTGTCTCAGACATAAAGTATTTTGGCGAGATGGAGGGGCTCAAAGGAAGAACATGAATTGATACATCTGCATTTGGAGTTGGACACCATTAAATCTTTCTATAATGAATCCAAACATTCTATGTTTGATGATACATTTTGAGAAAGATGAACTGAGGAATTAGGGTGACCCAAATAAAGAGGAGGGTGCATTCAGCAACCTGGAGAAGCAGATAAAGGATACTGAAACTTACTGTTTGGTAAGTCCTTTTGACTCGCGTAAATCCCATGGACTTGCTAATTGATTTCCAAAACCAAAATTATTGACTTGGAGAGCCTTCTATAAACATTATTTTTTGAAGTAATGATTTGGCCCTTGGTTCACCTTGGATGCAGGTAGCTAAAGATCCTGAGGACATTGCTTTGAATGATAGCATACCTATAGAGGTGAAAATCAGTGTGTGATGACTAGGAAGGTATATGATTCATTGCAATATGACTTCCTTATCTTTGAGCCAAAGGCATAGTTAGAGGTCTCCACTCAAAGTTTAAAATTTCCTTGAAAGTTTGGGTATGATTGTGAATATTTTTAGTATTAACCGGTATGCTAGTCTCTTATAATCCAAAAAGTTTGGTTTGATCTAGGCAAATTTCAAGTAATCTTACAGTTATGGATTTTTTCCAATATCTTTCATAGACAAGAAATAAGTCCATAGGTATTTTAGAAAAGGCTTATTGCTTTGAAAGAGGGGTTGCTATATAAGTTTGTGAATTCTCTCTATTTCAAAGACTTTCCTTCTCAAATGAGTATAAAAGCTGGTAAACTGCCTCTCTTTACTAACCTACAAGTTCATTGTTTAATGTTCTCATGGTATTCTTTCTACTCAGTTCTATCTTCTTTGGGTAGTAAAGAGAGAGCTTCTTCGAAAAGGTACTAAGTACAAATAGACCTCTATTGGAATATTAAAATTTAGAGCACACAGCCTACAGGCCCATGATTTACGATTAACTTTGTGTTTGCAATTTGTTGGTTAGTTGAAATATAGATCCAGTTGGTGAAATTAAATATACCTGCTGGTCTTCCATGCTTACGGATTAAATACATCAACAACTAAAGCATTTTTGTAGACACCCCACCTTTTACATTAAACCCCTCCTACACTATTATATGACATTATCACCTCTTGGCTTACGAGTAACATGTTCTTGACAAGATTCATGTATTACTTTGTGATGTCACTATATTTGTCATAGATTTCTCCAATGTGCTTGTTACAGTCCTATGGAATCACATAAACTCTTCTCTGCATATTTCTATGGTCTACAAAACTTAAGAGTATGTATATGCATGCAAAGTTGATTGTATAGTTTCCAAACTGAATCAAAGGTTATGGGCAAGAATAGCCTGCATATATGTGTACAATGGTCTGGGGTAGAACTCAACCCCAAAAACTAGCTCATGAAGTGAGGGTGCCTGCGAAAAATATTTCGGTAAATAACTGTTGAAAACAAGATTATATTTCGGTAACTACATGTCGAAAATGCACAAGAAACATATATTTCGGTAATTGGATGCTGAAAATGTATCTCAATTTCGATAACTAACTGCCGAAACATATTTCGGTAGTTGAAAATTTTTGATGGGCTAAGGGAGAAAATACGGGACTGCGAATAGTCGCACCCAAAAATAATGAAACCAGTGAAAATGAAAGGGTAAATTTCACTTACCTCCCCTGAGCAATTGCGCCTTTTCTATTCTTCCAGCTTTCTACTATTAATTTCTTGTCTTCCCCCTTAAGCAATTGCATCGATCCTTTACCTATGATAGTTTTTGTTTTCATGCTCTCCTAATCATGATATTTCCATGGACGGCCGAGTGGTGCATGCCAGTAAATGAGAAATGAATTATATCTTTTCCATGGTAATGATGAGAGATAAATATATAATAACAGTTTTACGTGTCATTTTCAATTATTTATATCTCTTAATATATATCGCTAAAAATATGCAATATGAATTTTGTTTGATAGATCTCAATTATTTCTATAAAAAATAATTTAAAAACATAAAACATAACATATGTCGAGAGATATAAGTCATTGAAATAGCACGTAGAACCATGGTAGACACTTAAAATGGGATAGAGGGAGTAATAGTAATGTTCATAAGATGTCGCACTTCATTTATTTATTGTTTTAACAGGTCAATTTCTCATTCAAAATGGTGAACAACGATAATTTAATATTATGAGCTGTATTGGAAATTAAGAATGAGACGTGCAAGTTCTAAAGAGCATCATGATAAAACAATCTAGCTCCTCCATGAAAAATCAAAATAAAACATTAATTTGATCATCGAGTTTTATGCTTAGTTTAAATTTAAGATTTTTGGCAATGGAGCATGGGAAAGAGAATTCTAGGAATTTACACACACCGGGAAAAAACTTTTTGACAACAATTTATCCAGTTTCTACTTATTTTAGCAGAATCCAAAAACACCAAAAAATCATAATACTAGTTCATTTCACCTCATTAAAAAAAAAAATCACAAAATTCAAGATCCAAATTAACCTAATCATAAAACAAATAATTTGTTTTGAGCCAATAAGATGAGATTTTTGAATTAACAAGGGGTGGGATCCATCGAGATCTCATCGTCTTGATTCGAACAGAGGTTTTGAAATATTGCATCTATATCCAAAATCATGTTACTCATAACTATATGGTAAAAATAGATTTATTTTATAGTTGTGTTCTATATTATACTATGCATTAACTCTCTCTTTTTTTATTACAAATGTTTAATGAATCAAGTAGCTAATGATACCTGATTAATATAATTTTTTGTTGGATGATCAACTCACAGATCTTTATAAACTTAACAGTTCAAATCAAGAAGGTGCACTGTATATACCCCCTTAGTCCTTTAACGCACTACACGGACCCTTAATCTGTTTTCGTTGGCAACCAAAGCCTTTTTTTTTTAATCAGCAAAGAAAGATTTTCATATCATTAATAAAAATGATACAAAACAGAAACTCTGTAGTGATACATTAGGGAGCATCATAGTGTTTTTGAAATGAAACCCATCAAAAACACATGTACGATCATTCTTGCACCCTTTGTTTACTATTCTGCACTATTTCTTTGTCAATAATGTATTCATGTAAATTTGCAGCATAACTCTTTCATGCGTAAGAAAAGGATCATAGAAACGGCAATATGGTAAGTCATGTCTCTAAAATTAAGGAGAAAGCTATGGTACACAGGGTATACCGTATGTCTAAATTATGACAATTTATGATTTTTATTATGCCGATTTTTGGTTTTCTAATGCATATTTATGATGCTAGTTACGACTTGTACTTTAAAATTTACCTGTTGAATAGGTCATTAGCAGGTTACCCATAATTAAAAAAATATTGTTATTATGTAACCATAATTATTCGTACCAGAATCCATAATACTTGTACCCCAACCAAATATATGCGTACAATATCCAAAATTAAATAATAGTACTACCCACAAATGTTATAACAACACCTTATCACAATGAGTCGTACCAAAAATTCTTTGACTCGTATGATATTCCGCAACAAAATCAAAATATGTTGTACCAAAATCAACAATTGTTATACTCAAGCCAAAAATATTTGTAAAATACCACAAATTTTATAAAATAACCACAATTGTTATGACAATACCTAAAATTGTCATTTTCTTACCACAACATGTCGTATCAAAAGAAAATATATGTAAATACCACAAATTATATAACAAACCACAATTGTTATGACAATATCATAAATTGACGTTTTCTTACCACAATGTGTCGTACCAAAAGAAATCGATTAAAATATACGGTAATAAGACCAAAATATGTCGTACCACAATCAATAATAATTATACCCAAGGAAAATACATGTCTAAAAAATCACAAATTCAGTAACAATACCATATATTGTCGTTACCTTAGCACAATGTGTTGTACGAAATTTAAACTAAAATTATTTTTAATTTCCGCCACATTATTGTTTTAAATTTTAAAATTTCTGCCATATTATCTTAATTTTCAATTCCATCCATATTATTTTTTTGAAATTTTAATTTTTTCCTATACAATACCTCAAAAATTTAAACTAAAAATGAAATTCTCGCTCAAAATTTTCATCCAAGAAATTCACCAAAAAGTTAGTATTATACCCAAAATTTTTAATACAATTGCAATTTCCTCTCAAAATTTTTCTCCAAATCAAATTCTCTCTCTAAAAAATTTAATCCAAAAAGTCAAAATCCCTCCAATTTTTCTTGGATAAATGAGAGTTCACTAAAAAATTAATTATTCAACTGTCTCAAGACAAGGATTTGGGTTCAACTTTTCAGGTGAAATGGGTTGAGTATTGTAACTCCCCGATTTTTGGAAATAAAATCGAAGACATTTAAGTATTTAATTAAAGAAAACATTTCCTAAATTTGAAGTTTGAAAAACAATTTAAAACAGAATTCTCAACATCGAGATTCACTTATTACAATCCACTGGGGAAATACTAAAATAGTCTTTGAAATATTGAAAAGGGACAATCAACAGAACCATCTTCTAGGTTTGGTAGGGATTCCAAGCGTACTCGGATTCAGCTCCCACTTCCGGATTTTCCTCAGCATAAAATTGCTCGCCCAAGGGGTTCTGTGTCTCTTCTTGGTACTGTGCTATTGCGAGATCCTCTCCATTGAATCCTGTGTCCTCTGGTAAATTGATCGCCGAAGTAATCGATTTACCAGAATACAGACGTATCCGTGAGTGATAAATCACCCAGTAAAATAATCTAACCCAACCACCCCTCTTACTTTACAGTTAGCAATCAAGCAAGATAAACATGGTACGAGGAATATAACAGAAGTATTTCATATCAATCAGTTTATTACTATTCTTTAACCTGACGTGTGATCTAAGATCTTACCGCAAGATCTTTCCTCCCTCAACCTCTAGCCATGCTCGGTCCCATGGGATCACTTTATTTTGCTGTCGCGGATTGCACCTAAGTTATGTACCCAGTGTGTATCCCTCTCAATACAACAAAAGAAAGCTTACCATGCCTGAATCACAACTAGGGTTCGCCTATCTTATAAACCACATCGCAACCATTCTACAATCATCACTGGACACCCGCCAGTATATCAATTCATTATTGGACACCCGCCAGTTTCAATCTCATCACAATCTCATCACAACTCGAAATCACTCCTGCAGGCAATCTAAAAACAAAAAAAAACTTTTCCAATTCATCCTTTAACTAACATCGTCTAAGTGATTTCTATTTCGCATACCACCCCATGTCTCTAGGGTCCAATCTATCAGATCAATCAGCAGTTGGAAATAATAATTAAGCAAACAGAATAATAATTGAAATAAACAATATGCAATAAATCACATAACCTTTTATGAATGGGCCGTTGCCCTTAGTCTTGTATGATCAACAAGTCATTAATAAGGTAAGGAACTTTTATTAAATAAAAGTTTTAATAAGAAGAATATAATCTAGGCTTGTATAAATTTATATTTAGGAAAATAAATTGATTAACGATCATAATAAATACAATAAGTAATTAATAACACTAGGATAGGTAGTATGGCTCTAAAAGGGGTTCTAGGGTCCTACGTAACCTGTTCGAGTATCAACAAGTGGGTCCGGAGGGTTACAGAATTATTTTTAAAACAAAAATGATTTTTAAAGTTACCAAAGTAATATAAATAGATAATAAATTATTTAATAAATAAAATATGTCGAGATTAACAACATATCATCTTTAGGATGTAAAGAATCTAAAAAAAATATTTCGGGAATTTATAAAATGGTTTATAAGGTCGCAAGGATTTTTCGTTTGAAACTTTTGATTGAAAATAACAAAAAAATTAATTAAAGAGATATTAAAATAAAAAAATATGATATTAACAAGTTATGATCCTTGAAGTGTTAGGAGTCTAGGAAAAATAGATCGGGCGTCGAAAACGGTGTTCGGGATGTCGAAAAGTCAGTTCGAACCATAACAGATCCTGCCGCAAGGTCTAACCGGGTTGACCTTGCGGCCGCGAGTTCAGAGGCCTGGTTCTTGCGGTCCGCAGGTTGCGGCCGCAAGGTTGAAAGCAGTTTCGATTTTTTTTTTTTTGGTTTTCTTCACTGTTTTCGATGCATGGGATCATGGGGGACTATGGGTTAGGCCTAAAATCGATAATTATACTTAGAGGGATGTTTGGAATGGATTAAAATACCTCGATTGGATCGAATTGATTCTTAAACCGAAACTTGAATTTTTGGGAAGATGACTTCGGGTTCTTTGATCGGGGGACCTTGGGACCGAATTGAATGATTTTAGATGATGCTAGGAGTTGTAGGAAGAGATTGGAATGGGTAATTCGGATCTCGAGAGGTTCTAGAGCACAAACCCACTTTTCTCTCTCTCACTTTCTCTCTCTAAAACTCCATTGATTGGAGTTCGATTCTCTTCGAATTCTCTCTCTCTTCTGGACTGGTAGGGTATGGGAAAAATTCGTGGTGTGCCCTAGGGTTAGACTAATGGGATATATATAGGGAATTTTGGAAGAGGATGAATAGTTTGTATTCGAATAGGATTCCGATTTCTTGGGTTTTGATAGGAGAGTGATATGGACGAAAATAAGATCGAGGAAGAGGTAGAGACCGAGTAGGAGTAGGAGATGGAGAGATAGGAGAGTTCGCATGCATGTATGCAACTAAAAAAAAATTAAAAGGATTAATTAGGATAGAATAACTAATTTTTTTGTAATTATCTATTTAAGGAAAATAATTTTATTACTACGATTAATACTTTTTAAAAGATATTATTAAAAAAAATTGGGTCAAAAATCCGGTTCGTTACAACCTATCCCCCTTAAAACAATTTCGTCCTCGAAATTAAAGTGTACCTTTAGGAGGAAACACATTCGGATAGTTGGCGCGTATAGTATCCGCTCGTTCCCTGGTTGATTCCTCAATTCCTCGATGTCACTAAAGGATTCGGACGAGTTGAATGGTTTTGCCTCGAATGCACTTCTCACTATAGTCTTGGATCTTCACTGGCTGTTCCTTGTGTCCTCGCGTTCCCAAGATGATTCTTTTCGTTCTTGGTATCTCCATAAGACATTGACTATTTTGATCGTTCGCCCTCGGGTAACTTTTTCTCCATGATCCTAAATTTTGCCGGTTGCTCTTTGATGATCGTTTCCTCGTCTAGTGTGACTTCCTCTCAATTGAGTACATGGGTGGAATGGGTCATATCTTTCCGTAGCGTAGAATCATAAAAGACAACGTGGATTTCGGCGATTTGCGGTTGTAAAGTTAGGCGATATGCAACTTCTCCAATTTGCTCCAAGATCTTAAACGTACCAATGTGGCGAGGTGATAATTTTCCTTTCTTGACAAATCGGGTGATCCCACGGCGCGGTTTGAACAAAAAGTACGTTGAAAATCTACGGTCTCATCCTCTTGTCGGCGTAGCTCTTTTATTGACTTCGAGCGACCGGGAGTCGTCAACGTATCTCCTTCATTGGTCAGTTCTTGAAAGTTTGGTCCCTATCTCTTAGAAGGTGGGTACTCTTCTCTCAAAGAAACGAGAGGATTACAAGAATTTTTAAGAGGTTCAAACATAAGTCAAATGTTCAAAGGTCAAAGCACCAAAAAGAAAGTACAAACAGATCATCTTCTGCGAGTCGAAGTACTAGTAGTTTGAGTTGAGTTGGAACAAGAGGACAACGAGAATCAAGTTAACCGAAGTCATACTCAATGATGATTTGGAATTGAAGGATTTCATCATTGGAACAGTACTGATAAAAAGATTTAACATGCGAGTAAAACAAACAAGTACTTGGTCTACCAAACCTTGCACTGGAATAAATGAATAAAGGTTCTCATAAGAAATATTGATCTATCGATAGGTTTTGAAAGATTACAAAGTCCAACGATGAAATCGAACTAGATATTTATTTTGCAACACGTTGGCCAAATGCGTTTCAAAATAAGCATCTAATTCTAGTCATCATAGAAAATATGGGGTACAAATGAAAAATAAGCAATGGCTTATGAGTCCATTCTTAAAATAGAACAAGAACTGATAAGATGATTATTTAGCTTAAAGAAAGCGAAGCATAACAACGATCTGTGCCCTTAAGAACTAAACAACTTCAACATTGAAAATTGAACGATGTTTACGGAATTGTAAGATTGGACACAAGTCTTGTTGTGATATCAAAAGAATCTAAGGTTGTGGATACCTAATAGTGCACTGGTCAGAATAAATGAGGA
Source organism: Rhododendron griersonianum (assembly GCA_018127125.1). Lineage (NCBI taxonomy): Eukaryota > Viridiplantae > Streptophyta > Magnoliopsida > Ericales > Ericaceae > Rhododendron > Rhododendron griersonianum. The sequence continues at coordinate 34,136,287 of CM030793.1, read as the reverse complement.
GCTAGTCAGAATAAATCAAGATTGCTCCAAACTGCAGTATTCAATGGATCGGAAAGTTTAGACTCATAATTGAGTAAACTGTTGACTTTAAATCAAATTAAGTCAAAAAAAGGCTGGAACAAAATGATTAGTAGGGATACCCAACTCACAAAAGAGAAAGCCGCAAAAGTTAGGTGCTTGGAATAGACAAGGAGTTCAACGATTTGAGTTTTAGTTGAAGTTGTAACTCTAACTATGAAAAGTCACAGTGACAAATGTGATTTTAAGATGAGTCATGAGAGATGCAAAAACAGCGGAAGGTTAGAATACAATCAATCGAATGAAAAAGAGGATTAAGGTGAATGATCGTCAATAGTTCTCCTATCCCCCTTAAAGAAAAGTATATAACCTCCCTCAAAGAGAATTGTCATCGCTTTCCCAATTATTCACGACCTTGAACTCTTCTCGATCTGTTTGAACTACGTTGGTATCGTCGTCGGATGTAGTTTGCATGGTATATAGTTGGTTGACGATTGCGAATCTCTGACAGCATCATGCTTTTATTCGTCGATCTACTATGTTGAGGAGTCTACGACGCGTGAGGTTGGGGTGTCGAAATAGTCGAGGTGGCAATTGCTTGTAGAAGTTGCATAACCTCCATGTTACTCGGTATCTCATTGGGCTTCGTGTTGCGTTGACCTCGAGATTGGCATAAACATGTTGATGGCTTGGGCGGCGTTGACATTAGTGTTCATGCAAAGTTAGGGTTAAAACTCCTTCTACTATGATCTATCTATCTTTTAGGGACGAGTGGCGTTCGGAGCTTGAGGTGGGAGTTCAGGCGTAATCATGGCAATAATCGCTCGTATGAGTTGCATAACTTTGTTGATACCCGTATTACGTTGAGGTTTGAGTTGACATTGATCTCGAGATTCACGGAATCATTGTTGTCGACGTCGGCAACGTGGTCGTTGGCATTAGGGCTACGCGTATTGTCCTTGCTGATGAGGTTGACAAAATGACCGTAGAAAGTGGCGTCGTTGACCTTTGGTACCAATCTTGTAACGACTGCTCCACGAGGTTAGGTTTAGAGTCTTGAGGGTTTCTAAATATCTGGTTCTCTCAAGGAAGTGTGTGCAATAACGTTCTCACACTGATCCTATCCTATTTTCGATCGTTATCTGCCTAGAGAAAGGAAATTCTTCTTCGACAGGTACTCTATTCACGGAGTAGCCTCCTTCGACAGTACCTTATCCTCCATTGTCGAGATTTGTCTCTTCGTCTTCATCAAAGTCAACGTTGATTTCGTAATTTCTCGGAGTCTGAGTCGCAGCAGGTAAACAAATATTTATATGATATACTTAGGTAGGATATATCGTAGTTTAGAGAAGTAAAAGATATCGTAAACGTTTAGCTATTCCGATTTACACTATCAGAATGTGGTCTACCCAATCTACCCAAGGCCGAGTGTTGAACCTGGCTTTGATACCATGTTGTAACGCCCCGATTTTTGGAAATAAAATCGAAGACATTTAAGTATTTAATTAAAGAAAACATTTCCTAAATTTGAAGTTTGAAAAACAATTTAAAACAGAATTCTCAACATCGAGATTCACTTATTACAATCCACTGGGGAAATACTAAAATAGTCTTTGAAATATTGAAAAGGGACAATCAACAGAACCATCTTCTAGGTTTGGTAGGGATTCCAAGCGTACTCGGGTTCAGCTCCCACTTCCGGATTTTCTTCCGCATAAAATTGCTCGCCCAAGGGGTTCTGTGTCTCTTCTTGGTACTGTGCTATTGCGAGATCCTCTCCATTGAATCCTGTGTCCTCTGGTAAATTGATCGCCGAAGCAATCGATTTACCAGAATACAGACGTATCCGTGAGTGATAAATCACCCAGTAAAATAATCTAACCCAACCACCCCTCTTACTTTACAGTTAGCAATCAAGCAAGATAAACATGGTACGAGGAATATAACAGAAGTATTTCATATCAATCAGTTTATTACTATTCTTTAACCTGACGTGTGATCTAAGATCTTACCGCAAGATCTTTCCTCCCTCAACCTCTAGCCATGCTCGGTCCCATGGGATCACTTTATTTTGCTGTCGCGGATTGCACCTAAGTTATGTACCCAGTGTGTATCCCTCTCAATACAACAAAAGAAAGCTTACCATGCCTGAATCACAACTAGGGTTCGCCTATCTTATAAACCACATCGCAACCATTCTACAATCATCACTGGACACCCGCCAGTATATCAATTCATTATTGGACACCCGCCAGTTTCAATCTCATCACAATCTCATCACAACTCGAAATCACTCCTGCAGGCAATCTAAAAACAAAAAAAAACTTTTCCAATTCATCCTTTAACTAACATCGTCTAAGTGATTTCTATTTCGCATACCACCCCATGTCTCTAGGGTCCAATCTATCAGATCAATCAGCAGTTGGAAATAATAATTAAGCAAACAGAATAATAATTGAAATAAACAATATGCAATAAATCACATAACCTTTTATGAATGGGCCGTTGCCCTTAGTCTTGTATGATCAACAAGTCATTAATAAGGTAAGGAACTTTTATTAAATAAAAGTTTTAATAAGAAGAATATAATCTAGGCTTGTATAAATTTATATTTAGGAAAATAAATTGATTAACGATCATAATAAATACAATAAGTAATTAATAACACTAGGATAGGTAGTATGGCTCTAAAAGGGGTTCTAGGGTCCTACGTAACCTGTTCGAGTATCAACAAGTGGGTCCGGAGGGTTACAGAATTATTTTTAAAACAAAAATGATTTTTAAAGTTACCAAAGCAATATAAATAGATAATAAATTATTTAATAAATAAAATATGTCGAGATTAACAACATATCATCTTTAGGATGTAAAGAATCTAAAAAAAATATTTCGGGAATTTATAAAATGGTTTATAAGGTCGCAAGGATTTTTCGTTTGAAACTTTTGATTGAAAATAACAAAAAAATTAATTAAATAGATATTAAAATAAAAAAAAATATGATATTAACAAGTTATGATCCTTGAAGTGTTAGGAGTTTAGGAAAAATAGATCGGGCGTCGAAAACGGTGTTCGGGATGTCGAAAAGTCAGTTCGAACCATAACAGATCCTGCCGCAAGGTCTGACCGGGTTGACCTTGTGGCCGCGAGGTCAGAGGCCTGGTTCTTGCGGTCCGCAGGTTGCGGCCGCAAGGTTGAAAGCAGTTTCGATTTTTTTTTTTTTTGGTTTTCTTCACTGTTTTCGATGCATGGGATCATGGGGGACTATGGGTTAGGCCTAAAATCGATAATTATACTTAGAGGGATGTTTGGAATGGATTAAAATACCTCGATTGGATCGAATTGATTCTTAAACCGAAACTTGAATTTTTGGGAAGATGACTTCGGGTTCTTTGATCGGGGGACCTTGGGACCGAATTGAATGATTTTAGATGATGCTAGGAGTTGTAGGAAGAGATTGGAATGGGTAATTCGGATCTCGAGAGGTTCTAGAGCACAAACCCACTTTTCTCTCTCTCACTTTCTCTCTCTAAAACTCCATTGATTGGAGTTCGATTCTCTTCGAATTCTCTCTCTCTCTTCTGGACTGGTAGGGTGTGGGAAAAATTCGTGGTGTGCCCTAGGGTTAGACTAATGGGATATATATAGGGAATTTTGGAAGAGGATGAATAGTTTGTATTCGAATAGGATTCCGATTTCTTGGGTTTTGATAGGAGAGTGATATGGACGAAAATAAGATCGAGGAAGAGGTAGAGACCGAGTAGGAGTAGGAGATGGAGAGATAGGAGAGTTCGCATGCATGTATGCAACTAAAAAAAAATTAAAAGGATTAATTAGGATAGAATAACTAATTTTTTTGTAATTATCTATTTAAGGAAAATAATTTTATTACTACGATTAATACTTTTTAAAAGATATTATTAAAAAAAATTGGGTCAAAAATCCTGGTCGTTACAAGTATGACTGTCAAAAGTATCACCAATTTTAACTTTAGTTTTGTTTTTTAATTTTTTGTTTGGATGATTGATCTAAACCGTTAGGATATCAAGTCTTACGATATTCAACATTGTTACTAAAATCAAAGATTATCGGATATTGACAAGTACGTATCAGAAGTCATTAAAATTTAATAATGTCATGTTGATCAAATTGGACTAAAAAATTGATCATATCGAACAGTCTAACTTTATTGGTTTATTAAATTAGTTTTAAATTATTTTATTGTTTCCATAATTTTAAATTTAATAGTTCAAAAAGCAAAAAAAAATTCTTAAAAACCCCAATTTCTAGTCCACCCAAATTGACATTGGCCGCATTTGAAATCCCATTAAAGATAGAAGAGAGAGAAACTTAACAATAGAGTAAGTGATGACCGGTTAGACAGGTTGCCCTTTTTTTAATTAAAAAATTGAACTGTTAAGATTAGATTATCTCAAATCCAAGGGAATATATAGAGGGTGCATATGGTACACACTTATTAAGGGGTGTGTACCATAGGTCTACCCCTAAATTAAACAAAAAGGCGTACAAATATAAAATAGGAGAGTGTAAAAATCGCTACAAAAATCAAATTATGGGCCGGCTTCCTAATATAAGTCCCGTTTGGCACACTTCAAAAGCTATTTTTTCAACTTTTTGTGTTTCACTTGAAAACCCCTTGCTTAAAAGGGAATTGATATTCGCACTCCAAGATTTACTGCAGGCGTTCCACCTTTTTGTTTTTACACTATGATGTTGTTGGCAACATCACAGTGTAAAAACAAAATATATTGTGATGTTGCCAGCAACATCACAGTATAAAAACAAAAAGATGGAGCGCCTGCAGTAAATTTTGGAGCGCGAAAATCAGTTCCCGCTTAAAAACTCTCTTTCATGTTATAGTAACGGGGCCGGTTCCGCTAACACACTTTGTCACATAAAATAACGCAACTTGTGTGAAATCTTTTTTGGAGTCCCACGGAATCCCACACAAATTATCGGAGCCGTTCAATTTGTTTAAAACCTGTTATTAAGAGTTCTTATAAAAAATCAACTCATTCGAATAGCGGTAAAGGCTTGATCGATATTTGTCCATAAATTTGATAGAATAAAAACTAAATGAATCGATCAAGCCCTTACTGATACTCAAATGAGTTGATTTTTTGTGGAAACTCTTAAAAACATATTTTAAACAAATTGAACGGCTCCGATTATTCACGTGGTTCCTTTTTCTTTTTTTTGTTGTCAAAATATATGTCTCCGGAGCCGCCCCATATAATAATAACTTAGAAGAAACCCTTCCGATCCCTTTTTTGTCAAATACCCTTGAAAAGAAATTCATAGCATTGGAGGTTGTGATATATCTACACGCCATGGAAAGAAAAGAAAGGGCTTTTGCTACCATTACTCCCTCTCTCTCGTAATGTTTGTCCATTTTTTGACTTTTACGTGTCACAATTTGTTTGTCCATTTTAGAAACCCAAAAAGTAAAGTGCAAGGAAAAATACTTGTTTACGCTCATCCCTTAATTTGAAGTGACAAGTGGAACTCCAATTCAAGGGCATTTTGGAAAATTCAAGGTGCTTTGTTTGGATTGCTTTTTGAAAAAAAAAATCTCAACTTAAAAAACACTCATTATCCCTACTTCCAATCATTACTCATCCTTATCTCCAATCATTATTCTCATTTCTCTCTCTATCTCTCTTCAATCATTACATCTACTTCCAAACATTACTCTCATTTCTCTTTTCACTCATAACCCTACAAAATTTCTCAAAAACTCATCCAAACACAGCAAGTTTTTAAAGTGTAATGATTATTTCTTCTTAATTAATTTCAAATTTGTCAAATTAAACAAAGGTTCTACCATTGACAGTCCAGTTAAGAAAAAAGATAGAAAAAACACAAACTTCAATACACCTTTTAAACCTTCACACATTTTAAATCTTAATGACAGCTCATTAGGCTGTTTTTTTTTAGCATTTTTCATTAAAAAAACAAATGGGATGGAGGTAATATTTCTAATTACTAATATAGGTTAATCCGACCATCCCATCCATTGTAGCTTTTCTTTTGATTTGATTTCACAAGTTGTCAAAGGAAATGATGGGGATAGAGGATCAACTCGTGCACTTTTAGACTTTTAGTATAGGGGTGGACCTCTTGTTCATCATACCACAGCACTATCTTTCGGCAATAAAACTAGCCAAAAAAATGTGCACTACTGACTGTAATCATTTGCAACACAGAAAGCTAGAGGGGAAAAGGGAACCTTTTAATTTTTTTAAATTTTTTGGCGTTTGTGAGATATGAAGCTACAACATGGATCTGAATTTCAGGACTTCCACTTCTATGTTCTATAATGATGATTTGCACTTGGGGCCGGGTTGGGTTGATTAAAGATTACACAAGAAAAGCGAGTGTAGGAAATTTGATTACATTTTGTTTTGGGGTTAGTGAGGTGGTGTTCCAGTAAAAGTGTTTTTTGTAAAAATTCCTTTTTTTTCAAATTTTATAATGAAAATGAAAAATAATTTTTTAATTTTTTTTGAACTGTATAAAAGATCTCAACGAGATTCGTCAAACAAGATCCATATTGGTAGGAAAATTATTTGCGTAAACACATGATTTTTGGGCTTGAAAATTACCTCCGTTTGAAAAAAAAACACTTTTACTAAAAGTGGAACACCACCTGAGTTGATTAAAGGAAATGCATCCGACAATGGCCGTTCCACTTTTGTGGAAAAAGAACTTTTTAAAAAAGAAGGCAATTTCAAGCTCAAAAATCATATGTTTACGCAAATAATTTTTCTACCAATATGGATCTTGTTTGATAGATCTCATTGAGATCTTTGAAACAGTGCAAAAAAAATTAAAAAATTATTTTTCATTTTCGTTATATTTGAGTTTGAAATTACTTCCTCCGCCCCGATTTGTTTGTCCATTTTTACTATTTGGGACCTCTTACAAAATTGTCTATATATTTCAATTTATAATATTTTTATATGCAATATGAATCTTGTTTGATAGATCTCAATTAGATCTATAATATGATATTTTCGAAATTATGTAAAACATTATAGATTGTGAGATATAGACAATTTTTTAAAAGGCACGTATGTCGAAATTGGACAAACAAACCGGGACGGAGGGAGTACCTTATTTTTGAAAAAAAAGATTTTGGGAGAAAGTGGAACGGCTAATTTCCGTTGCCCTTTTCACTTGTTTAATGAGGAACCTTCATAAGGAAGGGGCTGACTAATGGGTTTGACCTAAACAAATGGAATTGTCTCTGCAGATATGTCGGTTCCTAGTCTTGTTTTGTTTTTGTTTTGTTTTCCAATCATTATTCTATTTCTCCAATTATTACTTTCTCATCTCTCTCTATTTCTCTCTAATCATTACCCATATCTTTAATCATTACCCTATTTCTCTCTCCACCTACTACCAAAACTAAACTAAACTAAACTCTCAACCAAACAAAACCGTCAATTTTATGTTTGTTGAGTGCCTAAAAGTGATGAGCCTATGTGGTATAAACTTTTTTTTTTATTACAAAAGTAACAATTTATTAGGAAATGTGACAAGGGTACATCAAAATTGAGAGGAATGGAAGAGGAATCCAACCGAAGTTGGATAAACAGGGCAAAGCCCAACAGCCAGAAGGCATGGCGCCCAAACACCTAGAGGTCTCAAAGCCCATATACAACAATACAACTCAAGCAAATACAAAGGCCTACAACTGCCCAGATCGAAAAATAAAAGCTCAAAACCTCCTGAAAACCTAACCCCCAACTCAAGAATTCCCAAAACCTACCCCTAGTCTTCTGTGTTTCTTAATTCAATACATCGCCACCCCACCGCTGGCGGCCAACCCACCTGATAGAGCCACCAACAAACACGAGCCTTCTCCAAAAAAACCAATCCGCCACCATTGGCCACCACCGGAGAAGACACACCATTCACAAACCACCAATCTGCCGCAGAAGCTCGTTGAGTCGTTAGGCGAAGACCGATACATCCAACAATGCAACCAGTAGGAGACCGACGCCGACCATGCCCAGAACCACTAGATCCACTTAGCCATTAGGCCAAGACCCGGAAAACCCAAGAGAAAGACCAGTGATGGAGCAGAAACATGAACGAACACGACCGAGAGGGGAAACGCCGAAGATAAAAACCGCCAAGCAAGAAAAAGCACAAACTATGAGGGAGGGGGTCGAAAAAAGATAGAAGGGGAGGGAGACAGAGGATCTAGAAATCTTACCATTCGCCAATCGCAAGCTGAAACCCCTATAAAGAGTCACTGGTTGACCACCAAAGCCACCGCCTTCACCGCTCGTACCTAAGCCGATTGTTTTGAATAAAGGAAAAGAGGAAAAAAGAAGGTGGAGGGGAACAAAAGATGGAAGAACACAGAAGAAAAAGAGAAAGGGGGAACTGAAGATGGACAGAGGAGAGAGAGAGAGAGAGAGAGAGAGAAGAAGAAGAAGAAGACGACCCCGTAGAGGGGCAGGCGGCTAGCGACGGGCGCCGCCTCCCCCCGAAATGAAACCCTACCCGAGGTTTAATTTTTAGGGAGAGAAAAAGGTTTAGAGAGAAGGGAGAGAAAGGTTTTTTTAGAGAGACGTCACTTTGTTTGGTTCTCTATTCAGAAATAATCACTCCAAAAATTTTGATTGTTTTGTCATCCGTGTTTTTTCATCTTTAGTGATGTTTTGTCAATTTTTTTTAATTATTTTATACTTTTTGGATGTACATAGCGTACCTCTATTCAAAAAGTAAAAGAGTTTGTCAAAATGTTAATTTTTTTTACTAAAGACGGAAAAATACGCAAATCTATAGAACTTTTTTATCTCAAAAATAATTCTCAAAATTGCAAACCAAACACAGTCAAAATATAGTCCTTGTATAATTCTTGAAAATTTCAAATTGCAGAGATAGCATTGTCAACAACTTGTTCTCCATTGACTCCATCCTCGAGTGCAATATAAAAGAGATGAGATTTGGCATTCAGACGATTACATAAAAGTGTAAATACGGTATAGAAATTGGAGAAGGATTTTTCTGTGTTAGCTAAAAGGCTAAGTATTTGTAGGTGATATATTATATATGTTCTAAACTTGGGATGAGTATAAGAATATATCTTCATAAAGTCTGGATAGCATTTTAAATTTAAGGGCGATCCGACTTGAATCCAACAAAATTAAGGATATTTTATTTGTATTTTGTTTTGACCTGTATTGAATCATATTTTTGGTGTAAAAAATATCAGGATGGCTAGATAACATATCGATTGTAAATGTAATATTATGGGACCCTAATTTACAAAATTAAGATTAAACATATGCATTACGTTTTGACTTTTTATCGACAATTCTAAGGATGAATGCAAATATTGCTCGATACTTGCTAACAGGGATTCAACACTTGGAGCTCCCTAAGCTATGTTTGAAATTGGTTCAATAATTTTTGTTTCCTAATATTTTATACATCAGCAAAGGTTAGTGCCTTAGGTAATCCACAGTGGTATAATCAAAAGTCAATTGTTTTTAAAGTTAACAATATTGGTGCAAAATATTGCTCACAATGGTATAATCAAATTTAACATCCTTAGAAATAATCAAGTTTTGGGTTTTGAATAACCAAAACTAGCAACTTTTTTCAATAATCAAAACTCTTCTTGGCCTCCCACTTTTCCCTCTCGATCAATATGCAGCATCTTTAAGTGTTCATTGCTTTTCAAGTACAATGTTGACTAATCATCCTTCCCTTCATTCTTTTCTTTTCTTTTTTTTGCTTTGGTTTTTTGTCTTCCTTCTAGTCGGATTTGGTTGTGTGCATCATCCTGGAAACCAGTCTCGCCAAGGGGAGTTGAACTTGGTGCATGGCGATGGAGTAGATAATGGTGGACTGCCCATGTCCACGTTATCCAAACCAATGGCTTGACTTTGTGGGTTGATGATTTTTTGGATGCCTTGGTTGTGTTTCGAATAAGAACATGATTGTTCCACTTTGAACTGTGCTTTAAAATCAGCCAACAATGCTCATACTTGAACTTATAAAATTGCACTGGTTTCGATTGTAATGGTCCCTCAATTTGGGCATTTTAGTCATGTCTTGAGGAAAATGAATAACTGATTTTTATTAGTTTGCATACTAATAAAACTATTTGCATACTAATAAAAAATCATAATAGGAGGGAATTGGAAGTCACCAATTTTTTCCCCAAAATTAAGGGAGGGAATCAATATATTTTTGCCCAAAAAAACGTAATGGAGGGAAAAGAATGGCGGAAAACAGAGGGGGAGTGTAACGCCCCGCTTTTCGGAAGCAAAATAAAATAATTTCTTAAGAAAATTTGACTAAACAAATATGATTTTCCAAAATAAAGTTTGGCTATTACAATCTCAAAATAAATTTACTGATTTAAAATACATTATCTTCAGAGCTGACTCTAGACTTGATACGAATCCCAAGCATACTCGATCTCTATTCCTGATTTTCTTCTTATGTCGAACTGCACCATCGTTGAATCCTCTCCATTGAATCCTGCGCCCTCTGGTAAATTGATCGCCGAAGCAATCGATTTACTAGGATACAGACATATCCGTGAGTGATAAATCACCCAGTAGAATAATCCAACCCAACTACCCCTCTTACTTTACAGCTAGCAAGCAACAGGATATATATGGAACGAAGAAGTAAACAGAGATATATCACATAAACAGTTTATTGCTATCCATTAACCTAATATGAAATCTAAGATCTCATCCACGAGATCTTTCCTAAGATCTCATCCACGAGATCTTTCCTCCCCAACCGCTAGCCATGCCCTGTCCCATGAGATCACTTTCTTTTGCTGTCGCGGATTGCACCCAAGTTATGTACCAGCGTGTATCCCTCTCATTACAACAAAAGAAAGCTTATCATGCCTGAATCATAACTAGGGTTCGCCTATCTTATAAACCACTTCACAATCATCACTGGGCTTACTTTGCCAGTATCAAAACATCACTCAACACTGGGCTTACTCTGCCAGTTTCAAATCACATCATTCAACACTGGGCTTACTTTGCCAGTATCAAATCACACTCAACACTGGGCTTACTCTGTGTGGGCTACCTGCCCGAAAAATTATATTTTGAAATACGTTTTGAGGGAAAATACGGTTTGAAGAGTCGCCACCCGGATTTGTGGTTAATCACCCGAGAAACCGTTTTGTTTCGAAAATGATCGATTTGAATTGAAAACCAGAGATCGTTTTGAGGGTCCGGAAGCCATGTTACGAGGGGGGAAGGGTTTTACGGCACCCCCCTCGCCCGATTCGAAATCGGTCTCTACTAAACGTTTGTGGGATTTTCAAAAGGGATTTTGTTTCATTAGAGCATTTAGCAAATATCCACAGTTATAACACGTAAGAAGTGTATACTGGTGCAGGTGTACAGTTGAGGGTGAAATGGTCAGTGAATAAAATGCATGGTCACAGAAACTGAGGATCTGTCACTGACTTCACTCTCGAGTGCTTGGGAGTTCTGCTACTCAACCTGCAAAACTTGTTAGAACAGACAGGATATAATGCTAAAATAGGAACTGAAAAGCTTCTATATACACTACTGGCTCAGCAGAGAATTTGAAAGACTAGAATGAACCCTCAATCTTTCAGATCTTGCATCCCTGCCTTAACAAGACTAAATCTACAAATTTAAAAGAGCAACAGGCTACACTTATGCATGCAGAAACCAGACAACACAGCAGACTGGGAAAATGGGATGCAATGGCATGCATGAACTCCCGAGCGCTCGGGAATGGTTCGGAGCGCTTGGGAGTAAGCTGCACGTCAGTTTGCTCTCAAACAGGAAATGGTACTATCTTGACATGCAAAGTCCCTTGTTTTGATTCTCCCCTGAAGTGAATGATTCTTTTAACTTTGAAAGAAAGGAGCCTTGTTCACACATGAAAACTTGTGAGAAAATGTTTCTGTTTTAGGGGAAAACGATTTTCTTGTGCATGCATGCCAAGATGAGATACTTTCCTTTAAAAATGTAACTCATACCCAGCCCGTTGTGTGACAGAAGACCATGCATGAAACTGGGAACAGTCCCGAGCGCTCTGGAGCACTCTCGAGCGCTCGGGTGTGTTTCCAGTGAGGGTTTTGTGAAAACGTTTTTTTTGTACCCCATTGCTCTTGTTTTTACACTAGGGTCCCCCAACCATGCACCCAGTATTGAAGACTGGGTCAGGCTGAGAGACCCCCCTCAGAAGGGAAGAACAGCCCCTTTGTTTGATCAAAGGTAAAGATTTCTACCTTTTCCTTGAACCTTGCTCCTTGGAATGCCTTTGAAATGTGGGTGAAGTGAGAAGAGTGCAAGAGATCAGAAGAGTATTCTGGATTTCTTGCCCTTTTCCTTGGTGATTTCTGAAAATTTTGAAGTTTAGAAGGTGAGTTTTGGAAGTTTTTGGTTTTTAGCTAGCAAAGAGAAAGAGAGCAGAGAGTAAGGGTTCTTCAGGAATGAATTTTCGTAGCCCCCCCCCCCCCCTTCAGCTGAAGACCAGTGGTATTTATAGGCCAAATAACCTATAGTTTTGAAAATCAAATGGGTTTAATAAAACATTTTTTTAATAGGAAAATCTTTGGCCTGAATCTCTGCCACCAGAGGTTGAGTGTGGACTGAGCTACCAGCCGGCTCAAGATGGTGGTAATGATGAGTTGCATGGGTAGTGGGTGATACTGCCATCCATTGGGCCACAAAACAGTCTTGAGCGCTCGGGATCAATCTCGAGCGCTCGGGATCAATCTCGAGCGCTTGGGACCTCACTCTCGAGCGCTCGAAAGCGAGCCAGGCCAAAGGTTTTGGAAAATGGTTTTGAGCGCTCGGGACTTCTCCCAAGCGCTTGAAAATGCTTTTGACCATTTCTAATCCCTCTTCAAATCTTTCAAGGAGCAAAGTTCCGATCGGTACTAGGCTTGTTTCAATCCAAAGTCATCATCGGGGAGCCTCCGGGCCACAAGTCAAGGAATTTTGAAAAGTCCAAATTGGGGTGTCTACAGTTGCCCCTCTTTGGGCGACGCTCAGCATCACGTCGGGATATGAGTGCCGTCCAAAGATTGAGATAGCCCAATTCGAGCCAAATCAAATCCTCAACTCAAAATCAAATGCAAGTAAAGACACAAACATTTGATGCATGTGGTCGCGTCTTTTCAGACTGCCTACGTACCCTTTTCTGCAGGGATCAGACCAGCGTAGTTCTTCGGGGCAAATGCAAACATGCAGACATGCAAGCAAATGATAGAAAGGTGTCCCTCAGGACAACGCCAAATCTATGGCGGCGGAAGAAGGGTGCCAAATCTATGGCAGACAAGATGGGTGCCAAATCTATGGCGGCGGATGACCTGGAGAAAACCGGGGATGAAGGGTGCCAAATCTATGGCGGCGGAAGAGGGGTGCCAAATCTATGGCAGACAAGATGGGTGCCAAATCTATGGCGGCGGATGACTTGGAGAAAACCGGGGATGAAGGGTGCCAAATCTATGGCGGCGGAAGAAGGGTGCCAAATCTATGGCGGCGGAAGAAGGGTGCCAAATCTATGGCGGCGGATGACCTGGAGAAAACCGGGGATGAAGGGTGCCAAATCTATGGCGGCGGAAGAAGGGTGCCAAATCTATGGCAGACAAGAAGGGTGCCAAATCTATGGCGGCGGAAGAAGGGTGCCAAATCTATGGCAGACAAGAAGGGTGCCAAATCTATGGCGGCGGAAGAAGGGTGCCAAATCTATGGCAGACAAGAAGGGTGCCAAATCTATGGCGGCGGATGACCTGGAGAAAACCGGGGATGGAGGGTGCCAAATCTATGGCGGCGGAAGAGGGGTGTGCCAAATCTATGGCAGACAAGATGGGTGCCAAATCTATGGTGGCGGATGACCTGGAGAAAACCGGGGATGAAGGGTGCCAAATCTATGGCGGCGGAAGAAGGGTGCCAAATCTATGGCGGCGGATGACCTAGAGAAAATCGGGGATGAAGGGTGCCAAATCTATGGCGGCGGAAGAAGGGTGCCAAATCTATGGCAGACAAGATGGGTGCCAAATCTATGGCGGCGGATGACCTGGAGAAAAACCGGGGATGAAGGGTGCCAAATCTATGGCGGCGGAAGAGGGGTGCCAAATCTATGGCAGACAAGAAGGGTGCCAAATCTATGGCGGTGAATGACCTGGAGAAAACCGGGGATGAAGGGTGCCAAATCTATGGCGGCGGAAGAAGGGTGCCAAATCTATGGCAGACAAGATGGGTGCCAAATCTATGGCGGCGGATGACCTGGAGAAAACCGGGGATGGAGGGTGCCAAATCTATGGCGGCGGAAAAGGGGTGCCAAATCTATGGCAGACAAGATGGGTGCCAAATCTATGGCGGCGGATGACCTGGAGAAAACCGGGGATGAAGGGTGCCAAATCTATGGCGGCGGAAGAGGGGTGGAGAGTGCTCGCACATATAGTACCTCAATGAATGATCTGGATTTTAAACATGTAAATAAGGATGATCGCATGCTCGTGATATGCAGGTGCAGCCACGATGTTCAGCCAGGGCACGACCTCAGGCTATCGCGAGCTCTCCAGCTTCTGTTAATACACGGGGACGAGGGGCACAGAGAGTGTCGCGGCCCGGTGCAGAGGCTGGACAGTTCGAGGTAGTCCCTAGGGCGGTGTTCCAACGGAGACTCGCTCGTGTGGAGGAGTCGGAGGAAGAGGAGAGGTCAGAGGAGTCTTCTGAGTCGCGCGTGTTAGGGTCGACGGACTCAGAGACTGCTCCTGGCTCTCCAAGAGACGATGATGGTGACGACGATGACGAGAGTGACCGCAGAGAGCCCGAGGGCCACCAGCGGAGAGGGGGACTCGTCGTGTCTGAGCCTTAGGTTTTTGCTTTGCTAGCTTACTCATACATAGACCCGAGCGCGGAGGTAGTTGTAGCTTCTAGGCTTGCGTGCCTTGATTTTGCTTGGGTCTGCGTGCCCCGATAGCTAGGATTGGGCGGTGCTTGCCCCAGCTTTTGTACTTTCTTCCTTACTCCTTGTAAACACCGTACTTATTTATGAAAGCTTGCATTTCACCCTTTTGTATTCGTTTCGCACTCCCTTTAAGAATTGTATTTTATGAATTATGTTCGTCTAGCTTGCAAGAAAGTAGAGAGCACGCGAATTTCACCCGATACTCTCAAAGTGGGAATGAAAATCTGACATTGACACACAGTCATTAATGCACATTGCGACTTATCGTTGGGTTCAATAAAACACGCTTTACGTGGTATTTGACGTACTCGAGGGACGAAAATCTTGGGAATTTTAACATTTTTCAAAGAACAAGAACAAATATGCAGGAAAACACGTAATGGAAACCGCTGTATCCCCTGGGTACATGTTGAGAACCTCCTGATTTGAGTAGGACATATTCGCGGCACTGAGCCGGGGCTGAAACGCTGGGATGAGAACCCTCTGTAAAATGGTAGAACTCTCGAGCGCTTGGGAGCGGTCTCGAGCGCTTGGGTCTTCACTCCCGAGCACTCGGGACTTTTGTCACTGGCAGTTCAGAGTTGTTTCCCAATGCCACTCACTAGCTATTCCCATGTCGTCTTCTTCTGCATGCACACTTCCAAGACGTCTTGTAACTCTGCACCATCTGTTTCCCAGCAGAAACAACTTCCCAAAGCAAGACTTGGGCTTTCCCAACATTTTTTCAAATTTCCAAAGTTTGAAATTTTGAAGTTGTCTTGAAAGTGTTGAGTTTGAAGAGTTCCAAGGTTAGTGAGGGTTGGTACTGCATTCTCCAGACCTCTATAAATAGAGAGCTCCTGTCTTGGCCATTCATTCACATTTCATTCCATTCTTCTCCTCTCAAAAAACCCTTTTTCCTTCCAAAAACCCATCCCTCTCATGGCCTTGCTAAACCAAGCCTTGCTCCGTCCCTGGTTGGACAGCCTCGAAGGCATCGATTGGCTGAACTTCCGGGGACACCGACTTTACGCTCTTAGGTATCTTCGGGAGATCGCAATCCGTCCTGTCTTGCTACACGCGGCGGTGCGCTTTTGGGATTCTGAAGTGCACGTCTTTCGCTTTGGTTCTCAAGAGCTATGCCCCACCGTCGAGGAATTCCATGCTTACCTTGGAAGTCACGACTCCACAGAGCCCATTGTCCCAATGCTTAGAGAGAGTATGAAGAATATTCTAAAAGCTAAGTTAGGTGTTAGTGGAAATGTCGCTGAGTTTCTTACTCGGGGCAATGCCATCAACACCGTGCAACTATACGAGAGATTCAGTCCACCTGGGGACTTGACAGACTTCGAATACGAAGGCCGACGAATGGCGGCCTGTTGCATTTGTCTTTTGGCGGCCTTCCTGTTGGTTCCGTCCGTTGGTCAGCCCAGTTCTCTATTGGTGGGTGTCGCTTCTCAGATCGAGGCTCGCAAGGATGTCGCACCCTTGGTCCTTGCCGAGACCTTGATGGGGTTAGATGCTGTCAATGCTGGTCGGACAAGGGTTTTCGGTGGTAGCCCGCTGTTGCTGCAGGTTAGGGACCTCACTCAGCTCTCCTTTTTCTATTTCTCTCATTCATTTTACCTCACACTCGGCTTAGGCCTTATCTGGCTCCTTACTTGTTTTCTCTCTTTTTGGGTAGATGTGGCTTTGTGACAAGTTGAACCTGCTGACACCTCCGGCGAATGACTGGTGGTATCGTGCAAGTGGATGGAACTGTCCTTTCCTAGCGACTTACAGCAACGAGGATGACTGGGCTGATTTCTTCGCTTCTGCCGAGGAAGATGACATCGTTTGGCGGTGCCATTGGCTGAGACTCCCTGCCATGACTGCTGGTAACATGGGTTCGACGAATGTCTTTGTGGCTGGCTTGACCGGCTTCTCCTTCTATTCACCGTTCTGCATCCTCCGTCAGCTTGGACTCAATCAAGAAGTGCCGCTGCCGGGTTCTGGAATGCTTCGTCTCCCTCCCTTCACCATTCCGGGCCTTCGGAATTATGTTCGATTGTGGGAGGCTCGCAGGACTGAGCCAAGTGATCCACTTTTCTCTATTGCTACGACCGGAAGGTATCGCAAATGGTTGAGGAGAGATGTGGAAGCAAGGATGGGTTGACCACTTACTTTGCCGTTTTTTGGAATAAAAGGAGTGTGTTAAAATGTGCGTTTTTCGTTTTCATGCTCAGCTTGTAATAAAGAGATAATCTGAATAAAATTGGCTGATTAAGGGTTTCCCCCTTTTGGTTGGTTAATCGCATGCGCCTCTGAGAAAACGTTCTGATTCATCAATTTGGATTTTGATTTTAGAGATATTTAGGACCGAACCTCAGCGTGAGATTGCCTACGTATCCCTCGCGAAAAGGGAATCAGGCCCATACGTAGTTCGGGCTAGGGTTCGCTCGGGTATTAATGCTCTCCTTTTGCGCTCTAAATTTTGCCTAGAGCCGCCCTTTCGGGTTTTCGGCCTAGCGAGCTCTCTTTCGACTTTTGCCTAAGCCGCCCTTTCGGGTTTTCGACTTAGCAGGCTTGCTCTAAATTTTGCCTGGGACCGTCCGCCCTTGCGGTTTTTCAGCCCAGCGAGCTCTCTCAGGGGTAATACCGTTTAAGCTGATCCAAATTGACAAGATTTGAGAATTCATTGCCGTCGAGGTCGATGATTAAGGCCGCTCCTCCAGAGAGAATGGTCTTGATGATGTACGGCCCTGCCCATTTAGGTCGGAACTTTCCTCGTAGATCAAACACCGGCGCGCGAATTTCCTTAACTACCATGTCCCCCTCTTGCAGGTCTCTCGACTTCACTTTCTTGTTAAACGCCCGGGCGATCCTTCGCTGGTAACCCTGAATGTGGTACAACGCCCGTAGCCTTCTTTCGTCGAATAACATGAGTTCTTCAAATCTCCCACTGATCCATTCAGCCTCGTTTACTCCGCTCTCAGCCATGACTCTAAGCGATGGCACTTCTAGCTCGATAGGGAGAACGGCTTCCATATCGTACACCAAAGAATAGGGTGTTGCCCCCGTTGGTGTACGAATAGACGTTCGGTATCCCCACAGAGCTAGTGGTAATTGTTCGTGCCAATTCCTAGCTGACTGAGTGGTCCTTTCGAGGATCGTCTTGATCGTCTTGTTTGCTGCCTCAACTGCCCCATTTGTTTGTGGCCGATAGGTGGTTGAATGATGCACTTGAATCTTGAACTCGTCGAAGAGTTCCAACACCTTTCCCTTGAAGTGAACACCATTATCAGACACGAAGGCTTGAGGGACCCCATACCGATAAACGATGTTTTGCCTGATAAAATGAGCCACTTGAACGGCTGTCAATGTCTTATACGAAGCTGCCTCGACCCATTTGGTGAAGTAATCCACTGCTACCAGGATGAACCTGTGACCATTGGAAGCCGCGGGAGTGATCTTTCCAATAACATCGATGCCCCAGGCGGAGAATGGCCACGGCGTCGCCATTGAGTGTAATTCCGAGGGCGGGACGTGGATAAGATTGGCATGAGTCTGGCACTTATGACATCGGCGCACATACTCGATGCAATCTGTTTCCATGGTTGACCAATAGTATCCCAACCTCAGAACCTTCTTCGCTAGCATCATTCCGTTCATGTGGGGCCCACAAACACCTTCATGAACCTCTTCCATTACTGCTCTTGACTCGTCATCGTGAACACACAACTTATGAACTCCGCACGGAGATCGCCGGTACAATTTCCCACCGCAGATGATGTATTGAGATGCGAGCCGCTGTAAAGCGATCCGATCCTTCTTAGTTGAATCCGTAGGAAATTCCCCCTTCTCGACGAGATTCCAAATATCATGGAACCAAGGGAGGCCATCATCAGGTTCGTCGATGTTCATAACATAGTCGTACACGTGTTTCCCCCTCTGCTCAATCATGACGGGTCTTAGCTTTACCCCGATTGGGAGTTCCAGCATGGATGCTAAAGTGGCCAGTGCGTCTGCGAATCGATTCTTCATCCTTGGTACGTGCGTGAAGGTCACCTTTTGAAAGTTCGGGATAAGCTCGTCGAGTTGCTGATGATACGGCTTCATTTTCTCATCCCTAACTTTCCATTCTCCATTTGCTTGCGATACGACCAAGTTGGAATCTCCGACAACTTCCAGTACCTTGACTCCAATCTCCAATGCAGCTTCCATTCCCACAATACATGCTTCGTATTCTGCCTCGTTGTTTGTGACTTCGAAGTTTAGCTTGAATGCGAGGGGAATGTGCGACCCCTCAGGCGAGACTAGCAATATGCCAATCCCAAAGCCCTTCTGATTAGTGGCTCCATCGAAGTACAACATCCACGTTTCGTCAACTGCTGTCATTACATCTTCGTCGGGAAATTGAAATTCGGTGTGTTCCGGCCCCTCGATCGGACGATCCGCCAAGAACTCTGCCACTGCTCTTCTTTCACTGACTTGCAAGTGACGTACTTGATTTCGAACTCGGCCAACAAGAGCAACCAACGTGCTAACTTACCGGTAAGTGCTGGCTTCTCGAATAGATATTTGAGAGGATCCATCCGAGAAATCAGTACCACCGAGTAAGCCAGCATGTAGTGTCTCAACTTCTTCGTGGCCCATATCAGCGCCCAGCACGTCTTTTCCAATGAAGTGTACCGTTCTTCGCTTCCCACCATCTTCTTGCTCAAGTAGTAGATTGCCCTCTCAACCCCATCTTCTCCTTCTTGTGCCAACATGCACCCCATTGACGAGGGCGTGACGGACAAGTATAGGATCAAAGGTTTTCCCGGGATGGGCGGCATCAAGATTGGAGGATTCTGGAGATAAGTCCGCACTGCTTCGAAAGCTTTCTGACACTTGTCATTCCATTCAAATTTCACATCTTTCTTGAGTAGTCGAAAGAGTGGTTCACAGGTCAAGGTCAACTTAGCGATGAATCGACTGATGAACTGAATTTTTCCCAAGAAGCACCGGACTTCTTTCTCGGATCGAGGCTCCATCTCAATTCGGCTTTGATTTTAGACGGATCCACCTCAATCCCCCTGGTTGTGATCATGAATCCAAGCATCTTGCCGGCCGTGACTCCGAACGTGCATTTCTGTGGGTTGAGACGCATCCTGTATTTCTGAATCCTTTCCAAGAACTTTCTCAATGCTGGGAGATGATCCTTCCGTTCCTTTCCTTTCACTATCATGTCATCGACGTATACTTCGACCTCCTTATGAATCATGTCGCGGAGCAGTGTCGTGGCACCCCTTTGATATGTAGGACCGGCGTTTTTCAACCCAAATGGCATAACCCGATAACAGTATGTCCCCCACTCGGTGATGAATGTTGTCTTTTCCCTGTCTTCCGGAGCTAGGAGAATCTGATTGTACCCTGAGAAACCATCCATGAAGGATAGTAGAGCATGCCCTGCAGTGTTATCAACAAGTATGTCTATATGTGGCAATGGGAAATCGTCTTTAGGGCTCGCTTTGTTCAGATCTCTGAAATCGACACACACCCTGATTTTTCCATCCTTTTTGGGGACAGGAACGATGTTGCCACCCAAGTGGGGTACTCCGTTACGATTAGAAAACCGGCGTCAATTTGTTTTGTGAGTTCTTCTTTTATCTTAAGCACCCAATCGGGCCGCATTTTCCTCAGTTTCTGCTTAACGGGTTTTGCGTCGGGGAAGAGAGGGA
The DNA here is from genome assembly GCA_018127125.1 of Rhododendron griersonianum. Lineage (NCBI taxonomy): Eukaryota > Viridiplantae > Streptophyta > Magnoliopsida > Ericales > Ericaceae > Rhododendron > Rhododendron griersonianum. Next base: position 34,115,611 of record CM030793.1, on the reverse strand, counting down.
TCCTATGCTCGACGATTTCTGAGTCGATTGCGGGCATGTCCGCGTGAGACCAAGCGAAAACTTCTTTGAACTCTTTTAGTAAATCGGTGAGCTCTTGAAGCTCATCGGGGGACAGCCCGGAACCAACCTGAACCAATCGAGGGTTCTCCTCATCACCCAAATTTATAGAGATTATTTCTTCTTTTAAAGGCTGAGCATGCCTTTCATTTTCGCGATCGATGAGGGAACGGATCTCCTTGGGGACGTCCCCATCAAGATCTATTCCTTCATCGTCGGGATCTAAACAATTTATTTCAAAAATCGGCAAGTAAGCGAAAGCGTCATTCATTTCATTAGCAGCCTCCTCCGAAGGGGGGAATACAGCGGTTGACTCAAACTCAAAGTAAAAGCTACGCTGTGGAGGGCCGATAGGCACAAACTCCGACTCTGTGCTAGATGACGAGCTAGTGTCGGACCCGGATTCAGACTCAGTGTAGGTGCTGTGAGTGCGAGTTACATGTGGTATGAAAGTGCAATTATCATAAACGCCTACAGCCTCCACGATGAGTTTGGAAGGATCTTCAACCTCTTATTTCTCTCCAAGCACCAGCACAGCAGCGTCTTCGACCATACCCTCCGGATCTTCACCCTCGAACAGGAGTTGGAGACTGCCCAAACCAAAAGCCTCTAGCCAGTCGAGTGCCTCAGATACCTCTTCCACCTTGGTCACTACTTCATCCTCTTCCCAAGTGTCGTTGGCAAAGATTTCAAACCCCGGATACTTCATTTTCGTTTCAAGATCCACAAAGGGCTCGGGTTCTCCTTGGTACAGCGCCTCTTCCACTTTCAGCTTAACCCCGGCTGGATGAACCCGGGCGCGGTTGCGCCACTTCTTTGCTGGATCGCTTTCTTGGCCTCATATCCTAGACCAAAGCGCTCGTTACTTCCAGGAAAATCAGGGAACTCCGGGACTCCTTGACCATAAAGTCCCAAACCCATGCCCGGTAGATACTTCATCCTTTTCATGATTTCCAACGCTACGGAGCTCACTAAGAAGCCGTCCTCAGCCCGGATGATGCACACTTTCGAAGTCATAACCGCAAAGCCCCCCATGGCAATGTCCTCCTCTCCATGCATAATCTCTAGCAGTGGGGAGTTGTCCTCAGAGTGTGGACGGATGCCTGAGTCTCCATGGATGATGAGGGTTCCAGAATCTAAACCCAGAATGAGTTTCTAATGCAGCGTTGAGGGTACGCCCATGACATCCGACCTGTGCAGCCATGGCCTCCCCAGCAGGAGGTTGAACGACGCAGGTATCTCTAACACACAGAATTCGACAGTGGTTTTAAACTTCCCCGTCACCAGTTCCAAAGTGATTGTCCCCAAAACGTTGCGACGCGTATTATCATAGGCGCGGACACCCAGATTCGATGGTGCAAAGTCCTTGTTCTTGAGGCCCAAGCAATAAGCGGTGCGAAGTGGGCACACGTTGATGGTTGAACCATTGTCAATGAGAATTGCGGGGACCCATTTTCCGAGACACTTCATCGTCACGTGCAGTGGCTTGTTATGGTCAGCTCCCTCCGGCGGGAGGTCCTTTTCTGTGAACGACAGGGTGTGCTGGGTGAGGTTCATCGGGGTTATGAGGGCAATGAGAGCTTCCGGGGCTATATCAGAGGGGACCTCGAATTTAGAAAGAGTGTTTACGAGCCTGCGGCGGTGCTCGCGGGATGCAGCTAACACTCCCCACATAGACATACGTACTGGGGTTTCTTGGAGCTGTTGGATTATAGGGTCAGTGGTGGCAACTGGGTTTTGTTGTTGGGAGGCATCAGGGTTTGAACTCACGAAAGGGTTGAGACGGACAGGTGGGTTAGATTGAGGTGGTGGGTTAGTAGAGTTAGGAGGGTTGTTTTGTGGAGCTTGAGGGGTGTTCGGGTTCGCCGAATTGACGGGGTTGTTCTGCCGCGGCGGAGGGGCTCGGGACGAGCTTCCTTGCTGGAGATTGGTTGGCTGGTACACTCTTCCACTCCTGGTAAGATTGCTGATTGTTTTGGGAATGGGCTCCCACCAAGTACCCTCCCAAAAGTTGGAGAAGTCAGAGTTGCAAGGGTCAGCCTTACGTTTTCCTTTGTCAAGTGTAGTTTTCTCCAAGGTTTCGTTAAGGGTTTCCATCTCCAGAGTGTGCCACATATTTCCTTCCTCTAGGGAACTCCAAAAGTTGACATTGTTGTTACCGTTGTTGCTACTGTTGTTGCTGTTGTTGCTGATGTTGTTGCTGCTGTTGTTAATCTGCAGAGAGCCTTCATCTATCATGGCTCTATTGACAGTCAGTTCCTCGCCATCAACCCACACATTCACCAATTCAGATTTTCCCCACAGATCTTCAGGGTCCAGTACACAGATAGCGGGCTCATTGGGGATTTTGACTACGGGCTGCGGAAGGTGCTCCCCAATAATGTATTCCTGCGGGATGAAGGCTTGATCCATGATATGGTCCAAAGCGTCGGATCCTCTAGCGATATTGATAATAGTGCTGACAGTGAGCCCCGAAAACATGCGGGGGTTCATGATGTCCATTTCTTCACGAACTTCTTCCTCTAGGAAACGGTATGTCAATGACGTCTCGTCTAACGGGTCGGAATCATCCATCCAATGCCACCCGTTGGATTCGGGCTCCCATGCCCATTCATCCTCTTCTTCAATCGGTTTTGGCTCCAAAAACAGAGCAAACAGGGAGTACCCATCCAACGGGTCGGTCAACACTTCTTCGAATTCTTACCTCCAATCACCATGTTCCAATTCTGCGACTTGGTGAGCATTGAGAGCTACGGGCCATATTCCAGTTACGATAGCCCGGTTTTCCACCGCCAGAAAATCACTTGCCAACTCTTCCCACCTTCTTTGGAAATCCCAATCCGCAGATTCAAGGGCACAGACGATATCCTCGGTTGGCAACTCGACAATTGGTTTGGGTTGGGTGGTAGGGAGGATGTAGATGCTTGGGTCAAAGGGATGGTCTAGGGAGATATGGTTGGTGCGGGCGTTAGTGTGTTTCGGGAGCGGGTTTGAGACGGTGTTTGGTTTTTGTGGTGGTGTGGGGAGAGTTTTGTTGTCTATGAGATCCTGGATAGCATGGCGCAGGCGGAAGCAGTTGTTGGTTAAATGGCCCGGGCCCTAGTGGAAGGCACAGTATGCCTTAGGGTTGTGGGATGCAGGTAGTTTTTGTGGTAGGGGAGTAGGGGCAAGCGGTTTAAGCATGCCACTTTCGACCAACTTCTCGAGCACAGCAGAGAGGGGTGCCGAGAATTGAGCAAAAGCGCGGGATTGGGTACGGGGTTGACTGGCTTGGGTCACAATCTGATTGACGGGCTCGGCTTGAGTTGTGTTTGAGAAAGTGTTTGGGAGGTTGGTGTAGTTCGAGTTGCCAAACAGGGCGTTGCTGTTTCCGGAGTAAACCTTCCTGGGTTTGGGAGCAGGCTCGAGTTTGTCAAGGATCCCCAACTGAACTGCCTCTTCGACGGCTAAGCCTGTGTCGAAGAATGTTTTAAAGTCCGAGCATGCTTGAGCCATAATCATGTGCCGTGCGAGAGTTGGTTGAAGGTTCCGGACAATCATCCGGATCTGGTCCCTGTCACTTGGTCTGTCTTTCATCTGTGCGGCCTTAGCCCTCCACCTCTTTACGAACTCAGCGAAGGCCTCCTTTGCTTCCATCTTCGTTGATTCTAATTCACGAGTGGTCATCTCCAATTGAATATTGTAATCATATTGCGCCACAAAAGTCGCGCATATGTCCTCCCACGAGCGTTTCTTCCTTTCATCCAGAGCGGTAAACCAGTGCAAAGCATGCCCCACTAGAGTCTGCGAGAACATCTGCGCCATAGCATCCTTCTCCACTCCCCACATGGAAAGTGCTCCGATGTATTCGGTCAAGTGAGCCTTTGGGTCTCCTATCCCGTCAAACTTAGCGAAGTCGATCGGCCTGAACTTTTCCGGAAGCTTTGCATTAGGAAACAAGCAAAGCTTGTTGATGTCAAAACCGGTTGATGCTATCTTCTCATTTCTTGCCACAGACTCCTCTAACAGGGTGATCTTCGCCATTACTGCAGCCATCTCGGGGTTTTGCTGGGTTTCCAATTCAACGGTCAGCTGCTCCGGGTTCGGCATAGGATTCGGATTAGGGTTTGGATTGAGGTTCAGGTTGAGGTTAGGATTGAGGTTTAAGTTGAGGTTAGGATTGGGATTTGGAATCGGATTGGGATTTGGGATCGGAATCGGGTTTGGGATTGGGTTAGGATTTGGATTCGGGTTCAGTGGTGGAAGACGTCGTGCAACCCCAGTAATCATCATCATAAGCTGGGCGATTTGGTTATCAGTGCGCTCGCCGAGATGTTGGATACCTTCCCTTATCTGTCCCATTTCTCCGTACAAGTTTTCCAGGCTTGGGTTAGGGTTTGGATTTGGATTAGGAATGGGGTTAGGATTTGGCTCGCCTCCGTTTGGGTTCGGATTCGGGTTACCTCCGCCTGGGTTCGGATTTGGATTGCCGGCATTCGGGTTTAGGTTGCCCCCGTTTGGGTTTGGGTTTAAGTTCCCGATCAATAGATCCATTTCCTCCCTCAAATCTGATGCACCGACAGAAACTGCTTGAAGTTGAAGCCGTTCCAATCTCTGTCCCAAGGGTCTGGTCCAGGAGGGTATGGTGTCTTTCTTCTTCGGCCCAATTGCTCAGTACTGACAGCAAAGCAAAAACCGTGCTCAGACGCGATTCCTGTTTATATTTTCATGAAATATGTGCATAGGTTTTTAGAAAATATGCATTATCGTCACCGTCATCGACTCTGATTTTCCAAGAATGATCGAGCATCTTTCACACGAGGTTGCCTTGATCCTCAGATTTCTTTTAGGGTGTATCCTTTGTTCAGAACGACAAATTCTTAGAGATGTCAAAATGAACTAAGTATTCAACTAGTCCTCGTTCGAAGTTTCAATTTTGAACTTGGAATAACTTAGTATAGACGATGTGACACCCCAACCATCATGGTGTCAGTGACATGGTGCCATTAGCCAGAGTGGTGTAAGTAAAGTGGCATCACGGCGTCGTTTTCCTTGTTATTCCTTATTCTCCGTTGAAATTTCGATTAGGCATTAGTCAAGGACTTAGTATATTCTGATTTCCCAAAGTCTCCTTGTTCTAAGGACTCATGCAGTTAAATAACACGCACATAGAATGCGTGACTCTTCATCGGGTCTTGGCAACTTCGCGAAGACTGCGCAAGCGAGTCTTAGAGACACAAAAGAAAGCGTAAGATGCAAGGTGTGATGTGCAAGCGGGATAAGATCGCGGTCTTTCGAAGGTTGCCTAATTCCTCAGAATTTCTTTTAGGGTGTATCCTTTGTTCAGAACGACAAATTCTAAGAGATGTCAAAATGAACTAAGTATTCAACTAGTCCTCGTTCGAAGTTTCAATTTTGAACTTGGAATAACTTAGTATAGACGGCGTGATACCCCAACCATCATGGTGTCAGTGACATGGTGCCATTAGCCAGGGTGGTGTAAGTAAAGTGGCATCACGGCGTCGTTTTCCTTGTTATTCCTTATTCTCCGTTGAAATTTTGATTAGGCATTAGTCAAGGACTTAGTATATTCTGATTTCCCAAAGTCTCCTTGTTCTAAGGACTCATGCAGTTTAGACAACGTACACCGGGGTGCACGACTCATCATCGGGCCTCAGCAACCTTCTACAGACCGTGCGAGCGAGATTAAGAGCACAAGACTCGAAATTGAACAGACGGCATGACATGAATGAGATGCATACAGAAAGCAGTAACATGTAGGCAGGATATAGCATATAATCCTACCCTGCGGGTCCCTGTCCTAGTTTGGAAGGATCTATGGCTTGCTACACACGTATAAAGGCCGGTTTTGGCTTGAAGAGGGTTCCCCGGACTAGAGTCAAAGTATACCTCCCACTATTGAGCGTACACCCAATAATGGTACAAACGGTAGGGATGACTCATCACGGTCGAGGGTTGCTGAGCATTCCGGGATTCCCCATCACCGGCAAGCCGGGTAGGATTGCCGAAACACAACAGCGAGGCTGCACAAGATATATACAAGAAATAGACAATGAAACAAAATAACTTTGAAAATCCCACAAACGTTTTTCAAGCTTGGCTCACAAGTTTAATTGATATTCAATACAAGCGGGCCGTTTTATCAACAAACCAACTTTTTCTCAAGTATCAATTAAACTTCCCCAGCAGAGTCGCCACTGTGGGCTACCTGCCCGAAAAATTATATTTTGAAATACGTTTTGAGGGAAAATACGGTTTGAAGAGTCGCCACCCGGATTTGTGGTTAATCACCCGAGAAACCGTTTTGTTCCGAAAATGATCGATTTGAATTCAAAACCAGAGATCGTTTTGAGGGTCCGGAAGCCATGTTACGAGGGGGGAAGGGTTTTACGGCACCCCCCTCGCCCGATTCGAAATCGGTCTCTACTAAACGTTTGTGGGATTTTCAAAAGGGATTTTGTTTCGTTAGAGCATTTAGCAAATATCCACAGTTATAACACGTAAGAAGTGTATACTGGTGCAGGTGTACAGTTGAGGGTGAAATGGTCAGTGAATAAAATGCATGGTCACAGAAACTGAGGATCTGTCACTGACTTCACTCTCGAGCGCTCGGGAGTGGTCCCGAGCGCTTGGGAGTTCTGCTACTCAACCTGCAAAACTTGTTAGAACAGACAGGATATAATGCTAAAATAGGAACTGAAAAGCTTCTATATACACTACTGGCTCAGCAGAGAATTTGAAAGACTAGAATGAACCCTCAATCTTTCAGATCTTGCATCCCTGCCTTAACAAGACTAAATCTACAAATTTAAAAGAGCAACAGGCTACACTTATGCATGCAGAAACCAGACAACACAGCAGACTGGGAAAATGGGATGCAATGGCATGCATGAACTCCCGAGCGCTCGGGAATGGTTCGGAGCGCTTGGGAGTAAGCTGCACGTCAGTTTGCTCTCAAACAGGAAATGGTACTATCTTGACATGCAAAGTCCCTTGTTTTGATTCTCCCCTGAAGTGAATGATTCTTTTAACTTTGAAAGAAAGGAGCCTTGTTCACACATGAAAACTTGTGAGAAAATGTTTCTGTTTTAGGGGAAAACGATTTTCTTGTGCATGCATGCCAAGATGAGATACTTTCCTTTAAAAATGTAACTCATACCCAGCCCGTTGTGTGACAGAAGACCATGCATGAAACTGGGAACAGTCCTGAGCGCTCTGGAGCACTCTCAAGCGCTCGGGTGTGTTTCCAGTGAGGGTTTTGTGAAAACGTTTTTTTTGTACCCCATTGCTCTTGTTTTTACACTAGGGTCCCCCAACCATGCACCCAGTATTGAAGACTGGGTCAGGCTGAGAGACCCCCCTCAGAAGGGAAGAACAGCCCCTTTGTTTGATCAAAGGTAAAGATTTCTACCTTTTCCTTAAACCTTGCTCCTTGGAATGCCTTTGAAATGTGGGTGAAGTGAGAAGAGTGCAAGAGATCAGAAGAGTATTATGGATTTCTTGCCCTTTTCCTTGGTGATTTCTGAAACTTTTGAAGTTTGGAAGGTGAGTTTTGGAAGTTTTTGGTTTTTAGCTAGAGAGAGAAAGAGAGCAGAGAGTAAGGGTTCTTCAGGAATGAATTTTCGTAGCCCCCCCCCCCCCCTTCAGCTGAAGACCAGTGGTATTTATAGGCCAAATAACCTATAGTTTTGAAAATCAAATGGGTTTAATAAAACATTTTTTTAATAGGAAAATCTTTGGCCTGAATCTCTGCCACCAGAGGTTGAGTGTGGACTGAGTTACCAGCCGGCTCAAGATGGTGGTAATGATGAGTTGCATGGGTAGTGGGTGATACTGCCATCCATTGGGCCACAAAACAGTCTCGAGCGCTCGGGATCAATCTCGAGCGCTTTGGAACTTTTAATGAATAAAAGTTTTAATAAAAAGAATATAACCTAGGCTTGTATAAATTTTTATTTAGGAAAATAATTTGATTAATGATCATAATAAATACAATAAGTAATTAATAACACTAGAATAGGTAGCATGGCTCTAAAAGGAGTCCTAGGGTCCTAAGTAACATGTTCGAGTATCAAAAAGTGGGTTCGGAGGGTCGCGGAATCATTCTTAAAATAAAAATGATTTTTAAAGTCGTCAAAATTAAAATAAATGGGTAATAAATTATTTAATAAATAAAATATGTTGAGACTAACAACATATCATCTTTGGAATGTAAAGAATCTAAAAAAAATATTTCGGGAATTAATAAAATGGTTTATAAGGTTGCAAAGATTTTTCGTTTGTAAACTTTTACAAGAAATCAAATAAATAACTAATAAATAGATAATAAAATTAAAAAAATATGATATTAACAAGTTACGATCTTTGAGGTGTTAGAAGTCTAGGAAAAATAGATTGGGAGTCGAAAACTGGTTTCGGAAGGTCGCAAAGTGGTTTCGAACCATGTAGAATTACTCAATAAGAGTATTATTAATTTAAAACTTTTATTAATCAACTTTATCTATCAGATAAATTAAATTGATATAATTATTGCGTGTTATACTAAGTTGATATTACACTGTAAGAAAATAATATCAATTAAATAGTTTTTTATAATATTAATATCATAAAGATTGTAAAATAAATATCAAATGGGTCATCTTATACGTAAATAATTACAAATAAAGTGTCGGGACAAAAAAATAATATCAAATTGGTAAATCTGGCAGAAAATTGCGCAGTGAACTTATTTTTTTGTTTTGGCTTGGTTTTTGATGCATGGGAACAATTGGGGCATGGGGTTAAGCATATAAACACAATATATACTTAGAGAAGAGGTTGGAATGGATTATAATACCTCGAATCGGATCGAATTGAATTAAAAACGAAACTTGAATTTTTGAGAAGACGACTTCGGTTTCTTTGATCGGGGGACCTTGGGCTCGAATTGGATGATGGTTGATGATGCTAGGGGTTGAGAGAAGTTATTGGAATGATCAATTCGGATTTCGGTTGGGTCTAGAACACAAACCCACCTTTCTCTCTCTTTCTTTCTCTCTCTAGAACTCCATGGATTGGAGTCCGGTTTTCTTCGAATTCTCTCTCTCTTCTGGACTGTTAGGGTGTGGGAAATTTCGTGGTGAGCCCTAGGGTTAGAGTTATGGGATATTTATAGGGAAATTTAGAAGAGGATGATGAGTTTGAGTTCGAAAAGGATTTCTATTCCTTGGGTTTTGACACGAGCGTGATATGGACGAAAATTCTGATTACGGAAGAGGTAGAGATCGAGTAGGAGTAAGGGAGGGAGAGATGGAAGGAGTTCTAAGCTTGCATGCAATTAAAAATAAATAAAAGAGATAAATAAGATAATATACTTATTTTTTTGTATTTATCTATTAAGGAAAAATAATAATAATTAAGACCTAATAATATTAACGCTATTATTAAAAAAAAATTGGGTCGAAAATCCTGGGCGTTATAGGGAGAGAGAATGAAATTGTAGTAAACCCCTATTTTGGTTATGGTCTAGAAATGACCATTGTGAACCTTAATATTGTTAAACTTAACAACCTCTTAAATGAATAATTAAAAGCTGATGTGTCAACTTTTGGTTATTTATTTTTTATTATACCACTGTGGATGGCCTTAGCAGGGTGTTAGTATGTTAGTCAACAGGGGGTCTAGAGGTTGTCCATAGCCCTGAACCCAAAATTCGCCTATTGTGGGTCTCGAACCTCCGCCTCCACCGTAGAGGGAGGGTGAGACAACCAACTTCATTAGGAAGGATTTCTCAAATTGGTTCATTTTGGTTAATGTGTTTTTTGGTTAATGTTCTCCAAGCTAAGCCCTCCTCACTAAATATTCCCCTTTGATAAGACATAGGGAAAGTATATATACAATACATTACTACATTGTTTTTCTTTGTCTCTAATATGTGGAGTATTTGGTATATGTTATTGTCTACTTCCGATATACGCGGAAAAAATAAATTCAACATTATCGTCGATTTCTATATGTTGTTTGAAGTAATTAAAGACGATATGCAATTAGTTTTCTTCTAAATCTAACTTATTCGAGTCTTTTAGTGTCTTTAGCGTCTTCTAATAAGTTTTTTTTTTTCCTCTTCTATATTTTATTAATTTTATATTTTTTTGATTACTCTCATCATTAAGATAAACGATATGATGTAAAAATTTGACTTGAATCTAGTAAAGATCAATAGCAAAAGGGGCTCTAAACCGAGCATGTTTGATTTAATCAAAATAAATAGTTATGATTATCAAAATAAAAAGTGGACCTACTCAAACTGGTTAAGGTGTTGTTTCTCTTAGATTTTTTGGGAACTTTTTGGGCCTATTGAGTTTTGTTTTTTATTCAAAAATTTATTGCATTTGTTAGTCTTATGTCAAACTTTTGTAGATTATTGGTTTGTTTCGTTGATACGAATTGAGCTTTTTGGGCTTTATGTGGAATATTTTCAAAAATATTTGGGTAAAAATATAACGCCCATATAAAACCCAAAAAACAAAGAAAAACAACACGTAAAATTAAGTTACTTTCACTAAAGTAGGGTGAACAGAATTGTTTTCTACACCACTACCATATGCTAGCTTCTCAACAATGAGCAACCATGAGCGTTTGCTGCATCTTAAGTTCCTCTCCTCTCTTTGCCATGAGCAGTGGCGATGCCGGGATTTGGACGCGGGATCGCTCCATGAATTGTTTAATGTTGTGCAAAAAGATGTGAAAAAGAGAAAGTTTAGTGTAAAAAGTGGAAATGTACTATATTTATACGCACAAAGTGGATTTTAGATTATTCTATACCGTTTTACACTCTCGTACGAGTATATCATAAAAGCAAATTAAATGTGTATCAGCGGATTCTCAATAAGCTTTTTATATTGGTTTGTATCCAATTCAAGGTCATTACCGGCAATACTTTATTATTGCTGTGGCCGCTAATTTGAAGCTTTTTTAAGAAGGGAAATTTGCACTTACACCCTCTATACTATCACTAATTTAAAGATACACTCTTTGTACTTCAAATTTAAGCACTTACAACCCTTATACGTCAATATACAGGAGGTATAAGTGCAAATTTCCTTTCTTTCACTTCAAAATATAGGGGTGTAAGTGCTTAAATTTGAAGTACGTGTATCTTCAAATTGGTGATAGTACATGGAGTGTAAGTGCAAATTATCCCGAATTAAAAGAGCAATGTAGTTTTTGTACTTTAACTAAAGCATAAAAAATAATGATTTAATCGATTTATAGTCCAAAATTTCGTGCATAGCGCAAAATTGCTGCTAGTTTGCCTTATTTGAAAGTGCTTCAAAATTTAAGAAACTAAAAAATTCAGGTTAATGAAATATTAGCACTTCGTTTAACTGTTATTTATTTTTTCGCTAGTCTTTCTTACATGCACTAGGCAACTACCGGGCCTACACCTTAGAGCTAGAATCAATAAAGAGTAGAGAATGAGATAATTAACTATTGATTGAAACCCCCACTTTGTTCACTTGGGGTTTTGGGTAATCTACATGTGATCACCAGATCTATTTTTACCCCAAAAAAAATTGCTTTGAATAAAAATTCCTGCAACTAACAATTTTTGTAGATTCGATATTGAAAAAACAACTAGTGTAGATTTGGAATCCACAACATCCAACAAAGGATAAAAACCCCCATACAAAGCTTTCCAGATGTACACTTGCACTTCTCGTTTCATAATATTGGTTGACTAGATCGATCAGATTTTCTTGGGATTCTATCTAGAAAAAGGATCCTAAAAAAAGGTAGCTAACTTTTTAATCAAGGCTCCAGAGTGTACCAAATGGAGCAGCACAAAAAACAACCAGTGAACAGCAAAAAAATAAAATAAAAATTATTTTTGACACTACCCAAATTTATAACACTCCCCAGGGATTGATTTTGGCACTCCATTTTGGGAGTGCAATTATTAATTTGAAGAGTGTCAAAATCACTTCCCAAAACACAACTGGTGAAGAATGAAGCAGGGGATGCAAATAGAAGGGATAAGAGATTAGCTAGTACAAAATGGCAAACTTAAAATAGCAAAGAGTAAGGCAAATATTGTACATAAATTTGTTTGTATGTATTAGATTTTTTTTCCTTCGAGGGTCAAGAGTGTCCGAGATAGCTTAAGCGCATATTGACTATTCTCTTCCCCGATTTGAACGGCGTCATCTATGTCGGGACTAGAAAATTCACAAGAGATTTCTCTTTTGTGGCCTGACCCCAAAAGGTTGTTAAGTTTGAACTGGCCATGTCCATTTTGGGACTTGAGGAAGTTTTTGTTGGGATTTTTCCCACGGCAAATGCTATTTTGAAAGAAAAGAAAAAATGGCAAAGTATGGATTACCTCTCTATCGTTTGGTCATTTGGCATATGACTTTCCTGAGTTTTTTTTTTTTGACCAATTTGCCTCCCTATGGTTTTGGAGTAAAGTGCTACCGTTACATTTTTCATCCAAACTGACAGAATGTGTAAGACACATACCTATTGTGAGATTGCGAATGAAAAAAAAATCTAAATAAATGTAGATTTTGGTGTAAGATGACAACACTACCCTTCTTATCATCTTCTCCAACTCTATGTCTCTATCCATACACAACGTTATTTATTTCTCTGTCTCCTCCCCTTCTCCTTTTCATGCTTCAACCGACTCCTTCTTTTCCCATTAAAGACATTCCCCAAATCCTCCCACAATATTGATTACACCTCCAAACTTCTTTATCACTTTTTCATCTTCTTCTCCTTCCATAAAAAATATAACCCAGACATGACCTTCATTTAGCAGAGCTTTCATAAAGGAACCATCTTCATCTCCTCCACAATGAAAACGCACTCACTCCCCACGAGTTAAGCAATTGATTTCTGAATTAACTGCATCTCTTCTTCTTTTAGTGGGTGGACTGAAATTTGGATATTTAGTGTCTATCAAATTCAGATTTACCGGATTCATGGTTCTCAAATTTTTGTCAATTCCTATTAAAATGACCCATTAGCAATTTCAAATGGTTTTGAGACTTTAAGTAGAGAATACTGGAGATGTTGATCAAACAAAAAAAGAGACGATTTTGTTCAAAAAGATAACCAAAATCCCAAAAACTTAAAATGAGAGCCGTAATCAGAAAAATTCCAAAGTTCTAATGGAATCACCAAAAATCATTATACAGCATGGTTGATGGCTGTGTGGGACGGTTGTCGGTGATGCGTACCAATCGTCTTCCAATCGCAAACACTGGTGTGGAGAGAGAGAGAGAGAGAGAGAGAGAGGGAGAGGGAGGTGTGACGCAAAAATCATTTTTGGGTTAGTAGAATTTTGTACAAGCCTTGATTTCTAGCTGATGAAAAACAAAGGAGAGAGAAAGAAAGAAAGTACATGGGTATTAGAGTCATTTATCATTTTTTGTTAACAGAGTTAGAGATGCACTTTACCCCAAAATCATAGAGAGGCAAATTGGTCATTAATAAAACTCAGCAAGGTCATCTGCCAAATGGCCAAACCATAGGGAGATAATCCGTCTTTTGTCCAAGAAAAAAATGATGGTTCATTGGGTATTTATTGGCTTCGGTAAAGTGGCTTCATGGGAATTATCTGGAATTGGATTGTCGGCATGTGCATGCAAGGCCGGCCCCGGGGTAAGTCTCACAAGCCCCCCCCAGGCTTGGACAACTCCCTACCCTGGGGCAACCAATTTTTTTTTTTAGATTAGGTAATACTTATATATATACACACACACCCGAAATTTTGTAAATCTCCTTGTTTGTATCCGTGGTAGTACTGGATGGTTCCACACTTGCTTTTGAGTTCGAGTCCCCTGTGGCTGAAAGAAAACTCATTCACGAGTTTTACCCTATTGAGATTTGAACATATTGGCACTCCAAAAGTTGATGGAGACACTCCAAAAAACAAAGGAAATTAGCTTTGGAATTACACTCATTTTGGAGTGCCTGCATCAATTTTAAGAGTGCCAATATCATTTTCCAATAAGTTTAGTTAGCATTGACACCACAAAGATATCACATATATACAATATGCTCCGTGGATAAAAAAATAAATAATAGTACTAATACTTTCCACTTTTTTTTTTGGGTAAATTAGCTTGAAATTAAAAAGAGGTTAACCGAATGTATAGCCTACAAGGGGCATACCCTAGGAGGAAAAGAAAAGGAAAAAAAGAAGATTGAAAAAAGTGCGATAACTCATGCACAACCCGCATGGAGAGTAAGGTAGAGTAAATAGCATGACAAAAGTGCCAAGTGTGTAGAGATCATACCCCCGTTGCACTATCCATCTAAACGGAAGGATAGTACAATGGGGTATGATATGAAGAGATACAAGAAGAAATAACATGAAAGTGAACTACTACCTGGCACATCCTGCCAGGCTAGGAAATAAATAAAAAGTCACGGCCAGAGATGACCAAAAAATAACCAATACTGAGGACAAGCAGCAACAAAGCAATACGGTATCAAGGGAAGCTGAACAGCTACTACAGATGAACAAGACACCAAGAAGAGACTCGAACCAGAGATGTCGACATCCGACAGGGGGCTCCACCCTACACACCACGCCCATTCCATCCGGCCTAATACTCTCTCTTCCAAGCCTAAGGCTCGCTAGAAAACAACCCGCTCTCAGCCAACTACCAATCACCACAGACTCCAGAGATACAAAAATACTTTCCACTTTAAAGATACAGAAATACACGTTATTGCTTTTTCTAATATATTAGCTTATACTCTTTCATTTAAGTTTTTGTACATTATAAAATTACTTAAAACTAATAACAAAATATATGATTTAACCTTGATTTTATTTTATTTTGACTTGTATTTCTTTCTTTTTTTATGACTAATAGAAAGTGGGCAACTAAATTTGCGGTCGGATTAGGACAACCCAAACATCGGGACCGGCACTGTGTATATGCCTTCTCCAATTCCCTTGATGTTTTTTTTAAACAGCGGAATTTTTTTATTAATCTCCAATTCCCTTGAGTCGGTCAACAAAGGTTAATTGTGCTTTGTTCCAAGGAGCGTTTGTGGCATCTGTGGTTTGGCTCCAGAACCATCCTTTGTGCTATGCCAAGGCACAGAGCACAAAGAAAAGTGATTACTTTTCTTATTACGAGTATAATTAATGCATTTCTTGCTCTTCCATCCAAAAAAATAAAAAACGATTACATAGTGTGTGCAAGTGTGAGAGCCGAGAGGGTGAAAAATGGGTTGTAACCTATACCAGTGGTGGAAAAGGAGTGTGAGAAAAATACCAAGTGCGGGGTGTATTTGTATCTCACCATTATATTCTTCATTGTTATAGTGGATTACTCTCTCTCGCCATTGGAGTTGGCATTGAGGCCGAATCAGGTACGTATATATATTCTCTTGTTTTTTTTTTTCTTTGTGGTGTAATATTATTTCCCTTTTCATGTGCTTCCGTTGCAGGTGGGATATTGGAAATTTCCCTAACACAATTTTTTTGGGTAATGAGTGGAGAGAAATAAAGAAATGAAAGTAATAATTGGGGAGAAAATTTATTAAAGACAGTGTACAAAAAGAAAATATAACGACCCACTACCGCCTTGTATAATATTGTTTACTTTGAACACCAAACTCCATAAGACTTCCCAGTGAGGTCACCCATTCTTGGATTACTTCGAGGCGAGCATGCTTAGCTGTGAAGTTCCAATGGATTTTGATGCCCTCACAGTTTGAAAAAGTCTTGTACAAGGTAGGATGATGATCTACTCCTTCCGTCCCAATTTGTTGTGCCTATTTCCTTTTTGAAAGTTCACAAAAAATTGTCTACATCCCACAATCTATAATGTTTTTTACGATTTCAAAATCTTTATTTAAAAAAATTAATTGAGATCTATCCAATAAGATCCATATTGATTATATAAAATATTATACATTAAAAGATATAGATAATTTTTTGAGACGTCTGGAAAAAAAAATAGGCACAATATTTTGGGACGGAAGGAGTATTACATATAGCACACGACTTACACTTCACCAAGCGATGTGGGACCACTATCGGTTGACCTCTCTGGTCACCAGTTAGACAGCCCATGCACGGATTCCAACCGCCCTCAGGCCGGTCAACCATTACCTAGAACTCCCAGGGGCGTCACAATTTCCCCCACTTAGGAACACACGTCCTCGTGTGGGGTCGAGATTCTGCCCCACATTTTCGGTTGGTGCAGGCTCTAATACCATATGTAATGACATGCTCTCGCCCTGTACAATATTGTCCGTTTTGAATGCCAAACCCAAACAAACTTCCCAACGAGGTCACCCATCCTTGGATTACTCTAAGGTGAACACGCTTAACTGCAAAGTTTCAATGAACCTTGACGCCCTCACGGCTTTAAAAGGCCTTGTACAAGGTAGGATGATGATCTATTATTTATAGCACATGACTTACACTTCACTAAGCGATGTGGGACCACTCCCGGCTGACCTCTCTGGTCACCGGTCAGACAACTCCCGCACGGGTCCCAACCGCCCTCAGGTCGGTCGACCACTACTTGGAACTCATAGGTGCGGGGCATCACAGAAAAGGTTAAGACTTGAGATCCAAAATAAATACGGTCAATGTCTGAGTATACAGCTCATCATTGTTGCCACTCAAACCCCTGAGGTTATATTGGTTATTAACTTATCATTAACAAGATCAATGACAACTGAGAGTATTTTTTAGTTTTTAACTTAAAGTTACGTACACTGATTACATGTGACAAACCAATAGTTTTAATTTGACGACTTGATCCAACCAAGGTAAATCTGAATATAAAACTAGGTAGAACCATCCGCAAGCAATTTGTATCAAGTAAGCCAAGGAGTTAATAATAGTAGTTTTTTATTTTTGATCAGCAGGAGTTAATAATCCGAGAATCTCAAAAGTTACGGTTGATCAATTGACAACCTTATTAGGCTGCCGGGCTATCTTTTATGCGTTAATTATTAATAAAGATTCCGTTTGTTTGGGCGTAAATTATTTTCCGGTAAAATGTTTTACGTATTTTTCGGTGTTTGGTTGTGTAAAACTTAAGGAAAATATTTTACATGTAAAATATTTTCCTTTAATTAGATGAAAATGACTTACCCTTAAATCTTTCTTAAGTTATTTTCCGAAATGAACCTGTCGCCTTCTACTGTCATTCTCACTGCTTAGTTTCCTCGATCGTCAGTCCTGACTCACGTTCAATTCCAATATTCTCAGATCTCTCCACCGTTTAAGCTCTCCCCTCTCTCTACACTATTTTGTCGATTTCTGAAAATATTTTACAAGTACCAACAAAACACCGAAAAATAATAGTTTAAAGTTTGTTTTCTGAAAAAACATTTTACATGGAAAACATTTTACATTGTAAAACATTTTATATCGAAACAAACGGAGCCAAAGTTTGCACCAATTTACGCGCACTGGCCTTGACTAATCTTGAAAGACTATAAAATCACCGTCCACTAGCAGGAGCCTCACTTGAAGCTAGAGCAATATGCTTTAATTTCATTTACGTCCTGTAACAACTTAGCCGCGCTGAGGAAAAAAAAAAAAAAACTTAGCCGGATAATGGAACTAACAAAGATCATAACATGACACTTTTACCCTTAACTTAGTTTAAACATAAACTAATGTGAACTCCGTAAGAGTTGACACTTCAGAGAGAAATAGTTACTTGGCGTCAACGAATACTCATATAATTTTATCTCCTAACTGCGTCCTAACAGTGATGAGGAAAATGTATATATCAAGGGTGCTAATAAACTCTTAGTTTGAAGAGTTTGTTCTCTTGGGTTCTCAGAAACCCCCTCTCTCTGTGAATGATTTTTAATAAATTTCTTTCAACTTACCCTCATCTCTTTATCTATTTATCTCTACTCATTATCAAAATCCGTCACGCTCAAAACGAATCACTATGATATTGCACACCCTTCCTATCCTTTTTTTGACTGCAAAAAAACATGGTAATGCTATAATTGCAATAGCTAAATAGTACTCCTTCCATCCCCAAATAATAGTTCAGTATTCTATTTTGGGTTGTCCCTTAATAAATGTATAGTTAATGAGTAAAAGTTTGTACAATTATTATTATTTCCTTTTGAAAAGTAAATGGCTAAAGAGTTACGGAAAAGATATGAGGACCGACCAAGGGGACCGAAATCGTACCGACGGCCGCCGGCGGCCGTCGGTACGATTTCGGTCCCCTTTCTGTCGGTACATATAGCATTACTCAAAGAGTTAATGGGTAAAAGTGGAAGATAATTGTAAAAAATGGAGATAAACGTTGATGTGAAAAGTGCAATGATGATATCTTCTTAATAAGTTGAAATTACGAAGTTTGACACTAAAAAAGAGGAGGGAGTATAATCCCATACTGAAAAAGAAAATAAGTATCATCAATATCCCTTGGTATATATATGCAATCTCCATCAATATTGGGGCTATTCGTTAGTACAAGTGGCTCTAATTAACTGGAGTTGTTTTAGCTAGCTAGAGCAAGGGTTCCAAACCTCAAGATGTGTACCAACTATTAATATTCGCATCTCACTTAACTTGAGCTGTTCTTCGGTAAGTGTTTGATCGATCCAATGTTCCAATTTTTTATGCAAAATGTAAGATCAAGATTTCTGAATGAAAAATTAGAACATTGAATTAAGTATTTATAATTTTTTTTGGTCAAATGGAAATATTAATCAAGTATTTACAGTCATCTGATGGTTAGAACTAATTTTTTGCCAGGCCACTCAAAAAATTATTCTAAAATTAATGAATGACTTAGATCATTTAGGTGGAACCCGGAAGTGGGTCCTACATACCAATCTGAGCACCATCGTTGCACGCTTGGTCGGTAACTGCAGTGGAACTAGGGATTATATGTACTCGAGAATAGTAAGTATAAAGCCACTAATTGTCAAAAAAAGAAGAAGAAGTACCATTTGCTAAAGCACTGTCTGTATCCACCAAAACTATTTCACGGAGCTTTTCGTGGATAGTGATTTACGGAGGTGAATCGAGTTCGTCCAAAGTGTATTGGATGGTCCGAATTTTAATGAAACTTTTCCGAGAAAGAGTTAAACTTTTTCCCGACAAAAATTCATTAATATCCGAACCGTCCAATGCCGAAACAGATGACTGAGATCAAGCAACTCCATAAATTACCTCTTTACAACGGCTCCATGAATAAACAATACTCGCATATATAATTGGCTTTTCCGGTGTAGATTAAATTCCTTCCGCTGGCGGCAGAAACTATAGGTTTTCCACCACCATCATTTTGGGTCCCACAATGCGTTAAGTGCTTATCTGAACCGTTCATCTTGTAGGACCCGCGTAGACTGCGTAGTAGTATTCTCATTCAAAAAATTAGCTTCACCAGACGTCGATAGGTGTATCGAAATTTAAATTTTGGTTTATAAAACGGATGGTCATGGACAATTTAACATGACAGGATCAAACCATCCATTTTATAAACTAAAATTTAACTTTTGATTGATCTATTGATATCCATTCAAGATAATTTTATGTGTGAATATACTACACTATGGGCCCTACAAAATGAACGGTTCAGATTATCACAATAAACACATGGTAGAGTTCACAATGGGAGGTGGTAGAAAACTCACTGTTTCCACCGCGGAAGGAAAGAATTTATAATCACTTTCCGGTGATATTTAACTCTCTTGTAAGTGCAAAGTCAACATGTAGAACTAGATCGAACCCCGGCCTCATCTTAATTCCAAGAAATGTAGTCCACACAGCAAATTCACAGACTCCCACACAACTTCACAAAAAATTAAACAAAAGAGCACAACATCCCATGCTCTTACTACTTAGTTACTATATTACTATACTAAAAGGTTTTTAATAGTACCATACTACTTGTCCTCATCTACTATGTGGTCCAGTTCTTGCCCCCCTCCCCTCCCCTCCCCTCCCTTCATGTGGTCACGTATTGTGAACTCCACTCCAAGTCCCATATGGAGTAGTAAACAAACTCCACATGGAATACAGCAAAGGATATGATCAGGTTATATTAATTAAAGTTTATGGAGTACATAGATTAGATCCTTGCAAAATAAAATATACTACTATATATGGTCTAAAAAGTACAGACCAAATTAACACTACAATTCATGCACTTACTTAAAATTAAAATACATTTTTCACTCTGCTTCCAAGTAATAAACCTATATTCAATACCTCAATAAGCTTCTGGAACACATTTGTTTTAACATACCACAACTGGGCTGGGACATTGAAATGATCGAACACTTATCCATCGGAGTTGGCCGGCCAGAAATCCCCTCCGGTCACCGGGATTTCCGCGAGTCAGCCGCGGGACCTTGGAACGTAGATAATGGACTCCGAAACAGAGCAATTCCTCTTGCAAGAAGTGTACAAACCGATAAACCCGATTCGGTCGCTTACGGTTCTAGTGATTTTTGATCCCTTCCAGTAATTATTACCAACTGAGTCTTTATCATCATCCTTGGAACACTCGATCAACGCCGCAAAAAACGGATCCCTGACCTCATTGGTACCGATCACTGCCTTTTGTTTTGAGGGAGTGATTGGAGGAGTTCCGGCCGGGGGCAATGGGAGGAGGTTTTTTAGTGAAGGGTTCTTTTTCTTGGAAAGTTGTCTTTTGGGGATACCGGGCAATTTTTCCCAAGAAAATGGGATTCCAGAAGACCAGAGAGGAGTGCTGGGGGTAAACAAGGGGGAATCGTCGCGACAAGACGAAGATCGTCGAGATGAGTCGGAGGAGGTGGAGGAGGAGGAGAAGGAGGGAGTACGGCGGGAAAACAGCCGAATAATGGGTGAAAATGGGGTGTCTACTGTGTCGTCATTCGGCGGAATTCGGGCGTGGCGGTTTAACGGTGTAGTGTTTGAAGACATGGTTGTGGTCGGAGGGAGAAGAAGAGTGGGAGAGAGTGTGTTTGTTTCTTTGTGTTTTAGCTTTGTTGTTTGCTTGTGTTGTATTCTCTTTGTTTTTTTGGGATCTTACTTGGTATATAAAGGGCTATGGTTCTTTTCCTGTCTGTCTACTTTGGTGAGTGATGGGAAAAGGATATGATTAAACTAACATAACGACCCCATCACATTATGAGAGAGAGAGAGAGAGAGAGAGAATTGCAATGGGGTGGTAAGTGGTAAATTGGTAATGTTGTAATTGTTGGAAAACAATTCTTAGACTCTAGCAATGACAAATACAGATTAGACAACAAAAAATACGCAAAATCTTACAAGGTGAGATCCGGGTTTTACCTCAACTCCCGCGACACGAACACTGTTTGATTTGCTTCTTTGTTGAACCCGACTCCTACAGCACACTGGTTGATTTGCTTCTTTGTTGAACCCGACTCCTACAACACACTGATTGCTGTATGTTGCGAACTCTGCTCGACTGTATCTTACGATCTTCTACCGTATTTTTCGCACGTCTAGAATACAAACTGAGTGTGGACTCTTTCGTGATCTATTTGCTCTCTCTAAGTCTCTATCTATTTTGTGAATAATAGAAAAACGTATATCTGACCTAGAGAGCATAACTTGTATATATAGAGCTACGATAGGGACCTAAGGAGTAATAAGTCTAGGTATCCAGTGTAAATAAGAAACCCTAATCCCACAAGAATTTTCGACAATTATATTTAATCAACATCTATAATTCCTTGAGACTGTCCACTTAACTTATTCGATATGTCAGATACAAATAATCACCTGCAGTGTTTAACATAATCGAAACTTATAAGCTTACTCAATGGGGTATCATCAATCCCTACCGGAATGTGGATTTCATTAATAATTAATATCTATCATACATATAATGTTATGACCTAACTTACCGAGACTATTGATCCTGAAAAAGATCTTTCTCTAATAAATCAAAGTCAACAGCATTAGATATATATATATATATATATTAATTATCTTTGGATTAAGAGTATAAGCATTCATAATACCCATGAGGTTTTAATTGTCTTATAAAATTACTTAGCAAAAAAAATATATATATATCTTATAAAATCAGTACAAAGACAATTATGTAAATGCGGTACCACTCAATACACACAAAGTATACTAGCAAAATGAGTTGGAACTAGACCGTTTCTCGTAGTCGAGACAGACCTACTAAAATATTATACTGTAGTCTTACCGATGATGTGTCCAGTTCCATCTAAGACCGTGAACTATATGTTATATTTCACAAGAACAAATGATCCGATCTTCTGTGTGTAAGCCGAACTCTACATACCGGATCATCTACTTTGTTAAACAAAACACACACATGCACAACATACAATAATATTATGCAAACATTGCCTATAAATGATTCTCATTAAAAAACAAGATAAAAACTGATTAATATATAATAATTAAATATTAATCCATTACATTTTTTTTGAACAGTAATCCATTACATAAAAGCATGATTTTTAGTATAAATTTCTAACAGTAATTTCATATGGCCATCACATCAGAGGTGACACTATTAAGTACTCCCATCACCCATGTCTGGCATTTTGGTCTTTTACCCTTGGACTACTCATAATTTGTATATTTCGCCCTTCATCTATTAATTTGCTCTACTTCGTCCTTGTATATTATATTCTCTATTCCGATTTGTTTGTCCAATGTTGAGTTTTCAACTTATAGGGAGCCAAATCATTACTATAATTAAAAAGCTCTAGATTTCAAAAAGTATCCTTCATCAGCTTGAAAATTTAAAGAGCGTGTGTTTTAATTGAAAATATTGTAAGGTCTCCAGATTTTTAAGCTTCCCGAAAATTCTAGTTGAGAGACTTTGTTCTCAAAAATATTGGCGCCAATCTGGAGTTTTCCCAAAAAAAATTCCTCCAATCAAATTGTGGCCAATTAGCAAGTTATTTACGACAATTGGTGGGCCAAAAAGAGTAAGATTCAATTTCCTTCAATTTTAAATACTACTCCCGTTCCCGTACGTGACAAAAGTGATTTCCTGATTCCCACTATGAAACTCTCGCTCTCCAATATTTATCTGAATGTATAATAGGAATGGCATGAGAGAAAATACACAATTGGACCAACTGATTTTTGAATTTGGACGGACAAGTACAAGTAAAAAATAACAGCAGTTCACAAAATAGACGAAAATTGTCCCAGGTGAGCTGTATATTCATGTGAACTATTTATCACAAAAAAACATATCTGAGCTCTCACCAGGGGCGGAGGCAATTGGGGGAGGTGGCACATGCCACCCCCAATTGTTAAAAAATCATGCCACACCCAATTGTTAAAATCCAGGGGAAAAAAAAATTACATGTAAAAGGTTAAATATAAAATATGTGAACGAGCATGCACTAACTCATGCCTTGGGATGGTGGTAAAGCGTGATGCACCAAAGCCATCCGCATGGGTTCGGGTCACCTCGGCCCTATTTTTTGCTCTTTTTTTCCTTTTTTTTTCTTCCCTTCTTCTTCTTCTTTTTCTTTTTGTTATCTAAATCATCTCTCTCGAGATCTTTACATAGATCCCCATAAAATTTGTATTTTTCTACTAATTGAAAAGCGAGACATTAAATTTTTACGTGACCCATTTCAACACACATTTTTTTTTTTATAACTAACGTAGTTTGATTGACTAGGTATTTTACTTGTATGCAAAAGTTTGTACAAATATTGTAAAAATTACAATTTAGAGAATGACTGCTTTGAATCAAGAAAAATTAATACCGTTTTAGACTTGTCTTTGCATACCAAAAGAGAGGTTAAGCAACGATTTATTTCTTTTTCAAAAATAAAAACTCAAAGACAAAATCTAATTACATAATATTACACTTAAATTTTTGTCTTCACATTTTTCTGCACAACATATAAATTAGATTTTCAGTTAACGGTGCCACCCCGTGCCCAGATCCTGGCCTCGCCACTGGCTCTCGGCTCTCACCTCTATAGACGTGGAGGGAAACCCTACCTTTTTTTCCTGCCACTACACACAACATACATATGGAACCAAACCTCTTTCCAAGAAAGGGAAAAAAAAAAAAACTGTATCATAGAAAGGAGGGGAAAAAAAAGAGGAGAAATTGACATTTATTGGCAAAAAACAAGATGCAAAATAGAACTTCACACAAAAACTTATCCAATTTTTATCAACCGGCTTCTCAACTCATCAAAATGCATTAACAGGTTTCTCAAAATATGTACTCCCTCCGTCCTAAATTGGATGTCAATTTTCGATATTTGTGCTAATTTCAATTCCTTATATATTTTAATATGGATCTCAAAAAATATGCAATATGGATCTTGTTTTGATAGTTCTCGATTAGTTCTATAATAGTACAAAGTTTTTAAATTCATAAAAAATATTATAGATTGAAAGATATAAGCGACGAAAAATGATATGAATTTCAAAAATTGTCATACTTTTTAGGACGGAGGGAGTACTATATTTATCAAGGTATGACCATTTTTCATCTCTCACTTTTTATTTTTCCTCTCCCAGAGAGATGTTTGGTTGTGCATGTATGTTGTATTGCTGTGTGTAATGGGGAAAAAAGGGATTGGTGGGTTTCTCTCCATTTCTATATAAATGTGAGCTCATCATACTTGACAGTTCACAAGGACATGATGATGTAGTTCACTTGGGACAGTCTCCGTCCACTTTGTGGGCTGTCGTTACATGTTGTCCTTACAAAAATGATACTCACACAACAATCTAAATACAATCTCTCACATACATGTGGGGTCCACACACAGTAATGTATGTGGACAGCACATGTATGTGAGAGAGGTTGTGTAAGTTATTGTGTTTGGATCGTTGTGTGAGTAGCATTGTTGTAAACAAAATTGATAGATGAGGGACGAGGAAAACAAAATTTGAATAATTGAGCGGATAAAAAGTGCTAAAACCCCCCATTTTAAGGGTAGAAATCAAACCCCAGAATTCATCTTTCCTATTAGCTAGATACTTTCTCAAAAAATGATTTTTCTCAGAATTTTCTTTGCCGGAACAAACTACTGTAACGTTAAGGGAGTAGTTGGAAACATTACTTGGGCATGGACGGCTTTGGTTTTTTTTTTCTTTTTTCCCCTCATTCGTTAATCCTAATATATACTATTCTTATGGACGGCTTTGGTTTCTCTCACCCGCAAATGTCAGAATGTTTTCTCCCTTTTTTCAGTTTAATAGCTCTCAGTAATGTACTTTTTGGCTTCCATGCCTCAACTTTTTTTGAATCCATAACTCACTCAATTGTGCTATTCACACAAAGAAAATCGACACAGATCGTGCACAATTTTTTGTGGGGTTTACTACGGGTTCCACACAAACGATTTGAGCCGTTCATTAAATGTGGAACATTTTTTCAAGGCTCCCGGCAAAAAATCAACTCAATCCGATACCTATGTACTCGATCCAATCATCTAACTTTTCATTCGGATTTCAGGATAATGAAAAGCTAGATGAATGGATTGAGCATCTATAGGTATCGGATTGTGCTGATTTTTTGCGAAGGCCCTTGAAAAAATATTTTACATTTGACGAACGGCTCGAATCATTTATGTGGGACCCGTAGTGGGCCCCACAAAAAATCTGTGCACGATCTGTGTTGGTTTTGTCTATGTCAACAGACTTATTTTGTAACTCACTTACCCGAAAGAATATTAACTTATTTACTTAGCCAAAAAAGGGAAAAAAAAAACCAATTTTAGGGTCATAACATCATGGAGAAACGACCAGTCTATTTTACTTACATTTTCTTTACTTTTGATATAGTAGTAACATTATTCAAGAAATGCAACATTTTAAAATGTGTAATTACATGTACGCAAGAAACCAAGCTAACTCAGTCGGTTGTCTCATTTTCCCTCACTAGAAGCCGGAATTCGAGCCCCACTAACATACTAACACTCCGCTAACCCCCGCTGATGTATAAAGTGTGACAAAAAAAATAAAAATAAAAATTACATGTACGCCATTGTGTCATTCACTTGTACTCCGTAGATCATACGAAAAAAATACTCCGTTTTTCTAAGGAAAACTTTAATGCCATCAAAATTATTTTGTTTGGAGGTATCAAAAAATCCTAGTGTCCATGCTACAAGTAATGTTTGTTAATAAAAGTCCAGTCGCACTTACATAATAGTGTCCATGCACAAGTAATGTTTCCAACTACTCCCATAACGTTACAGTAGTTTGTACTCCCAAGTAATCTTATTAATTAACAAACATTTTGTCTGGAGGTATCAAAAAGTCTGGAGGTGCCAAACTTTAATGAACACTATTATGTAAGTGTGACTGGACTTTTATTAACAAAATCTTACTTGTTGACAAAAGAAAAACGTCCAGGGTTTGAGTCTATAGAGAGACTTTGAAACCCCTGTAGTTTTTAACATACTAAGGCCCTTCGCTTGCAAGATGGAGGTCTAGAGTTCGAGTCTATGGAGAAATTTTGAACCCCCTATAGTTGTTAACCAACTAAGGCCCCATTTCACTAAGGTTCTTATTTTTTAAGTAATTATTTTTCGCTTTACGAGACAAGTCATTCTTTCACAATACATCACCTTTAATTTAAAAAATAAGTAAATAAATACGTATTTCCCTAAGCAGAACGGGGCCTAAGCTCATCTAAGCTTGAATTGAGTAGGAATTGTCTTCAGATCTATGTGAAAACCCTAAAGTTCTTTCATAATGGTCCAGGAGCAAATATAAACTTGTTGCTCAATAGTTCTTTCATCCTTCTGTATAGATGAGCCAAGACTAGGGGCCCGAGTGCAATTTTTTTGACTAGAGGCCAAGGTGCAAGCCAAGTCTATAAAGTCCTTAGTGACTCTATTGAATGACACACAAAAAATAAATTTTATTCAATCAATAATGAAGAAAGGCCACATGCCCACTATCATCAACAGGGCCTTTCTGGGCAAAGTGATTCAGAGCTTCTCCACTTATTTACTCATATTTCAAATCCTAGCCACCATCCTCTGCCACTCACCACCGTCTTTTGCCACTCAGACTGCAAATCTACTGCATCTCTCACTGGATCTCTGCTTCCCTCGCCTGAGTGACGACGACAAACGCTTTTCTCTCTCTCTCTCTCTCTCTCTCTCCTACCCTCGCCTCACGAACTCCTTCCGATGACAAACCCAACAACACGAACTTCTTCTGGTGAAAACACTACAACAAAAATAGCTGGTTGAAATTTGGTAGAAAATTTTGGTCTCACCTTGTTCGTTTTGGGTTTCTAGGCCCAACTATTTTTTTTGTCTGCACACGGTCCCTAATAAATTTTCTATCAAATTATTACTCTTATTTCTTTATTTATCTCTTTCCACCTATTATCCCAAAAATATTTCTCAAGTCTCAAAACGAACATGATCGATGATTTTCTTTCCCCGCCCCGCTAACCCTAATGGAACTTAGGGAAAGTGATGGAAAATGTGGAAAAAGAAAATAAGAGGAAAATTTCACTATTCACAATCCAAATAATAGGAAGAATTTTTTTTTAACTTTTCTTAAGTTCCGAACAAAACCTAAACTCCGTAAGTTATCTACTCCATTATACTCTGGCAAATCAATAGCCTAAACACTTGTTAACATTTTTTTTTAATCCGCTTGTTAACATTTAAAATGAATATATTATATTTTTTCCCTTCCCTCCCCAGACCCCAGCGCACAACTCACACGCAGAAAAGAGTACTAGTATTTGGGATTCTTCTCCCTCTTAATTACTACAGTAGTACAGGGGTGTTCCATTTTCCCTTCTTTTTTAAAAACTACTTTTTCTTCAATTTTCAAGCTCAAATATAATGAAAATAAAAAATAATTTTTTAATTTTTTTTGCACCGTATAAAAGATCTCAATAAGATCTATCAAACAAGATCAATATTGGTAGAAAAATTATTTACGTAAACACATAATTTTTGGACTTGAAATTACCTTCATTTTCTTAAAAGTTCTTTTCTGAGAAACCGGAACGGCACCTACGTCGGTTCCAAGTTCTAACGGGAGTATTTGGGATTCTCCCTCTTTATTACACTAGTACGTCGGTTCCAAGTTCTAACGGTCCTCTCTCTCTCTCTCTCCAGCGCACAACGCACACGTAGAAACGTAGGAGTATTTGGGATTCTCCCACTTATGTCGGTTCCAAGTTCTAACGGTCCCCTCTTTCTCTCTCCAAGCCGTATCAACCCTACCATGGGTCCCCCAGGCAGCCGGCGAGCTCTATTTTGATTTCGGGATCTCTCTCTCAACAACAGCCACTGCTTCCAACAACGACCCAACAACAGCCACTACTTCCTCCGACGCAGGCCTGGGTCAATCGCCCTTCCTGTTCCCGTCATCGCCGCTGACATTCGGTTGCTTCCCGTCAACTCATACCCCTCTGTTGTCCTCCAGCCTGCTGTTTTCGCCGTCGAAGGCGGCCGGTCAATTAGGGTTTCAGCCGTTCCCCGTGTTGCCGAGGATGCCAGTGACGAGCCCTAGGTGGAAAGATCTTTGAGTATGTTGTGGAATCCCGATTCCAAGGGTTTTGGACAGGTAACGAAATAAGGCCTTCCATTGGGTTTTGTTTTTTTAGGGCTTATACATATCTGCTGTATCTATACATTTTGGTAGATCACATCTAATTTTAGTTTTTTTTTTTTTCCTTCAACTTTTTGTTAATTGTTTTGTTTCTGGTATGATTATGTGGCTTTGTGGTGGTTTGAGCAGAAATCACATTCTGTAATCTGTTATTTGCTTTCCCTGTACCTTTTGATGTCAAAGTTTTTATGTTACTCTTGCCTTGAATGTTCATGTTTTCCCTTCACAGTATGGGTGTTACTCAGTTTTTACTTTTAAAGTCCCCCTGCCATTGTTTATTTAGCTTGAAGAGGTACTTAGAATAGAACCACTTAACGTGCTCTTGAAAGCTAAATTACAACTTTCTGCCCAGTTACCAAAACAAGCACAAATGTATCAATGGAAAATGGTACCTAATCATGTTGTCCTTTCCTTTTGCGATAGGTTCAGGTTGGTGGCAAGACATTTTTTGGCCCATGTGCTGTAGGGGTAAGAAATCTTCATACATGGTGGGATTATTTGATTTAGGGTTCTTTCCTCTCTTCCAGCCGTGAACAACACCCATTCTATTCAGTTGCCAATATGAGACTGCATACATAGCCATTTGTTCCTCGGTAACTTCGAAAATCCATTTGGAAACTGATTGGATTTTCTTTATGCAGGTACTGGGAATTTGTGATACCATAACCACAACCACAACCACAACCACAACATGCTCTTTCGAACTCCACCGGAGTGACAAGGAGAGTCTTAAAGTAACCGTTTTCAAACCCATCTTTGTCCTTTGTTTTGGCTGATCGGAAATGGTAGTGTTACATTTTCTTCCCCCTTTGATTGTGTTTTGTGACTCATCTTTTCCTTTAAGCCTATCGAATCGCAAAATGTTGGTCCTTCCGATAGTTTGGGTTTTCTAAGCAAATAGGGTTCAAAAAATTATTTTTTCCGAACCAAACGTCACTCCTTTTCACCACAAGATGTTTTTTTTTTTTTTTGGTTTTCAATAAAATTTCTGCACCAGTCTTTTTGGTTTCCATGATAATACATTTTTTTATTATAGAAACAACTTAAAGGAAAATAAGCAAATATGAAAATAGATGTAAAACTGTAAATAACACTAGGCTGAGCAATGTGGGTTCTCCATAGGCTAAATTTCTCAATCAGGCTCAAAATAGCTTGAACATTGTATGAATAGATGAGATTTGCTGGAAAAACCTGTACAATTAGGTGGTGAACTTTTTTCTTTTATGAGTTTTGTTTTGTTCCAAGTAGTGATGAAACGAGATGGTGGTTCCCATTCATAATGCAGCCTTTTATATGGTTGACCAATTCTCATTTTTCTTATTCCAAAAGGCCATAGAGGAGATGATGAAACGAGATGTGTCATGATTTCATTGCCCAACAAAACTCTAATGTGAATCTAGCGATTGACATTTAGCACCGCTGACCCGACCGACAAGATTGGATTGGCCATAACTTCTCTCTCTCTCTCTTCCAAAGCACGCCTCTTTCCTCTCAATCTCTGTAGCACTTTTGTTGTACTACCCCAAACACGCTTTGCACTATCTCGCAATTTCAAATTTGAAAGTTCCAATCATCTCTGTCTCCCCCAAACTTTCTCTGGCTCTTCTCTCACCCCGTCTCAAGAGGTGAGGTGTCTTTTACCTCTTTGGCTGGGGTTTCCTGATAATGACGATGGCATCACCGGCGCGGACGTTTTGTTCGTCCCATATTTTCTTCCACATCTAAACTATCTTCCGGAGAGGGTTTAGCTTTGTGGTACATCTAAACTATTTTGCTCCTGGCGAAATACTTTTTCTATTTCCCTCTCTCTCTTGCTAATTATTTGTTTGTGCAGCTCCCTTACTCCTTCGACTCCTTCTACTTTAACTCCCTCCGCGAATACATCAATCTAGCTCATATTAGCGGCCTGACCACCAGACCACCGACCTTGCTAAATGCTCCACGTACCTCTCTGCAACCACATGCTATTTCGAAACCCATAAGAACAGTTTTTTTTTTTTTTTTTCATAATTCTGCTATGACTTACCTTTGCTTATTGTGTATTTGTTTCACCAATGGTTAAAGAAGACAGGTAAAACCATTGGAGGCGCCTACTGGGTGTTTGACTAAAAGCCCAACATTGGATGAACGTAGGAGGCTGCAAGGGCATCTGAGTGGAAAGGGTAGAGCTCCCTTCCTCAAATTTGTTTCCTTCGTTGATTGATGTGGCTTAATATATTTGTAGGATATTGATGTTATGGAATTGTGTCATTTGAACACTCTAGAGTCTAGACATTTCTACCATTTGAACATGGTTTTGTGATGAAGTGTTGATAACTTGCCCTGATAAATCCAGAACTTTCTTTTTTTGAGTTTTTAGCTCAAAAGATTGGAAACTTAACAATATCCAAGCAAACATGGGGATAGGCCAAATCGAATCTCTAAGGATACAAATCCAGGTAACGGAAAACTCTTTTGATTTAGACTTAAATTCTCGTTGCAATAATTGCAATGGATTTCCTATTGTCCTTTATTTTTGGTAATACTTATACTGGTTTTGTTGCAATCATTTTCTATTTTTGTTCCATTCGCTTTGGTGGAGATGAATATGGTGCTAAACGACAGCAATTAATTGGTTAAAGTGTTTTAGAGAATAATGTTTGTAATGGTCTTATTTGGATCTTAAGTATTTTTTAAAAATTAGATTTTTTCTTCCTTCAGTTCCTCCAATAAAACAGAGGGTACATCATTTTTAGTGCCACTCCTAGGACCTGTGACAGAACCTAGAGTTACTGTCCAAGCAACAATTGATAGTACTCACTACTCCTTAATATGATGGGTACAAGTGAATGAGATATAGACATGTACAGAAGCTTAGGTTTCATTGCGCTTTACTGATTAAAAAATTGGCCTATAAATATTCATTTACAAGATACTTGAACACCATGCATGTATGTAAAAGAATACCAAATCCTATTTGAATTGTTTTTTACCGTGGTCCATTCTTATGATGCATGTTGATACTTGCTTAGTTTTTCTTTCAGGTGACTGGAAGTCACCTATATGTTCCCTAAACATGCTTGCAGGAAGGTTGTCAATGGTAAGCATTTTGATTTCATGGGATGTGATTGAAAGGAATGTGTAGGCGTACTTTTACTTCTCCGATAGGTTTAAGCATAAGTATTTTGATTAGACTATTGTACATGGATGTGATTTGAGTACCGGTTGGTCGATGGTGGTTGGTGTGAGAAAATGAAACCGATTAGAAATCCCAATTTGACATTGAGTAGTAGATGGACCATGTTTGAAAACTATTGTACATGGATGTGATATGACTACAGTTGAATTTTTTTAAAATTCACTTTCTGAAACTAAGTAGGTGGATCATGTTAGAAGTTTTTTACCTCGAGAAAAATGATTTACCGGAGAAGTTGGGTTCGTTGGTCAGCAGTATAGGAAAGGGTGGTTCAGTTTAGTTGTACTCAGAACTTGTTGCGTCGTGCCTTTACGCACATGCAATTTCTGTTTTTTCCATCTTTTTGAAGTTTGATTTAGTGGTTGTTATTTCTTGATTCAATGGCATGGTTTAATCTTTGAATCCTCCATTTGTGGTTGGGTCTTACGCAGCGTTTATGTGCTATTAAAATAGGAGTTTGAGATCCTTCAATGAGGTTCATTAGCAGAGTTAGTAGATTGCAGATTTAGTATGGGCTCTTTGTAGTTTTTTCTATTAGAAACGTGATAATTGTGCTTGCATGTGATCTTTTGAGCCTTTGATAAATTTCTGTGATGTGTGTAAATAGTGGTGGATTTTAGTAATGATAAGTAGAAGGGCCATGCACTTTGGTTAGAGGTGAGTAATGATTGCAGATTCAGTATGGTGGATTTTAGTTCTGAACAACGCTTTGTATATAGTATGTTTTTTTTGATAGGCATTTGTATAGAGTATGTCCAATAGAGCCTCTGTATCCCAAATCATTCTTTTGGGATTCACGTTACCTTCTGGAATTGGTCTATTGAATGCTATAGTTTGCTTCCTTTTTTTTAACACAAGGGCCTTTTTATTAGACTAGTTGAATTTTAGATTTTGCTCTTTGAATATTGAAAATTTTGGTGGAGTCAAGTGCCTTTAGGGATGAGAATTCTTAACAAAATGACTTCTCGAAAATTTGTTCATAGGTGAGACTGCATACATAGCCATTTGTTCCTCAATGACTTCGAAAATCCATTTGGAAACTAATTGGATTTGGAATTTTGGATTTTCTTTATACATGTACTGGGAATATGTGATACCATAACCACAACCACAACATGCTCTTTGAACTCCACCGGAGTGACAAGGAGAGTCTTAAGGTAACCGATTTCAAACCCATATTTGTCCTTTGTTTTGGCTGATCGGAAATGGCAGTGTTACATTTTCTTCCCCCTTTGATTGTGTTTTGTGACTCATCTTTTCCTTTAAGCCTATCGAACTTGGGTTCGCAAAATGTTGGTCCTTCCGATAGTTTGGGTTTTCTAAGCAAATAGGGTTCAAAAAATTATTTTTTCCGAACCAAACGTCACTCCTTTTCACCACAAGATGTTTTTTTTTTTTTTTGGTTTTCAATAAAATTTCTGCACCAGTCTTTTTGGTTTCCATGATAATACATTTTTTTATTATAGAAACAACTTAAAGGAAAATAAGCAAATATGAAAATAGATGTAAAACTGTAAATAACACTAGGCTGAGCAATGTGGGTTCTCCATAGGCTAAATTTCTCAATCAGGCTCAAAATAGCTTGAACATTGTATGAATAGATGAGATTTGCTGGAAAAACCTGTACAATTAGGTGGTTAACTTTTTTCTTTTATGAGTTTTGTTTTGTTCCAAGTAGTGATGAAACGAGATGGTGGTTCCCATTCATAATGCAGCCTTTTATATGGTTGACCAATTCTCATTTTTCTTATTCCAAAAGGCCATAGAGGAGATGATGAAACGAGATGTGTCATGATTTCATTGCCCAACAAAACTCTAATGTGAATCTAGCGATTGACATTTAGCACCGCTGACCCGACCGACAAGATTGGATTGGCCATAACTTCTCTCTCTCTCTCTTCCAAAGCACGCCTCTTTCCTCTCAATCTCTGTAGCACTTTTGTTGTACTACCCCAAACACGCTTTGCACTATCTCGCAATTTCAAATTTGAAAGTTCCAATCATCTCTGTCTCCCCCAAACTTTCTCTGGCTCTTCTCTCACCCCGTCTCAAGAGGTGAGGTGTCTTTTACCTCTTTGGCTGGGGTTTCCTGATAATGACGATGGCATCACCGGCGCGGACGTTTTGTTCGTCACTTCGTCCCATATTTTCTTCCACATCTAAACTATCTTCCGGAGAGGGTTTAGCTTTGTGGTACATCTAAACTATTTTGCTCCTGGCGAAATACTTTTTCTATTTCCCTCTCTCTCTTGCTAATTATTTGTTTGTGCAGCTCCCTTACTCCTTCGACTCCTTCTACTTTAACTCCCTCCGCGAATACATCAATCTAGCTCATATTAGCGGCCTGACCACCAGACCACCGACCTTGCTAAATGCTCCACGTACCTCTCTGCAATCACATGCTATTTCGAAACCCATAAGAACAGTTTTTTTTTTTTTTTTTTCATAATTCTGCTATGACTTACCTTTGCTTATTGTGTATTTGTTTCACCAATGGTTAAAGAAGACAGGTAAAACCATTGGAGGCGCCTACTGGGTGTTTGACTAAAAGCCCAACATTGGATGAACGTAGGAGGCTGCAAGGGCATCTGAGTGGAAAGGGTAGAGCTCCCTTCCTCAAATTTGTTTCCTTCGTTGATTGATGTGGCTTAATATATTTGTAGGATATTGATGTTATGGAATTGTGTCATTTGAACACTCTAGAGTCTAGACATTTCTACCATTTGAACATGGTTTTGTGATGAAGTGTTGATTACTTGCCCTGATAAATCCAGAACTTTCTTTTTTTGAGTTTTTAGCTCAAAAGATTGGAAACTTAACAATATCCAAGCAAACATGGGGATAGGCCAAATCGAATCTCTAAGGATACAAATCCAGGTAACGGAAAACTCTTTTGATTTAGACTTAAATTCTCGTTGCAATAATTGCAATGGATTTCCTATTGTCCTTTATTTTTGGTAATACTTATACTGGTTTTGTTGCAATCATTTTCTATTTTTGTTCCATTCGCTTTGGTGGAGATGAATATGGTGCTAAACGACAACAATTAATTGGTTAAAGTGTTTTAGAGAATAATGTTTGTAATGGTCTTATTTGGATCTTAAGTATTTTTTAAAAATTAGATTTTTTCTTCCTTCAGTTCCTCCAATAAAACAGAGGGTACATCATTTTTAGTGCCACTCCTAGGACCTGTGACAGAACCTAGAGTTACTGTCCAAGCAACAATTGATAGTACTCACTACTCCTTAATATGATGGGTACAAGTGAATGAGATATAGACATGTACAGAAGCTTAGGTTTCATTGCGCTTTACTGATTAAAAAATTGGCCTATAAATATTCATTTACAAGATACTTGAACACCATGCATGTATGTAAAAGAATACCAAATCCTATTTGAATTGTTTTTTACCGTGGTCCATTCTTATGATGCATGTTGATACTTGCTTAGTTTTTCTTTCAGGTGACTGGAAGTCACCTATATGTTCCCTAAACATGCTTGCAGGAAGGTTGTCAATGGTAAGCATTTTGATTTCATGGGATGTGATTGAAAGGAATGTGTAGGCGTACTTTTACTTCTCCGATAGGTTTAAGCATAAGTATTTTGATTAGACTATTGTACATGGATGTGATTTGAGTACCGGTTGGTCGATGGTGGTTGGTGTGAGAAAATGAAACCGATTAGAAATCCCAATTTGACATTGAGTAGTAGATGGACCATGTTTGAAAACTATTGTACATGGATGTGATATGACTACAGTTGAATTTTTTTAAAATTCACTTTCTGAAACTAAGTAGGTGGATCATGTTAGAAGTTTTTTACCTCGAGAAAAATGATTTACCGGAGAAGTTGGGTTCGTTGGTCAGCAGTATAGGAAAGGGTGGTTCAGTTTAGTTGTACTCAGAACTTGTTGCGTCGTGCCTTTACGCACATGCAATTTCTGTTTTTTCCATCTTTTTGAAGTTTGATTTAGTGGTTGTTATTTCTTGATTCAATGGCATGGTTTAATCTTTGAATCCTCCATTTGTGGTTGGGTCTTACGCAGCGTTTATGTGCTATTAAAATAGGAGTTTGAGATCCTTCAATGAGGTTCATTAGCAGAGTTAGTAGATTGCAGATTTAGTATGGGCTCTTTGTAGTTTTTTCTATTAGAAACGTGATAATTGTGCTTGCATGTGATCTTTTGCGCCTTTGATAAATTTCTGTGATGTGTGTAAATAGTGGTGGATTTTAGTAATGATAAGTAGAAGGGCCATGCACTTTGGTTAGAGGTGAGTAATGATTGCAGATTCAGTATGGTGGATTTTAGTTCTGAACAACGCTTTGTATATAGTATGTTTTTTTTGATAGGCATTTGTATAGAGTATGTCCAATAGAGCCTCTGTATCCCAAATCATTCTTTTGGGATTCACGTTACCTTCTGGAATTGGTCTATTGAATGCTATAGTTTGCTTCCTTTTTTTTAACACAAGGGCCTTTTTATTAGACTAGTTGAATTTTAGATTTTGCTCTTTGAATATTGAAAATTTTGGTGGAGTCAACTAGTCAAGTGCCTTTAGGGATGAGAATTCTTAACAAAATGACTTCTCGAAAATTTGTTCATAGGTGAGACTGCATACATAGCCATTTGTTCCTCAATGACTTCGAAAATCCATTTGGAAACTAATTGGATTTGGAATTTTGGATTTTCTTTATACATGTACTGGGAATATGTGATACCATAACCACAACCACAACATGCTCTTTGAACTCCACCGGAGTGACAAGGAGAGTCTTAAGGTAACCGATTTCAAACCCATATTTGTCCTTTGTTTTGGCTGATCGGAAATGGCAGTGTTACATTTTCTTCCCCCTTTGATTGTGTTTTGTGACTCATCTTTTCCTTTAAGCCTATCGAACTTGGGTTCGCAAAATGTTGGTCCTTCCGATAGTTTGGGTTTTCTAAGCAAATAAGGTTCAAAATTTTATTTTTTTCCGAACCAAACGCCACTCCTTTTCACCACAGGATGTTCTCTTTTTTTTTGGTTTTCATTGAAATTTCTGACCCAGTCTTTTTGGTTTCCATGATAATACATTTTTTTATTATAGAAACAACTTAAAGGAAAATAAGCAAATATGAAAATAGGTGTAAAATGACACTAGGCTGAGCAATGTGGGTTCTCCATAGGCTAAATTTCTCTATCAGGCTCAAAATAGCTTGAACATTGTATGAATAGATGAGGTTCATTAGCTGAGTTAGTAGATTGCAGATTTGGTATGGGCTCTGTGTAGTTTTTTCTATTTGAAATGTGATAATTGTGCTTGCATGTGATCTTTTGCGCCTTTGATAAATTTCTGTGATGTGTGTAAATAGTGGTGGATTTTAGTAATGATAAGTAGAAGGGGAGGATGCACTTTTGTTAGAGGTTATTGAAACTTCTTCTGAACAATCCTTTGTATAGAGTATGTCCAACAGCCTCAGTATCCCAAATCTTTTTTTTGGGATTCACACTAACCCTTCTGGAAT
Organism: Rhododendron griersonianum; assembly: GCA_018127125.1. NCBI lineage: Eukaryota > Viridiplantae > Streptophyta > Magnoliopsida > Ericales > Ericaceae > Rhododendron > Rhododendron griersonianum. The sequence continues at coordinate 34,078,297 of CM030793.1, read as the reverse complement.
CCTTCAATGAGGTTTCCTTACCAGAGTTAGTAGATTGCAGATTCAGTATGGGCTCTATGTTGTTTTTTCTATTAGAAACGTGATAATTGTGTTTGCATGTGATCTTTTGCGCCTTTGATAAATTTCTGTGATGTGCGTAAATAGTGGTGGATTTTAGTAATGACAAGTAGAAGGAGAGGATGCACTTTGGTTAGAGGTTATTGAAACTTCTTCTGAACAACGCTTTGTATAGAGTATGTCCAATAGCCTCTGTATCCCAAATCTTTTTTTTGGGATTCACACTAACACCTTCTAAAATTGGTCAATTGAATGCTATAAGTTTGCTTCCTTTTTTTATCACTAGGGCCTTTTTATTAGACCAGTTGAATTTTAGAATTAATGAAAATTTTGGTGGATTCAAGTTGCGTCAGGGCTATTAGCAAGTGCTTTCAAGGACGAGAATTCTTAACAAAATGACTTCTCAAAAATTCGTTCACAAGTGGTCAAATTCAAATGCGTTGCGCCGTGCCTTTAGGCACGGCAATTCCTAGTTCTATATTAATGAACAAATGGTAGATGAACAACGACAACATTTGTGGATTACTTTATTGCCGGCTAAACTACTACTTTTGAAGTCGGTGTATCTAATCATATACCTTGCTTGCTTTACAGTCCAATATGGTGTCGCCATTTGCTATTCACCAACAGCAAATTGCTATGTTGAAACAGCAGCAATCCCTTCTTATGGCTACTGCAGCTAAATCCAGTGTGTTTTGCCAAATTTTGCTAGAAATGCACAACCACCAGGGGCAAATGGTACAACCTTGCCCACCCCAAACTGGCCAAATGTTGGTTTCCAGTTTCTTGGAATGACGACACCTGCTGCTGGAAATAATGAGCTACTGAAATACATGCAGCAGGTAGAATATTTGAAAGTCTTCATTTTTATTGTTTGTATTGAGTCCGAATACTCATTTTATTTCGGCCTTTGAGACAGATGGGAAACCACGGATCGACGGAGCCATCCATATCCTTGTTTGTGCCTCAGTTCGACGAAACCGAGCCCACGAGCCATGGAGGCCGTCCCTCATTCGTGCCCTGGTTTGACAAAACTGAAACCACAGATCGACGGAGCCATCCGTATCCTTATTCGTGCTTCGGTTTGACGAAATTGAGCTCACGAGCCACGGAGGCATTCGTCCCTCATTCGTGCCCCGGTTTGACAAACTGAAACCATGGATTAGCGGAGCCATCCGTATCCTTACTCATGCCTCGGTTCGGCGAAATTGAGCCCACGAGCCACGGAGGCATCCATCCCTCATTCATGCCCCGATTTGACAAAACCAAAACCACGGATCGACGGAGCCATCTGTATCCTTACTCGTGCCTCGGTTTGGCGAAACCGAGCTCACGAGCCACGGAGGCATCCATCCCTCATTCGTGCCCCAGTTTGACAAAACCGAAACCACGGATCGACGGAGCCATCTGTATCCTTGTTCGTGCCTCGGTGAAACCGAACCACAAGGTGACATATAGAGCTGGGGCTATCCTTCTGGCAGATGCCAAAGGGTCCAAAGCTCGACACATCTCTCTGGGGCTTGGTGCACATCAGAACATTCGGCCATACTCGTCAACTCCTCCCAAACCAGTAAGAGGTCGGGAGAAGTTGAGTGGCTATTGTAGTGGCCCGAATAAATGGGTCTGATCACTGACCAAGCCACTATGTCAAGAGGGTCTGGATAGCTCAACCGGGACACTCAGCTACGGGATGTATTCGAACGATAGCACAATCGCTCAGTGGCAGAACCACTCGGACATGACGTTCGGATTATTCATCAGTACAATCGGGCATCCTCGGAAGTCATATTCTGGAATCTTCGGTACACATAGCTTGGGATTCTAATGAAGCCGTTCGGGAATAGTCGACCTGAACCCTGCAGTTGTAGCTCATGTGATCCGAAGGGAAAGTCTTGTCCTCGTGCACCCGGACGCTCGGTCACGTGCGTCATCATGACGAAGGCCGAGGCGGTTACAGCACGAGGATCATCATTGCGGGCTGACCTGGCCATGTGCTCTGTAACTGCCTTATCCGGTGCATCACTTGAGACGTCACCTGAGGCAGTTACCCTAGCGTACCCTCCACGCGCTTACTTGGGGACCAAGTCAAGCAAGGTCTATAAAAGCAAAGGGACTTTAACCTAAAGAGGTACGTCGTTCTACCCTAATCCAAGACCTATACACTTCTCCTTACATCTAACTTGATTGTTAGAGGGTCACTGGGCTTCCATAGCCCTAGTGACTTGTTGCAGGTCCGGCGGAGGGCGCGCGGAGCAACGAAGGAAGGAACCGGAACCGTCCTACGGTCAAGATCCCGATAAATCGAACCCCTACAGGCATGTCTCCCATTTTGCAAGTTCATGGTATAGGTCAAACCCACCTTTTCTCATCTAAATTGGACCTCCTCTTTCGAGGACTCTTTTATCTTTCCCTTTCCCATTAAAATTGGTTGCTTGTCTTTTGGTAATTTTGTATGGTGGCTCAACTCTATATCTTATGGTGTGGTTCTACCTGATGCTCATTTGTCGTCTTTCTTATTTGACAAGAAAAAGGGTGTAGATGATGGACGAGGCAAGGCAAGGAATTTTAAAAGGAAGAAAACCCAAATATAGGGCTTGCTTCAAACCTGTATCTTTCCCTTTGCCCATCATAATTGAGTTGCCTCTCTTTTGCTAATGTCTTATGGTGGCTCAGCTCTATATTTTGTGGTTCTTATTTTACGAGAAAAATGGTAGAGAGGATGGGTGAAGCAAGCCAAGGAAAATAAAAGAAAGAAAATCCAGGTATAGGGCTTGCTTCAAACTTGAAAGTTTTCAATGGCCTATTTTTAAGCTGTGTTTCTTTTTATTTTATTTTTCCGTTGACTCGGTTATCTTAAGTTAATGGTTGTCTGCGTTAGATTTTTACAAGTCGCTTCTTTTCTTTTTTTCTCCTGTGTTGTAGAATAAAATTTAGCTTTTTCCCCTTTTTTTTAAAGTTGTAAGGATAATATTTGAAATTGGCATTTATATTCATCTCATATGATTTTGAAATTTGCATGTACATGGATATGGTTTGAGAGTGCTATCCACATTGCTTTTCTAGCTGAAGAATTATCTTTTGCTTCACTGTCAAAGGCTTGCTTGCTTCTGGGCGTAAACTTGCAGGTTAGAAAGCTTATTTTAGTGTCATGAGCATGCTATACTATAACTCCTCATTTGTATGTTGCTGTGCTCTTTTTGACAACATTACACTTGAAAGTGTTTACTTTGTTGGTCCTTGTCTATCCTTTCTACTTTAGTTTATGGCAAAGGGAACCATGAAGTTTCCCTTGATGAGGTTTTGTGAGATGCTAGGATGATACGATTTTTGGAACCGTATTTGTATTTCAAGATGATTTTCCTACATCTCTCTCTCTCTCACACACACACACACACACGTGTATGTATCTCTTTATTTTGTTATTGAGTACTGCCACAGCTTTCAATTCTCCACTTTCCGAAATCAGAAATGACTGTCAACAATGATATCTGAAAGTAAAGGAATGCCTTTAGTCTTATAATTAGATTTCATTTGTAATTCACGTAGCAGCAAAGCCATGGTCAAGAGCATATAAATCGCTCTAAGATGTTGACATGGTCACTATAAGTGTCCACTTCATAACTGCAACTTTTTAGTTTTGTTTAATGCCATAAATATTCTTGCAACTATAGTCGGGACTCGGTGCTTTTGTTGTTGCCTGAGTTATTTCAATTACTTCATAGGTTAAAATCTTTTGAATTGTATGCGGTTTTTCCGCTTGTTTTGGTTTCTTATTCTCAGTTTAATTTGCTGGATGTTTGATTCACTCAATGGATAGTTATACTTTTTTCTCTAGAAAGCTTAAATTGTTTTGGGTAGGTCAATGATCCAGCTTATGATCTTTATGATACAGAATTGCAAGGCTTGCACAATATGATAAGTTTATGCTTTTGGTGTGTCTCTTATATAGGATAGGATGAGACGTCACTTTTTAGATATGAGAATATACATACTCTGTGTAGTCCACTTGGGTTCTCATCGTTTATAGAGATCTTGATATTGGAATATGGATAATCCGTGTATCCAGTATCTGTAGAACCAAATGGACTAAGTTACTTTTATTTTGTGAAGTTTTTTCAAGCAGAATATACGCCGAGCCTCATCTTTTCATGGTTGTTTGATAAAAGACATGAGAGTTATGTTGTGTTGTGGAAACAATGGCAGTTGCGTACGCACAAAGTGTGTGTTGCAATAGTCTTGATGTTTTATATAGATTTTAGGATATTGATATTGGGTTTAATGAGTTAAGATTTGTCGGTGTTTTAGCCGTTTGTGTGAAGAATTGTTGAGAACTTTTTCCCTTTATGTATGAACTATGTGCGGATGTTGTGTCCTTGGCGCAAGTATGAATGTAAATAAATACCATGTTTCTCTACAAAAATCCATCTGCATATCTTGGTGGGGAAGTCTATCTTTCGTACTTCAACAACTAATAAGCTTGGCTGATGAAGAAAACGGAAGTTTTTGTCAACAACTTGAGCCTGAATCATGTGGTTGAGAGAGATGCTCCACCTTCTCTTTAGGGTTCACATAATCTGTTCAATATGGCTGATGGTTCCATCTCATTTTTGGTTGGTTTGGGTATCAGAGCTTTAGATTCCAATGATATGCGCAGGAAACGTGTATTCAACGCCCCTGCCAGCCAGATTTCCACTTTCACATCTTCTGGTTGATTGCCTAACTCATTAGAACCTAAGAATCCTTCTAGGTCAAACTCCAATTCTATTGATTTGTTCTCTCATGCTCCAGTGAGTATTGATAGATCAAATATCATTAAAAAACCCTAGCCCAGCCAGGAAACTGCAAGAGGTATTCCAGCAAGCGAGTGAACGACTAGAATCCAAGGAACGTCTATCCAGCTTAGTTAGATCTATAGACGCTGAAATGAAGAGTTCTGGTGTGCTTGTCGATTGCTCAGAATTGAAAGCCCAGTTGAGTCGACTCATAGAATCTACAAGGTATCGCACTTCAGATACAAACGGTAAGTTACAATCCCTAAAAATCGATCCGAAAACCCCTACTGTGTTAAAAGTAGGTCAGGATCCTCAATCTGACAAGAGAGGTACGACTGAACCTCGAATCCTTCATAATGCTCGAGGCATCGCTTATGTTGAAGGGGATCCTAACTTAGGTTACACTGAAGAAGAGAATTACCCTTTCCCTCCCAAACATAATCAGGTTTCAGCTTGTCCCCAAGGTAAAACCAGAAACTGGGCCTCCCTTTTCGCTGTTTAAGGCCCATCTAAAACGATGAAGTTGGCGTACTTCCTAAACTCCAAAAAGGGATGCATGCTGTTGTGGATATTGATTAAACAGATGTAGATGAGGGCAGCTGGAATCATTGCCTTATTGGGCATTTCCTTGATGGCAAGATGAACTTCATGTTGCTGAACTCTATGGCTCGGAAAGTTTGGAAGGATGATGTCCTATCAATCAAACAGTTGGATCGAGATTCTTGTTCGAATTCAAGGATGAGGCTGCTAAGTTGAAAGCGTTGGAGGATGGTCCTTATTTCTTTTCACGTAGATTCCTAGTTCTACAAAATTGGCATCGTATGAAGCACCAAGTACCAACCCTCTAAAATTCTTGCTTGGATTAAGATTCTTAAACTCCCACTCGAATTTTGAACAGTGGAGTGTTAAAGCAAGTTAGCAAGTACCATTGGTAAACCCCTTAATGTGGATCAAGCAACAGAGAAACAACATAGGCTTGATTTTGCTCGTATACGCGGAGAAATAGATGCTGGAACCGAGTTGCCAGATGAGGTTCAAATTACAATCAATGGGGAGTCTTTGGTGGTGGCACTACAATACCAATGGCTTCCTCCAATTTGTTCAATTTGCAAGGTATTCGGGCACCATCAAGGTTCATGCACCAAACAATCCACCTCAAAACCCATCAAGGAAACATGGCAAGTAGTGTGGAAGGGCAAAGATCAGGTCAATGCTAGTCTTGTTGCTCAGGTAAATGTGAGTGACCCTAACACCTCTACTAGTCAATCTGTCTTAGACCCTACAGTTGATGCATCCCCTCAGATTCCTGTTGCTGAGATCAGTCCAATTGAAGAGGTAATTGCTGATTCAGTCGTCGCTGCTCCAATTACAGAAAACTATTAGGGGTTTTTTTCCCAGTAATTCCTATTGATCCTGACCCTGTACCATTCAAAATTGCTGGATATGATATCCAATCACACCACGTCCGAATCAAGATAGCCCCCAACAGCCCTAACAGCTCTGAATTGGAAGAGGAAGCAGTCCATGAGTGTGATACACCCATTTATGGCCCCTCAATTCCAGATGTTAAAGTGGTGTATAGATGCTCAAAGAAAAAGGGCATATCCAGTGGCAACAGGAGCAAATCAAAGGGCTGCAACAACCGTAAAGGGAAGTGACTCCTTCCTATTTACCTTTTGTCTCAATAAGTATATTCAGCTCAGCTTACCCTTTTTCTTGTGCGGATTTTGTGAACATTAACTCTTATTATCTTTAAAAGCTTTGAGCATCTGAATTAACTATTTTCAGTCTAAATACTTCTGTTTTTATGTCTAGTTCTTCAATGCATTTTGGTTCCTAGAATATAAGGGGTCTTAATGACCCCATTTAACAAAAAGCTATTAACATTTTTGTAAAACACCATAAGCTATCTCTAGTGCGCTTCTGGAGCATAAGATTAAGGAATCTAGGATAGATAACATTGCTAAATCCATGCTCCCTAATTGGAAATTTGTGGATAACTACAGATTGGCTCCATTGGGGAGAATTAGTGTCTTGGGATCCACTAGTTTTTTCATTACAAGTCCTAGCTCAATTGGACCAATACATCCACTGTGATGTGGAGGCCAAGGATGGTAGTTTCCAGTTCTTTGCCTCTTTTGTTTATGGTAGTAATTGCTATATTGATAGACAAAAATTGTGGCATGATATTCAGCAGCATCAGTGCACATCCGCTTGGGTTGTTCTAGGAGATTTCAATGCCATTAGATTCCCATGTGATAAGGTAGGGGATGCTGCTTCTTGGCCTCCTTATGTGAATTTAGTGGCTTCATTAACCAATTAGAATTGAGGATCTTAGGTATTCAGGCTGCTACTTTACGTGGGCCAACAAACAATACTCGCTTCATTTTGTAACTACCAAAATTGATCATGTATTGGTTAATGAAGCATGGATTAAAATACTCAACTGTTCTTCCTACTCCAGGGCATTTGATCATTCTCCAGCAGTGGTTTTTCTTACCTCTACTCCCAAACCTACTATCAAACCTTTCAAATTCTTTAATTTTCTAGCTGACCACCCTCATTTTCTGTCTCTCTTGAATCTCTTTGTTCATAATTCAAATTGTCATAAAGAGATGATAGTCAAATTTAATTTTTCAAAAGTACCAGTAGTTGTTATTACTAGAACTTGTCAGTTGTCACAAAGAAAAGGAATGCCTTCAGTCTTATAATTAAATTTCATTTGCAGCTCGTGTAGCAGCAAAGCCATGGTCAAAGCATATAAATCGCTCTAAGATGAAGACAGGTCAGTAAGTGTCCACCTCATAACTGTAACTTCTTAGTTTTGTTTAATGCCATCAATATTCTTGCACTCGGTGCTTTTGTTGCTGCCTGCCTGAGTTATAACAATTACTTCATAGGTTTTTTCAAGCAGAATATACGCTGAGCATCATCTTTTCATGGTTGTTTGATGAAATACATGAGAGAGATGTTGTGTCATGGAAACAATGGCCGTTCAAAATTGCTTCTTACATTTGTATGTTCTCCGCACAAAAAGAAAAAAAGATGGGCGGGAGAATGTGCTTATCGTGTCGCACACCCTCATTCTTTGGAACATGTGTATTTATTTCTTTGATTTGTTCAAACATGTGTATATATTCATAATTCTTTGAATTCATCTTGTGGAGTGGTTTTTTGGATCCTAATTTTCAGAGAAATGGCGTATCCGCGTGTATATGTCGGGTCATGTCCGTGTCCTATGCCCCATGTCCATATCTATGCTTCTTAGGTTATAGGTGCTGAAATTCATAATCCAAAGTGCTGAAGTTGATGTAAAAGCTGAGATATAGTGCTTACAAGGGAAGACCTAGAGCTTATGAACTAAAAAAGCTGATTGGTTGCTGAGTTGATATTATGTAGGATTAGTTTCCTGTTATTTTGTGATACTAAAACAACATCCACAACATGCTCCATAGAACTCCACAGTGACCATGAGGAGAAACTTAAGGTACCGACTTCGAACTCATTTGTTTTTATTTTTATTCAATATCAATCTGCTTGTCTTTGCTGAATGCGTTAGCCTTTTTTTAGCAGCTTCTTGTGTAGTCCTTTTTTGATGCTTGTTATATTAAGGTTCCTTAAGGGAAAAATGGAATTAATACTTTTCATTCCACGTTACATGCTAATGTGAAAATCAACTATGTGATGAGGATCACATCAATGTGTCATAAAGAAAGATGTTCCTACTAGAGGGCCTTGTTAGGCCCCATTAAGCCCAAATTAACTTCTATATTTTTTCCTTGTCATATTTGGAGTTTTTCTAAGCTTTTATTATGTGTTAAATATAAGTTAAGTTTATAGTTTTGAGAGAAACTTATTCACGGCAGAGCCGTGAAAAACTTATTCACGGCTCCGCGCTATCTCGACTGTCCATTTCGGCTTTGGTTTGTAGTTTTGAGAGAAACTTATTCACGGCAGAGCCGTGAAAAACTTATTCACGGCTCCGCGCTATCTCGACTATCCATTTCGGCTTTGGATGGTCCGGATTTAAATGAAACTTTTCCGGGAAAGAGTTTTTTAACTTTTCTCCGGAATCCCGCAAAAGTTTGATTAACATCGGGACTGTCCAAAATACTTTTGGACGGCCGCGATTAGCGCCGTAAACAACTGGCAGAGCCGTGAAAAAGATTTTCTCTATAGTTTTACCCTTATAACGACCATCAATTATCACTATTCATATATACTACTACATTAAACAGGGCTGTATATAAATGCCTGGATTATAGGTTTGGCATGTTTTGAAACACAGTGATACAACTCGCTAGCCCTAAACCCATAGATCTTGAACAGTAATGGATTGCCCTCACGATTGTACTTTTTGTCATGAATTCTTTTTTTGGGCTGAGATCCCTAATCCCCATTTAGGACAGACATGGAGATTGGAAGGTGGAGATGATTTCCCATTCAGGAAACGGGTGGGGATGGAGACAAATTTCAAGCTTGGGGATCAAGGGCGGAGCTAGAAATTTTGATTCGTGGGGTTAAAATCAGATCCACATGTGATATAATTTTTTAGGGAAATTTATATAAATGGTCCTCATAGTTTCACCCGAGTCTCATTTCTATCCTCCAAGTATCAATTGCAACTCTTTTGACCTTCAAGTTAGATTTTTATACCAAATTGGTCCAATTGATAACTTTTGTCAGCCAAACTGGACGGAAAAAATAAGATTGATGTCAGTTTGGACGTTGCAGTTCGTACCAAGTTGGTCCAATTGATGACGTCTGCCCTCAATCTGATTTTTTCCGTCCAGTTTGGCTGACAGACGTTATCAATTGGACCAACTTGGTACGAAAACCAAACTTAAAGGTCAAAAGAGTTACAATTGATACTTGGAGGACGAAAATAAGACTCGGGTGAAACTAGGAGGACCATTTGGCCTATTTACTATGAAGCACGGATACTCTATTTTGGCCTCCGTATCAAGTAGGGTATCCGTATCGGATACCGATACTCTTGGATACTCTCTGGATACGTATCCAATCTGTTTTTTAAAGTATCCTCCTTTTAGAATTATTTTTTGGTATCCCAATATGTTTCGGATACGTGTTGGATACTCGGGATACATTTTGGATACGCGCGAGGGTAAATATATTATTACATAAAATGTACGAGTTAAAATTGGAATTAGCACTATTTTTCTTTTTTCCCCACCAATCGACACCAGAAAGTCAGAAGAAACACACCGACGATAACCTCTCTGTCGCCTCTCATCTCTCTCGACGACCTTTCAAGTCTTTCATCTCTCTCTCTTGCTGTGTATGTATATATACATATATAACTATGTAGATACAATTATATATACGGGGTGGTTCTGGGGACACCTAAAAAAACATCTAAAAAAGCACCCCAAAGTTCCCGATCAAATTTTTATGATATGAACCGTTCAATGTGTTTAAAACCCATGAAAAATCAGCTCAAAATATGACCTGGAAGTGCTCGATCCAAACAGTTTTTCATATTATGAAAAACTACTGTCTTCCAAGTCATATTTTGAGCTGATTTCTCACGAGTACCCTAAAACATGTTTTAAACACATTGAACAGCTCGAATCATCAAAATTTGATCGGAAACTTTGGGGTATTTTTTTAGGTGTCCCCACAATTGCCCCGATATGCAGTATATAACTATATGTAAATATATCTCTCTCGGCATGTGAAATGGTGAACTTGTGTAAAATAGAAAAACTTTAATCATTAATAGAATTTTAGGAATTAAATATCATATATATAATATATTTTTTATTTACTTTTATATTCAACGTATCCCCCAACGTATCGTATTCTTATTTTTGAAAAAATCACGTATCCGTATCGTATCATATCCGTATGATACGATATGATACGAATCTTAGTCTAAGAGTATACACTAAAGAATCTGAGTTTGCTTTATAGTATAAGTATCCAGTATCCGTATTCGTGCTTCTTAGTCTGTCTCCAATCCTCCCCCGCCCATATTTCCAATGATTGGAGACTACATAAGTTCTATTGTTGTTGTTGTTAGTTTAAAGTCAATTTTTTTTTTATTCATCTCGAAAAACATAAAAGTAAAAAGAAACGTGCAACTCGCTATCAACTTTCTTCAAAACCACCATGTCAAAATTGCACGAAACCATTGATTGGTGTTAACACAAATCAATACATACAGATGTACCCAGCGACGGACTGACATGGGGGTACACGGGGGCACGTGCCCCTACTCGAAATTAATTTTTTATTTATATAAATTAGCATAATTATGAAAATGTGATAATATATAAATACACACTTGCATTTATCTCAAAAATACACATAGAATTAGTTTGATGCTTGAATTTCATCATATGGTGCATTTATACTTGTTGCTTTACGAGTTGTTTGCCTATTTGGAGCTGTCTTCTCAATTCTCTTTATTTTTGATTGTCTGAGAGAAATATTTTAAAGTAAAGTCATTAAAAAACTAGCCCGATCATTCTAAAACTTGTCGACATTCATTTAGAATATACTTTAAAATTTTTGTCTGAGATTTTATGCTCATTTTTACCTATTTTAACTTAAAGTACACATTATATAAACTTTTGTAGTTAGTAATGCATGCCTTAATTTTGTACAATCTTACTGTGGTTGGCTAAAATAAATAAAATTTTGCCATTATGATTAATAGGTGCCCCCACTAGGCTATATTCCTGGATCCGTAGATGGTAGGGTAACTTTATTGTTGGTTTATTTTTTTGGCATTTATATGTTTTTATTTTTGTAGTTTTGCTTTAAGTTTTAAAAAATATTTTTCTTCTCGAGTAGAGGAATGAAAAAAGAAAGAAAAATATGAACCAACTCTGAAAAATTTATAGAAAAAGACAAAAAAAAAACTAGAAAAAAACTCTGTGTTGAATTATTTTTTGCTTTAGCAAATCATTTTTTTAATGGTTTTGGACATAATTTTTTTTGCCTTTTCCATTCCTTTTGTCAAGATGAATAAATAATCTAAAAATTAACTCAAATGAACAAGAACAAAAAAGAATTATGATTATTTGTGAGGAAAAAGAGGCCTGGGGGAGGAGGGGAGGAGATCCCCCCCCCCGGCCGCAGTGGAAACTGGAAAGCTTAGGGTGAGAGAGAATGGGAGATGAAGGGTTAGAGAGAGAATTTTCAATTTCTAAGAATCCTCTATTCCTAAATATTAGTCCATTATGAGAAAACTTTTAAATTTTGGATAAAAAATAAATTACTTTCATGTATAATGATCCGAATTTCTTCTTACCAAATTAAAGAACTAATTGAGATCTTTAAATTGGTTCAAAGAAATTTGAAAAATTATTCATATAGGTTATCATTTCTAGTTTTTGAATGAAAAATTACATTATTCACAATTTGTTGAGATTTAATTCTTCAATTTGCCAGGTCTTTAATAAAAATAAGATGAACCAAAGTTAATTTTTAAAATTTGTCTTTCAAATAAAGGAGGAGCGTTGGAAAAGCATTTGGCATTTCTACTTTCCTAAGAAAATTCAGCACTTTTTGAGGAAATGTTTTCATGAAATTTTACCAACTAGGATAGCTTTGCAGCGGAGAAAGGTTCTGGAGGATTCTAGCTGCCCGGTTTGTGGATCTGGCCAAGAAACCATTGTTCATGTTTTTTGTACATGCCCTTTAGCCGTTCAGATGTGGCGTTTGTCACCTTTGCAAGTTGACATGGGGGCTGTACAATTCAATTCTTTTAATGGTTTCTGGGATATTATGGAGCTTTGGTGGTAGGATCATGCTAATAAGGACTGGTGTATGTCGACGGCTACAGTCTTGATGTGGTTTATATGGAAGTGTAGAAATGGGGCTATTTTTGAACAAAACCTCTCTCCCTGGGCGGCAATGTAAGCGGGCTGTGGAGTATTTGCAAGAGTTCTTATCTGCAAATTCTTTGGGTACTGTGACTGTAATATCGAGAGGGGAAAGAAGACTCAATTCATGGCAAAGGCCTCCAGTTGGTACATTCAAGATTAATGTGGATGGGTCTGTTGTGAGAGAAATAAGGAAAAGTGTATAGGGTGTGTTTTCACTAACCTAATACAACAATCAATTCTTATTTATATAATGGGAAATCATAACATAAGACTACATTAACCAATGTGGGACTAATTCCAATATTATATTCTAACACTCTCCCTCAACTGGAGACTCTCCAGTTTGTTACATATCAACCAACGAAACAATTACCTCAACTACTAACAGCAATAACGAAAAATAACCAAATTGTTAAAACAATGGAACTTTTTTCAAAAGCAACGACCAATGAGCGACTTCAACCAACGAAAACGACTTCAACCAACGAAATGACTTCAATGATTTCAACGACTTCAACGAAATAATTTCAACGACCAACGAATCAACGAACGAATTCAACGACCAACGAACGAATTCAATGAACAACGAACGACTTCAATGACTAACGAACGACTTCAACGACCAACAACAACCAACTTTAACTACCAACCTTAATGACCAACAGGATCCAACTCAGTACCATCAACCAACTACCAACGTCAACGAAATAGACGACAAAACAATATATGTTACCACGCTCACCAAAAGCATGGCCAAAAAACCTGACCACGATTTCATTACAAACCCATGACCATGGCCATGGCTGAATGAAGAACCAAACCCACCAGAGACAGCGAAAGCAGAATCAGAATCAGATTTCATTGCAAACATGTCACCGTGTAATGAGAGGCAACCAACGGATTAAGCGACATACAGATGTGAACTATGGCCGATAAGAACTCACCGAACGAAGAGCACAACTTCTGAGTCTCAAACACAGTTGCGAACTTGATTTTGATCGAAGAACAACATACCGAGCAGCAGAAGAACGAGAAATAGATCAACCAGAAGATGATACTTAATAGCCTAAGCATCAACAGATCTAAAAAACGTCGACTAGGGTTTTAAGGTGTTTGAACCTGATGTATGGATTGTGAACACAAACTGGTACTTTCATTAGGCACTTTCGGTCCTGATTTGGGGCTGTTCAAAGTGAAGAAGAGCTGGGTTGGGGTTTTAAGGATTTTCAAGCACTGGATGAGGGATTTCTGGGTTGTTCGAGGGTTGAAATCGACTGGGCTTGGAGTTTCTGGGGCTGACGGGCCGAAAAACAGTCGCCGGAGGGTACAATGATCGCCTAGAGAAAACAGAGGTCGCACGAGAGAGAAACCAGCAAGGACTGTTCACGACACTACAATAAAGATGATGTTGGCAGTAGATTTAGGGTTTCATGGTGAGATGATGATGGCGGTAAAGGGTGGCGGCTAGGGTTTTGTATATCTAAGGTGGATGGTGAACCCGCTATGATACCATGTTGTTTGGAAGGATAGGAAATGTGTATAGGTGTTGTGTTCACTAACCCTAACACAATCAACTCTTATTTATATAATGGGAAATCATAACATAAGACTACATTAACCAATGTGGGACTAATACTAATATTATATTCTAACAGGGTCTTGGAAGAAAGAGGTCATGAGAGGGGGTTTTGGGGTTGTGATCAGGGATTTCAGAGGCTGTTTTGTTGTTGCTTCTATGGGATTGCAGAAGCCTTGGCAATTCGGCAAGGTAAAGCTGGGATATCAACTTGGTTTGGGGTCTGTTATTTTGGAGAGTGATGTTCAATTGATCGTGAATATGCTCAATGGTCAGACTGCAGTCAGTCAAGAGGTGGAAGTCGTTAATCATGATATTTAGGTTTTGAGTACAAATTTCCATTGTTGCAGTTTTTCCTTTGTTCATAGGACCGTTAATAACGTTGCTCATGTTTTAGCTGGTGAAGGTTTTAGTGGTTTGGGGTATAGAGTCGTTAGACTGAGTCTGCTCCGTTGTGGTTGCTTGGTCCTCTTTCTAGGGACGAGTCTTCCGGATGATGTTTCGTTTGGAATTTTAATATCTGTTATCGTTGGTGGCCAAAAAAAAAAAAATTTCTTATTAACCCCCACAAGTCCTGGCTGTGCCCCAAATAACAAAGAAAACTGCTATTCTCTCAGTCCTACAGAAGGAAGGATTTTGCCATGCGTGCATAGACATCGGCTTAATTTCCCAAAACAATAGTAGTAAGAAAAGTTATTGCATAGCAGTGGGCTTAAATATTGTAACCATGGGTTGGTTTGACATGTTTATGGCCCAACTGTGAGAACTCTTAAGAATGAGTTTTCCGGCCCAAAGCCGGATCAAACTGGTGGCCTTTGTTATATATTTGGAATTTTAGACAAGTTAACAAGTACTTAAGTCATTTGGGGAAGTTTTAAGTGTGTGGGTGTCCATCACCTTGATGGCTATATATGAACATGAAATCCGTAGGACAAACTTTGTCCAATTTTTCCAATCAAGTCCCTAAATTTGGTACACGTCACCTATTTCCATGGGCTTTCATGTCAATTCACGCGTTGTTTTGGATTCCATTATGCCTTTCCAGACTTTCCTATTTTTTCCCTCTGTCTCCTCTCCACTCTTCAGTAATCTGATTTTTTTTTTTTTGTTTTCTAGCACGAGGGTACTATTGGTTTTGTGTATGATGGCGCTATCTTTGGAAGGGTTGGAGTTGAAGGAGACTTTGGTGTTTCATTTTAATGCAACCATATTCATTCACGGGGTAAATGCAACTACAAACAACCACAACACCATGGAGGTATTGCCTTAAATTCAACCCCATTGTGAGCTATATATTCTATAAATACCAATGGAGAGATGTGTGTTTTTACCCTCGGCTTCTTTAGTTCTGTGTTTTGTTGGTTTCATTATCGGGTAAGTGATGTTGAATGTGATCCTGAATTTAGTTGTGATTGCCAGAGGTGTTTTTTTCCGGCTCTATATATTTTTTATTGACATGGAACTTTGTGAAATTTGATCCGCAATTGATGGGTGCCTGAATATACACTCTTAAGAAGAATTTTGGTTGTGCAACACACCGCGACATTAGTTTACACTAACGTCTTAATATTTATTTTCGCTACTGTGATGAGTATTTGTTGTCTTATTATGTATACATATTTCTGTGTTGTGTGCTTGCGCGTTGTCCATGCATAATTTTTGGTCTATCGAGTGATGACTCGTTTTAATTGTTTTGCAGGCTGATGGATTTGCACAGTCCTTTTGTTTGTTGTGTGTACGACATGTATATCCCCCTTCTATGCGCCTTAATGGTGGTTTTTATTCTTTAAAAACGGCTGACAATCGTACCGAGGTTGTTGCGTACACTGTTGATCGTGGGACAGGTTTTCTTGTATATAAAGCATCCCCTATATTTTTAAATCGATATTCAGATTTGATTCCTATTGATGGCATAGACGAATGGTATCTAAAGAATGATTTGGCTGTATGGCTCGACTCTATATACTTCCAATCGTTTTTACATTGTAGCATCGAAGGTATGATCCACGCGACAAATTTGTAATAATACACGTACTTGATTAGTATGTTAGCATTTTAATATTTTCCACCACCGCCAGCCGCTGCCCCAACCCCCCACCCCAAACACCACCAGCAGCACGTCAGCCATCTGAATTACAATCTCACACCACTATTTTAGAAGTGTAGATGGGTCTCATGTGGACAATTTTAGGGTAAGAGTTTGTTGAAGATATGGAGATTTTGATGTTACACTAAAACTTTAAGTGGGCCTGAAAATATATGAGGTTTTTAGAGTTTGTTCCTTGGGTTCACATAGAATCACCCTTCAATATGTTGTCCATTTTTTTGCTATAATTTTCATGGACAACCCCAGTTCTTGTCCCCAACAGACCTCCATTTTTTTACTCTAATATTATTTGGTGGAAATCTTGTGCTCAGTAGCAATCGCAATTCAGTCTACCTCATATGTTTGGTTATTTAATTGGTTGGTTACTCATATGTTTAGACAGGTTTTAGTTTTTGGTTACTTTTTTCTGTTGCATTTTTTTAATCATTTCCCTTGTTTCCAAACTTTTTCAAAAGATTTCCAATTCCCCTCGTTTCTTACAGGACATGTGTTCCTGCTACTCTGTTCTGTTTGATCACTTGGTGTGTATGGTGTTTTTCTTGTAAGTTCTGTGTTCTGTGTAAGTTCTGTGTTAGTTGGTGTGATAGTATATACCAACTTATATTTCAGGTGAGGAATACAAGAACCATCAACAGGACTGGGCAGCTTACTGGCTACAAATTGATACCTGGTTCAAACTGTTTGCCATTAGCTGGTCCTGAAGCCAAGTTTTTGAGAAGGGCTGCTTTCTTGAATCATAATCTGTGGGTTACGCAATATGCACGTGGGGAAGATTTTCCTGGAGGAGAGTTTCCTAATCAGAACCCTCGTGTTGGTGAGGGTTTGGCTACATGGGTTAAACAAAACCGATAACTGGAAGAAACTGACATCATTCTCTGGTAAGTTTGTGATCTTGCAAGTGTCTGGTTTCTTCATGCAATAATAATTACTGAGATGTCATGTCTTGCTTTATATTTTGTTGATCCTTTGTGTACTTGGTAAAATGTTGTTTTCACTTAGGTTGTTGAAACTTTAATAGGTCTTATGGGTATGACTTTACCGAAGCTAGCCAACTCGCTTTCAAATTTTGATTAATCAATAAAATGCTCAAGACTTTCAGGATTACTTTCCTGCTTTGACTCTTGTTTATCGCAGGTACGTATTTGGAATCACCCATGTTCCTCGGTTGGAGGACTGGCCTGTTATGCCAGTGGAGCGCATTGGTTTTATGCTTCAGCTAGCCTTCAGGTATGTTATTTTAGAACCAAACAAATTTCTCATTTGGCAGACTGTCCTGTTATGCCACTTGTGTGTGTTGACGTTCGTTACCTTCACATTTGTGAAGTCTTGATTGGCCAGGTTTCTTTAGATGATGTTGGATTTGTGAATACATGAAAATAGCAATAGATTGAATTTCCGACATACCAAAAAAAGAAAAGAAAATAGCAATAGATCACTAGACCCCACATTTTGGGTTTTTAAGACCCCACCAATAGCTAATTGCTATCCTAGCTAGCGTTTCGAAAACTGGACCATTGAGCAAACCAGAAATGAGGTTGTTTCTTCATCGGGTCAACTGGAACCCGGGCATTAACGTAACAATTACCTCACATACATGTTAAATTATTATCGTTCTAACTTCAAGGAATTTGTGTTGCCCAGTCCGTCCTCTATGTTATTTCTCCATTCCTTTTTAGGAATGTTCAAAAGGATTAGTCCTCTTTGAAATGCCAAAAGTGTTAGATTTTCAAAACTCCCCCTCATAAGTGGTTCACAACTATTTGAAATGAGAAGTGCAGGGTAGTGCTGGTATTAATGCTTTGATATTCAAATTGAAGTACAATAATTCCATGTTGCCTCAAAAAGTTGAAATTCCGAAAGGGACTAAATAAATGGCGGTTTTTCATGGGACTAAATAATTCCATGTTGCCTCAAAAAGTAGGAATTCAGCCATCTCTCCAAAAGACCGGGCTGTCAACCACTCAGCCATCTCTCCAAAAGACAATTATTCTTTTCTTCCTCTAAATAGAACATAGCCGTATGAGTCTCGATCGCCTATGTGCAAATCTAAGGGACTTATTCCTATGGAGATTCCCCTTGATCGTATAAAGTACACCTCTTCCGTGTAAGCAGGTAGTAGCCTAAGCTTTGAGAGTCTATTCAAGGGGGAGCCTTCTCTTCTGCTTAATAAACACATACGAACACAATGCAGGACATAGCATAAATGAGACCGCTGATTATTTATAAAACATATATGCTTGACCTTTCTACTCAGTGTATTGGACAAAAGGAAAATTCTACCTCCATGTATAAGGTGTATGCCTTGTGCACATTAACCCCTTGTCATTTACATATATAACCACTTAACACGCCCTATAATTTTTGTGGAGTAAAGCAAACTATTAACTTTTCTTAATTGCAATTGTAAAATGACTTTCATATATACTCATAAATTGTTCCCGTCATTACCACCAAAAAGATGAAAAGAAATGGCACTTTATGTATACATTATGTTTTACGGGACAGAATGTTAGCCTATTAAGAAACAACAGGTGAGCAAAATCAGTGTAGCGAAAATGAGAATGTTGAGGTGGATGTGTGATAAGACTAGACGAGACAAGATTAGAAATGAAACGATTCATGAGATGGTAGGTGTAGCACTAGAGGACAAGTTGAGGAAAAATAGGCTAAGGTGGTTTGGGCATGTCTACCGTAGACCAGAAGATGCAGTAGTTAAAAGAGTGGATAAGATAGCTTTGGGTAGCAATACTACAGGGAGGAGTAGACTTAAATTGACATTAAATGTTGTTGTGTGCAAAGACACGAGTATAATGGGTTTGTGTGAATAAGTGGCCCTTGAAAAAGATCAATGGAGAAAAATGATTCTTGTAGCCGACCCCAAGTGATTGGGATAGAAGGCTCAATTTGATTTGGTTTAGTTTGGTTAGCAGTAAATATTCCAATATTCTCCATAATTTTGTGCATCCCATGCATGTTTCTTTCAATTTTAGACCAAAATATAATCTTCGTACTAACCACATTTGCACGTCCCAAACTAATAACCCCACAAACTTAAGGGGTTTGACCAAGTGATTGTGTGAAAGAAATAAGTGTCCCTCCATGAGATCACATGTTCCATTTTTACGGAGGCCAAACATTCCAAGCCTTGGGTCCACTGGGGGTTATGCCCGATCGTTACCTTCAAGATTCCAAAATTAGTTGGGATGCGCGCAAACTGACCTGGACATCCGACTATCCCAAAAAAAAAACCGGTCCCCCCCCCCAAGTTTGTAACTCAATACCATGTCTAATCCGACTAACCAAAAAGATCCGAAAATTAATCCCCACAGGCTAAAAAAAAAACTATGGGTATATCATTTGATGTACACCGGATTGTGTGTGGGACGCGAGGTCCCACAAAACTGATCAGACCCCTTCTGTTATTTAAAACATGTTTTTAAGAATCACTTTAAAAAATCGATTCATTCGAATATGGCTAAGGGCTTGATCGAATGGTTCAAATTATCTTCCTGAATTCGTAGAAACCAAAAATTGATTCTTTTTTTTTTTTTTGATAGGCAAAAATTTATTAAAAACGGGAAGAGGGGAAAGGAAAATCCAACAAAAAGTTGGACAATACATCAAATGAGCTGAAGCCCAGTCCCTAACAAAAAATTGATTCTATTGACCAAGTATTTGACTGAGTTGATTTTTTAATAAAAGCCCTTAAGATATTGTTTTAAAATAAATCAAGTGTCTCCAATCATTTGTGTAAGTTTGATATACACCCCATGGCCCATGGTGTACCCATGGTTGGGCTGGAGGACAAATACCCTAAACCTGACAAGAAAGCCTCTGGTTGAGGGAAAAGAATCAAATGTACGTCATAATGAAATACGCATGGAGAGATTGAGTATATATCCCATGGTATAGATAGATAAATATATATATATATATATATATATATATATATATAAGTCCACACGATCTTACGGTCCGCACCATCCGTACCTCTCATTTTTCGATCAAATTTTGATGATTCGAATTGTTCAATATGTTTAAAACGTGATTTTAAAGGTACCCACGAGAAATTGGCAAAAAAAATGACCGGGAAGGTCTTGATCTGAGCAGTTTTTCATAAATGCTGACATAAACTGTTTTATGATAAACTGCATGGATCAAGCCCTTCTCGATATTTTTTGAGCTGATTACTCGCGAGTATCCTTAAAATCACGTTTTAAACACATTGAACGGTTCGGATCATCAAATTTTGATCGAAAAATGAGAGGTGCGCACCGTAAGGGGTGTGGATAGGAACTCAATTGTGTGTGTGTGTACATACACACACACTCCCCATCAGGTAGGGGCGTCCTTATTTTACCAAAATGCAGACGCCGGCTTTAAGCCGTTGATGTGATCCAACTGCTGTGATAAAAGGGGGGAATTAGCTTAAGTGCGGACCTCATAGATTCTAATCGAATTTTGATGATCTGAACCGTTTAATGTGATTTTAATGGTCCCCGCGAGAAATTAGCAAAAAATATGACCGGGAAGTGCTTCATCCGAGCAGTTTTCATTGAACGGTTCAATAAAAATTTGCTCAAAACAAGCACTTTCCGGTCTTATTTTTTTGTTGATTTCTCTGTAGGCACTCTTAAAATCATATTTTGCACACATTGAACGGTTCAGATTATCAAAATTCGATCGGAAGAGGGATGTCCGTACTTAAGGACCACACTTAAGGTCCTTAGAGATAGTATTGATATTGTAGCTCTTTGTGAGCAGTCACACATGGGGTGCATCAATGCTCGAGTAAAAAGTGAGACTGGACATGAGATGTCTGTTTGAGTTGAAACATGGGTGAATAAGTACTTGTGTATGTACCCTTTGATACTTTTTGGAGTGGGTGTAGATGAAAAGAGGTAGTAGGTTCCCCTATTGGTGTGGCATGAAGTGGTGCATGCAGCATTTTGATGTATGTGGTTAATTAAATGCCTTGTACAAGTTGGTGTGAGAGAGTACTTGACATGATATTTATATCCTTACAAACATTGTGGGTGTCATCCAGCTTTTCTAATTAAGTACCCATTTATTCAATACTGATCTGCTTCCATTTTCACTTTTCGTAATTGAGCCCGAACTTCTCCGAGTATTAAGTTAATGGTTTGTTTGTTTGTTTGCTTGGAGATAAAAAGATGGGATATAGAATCCTATGGGGTGAGATATAAACTCTCCATTGCCCCTTGGGATATACTAGAAATTAATGGTGGAGAGGAAAGAAATTAATCAGGTTGTTTGTTTTAATTTGGTTGGAATTGCGACAAGCATTTTCTATTTTATCCTCATGCAAATCACATGAGGACAAAATAGAAGGGCAAAACAGTCACATTTAGTAGCTCTCTTGATGGAGAAGCTGATATAGAATACCACCTCCGCCATGGGATATATATATAGGCTATGTCGGGGATTTGTATTTTCGTCCATAATGCGCTAGCAAACGTAATGGTGGATTAAAAGTGCAAAATATGTTGTACCTTTTACTTTCCGATGCATGATCTAATATCGAAGGAGGGAACTTGGAAACAAGATTGGGACATCTAAAAAATGGGATTGCAAAGAAAAATATATACTGTAGTATTATGTAGTGGAGGGCGACGATGACCAAATATTGTGCAAAAGGGAAAAATTAGTAATCCTTATTCCGTTGTTGGTTACTCAATAATCATAAGTTAGCTAGAGCTGGATCTAAAACTGGTTTTTATCTCCCTTGTATATGTACGTATTTACATATTTATTCGAGGTTGAATTTAAGTTAGTTGTTCAATGAAAAAGAATAATGATCCGGTTTGTTAAGCCTTCGCCTGATTAGGAAGCTGAGGGTCATCATCTAGCTAGCTACAAGATGTAGAAAAATGGTCGGTCGGTCGATCGATCGGGACCCCTTCCATTCACATACCAATACTCGATCTCTCTCATTGATCAGAAGGAGGAAACACGACCCACACGACAGTTAGGGCTCGTTTGGATGCAATAGAAAGAAGGGAATAAGTAAAAATAGTCAATTGATAGCTTTTTACATCATACACCCTCTTTTATACCTCCAATTTATTCCTTATCCAAATTAAGTACTATTTAATCTCCCTTCCCTAATATCTCATCCAAATCATTTATTATTTAATCCCTCTTCATAAAAGTCACATCATTGTGGGTTCACCCTTCTTAAATAATATTCCCTACTATCTTATTTTCATTCATAACTAAGAGCATCCACAATGTAATAATTAAAATTGGATAATCAAAAGTTGTCGCATCATCTTTTGATTATCCATTTAGAGGTTGTTAAAATTAGCAATGTTAAGTCTCACATTATTTACTTTTTCTCCATAATCAAAATGGGTTGGGAAAATTTTAAATCTAATGGTCATTTTTTTCTTCTCAATCTAATAGTCTACATTGAATGACATTTTAGTAAAATAAATGAAAATGGAGAGCATTTGTTAATATTCATAAAGTGATCAATATTGTTAAATGTACAACCACTTGCTAAAGTGGCACCGAGGATCCCCTGTCCAAGTGAAATCCGGACAGGGGCCTGTCCCAGTCTTCCGAGCCGTTGATCTCGCAAATCAACGGCTGAGATCGGTCGAGCCAAAACGACGTCGTTTTAGACCAAAAAGTGTTCGACAGATCTCAGCCGTTGATTTGCGAGATCAACGGCTCGGAAGACTGGGACAGGCCCCTGTCCGGATTTCACTCGGACAGGGGATCTGGTCTCCTAAAGTGGAGAGTGAGGAGTTTCACCTATCAATAAAGCATTTGCTTTATGGAGTGTGAGTTTTACTCTCTCATTATGGGTGTACTTGATTGAGAAGATGTGGGATCCAATAAATTTGATTATTGGCAAAAAGTTTGCTAGTTTTGATTATCCAAATGCCAAAATTTGATGAGTTGGTAAGAGGTTGTTAAGTTTGGTTATTACAATGTGAGCACTTTTTTAGCACACATTGCTAACTTTAGCAATATTTTGGTTTTTGATTATTACATTGTGGATGCTGTAATACCCTCAATTATTTCCCGCATCCAAACGGGCCCTTCGTTTTGCTTTTATTGGATCTTGAGTTGATCATGATTAATTGGGCCAAAATCCGGAAAGAAGGCCGGGCTCTCGCGCGCCAACGAACCACGTACCTGGCCTCTGCAATGAAAGCTAGCTGTAGCTGACAACCCCTAGTCTCAATTGCAGTCTAGAACGTCACTCAAGACTCTAGCTTTATTAGCTAGCTGTTCGATCGTGATCTTCTCACTGTAGGAAGGTGCATGCTTTCAGACCAGGCCAGAACCAGCCAAATGGCAAGAAATCAGAATACGTAAAGTACGTAAGCCCGCGAATGGGACAAATTAATTAATGCTTAGTTGGGTATTTTCTGGATAGATCGTAAATAATAAAATATGATCCTAGCTCTAGCAGTAGCAGCTGGATGATATCAGAGTTTAGTCGAGTAAATTAAGCTGACTTTCATTGTACAAGTCCATAATAGTAATTCACAAGTATACTGTAAATAGAATAGATTACTTGTACGTAGCTTTAGAGGTTGGACATTATTAACCATGCATTTTAAAGGTTAGTTTTTTTTTATTTATTTTGAAGAATGTCAATGAAATTTTTACAACTACTTAGCCTGAATTTGCAATTCCCATATTTTTGTTAAAAGTTTTACTACTTGCTAATAGAGTAAAATACCACCGGTCTTGCAGTTTGAGTTGGCTCAAATTTTATATATGTATATAATAATAGTTGCCTTTTTGGATTCTTAATTCTTTTAAACCATTCATAATGGACATTTATTGGATATTTTTCATATTTACTACATCAACCTTTTTTTTTTTATGAACTGCGAATCTGAGCCTTTCCGAGCCTTCGCTTTTTACCTTTTTGAAGCTTAAATTATGAACAACGGTCAAATAAGCTTCTTTTTTTTTGGTTAGGAGGGGGAGGAACTTAATGGTCCTAAGCCCTTATAATACTTAAGTCTTCATCTTAGTTAGTTTGAATACTTACATTTTCCACCTTACATTCAAATTAAAAGTTCCAATATTAACACCCGTATTACCCTTATTAATAAATCAAGAATTTAATTAAATTGCAGTTATACCAAAAAAAATCTTAATTAAACTGCAACTATCTATCTCTCTCCAACCTCCCATTTATTACTTTATCCACCAATTCCTAAATATGATACATTTATCGTAGTAGTTTATTGTAAATTTGTAGTACTCGAGATAAATTTGTTATATATATTTGTTAGCGGTTTTATGCTAAATTAATTGATAACATATTTCAAAAAGTTTTTTTTTTTGCCATCTTTTATAGTTAGCGAGGGTTAGTGGAAAGTTAGTCAACGAGGGGGCTCAGAGGCAATCCATAGCCCTGAAATCCCAAACACGCCCCTCGTAGGACTCGAACCTTGGTCTCCACGAAGGGGGAACATGAGCAAACCAACTCACCAAGCATGGTTTCTCATTTCAAAAAGTTGAACGGCTTCGATTATAGATGTGGACACCGAGGTAGGTCCCACACAATCCGGAATACACCAATTGGTGTACCCATTGTTTATTTGTATCAAGTAACGTCACTACATCAGGCGCTTTGCCATAATACTGTCGGCGATTCTTGAATAAAAAGTGAAATGATTAAATCAAGCACTTTTAGTCATCTTATTGACTTGATTTTTACAAGGTATTTCAAAAACTAATAAACGAGGATTAATTGTACTCCCTCTATCTCGAAAAGATTGTACTGTCTGCAAAACAAGAATTTAGAATGAATTTTTTTTTCAAATAACATTTAATTTTTTTCTATAAATTGAAATAACAAATTGTTATCTCTAGTAAATTAAGGAAACAAAATCGATATACAGTGGTTAACCTACAAGGGATCTCTTAAATTGCTAAAATGCGGACCTCATAGATCCCGATCAAATTTCGATGATTTGAACTGTTAAATGTGTTCAAAATGTGATTTTAAAGGTTCTTGCGAGAAATTAGCAAAAAATATGACTAAGAAGTGCTTGATATGAAAACTGCTCTGATCAAAGCACTTTCTGATCATATTTTTTGCTGATTTCTCGCGAGAATCCTTAAAATCACATTGAATGGTTTGGATCATCGAAATTTGATCAAAAACTATGAGGTCCACACTTTAGCAAAATGCGGGATCCCTTATATATAGGATAACCATATATATATACACACGCACTTTAAACATTGTTACTTTATCCCGAATGCTAAGATTATTTTAGTTTGATTGTGCATAATTGCAACTCATATTTTACAGTTACAAAAAAATTGGTGCCCTCACTACGTCAAGTGAAGTTTTTAGATACACCAGACGGACGGATATCACACACATGGTACTTGTTGGCAATCTCAGCTTTCCAGACGTGTTTTGGACGGTCAGGGCGAGGGGAATGAGAGAGAAAAATTGGGGCCGTCCAAAATTTAGACGGTTGGAATTGCCGACTGGTACCGTCATCAGTGCTGGCCCCGACATTTGGGTTGTCCTACCCCAACCTCATACTTTGTTGCCCACTTACTATTAAGTCATACAAAAAAATACAAGCACAAAAAAAAAAATCAAAATTACATTGTTTTTTAGCTTGAAGATAACATCAAAAAAATCAAACATCTAAATGTAAACCCCGTTTATAGTGCTTTATGATTAGCACGATCCGATTTAAAGAAAACAACTTGTCCTACCATTTTTGAAGCAATTTTCTCAATTGATTCATCATACTTTACATATCTAAGAACTCGGGCCCGTTTCGATAATTTTTGTTATTTTGGACTTTTTAGTTGATATATTGAGGAGAATGTCCTTTCTTAAAAAGCATAATGCTTTGTTTGGATCATAACTTGAAATTTTTTTCCCAACTTAAAAAAAATATTCATTACCCTTACTTCTAATAATTACTCTCATTATCTCCAATCATTACTTTCATTTCTTTCTCTATATCTCTCCACTCATTCATTACCTCTATCTCTAATTATTACCCTACTTTTTCTCTCCAATCATTATCCCAAAAATTCTTTTCAAAATTTCCAAAGTTGTCATCCAAACACAACATAAGAAATTAAAAAAGCCCCAAAAGCCCAAAAATACTCTTAGTGTAATTGCGCCTCATTTTCAATTGAGATCATAGTCTCTCTTTTTTTCTTTTTTTGTCAAAAGTGAGAAGATTGTATTGATAAACGCCCAACGGCACTTACAAAACGAACAGAGATCATTAAAAAGAACTTCGACAAAGCCAAACTAATTGTCTAATAAATATAAAACAAGTAAATCACAAGGCAATCAATGTCTTTCATCCTAACTCAGACAAAGCCTGACGCAATAGCGACATTTTTAAACCGCCTAAATTCTAATTAGGAGTCTCAAACGAGAAAAAGTGCAATGTTAAGAACAAAAGACTCCAAATACCCAGATGATCAAATGCACCCCACCCAAGTATGAACGCACCAATGAACTCTCAAGAACTACAGATCTGCCAAGCCGCCACGTGTAACGACCCGGATTTTCGACCCAAATTTTTTTTATTAGATTTGCAAATTTTATTCCGGTAAGATTATTTTTAGTAAATTAGTTATAAAGATTTCTTTTTAGTATAGGTTCCATGTGTGCCACATACACCATAGAATTTTTCCAAACCAATTTTTTTTCCAGCCGTGTATAAATCTTTCTCTCTCCCCACAACATTAATTCTCTTCCATCTCTCCTACTCCTACTCCATCTCTACTTCTTCCCTATCGTATTTTCGTCATCATCTCGTCCATCTCAAAGCCCAAGAGATAGAAACCTTTTTGAATACAATCTTATCACCCTCATCAAAATTCTCCTATAAATATCCCATTACTTCGACCCTAGGGCACACCACGCTACTCCTCATCCATTACAAAAACCAAAAACCAACTCCATTCTCGTCCATATCACGTACCACTGTTCACGGCCTGTTTCTTCCTAGCTAAATGCTGTTTTTAGGCCAGAGTTCCTTCACGAATGTTGTCGAGGGCGTCGAGGGCTTCAATTTCAACCCAAGAATCACCCAAAACGATCAAGTATTGGTAGAGTTATCACTGTCCAAAGTTTGGTAAAATTTTCGGATTCTGATTCCAGGCAGATTCGGTGACCCTTCTAAATCTCCATTTTTCTCCTACTTAGAGTGGTTTTCGGGCTTAGACTTCTTCACAAAAGTTGTAGGGTGTTTCAAGATCTTCGCGTTAAACATAAGAATCGCCCAAAACGGCAGAGGTTTGGTCAAGTTATTCCAGTCTAAAGTTACTGCTAGAATATCGATCTTTCGTCGCCAAACAAAAATCCACCGAACTCCACCGAATCGTTTTGTCCGGATTAAAGGTAGATTAATTTCTATCCTACCTCTCCCTAAATATATTATGTGCTTACGTATAGATTTTTAAAGTTTTGGAATGAAAGAAATCGACCTCGAAGTCGCGTAGCCGGAACTGGTCTTTCTCCCATGTTTTTCCTTTTACCGTCCATGGACGTTAGTTTTTTTTTAAGAAAGATGATGCTAATATTACACTTATCCCCTTGCTCCTTTTAAATGTAATGCTTCGGCCCAGACATAAATTATAAGTGGTTATCTTATTGCAGCTAAGTCCTAAAGACATTGAATGTTTATAGTCAGGCCCAATGAAATATTTTATATGATTATTGGACATAAGTTTTATATTAGTGATTATAAATAATAAACATGTTATGAAGTGTTACATGTATTGAATACAATAATTGTAGGTAAATAATAATGGATCTATTTTTTCTATACAAAATTATTATTGCTATTTTTTTTTTTTAAGATTTCTGCTAATAAAAAGTTTACTTC
Organism: Rhododendron griersonianum; assembly: GCA_018127125.1. Classification (NCBI taxonomy): domain Eukaryota; kingdom Viridiplantae; phylum Streptophyta; class Magnoliopsida; order Ericales; family Ericaceae; genus Rhododendron; species Rhododendron griersonianum. Next base: position 34,050,053 of record CM030793.1, on the reverse strand, counting down.
TTGGTCATACAGGATTAAGGGCAACGGTCATTCATAAAAGGCTATGTGATTCTTTTTATGATTATTGTTTATTCCAATTATTATTCTGATTGCTTATTTATCATTCCAACCTTTGATTGATCTGTTAGATTGGACCCTAGAGACATTGGATGGTATGCGAAATAGAAATCATCTAGACGATGCTAGGTAATGGATGAATTGGAAAGTTTTGGTTTTAGATTGCCTGCAGGTGTGATTTTGGGATGTGATGATTTGATACTGGCAAAGTAAGCCCAGTGTTGAATGATGTGATTTGAAACTGGCAGAGTAAGCCCAGTGTTGAGTGATGATTAGAATTCATTTAGACGATGTTAGGTAATTGATAAATTGGAAAGTTTTTGTTTTAGATTGTCTGCAGGCGTGATTTTGAGATGTGATGAGTTGGAAGTGATGATTTGAAACTGGCAAAGTAAGCCCAGTGTTGAGTGATGACTTGAAACCGGCAAAGTAAGCCCAGTGATGATTGTGAAGTGGTTTATAAGATAGGCGAACCCTAGTTATGATTCAGGCATGATAAGCTTTCTTTTGTTGTAATGAGAGGGATACACACTGGTACATAACTTGGGTGCAATCCGCGACAGCAAAAGAAAGTGATCTCATGGGACAGGACATGGCTAGCGGTTGAGGAGGAAAGATCTCGTGGATGAGATCTTAGATTTCATATTAGGTTAATGGATAGCAATAAACTGTTTATGTGATATATCTCTGTTTACTTCTTCGTACCATATTTATCATGTTGCTTGCTAGCTGTAAAGTAAGAGGGGTAGTTGGGTTGGATTATTCTACTGGGTGATTTATCACTCACGGATACGTCTGTATCCTGGTAAATCGATTGCTTTGGCGATCAATTTACCAGAGGGCGCAGGATTCAATGGAGAGGATTCAACGATGGTGCAGTTCGACACAAGAAGAAAATCAGGAATAGAGATCATCATGCTTGGGATTCGTATCAAGTCTAGAGTCAGCTCTGAAGATAATGTATTTTAACTCAGTAAATTTATTTTGAGATTGTAATAGCCAAACTTTATTTTGGAAAATCATATTTGTTTAGTCAAATTTTCTTAAGAAATTATTTTATTTTGCTTCCGAAAAGCAGGGCGTTACAAATGGTATCAGAGCATAGGTTCAACACTCGGCCTTGGGTAGATTGGGTAGACCATATTCTGATAGCGTAAAATCCAAATAGCTAAACGTTTACGATATCTTTTACTTTTCTAAACTACGATATAACCTACCTAAGTATATCATATAAATATTTATATACCTGCTACGACTCAGACTCCGAGAAATTACGAAATCAGCGTTGACTTTGACCAGAAGAAAGCGATGGAGCAGCCGTTTCCTTTCATAATTTAGTTGGTCGATCAAATGACACAAAGAATCTTAGTATGAAGAAGACGAAGAGACAAATCTCGACAATGGAGGATAAGGCACTGTCGAAGGAGGCTACTCCGTGAATAGAGTACCTGTCGAAGAAGAATTTCCTTTCTCTAGGCAGATAACGATCGAAAATAGGATAGATATATGTGAGAACGTTATTGCATACACATCCTTGAGAGAACCAGATATTTAGAAACCCTCAAGACTCTAAACCTAACCTCGTGGAGCAGTCATTACAAGATTGGTACCAAAGGTCAACGACGCCACTTTATACGGTCATTTTGTCAACCTCACCAGCAAGGACAATACGTGTAACCCTAATGCCAACGCCGCCCACGCCATCAGCATGTTTACGCCAATCTCGATGTCCACACAACACGAAGCCCAATGAGATACTGAGTAACATGGAGGTTATGCAACTTCTACAAGCGATTGTCACATCGACACCATCGTAGTTCAAACAGATCGAGAAGAGTTCAAGGTCGTGAATAATTGCGAAAGCGGTGACAATTCTCTTTGAGGGAGGTTATATGTTTTTCTTTAAGGGGGATAGGAGAGCTACTGACGATCATTCATCTTAATCCTCTTTTTCATTCGATTGATTGTATTCTAACCTTCCGCTGTTGACTCTTCTTAAAATCACCTTCATTATGACTCTCCATTGTTAGAGTTGCAACTTCAACTAAAGCTCAAATCGTTGAACTCCTTGTCTATTCCAAGTACCTAACTCTCGTGACATTTTCCTTTTGTGAGTTGGGTATCCCTACTGATCATTTTGTTCCAGCCTTTCTTAATTTGACTTAGTTTGATTTAAAATCAACAGTTTACTCAATTATGAGTCTAAACTTTCCGATCCATTGAATACTGCAGTTTGGAGCAATCCTGATTTATCCTGACTAGCTCCTCATTTATTCTGACCAGTGCACTATTAGGTATCCACAACCTTTGATTCTTTTGATATCACAATAAGACTTGTGTCCAATCTTACAAAACTCAAATTCCGTAAACATCGTTCAATTTTCAATGTTGAAGTTGTTTAGTTCTTGAGGGCACAGATCGTTGTTATGCTTCGCTTTCTTTAACCTAAATAATCATCCTATCAGTTCTTGTCCTATTTTAAGAATGGACTCATAAGCCATTGCTTATTTTTCATTTGTACCCCATATTTTCTAGGATGACTAGAGTTAGATGCTTATTTTGAAACGCATTTAGCCAACGTGTTGCAAAATAAATATCTAGTTCGATTTCATCGTTGGACTTTGTAATCTTTCAAAACCTATCGATAGATCAATATTTCTTATGAGAACCTTTATTCATTTATTCCAGTGCAAGGTTTGGTAGACCAAGTACTTGTTTGTTTCACTCGCATGTTAAATCTTTTTATCAGCACTGTTCCAATGATGAAATCCTTCAATTCCAAATCATCATTGAGTATGACTTCGGTTAACTTGATTCTTGTTTTCCTCGTGTTCCAACTCAACTCAAACTACTAAGTATTTCGACTCGCAGAAGAGGATCTATTCGTACTTTCTTTTTGGTGCTTTGACCTTTGAACATTTGACTCATGTTTGAACCTCTTGAAAATTTTTGTAATCCTCGTTTCTTTGGGAGAAGAGTACCCACCTTCTAAGAGATAGGGACTAAACTTTCAAGAACTGACCAAGGAAGGAGATACGTCGACGACTCCCGATCGCTCGAAGTCAATAAAAGAGCTACGTCGACAAGAGGATGAGACCGTAGATTTTCAACGTACTTTTTGTTCAAACCGCGCCGTGGGATCACCCGATTTGTCAAGAAAGGAAAGTTATCGCCTCGCCACATTGGTACGTTTGAGATCTTAGAGCAAAATGGAGAAGTTGCCTATCGCCTAACTTTACAACCGCAAATCGACAAAATTCACGTTGTCTTTTACGATTCTACGCTGCGGAAAGATATGACCCATTCCACCCACGTACTCAATTGAGAGGAAGTCACACTAGACGAGGAAACGATCATCAAAGAGCAACCGGTGAAAATTTAGGATCATGGAGAAAAAGTTACCCGAGGATGAACAATCAAATTAGTCAAGGTCTTGTGGAGACACCGAAGATTGGAGAATCAACTAGGGAACGAGAAGACTCGATTCATGCCAACTATTGACAATTGCATTCACCAGAGAGTACACTTTAATTTCGATGACGAAATTATTTTAAGGGGGGTAGGTTGTAACGACCCGGATTTTCGACCCAAATTTTTTTTATTAGATTTGCAAATTTTATTCCAGTAAGATTATTTTTAGTAAATTAGTTATAAAGATTTCTTTTTAGTATAGGTTCCATGTGTGCCACATACACCATAGAATTTTTCCAAACCAATTTTTTTTCCAGCCGTGTATAAATCTTTCTCTCTCCCCACAACATTAATTCTCTTCCATCTCTCCTACTCTTACTCCATCTCTACTTCTTCCCTATCGTATTTTCGTCATCATCTCGTCCATCTCAAAGCCCAAGAGATAGAAACCTTTTTGAATACAATCTTATCACCCTCATCAAAATTCTCCTATAAATATCCCAATACTTCGACCCTAGGGCACACCACGCTACTCCTCATCCATTACAAAAACCAAAAACCAACTCCATTCTCGTCCATATCACGTACCACTGTTCACGGCCTGTTTCTTCCTAGCTAAATGTTGTTTTTAGGCAAGAGTTCCTTCACGAATGTTGTCGAGGGCGTCGAGGGCTTCAATTTCAACCCAAGAATCACCCAAAACGATCAAGTATTGGTAGAGTTATCACTGTCCAAAGTTTGGTAAAATTTTCGGATTCTGATTCCAGGCAGATTCGGTGACCCTTCTAAATCTCCATTTTTCTCCTACTTAGAGTGGTTTTCGGGCTTAGATTTTTTCACGAAAGTTGTAGGGTGTTTCAAGATCTTCGCGTTAGACACAAGAATCGCCCAAAACGGCAGAGGTTTGGTCAAGTTATTCTAGTCTAAAGTTACTGCTAGAATATCGATTTTTCGTCGCCAAACGAAAATCCACCGGACTCCACCGAATCGTTTTGTCCGGATTAAAGGTAGATTAATTTCTATCCTACCTCTCCCTAAATATATTATGTGCTTACGTATAGATTTTTAAAGTTTTGGAATGAAAGAAATCGACCTCGAAGTCGCGTAGCCGGAACTGGTCTTTCTCCCATGTTTTTCCTTTTACCGTCCATGGACGTTAGTTTTTTTTTAAGAAAGATGATGCTAATATTACACTTATCCCCTTGCTCCTTTTAAATGTAATGTTTCGGCCTAGACATAAATTATAAGTGGTTATCTTATTGCAGCTAAGTCCTAAAGACATTGAATGTTTATAGTCAGGCCCAATGAAATATTTTATATGATTATTGGACATAAGTTTTATATTAGTGATTATAAATAATAAACATGTTATGAAGTGTTACATGTATTGAGTACAATAATTGTAGGTAAATAATAATGGATCTATTTTTTCTATACAAAATTATTATTGCTATTTTTTTTTTTTTAAGATTTCTGCTAATAAAAAGTTTACTTCTTGGTCATACAGGATTAAGGGCAACGGCCATTCATAAAAGGCTATGTGATTCTTTTTATGATTATTGTTTATTCCAATTATTATTCTGATTGCTTATTTATCATTCCAACCTTTGATTGATCTGTTAGATTGGACCCTAGAGACATGGGATGGTATGCGAAATAGAAATCACCTAGACGATGCTAGGTAATAGATGAATTGAAAAGTTTTGGTTTTAGATTGCCTGCAGGTGTGATTTTGGGATGTGATGATTTGATACTGGCAAAGTAAGCCCAGTGTTGAATGATGTGATTTGAAACTGGCAGAGTAAGCCCAGTGTTGAGTGTGATTTGATACTGGCAAAGTAAGCCCAGTGTTGAATGATGTGATTTGAAACTGGCAGAGTAAGCCCAGTGTTGAGTGATGATTTGAAACTGGCAGAGTAAGCCCAGTGTTGAGTGATGTTTTGATACTGGCAAAGTAAGCCCAGTGATGATTGTGAAGTGGTTTATAAGATAGGCGAACCCTAGTTATGATTCAGGCATGATAAGCTTTCTTTTGTTGTAATGAGAGGGATACACACTGGTACATAACTTGGGTGCAATCCGCGACAGCAAAAGAAAGTGATCTCATGGGACAGGGCATGGCTAGCGGTTGGGGAGGAAAGATCTCGCGGATGAGATCTTAGATTTCATATTAGGTTAATGGATAGCAATAAACTGTTTATGTGATATATCTCTGTTTACTTCTTCGTACCATATATATCCTGTTGCTTGCTAGCTGTAAAGTAAGAGGGGTAGTTGGGTTGGATTATTCTACTGGGTGATTTATCACTCACGGATACGTCTGTATCCTGGTAAATCGATTGCTTTGGTGATCAATTTACCAGAGGGCGCAGGATTCAATGGAGAGGATTCAACGATGGTGCAGTTCGACACAAGAAGAAAATCAGGAATAGAGATCGAGTATGCTTGGGATTCGTATCAAGTCTAGAGTCAGCTCTGAAGATAATGTATTTTAAATCAGTAAATTTATTTTGAGATTGTAATAGCCAAACTTTATTTTGGAAAATCATATTTGTTTAGTCAAATTTTCTTAAGAAATTATTTTATTTTGCTTCCGAAAAGCGGGGCGTTACACCACGGGTTGCCTCGCCAAAGACATCGTGTAGAGATAGAACGCTGAAGCACATATATCGTTGTGAAGCAACCTCGATTGAGAGAACCTGATCTGTAGACAAAATTTGTCCAAAGAAGAAACTAATAACTCTCGTAGAACGAGAGACAAAACTCTCACAGATCAGACGACAAGTTGTAGATCTGACGGAAGGAAAAATAAAAAAACAAAAAACAAAGAAAGGGAGTTGGTAGTACCATAGCCTCCCCCTCCTGCCGCCACACACGGATATGAAACCCACAGGGGGAGGGGAAGGAAGAAGATCAAGGAGTTGTGGTGGTTATGGTTGAGAGAGAGGAAGAGAGAGATAGGGTTACTCCTATGTTATTCTCTCTGATGCCCAGAGTTTCTCTCCTATGTTATTATTCTCTTTAATCTCTCTTGCAAAATACTAGTAGTTTGAAGATAAAAAATAAAAACTGTGTCAGTTGCTTGATTAATTTTTAATTTTTAACTGACTTTTTTTCTAATCAAATGTAAGAACATACTACTTCTAATCAAATGTAAGAACATACCACTTATAGATTATTGTTGGGAGGGAGAAAAAAAAAAGAAAAAAGAAGTAGAATCAGAATTGTGGATTGGAGGCAAACAAAAAAGCGTAGAAAAAAAATGGAGAAAAATAAAGAAACAGGAGAACGAGGGCGTTTGGGAATCGAACAGGGCAGCACTGGTGCTTTGTCAATGCAGGCGACCACTAGACCAAGCCAAGGGTTGTGATTCTACGAGAAACTTTCTTTTATTTATAATCTAACTTTATAAAAAAAAAATTTGCTTGCCCTAGCCCGGGGGTTACCCAAGATCAAGGGTTTGCGGGGTTTACCCCGGGGCCGGTCCTGACCGTCATGGGGTACCCGTTTGGCACCCGAAAATTTCACCTCTGTCAAATTCTTGGATCCGTCATCGCTCATTATCTGTACAAGTTTGGCTGGTACCCATAGTCGAATTCGGCACCTTGTTCCCGATTCCGTGGGCACACGAGACAGCTAGTACGAGAGAGATGCTCCGGACAAAACAACAAACGAAGTGGCGGAAATTTTAGACTTGATGGTTTGAGTGGACAACGCATTCTATGCTAACGCAGTCACCATACACGCGTCAAACTTTTCCCAACCCAATGACCTTTAAACTTTTTTCTTCTTGTGGTTTGTCACCTAAACCTTTTAAGGGCTTGTTTATCGGACGGATAAAGTTTTAGATAAATAAAAAATAAGAGTGATAAGAGGTGGATATGTTATGAAAAAACAAGAATTAGCTTATACTTGATTTGAATAGTTGTTGATATAGGTGAATAAGAGCACTGGCGGCTCCACGTGTTTGAGGTGTGTGTTCACTAAAACGACAAGTTACACTGAGAAATTTAATTTTAGGCTTTGTTTGAAAACTCAGTCTTATATAACGATCACTCATCAATTCAGGAAAACACCTACTCCCTCTGTCCCTAAATAAATGTCTGGCGCGTAAAACTAGGCTTACAAAATATGTATGTTTTTCATTAAAAAATTTAATTTTTTGTTACAATCTAATAGAACTTATTACTATCTATTGATTTGTGAATTTTTTTTTGATTTTTTTAACGAAACAAATGCATCTTTTTGAAGGCCTAGGTTTGCGCGTTAGACACTTATTTGGGGATGGAGGGAGTAATACATTAGCCCAAAACAAGGTACAGACTCTTAATGATAAAAATTAGACAAATAGAGAAAACTTAATCTATTGATATTGGTATCATTTTTCTGGATTCTCTCTAAACGACAATCGACGCTATCTCACCAAAAATAAGAACATATGCTGAAAAGATCTGTGTAAACATATTAGCAATTTATCTACGAGTTTATTCTTTTTCGGATCAAAATATAAAAATTTGTTGAGAGCAATTGTAGATGTGATCAGAATGGGATATATATATAGTCTTTTAATCATACTACTCAAACTAATATTCCCTTCGTCCCATTTTCTTTGGACTTTTTCAATATTTGTGTCATTCTATAAACTCTTTATCTTTCAATATAAATTTCCAAAAATATGTAATATGAATCTTGTTTGATAGTTCTCGATTAGATCTATAATACAAAAATTTTAAAATTGTGAGAAAATATTATAAATTGGGAGATATAAGAGTTTAAAGAACGACGCAAATATAAAAAAAAACCCAAAGAAAATTGGAAGGAGGGAGTATATGAAATATTGTGTATATATTGCTAGTTGGTAGAGCTAGTAGAATTAAGGTAATTATTCAAACCCTATTTAAAATTTCTACAGCTGCCACCTGATAAAAGTGAGTTGATAAGGGTGGATGATGTATGAATTTATTTAATTGCCCACATTAAATAATTAAATTGGGATTATAAAAAAGATTTGAGGGTCAATTTGGTCTTTCTACCCACCCCTCCAAGGGCACAAGCTCTCTCCCTCTCCCTTATCCTCCTTCCTTCTCCCCTTAAAAAACATCTCCCTTATCCCTCCCCCTCCCATATCACGAAAATCATTTCATTCTTTAATTTGTGGGGCGCCTTCACCATTGTGGTCACTAGTGACGTAGCCAAAAAAAAATTTGTTCTGTGAACGCCCCATTAAATATGTTTTTAAGATTTTCTATCTTTCATCTGTGATAAACAATAGTAATACTAAAAATAAACTTAATTTAGAACGTAAAATTCGTTAGAATATATGCACAGATAATGGATATTTACGTAAAACAAATAAGTTAAGATAACTTTTTTAGAAACTTGACAAAGATATTGGGGAATGTAAGTGATATAAAGGAGAAAATGTATGTAATTATTTTTTATTGGAAAGGTGCATAATTTTTTTTTGAATAGAAATTGTCATGACTTCTCTACGTACAGTATAATTTAGGAGCAAATCTGAAATTATTGAAAAAGTGCAATTGGGGCCCGGCCACCACTGGCCATGCAATGCCTCCGCCACTGCTCGTCACCGCCCAATGTGGTATAAATCCAGAGACCTTGTACGGGGATAGACGGAAAAGGGAATCAATTAATTGTGGGGTCCACTTCGGAGTCACACACGCAAATGATCCAAACCGCTGGGTCCTTCGTTTGGAACTACCCCTTTCCTTTCCACTTTTGAATTCCTTGTTGCCACGATTTGGATCATTTGCGTAGGACTCCAAAGTGGACCTCACAATTGGTCAGTTTCCGCAGTGTTTCGCATAAATATAGACAGCAGTGATGCATCACTAACCACCCCTCTTCTCTTTTGCTTACCCAATGGGGTGAGGTAAGAGTAATTGGATCTTATGTCACCGTCGGTAGAGATCCATAAAACTTTAGCTAATAGTGTGTGTGAAGCCCACATGTATGTAAGAGGTTGTGTAAGTTGTTGTGTTTGAATTGTTGTGTGAGTATCATTTTTGATCCCCCACGACGGGACGTAGAATTAATTGTGCACAGCATATATAGCACCCCGTGACTGACGTGTTCCCCACGGGAAGGTTCCCCCCGGAAAAAGGCATATATTCCGGTCGACTTTTCCACTCTCGCACACTTTACGCTCCGTCACTTTACTTTACTCTACTAAATAAAGTACTAGTACTAGTATGTATTTGTACAGTTATCAACAGTACATAGTACTTATATCATTTAATTATTACTTGTTTGATAAAAATAGCTTTTGGATTATTGCCATTTGAAAGGTGGAATTTATGGCAAATGCTATGGTGTCTACCAGCAAAAAGGGGACACCATAGCACACCAATTATGCTTTTCAATGATTTTTGAAAAATTGTTATGACCTAATAATAATACAGTAATAAGTTATGCTCATGATCTACACAATGGCATAACATGTTATGTCATTTAATGATTTTGTTATGCCAAAATTTACGGTGTCTCCAAAATTACCAGAGACACCAGTGATCCAGAATTTATACTCTAATTTACTTATCAATGATACTTGGATGATACTATCATAGTAAATTTTTGGTTTGTGAAGCTGTTGAAGAGATAACCAGTGGTCTTTGGATAATTTTTGTTTACCCAACAGGCCAACATTATTGTTGTTGCCTCACAACAATGCGTTCCATACATTTCATGCCCAGATAATTTTGGTGCAATGCTTTGATTGTTGTGTCGGAGTCATTCGATGTATGTGGATGAATTCACATACATCAAACAGCTCCGGGAATGACAGTGTCGAAAATTTTACTCCCTCCGTTCTGATTTGTTTCTCTTTTCACTATTTGGAACCTCTTACAAAATTATCTATAAGTTTCAATCTATAATAATTTTTATATGCAATATAGATCTTATTTGATAGATCTCAATTAGTTCTATAATATGATGTTTTCGAAATTATATAAAACTTTATAGATTGTGAGACAGAGACATTTTTTGAAAGACTCATATGTCGAAATTGGACAAACAAATTAAATTGGAACGAAGGGAGTACATTAAACTTGTGTTTCTAGACCTTTTTATAATTAAGAGAAAAAATTTAAATCTCTCAAACCTAGCTACGACAAATAATTGTCAAAACACATTCACACAGTCATATGGTGTGTGGCTTCCAGTAGTTGTGAAACCAACAGGTAAGGCTAAGTTCTGCTAAAAAATTTGGACTTTTTCTTGTTTTGTCCTTATTCATTTTTTTTTTTTTGCATTTGTTAGTTTTTTTGCCTAACTTTTGTGGTAAATAAAAAATTATGAGTTTTACCCAAATTTTTTTTTAGAAATTGCTTCGTTCGTCAATATTTCCAATAGATCACTCCAAGCGTAGGGTATAAGCGTCCAATTGAAACATAATAATCCAGAAGTCCGGGATCGTACCCACAGGGATAATTAATACGGCTTTGTTGGATTTGTAGATGTAAGCAAGGTTTCCGGCTTTTAGGCAGTCAACTTGGTTTTACGTATGCGGTGGAAAGTAAAAAGGCTAAATTAAACGAGAATAAACTAAGATAAAAACAGGTTAGGTATAGGAATCACTAACACCCACGACTCAAGCAAAACTACATTTTTCACCCAAATACACGGTTTAAGATGCTCAACTAAGGCTCTTAATTCCAAAAGGTAGAATGGTTTGATCACCAAGCTAGCTCTAGAATTTATTTAGCAAATGCCTCGAGCGACAGAGCTCCAAGCATCATGTGTGGTAAGTAGGCGATGTTCTTACCTACACATGATCAAGGAGGTTGACACCTTAGCTATTTGATAAACAAACCTGAACTACACATCGATTTTCGACCCAAAGATTTCAAACTTTTTGGTGAAAAATATAATTTTTACTCAAGCCATGGGGTGCTAATCACCCCATGACCCAACCTTGAAAAGCTACTCACTCATATCTACGAAGATAGAAGCAAGTGAAAATGCATAATTGTAAACACAATACTAGAAGAAAATTAGATTAAAAGATAGATCGGGTAAAGGTCTACAACTTTAATGAAGGAGAAAATACCAAAAACTAACTAAATAAGACAGAAAATAAAAAAGTAAGAGTTTGGAAATGAAGAACACTAAAGGAGTAAGCAACAAGCTAAGAGAAATCTAATTTTGATCTAAAAAACGTATTCAAATCTAATTGCTACTTGTTTGTACAATGTGACATCATTCCTATTTATAGGCCCTGAGTACGCACACGGAATATTCCCTTGGAGATTCGAAAATTCCCTCCTAAAGCTCTCGGTACCGATAGAAATGACCTTAAGTTGCTGATAAGCTATTCGGTACCGATAGAAGAAAGAAATGGTATCAATACCGAACCAGTTAAGGAGCTACCACTGAGCCAATCGGTACCGATAGATTAAATTACTTGGTATCAATACCAAGTGGCTTAAGCCCAGCCCTTGGCTTTGACCGCGCGTTGACTTGCTGCTTTGCCTCGCTGCCTTGGCCAACGGGTCCTTGAACGCTTTGGCTTTGATTCCGATGACTCCGAACTTGGTCATTTTCGAATCTCGAATAATCTTGACAAGCTTTGGGCTTTTCAATTCCTGAATTAAACGGTTTTTCTACAAAACAAACTAAGATACCTTACGAGTAAAAGTAATTAAAAATAACTAAATTAACGACGGAATTAAACTAAAACTAGAGATTTAGCGCACCCTTCATTACATTCTCGGGTGCTTATCAGAAATATCCAAGATAAAGCCAAAGATTCGTTGAATAAAGACAAGAGCAATGCTAGGTACAAAGAAATCTTACCCTGAAAGTGTCCCGAAAAGAGCAACTAGTGGTTGAAATTCACTTTGATGATTGGGTCCTCTTTGTCCCTATCATTAATGTAAAGACAAAACAAGAAAAAATCCAAAAATTCTAAAAAGCCCTTAGTGGAACTTAGTGTAAGTTTGAGTGCAAGTAGTAGTGCTGCCCATTCTAAGGCCTCATTAATCTTCTAAACTTTTATTAGAAAATAAGTTTGTTTTGTCCTTGTTTGAATTTTTTTTGCATTTGTTAGTTTTGCATTAAATTTTTGTGGATTATTGATTCGTTTCGATTAGAGGAATTGGAAAAATAATTTTTTTTTTACTTTTATCTAAATATTTTAAGAAATAACCATTTTTTAGCAAAATAAGTCAGGGCAGATAACTACGCCATTATCGGGGCAGATAACTATGTGATGCTCAAGAAAATACCCCTTTTCTTTCTTAAGAAAATACCCAAATATAAGAACTGTTCCCCCCAGTACGAATTATTATTATTATTTTTTTTTTGAAAGGCCCAGTACGAATTGTTTAGTAAAGCCGAAAAGAAGGGGTCCAAATGGAGACTTCTTTACCCGTTACCATGGGCTGCGTCATTTCTCTGCATTCGGAAAGTCTTAATACTCCTTCTGTCCTATTTTATTGTGTATGTTTTCTTTTTGGAACGTTTAAAAAAATTATTTATAGATTTTAATATAAGTATTTCATATAATTAATATAAATTTTGTTTGATAGATCTTAATTATTTTATTAAACAAAATTTTTGAAATTATAAAAAACTAGTGCTTGCCCGTACCTACGGCACTACCCATCCCGGCCCGTGCTTATGACACTACTCACCCCAAATGGAATTGGAATACCCTTTGAATGTTGATAGTGGCTCAAAACATTATTTCCATTTTTAGGTAGCTACAAATTGCTGGAAATTGACCTCTCTTTTTTTTTAACAATGAAGATTTTTTTATTTATTATTGATTTGAAGTAAGTGAATACGCAAACAATGTAGTGAAGAAATTAGCAACTCACAAAATTATGCAGAATGCAGTTCAAAAAAGGGAAAAAAAACCCCACAAAGTCTCTACAACTATACAAAACAGAAGAGAGAATTTAACAAACACATGGTGTGCAACAGAAAATACCTCTCCAGATTTTGGAGGAAGTGTATACAAAATAGAAGAAAACATTTTAACAAACATATGGTGGGCAACAAAAAATACCTCTTCCGATTTGATTTCTCCCGATGGGTTTGACTGTCAAGGAGGAGTGGACGGTGGACGGTCTCAGTGCTCTGTAGTCCAAGGGGGGAACCCCTTCTCCGAAGACAGTCAACCCGTAGGGGAGGAAATGTCTCGTAGAAAGGAAGCAAGGAGAATTGTTTTCCCCCCTTTGTTTTCAGATAGAGAGAGAGAGCTGTGAAATTTGAATTCCGATTCTTTTTTCCTCTTAGACAACAGATGGCATTTATGTAATATGATGGGCAAATGTGAATACTTTCATAAAATGTGAAAAAATGCATCTCAACCATTGGATCAAACAAATCTGAGTTGTTGCAACAATTTGTCCCCACACCCTTCTATTTCATAATAGAGATATTATATAGTGTGAGATATAGACAATTTTTCGCAAAATTCCAAAATAAAAAAAAACAAGTATAACTATTTGGGACGAGGTAGTAATTGACATCTCTCTCCTTGCAAATTGGCAGAGTAATAATTCCGCTTCCTTTCTACTCCCTCCGTCCCTAAATGTTTGGCACTTTCATGCTTTTTGTTGTCCCATATTGTTTGTCCATTTTAAAAAGTCAAAAGCAAAATATGGTAAACTTCCTATGTTACCCTTTTCTTTTGGGCACAAAATTTTAAATTCAAATTTTCAAGTACTATTCAAAGTACAATAGAAGGGTAAGATTGGACACTTGCTTTTTGCACAATACAATAATATTTCTTCTTTAAAAGTTAGAATTCCCAAAAGTGCCAAACATTTAGGGACGGAGGGAGTATATCTCTACCTTGTTTCTGTTTGTCTGACATCTAAAACGGAAGAGGTAATAATTTGAGTGCATCGGCACTTCCCCAAGTCAGGCCGTCAGGGTAACAAATTTGCCAGGACACACTCACCTAAATCTATCATTGTCGGAGATATTGCGCGAAAAATGAATTTTCAAGAAAATTGAATTAGATAAAATAAAGGAAAATAAGTTTTTTTTTCGTGTGTCTTGACATTAAATCTCGTAAGAAAACTAAAATTTCTTTCTTTTGTTATGATTTTTTTACTACCCCATTATCTATATATGTAATGCTCAAGAAAATACTTCCTTTCTAAAGAATTAGTACGAGTAACTGTTTTAGCAAAAAAATAAAAATACTCGAAAAGTTTGTTTTTCCTTCCGTTTCTTTTAAAGAGTTTTACTTCGTAAATTCAACTTTTTATAAAAACATCATCAGTACACTCTAAATGTTATAACTTTTCTTACCTATCCTCTATGAAGATATAATTGTTACATTTTTACTTACTATGTTCCTAAATTAGGTCCCTCTTAGGAATTCCAACTTTTTAAGGAAACATGTAATTATTATACCTACTTTCTGTCATTACCCTTATATTTTTTTACCTATCTTGCACCATTTGTATTCACATATGAGGGACATTTGTAGAATTTTATCAAATTTCCATTTCTATTTTTAGAAAGGGACAATTCAAAATTCTCAATTAGGAACGGAGAGAGTAATTTTGTAAAATAAAATCTACATTTAGGGACAAAATGAAAACGTACCAACTTTTAGATCTTATTAAAAAATAACTCAAAATAATAGAATACAGAACTCAAAAAAAATGGGGAAAGTATAAAAATGAACGGACCCAACGCTTGGAAGGAAGCGATGGGGATGACTTTGGAGGACTATGTGTTGCGCTCTAGGAGCATTTAATAACTTTCCCTTACAAGGACAAGGTGGCACGTGGCTTTGACACGAAGCACATGCACTGTGGGCGTTTCACTTTGACGTGGCAAGCAACGGGAGCTCAAAACCACATAATAATAAATAGAGGAGTTGGTTCAGCACTTTCAGGTTTTTCTTGTCCATCTTCTCCTCTCTCTAGATCTCTCTCTCTCTCTCTCTCTCTCTCGCTCCTTCCCTTTCTTCCCAAAGGCTTCTCCCCATTATTTGGTGTCTCCTTTTCCACCCACCACCACCATCACCATCACCATCACCACCAACTAAATAATGCCTTCCTCCTGCGTAGAAGTAGAAACTCCAAATGCCGACCAATCCCCACGAGACCCTCATGACTTGCAATCTGTCTTGGCTTCTTGCTTCCCCATCACCCTCAAGGTAGAGAGAGAGAGAGAGAGGAAGAAGTAGAGTATTCTGTTTGGTACATCGATCATTTTTGGTTCTATTTTCTCAAGATACGTGAAAATTTACTCGGGAAATGATTTATCGGATTTGTTCAGGAAAAATATTTAGAAAATACAGAAATAAGTAAAAGTAGTTTGAAGTTCTGGAAGGGAAAAAAAACACCCGCCGATCGACGAATAAAATATTAAGTGCTGAAAGTGAAAGGAGAGCGATCAGTTTTTTGTGCTTCTGCTCGCACAGTTAATAATTGGAAAAATATCCAGGAAAAAAGGTTTGGTTTGGTTTGGTTTGGACTGCTTGTTGACTGATCGGTCTGAAATCTTGATGACTCAGTTGACCTGACAGTTGACACTAATTAGTGGAGTATGTTGTTTTTCTTTGGGTGTGCAGTTTATGGACGTGTGTTACAAGGTAAAACTGGATGATAACAAGAGCAGAACCAACAACATCACACGGATGTTAACAACATGGCCCACAGCATCAACGTCCACGATCACTGAACGGACGATCCTAAGCGGCATAACCGGGATGGTCTCCCCGGGCGAAATCCTGGCCGTCCTCGGCCCATCGGGTAGCGGCAAATCAACGCTTCTCAACGCGCTAGCTGGAAGACTCCAAGGTCACTGCTTCACCGGAACAATCCTCGCCAACGGCAAGAAACCCACCAAACCGGTCCAGAAGCGAACCGGGTTCGTCGCCCAGGACGACGTCCTCTACCCCCACTTAACCGTCCGCGAAACCCTCGTGTTCTGCTCTCTCCTCCGCTTACCCAAAACGCTCGAAAAAACTTCAGTCGTAGAGTCCGTAATTTCCGAGCTGGGCTTGGCTAAATGCCAAAACACCATAATCGGTAACAGCTTAATTCGTGTGTCTCCAAATTCGAGCAAACCAATACTACGTACGTACGGTGGTCATGTTTAAGTACCACATTTTGGATAATGCGTGAGTTATCGATCACCATTGCATTGGTAATATATAGAATGTGATCTACTAGCTAGTAGTAGTGCATCACAAATGAGGCACAGGCACATTATTTTATATCAATAATACGTACAATTCAAAACGTGGTGGTACTGACATATATAGAGTCACCGAAGCATCACTGATCGAATTCCTTTTACTTTTTTTTGTGCACGTTTGGTGGTTCAAAGATTAATAAAATTCTTTTTACTGTTTTTCTGAAAAAGGTAACAGCTTCGTGCGCGGGATATCGGGAGGGGAGAGGAAGCGGGTCAGCATAGCGCACGAGATGCTGATGAACCCGAGCCTGCTGATACTGGACGAGCCGACGTCGGGTCTGGACGCGACGGCGGCGTTCCGGCTGGTGGCGACGCTGGGGAGGATGGCCGAAGAGGGGCGGAGGACGGTGGTGATGTCGGTGCACCAGCCGTCGAGCCGGGTGTACCAGGTGTTCGACTCGGCGCTGGTGTTGTCGGAAGGGAGGTGTATTTACTTTGGGAAAGGGAGTGAGGCCATGGGGTATTTCGAGGCGGTTGGGTTCTCGCCGTCTTTTCCGATGAATCCCGCTGATTTCCTGCTCGATCTCGCTAACGGTACGTCATCTTTGTCTCTTCTATACGGTATATGCATTCATATCATATACTCCAAATACATGCACAGTAGAGACAGGTGTATATATATATACACACTCCACTATTATTAGCTGTAGTTTAATGATTATTTTAAGAGAGACTTATTCACGTTTTCGTGTAATTTCAGATGTTTGTTTTTCGCAATTAATGGTTCAAAATTTTAAAATAATTCCTCCAGTAAAGAGTTTTTTTTAAATTCAAACTATCCAAAATAATTTTAGACGCGTATAATTGAGCTCCGTAAAATATATTCACGTTCCGCTTTAAAAAAGTTTCTCTTGTTTTAATTCTCCTTCTTAAAAGTAACTAGTTTAAAAGTAGTGATTGTTTCAATGCTTTGTCATGCTTACGGGTATATACATACAGACACGAATCCGTATTCCGGTATTTTTTTTTTTTTTTGAATATGTCACCGTATTCCGGTATTAGATACACGTTTACGTAATGTATGCAGATCCTTAATTTAAATGGGCTGACTGACTGGTATTCAACACTGTAGCCTCTAGGAGGATTTCTATCCTGTCTAGGATTGGAAAACGCAACCGTATTAGGATACGGTCATAAAAACAGTCGATATCATATCGGCCGTAACATTGCAGGGATTTTTTTTATTTTTTGTGTTGATTATTTTTATTAGAGTACATCAAATTGCAGAATTTGAGGTTCAAAATTTTGTAACGTAAATGATCGATATGATACCTATATTTAAAACTGAAAGCCTGTCACAAAAATGATGAATTCCACGAGAGAATTTATACGATGCTCTAAGAGCATTAAATAATTACTAGCATCTAGTGTCTAGGGACTTCGGATTAGTGTTGTGCAATAAAGTGCACAACACCGTGCTGTGCACCTCAGAGCCGTTAAATCATAACGATCAAGAGCCGTTTATTATCGCGATGAGATCCGAGCCGTCGGATGCACAATCAGACGGTTTGGAGGTGCGCACACCACTGTACAGTACCATTCCCCAATTCAGTGTCTAGATAGGCAAGTGATTAGATACTAGTATTGTATTCTTTTAGGCTTAACTTATTTTGTTGATTTAGTCCATTCTTCTACACTTAACTTATTTCACATCCTTCCCAAACAAGCCTCAAGGCATATGTGAAATGTCCAAAATACCCCTCTTTTTTGAAATGGAAGGGCAACTTATTTTCATTTAAAAATGAAAGGGCAATTTTGTAATTGTATGTGTGTTAGGCAATTAAGTTTAAGTTTAGAAAGATGGATGAACTTAGAGGGTGTTTCGGATTCTTAAAAAAGTATTTTTTGAAAAATAAGGTAATTTCAAACTCAAAAATCATGTGTTTACGCAAATAATTTTTTTACCAATATGGATCATGTTTGATAGATCTCATTGAAATCTTTTATACGGTACAAAAAAATCAAAAAAATATTTTTCATTTTCATTATATTTGAGTTTGCAAATTGAAAAAAAAAAAAGAACTTTTAAAAAAAGAAGATAAACTGGAACGTAGCCTTAACTTATTTGCCTTTAAGTTCCAAAAGAGGAGAAAAAATAAAGTTAAGTTCAAAAGAACACAACCTAAATTATTAGATGGTCGATCTCTCTTTATAATCACTCATTCATATGCGATGGCTCATGTCATTTTATCAGTTTTAGTTTTTTTTAAATGATTGTGACACTCCACTTTTTAATGATGGTACTCTAAAATTTATCTTCAGTGTAAAAATTATACATTGCAAAGCACACTAAAAAATAAATTTTGTAGTGTCATCATAAAAAAGTGGAGTGCCAAAATTATTATTATTATTATTTTGATATTCTTTTCTATGTAGCTAGTTGACGTTCCAGTCAGTCTGCCCATTTAAATGAAAATAAAATTTTCTGGTGCTTGAGAGTATGTAGCCTCACGCGGGCAATTTTCTGTTCTTTCTTGAGCAATAAAATTGTCTGTTTATCAAAAAAAAAAAAAGTTGACTTTCCTGGCCGTACACTCAATCGTACCCGCATTGGAATGCGTAGCTTTTTTTTTTTCCAATATTAATTGGTACACGTAACCTTACTACAGTGTAAAAAATGGTCTGACATTTTCGTAATGGCGAACAAAATCCAGTGAGCTGGACTTGTAGTATTTGCTTGAAGATTAAAAAAAGGAAATGATTTTGTCACTCTTTTTTTTGTTAATGCCACTCTCTTATAAGTGTATTTTTCTACCAAAAATACACTTGCAAGGGAGTGGCGTTAACAAAAAATAGTGGCAAAATCAGCAGCGTAAAAAAAATGGTACGAGTAAGGGTGTTTACGCTAATAATTAATTTATTCAGCATAATTTTTTAGTTTTGACTTTATTCAATTTTTTTTTTGCGTTTGTTAGTTTTATGGCAAATTTTTATGTGATATAGGTTCGTCTTGATGAGAGGAATTGAAAATGTAAAAAAATTATGACTTTTACACAAATAT
Organism: Rhododendron griersonianum; assembly: GCA_018127125.1. Taxonomy (NCBI): domain Eukaryota; kingdom Viridiplantae; phylum Streptophyta; class Magnoliopsida; order Ericales; family Ericaceae; genus Rhododendron; species Rhododendron griersonianum. Next base: position 34,030,390 of record CM030793.1, on the reverse strand, counting down.
TTTGGAAAATAACCAAAGAAAAGCTCAAAAAGTCAATTTTTGGACTTTTTCTTTGATATTTCTCAAAATACTTGTGTAAAAGTCATATTTTACTTTTCCGGTTCCTCTCGTCGAGACTCGAGACGAACCCATATCACATAAAAGTTTAGTATAAAACTAACAAACGCTAAAAAAATTTGAATAAGGACAAAATTAAAAAGTTGTGATACATAATTAAGTTAATCACTAGCGTGAACGGAGATATAATTTGGCCTAGGGCCCTCAAATACATTGGGCCAGCCCTAGTGCCGAGACTGGTTTGTTAGAAATCCAAAATGTTGCTAGAGCCTTATGTTTTGATCCAATACCCAGGCCTAATCCTATTTTAGAAATGCTAGTAACAACCCCACATGTCAGTAATGTTTTGAGACCGATATCGTAACCATGTTATTTTTAATTGTGTATATGTTCTAACTTAACAATACTACTACTTTAGTAGATAAAGTTGATTAGAAACATAATACTGTAATATTTAAAATAGCGGTGATTAATTGGAACACAAAAGGTATCGGTTGTTAATTTGCTATGTATCGGTATTGGAGTATCAACAAGACGCGCGTAGTTGGAATCGATTGTACTGGTCGTGGTCGTGATTTTTTGAAATAATTTTCGACAAAAAAATATAGAGTGTCTAAATCAAACGTAGAAATTGTGTATGCTTGGGAACTGTTTTGTTTATTGAAAACAAACCGACCGAAGCATAACGGGGATTGGCTGATACGTACGGTTGAGTCGTCAACGCATTGAATCCAACTTTTCATTTTGGGAATCCATATCGAGGAGTCCCACTTTGGCATGGTAAATTAGATTTAGGGCACGTCGGAAATGGGGCACAAGATTTGTGCACCATTCAAGTGAGGCTGGCAGGCAGGCAAACAGAGGTAGCACATAAAGCAGAGAGCACGCATCCACGTACCACCACGTTCTGAAAATGGCGTTGTAGTAGATGGATTGAGACTTGAGAGTGATAGGTTATGGTACGCAATTATATATATATATATATATATATATATGCATATCGAGATCAAGAGGATCTTCAATTCAAACACAATTAATATGCACTCTTTATAGACTAGTACTAGTATCTTTCTGGCTAGCCTGCATATATTTGATAGTGATGCCCTTTTCCAACTCCATGTAACTCAACTCAATTTCCAAAACATCTCTCTACCTTCTTCTTCACTTGCAGCCTAGCTGTTCAATCCATACCGAGTTAATTTCTATCTATCTAGTGGAGTATTATTATTATTATTAACAAGATTTTGTTTTTTTTTAGTTTTAAGTAGATGTAGAAATAGAATTTTTACAAATAATTGTACTTATTTTTTTAAAATTAAAAGGTGATGAGAATGATATGTCTCGATCGTAAAGCAAAAATAAATATTTAAAAAATAAGAACCTTAGCAAAACAGGACCTGATGAATTATTTTATGGTCCTGAAGCATTGTTATACGAGGCTTCTGAACCACATATTTGTGTGGAGCCCATGGTGGAGAAGCTATGCTCCTCTAGCATGGAATAACCTCTCCATTGTCTTAGATAGTTTATGTGAGGAGGCTAGGTTTATGGCAAATGGATATAGAATCAGAGGTGTACAGTTAGGAGCTTTTTATTTATTTATTTAGGTTGGCATTGTAAACAACATGGAGAGAATGGGGAAAACTGTTGGTGATGGTAATGATCATGCATGAGTCTCTTGAATCAACTAATGGAGATCGAAGGAATAAAAAAGCTGTAATTGATGTAATTAATTAAGGAGTCTAGTGAAAAATTGACTATTGGTCGTGGCGAGATCGAAGAAAGAACTTAGAAGATAGAGATGATGATTATATATTTTTGTCTTTTACTATAATCTATTTGAGGAAATTGATGATACGTACACCCCTAGTAGTAATTAATTTGGTGAGATGTAGATCGAGTTTGTTTGACTTCAAATTAAACTATCGATCCTAACACTCTGACAAGGTTTTGGATTAATAAAATATATAGTACGTTTAGGACAAATTAATTAATTAATGTACTTAGCGGGTTATAATTATTAATTACCGGTATAATCTCAAGAGGGGTAGAAAATGATAAATGGATGGGAAAAATTCAAAAAAACCCCTGAACTTTGAACTCAATGTCAAATAGGCACCTGAACTTAAATAAACTTCAATTGAACACCTGAACTTTCACTCCGTTATCAATTTACCCCCTGCCGTCTCAATCCGTGACTTGTCGTTAACGGCACAGTTTAAAAAAAAAATACTTACCACCAGTTTGCAATCCTATGAAGCAGAAACGTGATTATGAGAGCCTTAGAGACAAAATTTGATTATGTCTCTTTAGAATAATATGATCAGAATAATAAGATCTTCACACCCGTTCAAACGGATTAAAAATTGGAGCACTTAATTTTTTAACCATATTTTTTAATATATAAACGGTCTAAAAAAAATTAAGTGCTCAAATTTTAAAAAAAATTCCCCTACTTCCAACATTTCTCTCTCTATCTCTCTCCACTTATTACCCGGACCCGGGGGCTCTGCTGCCCCAAAGGCACATCAGCCCCTACCCACACACCAAAATGGCAACGTTTTGGTTAAATAAAAAATTCATACTACCAGTTTGCAATCCTATGGAGCAGAAACGTGATTATGAGAGCCTTAGAGACAAAATTTGATTATGTCTCTTTATAATAATATGATCAGAATAATAAGATCTTCACACCCGTTCAAACGGATTAAAAATTGAAGCACTTAATTTTTTAATCATATTTTTTAATATATAAACGGTCATAAAAAATTAAGTGCTCAAATTTTCACTCCGTTTTGAATCAGTACAAAGATATTTAAGTGCTCATAAAAAATTAAGTGCTCAGAAAATTAAGTGCTCATAATCACATTTCTGCTCTATAGGGTCCTAAATAAAGAACACATACTTAATATGAGAGCCTTAGAGATAAAAATGAATTACGACCCTTTAGAATAATATGATAAGAATAAAAAGATCTTTGCACCGATTCGAACGGAGTGAAAATTTGAGCACTTAATTTTTTGAGACCGTTTATATAATTTTTGAGACCGTTTATATATTACTGTAAAAAATATGGTTAAAAAATTTGTGAAGATCTTATTATTCTGATCATATTATTCTAAAGAGACATAATCAAATTTTGTCTCTAAAGCTCTCATAATCACGTTTCTGCTTCATAGGATTGGGTAAGTATTTTTTTTTTAACTGTGCCGTTAACGACAAGTCACGGATTCAGGCGGCAGGGGGTAAATTGATAACGGAGTGAAAGTTCAGGTGTTCAATTGAAGTTTATTTAAGTTCAGGTGCCTATTTGACATTGAGTTCAAAGTTCAGGGGTTTTTTTGAATTTTTCCCTAATTGGATTTGGGGCCGGGCTTTTTTTGAGGCTCAGCTCGGATGCAAAGAGGTGTCTATAGTTTAATTTATGTACTAGTACTTTTCCTTGAAAAGAATGGGGATTGGTGGGTTTATGTCACTAATTAATTAATTGAGCTTAATCTCTATAGTAGTTAATTAATTAATTAATGGGTGGTGTGCTGCTGCTGCTGCTGCTGCTGCTGTGGGTGGAGGGCATATTGACTTGTCATTCTCTCTTTTGGGTTACATTATTATAGGAGTATATAATAAATAATTAAATAAATTTAAAGAAAAAAAATAAAAGTGTGCGTAGCTTTGGAATATTAATAATAATTAATTAAAGAGAAGAATTTATAAATGTTTGTTCCTCTGATTAGTGATTCCAAAATACTACTACTACTACTACTACTTGTTGGAACACAATGATGGTGATGTGGGTGGTTGGTGTTGTGGGCTTAAGTGAAGGTGACACCATTGATTGCGTGAGATAGCATATATATCTTTTTGGCATACCACCAAATAACTTTAGAGAGAGAAAGAATTGGGAAACAGACAACCACTTCCGCCATCTTTTGCCTGCCGGAGTCTCAATTGAGAGAGAGAGAGAGAGAGAGAGAGAGAGAGAGAGAGAGAGAGAAGTAGATCGACGAACTGATTCTGTATAGCTGCAATATGCCGTTGGAGAGCATGCATGAGCACGCCACATGGCATTTTCTTTCTTATCTTATTAGACACTCCGTAGTGAAAAAAGGCCCTCGAGACCTTTGGGGGACATGCATGTGCAAATTAAAGCCCAATGCATGGGTCTCTATATATCCATGTGAGATTGGATTTCAAGAATTAATGGCCAATTCGATCGAGCAGCTATATATCAACTTTTACAGGGCTAATTAATTTAATTTAATTTATACGCAGTGTCTCTGTGGCTCGGATCGACTTTAAATGAGCACCCAACTAATGAACGATATATATATACATGCATATATGTGGCTCGGATGATTAATTAAGCCTAGCTTGTTTCATTATTCTCTGCTTACAAAAAATATCTTTATAGGCATGCCCCTATCATGAATATATATATATATATCTGTGTGCATGTATACGTACATATAAATTATATATTCACTACGTACGTATAATTATTTGTCAGTAGTGGGAGTCCGAGTCATGTTGTGGTATGCATACACAGTACAGTACGTCAATCTTCTGATCGATCAGGCTTTCCGCCTTAACTAGTAGTTGATGATGTGTTCTTCTTGATTTTGAATGCATATTAGTGCGTTTTGTGGGTTTTAATATTTACTACTAAATCATGTTTGCCGCCTTAATGGATTTTTGTTCTTTTTGACCGATACAGTATAAAAACACCACCAAGTACTCCGTCTGGATTCTCGTCTACTGAGTTGTTCGAAATTCGTTGCTCCATGCATGAACTCCACTTATATGCATCATTATTCGCTATAACTATACATAAATCGCACTAAATTTGGATCGATCGATCGGTACCATATATTTTACGTTCCGAGTACTGTACTAAAGCTAGCCTTGAATAATTGGATATTTGGATCAACTGCCACATTGAAAGATATACTAGATATAGATAGATATCGATGCACATATTTATATACTGTATGTTCGAGTATACACTTGTCATGAAACACATTAATTGGACCAACCACATGCACAGAAAGTGTACCCTTAATTTCCTTTTTCCCTCCCCACTACTACAATCAATCTTTCTTTCAATATCTTAAACTTGTAATATTTAGGGAGCACCAAGTGTTAGGATGGTTTGCAATTGAAGGCCATTTTTATCCACTAATTGAGCTTTGTGGGTTTGAATATTGGGACAATGATGTAGTAGTAGTGGTGGTGGTGGGTGGTGGCCCAACTCATCAGCACCACCAACTTTGGTCAGTGGAGTAGTAGCTCCCACCTTAATTAATTACCACCAACACTATAATAGCAGATCAAACTAGTTATTTTACTACATTATAATAATGCTACAGTATTATATACATAGAAATGATACCAAATTTAGGTGGGATTTGTGAGTTCCTTGTTCTATAAATCTCTTTCTAACTATAGTCTAGTAGAGATCATTTTTGCTCTCTGCCATTGGTTTTGTGGACCATGACAAACCTTGGCCTGAGAGAACAAGTTCAATTTTAATGGACATCTGTTAGTGTACGTAGCTGGCAAACAGCTATTGGTCATAATAAATTTCGTTTTCATAAGCGACAATTTCTCTCTACTCCATACTCTCTCTTTTTCTCGGCGAAAGTCAGCATTTGATAGTTTGTAATTAGTGATGTTTAAACTACAGTCAAATGCAAGGGAGTACATGGTGCCTACCACTTGGCTACCACCACTCTACTTGCCTCTCTAGTGCCTACTTGGAACCCACGGACAAGGGATACAAACACGATATAACATGGATGTGCAAACACGTCATGCAGATACGTTAGGAAGACGTCAATTACGAAATACATTTATATTGTATATACGTCTTATGAATTTTTACAATAAAAGTTGGTAGATGTTATTTCCATCGAACTAAGATAAATCGCAAATAGTATTTGACATTATGAAGATATGAATCGACGGACACTATATAACTACTCATGACTATATCCATGGAATTTGATTGGGGATAAAATTTTAGAAACTTAAATGCATTTTAACCTCCCAATGAGTCCTTACCATGTCCCAAGACTGTGTGTTCTCACAGAAAGTGCCCCGAGTAAAAACTAATAACAATAAAATTAGACTCGTATTAAGACGTGGCAGATATGTGTCCGAGGGATATGGAGTCGTGTCTGTGTCGGTCACGTGTCAGACATGAATACGTGAAGTTGGTTGACGAGTTCGTGCTTCTTAGGTTAAGTCGGTGCTTTTTGGGTCCACTTCAATGAACGGAAGTGTTTGTCTTATCCGTTGGTCGCAAAAAAATTATGATCGGCCATCGATAATTAAATGATTATATTACGTACGTCTTTTAGATTCTAGTGGTGTTCACTCGTAATCTTTCCCCAGTAAGAATAAGATAAAAATTCGGGATGCTCGGAAGAAAAATAATTTTATACTAACAATTTAGTGTAGGAAAATAGTGCGGAAAAACAGTAAACGATTTTACTAATTTCTGGAAATTACAACATGAACATGAATTACAAAATTACAGAATATGAAATGTAGACATAAACTGTAAAAGAGATTAGCAATTCCAAACCGAGACCCGTTTTGATCAACGGTGCCCTTAAGACAAATTCGCCGTCTCACCGGTGCTGGAGGTTGTATCGGTGTTCGTCTCCCAGGGTTGACTCGGTTACCACTCAGCCGCCGGAGCGCCGCCGTAGACTGCCCGTCGAACTAACTTGTGTTTGTACTCTCTCTCTCTCGAAAAGAACAATTGTATTGCAGAGATGCTTTTGATTGTTTGAGGTGTGTTGAAACCAAAGGTAGAGGTCTCCTTTTATAGCCGAAGGAGGAGCCTCTGCCATGAATGCTGCAATGAAGGTGGAGGAGCCTCTCTCAATCAATAGGGGAATTGATTCTGCAATTCAATTCTGGAATAAAACTGATACAGTTATTATTCCTGAAATTGAATATACAATCATGGGTATTAACTCTGGTAATCAACCAGTTTTGACCATCCAACCGTGCACTGTTGTTGGTCCAAAATCCACTTTGAGAGACAATTTCTCATTCATCTCTCAATGGAATTTGTTCATTTTTCCAACGGTTTAAACTCCTTAGCAAGAAGTATCTAAAATCCACTTGGGCCCAACTCGCGCGGTGTGGGTCCCACCAAATTCTCTTTGGTTAAAATTCCATTTTTCCAACAATCCCCCATATGAATGAAATTGACTGAATCCGACTCGAGAGATAAAGCTGACACGAGAGAGAGTACAATGGAAAAGTTCCGCATAGGATAGGTAGCTTTTGGCCTTGAACCTTCCCTTGTGAATACCTATCGGATTTACTGGCTGACCAGTGAACATGTTGTCTTGAACTGTTCTGCCGTTTGTGTAAACCGAGACAACAGGTATCACACGGAACTCTTCCTAACACAGTTTAGTTCTCACTGTTGGGTTCGTTTTGGCCATGACACCCCTTCCTGGTTCTGCAAGTATTTTCTCAAGAATTTCGCCTTCCTAAATTCTCAAAGAAGCGGCCCCACTTCATACTCACATAGGTGACCTTCTTATAAAGGATATCCTGCTATACCCCGCCTGGCATTCCAGCGCATAAGAGTCATTAAAAGCCAACGCTTAACTTGTTTCCATTTGCAGGTATCACTGTTTCGCACCATAGGAATGAGCAAGAGAGCATATCTCCACAGTGAACATTCTCCGTTACTCGCAAGTAGGTTGTCCCATTGAACCTAGATCTTGGGATCTCCAGTCAGCTAGGTTGGGTTTCCTTCACGGTAACACGAGCGTAGTAGGCTTTAGCCCCATTCCCTTCGATGCTTTCTCAACTAGCTCTTTGTTTAACCCTTTGGTTAGCGGATCCGCAATGTTGTCATTTGACTTCACATAGTCAATAGTAACAACCCCAGTTGAGAGTAATTGTCTAATGGTATTGTGTCTACGACGGATATGCCTAGACTTACCATTATACATATTATTTTGTGCCCTTCCTATTGTTGATTGACTATCGCAATGGACGCAAATTGCTGGCACAGGTTTCGACCATCTTGGAATATCTTCTAGAAAATGGCGTAGCCATTCCGCCTCTTCAGTTGCTTTATCTAAAGCAATGAATTCAGATTCCATTGTAGAACGTGCTATACACGTCTGTTTTGAAGATTCCAAGAGACAGCTGCACCACCAAGTGTAAAGACATATCCACTCGTGGATTTTGAGTCTTTCATATCTGATATCCAGTTTGCATCACAGTACCCTTCTAGTACTGCTGGATATCTAGTGTAGTGCAGTCCTAAATCATGAGTATGCCTTAAATAGCGTAGTACTCTCACTATCGCCTTCCAGTGGTCATTCCCTGGATTACTTGTGTATCTACTCAGTCTGCTAACTGAATAGGCTATGTCGGGCCTTGTACAGCTCATCAGGTACATTAGACTCCCAATTATCCGAGAATACTCCAATTGGGATACCCCTATCCCCACATTCTTGGATAAGTGGAGATTCGCATCCACAGGAGTCCTTGCTATACTCGTATCAGACTTGCTGAACTTCTCAAGAATCTTATCGACATAATGAGACTGAGATAGTGCAAGTCCATCGGATGTTCTAGTGATTTTAACACCTAGTATTACATCTGCAAGACCCATATCTTTCATGTCAAACTTCGAGTTCAACATCGTCTTGGTAGATTTGATAATCTTATCGTTACTACCAACAATGAGCATGTCATCAACGTAGAGACACAAAATGACGTACCCTTCATCTGTATCTTTGACATATACACATTTGTCACACTCGTTGATTGTGAAACCACTTGACATCATAACATTGTCAAATTTCTCATGCCATTGTTTCGGTGCTTGTTTTAGACCACACAAAGATCTAACAAGTCTACAGACTTTCCCTTCTTGACTTGGCGCAGAAAAACCCTCAGGTTGTTCCATATAGATTTCCTCATCTAAATCGCCATTTAGGAAAACTGTCTTCACATCCATTTGATGTATCTCAAGATTTCGCAGAGCTGCAATTGCGATTATCATTCAAATGGATGTGATCCTGGTGACAAGAGAATAAGTATCAAAGTAGTCTAGGCCTTCCTTTTGTCTATACCCTTTAATGACAAGCCTAGCTTTGTACTTATCTATTGATCCATCTGCCTTCATCTTTCTCTTGAAAATCCACTTGTAGCCCAAAGGCGTACCAGGAGGAAGATCCACCAATTCCCACGTATGGTTTTGCAGAATGGAATCAATTTCACTCTTAATAGCCTCTTTCCACAAAGGACCCTCAGGAGAGCTCACAGCTTCCTTGAATGTTCAAGGCTCACTTTCTAACAGATACGTTAGGAAGTCTGGACCAAAAGATGTTGATGTTCTAGCCCGTTTGCTACGTCTTGGCTCAACCTCAACTTCTTCCTCTTGGTCTTGACTGCTTTCATATACAGTCTCCAAAGTCCACTTCACGGAACTTGACTCTTTTATGGATCTATAAGGAAATATGTGTTCAAAGAACGTCACATTCCTAGACTCCATGATAGTGTTCTTGTGAATATCCAGTATCTCAGATTCATACACAAGAAACCAATAGGCAGTGCTGTTTTGTGCGTACCCAAGAAACACACAATCAATAGTCATTGGCCCTATCTTCTCCTTTTTAGGTGGAGATACAGCTACCTTTGTGAGACACCTCCACATTCGAAGGTAACTGTGAATCACACACCTCAGTGTGGATTAAATCCAATGGCTCAGTACTTCTTTCAACTCATTGATAAGAAGTCTGTCACTTGGACCCTCATAATACAATCACTTGCCTATTCTGCTCATTCCTTAAATGAGAGGAAATTGTTCTCGCAGTCGCAGGAACCACTGTTGGCGCACCAAACAGTTATGGTCAAACCACTTAGGAAAATACCAACACAAGTATTCCCTTATTTAGACATATTTCTGAAAACACTTAGCCCAACAGAGCCGAGTACAGAAATTGTCTATACCGAGCAGATCAAACACAAGACCGAGGCCGAGCAGTGTCAAAGCCAAAGCCAAGCAGACTACTCCAGAGGCCAAACGATCCAATGATCTGAAGCCGAGTCGCGCACAATTGACTGTGGCCGTAGCCCGGCCAACAGTTTATCAAAAAAACTGATTCGAGGCCCAATCGCACACAACTGACCGTAGCCAAACAATTCCTCCTTTTGTTCCGAGCAAACGTCAAACATGATCACCCATGAGCTGCAAAACAACCATGCTCCAAAAAGCTATGGCCCATCATTTCACACAACTATCCCAGACACCTGTTTCTTTCCAAAACTCAATCGCAACAATTAGATAACCCTTCTACTGTTCCGAGAATTGAAACCAAATAATAGAGTCAAGCAAAATCACTACTGACTTTTCCCTTTATTCCTTTATAATACTAAAACGGTTACGGAAGCACAATAGAGTTCCCACATAACCACAAAACCAGTCAGTATAAGTCATAAACCAATTAGTTCGAAAAGTCAAATTCTATACTCCTGAATTCAATGCACCAAACAAATTGAATGCCTTCAAAACGCTAAAACCGTTATTGGAGTATGAATATTCAAAGTAGTAACCCAAGACTCTCTAATGCCCTTTAGTGCCAAATCAATATCCAGTACTCATAACCTCTTAATGCAAAATGGTTTTGCTAAAATATTAAGCAATGAATTTACGAGATCAGTTTCACACACATGCAAAGCTCTTTTCTTCTTGCAAAAAATTTGCATTTTTTATTTTTCTCCGAAAAATGGGTTTTGCCTTTACAAGAATCCACTAACTTGTAGCACCCACTTATAAAAATCAATCAAGTCGGCAATAGAGAGTCAGTAGAGTATTTGCATAACCAAATAAGTAATTGACTAAACCGATTACCAACCTCAAGTACTGACATCAATACTATAAACGTGAAAAACAAATAACATGTTTTCCCTTTTACTGTTACAATCCACAAAAATACTCGTGCTCTAAATACCCCGAATCAAAACCGAACCCGGTAATCACATATGGGTAAATATTAGAACGAAGCAAAGTTTTACCATCCACTGAGCCGAGAATTAAAATAACAAGAACAATTAGCAAACACAAATGCTAATCAAAACATGTGATTTGTTGTACCAACAATAACAGTAGTAAACAATAACTTCTCAAAGACGTCAGTAGCGAATATGGAGTAAAAAATCCAAACAAAGTCTACTAACTTTTCTAGATTTACACTAGCAATGAAAAGTCAAACCAAATCATACTCTACTGTTATGGATCTGTTCAGTACTTTTTTTTTCTTCTATATACTGCACCGAGAATATAAACAGTTATCATGCAAAACAATTGAAACAAGAGCACGTAAACAGTTTTCCCAAATCCCACAAACTGTTCTCGAAAAATATAAGAGAAACGTATTCTCGCAGAAAGTCAATTTAAAATCCAAAAACAGTTTGAGTACCCGAAAATATTACGCCACAAAACCGAAACATATACAATTTTGTAAAACCGTATATTTCCCAAAACTGTTTTTGACAATATCCAGAAAACTCAAAGTAAACTGTTTGTTTTGTAAAACACTATTTTTCCAATGGAATTTGTCTTAAGATTGTAGGGAAATAGTGCGGAAAAACAGTAAACGATTTTACTAATTTCTGGAAATTACAACATGAACATGAATTACAAAATTACAGAATATGAAATGTAGACATAAACTGTAAAAGAGATTAGCAATTCCAAACCGAGACCCATTTTGATCAACAGTGCCCTTAAGACAAATTCGCCGCCTCACCGGTGCTGGAGGTTGTATCGGTGTTCGTCTCCCAGGGTTGACTCGGTTACCACTCAGCCGCCGGAGCACCGCCGTAGACTGCCCGTCGAACTAACTTGTGTTTGTACTCTCTCTCTCGAAAAGAACAATTGTATTGCAGAGATGCTTTTGATTGTTTGAGGTGTGTTGAAACCAAAGGTAGAGGTCTCCTTTTATAGCCGAAGGAGGAGCCTCTACCATGAATGCTGCAATGAAGGTGGAGGAGCCTCTCTCAATCAATAGGGGAATTGATTCTGCAATTCAATTCTGGAATAAAATTGATACAGTTATTATTCCTGAAATTGAATATACAATCATGGGTATTAACTCTGGTAATCAACCAGTTTTGACCATCCAACCGTGCACTGTTTGTTGGTCCAAAACCCACTTTGAGAGACAATTTCTCATTCATCTCTCAATGGAATTTGTTCATTTTTCCAACGGTTTAAACTCCTTAGCAAGAAGTATCTAAAACCCACTTGGGCCCAACTCGCGCGGTGTGGGTCCCACCAAATTCTCTTTGGTTAAAATTCCATTTTTCCAACATTTAGAAATTTAGAGTCCTATCCTTTTTGCTTGCTCTGCTGTGCTACTTATAAAAATACAATATCCTTAGCATAACCAGAGTAAAATAAGATTTTAGTGGGATATGGGAGTATTTTATTCTAGATATCGCTCTCGTTCAGCTACTGTCTAATGGGTATGTATATGCCTGCCATTGGTTTTGTGGACTACGGCGTCTACCTAGCAAGGCCAAAGAGGTTCGATTGTATAGGATTTATTGTTATTGAATCCGATGGATTGGCTTGTCGGCCTCGCTGCTACGTGTTTTGGGGTTTTAATCAGTGTGACCTTTCCTTAGTGCGTAGGAATGCGAATGGGGTAGCCTATTCATTGGCTAGGAGAGGTAATAGTGGTCTGAGTGCCTATAACTGGGAACGCTACACTCATTTGTGGCTTTCTAGTCCTTGATTAAGAACGGATGGTACTTCTAGGTGATTATCTTGTCGAAGCTATTACCATTTTGGAAAGGAAAAAAATAGCGGGCAATTAAGTTGGCTTTTGGGTGGAAATTGCCTTGTCATAGGATTTGTTTGGTTGTTTGTTTGTGGATTGACATAGAATGATTATTTATCTACTACAGTAGAGTCTTTCGTTCATACTATATTGTAGTCAAAGATTCATTTTCCTTTGTTTCTGGTATATTCAAATCCGAAATAATTATTTTACCTTCTCGTTCTTGTTATTGATTCGAATCCTATCAACACACTGATTGGAATTCTTATAGAAGAAAAGAGTATGTTGTTTGAAGTTTAAAAGTTGTTAAGTCTGGTCCTTTGTTTCTATTCCTTGGATTAGAAGTGTACGCATGCACTGGAAGCATATATATATGCTAAACCAGTAAAACTTCTTGTGTGTCTGGTCCTTGTTTTAATTAACTCAATTCTTGTTAACTCTATAATACATATGCACCTTGTGCAATCTGTTAGTGTTATATATATATTATGAACCTGGATATACAGATTTGGACTCTGCTCATTAATTAATTGAATTCTCAAGCCCCAACATTCGAACTTTTGGATGAACGTATTCTATTCTAATTTTGCAAATCGGTGTGGTGCGATAACACAAAACTTGCAAATGCCCTTTTGTTTGCCCAAACTAAACTGGTTTCGAACAATTTTTAATTTCAACTAAAAATGTTAACGAAGCTCTTTCACGGCTATCGATCAATGGAGATCTGGATACAAGCTTACATGATTGTACTTTAAATATTGAGAATTGTCTTCCAGAAATTTACTACAAGTCTTGGCTTTTGTTGTAAACTATTTCTCTGGTTCATGTGTGTTGTTGGTATTCTCCCACGGGGTACTAATTAGTTAAAACTGTGTATAAATATTATGCAGGCGTGTGCCGTATCGATGGTGTAAGTGAAAGAGAGAAGCCAAATATAAAGCAATCCCTTGTAGCCTCCTACAACAATTTACTAGCCCCCAAGGTGAAAGCTGCATGCATGGACACACCACCTATGGAGCCAAGAGAAAAGTTGACAACCGGAATTAACATTGCAAGCAACATTTCCACCTGGTTCAACCAATTCTCCATTCTCCTCCGAAGGAGTCTCAAGGAGCGAAGGCACGAGGCCTTCAACTCCCTTAGAGTGTTCCAAGTGCTCGCAGCCTCCATGTTAGCCGGTTCCATGTGGTGGCACTCAGCTTTCCACGACATTCAGGACCGACTAGGCCTCCTCTTCTTCATCTCAATCTTCTGGGGTGTCCTCCCCTCCTTTAATGCAGTCTTTGTGTTCCCTCAAGAACGAGCCATCTTTCTGAAGGAACATGCTTCTGGTATGTACACCCTTTCGTCATATTTCATGGCCAGGATAGTTGGGGATTTACCAATGGAGCTCATTCTGCCCACTATATTCGTCACCATAGTGTATTGGATGACTGGTCTAAAACCCGATTTTTATGCTTTTCTTTTGACCCTAATGGTTCTGCTCGGCTACGTGCTTGCCTCACAAGGCCTTGGGCTTGCCCTGGGCGCGTTGATCATGGACGCTAAACAGGCGTCCACCATAGTTACAGTCACAATGTTAGCATTTGTGATAACGGGAGGGTTTTACGTGCATAAGGTGCCGGCTTGCATGACTTGGATAAAGTATGTGTCTACGACATTTTATTGCTATAGGCTTCTTATCAATGTCCAATACGGGGGAGGTAAGGGTATATCGTCTCTTTTGGGTTGCTCGCGCTATGGAAGACACCAACATTCTAGCTGTAAGTTCATTGAAGAAGACATTGAAGGACAGATTCACCCGGCAGTAAGCATTGGAGCGTTGCTTTTCATGCTGGTAGGATACCGGTTACTAGCTTATATTGCGTTAAGGCGCATCAAAGCATAAAAAGACAGTAGGTGAAAAAACGATACAGACGCTGCTGCATTTTTGGATAAGCGTCCAAAGTAATATGCTGACAACATTGTTTCACTCTCAATGGAGCCAATGATCTACCAAGAGGGATCGATGCTGTTTTTTCATATGTGAATCTGCAAACTCTGTAAAGTTTCTTTCTGGGTATGTACTATCCAAGCATGTGTTGAAGTCGGACTTACAGCTAGAACTCCCCATTGCCAACACCATGGTTTAGTGCCTGGGGATGGTACAAACAGGTAGCCTATGGGAAAATGTTGGTTGTTGGCGGCGGTTTGGGCCTATTAGATTTATACTAACTATGGCGAGATTGCCATATAGGAGGAATTTGCGTAGAAGTAAATGTAAAAATTCCATAGAACAATTGTTTTTCTTTGTTATTTAATTGCAAAATTGGCAAATTCAAAGGCCATGCATGTGTACCTGAACCGGGCCTTAGTTGTAACATAGCAATATTTTCCCAAGAAGAGAACATTTTTGGGAGAATGGTTCATGTGGCATAAATGGAATGAGTTCTCCTGATATAATACTGTATTATGAGACATTACACCCAACTAAGTGTTCATTGTAACCAAGTGAAGTGATGAGCTAGTTACAAGGAACACTTAGTTGTAGCAAACCATTTTTTTTGGAGAATGGAAATAAATGTACAGTGTTCAGTAAGTGCAAAAGAAATCAACAGTATTTTCTGTCAAATTCAATTTTGTCTGCTAACACAGAATTAAACACCAATTTTCTAAAAATTTGCAAACCAAATTTAGTTGGCCATTTTCTAAAAATTTGCAAACCAAATTTAGTTGGGCCATATGCGGCCCTCACTTTTGCTGTTATCTGAATTGACTAGAAGTTTGAGAAAAGAAAAAAAAAACCATGCTCATTTGATATGTGTATGAAACACTTAATGAGTAGACATAAATTTTAGTGAAATTTTCCAAGTCTCAAGTTCAAGTCGAAGTTCAGGTACGGAAACTTGGGGATAGAAATGTCGGGTAAATGTTGCTTATATCAAGTGTGAATCAATAATTTAGTAAAGATATGGATGAAAAAAATGTTCATTTTTGGCTCATCATCTCACCTTCCAGCATCCAACTACCTCCTTCATTGCTCAGCTCCCACGTCTCCTACTTTTCTTCATGGAAGAAGGTTGAAGAAGGCTGCCATGGAGCCTATAAATGCTCCTGTAATCTCAGCACTTGGGAGTGTAAGAAAAATAGTGTGTGGTATAAGAGCTTGGAATTTCTGAGTGTGGTGAGGGTGAGTGAGAACCAGAAGGAGTCGAGCTCAGAGGGATGCTCTTCCAGGGAGTTTTTTTTTGTAGTACCATTGCATATGGTTCAATAATAGTTCATTTTTCTCTCAATTTGTGTGTGCGTGTGTTTGGTTTTGATCCTCAGCGCATGACAAATGAGACCCAATTCGATATATGTTTCTGGTAAAGCATGGAGATGTTTTTGGTGCTGCTTCTAACTTCAAGTGGGGATGCTATTGTGGAGGTGCAACTGGTGCTGCTGTTTTGCATGCTAGATGTGTATCTGTTATATTCTACCAGGGGAAGGGTGTGGTTATGACCTGATTCCCAGGACTGCTCTTGTTTCTAATAGTGTTGATGCTCTGGTCTTGTTTCCCATGTAGATGATTAATTGGTTTGGTGCTTTAGTTAGGCTCTGCAAAGTTTGGAGATGCTATTGAGGTTGATGTTGTTTTCCTGCAGTGTGATTTCGGGTTAGATGCTAGGTGGATGATACTCACTTGAAAGTTGTATTATTGTAACCATTATTTTCCTTTCTCTTTTGTTTTATTTTCTCTTACTTGGGGCTGGGCTCTTGCCATCCCTGCTTTCTTGGTTTATGGATAGACATATGATTGTCAGGGGGGGCAGGGCAGATGTACCAATCTAGTTAGGATTTTTATACTTGTTTGTTTGTGACGTCGTCGTCTTCTCTTCTCTGTAATCATTTTTCATTCATTGATTACAGTAATAAAAATTAAAGTAACAATGAAGAGAGAGGTTTTGTTAGAGTACAAGATTGATTTATATCTGATGAGACACGAGTTTTGAGCAAGGAGTGGCAATGCCTTCCAAAACACTTGGGAGTCTTTCATGTTGAGGTTGGCTGTTGGCACTACGGGACTCAGGCTCCACTGCCACTGGGGTGCCTATAGAAGTTTGATGAGTCACAACTCACAAGTCATGTTGGTGGGAAACTGAAGGACGAGTATGTATTTTAGAAAAACACAGGGGTGATACTGTAAGAAAAAAAAATTGATTTTCCTTTCGGTTTTTCTGCTGCGACAAGCTTTCCTTTACTCCCCCCCTAAAAACACGCACAGAGACAGCGGAGGGCATCAAATCAAAATCAAAAGAATTCGAGACATGGCAGCCGATGTTCCTATTCCCAAAAACCCTAATTTTCTCTCTCTAAACTAGACATCTTTTGTTTTCTTTTTTCTTTCCTCGGTGTGTGGTGGTTTTGTGTTTGATCTTGTCTGATTGGATCAGAGATGGTGACAAGTCTGGTCCTGGCCTGCAGCTTTCTCTCTCTAATGGCTTGTGTGGCTCTTGGCAACGTGGTATTGATTGGCAACAACGTAACCTTGTCGTTTGAGGACATCGAAGCTAACTTCGGTGAGTATCAGCTGAGCTTTTCTAGTGTTTAGAGCGTAATTTTGATGATTTTTAGAAATGAGTTCTTGTTTTAGTGACTAATTCTGAACTTGTGCTAGAAATTACTCTTACATGATGTCTCTATCTGGGTTTATTCTTAGTTTGGGGTAAGTTGACTTGAGAGTGGTATTTCAATACTCATGTGATCAAGTCAGCAAATGTAAGGAAGTATAGAATCTGGGTTATCTTTGCCGATTCCGAATGTATAGAACTTTGGATCAGATTCAAATCGATTCATTTGCTGCCTATACAGATTGTTACAAATGGGAATTTCAGTATTTTAAAGCGCTGATTTGATGGATTTTAGATTTTGGGATTTTTCGCTAAGGTGACTAATTTTGATGATGAGTGTTTTTAATTTTTGATTGAAATATCGAAGCATTTAGTGCTGACTGCTGAAACTTACTGGGAAATGGGATTATAGAATCCTTAGTAGGTTTATTTCTAGTTTTGGATAACAGGATAAGTTGACTTGAGAGTGGTAGTCGAATGGTTAAACCGTATGTGCAAAGTTATGTTCTTATGTGAGCAAGTTAGGGTATGCAAAGAATTTTGGAAGCAATATATCCTTGCCAATCCTGGGATTATGAGTTTCGGGTTTTATAATCATCTGATGAAAAGCTTGGATTTAAACTTTTGGTTTTAAAGTTTCAGCAATAGTGCAGTATTTTGATCTACGGTGGTGTTTGCATGTGATTTTCATTTTCTTCTGCATTCCTCAACTTTTGTTCTATTTGTGATTTCAGCGCCTGCATTGAAAGGGTCTGGGGAATGTGGCACATTGTATGTGGCGCATCCTTTGGATGCATGCTCGCCTTTGAGCAAGATTGATTCAACTGTTAATGCCACTTGTTCGCCGTTTGTATTGATTGTTAGAGGAGGATGTAGCTTTGAGGATAAAGTTAGAAAAGCACAAGCTGCTGGTTTCAAAGCGGCCATTATCTATGACAATGCAGACGGTGATTTGGTAGCAAGTAAGGGCTGTGGAACTTTATGTGATCTTTAATATTCGGTGTTGACATATGCTTTGTGAATCTACTTTAGTTTTCTCATAATGAAGCAAACTTAGGTGTCTTTCATGGTTTGATTTTTGACACTGGCTCCAAATTCGTGGGACAGCATTACACAAAGTGTGCTAGTTAATCACCTTCAGAAAATATTTAGTTACAGACATTTTATGTCTTTTTGCTCTAACATTGACAATTGCGCCTTCGACTGGCGCGTCAAGCCAATCACCTCTCTCTGGTTGTATATAATGTGAATATCGAGCATCCCCATGTTCTCTGCTAAAACGAAGTTACTTTAGATATGTAATTCTCTCTATTTCTTCTCACTCTCGAACTCTGATGAATTCTTCTCTCTATCTCTTATATGTGTACATATAGATTTTATCTGATGTACATTAGACAGACAGTTTCTATAGAGGGAAAGGATAAAAAAAATGGGAGACGAAAACCCAACTCTAGACTCTTTAGTTTGGGAATGGTATATCAGAAGTCCATATCAGTTTTTGAAATTGCAATTCATTTACACGTCAAAGAATCTACCAAAAATATTTTCCGATGACCGACATTTTTCGTTGAAACAGATTGAGCCTAATTGTGTTGTCTCTTTTAGAATGTCTAATCAAACCATGGTAATTATGCAGTGGCAGGGAATTCGGCCGGCATAAAAATACATGCTGTGTTTGTTTCCAAGGCTTCGGGTGAATTACTCACAAAGTATGCTGGTGTTACCGAGATGGAACTGTGGATAATCCCAAGCTTTGAGAACTCAGCATGGTCAATCATGGCCATATCTTTTATTTCTCTGCTTGCCATGTCAGCAGTGCTTGCCACTTGTTTCTTTGTCCGGAGGAATCGCATAAGACGAGAAAGACCTCGATCTTCTCATGTTCGTGAATTCCATGGGATGAGCAGTCGTCTAGTCAAAGCCATGCCAAGTCTAATCTTTACAGCTGTAGTAGAGGATAATTGTACCTCATCAACATGCACCATATGTCTGGAAGACTATAGCGTTGGAGAAAAGCTTAGAATATTGCCTTGTCGACACAGTAAGTTTTTCTCTCATCAAATTTTGGAAATTTTAACTTGCTTCTGTTGTCATACAAAGGCGATTTGCTTGCTTTTGTTTCTTTGGGTAAGCATTTTTGGTGGTTTTCATTATGTTAGGGGTGGATCGGGTGGTAGTTCTCTATCATGGCAATTGATTTCCTGCTAGTATTATTATGAATCACATGATACTTAATGGTTGTTTTCCGTTTGGTTATGTAATTGATCTTGCAGAGGCAAGGTTTCCCTTGCCCGGAACTTGAACTAATTTAAGGTTGGTATGTGAAGAGATATTTATTCTCCATTTTGCATGTCGGTGTTGAATTGTAGTGGATCATATAGTTTGGTTCTTGGATATCCTCTTGTAAAAGACCTTAACGCATCTATAATGACCCAGATCTGCTCACCAGCTTGTCCACGGCAATCCTATAGCCTTGCAATGTGGCTTCAAAAGCTATAGGTCTGATATACCATGTAGCCTGTATACTATGTAGGTTCCCTTTATATATGTATTAACCCTTTGGTAGCCCATTGATGTTGGACTACCATTCAGTTTTAAGGGGTGTTACAAAATATATTTGAATTGTGCGAGGAATGTTTGGCATATGGTATATACTCATGAGATTCAGTGGCCTTTCATTTCATGTAGTATAAGAGAATTTTTATTGCAGTTTTCAAGGACTTTTTAAATCCTGCTAGGTTAAAAAACATGGTATATCTTTTAGAACTAAGAAACAGCTATACAAAAAAAAGAAAGGAAAAGAGTCTTTAAGAAGTTACATGTGAAACCATGAACAAAGTAATAGTCTCGATAGGTATTGCAGTGATTTTCTTGCATGTGTTTTGTTGAAGCCTGATGGTCAATTTCTACGAAAGGTAACTGAAAAATTATGACATGGATATAAGAAAGTGGGACCTAGTTATTCAAACTAAATATCGCTATTTCTCCCTTACAATCTGAATAGAAGACTCATGATTGCTAAGGTGATGGAATAGCTTATTGGTTATGCCAGTGAATATAGCTCTCTTGTTTTAAGGCCCCATTCCCCTAAAATTCTTATTTTGTAAGTACTTATTTCTCGCTTTACGAGATGGTCATTCTCTCACAAAAGTTATTAGTCCAAAAAGTTATCAGGCATTGTTCACTATGTATTAATTTATCAGTCCAAAAAGTTACCAATCTTGATAGGTTTTGTTGAAGCCTGATAACTTATTCCACACATTGTTCATTATTAGTCCACACATTGTTCAATATGTACTAATTTGCTTACATGCAGGACTACACGAAGAAACTTAGAACAATGCACCCTAGAACAGATTTTACGGTGAGTTGGTGGCACAAAAAACTTGGGTGATTGGGTTAAACGTTTCTGACTAAGAAATGGTTGTGTATCGTTTTTTTCATTGTAAAGAATAAAGTCCTAGATTATCTGGACCTTCTTTTTAATGTCTTTGATTTTTTGGGGAATCAATGTGAAATGGTAGCGGAGGGGTTAGGACTAAAATTGGCTTTAAAGGTGAAGGTATTTGGTCTGAGTAAAGGGATTGCTTTAGGGTTGCGAACTGTATGAATGTCAATGTTGTCACTGGTTTCTATGTAGAAGGTTATTGCACTAGGAATAGATACATCTAATGGGAAAAGTATGTAGTTAGGTGGAGGCTGCTAGATTCCTAGGTTCCTAGTAATTATGGCATCTGAGAGCATTCTAAGCATAATAGACTAAGAAGCACACACTTTTGTACTCACAAGGTTAGGTATATAATATATTGACTGTTGGACTATCGTACTCATCAAATACTCCCCGGAGATATTGAACAGTCATCAAAATATTTCATATGATTAGTTTTTTAGTTCTTTTTATAACCAAACATGCTTCAGACATACTCAGGAATATACACATCAAAACATCATAAGTATGGAAAAAGTATTTATAAATCCAATGGTCAAAGAAAAACCACTATTAGTTTACATTCCCTCCATCCCATATTGCTGGTCCTTTTTGGATAGTCGTGCCTTTAATCGGATCAGCAGCAAATGTAATTTGTGAATAAGTTTTCAATCTTCTCGACCTATCAAAAGACCTATATGTGATCTTCCCAGAATCTAACCACATGAGCTTTCTATCCTTTGCCCCATCTGTGGCATTCGCCAACATCTTGGCAACTCAAATTACCAGTCCTCTTTCCAGTAAAGGGGTGCCCAACCGCTGCGCTCCGCAACAACATTTTCTTTGATGATGGTTAACTGCCCAACCACACCCCGGACTGGAAATGGAGCAGCGTAAACTCTTGGACCATCCACATGCACCTGCCCACAAGACAGTGGAACCAAGCTCAGGGTTACGCACGTTTGGGCATTGTTGACCTCAGACCTTAGTGATATTAAGTTTCGATTATTAAATCCAGTAAAATCTATGATGCAACATAAGATATATTGAGTTGTAGGAGTATGATGCATGACCTCTTATCCCGAAACTTTGTGACATGAGATCCCACTACTTTTTTGTATAAGATGCCAAGGTTGAGGGATGCTGCACAATATTCATATTTTTTATTAGTTTTCTTAGTGAGTTGAGTTTACAAAGTAGTAAAAACCTACTTTATTCATAATATGGGAGTTGAATAGTTCTACCGTGAACTTGAATAATTAATAATATTCCTAAAGTGAGTTTCCAACTAAAAATGCTGTATATATCTCATATGATTACCTAAGTGTTAAGTGTCTGAGACGCAATTAGTTCAGATATTTCGACGAGTCCATGTTTATTACTCTTCACACCCCATGGTTTTCTATCTTAAGACTGATGAATAAGCTGCTCGCTGACCTGGAGCCCATGCAGGCTGAGTCACAACTCATTGAGTCTCTAACTTGGCTTCCTACCCCTAAAGCACCAAGGACCCTAGTGGGCCCACTATGTATCTCTAAAGCCATGCCACAACAACTCCCCTCCTTGTGCTTTTCTCCTTGTCAATGTGTCTAGTCCTCTCTATTTCTGGGATGGCTCTAAAGTTGCTTTTAAGTCTAACTACAAAATACACCAGCTTTCAGTCAACATTATCAGCTAAAGAAATTATTGTATTTTTTGTAGCTGTAATTGTTGACTAATCTGTTTTTAGTATTTCAGGCCTGTATGCTTACTTGTTGGCTCTGCTTAATGATATTCAGGACATAGGATAGTGCTGAGTACACGAAAGCTAATTAGGAGTGTTTTTTTTTTTTTTTTCTCTTGATTTGCTTCTTTAAAAACAGGGGGAGCCCGAGAGGAGGGGGGGTTGAGAGAGAAGAGAGGCTCGCCGGAGAAGGTGAGGTACGTGTGAGAGAGAACACGCCATCGTGAGGTGGGAGAGGGGAGAGAGCAGAACGTGAGATTGTGGGAAAGAGAGAGAAATCAGGTGTGATGGAGAGAGGGAGAGCACAACTTTAATGTTTTAATCTCAACCATTCATTTCAGTGGCTAAGATCTTGTGTCAAAAGTTGTGTTAAAGGCCATGTCTCTAGAACCAGCCCCTGACACTTTTAGAGACTTGATTACGTTCTGTTACTTATTATCCATAGACAGATGTGGATATTTTTTTTGTGCCAAATGTATGAGAGTGATGCAACTTTAGCTGTCGCTGTGTTAAGAAAAAACTGGAATAATAAAGAACAAATAACAATACAGTTGCAGTTGCTTTTCCTTGGCAAATGGACCACATTTTATTTGGCAGATTACATTAAAAATTCCAGCAAGGTTCCAGCGTGTTCAATGTACAATATTTTCAGAGGATTTTTATTGTATTTTGTGGTCATAAATTTCCTTGTATACCATGCTTAAACTAGTACGTTATGTACATGGCTTCATTAATCATGCCAATTTGTGGTCGTTTACGTGAGTTTTGACTAACTTTGTTCTTTGGAAATTTAACAGAATTCCATGCCTTTTGTGTTGACGCTTGGCTTACGACATGGAGAACCTTTTGCCCCGTCTGCAAACATGATGCTAGAACTAGCGCAAGTGATAATCCACCGGCGTCAGAACGCACGCCATTGCTTTCATCAAGCCCCACTTCTGTGCCTTCGTCTTCTGTATTGTCATCTGTGAGATCATCAACTTCAGCCCATTCAGCTTCTCATATTCATTCCGTCTCTAGCACTCCTTATCTGCAGTCTTACATTGAAACCTACCGCCGATCCCCTCACTTGAGTGCAAGCCGAAGCTCAGTAGACCTGAGAAATGCGTCTTCTCAGAGATCATTGGGCTACCCTTCTGTATCACCGCTTAATTCTAGATTTATATCTTCTTATGTTCCTAGTCCTGGAAGTGGCTTAAGTCATGTCGGGTCTCCAACTAATCAACCGCACCCTGTGCATTTTAGCGAGTCGGCTACGAGCTTTTCTCCATTTGCTTCTGCTCACTCTCTTCCAGAATGCTGATTCAAACTTGATTATGTTGTGGAGATCTCTGGGTAGATTCAGCCTAAAATCTCATGTGAGGGAGGTGAGCGACCATCTAAAAGGGAAACTAGTTTTGGTTGACTTCTTTTGATCTTTGTTTCGCACCACTAGGCATGAAATTGGATTTGGTTCCAGTAGATGTTGTGCACCTGTTGTACAGTGTAGCATATAGGGCTTCTGTTAATTTTGTTAAACTCAGCTGCTGAAAATCATGGGTCTTACACTTAAGATGTTTACACAATGTGTCCGTGTTTCGTGTTGTGCTTATTCTTTGTTTGGTTTTGACGTCTATACAGTCTTGCTTGATCTGGCTCGTGGTTTCGGTAACTCTGTAACAGGCCTTGGTCGATAGGCTAAATGTGGACCAATGGTTGAGCCATCTCTTTAATATAACAGAAATCTGGCCTCCTTGAATTTTCTGCTGTCTGGAATCCATAGGATAACTGGATAAGTGCCATAGGATAAGTTTTGCACGCTTGTGCTCTTTGCGTGGTTGTCGAGCAGAAACTGAAATAGGGTAAATATACTACATAGATTATTTTTTTGTCCCGCTGAGGAAGAGATGCTTCGTGTTTATGCCTATCACCTAGTTGAAGAGAAGTGAGAACCGTGCTGGTGGTGTCCGGCTTTGGGTCGGAGCACCGGTGACTGCTAAGGAGTTGCTCACATGGTCGGCGTGTTTATCTCTGAGAGGGGAACTAGTTGAATCTGTCCGATTCCAACCGAGAGCTGGAGTCCGCTTTTACTTTGATGTTTTCTTTGAACATCATTAAATTTTCTTCCAAAAAACCATCCAGCTCGTACAAAGGAATTTTATTGCAACGAACTAGGCAAATTTTGGCTAAGCTCATGTTTAAAAACTATTTTAAAAAAATTGTTTTTTATGTTCACAATTTGTAGATTTTTATAGTCTAAAAAGGTGATGTAGCAAGTTTTGGTTATTCAATTTTGATTATGCCATTGTGGACCTCTACATTGCTAACTTTAGCAACCCCTTAAAATTGTAGATTGATTTCAATGAGGTTAATAACAACGAGGAGCTTGACTACAACTCCAACTATGGTCCAACTTGATGCTATGCACAAAGGACGGTTTGATGGTATCCATGTACGCAGTTTTTTTCATGGTTTGCAGTTCTTGTAATGGTTATGTTAATTTGATGCAGTTTTTCTGTTGCACCTAGAAAAAACATTTGGCATAGGATTAATTGTTCGACTAAAAAAGTTCCCGTCTTGAAATGAAAAACAAAAAAGCAAGGGGTCATAGTGGGAAACAAATAAAATTCATTACTCTGATAACACACTGGTTTTTGAAACGTCAATTTTTCCAAATTGAGTTAAAAGCGGCGCCGACATTCCATCATGCTAAAAAAGCACACCGGATGATAACGGCCAAGATAGTCAATTTAGTCATTAATCCATTGTCTATAACTCTTCAAACGTACATGTGATGATAGACAGGATAAGACTTGTCTCTTATATAATCCCTCCACAAACACAGGATCGAAAGGACTACACCGCCAAATAGTCATCTCTGAACTATCAATCCCTCGACCACAACCCACCTAATCTTAAACCCCCCATCAAACAGGCCGAAAAAGAAAAAAAAGAAAAAAAAAAAACGAACAGGAATGATCTTTGAGGTTGGGTTATGTCAACTACGACGAATCCTTCCAAACCCACTCTCAATGCCTGCAGTTGATTCCAACTGTTGGAGCAGCAAATTATATCTGAGTTCCAGTCACAGCAGCAAAGTAAATTACAGTTTTAGTTACCAGAGCATCCCCAGTTTCTTCTTCAGGGGAAGAAGAAGATGATGAATATCCTACTGTTTTAGTTCTTCATCAACATTTAATATCAGTAAACAACAACTCCACATTCTACTAGCAACTCGTAAAGGGAGGGCTGTCTTTCTTAATTTAGCAGACTGAGCCTGAAAAAGATGATGAATATCCTACTACTGTTTTAGTTCTTCAACATCATTTAATATCAGTAAACAACTCATAAACCACTTTTCTTATTCCATCTTATGATATCTGAAAATCCCTTTTCGAGATTACATTTTTTGGTACATTTTTGAAAATCCCTTTCTCCGTTCTTGTGATACTTATCTTATTTCGTCCTTTTTCCGTTCTTGTTTTTCCTTTTTTTTGGCAATTCATAGCCTGGCAACTTTTGGAAACAAATTATGGCTGTTTCAAGATAATGAGGAGATGCTAGCAGCATATCCCCAATGAAACTCTGTTGCCGCCGATGAAAATTTGCATGCCCAAACGTAAAAGATGCTGGATAAATAAATCTGCAGTAAATTTATCAACAAAATTAAAGATCCAAGGGCCAATAATCATTTATGTTCACCAATCAAGGCAAACAATGCAACAGAGACATGTAACCTAAATATTACAATACACTGCACTTTTTTACACCGAAATTGGAAGCAAATTTTTTTTAAACAATTCTCTTGCATTATCGAATGAAAATCACTAATGCATCTAAAACCCTGCTTTTATGCGTAAAGCAGCAATATTGAGTTAAGAGTCCAGCAAAACCTGAGTTTAGTCTTCCTTCTCTCCAAATCGATGCGCCTCTTTGCTCTCACCCTGAGACGTAGAGCTGCTGCTTGCATGATCAACGCGGTCCCGTGTACCAACGGTGAGAGGTTCCTCTTTGGTGATAATTAGGAAAAACACAATGACAGCACCCACAAAAACAACAATGTACAGAGTTCTGATTCCGAGCAGTGAGTGGATGAACCCCATAAATGTTGGACCACTCACTTGTTTATGTATTACACTTCCTTCTCTGTATCCTTCCAGAAAGCGCATGATTTGGGATCCTTGATCTTGTTCATCGATGCTTTCTGAACCTATAACCTGCCAAAAAGAGAACGAACAAATTTAGGGAGAATACAGTCAAGCAACACAATCATGACTATAGAAGGAGAATGGTTTAAACGAATATAAATGTACCATCATAAATATACGAGCAAAAGGGAAAAGAGCTCGAAAAAAGCAGAAGAAAGAATACAGTGTGATGGCCGCATTCCCTGTCATGCCATGTTTGCTTGACTGAACTATTAGTGCAGGGATATGAAATTCTATAGGACAAAAGTGAGGGGGATCCATACTATCACATCCCCCATGGAACTGGCTGTATCCCATGTATATTGGACTTCATTTAAGACCACAAAAATTGTAACCAAACGCCAGTGGCGGCTCCAGGAATTTGTGATAGGGTGTTCAGAAATTACCTTTACTAGCTAATCTATTAACCAATAATACAAGTACAAAATGTTAGTAGAGTAGTATATAAATAGTGCGGTAAAAAAACTAACCTTTTTTTCTAAAAAATTAACTACGAGGCGAAATGATAACTTAAAAATATATACTCGTTTTTTCAACAAAAAAATAATTTATAATATTTTTTAAAGTTGTCATATTGCGTCGTAGATAGTGTTTCGAGAATGGAGGAATTTTTTTTTTTATAGTTGTCCTAGATGAGATCTCATATTTTGTGCCAATGTTTAACCGGCGTATTATTATACTAAAACCCTTTTGAAAGAAAATGTAGCGAGTTTGTTGGGGCTGACCTTCTCGAAAAAATGTTGTTCTTTGTGATGACATGAGGAGATTTTCTATCGTAGTCTTAAATTCGAAGGAATATTATTCAAGTTACCGGGGTTCGCAATGTAGTTGAATTTTTTTAAAGGTTTGTCCATAATTCTATAAGCTAACTAGACAAAAACAAATAAAGTAGTTATTGTCATGAATGCGAAATTAACACATTTAGACCATCGACAATAAAGATGGCGAGAGAATGTAGAATATAATACTTACACCAATAGATTCTTCTTTTGTCAATTTCTTTATTATGATTATGAGTTTTATTTCAAGTAATGTGTTAAGTGTTCAAATATGAATTACATGGATTGATGGGCTGTAATTGGGTTGTGATTGAGTGTTCAACTAGTTTTGGGTTGGTTGTTCAATTCTTTTTGGGTCAGGTGTTCAAGACTATTAGAATTGGGTGTCCATTGATATTTAAGTAGGGTGTTCAAAGAAAGGCTAGTCCATAATTTTTACATGTATTCTAAGAAAAAAAAAAATTTGTTTGGGTGTTCAGTTGACCACTCCGGGCTCACCTAACAGCACCAGCAGTGTGCAGGCCAGAGGCACACACCGTACCCATCTCTACTACCTAGTTTTGATACCATGTTATATGCTCTCGGGTACAACTCAACCCCAAAAGCTAGCTATTGAAGTGAAGGTGCCCTCACGCATATATACTTCATATTACTTTGGTACCTAGGCGATGTGGGACTTACACTTGACAAATGGAAAGTACAAAATGTAGAATGCTGCTTTGATGAGTTACATTCGACTACAAATGCACTGACGGGATGCCACTTGTATAGATCTAGATACAAACCTTGATACAATATTCCCTCTATCAAAGGTCTTTCAAGACACAAAAACAGTCAAGAGATTGGTTAACATACACAGAAATTCCATCCACATAAGTGCACAAATCTACATTTTAACAAAAAAGAGGCTGTTCAACCCTCAGAAAAGTCCTCTGATTCCGCTTAACCTAAATGATCTACAGCTCCTATCTCAACCCTCGGTAAAGAACAAAAGAATTTGGAAACGTATGATCCCAAGCATACAATTCAATCTCAACAGCAGATTTTTACGTAATCCCAAAAAAAGCAATCTTATCAAAGGAAAAATGCATAAAATTCCAAAAGTTCCCAGTAATCTATCAATAGACTGACTAAAAAATAATAAGAATTAGAATAACAAGAATGAACAAAGGTCAAACGGTTTAAAAAATGTGGGGGTTTTAGCAAAAGGATATAAGTATCTCCTTTACTTTTTGAACGAGATAGTTCAACAGATATTAGACAGCCTCAAAACATTAAAATGAGGACAAGATCACAAGAGCATGGTTAAAGGGTTACTTGAGGAACGAAGTACGCCATCTAAAGAGAAAACATAAGAAATGCGAGATTCTTCAATTACGGATATAAAAGAGGACAGAAAAAAAAAAAAAAGAAGCAACCAATGATAGTTTTTGTTGTGATGACAAAGAAATACCATGGCAGTTTCTTTCTACTTTCTTGTTCTCAAATATATTATTTTGATTTAATAAGGCAAATGAAGATGATCCTAATGTGAATCTGTAATGGGTGCCAAAATAATTTTTTGTTTCTGAAAATGAATAATAGTGTTCCCGTAAGTAATGCTTCATGTCAGCATCCCAGGAAACATAGATGTTTAAGCTATTTTTATGGAAGTGAAACAGGACAAGATTGTATTCGTTGCTAAAAAGTAATTGGATGGTTCCCAATTTATCTGTTAAAAATTGAAATCAATTGCTAGCTGTAGCCCTAATATCGTGAAGTAAGACCGAAGCAGTCTCAGAAAAACCATCAAGTAGCCTTCAAAGAAAAGAAAATTTTACTTACTGTAGAGTACTCCTCATTTCCATCCCAAACAACCATTTTTGGCAATTTGGTTTCCTTGTAAACTTCAAATGTTTCAGCAAAGTCTTCCCACTGCTTGACCCCGACATAGCCAAATACCAAATCACGGTTTGCAGAGGCGGCAGCCCTCAGTATCTTGATTAATACTTTTGATTTCTCGTCTTCCACATCGTCCACAATCGTCAGAACAATTTTCCTCTCATCATCTTTCAACAACTTTAGTGTGTCATAATTTATGGGAACAACCAGAGGGAACAAATTCTGCTTCACAAAATCCTCCAAGAATTGATCTGACACGTTTAAAACAACAAAGGTCATATCAAATTTTGATTAAAGCACTTTCCAAATCACCAGTTGAAGAGATGCCAATAATATCAATGCAAATTACAACAAATTCAAACTTCTACATATAAATTATCAAAGATTTGATCTAGAGCACAACAAAGCAACATGTCAGAGGTTAGGCCAATTCTTGATTAACCTGAAAGCAAAAAACAAGTAGAAAAAAATATTGAACTCTCAAAATAACGTGTTCTTCCACATTTTAGAAGAAAACTAAAAGACTACGCTCTCTACTGTTGGTTCACGATAATTGAGGGTGCTGGTAGTCAAGGATGCTTAAAGGACAGATTGGATATGGTCCTACTATGGCATAATAAGCACAACGTGAGACCATAAATAGATTATGATGAGTCAGGAATATAGACCAATCAGCTTAACACTTTTAATTTTTAGAGGGCTGCCATACCACATCCTCTCAATATGTATCTCTTATTAAAAAAAGATCAGGGAGGATGGAAGGATAATAGGGAAGAAATGGAGAAATTATATCATTAGATGTGGCTCTTGCTAGGGCTTCTATTGGTCTCCCAAGCTATTTCTCTCTGTACATATCTTGTAGGACCACCAAATGAGCATTCTTTCACAACCCACGTTTGCCAAAAGATCGACCTCCTACCTAGTTTTCCATTTTCCGTTTTCTTTCTCCCTCTTTTTTTCCCCCTTCTTTTTGGTGCATTTTTAGAACTTCAATAATTGAAATTCACATAATTTATGGTAGCGCACTAACATGAGACCTTATTTTCTCTAGCAAGCCGTCCTAAAAATTGACACGATAATCACTTTCATAAACGAAGGATGCTTCACATAAAAAATAAAAAAATATAAAAAAACAAGAATGTATTCAAGAATGAGTTCATTCAAGTTACATGATACACCATTCTACTAATCAAGATGACCTTCATGTAGTTTCCAAAATCCACCGAGTAAAAAGAAAACCAACAAAGAACCAATTCAACTCCTGAACCTCTCAACAGAACACAATCTCATGTTAAAATAAGTTTTTCCTAGCAAACCAAGCTTATCATCCCACCTCAGAATCTAATATTTATCCATTCATTCACAAAAAAAAAAAGCACCAAATAATGCATATGTTCAACCTAAAACTTTTGGAGGATAAGAGATAACCTAACTGACCTACTTGCCCACCGCACAACTAGGAATTACACAATAACATTCCTACTACTATGGAAAGGACATGTCTAATGGGGAGATACATACAATACAGATAAGAAAACATGGTGAAGTAGAAAAAAATAAGGAGACAAAGCAGGACACAAAAACTGATACATATATACTTGTATATTTATCTACAAAACTAATCTTAAACTAAACAGATTTTATTATATCGATATAGCAAAACATGTGTAAAAGAATCAAGATATACCTTTTCAACAATATATTTCCAAATGAATGTTTTGGAATTCCTAAAATTAAACAGTTAAACGAAGAAAAGTAATAGACACAAATCTACATTGATCTATAGGAAGTACGGATAACAATGTATTTTCCAGGCTGATAATGTAACTAGCAATGTGTGTTATGTGCATTTGGGAGATGATCATGTTTGCCCCAAGTGTCAAAAGCATGGCCGGTTGTGAAATAGAAGTACTATGAGTCTATGAGAAAATATTAGACACGTCTTCATGCTAGTCCAACATGTTCTGGGAGTGTCGGATGAGCATCTTTTTAGATTTGTCAATGCTTGTTAGCTTCTTGTATAACATTTTGCATGGAGTCATCAACTTCTACTTTGTATATTGCATCCTCCGACTTAAAATAGAAGGACATCAAGTGGTGCAGGGCCTGATTAATAAGGGCATTGGACGGGGTAAGATTGGGAACAGACTAAAATTTTCGCTTATCAACATCAATATGCTGCTTTCAAACTTCTACCACATTTTTACACTTGGTAGTCCAAGCCTTTTCCTTTGCACCAAAAGGTAGGCTACCCAAAACGAATTGAAGTAGGCATCTCAAACACAAAAGTGTGGATGCTCAACAAACATCTTTCTAAAAAACCATCTGAATCAAAATCATGTTCTCACAAGCATAAGTTTTCAATTGCTAATATTTGGACAGAGGAGGAAGTTCAAAAGAGCTTCCAGGGGCAAATATTAATGTACTTGTACACCAACCTTCAAAGGGGCCATAAAATATGCTCTGTTCACTGTAGCTTGGATGAAGTGATGCCAAAGCAGGGACCTTGTCAAATTCATACAGCATCTTGACGTCCTCGGAAAAATCTTTTGCCACAGAAAACCAAGCTTTTTTCTTGTACTTCATTGCCAAATTTGATATCACAGATTCATCTAGGCCAAAGCCTACATAGATAGGAAAATCAGTCCCGGCTGCTTCAACAAAGTCACTAATAGCAGAGTCAGAGTTGAGAACAGCAACATCTGGAGCTACAAATTTCCTCAAGGATTGAACAAGTAGATCTGCTTTCCTGGGGCCCCAATAATCTGTTGGAACTCCATGCATAAATATTTTTAGGGTAGGAAACCCACTGCATCACCAAAAGACATGTTTTAGAATTTTAATGTACCAAAAGAAATTGTCAGCAATTGCAGATTCGAATTTTACAAATTGCAGGGACAAAATTTTGTTCTTAGGATATGTTACTCTAGTAAATTTCAAGCACTACTTCATCCAAACGTAATAAACTAATAACACAACACTTCACTTTGATACAACAACAACATAACATAACCCATCTAGTCCCCAATCATTGGGGGTATGGGCGGGGGATGATTGGAGACTGACCTAACCTTTGGCAATATATGCACAAAGTGGCTGCTCTCAGAATACCACTGAAACAGTGGCCCCCCTAAACCTCTAAGAACCGAGGAGCTACAGGGACGTTTTGCTGTAGAACCGTGCCCCCAAATCAAAGCCAAATGGCATCAGAGAGGGCAGGCTGAGAGACCCAAATCAATTTATGTGCACATTACCATGCTTCCTTCATTGATAGTCCAGAGCATCGGTATGCACAACACTTCACTTTGATAAGAAATATAAAATAAATTAACCTCCGTTGTCTAGAATCTGTAGATATTAGACAATATTACAGTATTTGGCAATGAAAGAATACTAGAAAAGCAAGGCCATAGCAGCTTACTCGATCTCATATTTATTAGCAAGACTACGGAACTTGTCGGCATTTACTTTCGCAATTACTATAGGCTCCTTCAATCCAGCAAGAACAGGAGCAGCTTTGTCTAACTGTAAAGCAATAGATATAATTATTATTCTTCTAGCTTGGAATTCAACCTTAACTGAAAAAGAAATCTGAATTCTGAAGTAAAGCCCATAGCAGTGTGCAAAGAGAACCGAAGAAATTAAGCATGTTAGAGCATCCTCGTAATTCAGTAGCTTTCATTTACACACTACTTCTGTTAGATCTCAAGAAAGAGGCAATAGTAAAAAATACATGCATGGCCAATATAATGATACAGCAAAACAATGCAGATAGTTCTATTCTATATGCAAAAAGAATGAAAAATAAACATAAGTTTGAAGCTTAACAGTTTGACCAGCACTGACAAAAACTCGTGTGTACTTCTGCCGAAGAGGAAGCTCACTGAAACTCACACCTACATTTTGATTGACAATTATACTTCATATAAATGTCTCCCTATCTATCTATCTATCTACATACAGAGGGGCCGGTTCCGTGGACGAAACAAATAACACAACATCTCACACGCAATCTCAGCCCTTGCTTTGGACAACTGAGATTAAAACTTTAACCATGTTGTTCTTTGATAAGTTTTGAGAAAAACTTTTTACTCTCTGCACGGTTCCCAATAAATTTCTCTATCTATCTCTCTCCACTCATTACAACCAATTTTTTCCTCAAAACTCAAAACCAAACAAAGTGAATACCAGTACTTTCCTCTCGTCTCACATGTTCTCTCTCCCATAAGGACACACTCTCTCTCACCCCCCTCTCAATCTCACATCTGCTCTCTCCCTACCATCACCAGCCGACTCCACCCCTCAACAATATCTGAAAAGAAAAACGACGAGTTGTCAAATTTTTCATACAAAATGATCATGGTTTGATTGGTAATGAAGTGCCTGGATACAGGTTATGTCTTGACTTTACGTTAATTTTTAACTCATTCGCATAATCAGGATCGAACTGATGCCTTCCACCACGTCTAGGTGACACTCTACCACTGAGTTATATCCCTATCCCTTCTCCTCTATCAAGAAATAGTATGAACTAAGAGCATCCGCAGTGGAATAATCAAACCAAAATGTTGCTAAGCAATGTCTGCCCAAAAAAATGCTCATATTGGAATAACCAAACTTAGCAACCTCTTAGCAACTCATCAAATTTTGGCCTTTGAATAATCAAAACTAGCAACCTTTTGCCAATAACCAAATTACACAAAAACCTTCTCTCTCTTCCCTTTTCTCTCTCTCTCTCACAAAAATGTTTTCAAAAAATAATTTTAAAAAACTGTAATTTTCAAAAACTTTTTTTTTTACAAAAAATTTAAAAACTGTAAGTAAATAAAGTGTGTTTTTAAAAAACAGTTTTCAAAACTCTTTTACACAAAACTTTTTTTACACAAAATCTGTTTTTAAAAAACTGTATTTATAGTTTTTAAAATTTCAAAACTGTTCTTGTAAATACAATTCTTTCAAAATTTCTCAAAACTGCATTTACAGTTTTTAAGTGAACAAAGTGTGTTTTTTGAAAAACTGTTTTTTTATTTTATTTTTCGAAAACTTTTTTTATCCAACTGTTTTTAACATAAACTGTTTTTTTTTCTTCAAAAACCGTTTTTTCAAATAATATGCGTGAAATGAAGGGAAAAAGTTTAGAGGGCCCATTGGTTTTGATTATGGGCAAAAAATAACCAATGTGGGATTTGACATTGCTAACTTTAACAACCTCTAAATGGATAATCAAAATCTGATGTGACATGTTTTGATTATTCACATTTGCTTATTCTAGTACGGATGCTCTAATAACTATAGAACTAATAACCAACTCATCACTTCGCATTATCTGGATCCAAAAAACCAGTCAAGTGCATCGCTTACCTCTCTATCTTCTTCCATAATGATACGGAATAATAGTATCATTGGGGTAGATACACAAATCACTTTAAATACAAGAAGCCGAGTAGGCAGTGACCTCATCTCTGGCGACCCCATCTCCGGCGACTTTCATCTCGAAACGACACCGTTCGCCTCATCTGACAGATCGTCATGGCTAAAATCACTTTGCTTGCTTCGACTACATCAAATTTCCTTCTCCTCACTTGTGTTTCTCTTCGTCTCAGGGAAGGTCGTACAGAGGTATGTGACGATTTCATTGGCGGTGGCGTACTTGGTGTCCTGCAACACAACTCGATGTGGCTGTAGAGGACTCGTTCCAAGGCCGTCAACGGCAATGCACCGCCTCTGTTTCTTCTCTTTCTCATTTTAATGCCCATCTTTGTATAGAAATTTACAAACTTTGAATCAGCTTGTTTATTTAGAAAATGTGATGTAGAACTTTAAAATCGTAGGAATTTTCTTTTTTGAACTAGGTTTTCCATACATGGTTTGTTTGGCCATGGACAATATCTAATCAAGTTTTTAATTAGGCTTTGTTTGGTCGTTGGTGTAATTCAGTAATGATGCAGCTATTGATTGCATTTTCCCCTTCTTCTGTTGGCCTTGGTTCTGTTATTCTTGTTGGCGATGGCTTTTGGTGCATCTTTTTTGTGGTTTCCTTGGTAAGAGTCTTGCCAGTCCAAGGTTCGAGTCTCTAGCATCTTAATGCTATTCTTGGGGTGCAGTGTTAGAGGCTTTTTTTTGGTGCTTTATTTCTGTATGGCTTGGGTGTAGGCCTAATTTTGTTTTGGTTTTTGGCCTCTTCTTTTGGCCAGTTTTTGGTTTGGTTGTTTTTTTAGTCTGTTGTTAATGTAAAAAGTGTGTGAGTTTGGAAAAAGCATTTCAAGCCAATTTTGTAGATTCTTGACACATATGGCTAAGTCTTAATGCCTCAGATTCTTCGTTGCCATCGTCATGCACCAATCCTTCATATCATTTAACCTAAATTTGTTGGCCTTTTTCTTCCATCGTGGAATAATGAAATGGTATAGTATTGCATCAATGTCTAGTCGGGCAAACACTTTCAAAATGCGTGCACACAAACTCAAATTTTTGGCATTCACACATACTCTCATAGGTTTGCAAATCCAATGTTACGGCGAACTTTTCAAGTTCATGAACTTTTGATTTCACTACAAACTTTTTCCTACATCTTCAACTTTGTAATGAAAGACTTTACTCATTTCATCTTTGAACTTATTGAAGACATCTCTAGTATAAACTTTTGCCGCATGCTTCAACAAGAATTCATTGTCATTTACAATTCGAAACTTATGTTCGGACTCAAAATTTTCATCACTTTCCCTTTTTACAATCTTCTTCAAGACTTGGCCATACTTCACTACAAAGTCTTTAAGATTTGTCATCGAAGTAACCAACTCATTAAAAAATGAATTGATGCCCTCACTACATCCGGTAGTATTCATACAGGCAAAGAATGTACCACGATTATAAATGGGTACCCATGAATGGCAAATAACATACAATTGTTGAAGCCATTTGTTGCTTTCTAACCCATTTTCCTTCATCAATACCATCATTCTCTCTTCAAAATCCTCTTTCTTATATGTCACCCAAATACATTTTTTCACATCCTTCTTGCATTTTGATCTCTTGAAGTTGAAGTACACTTGTGACAACTTTTCAATAAATTTCTACTTAATATGCGAAAGGCATAGATGATGACGGGTATTAGAAAAGACTTTGGCAATTGCTGCATTCATTGCCAAGTCTTGGGCAAGGATGATAGAAGTTGGAGTACGTCCTCCCATAGCTTCAAGCCATGTCTCAAACAACCATACACCTCTGTCTTATTTTGTAAAAGTGCACATCTATATTGTATTAACTACATGTGGTGGTTTACTCCCTTAAATGGTGCGAAAGGCATATCATATTCGTTTGTTCGATATGTTGGGCCAAATGTGATTACATACCCAAAATAATAGTACGCCATGCGAGATCGAGAATCCACCCAAAAAAAATTCACTGCCGTCCCATTTTCATCACATTGAATTGCATAAAAAATTGTGGATTCTGTGTTTGTTGGTTCCTAAAGTAGGTGAGCACTGATTGTGCATCCCGCCATCTAGATCTATATGCCTCACATTCCTCAAGTGGTTATAGCAGTCTCTATTATCAAAGCCAATGTGTTCGCCACCAAAAATTGAAGCAACTTTAAAATTTTCCAAATTTTCTCTATGAAATGCTTTGGTCAAATCCTTAACAACTTTTGGTCATGTGTCGATTTGACTTCATTTTCATCCTCTCAAATGGAGTCACTTATTGATGGTTGTGAGCGTCGTTAAAATTTGTTACTTTTTATTTGCTACTCCATTTGTCATAATTAATCTGCAAATAAACCTTGCATCCACATCTACCAGTAGAAGAACTTTTATCTCTTCTCTTTGATATCATTTACCATCTTCCTCTCTCACAACATTCTCCGAAATGACACCATCGTTCTTAGGGTTTGCAACATACTTTTCTTCTTTTGCGCAAACAAATAGCATACTACGCACTTCATTCGATTGATTTCGTCCTTTGAAGGAAATCCGAGTACAAATCCAAAAACCATTTTGTTGACCATATTCTTCATAGTACTTTCGTGCTTCATCAAGGAACAAACGGAACTTCAATCAAGCATATAGGCCACAAGAAAGTGGTGATGAGAATGGAAGGAAATTAACCTCAATCCTTATGTCAAAGACTTGTTCTTAGCGTTGATGTCGACAGAAAAGCTATCATCACCGGTTTGGAACCCCCCGAAATTAGGGCTTAGAGAGAGTCACGGATTTAGGGCTTGGGTATTACATACCTAGGTCGATAATACGTGGGTCAGGACAAGAAGCTCGTCAGCGGCAGGAGTTTAGCTCTCTGAACGGGAAATCTTGACTGGGAATAGTGAGGAGTGGTTTGGTGGATAATTCACAATATTCCAAGCCCCCTTCCAATTTAACACAATGATGATCACCACCATACATCTCCTTGCTCAGGGGATATTCCAAATGTAACTCAAGTGTTCCCACAATGTGGTCACACAACTATAAACAGTCAAACCAAACCCCAAGTTCAAATCGCTTGGTTTGTTTGATTCTTTGCTCTGAGTTTTTCCATAGCACTATCGCGTGTGATTTTTGTTTACTTCTTGATCGGGTCTGGGCAGCGTGAGAGTAACGATAGAGAGCGAGAGAGTACCCTAAGAACGATGGCATTGTCAAGGGAATGATGAGAGAGCATGATGAGAAACTGATATCAAAGAAATGAGCTAAAATTTGTTCTACTGCTAGATGTGGATGCAAGGCTCATTTGCAGATTAACAAATGGAGTAGCAAATGGAAAGTAACAACTTTTAATGACGCTCACAACCATCAATTAGTAACTCTAGCTAAGAGGATGAAAATGAAGTCAAATCAACACATGGCCAAAAGTTGTTAAGGATTTGACCAAAGCATTTCATAGTAAAAATTTGGAAATTTCTAACGTTGCTTCAAGTTTTGGTGGCGAACACATTGGCTTTGATAATAGAGACTGTTATAACCACTTGAGGAATGTGAGGCATAGAGATCTAGATGGCGGGATGAAAAATCAGTCCTCACCTACTTTAGGAACCAACAAGCACAGAATCCACAATTTTTTTATGCAATTCAATGTGATGAAATGGGAGGGCAGTGAATTTTTTTGGATGGATTCTCGATCTTGCATGGCGTACTATTATTTTGGGGATATAATCATATTTGGCCCAACATATCGAACAAACAAGTATGATATGCCTTTTGCACCATTTACGGGAGTAAACCACCACATGTAGTCTATATAGTATTTATGTGCATTTTTACAAGATGAGACAGAGATGACGTTTTTATGGTTGTTTGAGACATGGCTTGAAGCTATGGGAGGACGTCCTCCAACTTCTATCATCACTAACCAAGACTTGGCAATGAAGGAAGCAATTGTCCTTCATTGCCAAAGTCTTTTCTAACACCCGTCATCGTCTATGCCTTCGACATATTAAGAAGAAATTTGTTGAAAAGTTGTCAAAAGTGTACTTCAAGTGATCAAAATTCAAGAAGGATGTTAAAAAAAAATTGTATTTTGGCAACGTATAAGAAAGATGATTTTGAAGAGAGATGGATGGTATTGATAAAGGAAAATGAGTTAGAAAGCAACGAATGGCTTCAACAATTGTATGATGTTCGCGATTCATGGGTACCCGTTTATGATTGCGGTACATTCTTTCCGATATGAATACTACCGGACGTAGTGAGGGCATCAATTCATTTTTTGATGGTTTTGTTACTTCGACGACAAATTTTAAAGACTTAGTAGTCACCAACAACCAAGTCTCGAAAAAAATCGTGAAAAGGGAAAGTGATAAAGATTATGAGTCCGAACATAAGTTTCGGATTGTGAATGACAATGATTTTTGTTGAAGCATTCGGCAAAAGTTTATGCTATAAATGTCTTCAACAATTTCAAAGATGAAATGAGTAAATTGTTTCTTTACAAAGTTGAAGATGTGGGAAGTCAAAAGTTTGTAGTGAAGTCAAAAGTTCATGAACTTGAAAAGTTCACCATAACATTGGATTTGCAAATCAATGATGGTATGTGTGAATGCCAAAATTCTAAGTTTGTTGGAATATTGTGCGCACACATTTTGAAAGTGTTTGCCTAACTAGAATTTGATGCAATACCGGACCATTTTATTATTCCATGATGGAAGAAAAAGGCCAACAAATTTAGGATAATTGATTACGATGAATTGGTGCATGACGATGGCAACGAAGAATCCAAGGCATTAAGACTTAGCCATATGTGTCAACAAAAACATAACCAAGGCCAACAGGAGAAGAAAATGCAATCAATAGCTGCATCATTAATGAATTGCACCAACGACGAAACAAAGCCTAATTAGAACCTTGATTGCATATTGTCCATAGCCAAACAAACCATGTATGGTTTTACCCAGCTCAAAAAAGAAAATTCCTACGATTTTGAAGTTCTACATCACATTTTCTAAGTAAACAAGTTGATTCAAAGTTCGTAAATTTCTATACAAATAGGGGCATGAAAATGGGAAAGAGAAGAAATAGAGGCCTTGCATCACCGTCGACAGCCTTCAAATGAGTCCTCCGCCACCACATCGAGTCCTGCCGCAGCCAGCAGCCACACCAAGTACGCCACCGTCAACGAAATCCTCACATACCCCATACGACCTTCCCTGAGACGAAGAGAAACGCGAGTGAGGAAAGGGAAGATCGACGCAATCGAAGCAAGCAAAGTAATTTTAGGCAAGACAACCAATCAAACGAGGTGAACGGTGTCATTTCGAGATGAGGGTTGCTAGAGATGGGGCCACCGGAGATGAGGTTGCTGGAGTGGGGAGGGGTGGAGTCGCTGGTGATGGTAGGAAGAGAGCAGATGTGAGATTGAGAGGGGGAGAGAGAGTGTATGTCCTTATGGGAGAGCGAACACATGAGACGAGAGGAAAGTACCGGTGTTAAAGTTTTAATCTCAGGTGTCCAAAGCAACGGTTGAGATTGTGTGTCAAATGTTGTGTTATTTGTCTGTCCATGGTACCGGCCCTATATATATATACATACATATAAATTAGTATGTATATATGTGTGTGTGTATATATATTATAAATATAGATGAGAGTATACGATTACATACATAGTACACATCCATACCGTATATGTGCAACAATACGAAATTGTCACTGCAAGGAAATTTAGTTGCATTATAATCTAAACAAACAAAATAAGATCTATTAGACCTGTCGATCAACCAAATTCATTATGGAAATCGTTTTTCTGGTTTCAAAGTTTTAATATATACCCAAAAATCAAAAAATGCAGGGAAAAGAAAAGGAATTTTCCTCCAACAAGATTTCTTTGGTCAACATGTAAAATTTGTAAGTAATTGACAAGCAAATGTCTCAATCGGACACCTTTAACGTTGCACTTATAGGGATGTGTAACAATATGACTAAAGAATCTTCTCAATTCCATTATGGGATTTTTCATCACTTGGTTCATTTGGGAATCACTGCCAAGGACTTGAAGACTTCAAGATTTCAAAAGAGATGTCTGTTTATGTACATGTAACGCTCCAGTCAATGCCTCCTTTACGAACTTTGGAGTATAATACCGGACTTCATTCCCAGGACAAGTAATAGATCCGGTAATTCATCAGTCACAGTGGACAAAAAAAATGAGCTGTTCAAGTGTAGTCCATTAGGGTATCCAGAAGTCAGATCGTTCTAGTATGAGAAATGCGAACAGGATCACTGTACACCAAATGCCTAAATCTTAGTAGCACGAAGCGGAAGCGGGAGCGGGTGTAGGGGAGAGAGCAGGGGAGAGAGCAGGGGAGCGGGTGCACGTAGAAGCTCCTAAGGTTGGGAGTGGCTAAGTAGGGTATATAGATTATATATAAGTACATATATAAATTCTTAACCATTGCAGGGAAAGTGATACTTATTGAGATTTTTCCTGAACTTAAAGGGTAATTAATGGAAGTTAGATATTTCCAATGTGCAAAACTTGTTCATTGATATGATTTTTATATTCTTATTTCCGCAATGGCATTACTCACTTAAATGTAAGAGAATAACTGCCTTAACTCCGGTCTCGAGGGAAGCGAGCTCCCGTCAAGCTCCCATCTTGGGAGCGCCGATTCGAGCTCTCGTCTTGGGAGCGCACCCATTTTAGAAGGATCCTACTACTAAGGCCTAAATTATGATATGATAGAGGTGCGCATCCAAAGATGAAAATTTTATATTTGGCTTGGAAGGCTTCTACATATTTCATCCAAATTTGTAGGGGCAGTTGTAAAGCCATGGCAGCGGGTGCCCCAGATTTGTTGATAACACCCATGCAAACTATACACATATATCAGCCAAATGGTAGAATGTTGGCACCCCCTCTCTAAGGCCCACACCCAATTTAGTATAGAAAGAAATCATAGTAATCTATCTTTTAGGACTTTAGCCCACACACTTTGAGTAAGCTGGATCATTAATAATTCAGTTAAAGAGATGAACTTTACCCCAAGTAAAATTAGATAAAATACTAAACTGTATTTATAAAAATACTTTGTTAGACTTTTTTTGCTTTGTCAGATCAAATAGCATTGAAGGATAAGAACTTACCCAAGCTCTAATTTTTTAGGGCCTTGGCTGAGTTGTATGTCGTAAAACAATTACTCTGGCATTTATAATAATATCTTGTGAAGCCTGAATAGTAACTGTTCATACTACATATTATGCTTGAACTTTTGAGAATCTGCACCACCTAATGAAAATCATAGTTCCGCTTCACCCATAATAATTTACTTCATCGAAT
Organism: Rhododendron griersonianum; assembly: GCA_018127125.1. Classification (NCBI taxonomy): domain Eukaryota; kingdom Viridiplantae; phylum Streptophyta; class Magnoliopsida; order Ericales; family Ericaceae; genus Rhododendron; species Rhododendron griersonianum. The sequence goes on along the minus strand of CM030793.1, from coordinate 33,988,150 downwards.
CAACAAATGCAAAATAAAACAGGGTATGACATAGTTAATTGGTAACTTGGTAGTGTAGAAGACATATGTGTTAGGTGCCTTACGAGGTACGAGTCTTACGACCAATTCTTTTTCTGTTTCGCTTGCCAAAGCTCCACCCCTAGCTTTTTGGTTCATTACATTGATTTGTTTCCTAAGGAAAATGTCACTACAACATAAATGCAAAGAACTTCAGGGATTCATTTGGATAGCCAAATTCTCACTATTTTGGACAAAAGTGTACCATTTCGAAGGTGCATTCCAAAATTTATTCTATCGGCGTTTTCCACTAACACAAGGAGACCCCAGCTCAAAAGAGAGAGAAGCTGTAGATGCAACCAGCACTGATGGTGGATTCTTATAACAATCATGTAATGCTTCCATACTCAACCTCTAACTTTAGTAGTAATGTTTTTTTTCCTCGAATACATCCAAAAATTTAAATTTCCCAGTACACATTTTTGGAGCAACGAAGTTCTTTTATTCTTTTGTCTTTGTTCCTGTTTTCCCCCTGAAATAGAGCATCTGTAATCAAATTTGGCGAGCAAGCCAACCAACAAGAACAGATGCAAACGTGTACATAAACGAGAAAGCACGCAAGTAAATTGAATTTGAAGATCTTTACCCCCAAAAAAAAAAAGTGAATTTTAAGATGACAAATTTATATTGAGAGATAAATATGAATCCTATGATTGTACGATCTGAGAGAGAGAGAGAGACCTCGGGGGAGAGGCGCTTGCAGTGGCCACACCAAGGGGCGTAGAAGTCGACGAAGACGTAGTCAAAGGAGGAAATGGCGGCATCGAAGTTGGATTCGTCTAGCTCCAACACCTTCCCATCGATGCTGAACTGGCTCGAAGAAGAAGAAGAAGAGAGAGATTGGTGGAGGGAGAGGGAGATCGAGAGGGCGAGCAACAACAACCTCATCGTTCAACAATGGCGGTAATCAATAGACCCGAGGAAGACGAAGACGATCACGATCAAAATATACATCAGGCTCCGTTTTTCTACTACCTCCTTAAACTACAAAAAATCATCTATTTCATCCTTTAGCTTTCTTTCTTATTCTGATTGAAACCCATTTGGTCTAATGTTAACGAATTCCTCTTTTTTGGACAGAAAAGTTAACGGTTTCCTCAATTTGGTCTAATATTTCATCCCTAAACCATGCTTCATTTGTCAACTTCGTCTTTAAATTATGTTATGTTAGTCTATTTCATCCTTAAACTATGCTACGTTTGTCTATTTGGTTAACTATTAGACTAAATTGGTTCTATTCAGAAAATTGAGGGATGAAATAAGTGATTTTTATAATTTAAGGAGATAAGGAGAAGTAGACAAGCTGAGTATAGTTGGGGGCGACTATTCGCAGTCCCCTATTTTGGGCGACTATTCGCAGCCGCGTATTTTCTTCCATAGCCCGTTAAAAAATTTCGAAGATTATATTTCGGTAACTACATGTCGAAAATATGTTTAATTTTCGGTAAACAACTGCCGAACATACATTTCGGTAAATAGCTGTTGAAAATAAGATTATATTTCAGTAACTACATGTCGGAAATGCACAAGAAACATATATTTCGGTAATTGGATGCTGAAAATGTATTTCAATTTCGGTAACTAACTGTCGAAACATATTTCGGTAGTTGAAAATTTTTAATGGGCTAAGGGAGAAAATACGGGGCTGCGAATAGTCGCACCCACTTTCTTCCGTAGCCCGTTAAAAATTTCCAACTAATTACACTATGACCCCTTAATACAAAATGACCTACTTACCCTTATACCTATACATGAAATGACCTACATGCCCTTATGACCAAAACCCCTAAATTATCCACTTCCCCCCTCCCCCTCAGAATCATCTTTCACGTTTTTTTTTTTTTAAAAAAAAACAGAGACCTTCAGTTCTTCATCTTCGGCTTCTCCTGTTCATCTTCTCTTCTCCTCTCTCTCTCAATCATCATTCTCTTTTCTCTTATCTCTCAAATTTTCCAATGGAGGAGGAGCAAGGGCCAAATATTGTATCAATAGAAGGTTCAAGTCCTTCCATTGATCCAATTTTTGACCCACTTGTAGATTTGAATTTTGAAATTGAATCAAATTTTAGTGGCAACCATATGATGGCAGAGGAGAAGAAAGATACTGTGATGGACATTGTATGTTGGAAGCCGCGTGAGGAGGTAAGTTTTTCCGTTTACAATGGTCTCTACTTTGTTGTTGTGGCGTCTGGGTTTACAAAATCCAATTTTTCGATGTTTCTGGTTCGAACAGAATGAAGTAAGTAATTTCGGTAGCTAACCACTATAAAATATTACCATTCTCGACAGTTAGTTACCGAAATTGAGATACATTTTTAGTATCCAATTGCCGAAATATATGTTTCTTATTTTTGTGATATGCATTTCCGACATGTAGTTACTGAAATATAATCTTGTTTTCAACATCTATTTACCGAAATGTATGTACGATTTTCCTAAATAATATATAGTTCGACAGTTGTTTACCGATGGTTGAACATATTTTCAACATGTAGTTACCGAAATATAATATTGTTTTCAACAGCTATTTACCGAAATATATGTATGATTTGCCTATATAGTATAGTTCGGCAGTTGTTTACCAAAATTTGAACATATTTTCGACGTGTAGTTACCGAAATATAATATTTTTTTAACAGCTATTTACCGAAATGTATATATGATTTTTGTATATAGTAGTTCGGCAGTTGTTTACCGAAGGTGGAACATATTTTCGACATGTAGTTACCGAAATATAATCTTGTTTTCAATAGCTATTTACCGAAATGTTATGTATGATTTTCGTATACATAGTTCGGCAGTTGGTTACCGAATTTTGTACATATTTTCGACATGTTACCGAAAGTGATACTTATTTTCAACAGTTGTATACCGAATTTTATGTATTTTCGACATTCACTTACCGAAACAGATCCAGAATGAGAAGCTAGTAGGCATACTCAACACGAAGTTGATGAGAGTAGAGAAGAAGAGGCGGAAGAAAGCCAATAAATCAAGTGGTGATGCCATGGAGGATGATGAAGATTACGATTTCCAGGTGGATTATGTCAAGAAAGGTTCCGGCATGGATGATGGCGAGGAGAATGAGGAAGCTGGTGGTAGCAATCAAACGAGATTTGAGGTGCTTGCTTCTGGAGTTGAGATTGATGAGTAGAAGAAATACACTGGCAACATTACATATTGGCGAGTTTTTTTTCACCCTGCAATTTTGAGTTTTTTTTTTTTTGTTTTCACCTTGCAATTTTGATAGCTGTAAGTTATTGAATCTGATGAGAATACCGTTTCATATCTTGATACATTCAAGGTGTAGGTCAAATTGTTACCTTAGGTTGTGTGTTGGATCATGGTGATTTGCGCGGAGATTTACCAAGGAAAAAGGAAATGATTTTAGTTACGCAAAGGTTACCTCGAGCCTGCAGTTATTGCTTGTGAGATCAAACCCAAGATGACTATGATCAACAATAGACGCCACAAAACTGTCATAAATTTAACTTTAGCAAGAAAATCATGCTCCATTGGACTCAACTGTGAAAGCAGAATATTTTATAAAGAAATCATGTCCCATTCGACTTCACCTTGAAATCCTAAAAATTTCCAAGAACCTCATCTCCAATGTAGAATAGAGTGTCACCGGTTGCACCGAGCAATGAAAATTGAACTGAATCATTACAGACAATGATACATGTCACAAAAATGGTTCAGCTCACACGAGTGTACACAACCAAGATTCACAAAGCCAATGCGGTACGATCACAAGTTGAGTATCACTAGAGGTAACAAAGGGAGATGGAACCATCAGTCATCATCTGATACCCCTTCAAGTGGATCGTTCTCAGTGGGATTAGTATCTTCTCTTTGGCTCTTTTGGCTCTCTCTAATACATCCTTGTGCATATAGCTCATAGAATTTCAGGATTTTTGCCTTTTTCTGTACAAAGCAGTGCACAACAAAATCAATGCAGTGAACAAAGAAAAGATGGACGGCATTTGGCTCCTAGAATTCTGAGGCATTCATACAAAGAAACCAAAAGATAAGAACATAATGAAGAGACGTTCAACTAAATAGGCTGGACTTCCCTTAGTATCTAAGTTCCAACACTCTATTTTTTAGCTAATAGCTACTTTTTGTGCTCATGGCCCTCAATTAAGGAGGGGTTTTTTCTGGAAAAAATAAAAAGACAATAAATAAAAAGGTTACTTAAAGGAAGTGGGCTTCACCCAACTCATTTTCCAGATTATTCAAAGAGCCCTTGCTCAAACTTTTGTCAGCTAGCAACTGCACTCCACATATCTAAGACTCGCTATCAACATTTCAAACAGTGAGCATTTCATCGACACAAGCTAAAGCAATCCCATTGATGCAGGACAATGTAATAAGACGAAAAAATCTTAGGAATCCACCTATGAGCAAAGAAGCTCCAACAGGAGCTTCAAATCCTACATGGAGGTATGGGCACTTTTGACAAGTAGCACAGCTCAAATTCAGCTGCCTCTCATGAAGCCAAATCCACTTGCATTGGCATGAGGTTCGGGCTGTCATTTTTTACGCCAAGAGAGGCGCATGCCAAATGTGCTATGATTTGAATTTATTGACTAATTGACCATGTGGTGGCAAGCTTTCTCCGGTTGGACCTTGTGGCTTGGATGGTTGAGGTTTGCTCGAAGATGGGTTAGCCCTGCACACGAAGCAACCGCGTTAGTGCCCAAACCCGGAGCGTGGTGGTCCGGGGTAGGCACTCCGACGCTCTAGTCAGTAACAGGAGAGGAGATATCGAAGTATAGTTTAGGGTTTGAGAAAGTGTTACCTCATTCTAGAGGGGAATCCCTCCTTTTATAGCCAAAGGGAGCGCAGAGTTCGGCCCTCATAAGCCCATCACGCGCTGTGTGATGAACCCGCCAACCTCGGACCCAGATAGACTTCCCAATCTTGGACCTATCCAATCCCCCATATTCCGCTCCTAAATATAAGGGATGGGATAAGACGCGAGGTTGCCTGCTCCTGCCCATCTCTTCCTAACTTCCTCTTCAAGTTAGGGGACAGGAGGCTCGGCGAGCATAGGTTCCACCGGACAGACGGCACGGCACTGATAGCTTCTACAGGGGCAATCTCCTACCCGTTCGGCAGGGACCCGCCGAACCAGATCACACTCTCCCTCGGATCAACACCACGGTTAACTTAACCGGGTCCGGCAAGACTCGGATCGGATACCGAGCCAACCCGCCGACCCATGATGGTAAACACATTGGTTTGGCTAATTGGTGCGACGTGGCCACCGTCCTAGTCCCTCCGCCAGACCACGCCCTCCACAATAGCCCCTCAACCTCTTCCTCCCTTGCAAAAGGTGGGAGGGGTTGACCAACATAGCAAAACAATCTACCGAGGGCGTCCTGAGGCAAACACGTCGAGCCTCCCTTGCCAGGCCATTGAGGGCAGGTGAAGAGTCCTCTCGAACCCCGGGGTAATGATGCATTTGCTGCAACAGGGGCTGATGGGACCGTTGGGAGCCAGAGATCGAACGGTCCATCCTGAAACTGAAACGGTGTGGGGTACCATGTGGCGGTAGGGGAAACGACGTAGGTACGGAACGGTGCAGGCGGGGCGGCGACGCTTCGGTTCCCGCGTTCGACCCTTAGGGTTCCACCCCTCCAAGCCATCTGCTATATAAGCGGGGAGGTGGGACAGAAAATCACTTTTCTGCTCTCGCCTCCTCGCTCTGCAACTCCAACTTTTGCTGCCATTTCGATCGCCTCCGCTGCTTCGTCACTCACCGCTGTCCAGTTCCATCATTTCCAGGTAACTCAGCCATCCCTTTTGATTCATTCCATGAGTATTTCAAGATGCAACACCACTCACACCCCCACGTTTGCACAAAAAGCACTCTTCATTTGAATAATGTAGATCTCCCATGGCCGCCCGCGGCCGTAGCCCGCCGTCTGGACCGCCAACAACGGCGGTCCTCCACCGTGCCAACTTCAACACTTGATAAGAACCCACAACTTCCGCCGAGGAGGATCCCAGAGGACCCCCCTCGGCAGGGATTAGATGCACATGAGTAGCCATGCTGAAGTAGGAATTCTCATCACCCCTTCCATTTCTTATTCTGTTTAGGTCTTCAGCATGGTGGATCCCAACTCCTACTCACCGAGCATCGATCCCGAAGCTTACCCAGACCTTTAAGAGACCATCCAGGAGCTCGGCAGAGGGTATAGGGGCTTCAACGAAAGCTCGAGCAACTTTGCCCGGCGGGCCGGAGGTCCAATCATCCCCGGCATCCACGTCCCCCTTCAGGTAGATGACAGATCCTCTAGGGACATACTCTACGGGCGGAGTGACTCCCCCAGCGAATCCGCCGAGGACGACACGCACGGCTCCGTCCCGGAAGAGGCTGGTAGGGAACGAGCAGCCACCGGGGCCCAGGCCAGCACATCGACATCAGCTGGTCCGCCGCCGAGCACCTCTGACGCAGAAGGAGGTGCCGAACCACCCCCGCCGAGGGACATTGACCTCATCCCCCCGCTACCAAAGGGTCTCGGACCCATGCCGTACAGCCACTTCTACGGCGACGGTCCATGTGGTTTCACACAGGCCTTCCGGACCAAATATTCGATTCCGGATGATGTCCTTATTGAAAGGGTAACCTCCGAGAGGATTCCCTTCGGCGAAGACTTCATCGCCCTTCCTCTCTATGCCATTATGGAGGGAGGGGTAAGGTTCCCGATGAACCCCTCCTCCGGTACTTCCTGGCAGATTACCACCTTGCGCCGATTCAGGTGGCAGTCAACAGCTGGCGCATCCTCTGCTCGGCGATAAGGTTAGCCGAGATAAACCAGCTGCCGTTCACTCTTGGGAACCTGATGCTAATGTACATGGTGTCAAGGAACCCCAAGTACGACAGGTATTACCTCACCACTCGCCAATACTTTGACCACCTGGTGGACCGCCTCTATGACACTGAAAAGTGGGGGGGTTCTGGTTAAAGTGTCCGGCAACTTCGAGTGGGGTCCCATTAACCCCAACTTGACGATCCCTTTCCAACCAGGAAAGGTACGGCGGTCGAGAGGCCCTACAGAATTCCTCGAGTGCGAGGGTTCCCCGGCAGCGGGGACAAGCCTGGTATTCATCTCCCTTATTTGAACTGTCTTCCATATTAAGCTTTGTACATCATACTGATCTCCTTCTTCTATTTGCAGATTGCTCCGCACCGAACAAGGGACTTCTTATCACAGGCAGGTGGGTGAACCTGATCGCCCTGCTCCAGTGCCCAAATCGAGACGCGCCGACCCTCCTCGGTTACACTCCATTCTACAACGGGTTCGTCAACTGCAAGGACAAGGAGAAAATGGTGAGGAAGACAATTGACCTTGTCACTGTTGCCGGGCAAGCACTGCAGTTGCAGTACTTGGCCCAAGACCTCTCATCTTCAGGGCTGCCACAGAGGAAGGAGGAAACGGTGCAAGCTCCCATCGGCAAGCCGGAGCCCCAGGGTCAGCCCATTGCCGTTCTTACTGGGAAACCCCGCAACATCCGCCGAAGAGACAAACGCCCGGTCGCCGGGGGGGAGGACCAGGGGGCTGAGAAGAAGGCTAAATCGCCGAAGAGGACGCGAAGATCCTCAACACTGGCTTCACCGAAGGTGGATTTTTGGAGCTCTTTGTTCCGGACTTCCAGTGCCCTGATGGGCATGTGATCACCCTCGGCGACAGCCTGGAGGAAAACCCCTTGTTGGCCATGGAGAGTCTAGAGTCGGCAAAGGCCAAGAACATGGCCGAACTCTGCCTCTTCCTTGCCAAGGTATGGATTTCCCTCATTTCCTTTTAAAGTTCACTTCCCTTTCCAGGTGTTAATTTCCTTTTCTTGCAGGCCGGGCAACGTGCCAGCAAGGCCTTTAATGACATGGAAGTCCTCCTTGAAACCAAGAAGACCCAAAGGGGAGACCTGCAGGCCATGAGGAAGGAGGTGAAAGAGGCCGCCGATCAGATCGAGGCGCTGGAGGCAAAAGTTGCTGAAGCCTCGACTGGCTTGGAAGAGAGGGACCACTTGCTGCTGCAGCTTAAGGAAGTTGAAGCCGAGCGGGACCGACTGAAGGGGGAGAAGCAGCAGATGGAGGATGAGCTGCCGGCCAAGCTCGAGGAGGCCGGCGATGCAGGTTACAACGAGGCCGGCGACTACTATCGGATGCAGGTGGAAGCCCTAGTCAAAAAGGCCTTCAGAGACGGAGAGCTGAAAGGAACCAATGACGCTCATGCCTCCTCTTTCCTCCGCGGATACCAGGTCGGCCTTGATTATGCCGAGGTTCCCAATGATGACCACCGAAGGGAGCCTCCAGTGGTGCCACCTGTGGATCTGCCGAGGCACCTGCTTCCAGCCGAACAGCCCAACCCAACCGCCGACGTGCCACCGGACTCCGCCGATCAGCCCAATCCTACCGTTGACAAGCCGCTGAGTCCCGCCGAGCTGCTCAATCCTACCACCGTCGAGCCGCCGAAGCCTACTGACGGCTCCACCGTAGTTTAGAATTTCCTTTGCATATTTCGTAGAATCTGGGGTCGGCAAAAAGTATCTTGTCGAGCCGAGCCCCTATTTTTGTAATGGACCAGTTTTTGTTATAATGAAAGTTTCTAAGTATTCTGTTATGTTCCATACTAATTGCACTTCATGCATGTTAAGACCACGTATTGCACTTCATGCACATGGTTTAACAATTGTTTTTAACAATTATCCGTCCCAGCCCTGATCCGGAGGAAACACACCACCGAGGTTGGTTCCGCCGGATCAAAAGTGTAAGGACCCGTATTTTTTTAAAATTATTTAAAGGTTTATTAATAATAGAAATTGAGGAAAATGTAAAATTTGTGGAGTTATTTGATTTGGGGTTTGAATGGTAGAATCGAAAGTTGGGGAAGTGCTAGTGTGATTAGTGTATATGTTAGTTATATAGGGTTGAGTTGGTTGTAGGAGATAAAAATCTCCCATCTCTCCCTCTCTCTTCCCGTCCGACTCTCTCCCTCTCTCGGTCTCTCTCTCTCTCTTGTTCCTACTCCAAATTCCACCCAACTCACTCAAAACCCACAATAATCAACCTCCATTCCATCTTCTACTTGCGTATTGGAGCTCGTATCTCGTTGGATAGAGCTCGATTCGAAGTATTTGGTTCGGTTTGGATTCCGGAAGCTAGGGCTTGATCAATCTCTTCGATTTCGACTTGGAAACTCGAGGTAGGAAATTCTACCTCTCTTTATATGTTTTATGAGTTGATTTGGTACTTAGATCGTGCCCTAGATCGTTGGTTTCGTCGTTGGAATTGTTCTGGTAGAATCTGAAAATCGTGCACTGAGAATCCAAGTCCTACCGGTAGGAGTTTTGAATCTACCGGTAGAAACGCTGTCCAGTAGTGTCACTTTTGTGAAATTTTGGTCTTCTACCGGTAGGTATTCAAAAATCTGTCATTTTTGTGAAATTTTGGTCTTCTACCGGTAGGTATTCAAAAATCAGCATTTTTGGAAAAATTTCGAAAGGGCATAACTTTTTCATCCGAACTCCGTTTTGGACAAATTTTATATCGAAATTCATGTACCGGAGATCTACTTTCCAATGGTGGTGGTCTCATCCTCCTAATTCTTAGTCGATAAGGTTTGGTAGCCAAAATAAGATAGATATTTTCGTAAACGTCGGATAATCCTTTTCCTTAGAATCGTGTGGGTGAGACACGGAGGTTCTTAGGCTCTCTTGGGTACTTTATTGGAAGGTTTGACGAATGCTAGGAGTATACTAGGCTTTGTAGTGGTTGTTGAGTTCCGTATGAGTCCTTTGACACCGAAACGAGGGTTTAGAGAACATAAGGAATATAGGTGGGCGAAGGTTGTAGGTGTTGGCATGCGATATGAGAAACGAACAAGTAAAACATTCTTTTGAGTTAAACAACGCTAGGCATGGATGCATAGACATTTTCCTTATGCTTGATATGTGGTATGTGAAGGTACGGGGTGTACTTAGAGGTACGGTGAGGGTGTGCGGCATCGTGGTATGCTTAAGGGGAAGGACGTGTATTAATTAATTAGTCGGAGTCTTGATATGGTAAATAGTTTGGAACGTTTGAAATGTAAATCCATGTGGTGGTTCGTTAGATCATTTAGAATGCTTGAAGTGAAATTGATATTGTGAAAGAACTATTTGGGAGGATTAAATTGTGATTGTTTGATAGATACACCAAATCTTCTAATTCTTTTAAAACTCTTCCTAAAAAGTTCAAACGTAGAAACAAATGGAAAGAGTATTGTAGTGTTTTATAATGGTTGATTGAAGTTCTGTGGTACAGTCAATAGAGTGATGACGAAATTGATTAAGGAATGATGTCAAGTATGAAAAATGTGAGAGGTGATCGAAGTGATCGTGGTTGAGGGAATAGACTCGGGGTGACCCTGCGCTCGAGCGAATTAGACCCGAGGTGACCCAAATGATTATTACTGTTGAGGGAATAGACTCGGGTGACCCTACGCTCGAGGGAACTAGACCCGAGGTGACCCTAGTGATTATTGAGGAGAAACACCTGATTAAAAGAAAGGAAGAATTTTGTAATGAAAGGTTTGTCATAAAGAGAATTGATGATGATAAACATGGACACGAGAGAGATTGTAGAATCATATGAAGAATAATAAGATGATTTAGAATTAGTTATAGACTAATGTGGATTGACGTGAGTTTATTAAGGTATTCAGTTAAAGAAACAAACGATTAGAGACATTTATGTGGAGTCAATGACCCTTAGACTATAGTTTGCACCTTGTTGATAGTCACTTGTGCATTGGGCGTATCTGTCTATGTTCACTCTTTCATGGTGCTTGAATTACCTCATTTGCATATAGAGATTGCGTAGACTTTTCTACTGGGCTAGTGTAGCTCAAGCCTATTATTATTTTCAGGTGCTAATCCGGAACTTTAGGTCGCATGATTGGAATGCTTGGAGTGTGGACATTACTTTTGAAAGCTAGCCAAAGGAGTTACTCATCCATCTTTGTAAATTTCGTTTGGAAGATGTATTTGTAACTTTAATTGTAAACCTTTTGACGAAGGAACATTGTAAACTCTTAACTCTCTATCGATACTCTATATTTATGTTGATTTGGGCATCGGAGCCAAAGATGTAATCTTTTGGAAATTATTGGACGTTGAAGTGGGATTATGAGAATGGGAATGCTATATTATTTTGGGTATCGTACGGATAGTTGTGAGGTTTTATTTATGAAAATCCTTTATAAATACGTTGAAAATCGAGGGCGTGACAAAAAGGATCGGTAGAAGCTGGGAATGCCCCCTTCAGGATATGGCATGCAAAGTCTTTGCCGAACAGAATCTGAAAAGGCGTGCCTCGGCGTTTCAGGTCTCAACGAGCATAATAATACTACCGAGGGTAACAGATCACATATTTAAACAAAACAAACTTGTCTTATTGAAACAAACTTCTTAACACATAGCCGAGGCGAAAAGCCAAAAGCCATCTAAGCGTAAAACTTTCGAAGCAGCTGGGCGTTCCAGTGGTTCGGAATCGCCGTTCCATCCATCTCGGCGAGTTCATATGAGCCGTAGCCAACCTTTTTAACTACCCGGAATGGACCTTCCCACTTCGGCATGAACTTTTTCAAATGCTTCTTCTGGACTATCTGCCGAAGGACAAGATCATCCACATTGAAAGGGCGGTTCCGCACATTCTTATTATAACTCCGAGCCAACTGCTGCTGATAAGCCGCGTACTTTACGTGGGCATTGTCTCAAAGCTCATCTGCTCGATCTGCTTCGGCGGCTAGCATTGCATCGTTCGTTGGGACATCAAACGTTGCAGTTCGAGACGTGGGTCGAGTAACAGCCACAGGGAGTACGGCCTCGACGCCGAACGCCATGGAATAAGGAGTACGACCAGTGCCACGCCGTGGAGTGGTGCGGTAGCCCCATAGAACATCAGGCAACTCTTCTACCCACTTGCCGCGCTTGTTGGTGAGTCGGCGCTTCAAGCCGGCGGAGATAGCCTTGTTGGCAGCTTCGGCCTGTCCGTTTCCTTGAGGATAAGAGACGGAAGCTGTACTCATCTGTATGCCGCGCCTCTTGTACAAGGCCTTAATCGCGTCGGCTACGAACTGGGTACCGTTATCTGACACAATGGCGTACGGGACGCCGAACCTGGTAAAAATTTGTTTCCAAAGGAAACTCTCCACATCCGCGGCCGTGATCGTTATGAGCGCCTTGGCTTCTACCCATTTCGTATAATAGTCCGTAGCAGTAATGATATGCGTGAAACCGCCAGTAGCTTTAGGCAACTTGCCAATAATATCCACCCCCCATTGAGCGAAGGGCCAAGGGCTAGTAACGGGCTGCAAAGGTAGGACCGGCTGGTTGAGAAGGGGGGAATGCTTCTGACAAGACTTGCACTGCTTGGCAAATTCTGTAGCCGTATGTACCATTCTTTTCCACCAATAACCCTGGGAAATGGCACGGTCAGCTAAGGACCGGCCGCCGGTGTGACAACCAGCGCTTCCACCATGCAACTCCTTGAGGATGCCGGGGACCTCCTGCTCATGCACCACACGGAGGTCGGGACCAGTGTATGATCGGCGGTACAGAGTGCCGGAGGGATTGATGAAATAAGAAGCAGATTGGCAGCCGATCTTATGGGCCTCCTTGCGGTCGGCAGGTAGTATGGCATGCTTCAAATAGGAGACGAGAGGGTCCATCCAACTGGGTGCCTGATAGATGTCCATCACTTCCCGTGGCTCCGGCTCGAAGCTCGGTGATGGAACTTCGCCGAGCACTATCGTTCTTTCACCTCCCTGATCGGCACACACGGCTCCCAGACCGGCAAGAGCATCGGCATGAGAATTGAGATCGCGCCCATTATGGTCAAAAATAGATTCTTGAACGAGCCAGCCAAGGCGACCACGTGGCTCACATACTTGTTCATGCGAGCATCCTTGGCCTCGTAATCATCATTGAGCTGATTAACAACGAGTTGGGAATCGCTATAAACCTGAACTTCGTCAGCACCCATTTGCCGAGCCAATTTGAGCCCGGCAATGAGGGCCTCATACTCCGCCTCATTATTCGTTGCTGGAAACCCAATACTCAACGAATGCTCGTGCAAGGTTCCGCTCGGTGATACTAGAACAATCCCGGCACCAGCCCCTCGGTTATTAGACGCTCCGTCAACGTGGAGTCTCCAGGCGTGCCCGGTGAACAAGCTCGCTCGGCGTGAAGGGATGGGCCGCTTCGTGATATACTCTTCGTGAGCTGGATGACTCGATCGAGGTCCGAGGGCCGGCACAGTGGAGTCTTCGGCCAGGACCTCGTCGCAGCCGTCGCCGACTTCCACCCCAGGGGAGAACTCGGCGACAAAATCAGCCAACATTTGACCTTTGATTGTCGTTCTGACCTGGTAACGGATATCAAAGTTTGCCAACTCTAAGGACCATTTGCACAGCCTGTTAGAGAGATCTGCCTTGCGCAAGACCGCCCTCAGAGGGTACTCGGTAACGACCACAATGGTGAAACTCTGAAAGTACGGCAGGAGCTTCCTCTTCGCCATTACCAACGCCATAGCCAACTTTTCTATTGGGAGGTAGTGGGTCTCAGCGGGCAAAAGCGCCTTGCTAATGTAGTAAACTAGCCGCTGGTCCATGCCCGTCACACTCTTTGAGGTCTCCTGCCGAACCAGGACAGCACTAACGGCATGTTCGGAAACTGCAAGGTAGAGGTGGAGCTCATCCCCTTCCTTGGGCACAACCAGCAATGGAGCTTGGGACAAACATCTCTTCAGTTCGGCGAGTGCGTTATCGCAGTCCGGCGTCCACACGAAGCTTCTTCGGCAGTTGTCCTTTATCGATTGAAAGAAAGGTCGGTAAATATCCGAAGATTTGCTGATGAAGCGGTTAAGGGCGGCAGCCATGCCGGCGAGACGCTGAACCTCCCTCACTGTGGCCGGAGCCCTGATTTCTTGTATGGCCTTGATCTGACTTGGGTCGGCCTCAATTCCTTGGCGAGTAACCAAATGTCCAAGGAATTTGCCAGAGCCAACGCCGAATGCACACTTTTCAGCATTTAGCCTCAAGCCGAACCTCTTGAGAACTCCAAAAATTTCACCGAGATGGAGAAGATGATCGGCTGCGTCCATACTTTTGGCAACTATATCGTCAATGTATGCCTCCATTATTCTGCCGAGTATCCCTTTGAACAACAAAGCTACCATACGCTGAAACGCAGCCCCGGCGTTCTTTAAGCCGAACGGGATCACCAGGTAACAGTAGGTACCACTGGGAGTGATGAACGCCGTCTTCTCCTGATCCTCCTCATCCATAGCAACTTGGTGGTATCCCCTGTATGCGTCCATAAAACTCAGCCGAGCGTACCCAGTGGTAGCATCTACCAACTGATTGATCCATGGGCAAGGGAAACAGTCCTTTGGACACGCGTCATTCAGATCGGTGAAGTCGACACAGACGCACCATTTGCCGTTCTTCTTCCGGACCACCACTGGATTTGCTAACCACGTCGGATACTGGACCTCCCGAATTGCTCCGGCCTCAATGAGGCATTCTACCTCTTCATTAATTGCATCGGCGTGTAGGGCCGAGGTTCGTCGCGGCTTCTGCACAACGGGCCTCCTAGCCGGATCAACGTTCAACGAATGTTTTATCACATCGGGACTAACACCCAGCATTTCATATGGAGTCCAAGCAAAGACTTCTATGTTCTCTTTGAGGAACTCGACCATCTGTGCTTTCTCGGCATCATCAAGAGCCGAGCCAACAAGAAAAGAGCGGGTCCCATCTTCATTGACCGCAATCCGAACCAAGTCTTCCACGGCCCTGTCGCTTGCCGGTCTTCCAACTTCTTCAGGCCCTTGCAGCACCTCTCTCGTTTCTTCTCCGGGGGTGGTCTCATCCAGCAACCCGGGTACCTCTATATTCTGTACCTCTTTTGCTCTGCCATTTCCACGGACAGAGTTAACGAAACACTTCTTGGAGGCCACCTGATCCCCCCTGATAGTCTCCTGTCTCCCAGATTCTCCAATGAATCGAACACACTGATGAAGTGTGGACGCCACAGCCCTCATGCCGTGCAACCAGTTTCTTCCCAGGATCGTGTTGTACGGGCTCGGCGAACTGACCACTATGAATTCCACATCTAGCTTCACCGAACCAGCATATACCGGGAGAACGATCTTGCCGAGCTGGTAGACCGGAATCCCAGTAAAGCCGATTAAAGGGGCTTCCACCGAGGTCAATTGATCCTTTGAGAGACCAAGAGCCTTAAACGCTGAATAGAACAGGATCTCCGCCGAGCTACCCTGATCAACCAATACCCTCCGAACCATTTTCCGTTGGAAGGGTATAGAGAGGACCAAAGCATCATTGTGGGGCAAGGATAACCCCTCCAAATCTCACTCGGTGAACGTGATCTCCCATGTACTATAAACGTCCATCTTCCGCTTTGAAGATTGTTGAATCACCATCACCTCAGACGGGGAAGGCCGATACAATTCTTCGTGGAGCTCGTTGGCCCGGGACCTGTTCATCAGCCCATGAATGCAATGTACCACGCCGTCCAGAATTTGGGCCCTCGGCTGGATCCCTGCATTTGGTGACTTGGTTCGGTCGATCCACCGATCCATCCTTCCCTGCTGGACTAGTTCTTCGAGGTAGACTTTGTACGGCTGGCATGCCGTCGTATAGTGCCCCTGTTCGTTGTGGAATGAGCAGTACACCCTCTGGTTCGGTTCCCGACCATCGGCAGTTCCCAACTTCTCTGCCGCCCCTGTTGGCCATTGGAAACCAGGAAGTCGTCCACACTCTCGGAGCATACGGAAGATTGGCTCCTTGAAGTAGATCGTGATGGCGAGGTGATCCCGCCCATCGCTCAGTGGGCGATCCCATGCCTTTCCGCTTCCCTTGTTTCAGCCGAACCCTGCGCCCTCTTTCTTGGACACCACATTAACTTGCTTCTTTACTTCCTTCGCTGCCGTTTTACCCTGCTCGGCCACCGGTGCAACATCGGAACCACCGATGTACTCCTTAAGCTCTAAGTACCGGGCAACTGTATGCATGAGTTCTGTCATATCGTTCGGCGGCCGTAGCATCAATTCTTTGGACAGGTCAGAATTCCTATCCAGTCCACGCTTGAACGACGTAGCTGCAGTCTTTTGGTCACAGCTCTCAACCATATTGAATACATTATAGAAGCGCTCAGAATAATCCTTCAAGGACTCACCGGTCTTCCGCCGAAGGTCCGTTAAGGCTTCTATGTCTTTGGCCTCCGTTTACTTGCCACAAACCGCGCCGTAAACGAACGCTCCAATTTGCCGAAGCTGCTTATTGAACCTGGTTTTAGCTGCGTATACCACAGCATGGCAGTGTCCGGGAGGCTCAGGGAGAACGTTCGGCACATCATTGCCTCGCTCAATCCACAGAGCGCAGCCATGGACTTGAATTGCTGCACATGGGTCGGCGCGTCCGACTTTGCGTTGTATACGGTGAACTTGGGGACCTTGAAATGGGGAGGGGGAACCTCATCCGCTATGGCCTTGGAAAAAGGGGAGACGCTCTTTGCAGAGGTTGCTGCAACCACTTCCTTCGGCAGAGCGACCGCCGAAGGCGCGAAGCTTTTCTCTCAAGCGTCATCCCTTGACCTCTTATGGGTCGGTGGGGTCCGAACCCCCCAGCCGCCGACACTTGGCTCGGGGGTTCGGCGCTTTGACCCTGAGGCCCTCATGTTTCCCTTTACCGAGGGTTCTTCCTGACGCTGGGCGGCCCGGTAAGTGATTCTTTCGCCGGTGCGAGTATTTACCACTGTTAAAGCCCCGCCGTCGTCGCTGATCTCGCATCTCTCCTCTGGTAGCAGCCCCTGGCTGTCCTCCTCTTGGGGTCTGGACCGTCCGGCAGATCGACCCGGCGATCGCCGGTGGTGATCCTGCTCAGACTGCCTTGGCCGGTGGTAGGAGCGACTGGTAGAGTGGCCCGGTGACCGCTGTCGGAGCCGAGTGCTCGTTCCCCTTTCCTGATCTTCGTATCGCCACCCCTCAGATCTGTTCGTTCTCTGGTTGTCCTGATGACCTCGCGACCCAACAGGGAGATCAAGAGGATCTCCTTCGTCATTTCTTCCGTCACCGATCCGAGGAATTCCTTGTGTCTGGTCCCGCCTTCCCCTTGACTTTGAACAAGCGCTTGACGCCGTGGCGCTTGTCGCTGGAAACAATGCTCGGCAAACATTGTCATTTCTGGACGCACCGTCTTGTTGACCGGCTCAGTGTCTGGGTTCTAGATGGACACGGCCGCTAGCATCAATGCGACACAGTGGGCCGAGCCTTATAAAGGCGGAGGCCCTAACAGTGTCACCCGTTTGGGTCGGCTGGGAAGCATTCCTCCTCCGTCGCCGTTCCCGCGACCTGGAAACGGGTGGGACGCTCTGATGTGCCTGGAGCTCTTGTACTTGTGTTCTCAGTCGCAACAACTCCTCCGCCATGCTCACCGGGAGCTCCGGCGGGGGAGGAGGAACTATGAGGCTTGCTGCAGAGCGGTGCACACCATCTATGTGGAACGCCGCCGATCCTAAAGCCTGGTTGGTAGGGGCAGGGATGTTTGAACCCGCCACCCTGGAGTCGCCGGGTCCCCCAGTGGGGGTGCCATTCAGCCCTAACCCCATCCGCTGGGAGGAGTGGTGACCCAGGTTTGGATCGAAATGAGCGAGGCCGAGAAGTCGTCCGTCTGTGCCTGTCATCCTGAACTGGGAAAAGAGAAGAATGGAAAGAAAGCTTCACCACAAGATGTGTTTGTTACTACTTTCCCGAGCAAAGTCGCCAATTGTGGTGGCAAGCTTTCTCCGGTTGGACCTTGTGGCTTGGATGGTTGAGGTTTGCTCGAAGATGGGTCAGCCCTGCACACGAAACAACCGCGTTAGTGCCCAAACCCGGAGCGTGGTGGTCCGAGGTAGGCACTCCGACGCTCTAGTCAGTAACAGGAGAGGAGATATCGAAGTATAGTTTAGGGTTTGAGAAAGTGTTACCTCATTCTAGAGGGGAATCCCTCCTTTTATAGCCAAAGGGAGCGCAAAGTTCGGCCCTCATAAGCCCATCACGCGCTGTGTGATGAACCCGCCAACCTCGGACCCAGATAGACTTCCCAATCTTGGACCTATCCAATCCCCCATATTCCGCTCCTAAATATAAGGGATGGGATAAGACGCGAGGTTGCCTGCTCCTGCCCATCTCTTCCTAACTTCCTCTTCAAGTTAGGGGACAGGAGGCTCGGCGAGCATAGGTTCCACCGGACAAACGGCACGGCACTGATAGCTTCTACAGGGGCAATCTCCTACCCGTTCGGCAAGGACCCGCCGAACCAGATCACACTCTCCCTCGGATCAACACGGTTAACTTAACCGAGTCTGGCAAGACTCGGATCGGATACCGAGCCAACCCGCCGACCCATGATGGTAAACACATTGGTTTGGCTAATTGGTGCGACGTGGCCACCGTCCTGGTCCCTCCGCCAGACTACGCCCTCCACAGACCATTTGTGAGAATTAACGCTTAGATCATGGGAGCTCTATTTTTGTACGTCTATAAGAATCTGTTTTTAGTGTAGTGTGTCATCTGTTGCAGATCCATCCTAATTTCTTTACTCACAAACAATCAAGAAAACCAGATTTTTTCGGAAACCGTTTTCATCTCCATGAACAATTCAAAAGCCAATTCACCAATACAGGATACAAAAAAAAAAAACCCTAGCATTTCACATATAAGCTAACAGATCTTAACATTCACCGTTTTTGCCTACCAATTTCGGGATCTAATTACCAAAATTTCTAAACAAATACGGGATCTAATTACCAAAATCTCTACACAAATACATATATGTAAATGGGTGGGCTGGGGTGGCGGTGTGGCGGTGGTGAAGAACAGAGAGAGAGAGAGAGAAGAACAGAGTGAGAGAGAAGAACAGAGAGAGCGAGAAAGAGAGAGTTAGAGAGAGAGAACGGCACCTGAGGCGGTGGTGTGGCGGTGGTGCGGCGGCAGGAATGGTAGGGCTGCTGTGGTGGCTATGGAGGTGGAGGTGGTGGGAGACGGAAATGGCGTGGTAGACGTAAATGGGTGGGCTGGCTTAGGGTTTCTATTTGGTTGGGTTGGTGGAGGAGTTAAAGTGTAATTTTTGAGAAGGGAAGGGTATAATGGGAAGATCAGATCCATTTAATGGGTTATATGGAGAAAATTTTGTTTTTTAAAATATTGAAAATGGGCTGTGTGAAGTAATGGGCTACGGGAGAAAATAGGGGGCTGCGAATAGTCGCCCCCGTATAGTTTAGAGGATAAAAACATAAAAAACTCGAAAAGAAACTACGGCTTATTAATCTTTTTGGTCCCTAAAGTATTAATTTTGTCTCATTTTGGTTCCCAATAAAAACATTGGAGGCACTTAGTCCCTCACGTTTCAAAATGTGTACCAATGTAGTCTCTCACCACTCACACCATTACTCCAAACATCATAACAAGGGACACTCTTGTCTTTTCCCCAACCCAACCCATTTATCCTGCCAAAACCATACAGGAACCTACCCCCTTTATATATTAAGGCCACCCACTTTTCTGTTACTCTCTCTTTTTCTCCATTTGTAAGAAAATAGAGCACACGAAGAAGAAAAAGACGATCTAGGTTTGGAATTTTTTTCGCATTTGTTAGTTTTGCGTTAAACTTTTATGAGTTATTGATTCGTCTTGATGGGAGGAATTGAAAATGTAAAAAAAAAAAATTGATCTAAAAACTCATATAGTATTTTTTTTTTTCAAAAGACAAAATAATTTGATCGAAACTCATAAGTAAAAAATAAGTCAAATTTTGTTTTTGATTGAAACTCATAAGTCACATGGTTTATACAAGGTACAAAAATGGGCACAATGCAAAGAAAAAAAATACCCTTTTTTTCTCTCCGCTGCATAGATTCTCTAAAAGCAAAAAATTAAAGAACTCATATGGTTTATACACAGTACCACACCCATTAATTTAATACTTGCATCATATACACACACGAAATCTATACAAATGAAGCCAAAACCCATGCAAACGAACCAAACCTTTAAAAATCAGAGAAAAGACCAATTTTTTTACCTTTGCCACCTGCATTGTCCATGATCAATCTTGTAATCTTAGTCCGTCCAAACACAATTTTGGATTGAGACCAATTTTTGATTCTTTTCTGAAACGGGGGAGTTGAATAGGGTTGAGATTTGGTAAAGTTTCCCTTCCATTTGGGTCAAACAGACAATAAAACGGGATTGGGGAGGGGAAAAGACAAGAGTGCCCCTTGTTTTGACGTTTCGGGTAACGGTGTGAGTGGTGGGGGACTACATTGGTACACATTGTGAAACGTGGGGGACTAAATGTCTCCTATGTTTTTATTGGGGACCAAAATGAGACAAAATTAATACTTTAAGGACCAAAAAGGTTAATAAGCCAAGAAACTACTAATTATTACTTAAGAGTGTCCAATGGCGTAATTAAAACTAGGGAAAATTTCAAAATAGCACCTGACATTTCACACAAATCATGCATAGGCACCTGACCTTTTAATATTATCAAAATAACACCTGACATATTTAAAAATCCATCAATTTTCCACCCGCCGTTAACTTTCCATCCAAAAACAGACGGAAATGCTGAAATGGCCTACATCTGGCCATTTTGAGGGAAACCAATATACATTTTGGGAGAAAAACACATTACCCTACTAATTTCTCCCGCCAAAACCCACCTATGGGGCCATGAAGTTCCAATGGTTTGTTATGAGAATAATACTTATAAGACTTCATCTCAGTTATTGTAACTGTTTGTTTTTGTTGAACTGGTTATTGCACATTTTGGGGATCAAATTTATGTGCCATTTTTTTCGGCAGAGCTTGAGATGGTGTGAGGCATATGAAGGAGAAGAAGGAAATGTTTGGGGATTTTGGGACATCCCCATTCCACTTAACTTTTTCTATAACTTTTAGTTTTGTTCTTATTTAATTTTTTTTTCGTGTTTCTTAGTTTTGCGCCTCACTTTTTTGGAAAAGTGAAAAAAATTATATATTTGCCCAAATATTTTGGAAAATAGTCATTTTTTTTTACTTAAAATTGGTTATTTCCTAAAATATTTAGGTAAAAGTAAAAAAAAATTACTTTTCCGATTCATCTTGTCGAGACAAATCAATAAGTCACAAAAGGTTGGCGCAAAATTAACAAACGCGAAAAAAAAGAAAAGAAAACAAAAACTAAACTAAAAGTTATAGAAAAAGTAAAAATAGTTGTTATTGGAACTCCATGGCCCCACAGGTGGGTTTTGGCGGGAGAAATCAGTAGAGTAATATGTTTTTCCCTCAAAATGCATATTGGCTTCCCTCCAAATGACCAGATGTAGGCCATTTCAACATTTCCGTCTGTTTTTGGATGGAAAGTCTGTTTTTGGATGGAAAGTCAACGGCGGGTGGAAAATTGATAGGTTTTTAAATAGGTCATGTGTTTTATTGATAATATTAAAAGGTCAGGTGCCTATGCGTGATTTGTGTGAAAGGTCAGGTGTTATTTTGAAATTTTCCCTTAAAACTAAAATATATATATATCAACTGACTCGAAAATAACTTTCTCTCCCTCAAAAGTTTTCTGTGTACAAAGCAAGTGAGGCTGCCGCCTCCTCCCCTGCCACACTCCGCCCACCGCCGCCCCTCTTCCATGAATAAGCATCTCCCCCAAGCTCACTTCCGATAACTGGCGCCCCACTGTAAATCAGCGTTGTTCGTGTCCGGTGACCGTCACTTCCCTCAGCCATGGATCCACCCCCAACCTCCACAGTTCCCCCTGCTGCCGGATTCACGCCCACAGATCGGCCCCTTCTTCCCCGATTGCTTGACTCCCCCGACTCTGATTGCCCCTCCCCGTCGAGCAATCAGAGTTTCCTTCTTCCTTATTCTGATTTCCGCCGGTCAGCCCCCTATTCTGGTTTCCTCCTCCTCGGCCGATCGGAAGTTTCTTTTGTTTGTTTTTTCCACAATGTGTGTGTTTTTCTGGTGGAAACAGTGTGAGTGGTGGAGGACTACATTGGTACACATTGTGAAACGTGGGGGACTAAATGTCTCCTATGTTTTTATTGGGGACCAAAATGAGACAAAGTTAGTACTTTGAGGACCAAAAAGGTTAATAAGCCAAGAAACCATTAATTACTTAGAGTGTCCAATGGCGTAATTAAAACTAAAAGATATATACATCAACTGACTCGAAAATAGCTCTCTCTCCCTCAAAAGTTTTCTGTGTACAAAGCAAGTGAGGCTGCCGCCTCCTCCCCTACCACACTCCGCCCACCGCCGCCCCTCTTCCATGAATAAGCATCTCCCCCAATCTCACTTCTGATAACTGGCGCCCCACCGCAAATCAGCGTTGTCCGTGTCCGGTGACCGTCACTTCTCTCAGCCATGGATCCACCCCCAACCTCCACACAGTTCCCCCTACTGCCGGATTCACGCCCACAGATCGGCCCCCTCTTCCCCGATTGCTCGACTCCCCCGACTCCGATCGCCCCTCCCTGTCGAGCAATCAGAGTTTCCCTCTTCCTTATTCTGATTTCCGCCGGTCGGCCCCCCTATTCTGGTTTCCTCCTCCCCGGCCAATCGGAAGTTTCTTTTGTTTGTTTTTTCCACTTTCCGTTCCTTCTCCGCTCGATACTGGCTTTTCCTCTTCGTTCTTCCCTTCCCCGTCCGGTCCGATCGACTTTTTTTTCGGGTCGGCCTGTGTGTGTTTTTCTGGTGGTTTTGGGGTTTTGTGCTTTGTATTTTGGTGCAGGTTCAAGTGGTATCGATTTTGTGTTTCCTGTTGCGATTGGTGTTGGCTTCTCTCTGTGGTTCGTCAGTTGTGCACACACCAATACACTATCACACACTCGCACTGGGTTAGGATGATTGATTTGTCTCGACCGCTGTTAAAATGGGCGCGATCCGAATAGTGGTTCTTCACTAGTTTTATTTTGAGGTGTGTTAGGTTTCTAAATTGTGTGGTCAACTTACACTATCACACACTCGCACTAGGTTAGGATGATTGATCTGTCTCGGCCACTGTTAAAATGGGCGCAATCTGGACAGCGGTTATTCACTAGTTTGTTTTAAGGTGTGTTAGGTTTCTTGAGATGGGCGCAGATTGATCGTTATGTGGTTGCTTAATTTTTGACTGTTGGTTGTGGTTGCCCTATTGCCAGTTTACATTGGTTGCGAGTCTTCTCATTTTATGTATATGTTGTTTCGGTGTTGTGCTTTGGGGTTGGGAGTTGGGTTGATGGGAGTTTTCATTGTAATTTTTTTGCTTTCGTAGTTCCTCTTTCAATAACCATAATTGCGATGCGGTTCTACATTTCATTATCAATTTTGCACCGTAGTTGGCTTCTTGGTCATCTAGTTGCATGATGTTTACTCCATGCACGCGGTGCTCTCTACGAAAAAGAGTAAAAAAAAAAAAACCAATCTTTGATTGGCATTGGTGGGACTAGGTTGGCATCGGTCGGTCTCTGCTCTGTGGGATGCATTATCAATTGTGGAACTACTATGGCAACTGGACATCGACAAGTAGCATGCGCGGCCCTAGCACCTGACCGTCTGATCAATTTTTTGCTGGACGAGATTCCTTCATTTGATTTAGATGTGTTATCAGTTTCCGTGCATATAATAAGTCTTTGTAACAGTTGTATTAGTTAAACACGGTAGATTGTAATACTTGATATCAATGAATTTCTTGCCCTTGCACAAGGGCGTGTTCTTCCAAAAAAAAAAAACTAAAAGATTTGCACAGTTAGCAATATTTGTCCAAAAAATAGCTCGGTATAACCGAACTTAATAATTCCTTAACCAATAACCAAATTTTGGTGTTCGGGTAACCAAAATTAGCAATAGTTTCTCTACATTTATTCCCAACTCTCTTTATCTCTGTACTAAAAAAAAAAATTTAATTGTGGATCATTATGGGACTTCACAATATTAATCTTAACAATCGCTTAAATGAATAATTAAAAGATAATGCAAAAAAATTTAATTATTCAAATTTGATTATGCCATTACGAATACCCTTAGTTAATGGCCAAAAATCTCATAACCAGTCCATAAAATTTGCACTGTAGCTTTCCTTTAGGAAAACAATATAGTAGTAAATTAGAGGCCGGTCCTGGTTTTTAGGCTCGGTTTGATCCCAACCCTGAATATTATTTCCAAACCTGCTTAAACTCGGATATGTTATCTCATGATTTTTTTGCCCTTTTTATTCCGCATCGTCAACTCCATCTCGCCATTCCTCCTCTCTCTCTCTCTGCAAACGATAAACCTCTCTCTCTCTCTCGTTTCCACGTCCATCATCGATCTTCCACGTCCATCATCTCTTCCTTATTGATACTATTCTGAGTGAGGTGAGCCGCTGTCCATGGCCGTCGTCAGAGACTTGGACGAGTTTGAGGCCGTCGTCCTTGACGACGGCGTTGACGGAGGTGGAGCCGGCATAGAGGCTGTTCATCCATCATCGATCTCCACCACCGTAGGCAGTCGGAAAGCACTTGCGCCATTCAAAACACCTGACAGAACAAACACCAGAAACGACGGAGACGGCGACATCATGACAGATCGACACAAAAGGGGTGGAGGCGATGGGCAGTGGAGTACTCAGGATGATCGACTCCGGCCGATCGACAGCGGTGGCAATCGATTGACGTAGCAGTGGTGATCGATGTCCCTCAGAGAAAGGCTGTCGGCGGGACACAAATTAAGAATGGATCAATAACAATAAAAATGGATCGCTAAAGCTTGTGGTAATCACTCTTCTGTGTCATAATATTGTTTCTAGACCTTTCATTTTTAGGTGGTTGAATGCTCCAGTTGGAGAAGAATGGGAAAGGGACAAACATTTTCAATTTTATAAATAAACTTTTGTATTTTCTGTAATTGTTAAGAAGTATTCCATATAAGATCCAGCCGTGAGAACATTGATAACTATATTTGATTTTGAATTTTGTTTTGTTTTGTTTTTGTTCAATTTTTGTTCGTGTGTGTATTTTCTTTGAGAATTGTGTGTTTTTCTATTAGAATTATGTATTTTTTACTAGAACTGTGTATTTTTCTATAAGAACTATGTATTTTCTATGAGAATTGTCTATGAAAACTAACTCACATAGCCAGTTCACATAATCCAGCTCTTATAACCAGTTCACAAAACTAGTTCTCATAGAACTGACTATGACAATTGGCAGTTCACATAGTCAGTCCTCTATGAGAACTGAGCAATTCTCATAGAACTCTGACTATGAGACTTGGCAGTTAAAAATTCAATTCTAAATTAATTTATTTCCTATGTGAACTATTACTTTTTGACTTTGATTACTTTTTTAAGACATGACGGTGAGAATATTTATAACTATATTTGATTTTGATTACCTTTTTGTTTTTGTTCAATTTTTGTTCATGTGTGTATTTTCTATGAGAACTGTGTATTTTTCTATGAGAGCTGCGTATTTTTTATGAGAATTGTGTATTGTCAATGAGAACTGTCTATTAGAACCGTGTATTTTCTATGAGAACTATATATACTTTTTATGAAAACTGTGTATTTTAGTATGTGGTAAGACTATGTGATCTGTGTACTTTTCAGTTCACATAGCCAGTTCATATAGTCCAGTTCTCATAACCAATTCACAAAACTAGTTCTCTATGAGAACAATCACTTCTCATAGCTAATTCTCATAGAACTGACAATGAGAATTGGCAGTTCACATAGCCAGTTCTCATAACTCAGTTCACATAGTCAATTACAGTTCTCATAGAACTGACTATAAGACTTGGCAGTTCTCATAGCCAGTTCACATAGCCATGAGTATTTTTGTCCGAAATAATATGATTCAGGAATTGATTCTAAAAATATAGCTCTCATAACCTCAGTTCTCATAGCCATAGTTCAGGTGTATTTTTGTCCAAAATAATATGTTAACTCAGACTATGTGAACTGGCGGGGATATTTTTATCCGAAATATTATGTTAACTAGCTATGAGAATTGGCCGTTCTCATAGCCGATTCACATAGACAATGGTATTTTTGTCCGAAATATATGGGTTAGGAATTGATTCTAAAAATATAAATTTTACTAAAAATGGACATGTACACAAAAAGTTAAAAAAAATGGACAAAATAGTAAAAATGCATGAAAAGTCCAGAAAAAAGACTAAAATAAAGAAGAAATATTTTTGTCAGGACTAAATTAAATTCGAACCTACTTTTTGAGGCTAGCCTCTAAATTCCCCAAAACAATATTGGTTTTTTTTTAGAAGGGCAAGAAATTCATTGATATAAAGTATTATAACCTACCATGTGCGTCTAATACAACTGATAAAAAGATCTATCGCACACGAGTAGGACAAATAACGCATACAATCAAATGAAGGTTAAACAAGCGATAAATTGATGAGACAGTTAAATGTCGGAGCAACACGTGCAACTTGTCGAAGTACAGTTGTCACAGTAGTTTCACAATTGATGGAGACTTCCCATAGAGACCGACCGATACCAACCTAGCGACTTTTTTATACACTTCTAGTAGAGAGCACCGCGTGCATGGAAAGAGACGTCATGCAACTAGATGGCGACAAAACCAACTACAGCACAGAACCGTGGTTATTGAAACATAAACTACTAAAAAGTACTGTAAACAAACAACCAGCGTAAACTCCCTCTAAAGAACTAGTCAAAATTAAATGCATCTAAACAAAGGGCCACAGCCATAGGGAACGCCACGCATTGAGCAAGCCAAGAACAGATCCATGGGCTACGAGCATAGGGTACCTCCACCCAACAAACCGTGGTGACAAAACCGTGACCAGAGGCGACCAAACAGAACAGTTAC
Source organism: Rhododendron griersonianum (assembly GCA_018127125.1). NCBI lineage: Eukaryota > Viridiplantae > Streptophyta > Magnoliopsida > Ericales > Ericaceae > Rhododendron > Rhododendron griersonianum. The sequence goes on along the minus strand of CM030793.1, from coordinate 33,961,172 downwards.
TTGAGCCAAAACAGCGACCAAAGCCGTCCAAACCTTTGGCCGAATTGCGCCCATATTAACGGCGGCCAACACATATCAGTTAGCCATTTTGCAGCCATTGTTCCTCAAAAAACTCTCGGCAAATCTGCATCAAAAGAACACAAAATCCCAACTCGAGAAACGCGGCCACACAAGGGGAATTTTCGATCAGAGTCGACGGGGAAGGGGAGGACGAGTAGAGGAGTCGGATCCAGTTTGGGGAGGGAAGAAAGAGGTGAGCGATCGGCTGGGAAGGGAAAAAGGGGGCGCAATCAGAGAGATTGATTGATCCAGACGATCGGACTGGGAAAAGGGTGACCAGAGGAGGGAGTCGATCGACTGGGTGAAAGAGAAAGAAGGGCCATGCATGGAGGATGCAGATGATACAGATCACCGGAGCAGAGCGGAAGATGAAATCAACTACAGCGACAAACCCAGGGTCACTGACCCATCTAGTTCGTACTTCCTCAGCCTACCCTCGTCTTTGCTGAGATGCCGTTGAGGGTTTCGCACGTAGGGGAACAAGAAAGATGCTTATTAAAAAGAGGGAGTGCGACGGCGGGGAAGAGGCGACAGCCTCCCCTAACCCTAAACGCAGCTTTGGGTTTTCTTATTCTGGAAGCTAGAGAGGAAAAAATTTCAATACCGAGCAAGTATCACGTGGTGTCCGTGTTTCCTGATGTGTTTGTTTTTTTTTATCATAACAATATCGGTTTATAAAGAGAGGGAAAAAAAACCCTTTTAGGTTAGGTCCACATTTTCATTCTTTTTGCAGTTGAGGCATCTCAATTTCAAATGTTCTATTTTGTTGATCTGAAAATACTGTCTTGATTATCATAACTTAGTGATTTTAAATTCACCAAAACTGTAATTGATCGGACAAATCATAGCCACATAATTGTAGCATGCACATTTGTGTGATATTGTGGCAAAGTCATGTTGTTAATTATATTCTCAGCATTGATATCATAATCCATTTATCCCAGACATTTTCTCAATTACTTTTTCTTTAATTTACGTGTTCACACCTTCAAAGAGCATCCACTATGAGTGGGTTAAAAACTAGGTTAGCAATAAGTTATATTGCAACATGTTAAATTTTTATCTTGTATTTGAGTATTTTATCTTGCATTGGATATGTTAGTTTATGAGCTACTTTTAGACCTGTTTTAGCCAACCTTCTAGCCATTCAAAAGTAGGCCATCAATATTTCCGATTGACCAAAAAAAAGAGTTAGGCCATCAATAAATTAATATTATTTTAATTTCTAGTATCTTACAAAATAACCATCAAAGTTTCTGTTGCATTATTCACCCCAGCAAACTCCTAGCAATTTACCCTATCTCTCTCTCCCTATCTATCAACTTTTGTCACCACAACTCTTCTTCTCCCTTCCCCTCCCCTCCGTGGGTTTCATACCTGTGTGCGGCGGCGGGAAGGGTAGGCCATTGTACTATTCTAACTACTTTTCTTTGTTTTTTCCTTTTTCTTCTTCCGTCTGTCCAGATTAACGACTTGTCGTCTGATCGGTGAAAGTTTTTGTTTCTTGTTTTACGAGAGTTGTTAATTTTGTCTTTGGACGAATTTTGTCTACAAATCGGGTTTTCTCAATCGAGGTTGTTTCACAACGATATCTGTGCTTCAACGTTTTATCCCTACACGATGTCTTTGGCAGGGCAACTCGTGGCGGCTTGGCAGATCTGTAGTTCTTGGGAGTTCATTGGTGCATTCATACTTGGTTGGAATGCATCTGATCGTCTGAGTATTTCGCGTCTTTTGTCCTTAACTTTGCATTTTTTCTCGTTTGAGACTCCTAATTAAATGTTAGGCAGTTTAAAAGTGTCGTCGTTACATCAGACCATGCCTGGGTTAGGATGAAAGACATTGATTGTCTTGTAATTTACTCGTTTTGTATTTGTTAGATGATTAGTTTGGCTTTGTCCAAATTCTTTGTAATGATCTCCGTTTTGTAAGTGCCGCTGGGCATTTATTAATACAATCTTCTCACTTTTGACCAAAAAAAAAAAAAAGAACTCCTAGCAATTTTGGACCCAAAATATCGTCGATAATATATTTTTGATTGATATAGAACTTTATTACAGTTGCATGAAACATCACTTGCAAATAAAACATTTATGTCCCAAATAATTAGTCAACAACTTCAACTTCAGTTATTTGGAAAGTTAAAGAGTAATTTGGTGAAAATTAATTTTATTTCTGTCCTTCGAATTTTATTTGGAAACAAAAAAATAGCTGTTGGAATTTAACAAAAAATAGTTGTTAGGCTTTTTTAATAGGAGATAGTTATTTTAACTAATGAACATTTTAACTAGCCCATAATACTTCACAAGTTCACATTAGCTCATTACCTAACTTTTACATCTTAATTAGGGAAATGAGGTCTATCTAACTTTGGCTGTGTGGACACTTGGGTATATGGATTTTTATCACCCGCATCTTTTTCTTTTTAAAAATACACCTACTCAAAGTATGTTAGAGGAAGTGGAAATTTTGGATATTAGGCTTATTGTCTATTGTTTTGTCGTGGATTTCCAACCCAAATCAACGGACTCCGACAAGAATTAAATGCTCGTTTCACCGAGGCAAATATCGAATTGCTACTTTGTGTGACATGTTTAAAACCATCCAACTCATTTTCTAACTTTTCAACATAAAAATTGAACAATTGATTGTGGAACCGAATGATTGGTTAATAGTTAAACAATGGTTTGATGGTATACATAGAGCGAGATGTTTTTAATGGGAGTAACGCTCGGACCCTCCTCCAGAACAAAGTTGCTCAATCAAGATTCAAAGGGGAAAAAAAAAGAAGAGAGAGATCAGAAGAGAAGAGTATAAAGTGTTCCCAGAAGGAAGGAAAAAAAAAAACCGTCCAGTTTGTTATTCCTACACATGTATACTTTGTTTCTACTTTTCCTACAACAAATCACTACAACTGTACGCACTTCATACAACTCATGGAATGAACCAAACAAACAAAAAGGAAAATCCCCCACACAAGAAGCTAGTTCTTCCCAAAACAAAGTTGCAGGGTTCAGGTAACAAGTGATTCCACAAAGCATGAATTCAAGCTTGTTCTTTCATTTAAAAGCTGTTCCTAATTCATTATGCTTCTACAAGAAATCACTATCATTTTATACAACTCAAATCTCATTAATGTCAACGTTTAAAAAAACTCCTGAGCACGTATTGATCAGATAAAGCTTCACACGTATTGATTGATAAGATAAAGCTTCACAAGGCTCTAGCATTTCTCCCACCTTTTCTGCTCACAGCCTCACACAACCGACACGGTAACGTGTCCAAGCTTGCCGCACGTGCTTTTACGTAGCTACCCACCACACCGCATCTTCTCCACGCGTGGTACTCCGCGTAGGCAATAGGGTCATTGGCAAGGCCCTTCACATAAGAAGCTAGTTCTTCCATCGATGCAAATTTAGTCCCATCTATTATCGAATGCGAAGGGACAAAATCCCACACATTTGGAGCACCAAAATAGATAGGTACTGCTCCAGAGTCCAATGCGTAAAATAACTTCTCCGTCACGTAACTTTCTGTCACCGTATTTTCAATGGCAAGGGCAAACTTGTAGTGGGACATGGCACAGTGTAAATGGTCCCACCATTGAGGGGCAGAGTTTGGATCTTTGGCACAGTCTGGGTAGAGAGTTAGGGCCATGTCTAGGCCACCGACATTGTTCAAGCACTTGCCAAATGAGTGGTGAGGTAGCAACTTAAGGAGAGCCATGGCAAGTTTGTTTCTTTGAGGAAGACAACGCGACGAGGACCAATAAACCAGTGTATCCTGAAATTTTAGGTAACCCAACTTATCTAGCAAATACAGATTCAATTGATAACCATATTGTTGCAACTGAACAACTAGTCTAATCAAAATTTGTGGAAGGATTTTACGAGTGAGAAGAAAAGATAAGAAACAGTGATATGAAGCAGCAACATTTATCTCTTCGAGTTTGGATCATTTTCCTTTCTTTCAGCAGCCACATCATCATTTTCTAATAAACGGGCCCCTTAATAAATCCCTTTATAAATTCCATGATCCAAACAAATGCAGAAATTCAAAGATATCAATATGACCAAGAGAAAGAAGGGGGAGGAGTGTAGAAAAAGAGAACCCTGAAGGCATTTTAGTAGGGTGTTGGAGGTAGAAGCAGAATGCTTACATTGTTCTTGTAAGAAGACAAATGGTAGTTTCGGTTATTATGAAAGAGGGCACCAGCATAAGTGGACTGAACATCATCCTTGGCATGATAACTGATAAACAGATCCTCGCGATCTGATCTCTTTCTGCCAGCCTCAAGATTCATGTATATGCGAAGCGGTTCTCCATTGCGTCTCTAATAAGAAACAGCACGGTATGATAAGCTCGAAAAGCAAAGAAACAAAAGTGCAACGTCAGGTACAATAGACAATTCTTCTGCTCCAAGCACAAAAAAATCATTTTGCCCTTTTACCAAAAAAACATTTGGGAGAGACTACATGACAGTCAACTAGACTTCAAAGAATTGGCCAAATGCCACAGTTTGGTCGAATTGATAGGAAGAAAGGCACTTATTGAAGCAAAGGCCTTCAATTTGATGGAAAGACTGGGTCCATGGGCATAATCATAGTTATTGAATCAAGAATGGTAAAGTGAATCAAAATTTTGTGAATACGAATCCAATCGCAATGTGAATCGTAAGACTCTGCAAAAATACTAAATTTGATACTAAACAATCCGCAATACATTAAAATAACAAAATGCGTTAACTCTTGCATATAAAGTATAGTATTTCTTCCCGAGGAACACATACAACATCTAGTTGTGAAGCCATTTTCCCTCAACAAAATGAGGTTCTAAGGTGAAGGAACATAAAGTTACTCAAAACCGCAGCATGTTTTTTGACATTCAAAATATTGTTTTCTCATCCAAACCCTTCAAGAGGAAATACCTTGCTAATTTTCTATCTTCTGAAGCCTAAACAACCTTAAGGCCCCATTCAATTGGTGAGAGAGGAAAGGGAAAGTATGGGAACATCTAACTTTCTTGTACTTTTTGCTTGTTTAGTTAGCAAGAAACTTGTAGGACAGCCAACATCATTAATTATTCCACCAGGGTTATTTTCCCCTCGAAACTTTTCTGGCAAACAGTAAAAGCTTTTACACAAGTCTTTTATTTAAATTAGTTCTCTACAGTGTTCAACTACCATATCTTATTTATCCTACAAAATCTTTTTGTCAAATGAGCACCTACATGAAAACTGATTTTATTTCCCGTTACCTCACTTCACTAAACCTTTCTCAGGATTAACTTTGCTGTGCCAAACTCTTGACAACTAAGAAGGAGCTTAATAGGATTCTCAAAATACAAAGTTCAAAGCCAACAGGGGCTCAAGAGGTTGGCTAATTTAGACCTCAGAAAGTAAATTCTACCACAGACGATACAAAAAGAATTGAGCCGTCTTACTAATTTCACATGCATTACAATGTCGATATGTTGGAGAGTGTTCGAATCCTTGGCTATGGTTTTCCGAATTCTCTTGTGCATTAGGTCGCTAGAATAGACCTCTTTGTATATTAATCTGAAGTATATAGAATATGGTTCAGGTTTCCAATGGAAGGATCAATTGCCCGAATAGAGAAGACAAATTATCATGCTGAATTGGCCATCTCATCAAATGTTACCCAAAAGCAAATACCCTATTGGTTTGCAAATAGGAGCGCAAGTTTAAAAGCGGTGCATCTGCATTCCAAAAGGGTGAAATTTTTAGTGCGGGAAAATAATTTCCCGCCCTTTGTTTATTAAACTTTTACCTTAGGAGTAAAAGGTTTAATTCTGATTACATAAAGAGCGATTCTTTGTGAACTAAAAACTTAATCCTCCCTATTTCTGAGTCTGGTTCCAAAAAAAATAAAAAAACTTAATCCTCTTTATTCCCAATTACTCTCCACACCCGGGTAAATTTATTTAGTGTAATCCTTTAATGCCCTCATCTTCAACAAACCCTAAACCTATTTTTTTTCTACAGTCCCCCTCAACTGATACCCTAAATTTATGTCGGGGAGTGTTCGAATCCTTAGCGACCAATTCCAAATAGTCCAAACAAGTAACAATTGAACAACATTTACCTGAACTGGCGGCGACACTGTCTCGAACAGCAAAGCATCGGGCTTGTCAGCAAGAACAGGCGATTTGGTCCACAAACAGCTCAACCCACACCGGCACGAATACAAATTGTCCAAATTATCAGGAACCCAAGTCCACCCTTTCACCAAAACACTCACATGACCCATCTCCACCTCACCACAACCCAACTCACCATCAGCTTCTTGAAACGCCAACGACCCATTTTTCACCAACCCTTTGTGTTTCTCTCTGAACTGAGAGCAACCCACCTGAGCATCCCATTTCCTAAACGCACCGAACAGATCGCTGAAAGGATCTGGCGAGGATTCAGCTTGCAATCGAGAGTTTCCCTTGGCCGATGGGATCGAAGAAGAGAGTGATGGGAACTCGAGGACTCCGGATAAGAGGAGGATGAGGAGAGCGAAGCCCGACATTAGTGCGATGGCGTAGGAGTTGAGGGATTTCAATAGCATGGTGGGGTGGGGTCAAGATTTTCCCAAATGGGTGCTTGCGCTGTTTCTCTCTCTACAATGTTGTTTTGGATCGGAACAGGAAGCATACCTTACAGGTGAATAGAAAAGAAACGTTCGGTTTTGGAAGTTCCAGAAGGCAGGGAAAACATAGTCGTAGTTGCTTTCTAGGGAGCGTGTATTGTTTGCATGATGTATTCGCCGACGACATTGACTGTCACGGTGCGTAACGTAGACTGCCCTCATTCTTCTAAATTTAATTATTATTTTTATTTTGTATGTTTTATTCATTTTTATGAATTTTACTATTAGATTCGAATAATATTTTTTGAATTAATAATCCGTCTTTACTAGAAGAGTCTTTTTTTTTTGCCACAATGATAACAGATATTATTAATAATTCAAAACGATACATCAATCGGAAGACCCATTCCTAGAAAGGGGACCAAGTAACCACAACGGTGGGGCTTTCGTCTATAGACTATACCCCGAACCACTCAAACCCTTGTCCGCCAACACATGAGCAACATTATTACCAATCCTATGAACAAAAGAAAAAGCTGCAACACTAAAAATTTCTACTCAAAACTTGAATGTCATGAAAGATCACTTCTACCTCTTGATTGGTCGCAACTGGCCATTAAGCATCTTCACTAACAGTTGAGCATCACTTTCCACTAGAACAGACCCCAAACTGAGTTGTAAGCCCAGCAGGACACCTTGTCGAATTGCTAAAGCTTCAGCAACGGATGAACTAACACACCACTGCGAAACTCCCATAGATGCAGCTGCAAAAAAACCTCTGGAATCCCTAACCACAATACCATAGCCTCCTTTCCCCAATTCTTTCTTCCAAGAGCCATCCACATTAATCTTAAACATCCCATCAGGAGGCCTAATCCACAAGGATGCAGCTCCCTCTCCGTTCAAAACAACAGCCGTAGTATTCAAAGAGTTTACAGCGAAAAGCTCATGGAGATACTTCACTGCCTTCTTGCACACCACCCCAGGCAGAGAGAGCTTATGTTCAAAAACAGCCCCATTTGACACTTCCAAATATACCACATTAGAACCGCAGCAACCGACAAACACCAATCCTTATTACTTTGATCCTGCCACCACAGTTCCATAGTATTCCAAAAATCAAAAAATGAGTTAACTTGTACTGTCCCCATACTTACTTTAAAGGCGACAAATGCCATGCTTGAACAGCTAGAGGGCAAATACAAAACAGGTGAACAATTGATTCTTGGTAAAACAATTCTTTTGATTACTATATATTACTTCCTCTTTTGATTCACACAAAAAAATTCTCAATATTTTCAGCTTGGTCACGTTTCCCGCCCGTGCCTACATTGAATCCACCCCTGGGTTACGCTAAGTTGCGCTAATTTTTTTTGGTTTTTATTCAAAAAAAAATCGCATTTGTTAGTTTTGCGCCTAATTATTATGGATTATTGATTCCTCTCGAAGAGGAATCGAAAAAGTAAAAAATTATGACTCTTTTCCCAAATATTTTTGAAAATATCCAAGATAAAGTTATAATTCATAATTTGAGTAATTTTAAAAGATATTTGAGTAAAATTCATAATTTTTTACTTTTTTGATATAATCCACAAAAATTAGGCGCAAAACTAACAAACACAATTTTTTTTTGCATAAGGACATAACAAGAAAAAGCCCCAAAAATCTTAGCGGAACTTAGCCTAATTATTTTTCAGTACTAAAATTTTTAATTCATTACGAAAATATCGTAGTATAATTTTTAAATGAAAATAAAGCATCTTTGCATAATTTCTATTTTTTTTTTGCATCAAATTACAGATCAATTACTAGCACGTTAAATAGGCGCGACCAAAAATTTAAAAATGGAAGTACATGCATTAATCTTTTTTCTTTGTTCTTTGGGTAAATTATAGTTAACCCCCTCTAACTATGGCTCGGAGACACTTTACCCCCTTTAACTATTTTTTTTGGCACTTAACCCCCTCTAACTAATGGAAACCCTCATACCGCTGACTTTGGTAACAAAGAGGCGTTAAGTTACCATTTTGCCCTTCGCAAAAACATGCATCTACGAAAGCCAAAAGCCATTTCTTTCCTTTAACCCCAAAATCTCGATTTGAAGCAAAAATGGAGTGCCCAAAAATCTGTGGGTGTCTAAATTGTGGGGAACTTCAGGAACTTCCCAAAGAAATAACAGAATCTAAATCATTTGAAGATGATGAAGAACAAGAACAGGTACAGAACAACAAATTAACCCTCCATCCACAAACCCACCCCAACAACAATAAAAAAAAAAACCAAATTCCCAATCGGATTGATCCGACTACGAAACCCAGTCGGCCCAACCCTCCCCCGCTGCCTCCGATTCCGCCAAGCTCATCGCTTCTAAGTTAGATTTACGAATGCGTGTTTTTCCTCACAAACACAAAAATTCACAAGGAGCAAACAAAGAAAACGAAAAAAACAAAAACGCAGAGCTATATTCATAAAAAGGAAGGAAACCTGTCCGGTGGCCAAAACAACGGGGTCCCTCATGAGTTCTCCAGAAACAGGGCACCGGCTAAGCCAATGGAAAACCCCAAGAAACCCACCTCTAAACTCATTGCCAAACTTCCCCACGGCGGCGCGGTTAACCCTGCTAGAAAGAAACAAAGTCGCCGGCATCGCGCTGCTTCTCCTGGACCAACCGGAACCACCATTTGGTCGTGACGTAGCTCTCGCTGCTGTTCCATTACGATCCTCGAAGTTCAAGATCCCTTGTCGCTGTTGGAAGAAAAGAGTCTAGCGGAAAGAGACCATTGGCTTCCAGTTGTGTTTCCAGGCCGAGAGAGAGAGAGTCGTCTCAGACAGTCACACAGAGAAGTGGGGGGAAGAGGAGAGAGACCATTGGCTTTGGTAAAGGTAGAGAGACTGATGTGTATATGCCAGAGGAGAGAGAGAGATGCGTATATACATAGATCTGGGAACAAGAAGGGTAATATTGTCTATAAATTTTAGATAAGAGGGCATGTGACTTGCACATGATTTTACCATCCAAATTCCAAACAGAATGCTAACGAAAGAAGGTTTCCACTAGTTAGAGGGGGTTAAGTGCCTAAAAAAATAGTTAAATGGGGTAAAGTGTCTCCGAGCCATAGTTAGAGGGGGTTAACTATATTTTACCCTTTCTTTAAAAAAGTGCACATTGTTGCGTAATTAAAACTCTGGAATGGAGAGGGAGTCATTATGGTTATTGAACTTTGGGTTGGTGTTGTGCAGTGAGATCTGTGTTGCGCACCTCCGAGCCGTCGGATATCCGACGGCTCAAATCTCATCTTGACAACCAACAATTGAGAGCCGTTCATTGTCGAGATGAGATCCGAGCCGACGGATGTACGATCCGACGGCTCGAAGGTGTGCAACATGGTGCTGCGCATACTATTGCACAACATCATCCCTCGATTCATGGTTATTACAGGTATGGAGAAGTTATTCATTGCATCCCAATTACTCCCTCGACCCTCCGTTATATATGTGTCTCTGACGCAGCGAAATTCACGAGAGATTAGTTAGCGTACTAGTCCAAACGAGATAAACAAGTCTGTCGCAACGAGCAAATCTTGCGCACAAGAAAGAAAGAGAAAATCTCGTAAATATTATTGATAAAAGCTTCAAAAGTTGAATAATTGAATAGGTTACAGCCCTTTTTATAAGACCTTAACCCTAAAAATCCTACTATAAAAGAAATATTAAATCATGCCAAAACAAGCGGCATTAAAGAAAAGATATTTCCTAAATAATTAAAAGAAAATTCTAATTCTTATAGACCAAGAATCCTAATAAAGGTAGAAATCAAAATCCAACTGAATACGGAAAGTTAATAATTCTAACCTAAACGAAAATATTCCTAGTCAAAATCTTATTCTAAAGCAATAGAAATAAAATATAGAAATCTTCCAATCTTGTCCTACATCAGTCTCTTTTTCTTCAAAAGAACTCGCCCTCGAGTTCTCATTAGAAATTTGCCATCTGCCATTCCAAAGAAATAAATATTTGGAATACTTCAACCTCTTGCTCATCTTCCAAAAATCATTTAAAGAAAAATATTCATGTAATGATCTTTTCTCTTCATACTTCAATTTGTTAATAAGATGTACTAGACGAATGTTCGGAACCCAATCAAATTGTTGTACTCCAAGAAAATCGACAAAATTAGCATCATTAATTCTGCTTTGCCCGCAATCATGGTTTGAATCCTTTCCATGGATGTATGTTTCGACATGATTATTGGCTGAATCTTTTGAATCTATTTTTTTGGACACCAATTTACTTTTGCCAATGTCGCACACCAAAATCTCCTCATTGACACTAATATTAGTATCAACCACCTCCAATGGACAATTATTTTGGTCCTCAACAACTTGATCACCAATATTGATATTATTATTTTTAATATCAATTTCGAATATGACCTCATCCACGGCTTCTATATTATTCGTCTTATCACCAACCTCTGTTTCAATTTTTGGTTCATCAACTTGAATCACAACCTCTTTGACAACTTCTTCAACGACATCTTTGACAATAATGGTTGTGTTTTGTTGCTTTGGCCCATATTTTTCCTTCAGTAATTCCTCATAATTCCATGGCAAAAATCTCTCCACCAAAAGTCTTTTAATTCTCGACCATGCATGAATTCGACGTTTGCCCAATCTATCTCTTGACGATTGTAATTTTAACCACCATTGTAGCGCTAGGCCCGTAAGCTTCAATAACAAAAACCTCCACCTTTGTTTGGAAGGAGTTTTCGTATACTCAAAAAATTCATCAATGTCCAATATCCAATATAAACGATCTTCAAAAAATTCAAGACCATTAAATTTTGGCAACTTATCGTAATACCTTAAATTTGCTTGTCGCTTTATCGACTGATATTCATCATGGTTCTCGAATAGCTCGCCTTCAAATTCATTCTTGTTATCGTAGTGATGATAAGAATATCCTCCGGAGACATTTTGGTGAATAGGTTGGTTGCGGGCAAATCCCTCAACGCGGTTCCTACTCTGGTTAGGAGGTTAGCGATGGGCAAATCCCAACGCATGATCCTTCTCAACCCTTTCTGGCCTTTGGCGATTTTGTAGAGTCAACCCCTGCAGCAACTCACGGATCTCTGCGAACTAAGTGCGAGTATCTTGATGGATCTCGGCTAACTGAGTGCTTCGATCCTGCAATTGTGTTCGGTTATCCTCCATCATCTTCCTTAGGTCAGCAAGCCCACGACCAACGTCAATGGGTATGTCTTCTTCTATGTTATGTGCCATCGAACCAGGAAAAGCATGGCTTTGATACCACTTGACGTAGTGAAATTCACGAGAGACTAGTTAACGTACTAGTCCAAACGAGATAAACAACTCGTCGCAACGAGCAAATCTTGCGCACAAGAAAGAAAGAGAAAATCTCTTAAATATTATTGATAAAAGCTTCAAAAGTTGAATAATTGAATAGGTTACAGCCCTTTTTATAAGACCTTAACCCTAAAAATCCTATTATAAAAGAAATCTTAAATCATGCCAAAACAAGCGGCATTAAAGAAAAGATATTTCCTAAATAATTAAAATAAAATCTTAATTCTTATAGACCAAGAATCCTAATAAAGGTAGAAATCAAAATCCAACTGAATACAGAAAGTTAATAATTCTAACTTAAACGAAAATATTCCTAGTCAAAATCTTATTCTAAAGCAATAGAAATAAAATATAGAAATCTTCCAATCTTGTCCTACATCAGTCTCTCACCAAGAATCCACTTATTGTGCATAAAATGTCATGTCAAGTGCTTTAAACTAAGCGCGCCTACAGATGAGTGTGGCATAAATCCCCCTTTGCATCTGCTTTCTTTGATACCTGGAATTCGTTTCAATTTTTTGAGCGGTGGTCTTGTCTCCCCTTCTTCATATGTTGATGAGATTGATAAGGGTGCACTTCTTGCATCGATCTGTTGGTTCTTGCGGAAGGCTCAGAATGATACATACTTTGAAGGCCATGGCTCGGATAGTAATAGAATTTGGAAAAAGCTGTTGCTATTTGTTCTGAATTTATGGCAGCGAATGTTGCTAATCGCGTTCCATCGAGTGCTTCTGCCTCTATGCCTTCCCCAATGTAGCATCTTCCACCTGCTAGTATAATAAAACTCAATGTTGACAGCGTCATTGGTAGGAACAGTGGTCTTGTGGTGTTAGGTATTGTGGCACGTGATCACACAGGCCATATCTTGCTAACGGCATCTATTCCTTTTCCTGGTTTATTCTCCCCAAGAACGACCGAAGCATATTAGGCTTTCGGGAAGCTCTAGTTATTGTTGCGAACAAGGGGTTCTCACGTAATATTGTTGAAGGTGATTCTGTTCAGGTTGTTCAAGCTCTTATTCAAGTAGGAAAATCATTCTCCGATTGTAGCTCTATCCTTTCGGATTGTTTAGAGCTTCTTCCTTTATTTTCCTCTTGCATTTTTGAACACGTTAAACGCTCTTGCAATAGGGTAGCCCATTCATTGGCTAAACAATCCCTATTAAGTGCTAGGTTAGAGAATTGGGGAGGGGGTCCTGTCCCTCACCATTTAGCTAACCTTGCTCTTGCCAATGTTAGGTTTTTGGATCCTATTTCTATGAATAATATCCAACTATGTTCCCGGGAAAAAAAAAAACTAAGCGCACCTAGCTTAGTCGGCCGGCCACTATTGCATATATATTTTCGATTGCAATATTCCGCAGTCAAATCTTGGTAAAGAGAAACTGATAATTATGCCTCTTTTACATGAAAAATTTCTTTTATTGTTGTTGCGACACGCCCACTATTCATGATTCATAGAGTGTTCCGTTATTATATATATAATTGATCTTCTGTAATATTGGTACATAACTCTCCTACCATTTCACCCAAAAAAAATTCCGGTATAATGCAGCAAATGATCGATCAATACGATATGTAAGATATAGTAAACATGAATACTATTACAAGAACTGGCCAATAATTTTTTTTTTTTTTTTTTGAAATTTAACTAGTGTAAGCATGCATTGGTCAAAATGAATCTGATTGGATAATAATTCAAAATTCTATCTTTTAAGGTTTGTGATTTCGAAAGTGACTTGATTTATACGATGAGATGCAAGGTTGAGAATGAATTTTCTAGTTATTGTATAGGTGGTTTGTCATATCAAATGATAAGCACCTAACAAATAACAAATGCATGTGATAATTAAACTATATACTTGCTTTTCCTACAGTGGTAACGGCACCAAATTAACCAAGGTTTAATTTAAGTACAAGCTTGGCCTTGATTGGATAAACCTTGTGGTTAACTTTTAAATTTGGCTTCCAGGTTTTGTATGTATAGGCAATTCAGTCAATATTCTAAAGATGGTTAGTGGATTTTTTTCTTGACAGAAGATTTATTTATTTTAGTAACAAAATGTCCGAGCCATGTTGTGAACACCTTGACTAATTTTCCAGCCTCGATGCTAACAGCAGAAAAGTTTAAAGGCTTAATTAGTACACGTAGAAGGTCAAAAAAGATAACCTATTGAAAAAAAAGTTGATCCAAACAAGGCCTAAGGACTCATTTGTTGATTAGTTTGTCAATTAGTTTCTTAATGAATTTTTTGCCTATAAAAAAACAAAACAAAACCCAGGCATATTTATGAAGGCTTGAGATTTAAGAGTTTGTTCCCTATTAGATTTTAGGTTCAAAACATCCTAGGTTTTGTCAACTCTTTGGCGTCTTGTCTATATGAAGCTTCGTAGCGGGTTAAATCAGAGAGGGCGGTAGGGTTGATTCTCCATGGATTGGTGGGATTGCTTCTCCATAGATTAGTCAAGATACACGTAAGTTGACCGAGATACATTGACTTTAAAAAAACAAGGAACATAAAACACAAATTTGAAAATTCAATTTGTGAAAAAAGAAACCATGGGATTTGTTAATGGGGTCCAACCTAAATTTCCACATCAATGCTTTCTTGATCCCATTTCCACATCAATGCTTTCTTGGGATCAGCTCACCTCCATACATATCTTATTCTTCAAACCCCTCCAAACTCAATTTTTTGGGTCCCATTATAAGCCCATAGCAATGATTTGAACGTTCATCTTGTAGTCATTGCTAACAAAACCATATGTGTAAAAGATCAACTTAATCGATCATCAAGAAGTATATGGACAATTTGTATAAAATAGACAATTCACATAATTTACTTGAACAGTAAATTTTATACAATTTGTTTATGTATTTATCAACGACCGATAGAGCTTAATTTTTGTAACTACTATTGGTATAAAAGAGAAGTATGGAATAAACGGTTCGGATCACCGTTTTGACCCCATAATGGGGCCAAAAAGTTGGAGCTTGAAGGAGTTTGGTGGGTAACGAGTTTGGAGGTAAGCTGATCCCTGCTTTCTTATCTCATAGGGCAGAACCAATAGAGCACTCTAGCTATATGTATGACAGTGCCCCACCACCAACCTACAATTTATATTTAGTGGAAAATTGAGTTGGGAATATTGTTGACAGCCCTTGCTAACCAACAAACCAAGCCTAAAATCCCCTCAAAATTCCTATTAAATTCGAAGCCACCAAATTACACAACAAAAAAGTTATTCTAGCAAGTTATATTCCTTTATGAGGTTTAAGGCTCTCCCCATAATTTTAGAGAATTTCTATTGTACGTTTTAATGAGTGGATATCGGAATTGAAACTCCGACTTGATGAGTGACGTTATTAAAAATGCATTACCATTGAGGTTTCCAACTAGCTCAAAAGATATGAATCATTCCGTTTATGACTTTCTTTAATTACCTAACAAACAAACAAAAATAAGTTGTCGAAATTTACCATCCAAAATAATGTTCTGAATACAAGATATACTAGCATTGATCAAGAGGATTTTAATTCCAGCGTGCGAACCAACTCAAGAGACTGTCCATAAGAATTTCCATGCTTTTATACTCTTTTGACGTAGCCCACCTGATCAGAGCTTGAAGCACCGCTAGCGTCTCTCCACCATGGTCGATGACTGCAAAAACTTGAGTGTATATATATATATACACGGCCCTTCTAATGAGGGCGCCCTCATTTTTTAAAAATGCGGACGTCTCCCGGCAGCCGTTGGATCTCATCCAACGGCTGTGATAAAAGGGAGCAGCTCGCGGGTAAAATAATGGGAGGGTCGGGTAAAATAGTGGCCGGGTCATACCAATCCCCACACGCAGATCCTTTTCCCCAGCTTCCTGAGTACGCTTCCTCTCTCTCTCTCAGAAGACGAATCGAAGACGGCGGCTCGAAGACGACGAAGACGAAGACGCCTGGTCTAAAATCCGGTCGACTTCGAACAAGGTTTCTCTCTCTCTCTCTCTCTCTCTCTCTCTCTCTCTCTCTCTCTCTCTCTCCCTCGTTCTCCGGCTCGTTGATATCTCAGAATTTAGGGGGGTTTTTTCAGATCGAAGAACAAGACTTAGACGAAGGTCACAGCGACGAAGAAGAGGACGACGAAGAAGAGAACGACGAAAGGTATTTCTCTCTCTGTATCTCTCTCCCTGGCTTCGATTTCGAGCTCTCTCGTTCCAAATATTGCAAGAAGCACAAAACCTAACCCTCGAACTTTTCCCCTTCTCTAATCAGGGCTTGAAGAGAGAGATATACCTTGAAATCGAGCTCTGGACGATTCAAACAAGGTAACTCCTCTCTCTCTCTCTCTCGACCTGTGATTTTTGTATTTCCAGTTAGGGTCTTCTGCCTGAGTTTGCATATCCTGTTATATGATTACGTCGATTGCTTGTTGCTGAGAATGTTTGTAGGAAAATGGAATAGATAAGAGTCTCTCTCTATTGATAAAACTGAGTTTAATCTTCTGCCTGAGTTTGCATATCCTGTTATATGAAATGTCAGCGTACAAGTTGTCAATTGGATTGGCAAGTCAAATGGACCTTGGTTAATTGAGCCAGTATAGTATACTTTTAGTCGGCATAAGTATCTCCAGTTTGGTTGTAATTTGTCAATTTGGTTTTGTATTTCCAGTTTGGTTGTAATTTGAAAATCTGTTCATGTCTATATTTTTCCCGACCAGATATGGAGACCGATCGACAAGAAGAAAGTGTTATGCCACCACCGACTGTCCAACAACCAAGGTCTGTCTCTCTCTCCCCCTCCCTCCTCGGGTTACAAAATTAGGATTGTAGTATGCTAACAATGTCCATATTGTTTTTTCTTTTGGATTGTAGTATGCGGTGTGAATCATCTGCGAATTCTTCACAACTACTTTACACTCCCCAAGTTAAGAATGACTTCACACCCAAAATTAATCAAGAGTTTGATAGTTTAAAGAAAGTGAGGGAATTTTATAACCGTTATGCTAAAGAAGGTGGATTTGGTACCCGATCACATTCTAGCAGAAAGAGTACAGTCGATGGAAATGTAAATGTAATCGTTAGGAAGGAGTTTTGTTGTTTCAAACAAGGGTTGCTGGTCCAAAAAAGTACTCAACCAAACAAACGGTGTCGGGGGTTAAGTAGAGAGAATTGTCGTGCAAGATTGGCTGTTGTGAGGAAGGGTGAAAAGTATGTTGTTTCCCAATTTTACGAGTGTCATAATCACGAGCTTACATCTCCGAGGAGGACACATTTGCTTCGATCCCATCGTAAGGTGTCAACTGCCAAAAAAGCTTTAATAGAACAATTGTCAGCAGCAAATGTGCCAACTTGTCAACAAATGAGTATATTTGAGTTGGAATCGGGAGGTCTTGAAAATGTTGGATGCTCACAACAAGATCTTTATAATTATAGAAGGGATAAGAAGATGACGGTAAACGGACATGATGCCAATTTGCTATTAGAGTATTTTGAATCTGAAAAAGCAAAGAACGACGGGTTTTTTTTTACAATCGAGAAAGATGATGAGGATTGGATGACACATTGTTTTTGGGCGGATGCAACCGCTAGGAAGTCGTACTAGTATTTTGGGGACGTTGTGGTGTTTGACACGACGTATAACACAAACCGTTATTCTATGATTTTCGCACCAATTTTAGGGGTTAATCACCATAGACAGACTACTCTTTTTGGGTGTGCATTCCTATGTGATGAAACAGCAGAGAGTTTTGAGTGGCTTTTCAAGGAATGGTTGAAAGCAATGCCTGCAGGCCCTCCCAAAATGATCATAACTGATCAGGATCTTGCAATGACAAAAGCATTTGCTAGTGTGCTTCCAAATACGCTTCATAGGTATTGCATGTGGCACATCACAAATAAGTTTTCCGAAAGAATAAGTGCATTAGCCTACAAAGAACATTATGACGAATTCAAGAATTGTATATGGAATTCGGAGACTCCTGAACAGTTCGAGGCTGGATGGGTAGAGGTGGTAACAAAATCTAACTTATCCGGCAATGATTGGTTACAAAACTTATACGAAATTCGTGAGAGATGGGTTCCTGCATACGTGAGACACATTTTTTCTGCTCACATGACTAGTAGTCAAAGAGCCGAAGTTACTCATTCATTCTTCAAAAGGTATGTTTCTAAACATAATTCATTGTTGGAATTTGTGACGCGGTTTGAGAGGGCACTTGCACATATACGGCATAAGGAGTTGGACAAGGATCATAAAGATGTGAATGAGAGGCCAAACTTGAAATCTATGTACCCCATGGAAGAAACAATGAGTCAATTGTACACAATTGATATATTTTACATGTTTCAAGATGAGCTCTTTCAAAGTACTGCTTATAAGGTGATGTCAACAAATGAGGACGAACATCGGGTTGTGTACGCCATTCATAGGATAAAGGGGAGTGGTTCGAGGGTTCGTGAGGTTTTGGTAGATAAGTCGTCAAACCATGTCAGTTGTAGTTGCAAAATGTATGAGTGTGCCGGAATTCCTTGTCGGCACATGTTGGCTTACTTTTCTAGAATGCAAATTGATGATTTGCCTAATGAATACATCTTGCGGCGGTGGACAAAATCAGCGAAGGCGATGCGAGTTAGAGATGACTTGGGTTCGGGCATGAAAGAAATATGTGACACGTATTCGTTAGAGTGGCGAAATAGAGTCTTCCAACTTGCTTCTACTTTAATTGATAAGGGCATGGTAACTGAGGACGGAAAAGAATTTGTGGAAGAACATTTGAGTTTGGGTCATAAGAAGCTGTGTGACATGGAAAAAGTAAGCCGAGATGGTGAAAAGAGTGATATCCAAGTGTCGATTATTCATGACCACGGTTTGAAAGAACCGCTTCAAGTGAGAGCAAAGGGTTGTGGTAAACGACTCAAGGGAGGGAAAGAGAGGGCTGCTAAGAAGGCTAGGCGTTGTCACGGTTGTGGGTTAACAGGGCAATCGCACGACAAAAGAAATTGTCCAAAACTTCTCAGCACGTATGTGTTTAATATTTGTAATGTAAATTTAATTATTTCATTGTTTGCATTTTCATTCTCTCTTTTTTTTGTTAGGTCTTCGCAAAATGTTACGTTGAATGACGAAGACGACGAAGACGACGACGACGACAACGGCATTGACTATGCCGATGATTGTAAGTGTTTATTATAAAATGCTTCTAATATAACTTGCACCGTTCTTCGATTGATAATATTGTCTATTCGGCTTGCAGGATGGATTGGTGTAGTAGTTTGACACCCAACTCTAAGTGAGACTGCTAGTTGCAAGGATATGCTGATTTAGGAGTGGAGCTTCAAGTGGCTCTCTTCCCTGCTGCTGTTTTTTTTTGCTATTTGAAGTTTCAGTAACCCAAAAGCTGTTATATGTTTGTTTTGTTTTGGATCGGAATGTTCGAAACCAATCTTCTATGTGAACGTGTGTTTTTTTTTGTTTGGACAAGGGGATGTTTGTTGTTGGATTTATGTAGGAGAGATAGAGCCATGTTATTTTTTGTCTTCTGCTTTCTATGAATTCCAGTACCTATGTTATGGAGAGATAGAGCTATGTTATGGAGTTATGATCTGTGAACATTTGCTTTATGCAATTCCAGTAGCTCTCCTGTTGGTTTCTCATTGCACATTTTTGCAGCTAGAATTAGTTCATTACATAAGCAGAAGGGGCTGATTTTTTTTTTGTGGAGTAGGAACAAGCAAAATGGGGCTGAAAACAGGGGAGGAAAGAAGGTGTTCTCTGGAAAACAGGGGATGTGTTCTCTGGAAAACAGGGGAAACGAGCAGCATGTTAATGGTTCTGGATTCGCAAAACCGTTTGGTTTTCATTTCAAGTGCGAACGTTTCAAGTACCATTTCAAGTAAAAATTTGAGTGTCCAGTGATTTGAGTAAGTATTTGTGGGATTTTGTTTGGATTTGAGATGCAAAATAGCCAAATTCCATAGGGATTTTGTTTGGATTCACGTAAGTAAAAAATTTCCCCTTAAACTGCTGTCATTTCAATGCCTTGATAAACAACTTGCACTTGTAGAAGCACAGACAAAACTCAAAATTTAGTTTGGACTAGAAAATGAAAGCAGATCTATAAGAAAGCCTCTCTTGCCAATTCTTCGATGAAAAAAGTCTTCTAGAAAAGAGCCTGCTAGCATCTCAACGTGGTTAGAAAATTAAAGATCAAGTCAAAAGGTTGTAAAATCATTCAAGTATTACATCATATCAATTACTAAACTAATTGCCAAAAGTATCTCGCTCCAAGCTAGAAATTTTGTTAAACATAACCATTACATAAACCAACTAAAAGAAAATATAGATGATGACCAAGAAAATTAAAATTCCTATTACAGCTCCAACTAAGAGCATTGCAATGTACACGCACTGTTTAGGCAGCTTGGAAGTAGTTTGGTCATCCATGTTTGCTTGCACGGGTACAAGCAAAAGTGGATAATCGGTCGGGAGTTGAGCAAGTAGAGGAGATAGCACTTGCACATTGGAATGAGCTTCAACATATGAAGTCCAAACATTATTTGCCTCTTCCAATAACCGATACTTTTTAAACACGGCCCCAGGGAAGCGAATTACTTGTTCGCTACATGCTATCCAAGTATCATAGATTCCGGGGACTTTTCCAATGAAAACAACATAATAGAACCTGTTTTCTGCCATTCCTACAAAAAAATCAACTTGATAAGCAAATAAACAGAAAACACCTCTCTTTGTGCGACTAACTAATTCACAGCTACCATAACGAGGCAAATACCACATACACAAAGGTTTTATACAGATAATCACCATTACCTCAGCAAGATGTGAGTCACAAAGTTTGCCACTATTCACAAGACATTGCATGAGCCTTTCAAAACCAATGTGCATTATGGGATATTCAATCAATTCGGAAGATCTCAACAGTATTAACTTTTGCTAGAACTTCAATCAAATTTAGGCAACATAAAACTAGACATTTAACCACTAACACCATCCCTTAGTCATTATGCTAAATAAAAAGTACACTGCACAATGCATGCACGCATTAACCAAGAGAAAATGTCATGCCACAATATGTTCCGATAACTAAAAATTGGCTCATTTTGAACTTTCGAAAGAGAGAGACTCTTATCTATTCCATTTTCCTACAAACATTCTCAGCAACAAGCAACCGATGTAACGGAATACACATTTATAACAACAGGTTTTTCCATAATCTGTGTTAACATATTTCACATCTGCAGCAGAAGGGGAAGACTGACGAAGTTACTCCATCACCACTTGTGGTTGCTTTTGATAACTTCCAGGTTTCAAAAGCACAAAAGGGAACTAGTTCACAAAATTTCACCATTACCTCAGCAAGATG
The DNA here is from genome assembly GCA_018127125.1 of Rhododendron griersonianum. NCBI lineage: Eukaryota > Viridiplantae > Streptophyta > Magnoliopsida > Ericales > Ericaceae > Rhododendron > Rhododendron griersonianum. The sequence goes on along the minus strand of CM030793.1, from coordinate 33,939,777 downwards.
TGAGTCACTCTCATCATCATCACCCTAACTTGAAATTTAAAAGAAAAAACAAAAAAACTAAAGAACGAAAAAAAAAGACCCTAACTGGAAATACAAAAATCACAGGTCGAGAGAGAGAGAGAGAGAGGAGTTACCTTGTTTGAATCGTCCAGAGCTCGATTTCAAGGTATATCTCTCTCTTCAAGCCCTGATTAGAGAAGGGGAAAAGTTCGAGGGTTAGGGTTTGTGCTTCTTGCAATATTTGGAACGAGAGAGCTCGAAATCGAAGCCAGGGAGAGAGATACAGAGAGAGAAATACCTTTCGTCGTTCTCTTCTTCGTCGTCCTCTTCTTCGTCGCTGTGACCTTCGTCTAAGTCTTGTTCTTCGATCTGAAAACCCCCCCTAAATTTTGAGATATCAACGAGCCGGAGAACGAGGGAGAGAGAGAGAGAGAGAGAGAGAGAAACCTTGTTCGAAGTCGACCGGATTTTAGACCAGGCGTCTTCGTCTTCGTCGTCTTCGAGTCGCCGTCTTCGATTCGTCTTCTGAGAGAGAGAGAGGAAGCGTACTCAGGAAGTTGCGGAAAAGGATCCGCGTGTGGGGATTGGTATGACCCGGCCACTATTTTACCCGACCCTCCCATTATTTTACCCGCGAGCTGCTCCCTTTTATCACAGCCGTTGGATGAGATCCAACGGCTGAAGGGAGACGTCTGCATTTTTAAAAAATGAGGGCGCCCTCATTAGAAGGGCCGTGTATATATATTCTCCCATTATTTTACCCGCGAGCTGCTCCCTTTTATCATATATATACATGGCCCTTCTAATGAGGGCGCCCTCATTTTTTAAAAATGCGGACGTCTCCCGTCAGCCGTTGGATCTCATCCAACGGCTGTGATAAAAGGGAGCAGCTCGCGGGTAAAATAATGGGAGGGTCGGGTAAAATAGTGGCCGGGTCATACCAATCCCCACACGCGGATCCTTTTCCCCAGCTTCCTGAGTACGCTTCCTCTCTCTCTCTCAGAAGACGAATCGAAGACGGCGACTCGAAGACGACGAATACGAAGACGCCTGGTCTAAAATCCGGTCGACTTCGAACAAGGTTTCTCTCTCTCTCTCTCTCTCTCTCTCTCTCCCTCGTTCTCCGGCTCGTTGATATCTCAGAATTTAGGGGGGGTTTTTCAGATCGAAGAACAAGACTTAGACGAAGGTCACAGCGACGAAGAAGAGGACGACGAAAGGTATTTCTCTCTCTCTATCTCTCTCTCCCTGGCTTCGATTTCGAGCTCTCTCGTTCCAAATATTGCAAGAAGCACAAACCCTAACCCTCCAACTTTTCCCCTTCTCTAATCAGGGCTTGAAGAGAGAGATATACCTTGAAATCGAGCTCTGGACGATTCAAACAAGGTAACTCCTCTCTCTCTCTCTCTCGACCTGTGATTTTTGTATTTCCAGTTAAGGTCTTTTTTTTTCGTTCTTTAGTTTTTTTGTTTTTTCTTTTAAATTTCAAGTTAGGGTGATGATGATGAGAGTGAATCACATCTTGCTGAGGTAATGGTGAAATTTTGTGAACTAGTTCCCTTTTGTGCTTTTGAAACCTGGAAGTTATCAAAAGCAACCACAAGTGGTGATGGAGTAACTTCGTCAGTCTTCCCCTTCTGCTGCAGATGTGAAATATGTTAACACAGATTATGGAAAAACTTGCTGTTATAAATGTGTATTCCGTTACGTCGGTTGCTTGTTGCTGAGAATGTTTGTAGGAAAATGGAATAGATAAGAGTCTCTCTCTTTCGAAAGTTCAAAATGAGCCAATTTTTAGTTATCGGGACATATTGTGGCATGACATTTTCTCTTGGTCAATGCGTGCATGCATTGTGCAGTGTACTTTTTATTTAGCATAATGACTAAGGGATGGTGTTAGTGGTTAAATGTCTAGTTTTATGTTGCCTAAATTTGATTGAAGTTCTAGCAAAAGTTAATACTGTTGAGATCTTCCGAATTGATTGAATATCCCATAATGCACATTGGTTTTGAAAGGCTCATGCAATGTCTTGTGAATAGTGGCAAACTTTGTGACTCACATCTTGCTGAGGTAATGGTGATTATCTGTATAAAACCTTTGTGTATGTGGTATTTGCCTCGTTATGGTAGCTGTGAATTAGTTAGTCGCACAAAGAGAGGTGTTTTCTGTTTATTTGCTTATCAAGTTGATTTTTTTGTAGGAATGGCAGAAAACAGGTTCTATTATGTTGTTTTCATTGGAAAAGTCCCCGGAATCTATGATACTTGGATAGCATGTAGCGAACAAGTAATTCGCTTCCCTGGGGCCGTGTTTAAAAAGTATCGGTCATTGGAAGAGGCAAATAATGTTTGGACTTCATATGTTGAAGCTCATTCCAATGTGCAAGTGCTATCTCCTCCACTTGCTCAACTCCCGACCGATTATCCACCTTTGCTTGTACCCGTGCAAGCAAACATGGATGACCAAACTACTTCCAAGCTGCCCAAACAGTGCGTGTACATTGCAATGCTCTTAGTTGGAGCTGTAATAGGAATTTTAATTTTCTTGGTCATCATCTATATTTTCTTTTAGTTGGTTTATGTAATGGTTATGTTTAACAAAATTTCTAGCTTGGAGCGAGATACTTTTGGCAATTAGTTTAGTAATTGATATGATGTAATACTTGAATGATTTTACAACCTTTTGACTTGATCTTTAATTTTCTAACCACGTTGAGATGCTAGCAGGCTCTTTTCTAGAAGACTTTTTTCATCGAAGAATTGGCAAGAGAGGCTTTCTTATAGATCTGCTTTCATTTTCTAGTCCAAACTAAATTTTGAGTTTTGTCTGTGCTTCTACAAGTGCAAGTTGTTTATCAAGGCATTGAAATGACAGCAGTTTAAGGGGAAATTTTTTACTTACGTGAATCCAAACAAAATCCCTATGGAATTTGGCTATTTTGCATCTCAAATCCAAACAAAATCCCACAAATACTTACTCAAATCACTGGACACTCAAATTTTTACTTGAAATGGTACTTGAAACGTTCGCACTTGAAATGAAAACCAAACGGTTTTGCGAATCCAGAACCATTAACATGCTGCTCGTTTCCCCTGTTTTCCAGAGAACACATCCCCTGTTTTCCAGAGAACACCTTCTTTCCTCCCCTGTTTTCAGCCCCATTTTGCTTGTTCCTACTCCACAAAAAAAAAATCAGCCCCTTCTGCTTATGTAATGAACTAATTCTAGCTGCAAAAATGTGCAATGAGAAACCAACAGGAGAGCTACTGGAATTGCATAAAGCAAATGTTCACAGATCATAACTCCATAACATAGCTCTATCTCTCCATAACATAGGTACTGGAATTCATAGAAAGCAGAAGACAAAAAATAACATGGCTCTATCTCTCCTACATAAATCCAACAACAAACATCCCCTTGTCCAAACAAAAAAAAACACACGTTCACATAGAAGATTGGTTTCGAACATTCCGATCCAAAACAAAACAAACATATAACAGCTTTTGGGTTACTGAAACTTCAAATAGCAAAAAAAAACAGCAGCAGGGAAGAGAGCCACTTGAAGCTCCACTCCTAAATCAGCATATCCTTGCAACTAGCAGTCTCACTTAGAGTTGGGTGTCAAACTACTACACCAATCCATCCTGCAAGCCGAATAGACAATATTATCAATCGAAGAACGGTGCAAGTTATATTAGAAGCATTTTATAATAAACACTTACAATCATCGGCATAGTCAATGCCGTCGTCGTCGTCGTCGTCTTCGTCATTCAACGTAACATTTTGCGAAGACCTAACAAAAAAAAGAGAGAATGAAAATGCAAACAATGAAATAATTAAATTTACATTACAAATATTAAACACATACGTGCTGAGAAGTTTTGGACAATTTCTTTTGTCGTGCGATTGCCCTGTTAACCCACAACCGTGACAACGCCTAGCCTTCTTGGCAGCCCTCTCTTTCCCTCCCTTGAGTCGTTTACCACAACCCTTTTGTCATGCCCTCGATTCTTAAACATAAATAAATAACCATTTCAATAAAAGTCCTCGCATTAAGTAAATAATATCCCAAAAGAGAGTTCCCACCTGTTTAATTACATGCCAAGTCTCTAAGTTTCAAAATATACAACGTTGGCACTCCGGCCCAAGTTAAACTTCGATTCAAGTACAAGTATTAAGAACGTTACAACTTTAAGCAAAAGATCGTTCAACAACAAATTTAGTTACAAGGCCATCTCGAACCCAAAAGTAAACTAAATACAAAGATGGATGAGTAACAAAGTCAAGTAAGCCTCCAAAAGTCTCCACGTCTCAAGTTCAAGGCATGCACGCTACTGACCGGCGTTTAAACCTGAAAAGAAGGATTTTGTTGAGCTACTAGGGCCCAATAGGAAATTCTCTACAGATTCTATATGCAATAAGATGATAAGCATGAATGTGGCACATTGAATTTCATGACAAGGTCCTACAACGCAAGTCAATACTATTTCAAGTAACGTACCAATTCTCACACACGCACACATCCTCCAACCCATCTCCACCCCTTGCGAGTTGTGTTTCCACCCCTTGCGTCACAATATAATCCACCCCTTGCGATTCTTGTGTTTCCACCCCTTGTGTCACAATATACTTCACATTCATCTCACAACAACGACTCTATTATCACCACAATCAAGACCGGTGCCTTAACCACATTTAACGCATACGGACATTATCAAATACGTTACAACAAGCTCATAAACCATAACAATCAAGACTATTGTGCCCATTTTCGAAGGAATATGCAATCACCAAGCCACATTCACTCAATTCAACTATAAGTAGCATTCAAACACCCAATACATACTTAATCAACTTAGAACATGTAGAGAATGAGAGAAATCCCTACCGAAGTGGGTTTTGAGCAAAACCCTAAGTCTACCGAGAGCCAAACCCTTGAATCCTTCGAAAATGAGCTTCACCCAACCTTAGGTACAAGATCTAGAGTGAATACGACCCAAAAACATGATAAACAAACGAGGATCAACAAGTGATTGAGATGAGAGAGAGAAAAACGTGGGTGAGAGCCCCAAGACAAGAGTGAGAACACAAACTTACCTCTTGTTCTCCCAAAGCAAGATTCAAGTGAGATTTGAGGTTGAAAACCCTTGGATCTTGAAGATTTGAACTTAAAATCAAGAGGTTTGGGTGAGATTGGAGTGAGGTGGGTGAGAGGGGGTGTTTAGATCTGTTTTCGTGGCCAAATGGTGTGGGAAATGACAAAAATGAGTATTTATAGTGGTCCAAAAAGCGTGCTGAAAAAGTGCAGAAAACAGACCATGTACCGGTACGGGGAAAAGCTGTACCGGTTCATGAACCTTCAAACTGTCAGAAGACATAAACCATGTACCTGTACGGGGAAAAGCTGTACCGGTTCATGAAGGGCAGAAAAAGAATTTTTTTCAACGGACACCGAAACGAACCCGACTTGGTACTAACACTTTCAAGCATCAATACAACATCAAAACTAACATTTTACCAACCTCCAAGAGTCCGATACACACCCGAATACGTATATCCGTACACCCCGCAACATACAAGCGATTTTACTAACAATATATTTACTTAACGGAATAAATGATTTCCGAAATTAAAACAAGTTTGCGAGTCTCTACAATCTATCCTCCTTAAAGAAATTTCGTCCCGAAATTTATAATTCAAGTCAAACATACTTATGCATCAAGTAGTCTTGTCTATACTACAACACATATCATGAAACAATCAAACCAACAGTCACACAACCAAAATTCGAGATTTACATTGATTCAACTTGAAAATAGGTGCGGATACTTCTCCCTAACCTCGTCTTCCCTCTCCCATGTCGACTCTTCCTTCCCGAGATGACTCCACAGAATTCGCACTAACGGAATAGTCTTGCCCCTCAATACTTGGTCACGTGAATCTAGAATACGTATCGGCTCCTCCTCATAAGACGCATCAGCTTCCAACTCTAATTCGGACCACTCTAAGACATGAGACGGATCCGGTTCGTACTTTCGCAACATTGATACATGAAATACGTCATGAACCCCCGATAACCTCGGTGGCAAGGCCAGTCGATAGGCAACTTCCCCAATCTTCTCGATAATGTCGAATGGTCCAATGAAACGCGGTGAAAGCTTCCCTTTTTGCCCAAAACGAGATAGTCCCCGACGTGGCGATACCTTAAGAAACACGTGATCCCCCACTTTGAAAGATAACGGTCGGCGACGGCGATCAGCGTAACTCTTTTGCCTACTTTGCGCGGTTAACAATCGTTGACGAATCACTTTGACTTGCTCGATGGTTCTCTTTTGTGCTTCAAGAAGACGTAGACGAATTGCTCTCGTGCTTTCGGAAGTCTCTTGAATCAATTCCAGCCCGACCAATGTAGCCTCGCCCAACTCGGTCCAACAAACAGGTGATCGACACGGTCTCCCATACAAAGCCTCATACGGTGCCATCTCGATACTAGATTGGTAACTATTATTGTACGCGAATTCGACTAACGGTAGGTGATCTTCCCAACTACCTCGAAAATCCATAACGCAAGCCCGGAGCATATCTTCTAAAATTTGGATCGTTCTCTCGGATTGCCCATCTGTTTGAGGATGATACGCGGTGCTAAATAAAAGATTGGTGCCAAGAGCGGCCTGCAGACTTTGCCAAAAGCGCGCGGTAAACCTTGGATCTCGATCCGACACGATAGAAACGGGAATCCCATGAAGGCGGATAATCTCACGGATATACAAACGGCTAAGCGTCTCAATCGAATCCGAAACCCGAATAGGTAAGAAATGCGCTGACTTGGTCAATCGATCAACTATCACCCATATGGCATCATGCCCCCTCGGTGACCTTGGTAAACCGGTAACGAAATCCATAGTCACATTCTCCCACTTCCACTCGGCTACAGGTAATGGTTGTAACTCCCCGGCGGGTCGTTGATGTTCGGCTTTGACTTGCTGGCACGTAAGGCATTTAGATACGAAAACGACGACGTCCCTCTTCATTCCCGGCCACCAAAATTGTCTACGCAAGTCATGGTACATTTTCTTTCCCCCCGGATGCACGGCTAAAGGCGAATGGTGAAATTCTCGCAAGATTTCCTCCCGACACGAAACGGGTACGAACAATTTTCCTTGGTATCGCAAACCTTGGTCAGCATGAATCATCCACCCCTCTCGAGCCTTTCCGCTAAGAAACTTGGTGCGAAACTCTCCCGCTTCTTCATCTTGTTGTTGGGCCTCAACTACTCGAGTCGACAAGGTTGATTGAACGGTCAAGTTACATAAGGTGACTCCCTCTCGAATCTGCTCAAAATGTAAAGCGTACGAACCCAAGTCGTTCATCGTTTTCCACTCATGGATAGCTAAACTAGCAAGATGCGTCGATTTTCTACTCAATGCGTCCGCTACAACGTTCGCCTTTCCCGGGTGGTATTGCAATTCAAAGTCGTAGTCTTCTAGGTGTTCCATCCAACGGCGTTGACGTAGATTGAGTTCCTTTTGAGAAAACAAATACTTAAGACTCTTATGATCGGAAAACACCTCGAATCTCTCACCGTAAAGATAATGACGCCAACTCTTTAACGCAAAAACGACGGCCGCAAGTTCTAAATCATGGGTAGGGTAATTCCGCTCGTGAGTCTTCAATTGCCGCGATCCGTACGCTACCACTCGCCCCAACTGCATCAATACGCACCCTAACCCTTCTTTCGAAGCATCACAGTACACTGAATAACCGACTCCCCGTTCAGGCACAACCAAAACCGGCGCGGTAGTCAACCTTCTCTTCAATTCTTCAAAGGCCTTCTCACACGCGTCGTTACAAATAAAACGAGTTCCCTTACGAGTCAACTTCGTCATCGGAGCCGCTAAACGGGAGAAATCGAGGACAAAACGACGATAGTACCCGGCCAAGCCCAAGAAGCTACGGATTTCAAAGACACTCTTCGGTCGTTGCCAATCCATCACGGACTCTATCTTTCCCGGATCAACGGACACCCCATCCTTCGATACGACGTGACCCAAAAACTTGACCTCGGACAACCAAAATTCACACTTGCTAAGTTTGGCGTACAATTGGTTTTCTCTCAAGAGTTCAAGAACGATAGAAAGATGAGATTGCTGTTCCTCCTCCGAAGGTGAGTAGATAAGGATATCGTCTACAAAAACGACCACGAAACGATCAAGATAAGCACGAAAGATGCGGGTCATCAAATCCATGAAAGTTGCCGGTGCGTTCGTCAACCCAAAAGGCATAACAACAAATTCGTAGTGGCCATAACGAGTACGAAAAGCGGTCTTAGGAATGTCTTCCCTCCGAACCCTTACTTGATGATAATCGGACCTCAAATCAATCTTAGAGAAACAAGTTGCACCTCGAAGCTGGTCAAACAAATCGCCGATTCTAGGCATTGGGTATTTATTCTTAATAGTGACACGGTTCAACTTACGATAATCGATGCACAAACGTAGCGACCCATCTTTCTTCTGAGCAAACAAGGCCGGTGCTCCCCAGGGTGACGTACTCGGACGAATAAACCCCAAACCTTCCAACTCTTGCAACTGCGTCTTCAATTCTCTCAACTCGGCGGGCGCGAAACGATAAGGAGGTACAGAAATGGGAGCAGTACCAGGAAGCAAGTCAATAGAGAATTCGATTTCCCTTTCGGGTGGCAAACCAGGTAACTCCTTCGGAAATACGTCTGGAAAGTCACAAACAACAAGGGGTAACTCCCCACGCGCGGATACGTCCTCATCTAAGGCCAAACTTGCTAACAAGGCATACATCGACTCCTGCTCTCGAGACCCACACAGATACGGTTCTAACGGTTCCCGTCGCTCCCCGAAGAACTCGAAACAAGGACCCTCAGGCGGACAGATACGGACCCGACGCTTGAAACAATCAATGGTTGCATGAAATGTAGATAACCAATCCATTCCCAATATGAGATCGAAACTCGACATATTCAACACAATGAAGTCAAAAGTGAAACGACGCTCTTGGATGATAAGTTCGCAATCCCGACAAATACGATCTAACGGCGACCTACCTCCTGTAGGTGTCTCAACGAACAACGGAGGACTAATACTCTCAAATTCCAACTCCAAAGTACAAGCAAAAGATGCAGCAATGAACGAATGCGATGCTCCAGAATCAAATAATACTCTAGCAAAGGAATTAAACAATAGAAATGTACCCCTTACGACCGAAGCCTCTGGGTCTGAGAAGTGATAGGAGGTGGTGGCGGAATGGTTGAAGTGATAGCAAAAGCCCTTCCCTGAGTCATCTGACCCTGAACGTGTCCACCCCGCTGACCAGAACCCTGAGTAGGTGCTGACGAACTCGCCCCTCTCTCAGCCTGAGATCCCTGAGCTGATATGGTCTGACGGAAGTGAGACTGTTGCTGCCTCTGATTACCCCGAAACGATTGCCGACCTGAACTCTGACCACCCCTTGATTGCTGCACCGAACCCGATTCGCTTCGAGTCCCCTCCCCAAGCGGACAATTCCTAGCAAAGTGACCGGCCTTCCCACAAGTAAAGCACGTGCCCAGAAGCCGCGGACACTGAGCACGGATGTGCCCCGCTTGACCACACTCGTGACACACAACCGGAGGCCTATTCGGGTTTCCCCGAGTCCCAAACGACGAAGAAGATTGAGGTCTAAAGTTTGACGGACCCTGCGAAGCCGAAAATTGATCTCGTTGCCTCTTCCTCCCCTGACTACCAAAACTCCCCGAAGAAGAGCTCACGCCCCCAACCGGTTGCCTCGGTTCCCAAGCCTTCGGATTTCTCGGCGCTTCCCTCGGAGTCTCGATACTCCTCGCACACTCCACAACCTCAGAAAACTTCCCCTTGCGTTGTGCCACCACAAACTTCTTCACAGTCTCGTGTAAACCCCTCTCGAACCGCCTACATTTTCTTTCTTCAATTGCCACCAATTCCGGCGCAAAACGGGATAAGGATTGGAACTTTAAAGCGTATTCCGACACGGTCATATTTCCCTGTTCTAACTTCTCAAACTCCTCCCTCAATTGGTCACGGCTAGTTTGTGGAAAGTATTGCTCCTCGAAGAGCATTTCGAACTCGACCCAAGTTAAGCTCTCCACATCCGGCTCATTTGCTTGAGCCGCGGTCCTCGCCGCCCTCCTCGCATCCTTTCTCGATTCTAGGACTGACTCCCACCACTCATTAGCTTCCCCGGTAAGTTGTACGGCCACAATGTTTACCCGTAAGTCATCCTCTGTAATCCCAAGAGCCCTAAAAAGCTTTCGAATTTGAGCTAGCCAGTGATCGGCCACCAGAGGGTCACTACTCGACCCGTCGAACGTTGGTGGATTCCTACGGCTAAATTCCCTCATAGCCGACAAAGCACGACTTTCGGCACCTTCCATCGGTGCGGGGTTTAGAAGATTAGCGGCCGCAAGAGCCGCAACAAAGTCCCTAGCAAAAGGGTTTTGAACTATCGGTTCTTCCTCTCCTCGACCACCTCCGGCCCCTTCCCCCAAATTCCCACTCGGATTCTCACCATGATGGCTAACCTCATCCTCAACCGGTTCCCTTCGGCCACGACCACGGCCACCCCTACGGCCACGACCACGGCCACCCCGACTCTCGGCCTCACCTGCTCTAGCTCGTGTTCTCGGAGGCATCTAGCTACAAGGCATAAGAAAGAGAAATTCATTAACGATGACATTATTTAATAAGGTCTAAACCCCCAACTATCCCAACAAGAGCCAAATCAACTCAACACCATCCTAGCATGTTTAAAATGCAATGCCACGTAAGCCAAGTAACGATCAATGCAAATAAACACCTCTATGTTATACAAATGGCGTGACTTTTGAACCCATGAGACTAGAAGTCTCCCCACGGTCTCAAAGTATTCAAACCTAGACGCTTTGATACCAATTTGTCACGCCCTCGATTCTTAAACATAAATAAATAACCATTTCAATAAAAGTCCTCGCATTAAGTAAATAATATCCTAAAAGAGAGTTCCCACCTGTTTAATTACATGCCAAGTCTCCAAGTTTCAAAATATACAACGTTGGCACTCCGGCCCAAGTTAAACTTCGATTCAAGTACAAGTATTAAGAACGTTACAACTTTAAGCAAAAGATCGTTCAACAACAAATTTAGTTACAAGGCCATCTCGAACCCAAAAGTAAACTAAATACAAAGATGGATGAGTAACAAAGTCAAGTAAGCCTCCAAAAGTCTCCACGTCTCAAGTTCAAGGCATGCACGCTACTGACCGGCGTTTAAACCTGAAAAGAAAGATTTTGTTGAGCTACTAGGGCCCAGTAGGAAATTCTCTACAGATTCTATATGCAATAAGATGATAAGCATGAATGTGGCACATTGAATTTCATGACAAGGTCCTACAACGCAAGTCAATACTATTTCAAGTAACGTACCAATTCTCACACACGCACACATCCTCCAACCCATCTCCACCCCTTGCGAGTTGTGTTTCCACCTCTTGCGTCACAATATAATCCACCCTTTGCGATTCTTGTGCTTCCACCCCTTGCGTCACAATATACTTCACATTCATCTCACAACAACGACTCTATTATCACCACAATCAAGACCGGTGCCTTAACCACATTTAACGCATACGGACATTATCAAATACGTTACAACAAGCTCATAAACCATAACAATCAAGACTATTGTGCCCATTTTCGAAGGAATATGCAATCACCAAGCCACATTCACTCAATTCAACTATAAGTAGCATTCAAACACCCAATACATACTTAATCAACTTAAAACATGTAGAGAATGAGAGAAATCCCTACCGAAGTGGGTTTTGAGCAAAACCCTAAGTCTACCGAGAGCCAAACCCTTGAATCCTTCGAAAATGAGCTTCACCCAACCTTAGGTACAAGATCTAGAGTGAATACGACCCAAAAACATGATAAACAAACGAGGATCAACAAGTGATTGAGATGAGAGAGAGAAAAACGTGGGTGAGAGCCCCAAGACAAGAGTGAGAACACAAACTTACCTCTTGTTCTCCCAAAGCAAGATTCAAGTGAGATTTGAGGTTGAAAACCCTTGGATCTTGAAGATTTGAACTTAAAATCAAGAGGTTTGGGTGAGATTGGAGTGAGGTGGGTGAGAGGGGGTGTTTAGATCTGTTTTCGTGGCCAAATGGTGTGGGAAATGACAAAAATGAGTATTTATAGTGGTCCAAAAAGCGTGCTGAAAAAGTGCAGAAAACAGACCATGTACCGGTACGGGGAAAAGCTGTACCGGTTCATGAACCTTCAAACTGTCAGAAAGCACAACTTCTGGACACCATGTACCGGTACGGGGAAAAGCTGTACCGGTTCATGAAGGGCAGAAAAAGAATTTTTTTCAACGGACACTGAAACGAACCCGACTTGGTACTAACACTTTCAAGCATCAATACAACATCAAAACTAACATTTTACCAACCTCCAAGAGTCCGATACACACCCGAATACGTATCTCCGTACACCCCGCAACATACAAACGATTTTACTAACAATATATTTACTTAACGGAATAAATGATATCCGAAATTAAAACAAGTTTGCGAGTCTCTACACCTTTGCTCTCACTTGAAGCGGTTCTTTCAAACCGTGGTCATGAATAATCGACACTTGGATATCACTCTTTTCACCATCTCGGCTTACTTTTTCCATGTCACACAGCTTCTTATGACCCAAACTCAAAGGTTCTTCCACAAATTCTTTTCCGTCCTCAGTTACCATGCCCTTATCAATTAAAGTAGAAGCAAGTTGGAAGACTCTATTTCGCCACTCTAACGAATACGTGTCACATATTTCTTTCATGCCCGAACCCAAGTCATCTCTAACTCGCATCGCCTTCGCTGATTTTGTCCACCGCCGCAAGATGTATTCATTAGGCAAATCATCAATTTGCATTCTAGAAAAGTAAGCCAACATGTGCCGACAAGGAATTCCGGCACACTCATACATTTTGCAACTACAACTGACATGGTTTGACGACTTATCTACCAAAACCTCATGAACCCTCGAACCACTCCCCTTTATCCTATGAATGGCGTACACAACCCGATGTTCGTCCTCATTTGTTGACATCACCTTATAAGCAATACTTTGAAAGAGCTCATCTTGAAACATGTAAAATATATCAATTGTGTACAATTGACTCATTGTTTCTTCCATGGGGTATATAGATTTCAAGTTTGGCCTCTCATTCACATCTTTATGATCCTTGTCCAACTCCTTATGCCGTATATGTGCAAGTGCCCCCTCAAACCGCGTCACAAATTCCAACAATGAATTATGTTTAGACACATACCTTTTGAAGAATGAATGAGTAACTTCGGCTCTTTGACTACTAGTCATGTGAGCAGAAAAAATGTGTCTCACGTATGCAGGAACCCATCTCTCACGAATTTCGTATAAGTTTTGTAACCAATCATTGCCGGATAAGTTAGATTTTGTTACCACCTCTACCCATCCAGCCTCGAACTGTTCAGGAGTCTCTGAATTCCATATACAATTCTTGAATTCGTCATAATGTTCTTTGTAGGCTAATGCACTTATTCTTTCGGAAAACTTATTTGTGATGTGCCACATGCAATACCTATGAAGCGTATTTGGAAGCACACTAGCAAATGCTTTTGTCATTGCAAGATCCTGATCAGTTATGATCATTTTGGGAGGGCCTACAGGCATTGCTTTCAACCATTCCTTGAAAAGCCACTCAAAACTCTCTGCTGTTTCATCACATAGGAATGCACACCTAAAAAGAGTAGTCTGTCTATGGTGATTAACCCCTAAAATTGGTGCAAAAATCATAGAATAACGGTTTGTGTTATACGTCGTGTCAAACACCACAACGTCCCCAAAATACTGGTACGACTTCCTAGCGGTTGCATCCGCCCAAAAACAATGTGTCATCCAATCCTCATCATCTTTCTCGATTGTAAAAAAAAACCCGTCGTTCTTTGCTTTTTCAGATTCAAAATACTCTAATAGCAAATTGGCATCATGTCCGTTTACCGTCATCTTCTTATCCCTTCTATAATTATAAAGATCTTGTTGTGAGCATCCAACATTTTCAAGACCTCCCGATTCCAACTCAAATATACTCATTTGTTGACAAGTTGGCACATTTGCTGCTGACAATTGTTCTATTAAAGCTTTTTTGGCAGTTGACACCTTACGATGGGATCGAAGCAAATGTGTCCTCCTCGGAGATGTAAGCTCGTGATTATGACACTCGTAAAATTGGGAAACAACATACTTTTCACCCTTCCTCACAACAGCCAATCTTGCACGACAATTCTCTCTACCTAACCCCCGACGCCGTTTGTTTGGTTGAGTACTTTTTTGGACCAGCAACCCTTGTTTGAAACAACAAAACTCCTTCCTAACGATTACATTTACATTTCCATCGACTGTACTCTTTCTGCTAGAATGTGATCGGGTACCAAATCCACCTTCTTTAGCATAACGGTTATAAAATTCCCTCACTTTCTTTAAACTATCAAACTCTTGATTAATTTTGGGTGTGAAGTCATTCTTAACTTGGGGAGTGTAAAGTAGTTGTGAAGAATTCGTAGATGATTCACACCGCATACTACAATCCAAAAGAAAAAACAATATGGACATTGTTAGCATACTACAATCCTAATTTTGTAACCCGAGGAGGGAGGGGAGAGAGAGACAGACCTTGGTTGTTGGACAGTCGGTGGTGGCATAACACTTTCTTCTTGTCGATCGGTCTCCATATCTGGTCGGGAAAAAAATAGACATGAACAGATTTTCAAATTACAACCAAACTGGAAATACAAAACCAAATTGACAAATTACAACCAAACTGGAGATACTTATGCCGACTAAAAGTATACTATACTGGCTCAATTAACCAAGGTCCATTTGACTTGCCAATCCAATTGACAACTTGTACGCTGACATTTCATATAACAGGATATGCAAACTCAGGCAGAAGATTAAACTCAGTTTTATCAATAGAGAGAGACTCTTATCTATTCCATTTTCCTACAAACATTCTCAGCAACAAGCAACCGACGTAATCATATAACAGGATATGCAAACTCAGGCAGAAGACCCTAACTGGAAATACAAAAATCACAGGTCGAGAGAGAGAGAGAGAGAGGAGTTACCTTGTTTGAATCGTCCAGAGCTCGATTTCAAGGTATATCTCTCTCTTCAAGCCCTGATTAGAGAAGGGGAAAAGTTCGAGGGTTAGGGTTTGTGCTTCTTGCAATATTTGGAACGAGAGAGCTCGAAATCGAAGCCAGGGAGAGAGATACAGAGAGAGAAATACCTTTCGTCGTTCTCTTCTTCGCCGTCCTCTTCTTCGTCGCTGTGACCTTCGTCTAAGTCTTGTTCTTTGATCTGAAAAAACCCCCCTAAATTCTGAGATATCAACGAGCCGGAGAACGAGGGAGAGAGAGAGAGAGAAACCTTGTTCGAAGTCGACCGGATTTTAGACCAGGCGTCTTCGTCTTCGTCGTCTTCGAGTCGCCGTCTTCGATTCGTCTTCTGAGAGAGAGAGAGGAAGCGTACTAAGGAAGCTGGGGAAAAGGATCCGCGTGTGGGGATTGGTATGACCCGGCCACTATTTTACCCGACCCTCCCATTATTTTACCCGCGAGCTGCTCCCTTTTATCACAGCCGTTGGATGAGATCCAACGGCTAACAGGAGACGTCCGCATTTTTAAAAAATGAGGGCGCCCTCATTAGAAGGGCCGTGTATATATATATATATATATATATATATATATATATATATATATATATATCCCCTTTTATTATTCTCCACGCACAATACTCAGTTTACACTAAGCACCAATGCTCTCATCCTATCCTTGGCCCAAGCTCCTGTATCACGCAAAATTCGAGTCTACGGAAAAGACGGAAAAATGCTGAATAAGTCAATTTTATTAATTTAAGAAATTTAGGGTTACAATCTCTGATGCAATTTTCATTGAAAATTAATCCTCTGATTCTTCTCTTCTGTTGTTGAAACAAAAACTTGACAGCTTGATCTCGATTTGAACGGTGATATCTTCTGCGGTCCTTGCGAAGATGACGACGAATTTGATGGGCTTTGACTTGAGGGCTTTGAAGCTTCTTCTCAAATTAAATTGCTTGATCTTCTCCAATTTGGGTGAAAAAGATGACAGATTTGTGGATATTGACTAGAGGGCTTTGGAGCTTCTTCTCAAGTCGGTATTTGAGATCTTCTTCGATTTGATTGAAGGAGATGTGGATTTGTAGATGTTGATTTGAGGGCTTTAGAGCTTGGTCTCAAATTAGTTGAGATCTTCAGTTTGGTTGAAGGATATGCGGATTTGCAGATGTTAATTTGAGGGCTTTAGAGCTTGGTCTCAAATTGGTATTTGAGATCTTCTTCAATTTGGTTGAAAAAGATTGATGATTCGTGGACTTGGCTTGAACGTTCTTCAGGGCTTGGATGCTTTGAACTGAAGAGCGTCTGACTTGATGTGGACTCGAAAGATTCTGAAGGGCCTTCGCAGCTTTGATCTTCAGAACTCCGGACTCCGGAAGCTTGCGTGTGATGGATGGATGCGAATTCTGAAGGGCTTGGAGGCTTTGACCTTCAGAATTCTGGAGTTTGGATGACTTGAGCGTTCTTCAGGGCTTTGAAGCTTTTATCTGAAGAACCGTCTTGTTGAGAGCTTTGATCTTCAGAGCTCTGGAGCTTATGTGCTTCAATGTGCAGATGGAAATTATGAGAGGAGAGCACCTCTTATTTATAGAGATGTAGGATGAAGAGTCATGATCAATCTCTACCTCTTTCATATTTATCTATCTTTAATTATTTCTTTATTTAATGTAAAAGAAATAATTAAAATTCAATAATTATCCTTCTTTTCTTTATTTTAAGAAAGACAATTATTCGTGAAAAAAACACAATTATTATTTTACCAAGTGGCTTAATTTGATTGGCCGAGCTTAATAAAAATAGTAACTGCGTCACTTTGACACGTGGCGTCATTTGATTAGTCCATTTGCATCACTTTGACCTTTGACCTCAAGACACTTGGCGATGTTTGATTGACCATTTATCGTACCCTATTTATTAGGTCCTGCAATACGTGGCAACTTGTGATTGGCTGTAAATTTTACATGCCTACAGCTCCATCCACCACCACCTTGACAGTACCTAAGAGCAGTACTTTCTTGTCTATTATTACCAACTTATTTAGGATTTTGGGTGCATAAGTGATGTGATAAGCACTCGATCAGGAATGTGTGTTTGTTTGACTGCGTCCCATTAAGTCTACACCCACACCTAGGCATGCACCTAACGAAGGATGGATGAGTACTTATACTTATTAATGGAATCACTACGGACAAGGACAAAGATGGATTAGGTAACGAAACCAACTTTTGCAACCTCTCCAATTAGGGACTTTTGGTTAAAGTGAAATATTCTCTTGGTGATGGCATTTGGTCCAGTCTTTTACAGTATTAGATTCTTTTCCCTTCCTCTCCTCGTAGTAGTAGGCTAGTACTTAGCTTTCTTGCTTACTTTTTACCTTGGGTTTGAGAAAATTTCTTTTATATCCCTTCGACTTTGATTAAAAATTTATTTTGGTTCTTCACCTTTCAATTTCGGCATAAAAATACTTCGACTTTCCAATTTTTTTCAATGTTGTCCTTTAGAAGGAATCTGTTTTCTTTGAGTCCTGCTCCGGGCCGTCTCCGGCCACCGGACGGCCGATCCGAGCTGTCCAAAAATTCTAAAAAAAAAAAACCAGAGGGCCATCGTGGGAATCAACGGCATCCGATGTGTGTAGGGTGCTTGATCCAAACACCCTATGTTTCGTGTATATATGTATATATCCCTAAAAGATGACATTGAAAAAAATTGGAAAATCGAAATATTTTTATACCGAAATTGAAAGGTGAAGGACCAAAATGAATTTTTGGTCAAAGTCGAAGGGATATAAAAGAAATTTTCTCCTTGGGTTTTATTATTTCAATGAGGGATACTTATAAAACAAGAAAACCAATTTACGTCATGGCATATGTCATGAGATTATCCTCTTTTTGCAACTTGGAAATTAAAGTGTCATACCACGCACAATTCATTATTCATGACACATAGGGGTATAAGTGAAAGGTTCAAAAATTCAAATGAGATGCATACACTTAGTCCTGGACCTGTGTAAATGGGTGATGGTAGAAGCCTTTAGGCTCCGTTCCGCAACTCAAAATAAGTACTTATTTTTTAAGAAGGCAATTTCAAGCTCAAAAATTATGTGCATACGCAAATAATTTTCCTATCACTATGGATCTTGTTTGATGGATCTCATTGAGATCTTTAATACGGTGCAAAAAAAATTTAAAAAATATTTTTTATTTACATTATTTTTGAGTTGCTTATTTTTTAAGAAGGTTTCTGGAACGGCGCCTTAGAGTACCACATGGGGGTGCTCCAAGAACAAGTAATAATTTTTCCTTGTCTAGGGCCTATGCGTGTATGATATGCACTCATCATGATTTCATAATATTTTCAATGAAAATCCTCAACATAGACGGGGGATGGGTTTGGAAATTGATTGCAAGGAGTAGGTAAGGTGTTAGGCACTCTAAATTGCCATTTTTCTATTAATTTTCCATATTTCCAAAAACTCTTGGCTAATAATTTTGACACTTCACCATTTTATAAAGGTACTTCAAAATTTGTCATTTCATGCTTCAAATTACACATGGCACAAATTTCAAAACACACTTAAAAACAAATTTTAAAGTGCATATATAAAAAAGTATAGTGCCAAAATCATTCCCCAAATCCTTTTGAATGACCCGTCTTAACTATTGTTGCACTAGGATGATTGAAATGGAGGTTTTAACTGTTGAAAATGGTGATGGTGGCCGGTTGAGTACCAAGCAGGGGCGGATTGACCATGGGACCAGGGATCAGTGCCCCCTAAATTTTTGAGCCTTTCAATTATACCCCTACACTTCTATTAACTTACTTAGTAATCTAAGGAATTATACAGTTGCCCCCAGATAGTTATGAATTGTGAATTCCACTACGCTTGAATCCTCAAAATAATAAGAGCAACCCCTTGATCAATGGGCTTCACTACTTTCACTCGTTAATATTAGATTTTTCACTTTATAAATCAAAAGGTATACCTAAAACCTCTAAAATATGGACTGAAATAAAAATGTGCTTGATTTAGTTATCACCAATGGGTACGTGCCCCTATGTGTTGAATTTTTAGATCCCCCACTGGTCTCAAGAGGTGTTGAACTTTCTTGTTTCGATGCAAGGATTGCAACGGTAAGTGGTCCTCATCCAAAGATCTAGGTTTTGCAAGGTGGGTTTAGATTCTATCACCTGGGAGCGTGATGTTGTCATAGGATTGTTTGGCATTTTCAAGAATTAACCTAGGATTGAGGATTTTCGTAAAGGCGTGATTTTGATTGTGTCTGGTGAGTAGTGGGACAGCATGAGGAGTTAACAAATAGGAGTACTATTATATATGAATTTGTGTATAAATATTCTGAATTCAAAGGGTACGTATGAGGGGGGAGTCTAGTTAAGCTAGCTTGCAATTTCAAAGCTAATAAATATGATTAAAATGAAGGAATGTAAAATATAATAACAATACACTACACATCAAGGATTTGAATCACATACTGTATCAGTCGAGAAATTTTTCGGTACCGGATGGGTACCTGTGTTGGACGGTCAGATTAAAACCCTCTCTCTCCTCTCACCCCACCACTCTCTCTCTCCTCTTTCTCTCTTCTTTTTTCTTCTCTCCAAATTCGCAATGGACGGCTCGGATGTGCCGAGCGGGCACCACGTGGTACCCACTCGACACTGAGAAATTTCTCGTACCAGTCGATACATATTTTTTTTAAATCTTCCTTATATGCTACTCCCTCCGTCCCTTTTTAAATGTCCTGCTTCGTAACTCCAACTTATTAAAAAGACATCATCATTATACCTTTCACATCAACTTTTTCCTCCACTTTCCCTACTTACCCATCATCATTACACTTTTACTCACTAACTTTTCAAAATGGAATCTACTTTTAGGGACAAAATAGACAATTCACCAACTTTTATCCACTAACTTTATAAAATAGACACTTATTAAGGGACAGCCCAAAATGGAATACTGGACTGTAATAAAGGGACGGAGGGAGTAATTCGTTTCACGTCAACTACCGGTCCATACCGGACGTTATGAGAGTATTTTTAAATTTTTTTCTTTTAAACATTTATGCTAAATTCTTCTTGTACACTAGTATTCTGGTAGCATAGCTCATGGAGTATAGTTAGAAATAAGGAAGTGATAATGTCAAAATTGGTTTTGTTGGTGTTAAAATTTCAATGCATAAAAGTCTTATACAGTGTACATAGTAGAGTTTGAGTACCAACAAAAACAGTTTGGAAATTAATTTAGGGCTGCTCGCGGTCCGGTTCAGTTCGGATTTCTAGGAATCCGAGGACCGAACCGCTAGTCACGGTTTTTATAAAATGAAATCCGTGTCCGAACCAAAAGTCCTACGGTTCGGTTTTTAAAAAATAAAATCCGATCTGTGACTCGCGGATCGGTTACGGTTTTGTCCACGGATTTTAACAAAAATAAAGCTTAAGCATATATCCCACACTAAAAGGGAAGAATGTTACATTCAAAATTAAGTTTAACACCACCAGAAAATACTTGTTACATAAACTACCAAAAACCTATTTTAAAAATCAAATTCAAAAGAATCTAAACACTAGTAGAATTGTATCATTATAGTACATAACATTAAAAGAAACGAACTAGTGAAACTCAACTAGAGTTACCCGTTATTTATATGAAAACACTATAATTTACTCCTTATATTTTATGTACATCTACATTATATCCCATTATTAAGATAAAATACTAAAATTGGTAGAAAAAATTGTTAACATTACTAACAATTTATTATATAAATACACATATATATTTATATATATTATTTATATAAAATAAATATCTCACGGTTCGGTTCGGATAAACTCCACGGTTTTGTAATGAAAATCCGAGGACCGAACCGCGAGTCACGATTTTCTAATTTTTCAATCCGTGTCCGGACCATTAATCCAGACCGATTTCACGAGTCACCGGATTTTTTGAGCAGCTCTAGAAATTATCATTACAAACTACGTAGTAAATTTCCCACACACTCTCTCTCTACAACCGGCTAATCCGGTATGCTTGTTAGTACATTGGTTGTTAGATCAGAGGACTGGCTCTATAGGGACGGTCCGTTCCACGCTCTCTCTCTAAATATATTTCTCTCTCTCTCTCTCTCTCTCTCGCACTATATATACCAGCTACCGCAGATATGCCCATTTTTTTCTCCTCCTCGTCTTCTCTCTCCCCTTCTTCGTTCTTCTCGCCGGCCATTTCCCGGCGATACTCCCGCCGGCTTCCGACTCCTCACACCGCCGGAAAACCTCACCCTTCCCCATTTCAGCTCTCCAAGGTTTCCCCACCTCTCTCCATCTCTAATTCACTTTTTCTTTCTTTCTTTCTTTTTTTTTTCATTTCACTCCAATAAACTTGTAGATCTGGTTTCTTTCTTTTTCTGCCCCATTTCCTCGTCAAAGCTCAAAAATTTATGGCTTTTATTGGGGTCTCATTTGTTTATTTGACTTAATACATAGTGGCTTGGATATATATGGTTGGAATTTTTAACGGATCTCGATTTTCTCTCATGAATTTCTGGGATATAGTAATGTAGTGCCAAATAAAGCTGTGATCTTCTCTCAAGTTTTATTCTTTTTTTCTATACTGTATAATGTTTATTTTGGGTAACTTATCGTGAAGAAAAAAGGTTTCACATATCCTGTTGATGAATGTGCATATGAAAACTTAATGTATTCAATTTCTCGAGAGCAATTTTGTTCACCCTCGACGAGGGTATGCTCATTATGTATCTCAATTTGCTGATCAAAACCATTCAGTTTTTCTAGATTCATTTTCTAGGAGACCCTAACAAAATTCAGCTCAATCGAATATCGATAAGTGTTCCATCAAGGAGTTTATATGTTTTCTTTAAAATTCTTGACTAAAAAATCAAACTTTTAGATCAAGCGCTTACCAATATCTAATTAAGCTGAATTTTTGCGTAGTCTTCTAGTAAATGAATGGTTTTGATTATCGTCGTGAAACGCGGAATGAGCATATCCTCACAAGGGTGAACAAAGCGGGGGTGAACAAAATTGCTCTCTAATTTCTGTCCATTTTACCTGTTATTATTATTATGGTTGTGGATAGGATAATCCAATTTGGTTAGTTATATTTTTTTTTATCTTGAATATCAACCACAATTGGAAGGTTGTCTTATTTTCGAAATTTATCAATCAGGATTGGAAGGTTATTATTAAACTCTTTATTTGATTTCTAAATTTGAAAGTGTTGCTGGTGGATAAAGTAATTTTTGGTTTTGTTTTGTGAAATGGATAATAGAGGGCCTCTATGCATCACCAATTTCTATCACCAAATTTTTCCTCTGCATATGTGGCATGGTATGATCAACTTGATTCGTCATTCATGTAATATTTTCCAAACATGGAACCAATCAAGATCATTCAACTAAGCAGTGACCTGATTACGGAAAATTCCAGTGACATAGAACATTGCTCGGTAGTATAACTTCATCAATTTTTGGTTGAAATTATTGTTGGGCTTCCTCTACTGCTGCCCTCTTCCAGTTTTGTTGTAGACTTCCTTGTACTGGTTGTGTTTAGATCTGGATTTCCTCCAGGGTTTTGCCGTTGTATTAATACCCAGAGGAACTTCTCCTAAATATACACCTCTCATTTTGATACAGGTTATCTTAGGCTTGAATAGCTGTGAAGCATGGATGGTATTAAGGAATATGGGCTTAGAAATGTGAGTTCTCATTGCTCGATCTCTGAAATGGATGATTTTGATCTCTCGAAGCTTCTTGACAAGCCTAGGATCAACATAGAGAGGAAGAGATCCTTTGATGAGAGATCACTTAGTGAGTTGTCAATTGGCTTAGCAAGAGGCCTAGATATCTATGAGAGCTCTTATTCGCCTGTTGGACGGTCCACACTAGATACCCCTGCTTCATCGGCTCGCAACTCTTTTGAACCTCACCCAATGGTTGCTGAAGCCTGGGAAGCTCTTCGCCGATCTTTGGTGTTCTTTCGTGGCCAACCAGTTGGCACAATTGCTGCATATGACCATTCTTCTGAGGAGGTTCTTAATTATGATCAGGTATAAATTTTTTACCTAACTCTCTGAATGTGTCAATCTTTGTAATGGAAATATTCAAAATGGATCAGTGGCAGAGCTAGGAATTTAAACCAGTGGGGAACCTATCAAACACAAGTTGAACATGCGGCGGAGCTAGGAATTTACAACCAGTGGGGGAATCTATTAAACACCAGTTTAACACGTATTTCTCCTAAAGAAACAATGATTATTTCTCCTAAAGAAACAATGATTAGATAATGGAACTTTTTGCGCCGAGATGAGAATACAAGTTATACAACTAATATTATTCGTTAATAAAGTATCTAAGATGAATTCGTATGATAGAGGCAGATGAGTTTCCATATTGTGAAATGCTCGTGTGATAGTTTCTTGACAGTAGAGTCTAGAAAATGATGATAGTGTGGGCATACATGTGGTTTTAGAAGGAATAAATTGCAGTAAATTCTTAAATCTTTGAATAAAGTGCTGTTTTTGACGAATTTAGTGGGGGCAACGGCCCTCACTGGGCCATTGTTGCCTCTGCCACTGCAGCTGAGTCAGCTGACGAACCCGTAATGGAAGTTACTTGCATTTTGTGCCTTCTTGTAAAAGAAGTTGGCCCACCTCATACGTTGTTTCATTAAACAAACAAGGCCTAATGGTCGACATATACACAAGTAGTAAGACCAGGGGATAAACTGAACATCCTACAGTTGACAGGGTGAGATTTTTTCGAATTCTGAGGCCCATATTTTTTTACTGGCTTTTTATTAATCACCGTTTCTGCTACCCACAGCCGTTCTCTATCTTTTCTTTTTTTCGTTCTGCAAATTAAGGAGTTAATAATTCGACAGTGTTAATATTGAAATTGGCATTCAGATAGAAGTGTAATGGTTTTAAAGTTCCACCGTAGATAGATAAAAATCATTATAAGTTACATCCAGTTTTGATGGCTCGGATTGAATTTGAAAATTTACCCGGCTTTTGTTTGTTGTTTAGGTTTTTGTACGAGATTTTGTTCCTAGTGCCCTTGCTTTTCTAATGAATGGTGAGCCTGAGATAGTAAAGAATTTTCTATTAAAGACACTACAGCTTCAAGGGTGGGAAAAGAGAATAGACAGATTTAAACTTGGGGAAGGGGCAATGCCTGCTAGTTTCAAAGTTCTTCATGACCCCATTCGTAAGACAGATACTATAGTAGCAGATTTTGGTGAGAGTGCAATTGGAAGGGTCGCTCCTGTTGACTCTGGATTCTGGTGGATTATTTTGCTGCGTGCATATACAAAGTCTACTGGTGATTTAACTCTAGCTGAAACACCAGAGTGCCAAAAGGGAATGAGGCTTATAATGTCCCTGTGTCTGTCAGAAGGATTTGATACATTTCCAACTCTGCTATGTGCGGATGGATGCTCAATGATTGATCGAAGAATGGTAAGTTTTAGCTATACTATCAATGTTCTTCTACGTAAGCATGGAAATGTTTGTGATGTTTAGCTCTTCCAAGACCCGAAGTTCTCAAACATTTAAATTAGAAATGCTTGTGTTGCTTTTCTCTTCTAAAACCAATCTAAGTATTCCTTTTGACAAATATTTTTTGTTCGGCACCGAAAATATTATGTAGGAAACAGAAAAAGGTTTACAAAGGTAGGAGGACAAGGAGTCAACTGACACCAGTGGAAGAGAGATTGTAAATGTCCTCAAAGTCTACAAATAGCTCTCCAAATCTCAAATGATGATAGATAATGCATTCCATTGAAAGGAGATACTGATACCCAAATAGAAGCTATGTAATGACTGAAATGCTTACAACTGTTCTTAGGGTCGTGGATAATGTGTAAAAACTACATCATATCTGTCAAAATTTAATTGAACGATGTGAATGTGAAAAGAAATTCTGACATTTTCGGCATTTTATGAATATCCGCTGCTCATCGTGCAGTGGATCACAGGACTGATGTAGTGATCTTATCCCAAATTCAGTACTATTAATCTTATGGAAATTAGATTTCCATTTTTACTTCGAGGCCGCATAATCTGGGGACTCATCATAATTCTGATATTCTATTTTGCACTTGTCCTAATTCCAATGTTTTATGATTATTTTTTGGAAGAAAAAATAATTGTATCAGCAGTGAACTTTTTCATGTAATGCCAACCTACAAGGCCCTTTTCTGTTCGTGGTTGTGAGCTTGCTGCTAGCTAGCATTGCCTAGATTCTACATATGCAGCCAATTGGTAATGGCCCTCTGTAGACATTGGGATTCCCAAATGATAAACTTGTATCTGCAAGCCCATTGTATTGTTGGATTTGTATCGTTGGAGGAGAATCCTGCATGATGATTATCATGCTTTGTGACAACTGAATTAAATAGATGCTTTGTCAAGCGTTGTTTTAATGCGGAGTAAATGAAAGGAGCTCAATAACAATAATGTCCTGAAACCCAGGAAGAATTTATCACAAAATATGTAGTTAGGGTGAAAGGAATAAAAAAGAAGGGGAGAGAGATGTTTAGGGTTCTGTATTCAACGTGATTCACCTTTATCGTAATCTCATTCGAAATTGATAACGTACCATCAACACCAATGAAAGCAAAATAACAATAACAGTCATGCAACACACCTGAAAGAGTCGCTCCCCTGTTCACAGTGGTACCAGATATGCAATTTTATAAATTTCTTGCTACTACGGTAGGGACGTTATTTATTTCTTAGTTGTTCCTTTTTGTAAGAACAGTGATTTTCTTAGCATTCTTGTTGGTGTTGGCGTTATAACTTATATTTACTTCTTTCCATGGTTATGCTCTTTTGAGGCTACATAGTACATTCTAAAGCCTTAAAGACTTTTTGTTTGTTCTCTTAGGGCCTATATTTCGATTGAATCTTATGTTTTCGGTGATAAAGTTTTCATCTCAAGGGCCCTTGATTGATATATTAGTTTTTCCCCTTTTATGTCGAAGTTTATCGACGGACTAAAGCTTCATTTTCTTCTGCATATTTCTGTTCGCGACACTTGTACTAGGAAAATGTGTCGGGTGCTTTACTTATTCTCAAATCTTAAGTGCCTGCTTCATTTCTGGTTTTAATTTTGCTTCTTGTTGGTCACCTACACCGAACCTATGGGTTCTTGTAAAGTTATGGTCAGACTTCTACTCTTGATTTGATTGGTATTGGGCTCGTTATCCCTGTAATGGGATGCATATGTTCTAAGAAGCGGATATGTCCTGCTCCCCAAGGAAGAGCTCACTTTTACACGAGTATTGACTTAAGGCGAAAAATGTTGAGGCTTACAGTCAGGAATATTATTGCCATTACACCGAACCTATGGGTTCCTGTACTTGTACTCTTGATTTGATTGGTATTGGGCTCGTTATCCCTCTAGTGGGATGCATATGTTTTAAGAAGCGGATATGTCCTGCTCCCCAAGGAAGAGCTCACTTTTACATGAGTATTGACTTAAGGTGAAAAATGATAAGGCTTACGGTCAGGAATATTATCGCCATTACCGTCATAGAGACAATTTTGGTTGTGATTTTGAGGAAAACATACGCATTATTTTGTGATTTGTCCTTAGCCAAACCAGACCGACTGAAAGTTGGCTTCACCTCTAGAGCCCCAAAGCCAGCTAGCCGAAAAACCTGGCCCATATTTTAATTTGACACGAAGGTACCCCAACCAAGAGTAAACAACCCATTTTCTCAATTGAGCTATGCCGAGGGCATCATCTTCTGTTATAAAAGAAACCTAGATCCTTTTGAACTACCACCTCTAGAGTCAATGAGAAGGGATACATTTTCTTCTAGCCTATTGGTACAATATCTTCCATGTTATGACAACAATTCATATTCTATTTGACGTCCTACATTTAAAAGGATTTGCTTGTAGGAGTGGTGCCATGACTATAAATGATTGGAAAGTGGTAGTTTTTAACAAATTTACGGTTGACATAACTATGTACCTTAGTGCATGAACCAAACCAAGTAATGTAATTACTTCCAAGTGCCAACAACATGAGTTCAACTGCAAGCAAAAAACAGTGGCACGATTACTTTTGTTCATAGAACATCAACGTATGAATATCTCCTAGTTACGTTGATCTAATTTGGATTCTTGCATTTTTTGGTGATTTATAGATATCAGAATGGGATCATAGAAATTATAGAATCCTTTTCTACCTGCATCTATGACTAGAAGAAGCTTGTTCACAACAATTTTTGGGATTCATGAATAGGGGCAGAACCAGAATTTTCTTATTGGGGGTGCCAGATCTTAAAAGTTCAAGTATAACAAGTATATTAGAATGCAAGCCCCCCAAAAGATATAAACAGTTACCATTTTGGCTTTGCGTAATAATGTACTAGAGTTAAATAATGACGGAATTGTTTTTAATGCAGACAACTCGCCCAAAACCTTAGTTTACAAAAGATGGAAGACTTGTTGAGTTCTTAATTTCCAATGCCATTTGATCAGATACTAACTAGATTTTCTATGATTTTATATTAAGGTATTTCATGTATTTCTATTTATTGGTTTAAATACCACTTGCATTCATGCATGGTAGAGGCCCGACTTAGTCAAAGTCTAGTTGTTTAAAACCTAAAAAAATTGCTTTGGAGCCACACCCATACAATTTTTGTTTCCTACATTATATGAGGTTTGGGCCTTATAGAGAGGGGGTGTCATTACACCACAATTTTGGTACTATAATACGTATTGTACATAGATTATCATTAGCAAAAAAGGGGATGCCATGGCGAGTCGGCGACCCTTCCCCAAGTCATAGGTCTGATACTGTTCATGAATGACGCAGCACTGAACGCAAAAACAGCAGAATGGTCGCTGCATAGAAAGCTACGAATCATCTGCAATCTCAATAATCTATCAACCAAACCAGCTCTTCGACAATTCCACATTTGCCAATATGGCTGGCAATGCATGTGTGCATGTCAAGGATGAAACATGATCACTTAGTTCTATTATTCAACCATCACCACAACTTAATTAAGTTTTAGTTTCCAAAAAAAGAAAAAACAGAATCAATTCCCCATTCAACCTTCACTCTTCTTTGATTTTAACATGGCAGCTCTTTAAGAGCTTTCTTGTTCCCCAACACTACTTGTTGGCATATTCTAATGAATATCATCATTTTCAGGGTGTTTATGGTTATCCAATTGAGATTCAGGCACTTTTCTTTATGGCACTGAGATGTGCTTTGGCAATGCTGAAACATGATGCGGAGGGAAAAGAGATGGTGGAGAGAATAGTTAAGCGCTTGCATGCCTTGAGTTATCACATGCGGAG
Organism: Rhododendron griersonianum; assembly: GCA_018127125.1. NCBI lineage: Eukaryota > Viridiplantae > Streptophyta > Magnoliopsida > Ericales > Ericaceae > Rhododendron > Rhododendron griersonianum. The sequence continues at coordinate 33,911,198 of CM030793.1, read as the reverse complement.
TTATTTCTGGCTTGATTTCCAACAACTAAACGACATTTACCGCTATAAAACGGAGGAGTATTCTCACACGGCAGTTAATAAATTTAACGTTATTCCAGATTCGATCCCAGAATGGGTGTTTGATTTTATGCCAATGCGTGGGGGCTACTTCATTGGCAATGTGAGCCCTGCACGGATGGATTTCCGATGGTTTGCTTTAGGCAATTGTATCGCTATTTTAGCTTCTTTGGCAACTCCTGAGCAATCTTCTGCTATAATGGATCTTATAGAATCACGATGGGAGGAGCTGGTTGGAGAAATGCCTTTGAAGATATGCCATCCTTGCATAGAAGGTCATGAATGGCGAATAGTAACTGGTTGTGATCCGAAGAATACCAGATGGAGTTACCATAATGGAGGATCTTGGCCAGGTTCTTCCACTGAGTTGTATATGTTGCTCTTTAAATCTATCGCTCTTGTGTTCTGCAATTATATTATCAAAACAACATTGTTGCTGCCGGAACAGTACTTGCTATTGCGTGTTGGTGCAACTTTTAGCTAGTGCACTAAGGCAGGCCCTGTTTGGTATTCACTTATAAGTTAGCTTTTTTAGATTCTGACCATTTAGATTATTAGCTTAAATGAGTTCAAATAAGTTATAAATCTGTCTGGTGTTGCTTTTTAAGGCGTGACAAAAAATTCGAGTTGTTACGTGTACTTTGGTTAGACCTGTTATAATAATTTTGTGACGTGTATATCCTAAATATCCTTTCATCCACACTTGTCTTAATTGGAAAGATCATGACCCGTTTGTCCCATGTATTTTCAGAACTCCAAATAAGCAAAATTTTGGCTTAAAATAAATTCAACTTTCTGGTGTAAATAAGCTGAAAAAAAACATATAAATGCTAACAGATATGCAATAGCTCCATTCTTGCCTTGAGAAAAGTTCATATGGTTCTCCCCGTCTTGACCATCCAACCTAGTGTAGAATTAACTGCATGGTAATTTTTTTGGGTATATTTCACTGTTGTACATGCAGGCATGATTTGTTGGTCCTAAGCAACACTTCTTATTTGTCCTAGTTTAATTATCCCACAAAGCTCACTGTAAGGATATGGTTGAGTTCTTAATCATAGTTTTGTTCACCTCTACAGCAGTTTGGGATAGTAGGATTAACTTGATTGGTCATCCTAATTTTATGCTCTCTTTTTTTGTACTTGCTTCTGGTTTTTGAAAGATTGTCCAAGTATTGAAGTAGACTTATTGTCTTTCCCTATATACATGGTTTGTATTCTATGGGGCCTTGCTTAATGTGAGTCATCATAACACAATCCATAATGGTTACGAATTGACTGTTTATTCGATGGGACTCCCTCATCTCCTGATTTGACTTAATTGCTGGAGTTTTCTGCATTTTTTAAGAAAAGGCCTAGTGTTGCCCAAGGTCAGATAAAAAGAGAGTATTGCTTGCCTCTTTAGGGATTTGTTGTACTTCAGAAACGGAGCAGACTTTATCGGTTAAGGTTATCGTATCAGCATATTTGTAGTAAAACTATACTTTCATGTTATGCATGAAATACTCTCTGAAACCTTCTGAAGAACACCATAATTTACCAAAAGAATAGAAAGCAATTACAAAAGTACATGAATATTTTGCCGTGTCTCCCCTTGTACTTGAAATGAGGACTAGATAGATCCAACACTTTGACACAAAACTGCATGCGACACCCGTACACCGTGTTTTTCTTTCTTAGTTTCTACTTCCCTGCATCAAAGACTTGTTTATGTTGGCCTTGTTGTAACCCGTTCAGTTTTCCTGCTCGTTTCTGTGTTGAGAGCTCCTCTCTGGAACCAGTTAGAGTTTTTTTTTAGTACTATGGATCTTTGGTAATGCTAATCAACTGATATGCTTTCCTTTTTCTTTTTTTCCCTTTTCATTTTCTCCACTAATTGGAATGCAGTGCTTTTGTGGTTGCTAACGGCTGCTTGCATTAAAACCGGACGACCCCAAATCGCAAGACGAGCAATTGATCTTGCTGAGAGCCGCCTGCTCAAAGACAGCTGGCCAGAGTATTATGATGGGAAACTAGGGAGATATATCGGGAAACAAGCGAGAAAATATCAGACGTGGTCAATAGCAGGATATTTGGTAGCGAAAATGATGTTGGAGGATCCCTCACACTTGGGGATGATATCCCTTGAAGAGGACAAGCAAATGAAGCCTGTCCTTAAGAGATCCTCCTCCTGGACCTGCTAGAGAACATAGCAGCACAAAAGAGTAGAGAGAGAGAGAGAAGGTGAGAGATCTAGTTATGTTATTATAACAGAAAAGAAACACTATTCTTTTGGCAAATTTCTGTTGTAGGTTTTATTTTTGAAATTTGGGTTTTGTGTACATCAGACTTTGCCAGCTTTATCTTTGTTTCTGAAATAAGAGACATTTTCTATTTATGTTTTTGCATACGTGGAAATGGTATGCAAGAAAACACTTGAATGATGTTTCAAAGCTAAAGTTAATCACTGTCTACTTAGTCTGGTTTGTTCTTCAAGTTGCTTGCTTATTTTTCGTTTTGTATATCTTGTTTAAGTAAGTCACCGGGCCAATCGATGTTGTGGTATAACAATAGTTTGGGATGTCCTCTTTTTGCGTCCTTGTTCCATCCTTTCTGTTAGTGACCCTCAGTTCACGAGGGCATAGGACCAGGAGGGAACAGAGGATCTGGAACTAAATGAGACATACACTTCTATCTCTGTCTTTTATGGTGATGGCTTAAAAAAGAAGGTTCACTATATCTAATCTGGTTTGATATGGATAAGTACATTACAGGGCGATAGAGTGCAATGGCACAGAAGGTTGAGGGCAGCCTGCACCTGCACCAAGAATCGAAGAATCACTTGCCCCCTTGTTCATAGGGACGGATTCTCTTCGCGTTGCACACCCAACTAAGGTATACTCATGTTGGTGAGGTTTTGGTTATGTCATCCCTCTCAATTTCAATGTCGATGGTTTTTTGCATAGCTTGTGGGGGAGTAGACCAATTCGGCAATTCCAATGCAATGGCCAAAGTACTCGTGTCGAATGCAAAACATGACAATGGCTGAAAAGATGAGCACCAGAATGGTTATTATCCACGGCAAAACTCATATCCATATGAAGTATATTTGTCACAAGGGTAATGTGTTGTTAGACTACTGACCCTTGATTTTGCTTTAGCCAAACATGATCGACCAAGCTTTTACCTATACCCGGTCATCCTGATTTTTAGCATAGGCAACAAGTACACCACCGAGGGCTACAAAATGAGCGAATCAGGTCCTAAAAAGTGGGACTTTGAATTGTGACCGATGGGTCATATTTTGCTTTGCATGAAGAATCAAAAGAGAGATTGTCATGTGAGAGAATCCTTACTATATGTAGAATGGGGTATCTTATTCATGAGAATCTTATTCCCATTAATGTGATTGCATGGATAATCTTATTGAAGTGTTTGGTTCATGTGGGAATGTTATACTACATGAAAATGGATAAGTTCCTATTCAAGCATTTGGTTCGACCATTGGAAGTCAAGGAATGGAATGTATTTTTACTTGATTTTACAAAAACATCCTTTAACAGCTACTATTTAATTATTCATACATCACAATATTTGCACGCAATTCTTGCATGCCAATAGTTAAACAAGAGTAGACTATGCAAAATGTCCAACTATTACGTAAAATACTTGTCAACAGTTAAACAATTTTAGAAATGCCGAAGCATCATTGCAAAAGTGAACTACTAGAACATTAGACCGTCAAAATAACTACACCTAATAACCAGGGGTGGATTCAATTAAGGCACACGGGACCCACCTGAAATTATCGGAAATTTTTTTTGTGAACCGAAGAAGCTAAGTAATATATATTAAATTACCGAGAACATTTCAAATGGTGTGTCTTGCGACGGTGGTAAAGGCTTGTGCTTCTTCCTGTGTGGACGCAAGTTTGAATCCCTGCATGGTCTATGCCTTTTTTTCTTTCAATTTTATGCTGAAACGTTGAAATAAAAAAAATTCTCAAAACTTGCGGCTAATGGGGAATCGAACCTCACCCATCAAATGCTTAGTTTGAGGCACTACCACAATGCCAACTGAGACAATTTGACACAACTATCAAATCAAAAAATTTAAAATACAAAACACTAGTCCACTCATTTTTTTTAAATATTTACTGTATGTTTAGTCTTCGTTCGTCACTAGCGTGTCTTCATTATGTAATGGGGACAGCACAGTTGTACTTTTCATATTATCATACAGTATATAATTATTAATGCATTTCTTGCTCCTTCACAAAAAAAATTCAAAGTTTTGTGCTCTAAAGAATGCTTAAACATTTTTTGTTCTAGTTATAATTTTTTTCTAAATGCATGTTCTCGTTATATTAGCTTATGAGAATTTTTATCAACTTTATGCTTAAAAGGTGACCTATCTGTATTAGATTTCTGGATTCGGCCACTGCTAATAACCTACATCAGGTAACTAAGAAAATCATGAAGGGTCTGTGCCTTTAAATAGCAAGAAAAGAAAAGAGAGATTACACAAGCATAGACGAATAAAGAAAATATAAATACCTATGTGATTTGGAAAACTTAGAGCTCTGCTACAGATTCGAAAATAGAAGACTAGGTTTATCCTAACGAAGCCTTTGCAACAGATTGCAAAAAATAAAAGAGCAAAGCAAATTGGGCAAAGTAAAAAAGGAGAGAGAGAGAGAGAGAGAGAGAGAGAGGGATTGGAGAGAAAATTGGGAGAGAGCAGGGGGGGGAAAAATCACCATTGGTGTGAGGGTATAAAGAGGTATTAATTTGAATTTCCTTTTTCCCAAATAATTAGATTGCCCCGTAATTTCAGATTCCCAATGGAAAGTGGAGGTATGAGATTCCTTCTCTATTGGGAGATCAATAATCATATTCCTATACAATCGTTATCCAAGAATGGGAATCTCAGAGTTCTCGAATTATATTCTCACTAAAGATGCCTGACATCCAAACACAGTCATACATTTGTGTAATTCATGATCCTTCGCATCCTACAAGTTTGAAAATAAATAAAAAATTGGGAACTTTTGTCATAAGTGCGTGTGAAGAACCTTTAACTCTTCTGGTAGCTTTTTTGTCAAAAAACTTTTCTAGTTCACTAAACAATTTATATATAGCTCCAAAATTCCATTAGAACGAAAATATTCCTATTACTTACCAGCTTCGAAAATATTCCATTAGGCCAAATAGAACGAAAAGATTTCATAGAAAATTGTCCAACATTAGCCAAAAAGTAAACAACGAAAATAGTACTGTAGATTTTACCTGCTCGTTATCTTATAAATATATCGAACGTTGAATAGTAGGAGTAAATTTTTTGCTGTTGTACAAAATGGAAAGGCAAAATTTACTACTCCTACTATAATAGAAGAATAAATGACAGTGAAATTTATCTGTCGCAAAGAGTAAACAGTGAAATTTGTAGTACAGTATATGTTTTCGTGCCGTTGTTACTTGAATAATTTTGTCCATCCTTCTTTAAAGATGGTGATGTTCATTCTCCTTGTGATTGGTAGAAATTGTGTGGGGCCAACCACAAACTAACTCATTATTATCAAAAAGTGAATTGATTTCGTGGACCCTACACATTTTTCACCAATCACGATGAGGATAATGCTCACCCTCTTTAGAAGTGAGTGAACAAAATTATTCTCCGTTTGTGGAAATGTCGTCAGAAAATGTTTACCGATGAAAATGGTTGCTAGTGACTGGATGCATTAGAAGTCTACACTCACTCAGGGTTGTACACGAACCGAACAGCTCGCGAGCTCGGCTTGGCGCATTTAGTAAACTATCGTTCGACAAAAGCTCAACTTGTTAAGGGAGACTCGGCTCGATTAAAGAGACTCGTTTAGTAAATGAGTATTCTACTAAGCTCAACTCATTAAGGCTCGAGCTCAAATTTTTGGCTCGTTTAAACGAGCTCAACTTGAACTCGACAATGCTCAGCTTGGCTCGGCTCATTTACAGCCCTTGACTCACCGCACGAGTCCACTGCTCGGTCCAGAAAACATATCAACCGATATGCAATTGACCCTCTATGAATTCAAAAAACATATCTACCAAGTACCAATATGCAATTGAGCTGATTTTTTAAAGGACCCCATAAAAAATATTTTAAATTTGTGAATATTCTCTTATATATATTTTTGTGGGGCCCAGAGTGGACCCACGTTGGTGTGCGGTGGTCCGATCGGTGGACTAATGTGCAAGTGTAGCATCTCTGAACTGGATGTTAGGCCCCGTTCCACTTTTGGTCCTTAAAAAATAAGTACTTATTTACAATTTTCAAGCTTAAAAATAGTAGGTTTGCTCAAATCAAAAAATATGTTATATAGATCTTGTTTGATAGAAATCTATCAAACCCTGCAAAAAAAAAAATTAAAATTATTTTTGTCAATCCATTAGTTTTAAACGTGAAAAGAAGTCCTTATTTTTTAAATACTTATTTAAGAAAGTGGAATGAGGCCGTAGTTGTAATGATGATGTGGCGGGAGGCGACGTGGTTAACAAGGGATTAGCAATCCTCCCATTTCATGGGATTGGGAATACCACCTTGGACCAGGTATTAATAATCATATCCCAAGGTGTCTCACACTAAATTACTTCAATGTCCATGTTATGTTTAGAAAATGACGATAATACCCTTTTATTTTGAAGTTGCCCTATAACTTGGACTTCTCTTGTATTTTTTTTTAAATTAATATACAGCTTAGTTGATTATATTTTGTCTCTTAGTTTGGTTGCTTAGTTTTTTTGTTTTTTTTTTAAGCTTCCCTATAAGAATTACAAAATCGTGTGCTTAAATTTTTCATATAGCATTTTCACAATCATTGGGCATTTTCATAATCAGATTTTATTCTTTGTTTGTTTGTCCATATTTTATTCAAAGATGGAGCATTTTTTTGACCATTTGGTATTTTTTATGGGAATTGATTTCTACACTCCCTTTTTTATAATTACACTTCCTTTTTTGGATTTAGTGTTGAAAGTGTAGGGTTTTTTTTTTTTTTTTGCTAAAAGACAAAAAAAGTAGTGTGGATATTAAAAAAGAGAGTGTAGAAATCAATGCCCTTGTCTTTAACTGTAACGACCCGGATTTTCGACCCAATTTTTTTTAATAATAGCGTTAATATTATTAGGTCTTAATTATTACTTTCTTTTCCTTAATAGATAAATACAAAAAAATAAGTATATTATCTTAATTATCTCTTTTATTTTTTTTTAATTGCATGCATGGTTAAAACTCTTCCATCTCTCCCTCTCCCACTCCTACTCGGTCTCTACCTCTTCCTCGATCTTATTTTTCGTCAATATCACTCTCCTATCAAAACCCAAGAAATCGGAATCCTATTCGAATACAAACTATTCATCCTCTTCCAAAATTCCCTATATATATCCCATTAGTCTAACCCTAGGGCTCACCACGAATTTTCCCACACCCTACCAGTCCAGAAGAGAGAGAGAATTCGAAGAAAATCGAACTCCAATCAATGGAGTTTAAGTGAGAGAGAGAAAAGTGGGTTTGTGCTCTAGAACCCCCCCGAGATCCGAATTACCCATTCCAATCTCTTCCTACGACCCCAAGCATCTCAAAACATAATCTAATTCGAGCCCAAGGTTCCCTAATCAAAGAACCCGAAGTCATCTTCCCAAAAATTCAAGTTTTGGTTTGAGAATCAATTCGATCCAATCGAGGTACTATAATCCTATCCAATCACTCCTCTAAGTATATTTGGTGTTTATATGCTTAACCCTATGTCCCAATTGGTCCCATGCATCAAAAACCGAGCCAAAACAAAAAATATGCTCACTGCGTTCAGATTCACCATTTTGATATTATTTTTGATCCTGACAATCTATTTGTAATTATTTACGTATAAGATGATACTTTTGATATTTATTTTAAAATCTTTCTGATATTATTATTTTTAAAAAATACTGAATAGATATTATTTTCTTACAGTGAAATATCATCTTAGTATAAAACGTATTAGTTATATCAGTTTAATTTATCTGGTAGATTGAGTTGATTAATAAAAGTTTTTAAATCCTTGTGACCATCCAAACATCGTTTTCGACCCCCGATCTATTTTTCCTAGACTTCTAACACCTCAAGGATCATAACTTGTTAATGTCATATTTTATTTTATTTTATTATCTATTTATTAATTATTTGTTCGAGTTCTTGTAAAAGTTTACAAACGAAAAATCCTTGCGACCTTATAAACCATTTAATTAATTCCCGAAATATTTTTTTTAGATTCTTTGCATCCCAAAGATGATATGTTGTTAATCTCAATATATTTTATTTATTAAACAATTTATTATCCATTTATTTTACTTTTGACATCTTTAAAAATCATTTTTATTTTAAAAAATAATTCCGTAACCCTCCGGACCCACTTTTTGATGCTCGAACATGTTACGTAGGACCGTAAGACTCCTTTTAGATCCATGCTACTTATTCTAGTGTTATTAATTACTTATTGAATTTATTATGGTCATCAATCAATCTATTTTCTTAAATAAAATTAATACAAGCCTAGACTTATTTTTTTTATAAAAACTTTTATTTGATTAAAGTGTCTTATCTATTTAATCACATCTTGGCCATACAAAACTAAGGGCAACGGTCCATTCATAAAAGGTTACGTAATTTTATGCTTATTGTTTATTTCAATTATTATTCTGATTGCTTATATATTATTCCAACCTTTGATTGATATGTTAGATTGGACCCTAGAGACATGGGGTGGTATGCGAAATAGAAATCACCTAGATGATGCTAGGTAATGGATGAATTGGAAAGTTTTGTTGGTTTTAGATTGCCTGCAGGCGTGATTTTGGGATGTGATGATTTGAGACTGGCAAAGTAAGCCTAGTGTTGAATAATGAGATTTGAAACTGGCAGAGTAAGCCCAGTGTTGAATAGTGTGATTTGAAACTGGCAGAGTAAGCCCAGTGTTGAGTGTGATTTGAAACTGGCAGAGTAAGCCCAGTGTTGAGTGATGTGATTTGAAACTGGCAAAGTAAGCCCAGTGTTGAGTGATGTTTTGATACTGGCAAAGTAAGCCCAGTGATGATTGTGAAGTGGTTTATAAGATAGGCGAACCCTAGTTATGATTCAGGCATGATAAGCTTTCTTTTGTTGTAATGAGAGGGATACACGCTGGTACATAACTTTGGTGCAATCCGCGACAACAAAAGAAAGTGATCTCATGGGACAGGGCATGGCTAGCGGTTGGAGAGGAAAGATCTCGTGGATGAGATCTTAGATTTCACGATAGATTAATGGATAGTAATAAACTGGTTTATGTGATATATCTCTGTTTACTTCTTCGTACCATATATATCATGTTACTTGCTAGCTGTAAAGTAAGAGGGGTAGTTGGGTTGGATTATTTTACTGGGTGATTTATCACTCACGGATACATCTGTATCCTGGTAAATCGATTGCTTCGGCGATCAATTTGCCAGAGAGCGCAGGATTCAATGGAGAGGATTCAACGATGGTGCAGTTCAACACAAGAATGAAGATCGAGTTTGCTTGGGATCCGTATCAAGCCTAGAGTCGGCTCTGAAGATAATGTATTTTGAATCAGTAAATTTACCTTGAGATTGTAATAGCTAAAACTTTATTTTGAAAAATTATGTTTATTTAGCAAATTTTCTTAAGAAATTATTTTATTTTGCTTCCGAAAAAGCGGGGCGTTACATTAACCCTTGCTTGTATAAGGGTAAAAATGGAAATAGATACTTTCAATCCTATCTATCCTATGTAAAACAAACATGCAAATAATAATTCTCCCTCCTAATCCAGTGCAAAACAAATATGTTCATAGGATTGACCTTCTCATTAGCAATACCATCTCATTCTCATTCTCAATCTCAATCTCAATTCTAATATCATCTCATTACCAATCCCACCACATCGATCTAACTCACTTATCAAACAAGTAAGAAGGGTAATTTCATGGAAATGATTTTTACATTTTTTTTTTTATATTCATATTTTTTTAGTAGAAAAAATACATACATTTGCAACACTAAAAATAAAAAAGAAAAAGAAAAAAGAGTGTGAATATCAAAAAGGGGAGTGAAAATCACTCACTCCCCTAATTTTCTCTATAAAATACTTATTTTTAGAAGTAGAGTACTTTAATTAGCTCGTAAGAGTACTTTTTAATTGCATAGACTTCAAGACTTATTTAGGCTATACACAATGGCATAGTAAAAAATGGATAATCAAAAGTTGCCACATCAACTTTTGATTATCTATATATTTAAAAGATTGTTAAGGTTAACAATGTAAAAGACGACAATAGCATAATCAAAATTAGAAAATCAAAATTTGTCACATCATATTTTCAAACTAAAAACTGTTACTGTTAGGAAAAAGTATAACCATAGTGCGGAAGCGGGTGGTTCGGGTTACCTTGCGAACTTTAACCGAACCGGACCTTGATGTGGTTGGATTACGAACTCTCGATCACGTACCAAAACAGCGACAAATTCCTGCGATGGAGTGATACTACGAGGATCGAGTATCACCCTCTATTCCACGGTGCAAAAGCTCGGATTGCTCTTTAATGGTAGAGAGAGAACTATCGAAGAGAGAGAGTTTCCCAGAACTCTACCTTTATTGTATATCTTTGGTGTATATCATGTTTTATATTCTTGTGTATCATTTATGAACATCCTGCAGGAAATAAATAGATAGAGCATCCTAGATGCTTTAGAAGTCTTCTAATCCTAAGAGATTAGAATTACTTCAACTTCTCCTATCTTATCTCCAAGATGAGATAGGGCTCTCTAACATATGGGTCACCGGGTCATGCCCACATGGGCGACCCGATTTGGTCCCAGACCGGCCCAAATTCCAACATCTCCCACTCGTCCATGCATGGGCATGACAAGTTGTAGCAATCTCTCTTCCATCTACCCAACTAAGAAGCAAACTCATACGCGCTAATGAACCGTGCGATTGCTGGAGCACCTGCAAGTGGGAGCTCTACACTAGAAGCTCTGTAAAAGCCAGCATAGAGACATCAACCCATAAGAGTGTCTCATGTACCCTGAATCCATTTAGTTACACCGGACCAAACATCTTTAATCCTTCCAAAAAGCATGCTTGACCCCCCAACATCATGCACTCTATATTCACACCCGATTCGCGTCCCAATAGAGCGACCTGAGTTGTCGACAGTGAATATATTGCAAGGGTGTACTACTAAATGATCCTCTTTTCGCCCTCATACCACTTCATTTTAACCTCGCTGCTTTCCCAGACATGCTCCATGGGACCCTGACATTTCGTGGTCTTAGGTAGTCAAGCTAGAGTAGCAACACAAAGTCTCTACTACATAACATAGTCAAAAATCAAAGAGCACCTTTAATATATATGCAGTCACCTTATCTAAATGACTGCTTAGACTCACACAATGAGGAAATAAGGATCCATTCACTCACCTCTAAAATAAATGATCGCCAAGCACATGTAGTATGAATACATGCTACGGTGGAGTTACTTTTCCAAAAAGTGACATCATACTGCCAAACACCGTACAGACCTTAGTCTAGTCGCTACCTAGCGCCCAACCTGAGTTCTCAGATAGCAAGCCATCATGTCGTTATATGAGTCCTCACATCTGGCTAACAAAGACAGGTTAATCTCAAGATAGGAGAAACTATCCAAAATTGGTCTCTTGCTAATAGACCTTATCTTGGTTCCAACCAAGGCGACACATGGTGGGTATGTCTGATTCTACTTATCAGACTATATCACAGGCCCATCCTGTATATCTTACTACCCATCCGTCTCAGCTTCGCTCGCTATCTCAAGCGCCGAAGGCGATTGCTCATGTGAGTGAGCCAATCTAACCTGCTGACATCAATCTTTAAATTCTGTATGTGTTGTTCAATAACAATTGTCCAAATTGCAACAATAATAAGCTAATATTAAGTGCACAAATGGCATAAATATCCCATAAATCTGAAAGAAGTGACTAATGAAATTAGTAAATAAAACACATCTATCATCATCTGCGCAGTCCTAAAGCCTTATCATAAGTCTCAAAAGCCCCATTAACAATGGGCTTAGACAAAGGGCATACAACTATGCGACTCGTAGCAATGTGTTTTATAATCACTTTCTTTTTGCGCAACAATATCTTTGACCCAACAAGGCATAGATTCACACTTTGGAAGCAAAACATGAAATTAGCAGTCCATCAGAGATATCCTAATATCCTCTCGACTGCTTGCCAATGATCACGACCAAGATTGGACCAAACACTATTTATAAGCTGCCAATGATACTTGAATAGGGCACGTGGGCCATCAGTTCCAATTCTTTAGGAGTTTTAGGTTCCATGTTAAGCCTAAGTCTCGCCTTTAACTATAGAAGTGTCTATGAGTTTGCAGCTTTGTCTCTGGAATCGTTCTAAAAACATTCTTAAAGAAAGAATATTCCTAGAAGGATCCCTTAAGATCTCAACTCTGAGCACATAGCTTGCTTTGCCCATTCCTTCATCCCATAGGTGAAGGAAAACCACAACTTTGTGGTGACAACATCTCTTAGTCATTCCAACCACCTAAAAATTAATGTCATCAACATAGAATGACAATATCAAGAAACTATTTTTGGACCGTCTCATAGGCACGCAATGGCCTTCATTGATCATCATAAACCCAAATGGCTCGATGAAATCTCAGGTACCACTGCCTGAATGATTGTTTTAGGCCATAGATAGACCGTTGGAGCTTAATTGCAAACTCTGCGCTCCTAGCCTATTGCCTTAACGTCCATCTAAAATAGTTCTAAGGCTAGAGTAACTTCAACACTAGACGAGTCTTATTGCTCAGTATGGGACCATCTGCTTTGCGTTTGATCTTAAGAACCCATTTGTTCCCAATGATCTTGCGCCCAAGCTCAAGATCGACCAAGTCCCAGACAAGGTTTATCTTTATAAACTCCATTTCATCTTACATTGCAGCTATCCATTCCTTACTAGCAGGTGATAAAGGAATTTCTCCCACTGTTTTGGGCTCTCCTTAATCTTCAGGAGCAATCATGACAAACTCCCCCTCAATCTCAAACAGACGACGAGGGATTATACAATGTTTGCTTCTATGCCTAAGAGGATCTTGAGAATCCATTAGATCTAATCCATGATTAAGCAAGTCGCTCCCACTATCCCCAGGAGGTAGGAGAATTTCTTCCCCATTTTCAACTGGACAATTTGGTGCGCCTCTCGTTGGATTCTCTTTCTTGTAGAATTATACATCTCTACTAACCTCTCATCTGCTAGGGAAATCCTCCTTGAGGAATCCAAATCTCGTAACTCAATTTCAGTTACACTTCCATCAGGTTGCTGGCCAATAAACACATAGCACTTAGAGTGCTCATTGTAACGCATAAAAAAGCATTACTCACCTCTAATACTTAATTTCCCACACATAGGAGAAGTACTACGTGTTTGAGTAGCCAAGCCACATGGCCGCAAAATTACCCTCATTAGGTTTTCGCTGGTCCATTGCTCATATAGGATGGAAGGTACTAATCTGGTAGGCACACAGTTATGGATGTAGGCCGCAAAATTTAATAATGCATCTCCTCAATACAAAATTGGAAGATTAAGGTTGCGCCATCATCGACTTAACCATATCTAGCAACATATGATTCCTTTTCTTCACTACACTGTTTTGTTGCGAAGTACAAGGAATTGTTAATTGCCCTTACGTTGAGCCACAAATGTCTAAACGGATAAGTTGGTAATGGAACAAATGCCTTTATGGTTTTCTGAATGATTTTCTAATTGCTTTTCTTGTTGGGCAATGGTCACAAATGGGCAGGTTGACTAACAAATCCCCCTCTTGCCCAATGTGACCTAATTTAGAATGCCATTTAACAGAATCAACATCAACAGAAGATGTAATAAAGCAAGTAGAATCACTAGCATTATTATTAAAATTTAAATTAATAACATCTAGTATCATCAAACCATCCAAAACCATAATATTAAATTATACCCAAATCAATCCTCACTAAGCTACTCTCAAACAGAAATAAAAACCTAGACTCATCATGCTAGTGACTAATAACAAGTTCCGTCAAATTCTTGAAGCTAAAGTACTTCATGAAAAACCAAGGTGCGCCCATGTCGCATGTTCAGTTTGCCAACGCCCAGCACTAACACACTAGACTTGTTTCCCATAAAAATTCTTTGGCCTCCAACTGGAATTCGGTGATACTCCACGAACCTATCTTGTTTCCTCGCTAATTGGTTGGTTGCTCCTGAGTCTACAACCCACGAATGAGGAGAATAAACAACTAAACCTTGACATGTTCCAAAACAGTCAATACGAGAAACAAAAAAAATATGGAGTACCTGCTTAGGCTCAGTGCACTCACGAGCAAAGTGTCCCAACTTGTCACAGTAAAAGCACGCCTTTCTGGCCTTGTTTTTGTTACCACTCTTCTTTTTGCCTCTATTGCGCTTAAAAGAACCAGCGCTAATAGTGTTAAGGCCTATAGCAGCTCCCTTTTTAAGGGCGCGTTTAGCCTTCCTTCGCTGGTACCCAGACCTACGAGGGACAGTCTCAACTATGATGCATGAACCATTTGGCTCAGCTGCCTCTTGGCGCTTAGCCTTCATGAACTCTGATTTATGTTCATCATCACATTTCAAGTTTGAGACCATCTTAGTCAAGAAGTCGATATCGTATTTCTGTTTGATAGCTTCCCACAGCTTATGAGCAGTCTCATAGTACTCAAACTCACATATCAAATCGTTGTGCATGCTGCGTACCATAGTAAGTCGCGCACACTGATCTTTCTTGAACCATTTTTCAAAGGCCTCAAGATCACGAAGATACTGTGGTGAGTCACTACGTTTTGGCTCAACCATCTCATGGTTGAGGGTCTCCAAGACCTCTAGCTCATTAAAGAGAAATTGGATCTCATAGCGCCAAATATTATAGTTGTCACTTTTTAATTTCTCAACCTGGGTCAAATTAGCTATCACTTTCTTATCTTCCATTTCAACTCTATCAAAGAAATGCGCATGGGATTATTGATAACAACACAACACAGAATTATTTCGCAGCAAGAATCTAAATTAGAAAATAATAATACCATACATGTCGCAAGATCGAAAACTTGCAAAGCTTATAATCATCTCCTGCGCCTCTAAGTATTTTATTATTACAATTTAATTTAATTCATGCGCAAAATTTTAGTTTTCGGAAAAAATATATAAAAATATTTTCTCTACCGAACAACCTCCCACTAGGTATGGCATATCACAAGCATGAAACAAATTTATTATAGTGCATAACACAATTTATGCATTAAAAAGTATTTTTCATGCTATCAAAATGAATAATTTAACATTGAACAATGCCAAAATTATCCAAACATGCCACATACAACATGTAAAATCGTCCAAAATATTAAACATGCTATTTTCAATATTTTGTACATTTCCAGTTGCTCACATGCAATTATTGTCAATTTTCAGGATTTATTCTAATTCTCCAAGAATAAATAACAAGTAGAAAATGCCAAATAATATCAACATGTACTGGAAAAATACACAACCTACACCAATGAATAGGTACTGAATCCAGGAGGTTGAATCCAAAAATTTATAATTTTTCAGATTTTTATTCTAATTTTCCCAAATTATCAACGGATAGAAAATACAGAATAAAAACAACACATACTGAAAAATTACAACAACCACTCCTATAAATTGGTTCTGATTCCAGGAGGTTAAATCTGAAAATTTATAATTTTCCAGGATTTTATTCTAATTTTCCCAAATTATCAACGGATAGAAAATATAGAATCAAAAAAAACGTGCTCACTGGAATATTACACCTCATACCCCAAACAATGACCGATAGTAGCAAAACATGCCACAAAAAATTTGGGTCCCAACGGAGGAGGCACGCATCCCCACTCTCTTATAAACCGAGTTAAAAATTTCATTTTTCTTGTATTTAAAATTCTGAAAAATAATTTATTTTCAGAAAAATAAAATAAATACACAGAAACATAGGAAATTTAATTTCAAGTTCAGCGGTACTCTCGATTTTTCCATACGACGTCGGTACAGTGAGGGGTGAATCTCACTCTCTCTCGGTTGAGAGTGAGAGTGTGCAGAATCTACACTTCATCTTCCACAAAACATGCCCAAACTAGGGTTTGCCTTAATTTTTGATCCGTAACTCCAAATCAAGCTTATAATATACCGTTGAAAAGTTAGAAACAAGAGCTACACAATGATACAAGTCCCGCATGTTAAATCAAAACACAGAAAAAACACTGTCCAGTCAAAGTTTCGGAAAAACCAACTAGGGTTTGATTTTTCTCACAAACGGTCAATCCAATAACCACGAAACTTTCCAGATATGATGTACATGTTATGGACTACGTTCTGGTAAAATTTGAAGCAATTCCGATAACTTTTGAAAAATCATGTTTTTCGGACCCATATCCGGCATACACGAAAATCAGTCAATACGTACGCCTAAAACATGATACTTATGGCTATTCAAGTACTTGAAGAGCACGAAAACATCCAACTAAGGCTCTGATACCAATGTTAGGAAAAAGTATAACCATAGTGCGGAAGCGGGTGGTTTGGGTTACCTTGCGAACTTTAACCGAACCGGACCTTGATGTGGATGGATTACGAACTCTCGATCACGTACCAAAACAGCGACAAATTCCTGCGATGGAGTGATACTACGAGTATCGAGTATCACCCTCTATTCCACGGTACAAAAGCTCGGATTGCTCTTTAATGGTAGAGAGAGAACTATCGAAGAGAGAGAGTTTCCCAGAACTCTACCTTTATTGTATATCTTTGGTGTATATCATGTTCTATATTCTTGTGTATCATTTATGAACATCCTGCAGGAAATAAATAGATAGAGCATCCTAGATGCTTTAGAAGTCTTCTAATCCTAAGAGATTAGAATTACTTCAACTTCTCCTATCTTATCTCCAAGATGAGATAGGACTCTCTAACATATGGGTCACCGGGTCATGCCCACATGGGCGACCCGATTTGGTCCCAGACCGGCCCAAATTCCAACAGTTACGGAGTACCATTGATTGTCTCCATCATACTTCGAGATATTTGTTGCCAACTAACCCATTACACAATTTGTTGCACTATTCTATTTGGTCGTCTCGTCAATTTGTTACACTAAAAAAATTCTAATTTGATTAGTACAGTCAACCTTCTTCACCTATCCATATCACTGCTTTTAACATATTTTTCACACTTCTTTTGTCTGATAACTCGTAAAATACTTGAGTTATTAGAATTTACTTAATCATTAATCTTGATTGTCTAATTAATTAACATGCTACCAGAGAGTTAAATTTTGAGTAGTCTCACCTCACTTAGTCAAGTCTCTTGCCCAATTCAATCCCTCACCTCGTCAATTCATAGCTTCACATACGACCAAGTTCTATGTGAGGTGGAGTATTAGACTTTATTCCACATTGTTCACCAAAGCTATTCAAACTTGGTTAATATAATCTACATCAAGGCTACTCTATCTATTATCAATAAATTACATTGAATTGAACAAAAATACTACCGGATACAAACAAACTATATGCAGTCAAATCTATGTAGTTCTGAGCAAAAAAAACCCTCTATGATCGATGCAGCTGTGGATTTAGTGTCCTAACCTAACCTACACTTGCTACAAAGTCGAACTTCCTTAAGGTTTTATAGAAAGGAAACGCAATATAAGAAAACGGGAACGACTTCGGTGTCCCCGGTCATTTTGGGGACACCGTAACTTTTGGCATAACAAAACCATTATGAGTATAACCAAAACTCATTACAAGTATAACAGAACCATAGCAAGACATAACTTGTTTGTTATGCCTTGGTTGGTTTTTTGGATATTCCTTGGTTATGTCTTGTTTGGGTTCTGTTATGCTTGTAATGGGTTTTAGTTATGCTCATAATGGTGAAGTTATACCAAAAATTACGGTGTCTCCAAAATGACCGAGGACACCATAGTAACATTTTTTAAAATGGCATAACGTTTATTATTATTATTAGGTCATAACACTTTTTTAAAAATGACATAACATAACCACTCAAAGGCATAACAATATTTATAAATGGCATAACATAATCACTTGAAGGCATAACATTAATTAATCCTTTGGGAGGCATAACCGGGTCCCCTTTTGGATAGGGGACACCATAGCATTTGCCTAAGAGAACTAGTGAAAGGTGATGAGCAGGGCCGGCCTCGACATTTGGGTTGCCCAAGCACAACCCCAAACTTGATTGCCCACTTATTATTAAGCCATAAAATTATTAAAAAACATATGAGTAGAAACAACAAAATTAAGGTTTTATTGTGCCTTTAGTTTAAATTACATCAACAAATCAAAATTAAAATGAAACCCTGGTTACAGTGCTTTATGATTAGCACGATCCAATTTAAAAAAAATATCTTCTTATTAAGCTAATTCTTGAAATCACACTACAAGAAAATTGACCTGCACCGACATACAAAAATTGTCACTAAAGTATAATAGTGACAAAAATTTATCATTGTCACAAAAACATCATTCCAAAAGTGTAGCTAAAGATATTTAGTAACATAGTCTTAGGTTTTGTGTGGACTTATAGAAAGAAGCAAAAAAAAGAGAAATTTAAAAAAAAAAAATCTTTTCCTAGTTAATTTGGTTCTTAAAAAAAAAGGAGAAAAAATTTCAAATCTCAATTCAACTTTCTTCCCAATTTTTCTTCCAATTCTTCTCTAATTTCCTTCTCGATTATTTCTATTCTTTCCCTAGATTCCAAATAGAGCCTTAGTTTCATTGAGAAGGTAAAAAAAAAACTTCAAATGTTGGGCAAAAGACATGCATTCCTCAAGTCTTAAGCATGTGTTGCTAACCAACGAACTAACATCCTTTCTATTACATCTTTCTGAAAAAGTATATATATACCTACGTATCCTGGAAAGAAAAGAGAAAAATTTAGTGTACTTTACAACCCCAAAGTCTCTTTTATTTATGCCGTGTTAGTTCTTTTTCCTTTTCAAAAAATTCTATCTAGATTCTCCCTACTTTTAACATTTTTCTCTCTATCTCTCTCCACTTATTACACCTATTATTTTTCAAAAAAAAATTCAAAAATCAAATCAAACACAACATTAGTTTCTTCGGCAAAATATATATACTATTTTAGTTTCTTCGGCAAAAAAAAAAAACATTGCCCTAGCTAGGGAGTTGCCCAAGCCCAAAGATTTGTTAGATACCACTGAACCGGCCCTGATGATGAGTTGACTGAAGGCTAATGAAGGAGACGTGGGTGGAGTTGACCAAGAAATGATGAGAAATCAACATGAATAGTTTATTGATTTCTATGGGAATTATACAAAGCGAAAGGGAAGATGGACATGGGGTATAATAAAAGTCTATAACCACATCCAACTCACACATTCATTTAAATACACATACACTTTCATATACTCCCTACTTAAGTATGTCGCTGTATGACTTGGGTGTGGTTCTATCATTTTTAAATCGGGTTTGTGTGTGAAATGAGACCTTCTTTCTCCTCTTCTTCCTCGTCCTCCCACTCCCGGTGCTGAATTGCAATGAGCAATTTGCATAACCCCAATGAGAATATTGTCACAGTGGTTTATCGATTTACCTCGGCGGGATTTACTATTCCAAGGTTGGGGGGTTGATTCTCCTCAGTAGTCCTTGATACCATCTCACCTTATTCAAACTCATAGAAAGGGTTGTAGAGCTTAGTCCGGTTTATCGAAATATTTTTTATTATCAATTTTTTTTTTTTGGGCAATTTGCATTCTTCTAATCTTCTCAATGTAATTAACTACCCCAATTCCTTGGCCTCACCAGCACCACTCTTCTAGTTCTTACTTAGGAGGTGTTTGGGAGCCTACTTTTTGGCTTTTCATTTTTCACTTTTTGTCTTTTTGGCTTTTGGGATTATGATCAGAATGTATTTTGTATTTGGTAGAGTGTTTGGATGATATGTGCAGAATGCATTTTGCAGCAGGAGTAGTGTTTGGGAGATATGGAATGAAAATGAATTATGAATTGTTTTTTACTATGTTGCCCCCGGTTATTAATAATGGTGTATAATGTATATAAATAATGTTTTAATTAATTTTTTTAAAATTTACTTCCGAAATTATTAAAAAAAACAAATAATTTACTTCCGTTCCAATTTTTGTTTTTACTTCTCATCCACTTCAATCAACGGTCGAATCTTCATCAAAAAAAAAAGGGGAAACGGTCGGATTGAAAACAGCCAACGTTGGCTGAGATTACAACCATCAACTTTACTCTTTCTTTCTTTTTTTGTTTCTCTCTCTCTCTCTCTCTCAACAGAACCGAAGCCAGACCCAAAATCCTTCACCTTCAAAAATCCTTCACCTTCACCTGCAATTCCTTCACCTTCCACTTCTCTTCTTTTAGTAACCAAGGCGGGTTCAGAAATGGGTCTCGATTTTGCAAGGTTCAGATTCTCAATTTTGCAAAACGGAGGGTTTGGGACGGCGACTGCGAGGGTCCGGTTCAGTCCGTTCATGGCGACGCTGGCCGCGAACCCGACGTTCGTTTCGGACGGCGACACGATCCAACCCCTCTTGGAAATCAGTTTCTGGCAACCTTCCGGCATGTTCTTGCTGATTCCGGCTTCTTTCCGACGAAATCAGGTTACTCCGGCTGTCCAAAATTCTAGTAGAACCAGTTGGGGTGATGAGCTGTCCATTATAGTTGCAGATTCCGGTTGTATTTGAAGTATAGCAACTACTTTCCATCCCCCATTGGGGATGCTCTTATGTACATGAACTGGTATGTGAAGAACTTGTTGTAACGAACGCTATGAATGCAAGCTAAGAACGAGAAATTGAATACTAAACAAGAAATCACAAAGACACAAGATATACGTGGTTCCCCAAGATGGGTACGTCCACGGGCGAGGAGAGAGAGGATTCACTAACCAACGTGAAGAAGAGATACAAAGAGCCGGCTGTAATCCGTAACTCTAGAAAGGCCACAATATGAGAGCCCAAAAGATAATCTATAGAAGTCCCCCAAAAGCCCTATTTATAATAGGCTACAAAAAACTGGAACAACATAATTAACCAATGTGGGACTAAAGAATACAAGGCATTCCCAACAATTCTCCACCTTGACTTGAATTCTACTGAACCAAATCACCAAATATAGTTTTCCCCTTCTAACCTCTCACTCGCCAAATGCCCCCGAGGGGTGATCAACTGCAAATACCAAGCAAGCCCAAGCAATGCTTGAACTTGGCAACCGGAACCGGTTTAGTCAACATATCTGCTGGGTTATCTGCCGTACCCACTTTCTTCACCTCAACTTGCTTCTGTGAGATGATATCCCGAACGAAGTGATACCTGACATCGATATGCTTGGTCCTTTCATGATACATCAGATTTTTAGTCAAATGTATAGCACTCTGTGAATCACAAAATACTGAACTCACACCCTGTGCAAGACCAAGCTCACAAAGCAAACCTCTCATCCACAATGCCTCCTTCACAGCTTCAGCAATGGCCATATACTCCGCTTCTGTTGTAGACAGCGCGACTGTAGCCCGTAAAGTAGCTTTCCAACTAATGGCACTTCCGGACAGAGTAAAGACATAACCTGTCAGAGACCTCCTCTTATCGTGGTCACCGGCAAAATCCGAATCAACATAACCAACAGCATGATCACCAGAATTGGCAATCCCAAACAATAGACCAACACCTGCAGTTCCGCATAAATACCGTAGTATCCATTTCACAGCCTCCCAATGTGCCTTTCCTGGACGCCCCATATAACGACTAATGACACTAATTGCATGTGAAATATCAGGACGAGTACTTACCTTGGCGTACATAAGGCTCCCAACTGCTCACGAATATGGAACCTGAGACATATACTTCTCCTCATCCTTCTACTGTTTTGAAAACTCAGCTGAAAGTCGATAGTGTGCTGCCTAATGTGTACTGACTGGCTTCGAGTTCTGCTTGGCATAGCGCTCAAGCACTTTAAGTACATAAGACTTCTGATTCAAAATAATTTGCCAACTACTCGATCTCTGCAAATCTCCATACCCAAAATACGTTTTGCGCACCCAAATCTTTCATCTCAAATTCACCACCTAATTGTTGTTTCAACTGTTGATTTCTGATACACTCTTGGCAGCAATAAGCATATCATCAACATACAACAGTAGATAAACAAATGAACCATCTGGAAGTTTTCGAAAATACACACAACTGTCATACTCACTCCTAGAATATGACTGGCTTATCATAAAAGTATCAAACCGCTTATACCACTGCCTTTGTGATTGTTTTAGGCCATACAAATATTTACGAATTAAACAAACGCGATCCTCCTTACCAGAAACAACAAATCCCTCAGGCTGACGCATATAAATCTGTTCCTCAAGCTCGCCATGCAAAAACGCAGTTTTGACATCAAGTTGCTCTAACTCAAGATCATAACAAGCAACAATAGCAAGTAAAGTGCGAATGGAACTATGTTTTACAACAGGTGAAAATACCTCATTGTAGTCAACACCCTCTTTTTGGCTGTATCCTTTCGCCACTAGCCGAGCTTTGAACCGAGCGTCTTCTACCCCTGGACTACCTGGTTTGCGCTTGAAGACCCACTTGCACCCAACAATCCTCTTCCCTTTCAGCGGTTCTACTAACTCCCATGTCTGATTCTTCTGAAGAGACTCACTCTCCTCATTCATAGCAACAAACCACTGTGCAGACTCGGTGCTCGAAACAGCTTCCGTATAGCTTGAAGGCTCCTCATACTCAACTGTTTCAACAACTGATAAAGCATAGGCCACCATCTCAGAATAAGCCGAATACCTTTCAGGAGGCCGAATCTCCCTCCTTGGCCTATCTTTAGCAATAGTGCGTGGTTGCTCAACTAACGCATCAACCTCTGTGTCTGAACTCTTGAACTCCTCTTCAATTGGCTTCTCAATGTGCTTCTTCCCTGAGTCGGAAGATTCACTCAAAAACTCCACCTGCTTTGGAACACTCTGTTCCTGAACTGTATCATCAACCTGCTTAGACCCCTTAATCAAATAATTTTCATCAAAAGTCACATCCCTGCTAATCAAAAACTTCGAAACATCAGAGCACCATAACCTGCCTTTGACACCTGCCGCATAACCCAAGAAAATACACTTCTTGGCCCGTGGCTCCAATTTACCCTCATTCACATGAGCGTAAGCTGGACACCCAAAAACACGCAACACAGAATAATCAGCTGGATGACCTGACCATACCTCAAACGGAGTCTTACACTCAATAGCAGTCGACGGAGACCTGTTCACCAAATAGCATGTCGTGGAAATGGCTTCAGCCCAAAATTCTTTGCCCAATCCGGAATTGGACAACATACAACGTGCCTTCTCCAAAAGAGTCCTGTTCATTCGTTCAGCCACACCATTATGCAAAGTTTCTCACTGTGTGATGCCTCACAATGCCCTCATCCCTGCAGAACCTATCAAACTCGCCAAGACAAAACTCCATACCATTGTCAGTTCTCAAACGTTTTATTTTCTTACCAATCTGATTCTCAATCAAAGTTTTAAATTGTTTGAATGTATTAAAGGCGTCACTTTTATGTTTCAACATATACACCCAAACCTTACGAGAGAAATCATCGATAATACTCATAAAATAGCGAAAACCACCTTTAGAAGTTACCTCTGCGGGACCCCAAAGATCTGAGTGAAAATAATCCACTGTGCCTTTGGTGCGATGAACAGCTGTACTGAATTTCACCCTGCACTGCTTGCCGTAGACACAATACTCACAGAAATCCAGCTTCTCAGTTTTCTGGCCACATAGCAAACCCTGTTTGCTCAAAACTGTCATCCCCCTCTCGCTCATATGCCCAAGGCGCATATGCCACAAACGAGTCAAGTCTGAATCTGAAACCTTGGATGAAGCAACCGTTGCTGCAGCACCTAGAACTGTACTGCCCTGGAGTGTATAGAGGTTACCACGCTTCTGACCCTTCATCAGTACCAATGCACCCCTCAAGACTTTCAAAACTCCACCTTCACCGAGGAATTTGCAACCATGAGAATCAAGAGCACCTAGGGATATAAGATTTTTCTTCAAATCTGGAACATGTCGAACCTCAGATAAAGTCCTAACAATACCGTCATGCATCCTAAGCTGAATCGTTCCTGAACCAACAGTCTTACAGGCCATGTTGTTGCCCATCAAAACTGTACCACCATTGACCGCCTCATAAGTAGAAAACCACTCTCTATGCGGACACATGTGGTATGAACATCCAGAATCCATAATCCACTCGGTATTAGAGCGAGAATCGCCCTCTGTAACTGATAACACATTATCTGACTCATCTGAACTTTCAGCAATTCCAGCAATTACTTTACCCCCTTTCTGGTCTTCTTTTTCCTTCTCCTTGAGTTTTAAACAGTCTTTTTTCCAGTGCCCAGATTTCTTGCAATAATTGCACTTTCCCTTCTTCTTACCTGATGATCTGGATCTTCCCCTATTACTCGACTCCTCTCTATCTGTTGTTCTTCCCCTAACAAACAAACCCTCCGCATGTGCATCACCCTCACCTGACACTTTTTTCCTCAATTCTTTCGAATATAGGCTGGCCTTAACATCCTCCATGGATATCGTGTCTTTGCCATACAATAGGGTTGTAACAAAGTGCTCATACGAAAGTGGTAAAGAACATAGCAAAATTAGGGCTTGGTCCTCATCCTCAATTTTACTATCAATATTTTTAAGATCCATAATAATACGATTGAACTCGTCTAAATGATCCTTAACAGGTATACCTTCTCGCATACGAAACGTATAAAGACGTTGTTTGAGATATAACCTGTTGGTGAGCGACTTCGTCATATATATGCCTTCCAACTTCAGCCAAATTCCTGCTGCTGAAGTTTCTTCTTCCACCTCGCGAAGAACATCATCTGCCAGACTCAACTGAATAGAACTCAGAGCTTTGGCATCCGTATCATCCCAATCTTCCTCTTTGATTCCAGAACTAGTCTTGCCTGACAAAGCCTTGTGCAATCCTTGTTGGGTTAACAGAGCCTTCATCTTTACTCTCCAAAGACTGAAACCGCTGCTCTGCCCATCAAACTTCGCAATCTCGAATTTAGCCGCCATAGCCACAATCGGAAACGAAACCCTAGTTTTTGCAACCTAAAGCTCTGATACCAGTTTGTTGTAACGAACGCTATGAATGCAAGCTAAGAACGAGAAATTGAATACTAAACAAGAAATCACAAAGACACAAGATATACGTGGTTCCCCAAGATGGGTACGTCCACGGGCGAGGAGAGAGAGGATTCACTAACCAACGTGAAGAAGAGATACAAACAGCCGGATAAAAGCCCTATTTATAATAGGCTACAAAAAACTGGAACAACATAATTAACCAATGTGGGACTAAAGAATACAAGGCATTCCCAACAGAACTGTGTGTGAATGTGAAGGAAAATCCAGTTGAGAGGATAACGTTCAACGAGGGCTTTTGTGGAAATTATCCCAACAAGGATAGGGTAGGAAAGTCTTTTTGGCATGGCTGGTGAACAAAATGAGAAAATGACAATTGGAAAAGCTCCTCCTTACCTCTTTTTGCCTTTTTGCTTAGAAACCTCAAAACGGAAAACCCATTTTCCGGAAAATCCATTTTCACTCTTTCAGCCAAACAGTCAAAACCCAATAATGAGAAGTGGAAAATGGGAAAAGGGGCCATCCAAACACCCCCTTACCCTGCTCTTTCTCCATTTCGGGTCCACGTACCTACCTACCTACTTTATACTGTATCAATTTTACTGCTGTTCCTTTAGCTGGAATTTGTACGGGCCGTTCTACTTTCTTCAAAAAGTATTTTTTGAAAAAAAAAGGTAATTTCAAGGTCAAAGATCATGTGTTTATGTAAATAATTTTTATACCAATATGGATCTTGTTTGATAGATCTCATTGAGATCTTTTAAACAGTACAAAAAAAATTGAAAATTTATTTTTCATTTTCGTTATATTGAGTTTGAAATTACAATCTTTTTTAAAATAAAAGTTTTGAGAGAAAGTGGAACGGGACCTTACTACTGCTAGAGAGGGATGGTGGGTATTTTTCTCCTTCAAAAAAAAAAAAAAAGAATTAACCACACACACAGTGACACACATATACAAATACTAACAAATTTTGGTGTTTTGGGAGGAAATTACAAAATATGATAGACTATATTCTTGAAATTTTTTTCTGTTTGATTAGAAAAAAATTTGTGCTTGAAAGTGAAAATAAGATAAAGTAAAATAAAAGAAAAAAAGTGAAAAGAAATTTTATTTTCTTACATGTGTTTGGTTAAAATGAATTTTTTTGTAAGAATCTTACAAGGAAAAAAAATATTTACTAACGTACCCTTAACATACATTATAGGTCATGATAGAAAAAAGTTAAGTTACGGACATAATGGGAAATGTTATAATATGTAACAACTTTCACAAGAAAATAAAATTTTCTTTTGTTTTTAGCAAAAAAATGGAAGCTATGTACATTTTAAAGAGTTGTATAAGAAAATTCACTTTCTTACACTTTCTTGTATTTTCATGATAATCAAACACCAAAAAAATGTCATTATTTTCTCTTTCTTGCATTTTCTTGTATTTTCACTCTATTCAAACGGATCCAGGAGTTTATGGAAGTGATTTTCACACCTCCCTTTTCGATATGATTCACACTCTTTTATTTGTTTTTTAATGATGAAAGTGTTTTTTTTTTTTTGCTAAAAGAAAAAAAGAGAGTACGGATATAAAAAAGGAGAGTGTGAAAGTCATTTCTCTTTTACATTCTCATTTTAGTTTATCTTTTTACATTTAACAAAAAGACTACTGTTTCCCGAGCATTTTCCAAAAATTAGTACATTTCGCAATCACTAATCATAGGCAATGTGAACATGTTTAAAAAATAATACATCATAATCTATTTTTTAACTTTTACCCCAAACACTACTTTGTGGGGAAATCTTCTGCACGTATCATTCAAATAGTTTCACATGTTTATTATACATATTTTGATCATATTCTAGGATCTACAATTCCAGAATTGAAATTAAAAAAAAAAAATGCTCCCAAACAAATGTTCCTTTGGATATGTGAATTTGAAATCTAGAAATTTAGGAGTCAATTGCTTTTTGGATTTTGAATTGTAAATAATAATCTTGAATTATAATTAGCAATTGTAAAAATGATTGACTGACAATCTGTAGCATAGATTTTACGAAATGAATACACTATAAATTTATAATGAAATCCATAAATTCATTATAAGTTTATAATGCATAAATTCAATTTTAACACTAAAAAAAAAGTATGAATATCAAAAAAAGAAAGTCTGAAATTCAATTCCCTTGAAAAATACAGTATCAAGAAAGAAAAGTGTGGCTATAAAAAGAAAAGGCGTGAAAATCATTTTCCCTTTTACTAACAATTGTGGAGGGTCGGAGCACGACGGTGTGTCAGCATCCAGTAATTTATCGCTGTGAGAGACCCCACGCGTGGGGCTTCTGCGAAGTCATAGGTCCCCCTCCCACAGTGGGGCCCACCTGCCACTTATTCAACCCCACCAGCCCAGCCCAGCTACACCTACACCTACACATTGATTGGATTCCTATTCCATGTATGTAATTCCAATCTTTACCCCCTCTCTTTCACCACAATTTCACTTTACACCTTCTTCTTTTTTTTTCCTTCTAATGCTCTTTCACTTCATCTCATCTCAAGTTTAAATGTGGATCTTGTGTGTAACTACCGTTTAATTACGTGATCGAACAAGGTATGACACATGAAAATTTCTCTTCCAAATGTATATATACTAATCAAAATCGATGGGACGGGGTGGTATAAAAATAGGCTTTCCTTAGGGGCTTACATCATAAAGTGATTGTGTGGAATTGATTACTTGCTTTATTATGCGAGAAAACTAAAGAAACTGATGGGGGGAGATCGATTGGCATACCGACGGCATGTGGGGCTCACTCCAGACCTTGTACGGATGATCCGAGCCGTTCCATAATTTTAAAATAAAAAATCAAGTGGGGCTGTGACAAATTAACTCCATCCGATATGTGTAGGTGCTCAATCCAATCTTCCCATTTTTGAAAAATCGAAAAAAAATGGAAAGATTGAATGAAAAATGGGAAGATTCGATCGAACACCTAAACATATCGGATGGAGCTTATTTTTTAAAGGGTCCACTCTGGTTTTTATTTTAAAATAATTGAACTGCTCGGATCATCTGTGCGAGACCCTAAGTGGGCCCCACATGTCATCGGTACACACAATCGGTGCATACCATCGATTTCCGTAGCAGCTTCCTTTATTATGTCATTTATAAAAAGTCAATTCTTGCCTCTAATCAAGTCGATCTCTTGCATCGTTTGCCTTAATAATTGTCTCTATTTATTTTAGATCTCATTTTGGTTTGTATCAAAGAAGGAATATAAAAGCTTCATAAATTCTCTTATTAAGACCCGATTTAAGAAGCTATAGTAGTTTCATCCCAAGTCATTGTGGAATGGTAGTTGAAAATTATAAGTGAATACGGGGAATGCAATTTAATGCAGCATTGTTTTCTTTCCATGTTTAACGTTTAGTACAGTATTATCTCTTACTTTTCGAATTCTAGTTTTTCTATTAAATGCAGATATTAAAAAGAGTGTCCAAGTTTAAAAGAATTTCTTTTATATTTCCAGAATTTTGACTTCTAAAACCTTTTCTTTTTTTTTTTTTCTGGGCCATTTTCGAAAGAGGCTATCGAACCCTCTTCTAAAGTATAAGAGGTACTAACACACACAATAGTAAAAGGTCAGGGATACAATACTGAATACACATCGATACTTCTGTTAAAATTATAAGGGTACGAAGTGTAGTATTAACCCTGATTATCTCCCTCGTCCTTTACCTGGTGGCCGGTGGGCTCCTTAACCTACTTTTCTCTCTCTCTCTCTCTCTCTCTCTCTCTAGACAGCAGTCAACCACAAAGCAAGAAGAGCTAGAGGCAGAAAGTAAACCCACCAACACCAATTCCACTTTGGCTCAAAAACATTTGCAGATTAATCTCCGAAGTTTCTCTCCCTAGACTAGATGGGTATTGTCAACTGGCCAATAATGTCTTGAGAGGTAGTAGTAGTAGTATGATCTTGATTCCTCTGAAACCCACATGAATCTCATGGATTCAAATACCGGTTCAGACCAACCCAGGCAGAAGAACCAAGAAGAATCTTCTCTCAACCCGGTTCCACTCCAAAGAATTCAATCAGACCCCGGAGGACCCCATCACGGCCCCTTCATGGGCTCCATCCCCACAGAAAAATCCCGAGGATTACTAATCTCAACAACTACTTCCACCGCCGCCACATCCAAAATTACCAAAAAGTCCTCCAAGGACCGCCACACCAAGGTCGACGGCCGCGGCCGCCGCATCCGCATGCCGGCCGTGTGCGCCGCCAGGGTCTTCCAGCTGACGAGGGAGCTGGGCCACAAGTCCGAGGGCGAGACCGTCGAGTGGCTCCTACAGCAGGCCGAGCCGGCCATCGTCGCCGCCACCGGCACCGGCACGATCCCGGCCAACTTCTCCACCCTCAACGCCTCCCTCCGCAGCGGCGGCGCTAAGTCCGCCCCGGTTTTTATCCACGGCGCCGCCACCGCGGCGCTAGGGTTTCACGGAGGCGGCGGTTACGGGGATTTCGCTGACGCTCGCAACCCGACAAGTACAGCAAGCGAGACCTCAGCTCCAGCTGTCAAATCGGCCAGAACCGGAGACCAGGGTGACGAACCGGGTTCGGACCCAAAACCCGGTTCGTTCCACTCATCGAGTTTTTTCCCGGCACAGGCGATGTGGGCGGGTGGGAACGGGTTCTGGATGGTTCCGGCGGCCACTTTGGTGGGTGGAGGACAGGCGGAGCACCACCAGATGTGGCCGTACAAGGGCCCGCCGGTCCAGAGAATGGGGGCGTTGGAGTTCCCTGGTGGAGGCCGGTTCAGTCCGGTTCAGTTGGTGCCGCAAACGCAGCCGATTCAGCAGCTGGGGTTGGGTAGTATGGGAAATTCGGGCTCAATGAATGCGTATGGGGGTGGTGGAGGAGGTAGTAGGGTTGAGTTGGGTATGAATTTGGAGCGGAGCCACCAGGCCCACCATCAAAACCACCAGGCTCAGCAATCTCAAGATAGTGATGAGAGTGGTGATGAGAACCCTAAAGATGATTCCGATTGAAATTTTCTTTTTTGCAAGTTGATTTATTTTAGTGTCTGATTGATTAATGAATGAGTGCTGCTTATTTTAAATTTTGGTGTTGTATTTCTCGATTGTCTATATGTAGTGATTTAATTGTAAATTTTTTTATTTTTTTTTGAGAGGGGGCAAATTGCAGTTTTTGGGGTCGGAATGATGAGAGTCGAACTCACCACCTCATTGATGGAAGAGCTTTAAAAGGAACGTGCTCAGCCTCAAAGGCCAAAGCTGTTCCTCAACAAAAACTGCCGTGAAATGGAGTACCTCTTGCAGAATAGTAGCTCCATTTTTCAATCAAAAGAAAATGGTTCACATTCATTGAAGCCAACGACACTTACATAGGATTTCATTCAAAATAAAAATGATAAAAATAGGCTGTTGATTTTGTCACTTTTTTTTTTTGTTAACGGCACTTTCCTGCCAGTGTATTTTTGCACCAAAAATACACTTGTACGGGAGTGCAGTTAATAAAAAAAAATGAGTGGCAAAATCATTTCCCTATAAATATTAAAAATTTAGAAAAACAACCTAGGAGGCAAGAGAGAAACAACAAAGCAACAAGTAAGAAAGCTAGCTCTATCATGCTCTCTAACACTCATGCTCTCTAACACATACTGCATAACAAACCGAATCGAAGTCGGGTTTAGTGTGAGTCTCTAAGAGGAAGTCGAATAAACCCTGTAATAAATGCACCCAAGGGCTATACGTGGGCAGCTCAAAAGGGTTATAACCCACAAATTGATAGCAGAGGTTACACGCCTTACGGATTCTCCTGGAGGTTTCTAGCCCTCTGGTTTTTCCTGGTTAATGAGCTATCAATGGAGGAGTGCTTTATAACCTCTTCCGTTGGAACCATGGAAGACACCCAAAATTCTCTTTAAGGCACCGTTCCAAAAACTTTCTTAAAAAATAAGCAGTTTATTTCACATTTTCAAACTAAAAAATAATGTAAATGAAAAATAAATTTTCAATTTTTTTTGCATCGTTTCAAAGATCTCAATGAGATTTATCAAACAAGATCTATATTGCTAGAAAATTTATTTCAATAAACATACTGTATGATTTTTTATCTTGAAATTGCCTTCTTAAAAAATAAATATTTAATTGGGTTTCTGGAACGGGGTTAATCTTGTTGGTCTTAGATTGTGGATATGTGTGTATAATTATCTCTGGTAGTATACACACCACCGGAGCACGTTGGATTCACAGGGTTCAATCAAGCAAGCTCGATCTCGATGAGGTAGAACACCATTACCGGTCCGTCGTCATTATTTTGAAGAGGTAATCCGAAATTGAGTTTCCGCTGTTGATGAGCACCCAACATTGTAGATATTTGGTGCGTCTAGTCCCGTCTTATGCTGCTTTTACTTATGTTTATTTAGCTTTTATAGCGATATTGCACGTAAGGTGTGGTTTTTGTATGTTTCAGGTAAAACGTGCAAATAAGGCGTAGTTTGACGCCATGGATGGTCCAAGTGCTTCCAAGTTCCCGAAGACCCTGTCGGCCCCTTTAAAATCTGTCTAAGTATGGAAAAATAACTTTCTGAAAAAGTATCGATTTTCGAGATAAAAAATGGCGGTAATTGATCCTTGAATTTTTCTAAGAGTAACTACAAAGTTGCAAGGTTTTATTTGAAGAGCAAGGTCATGTTTCGAGCCTTTTTCTCTTGAGAAAATTGTGTAGTTTTCTGTTTTGTACTAAAAGTGGGGGGTTAACATTTTGATTTAATTGAAATCTTAAAATTCTGGTAATGCCATTGTTTCCAAATGGGGGGTACTTTCTTATTTTCATTAAATAAATTAAAGTAAATAAAAGGTAAAAGAAAGGTTTAAAATGTCATCTTTACTTAACTTTAGAGAATGAAAATAAGATGCTGAGGAGCTGGAAGTTGCTGGGAGCTGCCTGCTGAAGCTGGCCTGAAGATCTGGAGATAAGCTCCTGGTATCGATACAGCCTAAATCTGTATCGATACGCGTAGGCTTCGTGGGACATCAGAGAGATCCGTATCGATACGGATTAATGGCCGTATCGATACGGGTTTGCTACGTGGGAAATGGCATTTTGAGGATAGCTGCGTGGTATCGATACTTTGCATAAATAGTATCGATACGGGAGGCTTCCGGCCAGATATTTGTTGCTTTTTGGACTTTCCATTTATGGAATAGTTGCTACTTTTGGTATGTTTTTAGGATATTTGTTGGGAGAGAAGTTGAGTTGTATAAATACTCTTCTCTCTCTCACTTGTAAAGAGTAAGTAGTTAGTTTAGGTTAGTTTTTCTTCCATTGTTGTTGCTCAAGTTTTCAAGCTTAATTTCTTAAGAACTCAAGTAAGTACTCGTCTTATGATCTTTTCTCGTTTATTAATATTGTAGCCCCGGACTAGATCCTTCTTTAAATCAAGTTTATTTTTGTTTCCATCGGTTAATCATATTTACCTTTTCTAGCATGCTTTCTAGTCTTTTCATTATGCGTGAGTAGTCGTTTAGGCTTGGCCGTGGGACGAATATCGCCTCGTGACTTATGTTTATCTTGCCTTCTCAACTCTTGGCTCGAAGTTTGGTATGAAAAATAAGAAGGGTTCGCCTTTATGTAACAAAACTAGTCGATGTTAATCTCCGGTGATCATATGCTCGCTCATATGGTTCCGTGAGCGATGTCTCGGCTTGTGTTTGCCAAAAGTACAAAAGAGTTCACTTGTTTTCCATACTTCATTTCTAGTCTTTTAATGGTTTCATAGCTAAATCCTCCGGTTGATAGCCTAAGCCGTGCAATTCAACCGAGTTTTCGTTGACAATGGTTCGATGGCCTAAGTTGCGGGCGATAGTAGTTCCATTGCCTTGCCGCTTGTTTAACTTAATCAAAACCAAGTTTCTAGTCTTTTTACATTACTTTTCAAAGCAAAACCGATAGTTGGCCGTCTTAACGCCGGGAAATACTTCCTTCTACAAATCCTAATTAGCTATAGAGATTATCTCTGTGGGAACGATTCCGGATTTCCGGTATCTATGCTGACAGTGACTTAGCCCTACGCTCGGGGTAATTCAACCTCATTCGAAGGCGAGGTTGTGGACGAAGCATATTTTGGTCCGCTGTATCAATTTCTAACAGTGGTATCAGAGCCGCTTTAAGGTGTTCCTGTTAGAGTATGTATTCGACTCATGCATCTCGTTTTAGAACTTGAAGCTTTCGTATGATACCAGATTGGTTTAAAAAATGGTGATTTTCTGTATCATCTCAGCTTTGCTTCAAAATTATGCATGTTGTATTTATAAGGCGTATATCAATTCTGGATAGTTTGAACATATATTGTGGAGCGGTTTGGCCGGAATTCGTGGTCAAAATGTTAGTTCTTAGAACCCGTAATTTTGACCGCATATTTCATTCACGTAGTATAGTCTGAATCCTCAGATCGATACGAGTTCAACGGTATATCATACTGTATGCATTTTTTGGGGTTGTGTGGAGAGAATTCCACATAGACCCTCTTTTCGAAATTTTTTTTTTCCCGTCGACTAGAGGAAGATGAACAGTAAAAGTTTTTTTTTAAATTTTTTAAAACAAGGCTGTGTTTGGTTGCTTTGCTATTTCCAGTCTAGTTTATTACTTTATTGTCTATATATTAGTCATACAAACTCCTTTTGATGCACCGTTTGCACCGCTGTTTCGTGATAAAATTCTCTATGCATGAATTTATTCTTCCAGAATTTTAGGTTCAATTTTTATAGCACTTCTTTATAGTGTGTTATTGGCCTATATGAGTACATCTGGATTAATATGTTAAGAAATTAGATATGAAAATTGATATAATAACATGTTAGTCTTTATATCATGAATAAATATTGTTTCATGCTTAATGAACGTCTATAGTAGTGGGAGGTTGTTTCAGTTGAGTTTAATAATTCCCAAAAATCAAAAAATTTGCACTTGATTAAATTAGGGAAATAATATTGGCATTCCAAAAATCGATGCAGGCACTCCAAATTCAGTGTAATTCCAAAGTCATTTTTCTTTATTTTTTGGAGTGCCTGCATCAATTTTTGGAGTGCCAATATCATTTTCCTTAAATTAAATATTGACAATAGTCACCAATGGCGCAAGAGACGATTATAAGATTAGCAAGTTTTCGATCTTGCGACGTGTTCCGAGTCAAAAAAAAAAAAGATCTTGCGACGCGTGAAAATATGTTTTTGTTTAATTTAGATTGATGTGGCAAAAAATTACTCCCTTTGCGCAATTTTTTTGTGTGCAGTGAAATAGCTTCCAAAAACATTGTTGCTGATTTGAATAAGGGTGAAAAGTTGGATGGGGATAACTATGACATCTAGCACCGCAAAATTCAATATGTTCTGAATGAGCAAGAGGACTTACATTGAGATTGCATCAACACTCGGGGTCTTTTGGGTAGTTGGATAGTTAAAGAAGACAGGTTCAAACAAAAGGTTATGAATTTGGGTTTGCTTCTGCCTTCTGTTGTGTAATATAAATAATTACTTACAATGCAATTCCTTTAGAATTTATGTTTTCATTGAAAGGTGGCATCCGGAGACGAATACCTTTCACTTTGAGTTTGGGAAGATAGGGTTGACACTAGATGACGTAGAGCAGCTACTTGGGATCCCTGTTTGTGGATTGGCTGTGTACACAGAGAACGAGAGGACGCCGTCTCAACTTTTAATGGATTTGCTTGGTATGACAGAGGAAGTAACGAAAGATGCACTTAAAGGGATAGTTAGGTTGAGTTGGTTGGAGATGAATTTTAAGGAGGTAAATGAGACGGACACAGACGAGAGGGTTGTGTGTTGTGCTTGGGCGTACTTGTTATGCTCTCGATTTTTAACATAAATAAATAAACCATTTTCAATAAAAGATTCCTCGCATAAGGTAGATAATAATACCCAAAATGATTTCCCACCTGTTCAATCTACAAACAAGTCCCCATTTTTAAATAATTACAACTTTGGCACCACGGCCCAAATTAACTAGATACAAGTACAAAGTGTTAGAACATTACACACTTAAGTCAAAAGATAATTCAAAAATAAATAGTTACAAAACCATCTTTAACAAAAAGGGGGTCATTACAAAGATGATGAAGTAACTAATAATGGTTAGCTTCCAAAAGTCTTTCACTTCCAAGCACTCGATACACTTGCTATTGTCCAGCGTTTTGTCCTGAAAAGAAAGATTAGGTTGAGCTATACTAGCCCAGTAGGAAAATCTTTACCAATTCTATATGTAAGCATGATGAAATGTGCAGGTGAAATGATGTCACACCCTCGATTTTCAACATAAATATACTTAATTTTTATAAGTAAAACTTTACCATAATCCGTACGGTTCCCAAAATAATTCCACAATTTCACTTCAAATGTCCAACAGTTCCCAAAATATTACAACAGTGGCCCCGAGGCCCAAATTTAACATAAGTACAGAACATCGAAAGAGTTAAGGGTCACAATGTTCCATAAGTCAAAGGTTTACAATTTAAAGTTACAAATACATCTTCAAAAGGGATTTACAAAGATGGATGAGTAACTCTTCAAAATTAGCTTTCAAAACAGAGATCAAATCCAAGCACTCCAAGCATGTAAGCTACTGTCCTGAGTTAGTACCTGAAATGATATAAAGCTTGAGCTTCACTAGCCCAGTAGAAAATTCTACACTAACAGCATATGCAAATGAAATGCAAAGGATGAACTCAAGATAGGAATTCGAACGACAATCTCAGAACGATCAACAATCATAAGTCAATGAACTCAAAGACAATTTAACAATCAAAGGCATCTCAAGCTTAGAACCATTTCCATCTTTCACGTGTCCAATATCCATTCACCGTACGTGTCGTGAGCCAAAGCTCCTGCCGGGCCAGTTAAGGGATCTCGATACCCCTTGTCAGGCACCATACCCTTTGGTAGGTCCTGAATATAATCAATATGAGCTTTTGCTCCTGCCGGGCCAATTAAGGGATCCCGATACCCCCTGTCAGGCACCCACCCGTCGATGGGTCCTGAATGTTCTCATTGTGTCAATGAGCGTGTCCAATAATTCCGTACTCACTTATTGTGTCGTTTCGTTACAAACATAGTCCACATTGCTTTTATAGTCAAAATTCGACCAAACAAGGGCAAGATTTGCAAAGGCACTCTATTAACATAACGGATACGGTTAACCATGTTATGGAGTGGTTTGGAAGTGTTTAGAACAGGTTAGAAGTGATCGGGATGCAAAACGATGGAGGTCGGAACAAAGCTGGGAAAAGCTGTCCAAAGTCAACTGGTATCGATACGGCAAAAATGCCCGTATCGATACGGTTATCAAATCGGGAATTTCAAACGTTTCTATTTTTTTATGGTATCGATACGGCAAAAAGCCCGTATCGATACAGATCTGTGTCGAGCAAATTTTCGAGCAGTCAACAACAACAACAACTACCACAACAACAAGGCACGGATTCAAGGATAAAAACACTCCATTTACATATATTGAGAGGTAGAATCCCTACCTCGAAGTCGAAGCACGAAACCCAAGAAGTCTACGAGCCCTAGCTTCCCAAAACTTCGATTTGAACGAAATACAACTTCCCGAGCTCCAACGAACGAGGTACGGGCCACAATACGCGTGAGGATACAAGATTGGTGGTTGTTTTGGTGGGCTTTGAGTGATTTTGGTGAGATTTTGGAGAGAGAGCAAGAGAGAGTGAGGGACCGAGAGAGAGAGAGAGTGAGTCGGTGGGGGAGTGGAGTGAAAAATGATCCCCTACTCCCTCACCCTCCTATTTATACCCACAAATAAACATATCACACACACACCCCTCTACTATCAATTCTAGCATTTTAAACCCCAAATCACATAAACACATCACATTTCTCCCTTTTTCCTCAATTATAGACATTAAAATTTAAATGAATTTATTACGGGTCTCTACAAATGAAGGCAAGAAGTACAGCTCAAACGGTGGGAACATGTGATTCAAGGGTATCCCAACATTCAATATGATCATTCTAGCACATGCCCATAGCTTGATATACTACCAAGTCCTTACGATGTCAAACGACTCAAATAACCTCGACACTTCTCACTATCGCTAATCCCCTCCTTCGGTATTTCCACCCCTTGCGTTACCGTACAACACCACGAGAATTACCGTGTTACCACCCCTTGCGTTACGAGACTTCCTAAATCAACTCCCGACACAAACAGCCATTTCCTCACTCGACAAACATGTCAAGACCACATTCATACATGAGAAAAAGTTACAACATGCTGACTATATCATAAATATGCCATAAATGTTCGTAGTTAATCAAACACTCACAAGTTGCATCTTATTAACATTTTAACCAAGTAAACCATTATTCACTCTTACTAACGGTAGGTTGACGGATCAAGCATAACATCAACGAATCATAGGAAATCAAGTGAACATGCTAGGGATAGATTTGGGAGTGTCCGAAAGGAGTTAGAAACGATCGGAAATCAAAACAGTCGAAGTATAAGCAAAGTGGGCAAAACTACCCAGAAAGCCAAGGAGTATTGATACAAAAACTTTTGTATCAATACGAACGACAGAGCTTGGAGTATCGATACAAAAGTTATTGTATCGATATAGGAACGTTACGACAGATTCTGAAGCTACTGGAATGCAGATCTCTTCAGCGTATCGATACGCTAGTAAATGTATCGATAAGGGGACATTACGAGCAGCAATTCAGTGCAGAAAACTCAAGGGCAAGTACAACACAATAACCAATGATTCAAAGCACGATTTCTACACCAAAACAACACATTCACATATAAAAAGAGGCAAAGAAATCCCTACCTCGAGATGGAAGCTTCAAACAAGAGATCAAGCAAGCAAGCCCTAAACTTTCCAACTCCAAAATCGACCAAGAACTTCTCTACGAGCTTCACCCAACAAGATACGAGCCCAAAATCGCGTAGAGGAGGTGAAATAAAGGTGGATCCTTGAGGTTTTGAGGTATTTGGGTGAGGTTTTTGGAGAGAGAGCAAGAGAGAGAGGATGAGCCGAGAGAGAGAGATAGTGAGGACGGATGAGAGAGAGGGATTTGGAGATGAAATTATCTCCTACACTCTCACACACTCTATATATATACTAGCACACAAGTAAATCACACATTCACATCCTTTAGTTTCTATTCCATCACTTCAATCCTCAATCCAATTAACCACCAAATAAACCATACTTTCTCAATTAGACAATTAAAAATCATTTCAAAAATTAAAATTTTCTGGGTCTCTACAGTACTTGCTATATGTTATTGGGTGCACCTTTTTTGCGATAAGTCAAGGGGGGTCCATTGGACCTATGTTGCTACCTTGCGTTGAAGCATCACCCTGAAAGTATAAAAAAATGAAAAGTCAATTAAAACAAGTTTTCTAGCTCTCTGGATCTATTTCGGTAATTGACAGTTGAAAATAACTACAAATTTTGCTAAACAACTGTAGGAATATAATCTCAATTTCGATAAGTGAATGTCGAAAATATACTTACAATTCGGTATCTAACTGCTGAACTTTAGTATTACTAAAAGAAAAGTCTTATGTGTACAAAATAGTAATTGAAACAAAATAGTAATTTCAGTAATGAACTGTCATAATTATACTTCCAATACGGTAACTAACTGTCGAAATCTAGTATTCCTGATCCTACGTGTATACATTTCGATAACTTTGTCTATAAGTAATATACACTTCGGTAATCAACTGTCGAAAAATAATACACAATTTGGTAATTAACTGCCGTACTCTATTACACGAAAAGTCCTATGTCTATACATTTTGGTAACTAGCTATTGCAAGCAAGTATGAATTTCGGTAACTAGATGTCGAAAATGTATACACAATTCGGTAATTAACTGCCGAACTCTAGTATAACAAAACTAATATACATATATTTTGGTAAATTGACTGTCGAAATTATATATGAATTACGGTAACTAACTGTCGAGTAGGGTAATTTTTATGGTAGTTAACTACCGAAATTAACTAAGTTTTTCGGACATGAAACACCGAAAAATTGGTTAAAAAATTTGTAAATTCTGGGCAATGATACGGGGAAAATTTACCTCCTCACGCAAAGTTGGCTTCCAAGATACAGTGTCCATCACAACATCTTTGTTCTCCTCAGCCATCATACTGTTGGCAATAGAATTTGATTCCATTTTAATTTCAAAATCAAAACCTAGAAGTGGGTCATTTTTTTTTCAATGGAAGGATTGGAACCTTCTATTGATACAATATTTGACCCTTGCTCCTCCATTGAGATTGAAATGATGAACAAGCTTGAGAGAGGATGAAGATGATGAAGAAGAAGAAAGAGGGATGGGTTTTGATTGTGTGGACTGGTTCCTCAGTCGAATGTTTTTTTTTAAAACGTGGCCGATGAATTTGAGGGGTAAAGGGAAGAAGATGATTTTGGGGTTTTGGTTGTGTGGAGAAAATTTAGTGTAGGGTTTTAAGTTGGTAGGTTGTGTGTAGAAATTCATAAGGATAAGTAGGTCATTTTGCATTGGGTATATTTGTCCTAAGTTGGAAATTTTTTTAATGGGCTACACGGGAAAAATAAGGGGTTATGAACGCCTCCTTTTTTTTTGTTTTTGGCCAAACCGTTTAAAAATACAACCGTTGTTGTCTTGTTGATGACGTAATTCAGCTAGCAACGATTGCACCGCCTTAAAAAAACACGCCTCTACCAACTTGTAAATACCGCCCTAGGTCTACGCCTTCATTCCTTTTGTTCTCTCTCTCTCTCTCTCTCTCTCTCAAAACGCTGGTACGCTGGTGACCCACACCCCTTCCTTGGTCGACTCCTGGATTTCCGAAACCCTATCCCTCCACACCCCCTATCCCTTCCGCGCCCCTTCCCTCCTCGTCAGCTGGCGCCCCAACTTCGCCTCCCACCAGGACAACCCCGCCGCCACCCTCCAATTCTGCGTCGACCAACGCTGCCTCATCTACTCCCCCTCAATCCCTTCCTCCCTAATCGACTTTCTCGCAAACCCCGCCCACACCTTCGTCGGCGTGGGCATCGACGAAGACGTGGAGAAGCTGACGAGGGACTACGGTCTGACGGTGGCGAATGCCGTCGATTTGAGGGTGCCCGCAGCGGAGGCTTATGGCGCGAGGGAGTTGAGGAATGCCGGGTTGGCGGTTCTTGCGAGGCAGGTGTTGGGAGCGGATGGTGTGAAGCCGAGGCGGGAAGTACTGAAACCCTAACCTCTTTTATGCTGTGATTCAATTGTTTGAAACCCTAACCTCTTTGTCACCCACCTCTCACAGTTACCTAACTCTCTTTCGGGCTTTGATTTGAAACCCTATACTGAAATGGTAGGTTTCAACTGGAACTCTCTTCGGGCTTTCCGTTTTCTGCAGGGTATTATTATTATTATTTTTTTTATCAGTTGTTGCTATCGTGTTTTGACACTGTTTTTTTCAAAACCCTAGGAAGAGAACACCCACGACTTTTGATTTACACCATGTTTATTGATAGCACACATGTACCCATCGAGGATTTGGGGGTTTCTTGATTTAAACTGTCTGTTTTGATATATATCCCCAAGGTTATTTGTTTCATTGATTGGCTTATTGTTTGATAGTTTTTCCAATGAATTTCTATAATTTCTGTTTTCTGGTTGTGATTTACCAATTTTAATCATTCTGCATATGTTTGCTGGCCTAGGATTTGATAGAAACATTTCTTCCATGGTCAGATCCCCTTTTGATCAGAAACCCCTTTCCCTTTGCAGGTATGATTTGGTGATTGTATGGAGTTCTATATGGAAAGCCCTTTTGACGTAAGATTCTGTTTCTCATGCTCTCTGTGGTTGTTTTTGTTTCTTTTTTCCTTTTTATTGAGCAAGGACGTTTTGGAGTAGATGATTTTCTAAGAAGCAAACTATTTTTGCAAGTTACAATATACTAGCAATTAAGTTTAGGCTTAGTTTTTGTTGAGGTGTCTAACCATCTAATTTGCTCACAGTGAGTGTCCAACCCTCTAATTTCATCCATTGTTTGTCATTTATTCGTGTTCAGGTGCCTTTAAATGTGATTGCAATGAAGTCCTGTTTTTCTGTCTTTATTTGAGTGAATAGTCAGAAGACTTGATGATTTCAGTTTCTTCGATAAGGAAATTCTAACTAAAAGCATTGCATTAACTATCCATAAATCTATTGGAAAAGGACACCACTTCACCTAAAAGCATTTGGTTTCAGTCTTAAAAATTCTAAGGTCCCGGCCATAAAGTTTCTAGGTTTGCAAGAGTTCATTTTATTTTTTCCTCGAAATCGCCCTATCTGAATGGACCCATTGTGTTATTGGTGACATCGAGGTTTTCAACATGGGCTTACACATTGTAGAGGTAACAAAATTAGCCTTAGGAATTATGGATGCCATTATAGGGAGACTTGGAATGGGTCCTACTTACCTTTGTAAAAATAGAAGACGACCTGAAATTAATGGTGTTTTACAAACTGTGGTCAATCCAACTGTACTAAGTACTAACTATTGTTATTGTTAAGGGATGGAGGCTTATACACTGAGACGGCCTACATATTGAGTTGGTTATTATAGAGCAGGCTCCCAAGAGCTGAGGAGGTTGCGATAATGCAAAGGCAACAACTGTCACTTCCGATAATTCTGAGTAGCTGTAATAAGTTCAAGAATGCAATTGTAGCAGTTGCCCCAAAAGTGCTCGATGCTAGAAATGGCATGTATAATGAGCTAAAACTATATCGATTTTTTGGGTTTTAGAATAGTACCAAGAAGGTTTATTTTCCTAGGACATGATAAAGCACACAGTGACACAGCAACTACTTTCAGAAACCCATCATCTACTTTCATTAACACATGCCCTGTCCATTTGGATCCACTATGCTACTCAAAGATGTTCATTTTGCAGGTGTAAGAATTTGGAAATTGCAAGAAAGTCGGATCTCAAACCTCTCTCTCAGTCCCATAACGCTATGCGAGACTCTCGGTTCCGCCAAACAGCAGGTATGTTTTTTACTCTGCTCTGACAAATAATTGAATGACTGAATGTATATTTTATGTCCTGAGGTTTGTCACAGAGTAATGTGCAGGCGGAGTTGTCCCCAAGGAGGACTGGATTTTTTATTTAGAGCAAAAGGATTAATTATTGTGGGAGAAAAGTGATCTGGGTGAAACGATGATCTCAAGGCTTCTTTCACCTTTAAAATTTGGTTGAGCTAAGCTCTATTATATAAGGTAATCAAACTATGGTTAGCCCTTTGCAGGTTATGATGAACTTCAATATATAATGTCATCAAACTATGCCTTTTTCCTGGGTTTGTGGCCAAATTTTTGGGTAGGACATTTAGTCAAAATTTCATATAAATTGGCGTCTTATGATTTTTTTGGGTAGCCAACCAAAGTGATGACCCCCTTTTGTATTCTCTTTCTCATTGAGTTCTTATATCTGATGAGTCATGAGTGTGTTGCTGATATATTTCTTTTTCACATGTAATTTGAGTGGAAATTCACTAAACAATTTGCTCTTGATGCCAATATTTTTTTTCCAGGTACGATTGGTGATTGCACTGTCCACCAGGATAGAGTGGTTCGCCTTATCCTTTGTCTCCCTTTGTGAAGGCATTGATGTTAGCTTCTATTTGCGGTCTCACCTAATAACTTTCTTTGGTAATGGGCTCTTTCCTATTAACTTTTTTTTTTTCTCTTCCTGAAATGGTTGAGGTTGGTCAGTGATTTTTTCTTTCGTTGAATTAGATGTAGAGGATTTGTTTCTCCATTGAAAGTAGAGAAAGGGAACGTGCATTTTGATGCCCGTCGTCTATGCTATGTTCATTTCTTTTAGTCGTGTAAGTTGCTTTAGAACAATATAAATATGTAGCTCTCCACACAGGCAAATTGTTCAGATTATGCAAGAACTCAAAAGAGTATGCAAGAACTCAAAAGAGTCCACTGCTTTTTTCACTGTTCCAGTGAAAAAAGCAGTAAAATCTTGCCATCTGATAAAGTTAGTATAAAGTATTAGGCTTTGCAACCATTACAAGCTTGATGCCTTTTTCATGAAATTGGGCCTTGCAACAATTGCATGTGTAGTAAATGTGATACGTAATAAGAATGGACATGCATTCAAAGGAAGAACAATTAAACAGTCCAAACTTGATGTTGTCTTTTAACCTGAATTACATATATATCAGTTGCTATGTTTAGATCTTTTGATTTTCTCAGTGTGCTGCATAATCTTTTGTTGGGCCCCCGTATGAAAATTTGATCCAATTGATATTAGGTGGGTGTTTCGTTGAAGGTGAATGATTACGAAAT
Organism: Rhododendron griersonianum; assembly: GCA_018127125.1. NCBI lineage: Eukaryota > Viridiplantae > Streptophyta > Magnoliopsida > Ericales > Ericaceae > Rhododendron > Rhododendron griersonianum. Next base: position 33,867,449 of record CM030793.1, on the reverse strand, counting down.
GCATTCCGGTGGAAAGAAACTATTGGGTCATGGGAAGAGAGGCTTGGACACTTTGGTGATGTTTGGGGGTACTTGACTGATGAGGGACTTGGTTACTTTGAGTTTCTTCAGGTATTATTATCTCATATTGCTGTGCTGTTTAATTTGTGTGTTTTAAGTCTTGGTTAAGTCACTTGTGGTTTGTTTTTCCATTATGCCTCCGCAGCTAGCAGAAGACCTTGGTGCAGCACCGGTTTGGGTTTTCAATAATGGTATCTACATCTACTTCCGATGATCCAAATAGTTATTAGAACTTTTATCAACCGTGAATACTTTTTATTTGATTTTTGTTTTCAGGAATTGGCCATAATGATGAAGTGGATACCTCTAGCATTTTACCTTTTCTGCAAGTATGTCTCACATTTTTCTGCTTCATGTGCACATGATCTTGTGTTACTTTACTAAAAGTCATCTTAGTTATAGAGAATAATGTAAAATGAATCGTTCTATTTTCATTTGCCATGGATGTTATTGAAATTTGCCATCAGGCATCGCATGAAGGCAAGGTAACTCAATACACCTGAGTAAAACAAAGAAATACTGGGGACATATAAATATAGACTAAGAAATATACTTGTGATTGTATGAGTATTTTTCCTTCTATTTAAACTTACTTTTTTCGTGTCTTTCTTTGGATAAAAGTGGTTTGGTGAAGAAAGCGAAAACTGTGAGTTATGTGGTGACTGGCCATCTCTTTATAACGAGTCATGCACCTTTCTTAGCGCGGAGTGGCATGATCTGTGAGTTATGTTTGATGTCTTAGATTCATTTATTCTTTCACCTACACTATTGGTGGAGGAAATATGACAAAGCTGTTATTCTGTCTTACCGTAGGTAACTTGTACATAACATATTCCGAATCTTTTAACATAATTTGAAGAAAATGTGTAGCGCTACTTGTGATTGTATATGTTATTTTCGACTTCAAGGTGTTTGGGTCTTCTAGAAGTAAGCCTTGTGCCCTTGGTGCCATTGTGCCAAATAGCAATCTCTGCTCTAAAATACTTCATTCATTGATATTATTCATTTTGAGCGTAGGAAATCGTGGATAGTCTTGAGTTTGCTAAGGGTGCTCTTGACTCAGCATGGGGTTCTGTTTGAGCTGCAATGGGCCACCCTGAACCCTTCTTGCTGTTGGGAATGAAGACTGTGGAAAGAAGAATTACCGTGGTATGCAATTTATCTTGTCAATTATTTTTGTCTTGTAACATTTATTAGTTGTCAAATACCATCCAGTAATTATAGGAATTATTGGGTATAAATGACTTTTCGAACTGAAGATGTGTATTTTAGGAAGTTACTGCACTTATTCTATTGTTGGTATATCAGCTGCTTGCCCCTTTTAGGCTTTTACGTAGTTTCACCATAGTGGGCTTTATTATTGTTATTGCAATAGCATGGTTCATAATCTACCTGCTCATAATCTACCCTAACGGTGAAAACATTGTTAGTTCTCATCCACTTGGCGTTCAACTGCGTGGCAACATACTGTCTTATTCTTTGATTTGGTGGTTAGAATTACAGTGACGCAAAAACGGTGTTTTCTTTGGCTCATAAATTTGATCACACATCACGCAGTGGTCCAAAGGTGTGTTAATCTTCCTTTTGATAAAAATCAAACTGCTTTTGACAATATATTTGGAAAAAAATTTGAAAAGGGGGTTCTGAAGAACGCTTCGCTATTGATTGATTTTCAGGCTTTTGTGAGTGAATATGCTGTGACTGGAAATGATGCTGGTACAGGAAATCTTTTAGTGGCACTGGCTGAGGCTGGTTTTCTTATTGGCTTATAAAGGAAAGGTCCATTGTACTCTTCCAAGACTCCGTGATCTTTACTATTTCTTGATGTGCATCCTTTCTGGCTTGAACTATGCACATTCACCACTTCTTTTCTTCATTTTCTTGGCTGTAAATATCATGCTTGTAGTACTTTCCGACATTTTCGTTATAAAACACCAGGTTGTATGGCACGCACTTGTGTTTATTCGCAATCAGTAAATATGCTTTGAAACAGTAGTCTAAGTGACTTGTTATTTGGATAGTAATGTGAAGAAATAGTTGAACTGATGACTATATTAATCTTAAAAAATTATGAGAAATACATTCATGTATGCTGGTTTATGTATAGTCGTCTAGATCTTATCAACTATGTGCTAGCTTTTGTCTTACATTGTCATACATACATTGCTTAAGTTACTGAAGATTCAAATTGGATCCTCCAATGCAGCGACGGCGTTGAAATGGCAAGCCACGCACCTCTGTTTGTGAATGCTAATGACAGACAATACAAATTTCCCTTCTTTTTCTCTACAACTTTTTCATCTGATCTCTTAATGTGTTTCTGTAATAATTTGAACTAGTATGCTAATATTATGTTCAATACAGGCGGAAGTGGAACCCAGATGCGATTGTTTTTAACTCCTACCAGTTGTATGGAACTCCCAGTTTCTGGATGCAACGCTTTTTTCCAGAGCCAATTGGTGGCACTCTGCTTAATTCAACACTACAAGCAAATTCTTCAAGTTCCCTAATTGATTCTGGTATTGCTTGGAAAATTCTGAGGATAACAAGAATTACTTGAGAATAAAGGTTTAGTTTACATTTTCCCTTCTAATGTAATTGCTTAGTCCCAAATACACATGAAGAATATGATCACAAATGTCAAATTGAAGTTGTGTACAAAGTTTTTCAAATATTTGGTGCCGATATCTTCTTTGACAATCAGAAAATGCTCTTCGAACCCTACTTGTGCCTATTTTGATGCATTGATGCCTATTCTTAGAATTGACCAACTGACCTGCAACTATTGGACTCCACTGCCTCAAATGCCAAAATCTGAGCCTGAAATTGCTAACTGAATGTATGAATACCATGCTTCCAAAGCTATAACTAATTTCGATGAACTGTAAATATTAAGGTGACTGCTTTAATAGGTGGCACCCTTCTGATCAGTACCATAATATGTACTTTGTTAGTCTTAATCTTCAAAATATGTTGTTAACTTCACATGTTTTATCATCCATTTTTCAGAATACACCCTTTTCTTTAATTTAATTATGTCATTGTTGGCAGGAAATACGATTTATCACTCTTGTCTTTTTTCTGTCAATGGGTTGATTCACGGGATTGTGCTTGATAGCTGCGGATAACGTGTGATCTTTTTGGTGTAGACAAAATATTTACTTGCCCTATTATGTTGGGAAGCTGTAATAATAAGCTCACAAGGCCTGCAGATTTCAGTTGCCTGAGTGACCTTATTTGGTTTGATATCTCACTTACGTCCTTGTTTATCCTCGTTTATTAGGGCCAAATATCTTGTTCTCCAGATCGTGAACTTTAAGAGCAACATTGTGAATCTAGATTTCGATTGATGGAATGAAGCGGAACACATTCCAATCACGTGGATCAACAAAGACTGTTCTCACATCTAGCAACCTTATGGATGAGAACTCTTTCAAAGAGCCAAATAAGGTATCTATGTTAGCCAAATAAGGTACCTAGAATTGTTAGCTTTCTTCTGTATTGAAAAGTAATGAATTTAAGCAACCTGATGGATGAGAACTCTTTCAAAGAGCCAAATAAGGTATCCAAGTCAGCTTAAAATTCATTACTTTTCAATACAGAAGAACACTAACAGTTCTAGGTTATTAGTGTCCAGTGTCTTTTATCTCCTACATGTCTCGTTCAATAGTGAGGTTTCCCCAATGTGACCTGGCGGTCACGGGTGCCAGGTCACGGGTTTGAGTAGGGGAAGCAGCCTCTTACCCAGCCTCGTGGAAGCCTCGTGCACTGGGTCGCCCTTTTTTGTTTTGTTCAGGTGTTGCTGGCATCTTTTATCCTGATACTCGATTTTAGAAACTGCACATGTAAAACTGTGAAAGGCGCAAGTATGTGGAATCCCTTCCCGTAATAAAATGACCAAGAACCAACTAAAGTCTGTAAAGTCTTCTCTTACTTTGTGGTTGACTATGCATGACATGAATCATTTCTTGACGATCAACTCTATACATTAGATGTAAATTAACAAACAAAATTCAAATTTGTATACAGATTGAGATAAATTCAAAAAATTTCACCATCTTTTGCTTATTACCATATTAACGTCCCCCTATGCGTTACATTTGGAAAATAGGCAACTGAAAAGAATACATGGTTTTTTTGCTCTTTTCTATTCTCACGCAGGTAGCTCCTATCAAAAGTCTACTTGAAAATGCTGGTGTGGACATGGAAGACTTACTCACTCCACATTCTTTCACTTCTTTCAATTTGCCAATAGAATCGACGAAACTCTGGATCCCACGAATTGATTCCAACAGCAAATCTTCAATTTCAGAATTGGTACAGTAAATTATTGTGATAAGTGGAGGTTGGTTTGGCATATCAGCCTACCAATTCTTTTAGCTATCTTAAAGATAATTCTCTAAACTTATGCTGCTGGCCTGATGTTGTAAATATCCTCTCTCTCTCTTTTTTTTTTTCCCTTTTTGGTATTTTCTTGTACTTTTTTTGTTGTTGTTAATTATGCTGGGGAAACTCCACTTATATGATCTCACGCTTATAAATAGTAAACACCGATCAACAATCTTACATAAATAAGTTTTGTTGTATTTTTTTTTGGAATTCGACTACAAGAAAAGGAGTGGTTTACAACCCTTGATGGATGGAGCTACAAAGGGGGGGCTACTAATCCAGGTACAAGACCTCCCAGCCCCTCAGAAGCCAAACAATGAGCAACCCTCTATTGCCCATTCACCAAATAAAAACCAGAGTACAAAACTCAAAGCATATATAAACCAGACTATGGCAATTACCTTCCACTTAAATGTTGACTCAGACTCCAATATTGTGATCCCCTTCCACCATCATACAATTTAGGGCATTTTTTTCTTTCTATGAGAGTCTGGAGAGTTGAGATTGAGGTACATGCCTGGACTTTTGCCTTTTTTAGCGAGTACTTTCATTCTGATTGTAACGATTAGCTTCGGTTGACAATGATACAACCTTGGTTTGGTCGAACGTGCAAGTTGGGTCAGTTAGTTGGGTGCTTCTTTCTTTCTATCAGAGAGCTGAGATTGAGGTACATGGCTGGACTTTTGCCTTTTTAGCGAGTCCTTTCATTCTGATAGTAACGATTAGCTTCGGTTGACAATGATACAACCTTGGTTTGGTCGAACTTGCAAGTTGGCTCAGTTAGTTGGGTGCTTCTTCCAAGCTCACTAAGGTCTCGAGTTAGGCTTGGCGTCTACTAATGTACTAACCTTTTAGCCTATACTGTATGAGTTTCTTGCTATTCCTTAAAGAAGAAAAAAAACCTTGGTTTGGTCAACCAAAAATATAGACTAAGAAATATACTTGTGATTGTAAGAGCATTTTTCCTTCTATTTAAACTTACTTTTTTCGTCTCTTTCTTTGGATAAAATGAAAGTGGTTTGGTGAAGAAAGCGCTAACCCATTGCGGTGACCCATTGACTTAAGTATATGGTACTGAACTTGGCATGATGTGGTGACTGGTGATCTCTTTATAACGAGTCATGCACCTTTCTTAACGCTGAGTGACATGATCTATGAGTTATGTTTGATGTCTCAGATTCATTTATTCTTTCACCTACACTTTTGGTGGAGGAAATATGACAAAGCTGCTATTCTTGTCTTACCGTTTGGTAACTTGTACATATTCCGAATCTGTTAACGTCATTTTAAGAAAATGTGTAGCACTACTGGTAGTTATATATTGTTTTCGACTTTGTGGTGTTTGGTCTTCCGGAAGTAAGCCTTGTGCCCTTGGTGCCATTGTGCCAATTATAGCAGTCTCTTGCTCTAAAATGCTTCATTCATTTTGATTGTAGGAAATCGTGGATAGCCTTGAGTTTGAGTTTGCTAAGGGTGCTCCTCACTCAGCATGCATGGGGTTCTGTTCTAGCTGCAATGGGACACCCTGAACCCTTCGACTTGAGATATTTGCTGTTGGGAACGAAGACTGTGGGAAGAAGAATTACTGTGGTATGCATTTAATCTTGTCAATTATTTTTGTCTTGTAACATGTATTAGTTGTCAAATACCATCCAATAATTATAGGAATTATGGGAGATAAAATGACTTTTCGAACTGAAGAGGATGCTAAGAGGCCGTTATATATGGTTGTTGTTCTCCTATGGTTGCAATGTGGATGTGGGGTCACTGGGGTGTATGCTGGTATGTAGTGCGTAAGGTCATCTATTTCTCTATTACATAGTTTGAAAAAGTAGCTGTGTAGTTTTTACCTCTCCATAAATAATTCAAGTTTTGAGTGTCGACTAAATTTATCGGGTAAATAAGGGAGGTAATAACACACTTACTCCACCCTTGTTTCTCTGTAATTGACTCTGATGCCCTTACAGCTCAGAGTTGGTACTTGTTCCATTTTCTGGCACTTTGTACACTAGAATGACATCTCTTATGCATCTGTTCATTTATATGTCTTGGCCAAAATCAGTGAGACTTTGAATACCCCTTCATTCATTGTAGGTTGGACCTTAGTAGCAGGATTCTTCTAAAATGGGTGCGCTCTCAAGACGAGAGCTCGAATCGGCGCTCCCAAGATGGGAGCTTGACGGGAGCTCGCTCCCCTCGAGATGGGAGCTCGCTCCCAACTAAGATGGGAGCTTATTGGGCGGTTAAGGCAACTGTTTTCATACTCTTGAGGGAGTTATGCCATTGTGAAAATAAAAATATGAAAATCTTATCACTCAAGAAGTTTTGCAAATTGAAAATATCTAACTTCCTTTAAGTACCCTTTAAAATCGTGAAAATTCTCATAAGTAATCACTTTTCCTTCAATGGTTAAGTATTTAAAGATACTTTATATACGTATTTATATGAAATCTATATACGCTCCTTAGGCGCTCCCAACCTTAGGAGCTTCTAGGTGCCTCCGCTCCCCCGCACCCGCTTTGTGCTACTAAGGGTTGGACAATAGCGTGAGGTATCCAATAAGACAAACAATGTAGAACTAAAATTGTTTCTGTAAGTGGAATTTGGCTAGGTAATGTCTGCTGAATCTGGATCCATCTTTTTAAACTGTGGTTGCTCAAGTTGATTTTGGTAGACTTTTGTTTGGGTAAAGCCACATGAGATTCTAGCATGCACATGGAGCTCTTGATGGTGAATTTGATTAGTACAATTATGCAGGATTTGCAGCTCGGTCCTCTACTTGAAGTGTAGATTCTTCTCTTTCTGAAATGTTATGACCCATTGAAAGAGGAGCTTCAGTGAACATTCTTTTCCTTGGATTGGTGTTGCGTGCAAATCCGATGGCCTTTGATTCCCTTTTTTCTTTTTCACAAACTCGGTGTCTTTCCCTGTTATCAGGTACGTTGGCCAGGTACGTTGGCCGGCTGTTTGTGAAGGCCAATGGCAAGCCAACAGCATTATTGACAAAGCTAAATGAGTTGGCTGGTTTCACTCCTGATGAAGAAATTGAACTTTTTGAGGTGAGTGATGTCATAATAGTGGGATGAGTGCATTATTTCTTATTTCCTCACGTGGCCACAGGTTAGGATTTGGTTCAGGAAGCCATTCTAACACCTCTTTAATGTCCAGGAAATAAAATTTGAACCTGTTGTCATGTGTGAACACATTGATAGGAAGCTCACATTTCGTGGTAGTCAGGTATGAACATGATTAATTGCATGCTATTTCTGCCTGTGCAATGACGTGTATGGCCATGTTCTAGTATTGTTTCCTTTTTGTTTTTGGATATATGCAAATCATACTAGCTGGAAGTAGGTATTCACATATTTCTTCTTCTAACCTTGCAGCTTGAAGATGGAGACAATATGTTTTCTGAAATCCAATCCAGTTGAAAGTAGTGAACAATGCCACTATCCTGACGTTCCTTCATTTCTTGAATATGTGCATAGTCGACAGGTAATATGTGCGCTATCTGATTGTGACTACGATGACTTATGAACTGCTATCCCCATGAAGTTGTGAACGCTGTTTTTGCTTTCTCTTTTACTGAGGAATGGTAGTTGTCTTTATGCTTAGTGTTTCCCTACTATGAGGCATTGGTATGAATTTTGTGAATTAGCTCAGGTGTTTGAAATTTCAGTCTTAAACGGGCATGTGCAATCTGTTTGTTTTGAGTATAACATACCCATTGTAAAGTTCAAATGCTAGGCTGTGAGGGAAATATGTGCTATACCCGTGATTAAGAGCTATAGAAATCAATATGCACCCATATGGTGGGCATTTTCATGTCATGGCACTTGAGGGCATCAACTCTTAATATTTGAGTGTCACAAGTAACAAGTCTTTTGAAGAAATTATGGGGATGCCATGTGGTCATATTGCACAAGTGTCTGGCTTGGTGATTTTAGCTGCCAAATTTGCTTATGTGTTGCTTGCTTGCATCACAATTTCTCATGCCATTGCTAGAATGATCCATGCTAGGCGCTTTTAAAGGTTGCACATTCACTTTTTCCTTGCCTTCTCTATCCTCCCCCCATCCTCTCCTCTTTGCCCCGACACACCCACCAAACCGCCCAAGAGGAAAATGGGTATTTTGTTCGATTTGTTGGTTTGGTAGACCTTTTGTCTTTCGGATTCGAATAAACACAAATAATGGTTGACCGCAAAATTTTGTTCATTTTGATCACAAAACTTTGTTGACCACTTATTTTATTGTACTGGTCGTTGATTTTCGTCACAGTTTTTTTTAAGGTGTTATATATCATTAATAAATTATAGTTGATGTTAGAGACAAGGTGTGGAATGAGACTAGGTTTTGGCTTAATGTTGGACCTCTCTACCTACTAAAGAAGCTGCAATCTAAGAATTTTTTCAAAAATAGGGTGCACATATGGTTAGATAAAAAATAGATTTAGGATTTTGTAGCATTTTATTACACAGAATCACAAGAATGGTAAAAAAAACATTATGTAGCAATAATTGGGAAATAGGTACTAATTTGGTAACCTTTACTTCTAATTTTAAGGAGGTCATACGGATATGTTCATTCTTTATCAAGTGTAATTTTGTTTCGAGACTTTTGCCCATGTCATTTACTTTTTGCACTAAGTCTTACATGGAAGAATATTGTATACAAGTTTACTTGATTAATTGTTGAAATCTTATTTTAACGGAAACCACGTATGACTCCATAGGGATGTCGATTCAGAAACCTAACGAACAAGAAGATGATACTATTTTCATTTCACTACTATCTTCCTCTATAAATAGTATGCAACATTTTAGAAATCTTTACTTTCACCTACTCCCAACAATTTTTGTCCAGGACTTTGGTAGTGGTGCCATAACCCCAAATTGATAAAAGTATCAATTTCTCGATATTTCTTCATGGGTTTCCTTCACTGTTTTTGTTATTTCTAAATATTTTGTACAAACTACATATTTTATTCTGTTACCCTGTTGGAAATACTTGAAAGATGATTGAACTCCTCAAGACATGTGGCAACATTTCATTTATGATTGAACATCACTGTGTACTCTGTATTATTTTTATTTTATTGACTCGTTAAAGTGCTGTTGGTGGAATCAAGTTTAATACAATATACCATGTCTTTGCCAGGGGAAGCCCTGTTATCGCCTCACTTACGTTTTTTTTTTTCCTATCAGGTTTTTCTTGAATTAGAATCTAACAAGCTAATGTAGTCTTTTGTGTATATGATGTAGTGGATGTATGTTGGTGAGTTGTTTCACTCTGTACTATTTTTCTCTGTTCTCGCAGTGAATTCTACTCCTCCATTGTCAAGTCATGACAAATTTCTTTGATTTCTGCATGGGCAATTCATCCAGTTGTTTAAACGACTCTTAAATTGTTTGGGCCTAAGGACAACAGTGTTCTTTGGGTTTGATGTTCTCACATTGGCTTTGATTATGTAATTGTTATATGCCAAGGGGTTTAGCTAGTAAATCAAGGTTGGGCCATGGAGTCATCAAGTGGGTTACTCTATCTGAACTAGTACCTTTATTTTTCTCTGTTTTTTTTGGTTGTTTTTTTTCTTCTCTTTTTTTTTAAATTTTTAAATCATGATGGGGCTAGGACTTAGGAGATCACGACTGGGGTAGGAGATCACGATGGGCTGTTACGGGGTCCAGATCTAAGGAGCCATCAATTTCACAGTCAAAAGTTAAGACAACAATGTCGGTGAGTAGAATCGACTAATACATTTAGCTTTGTCCCATGTGATTGCTACTTTTGCATTATTTAATTTCCCCTTTAACCTTTGCCTCTCCTTTGTTTTTCAGGGGTGTTGATTTGAGAGTTGAATTGACTTACCAAACTCTGCTATCGGAATCGAGTGTCCTATGTATCCTTCTCTTTCTCTCTTCTTTCTTTATTTTTCTTTTTGTGGTAAAGGTTTTATAGAAAAAATCCAATACGATACATTAGTCATTGAGCAATAATCCATATGATGGTTTGTGTTTTTAGTGAGTTTGGCAAACATCAAGTTTTAAATTGACACATCAATCATGCAATGGATGTAATTAATTTCATCAATGTATCAAGCGTAACATTTAAATTGATGCATCAATCATGGTTTGCACTAACTAGGCTATTAGCAGAATGAGTTTTATTTTGGTATTGTTTTAGATGTAAAGGTGCATATTGGGTTAGTTTTGTCATCTACATAAGCTAAGAGAGCCCCAATTCCTTGTTGGAGTTATCTTCTTAAGCTAAATGGTTTTTCCTTTGGGGAGGACTTTAGTGCCACGACAACTTTCGGGGTTTTGACTTTTTTGCCCCTCCAAGAAAGAAGTTCCTCACTCCTCTCCCTTCTTATTTTTTTCTCTTTAGATCTCTCTTACCGGACATTAACCATCATCGGATCCTGATTACAGGAACTTTAGAACTGGCAGACCGAGATCTTTCTCCTGTGGAGCTTTAATAGTGTTGGCGCACAGTTAGGCGGTGGTGTTTCGACTTCGTTAGGGTCGTCTATTATAAAATTTTGGTTGATGTACTCAAGAGGAAATATTTGATTATCTTTAGGCACCGCCATGTGCCCCAACACTCTTATCCACCATACATTTTTGTCGGTTCCAGTTCTCTAAGTTCTCTAAGTGTATCTGCGGACTCCACGAATATATGTGGTGATAAACGTATTGAGGCACCATGCGGCGGGCCCAAGACCACTTAATAATTACTCAAGGAAGTGAGAACCGATTATATGGTACAACAATTCAAAAAATTTGAGAGAGATCAAGGGTCCATTGAGAGAGAGAGAGAGAGAGAAAGCGCGCTTTGCTGTTTTTTTGACGGTTCTTCAATCCATGTCTACAGAAATTTGGTTGTTTGGAGATTTCGGCTACGATGGCGGTGCATCGTGGGACTGAGAAACTGTTGTAGAGAGTGCACGCTGTGTGGATTGAAGGTAAAAATGTAACATTGTTACAATCTTCGTGGCACTAAGAAATCCTGTCGTCGCATTATCATTTGCTATATTGATGATCTACATTATAGCTTTGCATGATTGGATGCTTTGTGCCGTATGGATAGCACTGGAGTACCACATTGGTTTCTCTATTTTCTTAAATGATTTTTGGGGTCAGTTCTGCTAAATAGTTTTTCTCTATTTTTGATGAATTGGTTTCCGCTTCTTGAAATCAGTTCTCTCATTAATATGAGCTATCCTAATTAGCACTTTTGATTTGCTTTAATCATGTCTACATGTTGCCATTTCCTCTCTTCTCTGTGTGTTTGTGTGTTTTCCTACTTTGGTAGAAAATCCATCTCAGATTCGATTTTCCCGGCCATGAAGCCGTAGCTGTTCATGGAAGTAGGGAAGGCCGCCGCCGCCGCTTTTGGACATGAGGAGGTGACCCGTTCCGTGCATCCGAAGAGGAAGGTGGATCAGGAGTCTCGTTCTCTCTGCCAAACTCAAGCTCGGTTCTCACTCCTTCCTCGTCTCCGACCTTGCTAGCGACTACTCTGCTTAGATGTTTCTTCCGCCCTTGTACTTTCTTGTTTCTACGTGTTCTCCTTTTGATCTACCCAGAAATATAAGCCGTAGCTATTTTCTACTGGTTTGAAAAAACCCCAAAATACTCAATTAGAAATAGACCCATCAAAGCTGTAGGGATTTCGGTTTGTGTTGTATCTCTCTCACGAGTGCCCAAAGCCTCCTTCCACTCTATTTCAAACGGTAATTTATTTATTTAATTTTTCCTTTTTCTGAAATTCCAAGCCCATATCTCTTATGCCACACTGCGGATAATAAATCTGTAAGAATCTTTTTTTGGTTAAAATCTGTACATTAAATCATTTTGTTTTGCTCTAAATATATATTTTTGGTTTGACAGTGTTATATTTTCCTTTGTGTTTGCTGATATGATTTGGGTTTTCTTTGTTTTGATGAAAATTATTGTAGCCCACAAGCCTAGCATATATGTTTTGGACACTCTAGGAGTATTAGTTCCAAGTATCCGAGACATTGAGACAGGGTTGAAGCTTGCTTTGGCAGGTATCTCCTTTACTTTCATATCTGTCAAATACTCACAATACAGCTTTTCCAGTATGCTTGATTTGCAGTATGTTTGAATATGGGTTGCTGATGTTGAATCATTCTCTCTTAATTACCTATTAGAGTCGTGCGTGTGGGTTATTTCTTCCTGAACTCTGTATTAGTGTTTTGTGGGTTTTTTTCCTAAACAGGTTGAAGAGGAAATAGCAAGGAAGATCAGAGATTATGATTCGAAGAGATTGTCGTAGGAACTCTACAAGAGGCTCGTTGGAAAGGAGTTGGGAATTAAAGCGGCACATGTAAGTGCAAATTTCTTTCATTCAATTAAATTGGCGCAATCGTGTGCTACTATTTTGTTTAAGTGGTTTGAGTTTGTTAAGTTTGTGTAGCAAAGTAGTGGTGTCAATCTTGAGCAAGAATAGAAAACGAATCCTCTTGGTGACCTTATTGTACCCATCTTGATAAATTACATTTAACAATTTTGATTTGACCTCATCTTTTGTGGTTTGTTGGGACTTTAAGACTAGAATTGTGGTATTAGGAACAATAGGTTTGGATCTGTTGAGACAAATGGAGTTTTACCAGTTTCAAAGTTATTAATGGATTTGATAGTGTCTATTAAAGATGTTTTGTATCTAATGGTGGTTTTAGTGATTAGCTGTGCAAAATCACTTTGGTTTTGCATTTGGGGCCCATCATTTTGCAGGAATGTAAAGATTGGACCTCACTTTGAATTTTTGCAAATAAATTACAATCCCAGATTAGGCAATCAGAACCTTGATTCGTAAGTGAATAATTGAGTTGATTGTTAGTTACTTTCTTAGAATTAGTTTTTTTATGCTAACCAGCAACTTATTGTAGTGGTTAGATTTGTCATGAGAAATATCAACTTAGACCCGAAGTCACTTTGAATGGGTTGTCTTCCTCTACTAAACTTTTATTTGGTTTGGTTTGCTGTTTAAATTGTTCGTTAACCACAAATTTATTCGGTATTCAGTTTCTTTGCTTGCTATTTTGACAACCACAAATATTGCTCGAATTTCTAATGCCCTCCCTTTCTTTGGGATTGGAATGTCCTTTTGTTTCTCTTATTTTTAGAAGTAGATTTTGTTAGCAATCGAGTTGGCTAATCAACCACGTGCAATCGAGTTTAGGGTGTAATATGAACTTTTTGAACATGCACGGGTAGATAGGCTAATCAACCACCTTTATATTCAGGTTCATGGAAAATGGAAGCCAATAGGCTTTGGGAATGGTTTGTTTAAATATATCTGCAGGGATAGTCACTTGGTGAATGCTATGTGATTTTCGATAGCAGTTTCAAAACTCTTTCGATCGATCAAGTTTTTTTTTTATGTTAGTTTGAAATTTGTGTTACTTGATACGTTGAGTTATATCTTATGATTGAGAGTAGGCGATATTAGTGTTGACAGTGCAAGAAAGCCAAAAGAGGAAGAAATTGACCTAGGATTGAAGTTTCGGCGTAGTCTCAGGAGTTCTATTAGGAAGAAAAACCATGTTGCTCAAATTAAGGCTTCTCTCCGCGTAATAGTTATCTTGAACCTATTACTATTTTGATTTCAGTATTATTTTTATGAACAGAGTTTTAACTCTGGTTTTTTTTTTTTTTTTGCAGGATCTTCACGTGTTCTTGGTTTTTTTTTGCAGGATTTCACATTCATTTCTTTCATTTGTTTTGTTGCTATTTTTGCAGCATCTATGAATTTGGGCTCTCAGTTTCTTGTGGTGTTACCAGATATGATCTTTGTCTTGTTTGCTTATTCGTTTCTGTGTCATCAATTCGATGTGTTTCTTGCATTTTGGTTTCCTTATTCATTTACTTCGAATGTTAAAAAAGAGATTTACTTTGAGGAGAAAAAAAGATTTACATATTATCACTAACAACTAATAACTCCAAATGCGATCATTAGATATCTTATGCATTTGGTCTTCATTTTTTTTTATAAATACGTTTACGGAAATCTCTTTGTATCTCTCATTACCTATAGTCAGAATAAATTGGTTTTCATTTTTAATTGATGACATAATAGATAATGTATTTACTCTCTTTAAGAAGTTATGTTGAAAATGCAATATTTACACGGTTAACAATTTTTAAACTCCGCATCGATTCATTTCCCAACAAAAATGAATTTTTGGGTTCTTTCTCTCTCTCTCTCTCTCTCATTGCCTAGCTGTCGTCAGTCGACAAAGGACAAACTCGTAATTTTGACACGAACAAGAAAATATGCAAAAAGAAGTGCCTGTATGTGAATTTCATTACTGAAGAGATCATACTTTCTCGTCTTTATTTCATATACATTAAGGAGGCACTTTAAGCCTGAGTTGCTCAACCGGCTTGTTGAGATTGTGGTGTTCGATCCTCTATCTCATGACCAATTGAGGAAGGTTGCGATGCTATGTTGCAAGCCGCCTTGCGCCTTGCGAGAGGTTTATTGCCTTAGGTGTGACTGAAGCATCATTCGATGTCATATTAGCGGAGAGTTATGATCTGGTAAGTATGCCTTTGTTTCTACCTTTTACAGTTTTGTTTTCTACACTTGGATTAATACTGAATTGTTTGCTAATCAGTTCAAAGCTGAAGAAAACAGTTGATTATAGTGCTTCATTCAGCTTTGAGTTTTGTGTATGGATATCATCTTTTTGCATTTGAGGTGTTGAATTGTTGATGAGTGTGTACTCAATTATACTATGACCAGTATGAAGGCCATTTAAATGGCCATTTTGTCTGTTAATCTTGTATGCGTTCTTGGAGTGGAGTCTTTTTTCTCTTTCACCCTCTAGGAATCTTGTTACTTACATATATCTGGCAAAACTTTTGTTGCTAACTGGCTTTGAATGGTTGGTGAGGACTTGTAGAATTGGTACCAATTGTAGAAGCATTAAATTTGCTCATCTTGCAAAATTGTGGTTGCTAACTGATTTTAGATTTGATGGCTTTCATGAAATTGTGGTGGCTATTTAAAGCCACTTGAATTTACCACTGAAAAGGAAAATGAAAAAGTGAATGAGCATATTTCATGTGCAATATAATTATGTACCATAGTCCATTTTTGTCGTATTTTAGCTTCCCAACTGTCAATAACACCAACGAGCATCTATTACAGAAAAATCAGGCACTTGTTCTACACACTACTGATTTGAATTGGTGAACACACAATTTCGCCTTGGTTCACCAGAATTGCCACTTTGAAACTCATTTGTGCTTCAATAACCTCTTGCTATGACGCTCTGATCTGATCTTCACTCGTCACTGAAATATGTTTAGCCAATATTGGTTCAACTTCTTCTAATACTTCAATGGCTTTTTGTATGTATATGTAGACCTGCAACATTCTGTGCAGCTACATAAGAGTACCATAACTGTAATACAAATAAGATGGACCAAAACAATCTAAAATTGATTTGTGATTCCATTACCTCTTGCTATTTCTCTACTATCATCGCAATAAAAACAAAAAAAACTCTTCTCGACTGCCAATTCATCCAATGAGCACGCGGAAACGTGCGAAGTATGGGCATTACACTAGTCAATACTCAATACCCTAGTAATAAAAGAACGAAGGATGACCAGCCAAGCCACGTTGTAAAATTATGAATTTGCCCTTTCAAGTTTTGTCTCTCAATATCTTCTTGCATGTGTTGAGGTGCGGGTTGTTTAGGTATTCTACTATATTGGGGTATTTTAGACCTTTCCACCCTTTTTTTTTTGGTAATTTGTACTCTACCTTTTTCCCCTGCGATAATCCATATTTCCCATTTCTTTGTCGAAAAAGAAAAAGTACGCGCGAGTACTGTTGTCGAAGACCTTACCTCATCAAAGCACTGTTGTAGCTGCTGTTGTCGTCCTTCAATGCTATACGATTTATCTCAAAATTCTCTACAGCTCTTGCCAATGTTAGGGTTCTTTTCCTCTCATCGTGTTCTTTGCAATTTGCTTGATCTCACAATCAAAACCCAGCCATTGTAACTGGACGAGATTCACCTTGAATTTCACTGATCGTCTTTTTCCCAATAGGTATGATACATTCTTCACGTCTATTAATGATTTTGTTCTTGGTTAATCGAATTGATTCTTTCGTTATTGCTTCTGCGTTGGTGATTTTGATTTGGTATTAATCTGGGTTTGATCCATACTGAGGCCCCGTTTCGGTAAAGGAAATCAGTATTTATTTTTCAAATAAATACTTATTTTTTGAATTAAAGGTGATGTATTGTGAGAGAATGCTCTGTCTCATAAAGCGAAAAATAAATACTTAAAAACAATGGAGCCTGAAAAGAAAAAAACTTTCTAGGGTTTACAATTTTTGAGTTTTGTTTTATGTGCCTGCAAGGATACAGGGGAAAAAAATAGGGACGATAATTTGGATACTGATGATGTCCAGACCAATGTTCTAAAAAGCGCTACGCGGGCGGCCAACCACCTTCAAGCTTCGAGACCTATTAATCGGCCATTAATCGCCTTTTAGCAATTAGTCGGGTTTTTTTTTTATAAATATTCTACAACCTTCCTACCATTAATAATCACAATTTTTCTAGTTGATGTGATATATCTTCTCTCCCAAAAAAAATTCTTCGTTCTCTTTGGCTGTCGGATACTCAATGTTAACACTTCTGAATGTTAACAGTTCTCTACATTTCAAATATAGAGACATAGAAGTTCAATGTTCATAGTTCAAATCAAATGAAACCAAGTACGGAAAATTATTAGTCAATTACAAAGTTCAACGTTCAAACCAAATGAAACCAAGTACGGAATTATTAGTCAATTACTCATCCTCTTCTTCTCCATATCCATCCATAACTTCGTCTCCATCGGACTCACACTAATTCGAAGCCCTAAATAACCTGGTATGAGTATAACAGTTACCCACTTACCCCCCTTCATTTTCTAAAAATTCATATTTACCCCGCCTAATCGCCCATTAGCCAATTAATCGCCCATGAACTGATTAATCGCCTATTGCCGCCTAGACGCCGACCAATTAATCGGCGATTAATTGCCGCCTAACTCCGATTAATCTTCTAACCGCCTAATTCAACCTTTTAGCCATTAATCTCATTGGTCAGCCCAGATTTCCAATTAATCGCCCATTAACCGGCAATTAATCCCGCCTTTTAGAGCACTGGTCCAGACACAGCCATTCAATTAGTGTTGGTCCAACATGCATTGTTTTGTGTAGGTCTGACATAGTTAAATTAATTGAAAAGTTCAAATCTTTTATACGTTTTTCAATTTTGGGATTTTGTTTGTGCGCATTTGAGAATGTGGAAATATAAAAAAATATAAAGATACTTTGGACACGTGTGTTTTGCGTAGATTCGGACACATATAAGTTCGTAGTTGTTCGATTTGTGTAGGTTTCCACATGTGAGACTCATGCATTTGATGGGTCTTGACATATATGCGTCATTGTGTTTGTAGCACTGCTAACTTTTACGGCCTCTTTAATATTAAGGGAAAGGGTGTATAAGAAATGAGAGCTTTTTTCACCACATCTCAGCATTTTTTTGTGATGTTGAGAAAGGATAAGGAGCCATTCAAAAGGTATCATTTTTGGACTTTTCTCTCAATTTCTCTTTAAAGTACTTAATGCAAAAGAGTGATTTGGCAAGAAACCCAAATCCTTTCTTTTCTTCTCCTTTTTATCATACCCCTTGATCCGAAGGGGTTGTTAAAGTTGTTTCAAACAAAACCGGCTACTGTGTAGAATATAATAAAGTATCTTATCCCATTGAGGTTACAATTATCAAAATATTAACTTATGTTTACTTTCTCTGTTTTGATTAAGATCAAGGGAAAGAGGGTTGAAGATCGTATGTGGAGCTTGCTACATACCAAAAGTGGAAAAGTCAAAGCCCCAAGGGGATGATGCCAACTTCATCCATTTAGAAAACACACCATTGGTGTCGGAGATGGTGTTGGAGGGTGGAGTAAATCCGGTGTGGACGCTGGACAATATGCTCGGGACCTTATGGCCAATTGTCAAGGCAATCGGGAATGCAAAAAAGGGTGAGGTTAATCCCAGATGGGTTTTGGATGAAGCCTACAAAAACACCAATGTTGAAGGATCGTCAACAGCTTGCATACTTACCCTAAAAAACAATGTCAGTGTCTTTTCCTTCTTTTAGTTTTTTTCTTCTTCGTGCTTTTCAATTTGGATCTCTCGTTATGCTTAAAACTAGGATTGGCAATGCAGTGGGGTACTCGAATTATATATCATGTCTTTGCTATGGGATCGAGAAGGCATTTGTAACTCGTTAAGGTATGAAGCAAGTTAGGGTGTAGGAGCCCTATTACGGGATTCTTAGAAGCCATGTATAACCCGTTAAGGTAAAGCGCCTTGAATCCACCCCAAGGGCTGGGCTTCGTTGCTATGTACTCAACCTGCAATGGTCTTATAGTTGACATTGTAGGTCAAAAATGGCTTTGGCAATGCCATTTTGGCTCCAACGGGTGGACTTGCTCTTAGTGGTACGATAATGGAATTGTTGAGATTGTTGTTTCCCATCCTCCCCCTTTGCTCCCTCTTTCCCTCTCTTTCTGTCTCATCGTTTTCAACCTTGAACAGTCTTGTTGTCCAGCGCCACTCTAATGGAATGCATCCTTCCATTACTCAACACTACAAGTATAAGGTTATAGGAAATTCTCGTTGTGGGGCCTTGATTCGCCATAAAAGTTATTCTCAAAGTTTGTTTAAGTATTTGATGCACATAGAAGAGATATATATATATATATATATATATATATATTTAACGGCAAATAAATTTTATTAATCTTTGAATAAGTATTACAAAGACTAAAGGGAGCAAGGAAATAAACGGCATCACAACCCGCAGCGAACATCCCAACGAGGTTGACACATAAACATTAGGACAATCATATGCCAATCCAAGACCCAAGAGAGGTGAGAAAAAGAGTTGGCCAGGAACTGATATCACCCCACCACACCAAGTGAATAACCCTACTCCCAATGACGGGTGAATGCTCATGCACAATCTGTATAGGAAGTTGCTACAACATGCCTCCAATTCTATGATGCATGGACACGGATACCAACACGGACACCGGGACACGGGAATTCTAAAAAAATGGGGACACGGACACGGCGGGGGACATGCCACGCGTATATTTATTTATTTATTTATATATACATAAATAATTATAGTTTAACACCCAGAAATTTAAAAATATATATATTTGGCTCCAAATTTTTAAAAAAAAATTACAGTTTGGCCCCCAAATTTTTTTAAAAATTGTAGTTTGGCCCCTGCTGTGTCCCCATTAGTGCCCCCCTATGTCCCCGTAAAAAATTCAAATTAAATTATGGGACACGCCACGTGGTGTGTCCCATACATGTCCCCGTGTCCGACACTGCGATACCTTGACCTCTAGAGGTGTCGGTGCTTCATAGCTCCAATTTGACATAATTTTCCTTTTTTCCTAATCCACGGACGTTCCATGACATGATCTTCATTCTGGATTTGGCTCTGAGCTCAATGAAAGAAGTATATTTAAGCATTGGATTTGGCAGCAAGCAATGTAGCCCTATCATCGTCCTCTTTTTCCATCTCCATGATCTTGCTTACCACTTCTTCATCAGATCCCTTATATCCAATCTTCATCATTTTATTTACCTGCCACACTGCTTGGGATTCATTGAGTAGAATTCTATTTCTGTTGGAAATACCATTGCTCGAAATTGATAAAGCCACTGCAGCAGCAGCTCTGAACACCACTCTTATTCTTCTTCTTCCTTCCACCACGGTTTTTTGTAGGAGCTAATGGGATGGGAGTGCCCAGAATTTCCACCAAGTCCTTTTTCTTTTTGGATTTACCTGTACCAAACACTCCACTGTCAACATTGTTGTGCTGTTTATGAGAGAGATTATCCACCGTTTGATTATTCACAATGAGTATCTGAGCAAACATTACATCAGAAGCAGGTAAGTATCCAATGTTTACATAGTCCTCCCGTATGTTCCAGTGCAACTCAAGTAAATGTGCGTTTTTTTCCTCGGTTATAGTAAAACCCATGTTAGCTCCTATTCCATACACATTATTGCATAACTTTAGTTATTACCTTGCAGGCAGACGATGTTTCTGATTTTCATGTCAATACTCATATACCAATTGTTATTGCATCTCAAATGCATTATGAAGTTACTGGTGATTCACTTTATAAGGTAAACAACTAATAATTGTTTGCTCTGCTTTTCTGTACTTGTGTGAAGAACAAAGGTTGTCTTCTGAGACGAGGTTTCTTACCGGTGAATAGATTTTACACTTTTCTTCTTTTTGTTCATTGTCTTTTGCTTATGGTAAAACCGGTTTTTACTTTTCTTGAAAAATGAAAACTTTTCCTCCTCCTTTCTTTTTTTGTATGTCCTGGCTCTGGGTAAATTATCTTCCTGCTATTTGGGAGATCTTAGAATCTATGTAATATGAGCATTAAGGGAAGAAAATAAATCTAAAGTCTCTCTTCTTCAAATTAGTATAAGAGCAAAGACTATCAAGCTCAAATTTGTTCACACATTCTACCGCATAATTTGTTCACACATTCTAACAATACTAACTTTCACCGATCAAAAAACTACAATAATAATTAGTGTAAGGTTAATCAAAGTACTCACGCAACCCCTAAGGCAACCTCATGAGCAAAGGCTTTTAAAAGGGCCAAGCCATCTATTTTGATGGTGATTCATGGTGGCTTGAGTGGAAAAAGAGTCGTGGTGGATTTCATTTCCATTACCTTACAATTTTTTTTTTTCACTGTTGTGAAATGAAAGGTATTTGAAGTACCTTGGGATATTTTAAACTTTTTATTCGATGTACATCTTATAAGTATCTAACATAGTTTCCCTAACATGGCCTATTTCAGAAACCTCTCCTCACAAATATTTAAAATAGAGTTATTTACCTAGACACCCCTCCACGTTTACCCGTTTTTCACGGTCACCCCCTCTACGAATTTTTGCTACAGCCAGACCCCCTCATTAAAAGTTTCCTTTTCCCCTAGACCCCTTCCGTCTAGAACTGTTAATTTTTTCATGAAAATTCTTTCAAAAGTGATGCAATCTTCCAATATTGTCCCTAATGAGTCCATAGGAGCTAAACCCTAAATTTACGAATATGCCATTCTTCTTCCTCCTTTTCCATCTTCTTCCTCCCACACACAGACAACAAGCACGCGTGCGCGCGCACACACCCACTATATACTTGTATATATCTACAAATATACACATATTGCACGTTTACATTGACACACATATGTATATTAGAAGTTTACTTTCCTGAGTTCTTAGTCTGAAATGAGATGCCTATTGAATAACCTAAAATCAAATTAGAAAAGTGGGTTTTCATTTGGTTGCTCTACCACCAGCCTAAACGATTACTATTGGATCCAAAAATCATCAATTTGAACCTTAATCAGCCATTTACAGCACTAAATTGACTAATTCAACCTAATTGAGCCATCAATTTGAATTGCATTCCGTTGTCGCAGACTCGCAAATATGGGTTTCTCTCTCCTCCTTGTGTCTGCTCCACCCTAATCCAAACCCATTTCTGCTCCACCCCAACCCACCACACACTAGCACCCACCGCCTGCACCAACTGCCGACCACCGAAGACGCAACTGACCGCCATAATCACAACAGGTAATTCCATAGTTTCGTAATCATTTGTCCAGTTCGTAACCCAGTTTTGGGGTTTTACCTTTCAAGGCAAATAATGGGGAGAGGTGGTGGATGATTAGGACCCAGGCGGGTGATCTCCTCTTCTTCGTCTTCCATTGTGGGGGCGTACTATTCTTCTTCTTCTTCTTTGAAGTCCATTGTTGTGGAGTATTTTCTCTCGAGTTCGGATAATGATTTTGGGAGAGTCAGAGGAGGGTCAAGGGAGGGAGAGAGAGAGAGATGGCTTCTGCTCGTGGATGTGAATGGAACAGAGGAGGGTCAAGGGAGGGAGAGAGAGAGAGAGAGATGGCTTCTGTGGTGGTGCCAGCGTTGGTGGTGCTCGTGGATGTGAATGGAATTTGTGGCAAAATTTTGGGTCTCTCTCCTCCTCCTCCTCCCTCTCTCTCTCTAGATCTGTATTTTTTTTTCCGAGTTAGGGTTTTGTTCGAGAAAATGAGTATTTTACGAACCCTAATTTCGAGAAAATCAAAGAAGAAGACGAACCACGAAACACATGTGGTTCGGGCCTTGCCGGGTACAAATCTTGTGTCCACCACTGGTTAATGGTTATGCATATTCTTCTGAATTGCGATCAAGTAAGCTTGGGGAGGGAATTACTTTTTTTCATTTTGGGTGGAGATGCTTTGTGTGATGTCTCTTAGTTTACACCCTTGTCAACAATTTGCTGATTCACTTGGACGAATTGGTTTTTGCTTGAAGCTTGATAAGTTGTATCTGATTGGAAGCTTAGGGCATGTCCAGCTCATGCTTCAAACAACCACATGTGAGCGATTTCGAAAGCTTAGCTAAGATTATGTGCTTCTATAAAGAAAATTTTATAAAGCTGGCTAACAACCTGCTGTATGTACCTAGCTATAGCCAATTGTCATTGCCCAAAACTCAACCTGCTGTTAGTCGTTGTGACAATTTGGCACAATTTGGCTATGGCCTTTTTCAAGATTTATACAAACCCATTTTCTGAAAAGAGGTTTTGCTACGTTAAGTGTGTGGTGTAAGAGCATCTCCAATAGGCTCGGTTCTTCTCCACTTTCGCCTCTTCCCCGAGTGAAACAACTCAAAACCCTCGGCCAACAGCCTCGTTGATCCGGTGATTGCTACAGTACCACACCAGGGCCAACGAGGTTTTGAGCCTCGCTTCCCCCCCCCCTCTCTCTCTCTCTCTCTCACACACACACATGCTGGGTCTGGAAACCCATGAACTGGAAATTTGACGGTGAAATTGAACTCGACTGCGAGGTGTATTTCTGTGGGTTTTTGACGGTGAAATCGAAATCGAAATCGAACTCGACGGCAACGGTGAAATCAACGGTGGGTATGTGGTTTGTGGGTTTTTGATTTTGTGGATTTGTGGGTTTTTGACTTGATTTGTGGGTTTGTGGGTAAATGTTTCCAGTGTTGATTTGTGGGTTTTTGACTTGATTCAGACGGTGGGTATGGCTGCTGGTGGCGGCGGTGGGATGGGGTTTTGTGATTTTGATTTTTTTTTAAGAGTTTTGGAATTGAGTAGGCATTTGCTTAGACTGTTGGGAGAGGGGTGTATTTTGTGAGTAGTCAAAGTAGAATTTTGGTGTTTTGAGTAGTCAATTTGCTTAGGATGCAACAGAGGCTGTTGGAGATGCTCTAAGTGCTGGCTTTTCTGTTTTCATTCATTCATTTGTGCCACTTCTCATGACCTGTGTAGCTGTCATCTAGAGTTATAACGTTTTATGTGTTTCGGAAAAATACTGATAATGGAAAAACCCTTTGATTAAAAGAAGTAGGTTTGGGAAAACAATTTAGATGTATAGATTATCCCACAAGAACAGAGACAAAACAGTAGTAAATGTTAAGAGAATTGGCTTGTGTAATCGTGAGAGGCACGTTTAAGATGTTGTCCTAAAGTCGTGTGCTCCCTCCATGCAGGTTCTAATGATCACAAGCGACTCCAAGATTTAACCCAAGACTCACAGGAATCTAGCACAATGCACGGATGCACTAGATGGATTCGCCAAGTTTGTATCAGTTGCCCAAAAATAGTTGATTATAGAAGAAAGAAGTAACGTTATATTTGAGGGAGAGAGAGAGAGAGAAAGTAACGTTGTGTATATTGTGTGTGAAAGGAGTCCAAGTATTTACAGACTCCTGGGTGTCTGTCTATTCACAATAGACACACCTCTTCAATTTAAACCAAATACCTTTTGGTTTAAAAACTCACAACCCTTGGTGTAATAAAAGACACACCTATTGGGTTTGAATTGTGTCCAATAAATAAATAAATAAATAAAGTTTTGAAACTTATATATAAATGGGAATTTCCAACATTATGTACTTTTGCAGGGCCAAGATGGGTAGATTTTCAGTGTGCGTGCATGCCTTTAAGGATAAACCCCTTCATTTTAGCCGTTACTTCATCAATCGAGAAATTCGCAGTGACAAGGTTTGTGAACCTTAAAATGGCAAGACTATTTCAATATTTTATGTCCTGAAAATTTTGGAAGCTCTCTTTTGTTTCTTCTGTTGATATTATTACCTATTTGTGTTGCAGGATGGGAGAACAATTTGGAGATGAGGATGAGTTGTCAAAGATTATGCTTGGGGATGTATGTTTTGTTGGTTTTTTGTTTTTTTAATGGGATGTTCACTGTATTTGTAGACCTCTTAATGTAATATTGATACTTGAGCTATGTTTTTTCTTATGTTTGGGATGTATTGTGGTTGTACTCTGGTTTATCTTTTTGTATTCTTGAAAGTTAGTGTGTAGGAGTGAGCTTGTTAAGTGAATGGAATGCTCGGAAAGAGGACAGAAAGTCGTGACTTGAGTAATGGCATTTCATGGTTGTACTCTGATGATATGTTTTTCTTCATCTGTTAGTGCATTTCATGGGTTTGTGGCATTTCATGGGTGTATGTTTTTTCTGCTGCTAGTCGTTGTGACTCTGCTATGTTTTTGCTTGTATTGGAGGCTGTTTTCTGAAGCTTTTGAGATTCCTTGGTTTTATTCTGTTTCATTAACCTCATGGAGTATTAGTTTTTCCAGCCAACAAAGCCATGTTCTTTCTAAATAACAAGGATTGCTTCAGGAATGTGAATGGTTGAAATTAGGCTGTAGGAAGTTCCATGAAAACTGAATCAATAGAGCATGTTTTACCTAGCGATATCAAGAACCAAAAAAATAAAAAATTACTGTATGACTTTACACAAGTATTTTTGGAAAATATCCAAGAAAGAGTCCAAAAATTAACTTTTTTAGCTTTTCTTTGGATATTTTTCAAAATAGTTGTGTAAAAGTCATAATTTTTTACTTTTTCGATTCCTCTTGTCGAGACAAACCTATATTACATAAAAGTTTGCCGTAAAACTAACAAACGCAAAAAATAAAAATTGAATAAAGACAAAATTCAAAAAATTATGATGCATTAATTAATCACTAATGTAAACACCCCTTTAAGTACTCTCTGAGCTACTCATTCTCCCCTCACCATCTCCCAATCTTTTTACTTAGTCAACCCATTGTGATTATTTCTTCTAGCTAAATGAATTGGATTATTTTTTTTCTTTGTTCAAAAAATTTAGTTTTGAATATAATTTTTTAGTACTTCTTAGATTACTCTTGTTGGGATGAATCAATCATCCACAAAAAAATTATGCAAAATAAGAAAAAAGGAATATATATTTTTTTTTGTGGGTAATTTAGCTTGAAATTAAAAAAAGGTTAAGCGAATGTACAGCCTATAAGGGGCATACCCCAGGAGGAAAAGAAAAAGAAAAAAAACAAGAATGACAAAAGTGTGGTAAACCATGTACAACCCGCATGGAGAGTAAGATAAAGTAAATACATAACAAAATGCCATGTGTACTGAGATAAATAAAATAGAACTACTACCCGGCACAACCCGCCAGGCTAGGAAATAAAAGTAAATAGTCACGGCTAGAGATGACCACATGATAACCAACACTGAGAAGAACAGCTACCGAGTAATATGGCTTCAAAGCAAGCCGTACGGCTACTACAGAGGAACAAGGCATCAAGAGGCTCAAACCAGAGTTGACGGCATCCGACAGGGCTACCCTGCCAAGTACCCTGCTCACCACGCCCAATCCTTCCGGCCTACTACTCCCTCATCCAAGCCTAAGGCTCGCCAAAACCACCTGCTGTAACCAACTACCCAATAACCTCCTCATCCATAGCTGGGCTAAGAGAACCAAGAACCTAATACTTCCAACAAGCCCAAAGCAAGCATAATACCCACTCAATAGAGATCAACTACTACAGAGGGACTCGGATCGAGAGAGGCTCGAACTGGAGATGTCGGCATCCGACAAGGCTACCCTGCTAAGTACCCTGCACACCACGCCCATTCCATCCAGACTACTACACCCTCAACCTAATCCCCTAGGTTCGCTAACGACTATAAGCGGAATAGTAAGATGATCCACCAGAAGTGGCCACTCAGACCACAAGTGAACCAAGCTGCTCCTTTCGATCAGTGCAAACCACCAATCTAATCAGAAACAGACTGCGAAGCTACCCCTTTCAATCAGTGAACAACCACCAATCTAATCAATGACAGCTCCGGCGGCTACCTCGCTCAATCAGAATCCATCCACCAATCTAATCAGCGGCAGCTGCTGCTACTGCAAGCTACCCCTTTCAACCAGAACATACTCTAATCTAATCAACGATAGCCACGACCACAAGTATACTACGCACAACCTCAGGTCTAAATAAGCACAGGATCTAGGGATATAAAAATGCTTAACCAAGAGCCCGAACACCCGATTTAAGTCCAACAGGTGACCGCCTATCGGGGATCGCAGATACTAACAGTAAACTGGCCCATAAGTCCAGCAACAATTTGACAGTAACTAGACAAATGCAAAGCGCATATTGTAAAACGATGAGAGACATGGATACTTATCCCACACTGCCCGAGCAACCAGCTGCTGCTGCTTGGCCCAAAAATGGCTGGTCTGCCCTGCGGTTGTTGACCGGCGAGCCTCCGCGGCTATAACTCAGAACCACCGCGGCTCCAATCTGGCCGACGGCTGTTGAGGCCCACGGCGGTTGTTGCCCAAGAACGAAGTTGCTGCCGATCCGTGGCCGGACCCCGGTGAACTCCCCGAGGGAAGTCCTCCCAACGCCGTAGCCACAATCGCCAACTGATGTAAAGAACAACGGCAGTCCCAATCGGACAGTGAAAACCCTAACCCACTCCTGTCGATCGGGATTCCACCTGGAGAATCTGAGAATTCTGGCGGCTGGAATTGACTCCGGCAGCCGTGTAGAGAGGAGATCTCCATGCCCAGCCCCTCCGGTCCGGAGAGGATGGGCGGTGACCTATTGAAGCTGGATGCTGGCCGACGGCTGTTGATGTAACGCCCCGCTTTTTCGGAAGCAAAATAAAATAATTTCTTTAAGAAATTTTGCTAAATAAACATAATTTTCCAAAATAAGGGTTCAACTATTACAACCTCAAGAAAATTTACTGATTCAAAATACATTAACTTCAGAGCCGACTCTAGGCTTGATACGGATCCCAAGCATACTCGATCTCTATTCCTGATATTCTTCTTGTGTCGAACTGCACCATTGTTGAATCATCTCCATTGAATCCTGCGCCCTCTGGCAAATTGATCGCCGAAGCAATCGATTTACCAGGATACAGACGTATCCGTGAGTGATAAATCACCCAGTAGAATAATCCAACCCAACCACCCCTCTTACTTTACAGCTAGCAATCAGGCAGGATAAACATGGTACGAAGAAATATAACAGAGGTATTTCATATCAATCAGTTTATTACTATTCATTAACCTGACGTGTGATCTAATATCTCACCGCGAGATCTTTCCTCCCTCAACCGCTAGCCATGCTCATTCCCATGAGTTCACTTCCCTTTGCTGTCGCAGATACACCTAAGTTATATACCGAGTGTGCATCCCCAATAACTACAACAAGGGGAAAGCTTATCATGCCTGCATCACAACTAGGGTTCGCCTATCTTATAAACCACATCACAACCATCACAATCATCACTGGACACCCGCCAGTCTATCAATTTACCACTGGACTCTCGCCAGGACTCTCGATGTTCCACTGGACTCTCGCCAGGACTCAATTTCATCACGTATCTCATCACATCTCAAAATCACGCCTGCAGGCAATCTAAAATCAAACAAAACTTTCCAATTCATCCATTACCTAGCATCGTCTAGGTGATTTCTATTTCGCATACCACCCCATGTCTCTAGGGTCCAATCTAGCAGATCATTCAACAGTTGGAAATAATAATTAAGTAAACAGAATAATAATTGAAATAAACAATATGCATTGAATCACATAACCTTTTATGAATGGGCCGTTGCCCTTAGTTTTGTATGATCAACAAGTCATTAATAAAGTCAGGAACTTTTATTAAATAAAAGTTTTAATAAAAAGAATATAATCTAGGCTTTTTAATCAGGAAAATAAATTGATTGATGATCATAATAAATACGATAAGTAGTTAATAACACTAGAGTAGGTAGCATGGTTCTAAAAGGAGTCCTAGGGTCCTACGTAACCTGTTCAAGTGTCAACAAGTGGTTCCGGAGGGTTACGGAATTATTTTTAAAATAAAAATGATTTATAAAGTTGTCAAAAGTAGAATAAATAGATAATAAATTATTTAATAAATAAAATATGTCGAGATTAACAACATATCATCTTTAGGATGTAAAGAATCTAAAAAAAATATTTTGGGAATTTATAAAATGGTTTATAAGGTCGTAAGGATTTTTCGTTTGAAACTTTTGATTGAAAATAGACAAAACAATTAATTAAATAGATATTAAAATAAAAAAAATATGATATTAACAAGTTATGATCCTTGAGGTGTTAGAAGTCTAGGAAAAATAGATCGGGCGTTGAAAATCGAGTTCGGGATGTCGAAAAGTCGATTCGGAACGAAACAGTCCAAACCGCGAGGTTGGACTGGTCAGAGTTCGCGGCCGCGAGGTTCGGGGGTCTGGTTCTTGCGGCTGGAGAACCCGAAGGTTGCGGCCGCAAGGTTGCTGTCAGAAATCGTTTTTTTGTTCGTTTGGCTTCGGTTTTGATGCATGAGACTACGGGGGCTATTGGGTTAAGCATAAAATCACTAAATATACTTAGAGGAGTGTTCGGGATAGATTATAGTACCTCGAATCGGATCGAATTGAATTAAAAACGAAACTTTGAATTTTTGGGAAGATGACTTCGGGTTCTTTGATTGGGGAACCTTGGGCTCGAATTAGATGATGTTTGGAGATGCTTGGGGTCGTAGGAAGATATTGGAATGGGTAATTCGGATCTCGGGGGGTTCTAGAGCACAAACCCATTTTTCTCTCTCTCACTTTCTCTCTCTAAAACTCCATGGATTGGGGTTTGATTTCCTACGAATTCTCTCTCTCTTCTGGACTGATAGGATGTGGGAAAAATTCGTGGTGAGCCCTAGGGTTAGACTAATGGGATATATATAGGGAATTTTAGAAGAGGATGAATAGTTTGTATTCGAATAGGATTCCGATTTCTTGAGTTTTGATAGGAGAGTGATATGGACGAAAATAAGAGTTAGGGAGGAAGTAGAGACGCAGTAGGAGTAGGAGATGGAGAGATGGAAGAGTTTTAATCATGCATGCAACTAAAAAAAAATAGGATTAGATAATTATATCTTTTTGTATTTATCTATTAAGGAAAAGGAATTTTATTTAAAATAATAATAATAATAATAATAATAATAATAATAATAATAAGACCTAATAATATTAACGCTATTATTTATATAAAAAAAAAATTGGGTCGAAAATCCGGGTTGTTACAGTTGAGCGGGCCAGAACTGGCCGGACCAGAGGCCGCAGGAAGGTGAAAGATGGCCGGACCCAAGGGGTTGCCGAATGTGGAATGGGCGGTGGAGGAGAGCCTCTGTCGAGAGAGAGGCTCCCTTGCCCTTGCTGCTCCGGTGCTTCGGCTGCCGAAAGTGATGATGGCCGGCTGAGATCACCGGAAAGGGGGTTGGCCGGACGGGGGGAGCTTCCTCTCTCTAGGCTAGAGAGAGAAGCTCCCAGCCGATCCCCCCTGTTGATGCTTTTTACAAATAAGGAATCTTTTCACAGAACTAATACCAATTTTAATCAACAACCCTTATATGGACACCTACAGGGTGCCCAGACCTTGCACAGACCGTTACGCGAGGCCGGTTTAGCACGGATAATTCGAGCCGTTTCAATATTTCTAAAATAATTTTTTGAGTTTCTTCACTAAAAATCAACTTAATCCGATACGTGTAGGTATTTAATCCAAGCTTTCATTTTTTTTCATTCATATGCAAAAAATAAACTTAATCTGATACCTAAGTGTTTAATCCAATTTTCTATTCTTTCATTTAGATATTCGACATGTATCAAATTAAGCTAATTTTCACAAAGTCTAAGTTGAGGCGTTGAAAGAATATTTGTGGCTGAAAGAGAGCGTTAGACATCGCAGGAGGACTTGACACCACACCTCAGCATTAGATACCTTCGTTTGTCCCTACCCTGTTTAGAACCCATGGAAAGGAAATGAAAAGAAAATAAAATAAAAAAGAAGGAAAATGAGAGGAAAGATTTATTATTCATTATACTTGAAATTATTATTTTCTTTATTCTTTCTTTTAATTTTTCTTTATTTTCATTTCCTTTCCATGGGTTCCAAACACAGCCTAAATCAGAAACAAAAAACGCCTCTCTCCCTCGCGATTCTTCGAATCACCAGCATAGCATATCTTCGAGGGCTACATATATATATATATATATATATAGGGTAAATTTCACTGACCTCCCCTGAGGTTTCTGATACAAACAGATATCTCCCCTGAGGTTTCTGAAATAGCATTGCCCTCCCTTGCTTTTACTGACATTGTCATGATTCCCCCCTTCAGCACCTAGACGTTAGAAATCTAACGGAAATAGCTTGGGAATGGTGATGTCATGGCTGTCTTGCTTTGAAAATGCCAATACTACCCTCGACCTTATATGGTCTACTACAACTCTTAGAGCCCATTCCAGAATGGAAAAAAAAACCCTTATTTTTTAAGAAGGCAATTTCAAGCTCAAAAATTATGGGCTTATTGAAATCTAAAAATATGCAATATAGATCTTGTTTGAAAGATCTCATCGAGATCTTTTATACGATGCTAAAAAAACTAAAAAATTATTTTTCATTTACATTATTTTTGAGTTTGAAAATGTGAAATAAGCTGCTTATTTTTTAAGAAGGTTTCTGGAACGGGCTCTTAGTTTTATTTTATTTGTTAAATCTGTGAAAATATACTTCGTTGTTTTTTTCCACATCAACTCACATTTTTATTTTTTACCAATATCAATTGCACAAGTAATCTATAAGTCAATTTTTATTTTAAAAGATGCATTGGCAATACATAGTATATATAGAGAATCCACTCAAATTAACTATGGTTCATCAATAATCTAGTTAAAGACATAATTGCTAGTTAAATACATCGCTTGAATCATACTTTATTAAATTCACCTCGCAAGATACT
The DNA here is from genome assembly GCA_018127125.1 of Rhododendron griersonianum. Lineage (NCBI taxonomy): Eukaryota > Viridiplantae > Streptophyta > Magnoliopsida > Ericales > Ericaceae > Rhododendron > Rhododendron griersonianum. The sequence goes on along the minus strand of CM030793.1, from coordinate 33,835,693 downwards.
TTATAAGAAAAATGGCCGTTCAAGTGGAAAACTGAACCAAATTCTTTGCTATAATGGTTGTTTCCAATTTCTTTTCTATTGAGATTTAATGTACCCTCAATTTGAAATGCCTATTTTTACCTCTCTCTTTTTCGAGCAAAAGATCATCCCAGTTATATTAATATGGAAATAAAGTGCGACAAAAAAAACAAAGAAAGAAAAGCCACGTGAAATCAACGCCGAGCCGGAAATAATTTTTACCCATTTTAAGTGCATTTGTTTGATGTGTTCCTATACCACAACATATGAGAGCATTTGTTACATCTACACTAAACAGTTATTTTTGCAAATGGTTTAATTAAAAAACTTAATTACTTATGTGGCCTTTTTTATTTTTATGACACACGATGTATAAGTAAAATTAGTTCAAAGTTGATCAATTGTGTTGACGAGAGAAATTGAAAAGGTGTAGCAACATCGATCGATCAAGGTTGAAAAATGTACACTAATTAAAGACAAAAAATAATCTTTTAGGGGGTGTTCCACTTTCCCTTCTTTTTTAAAAAGTACTTTTTCTTCAATTTTCAAACTCAACTATAATGAAAATAAAAAATAATTTTTTAATTTTTTTTTTGCACCGTATAAAAGATCTCAATGAGATCTATCAAACAAGATCCATATTGGTAGGAAATTTTTTTGCGTAAACACATGATTTTTGGACTTGAAATTACCTTCCTTTTCTTATAAGTTCTTTTTTGAGAAACCGGAACACCACCTTTAGTGTCTTTAGCGTCGTCTTATATAAACTTTTTTTTTTTTAAACTTTGATCTATATTTTTATACTTTTTTTATTTCCCACGTTGAGACGATAGATGTGATGTAAAATTATCAAAAAAGATAACTAAAAGTTAAACTACCAAAAAATAATTTAGTCCAAAGGCCTTCTGATTATAAGAATTAAGTTGGTCCAACCATTTTGTACCAAGTTGGTCCAATAAATTTTTGTTTATACGAATTAAGTACCTCTATATTTTTATTCTTGGTCTTGCTCTCCATAAACAAAAATTTATTTGGGAAAAACGGGCCTGGGGAGAGAATGAGTGCAAAAAGGAGGTAGCACACATTAAACAAGGGCAATTTTGTCATCCTGTTGTGTATTTAACACCGTTTGCAAGCAATTTAATTGAAGGGGGACTTGTGACAATGTCAGTAAAAGCAAGGGAGGGCACTGTTATTTCAGAAACCTCAGGGGAGATATCTGTCTGTGTCAGAAACCTCAGGGGAGGTCAGTGAAATTTACCCATATATATATATATATATATTCTCACGCCGATTAATAGACATAAACAATAGTAATACTGTAGTAATAATGCAGATCAAACCAAGCGCCTTGTACATTTGCTTCTTCTTCTTCTTCTCCTCGTCCTTCATTTGTTCCTTTCCTTGGACGATCACCACAGCTATGGCGGACGATTCCCTTCCGCAACCATCCTCAGAATCAGAGGCCTCCGTTCACATCATCTACACCGAGAAGCCTGAGAACGAAGAACCCGAATCCTTCCACCTCCGCACCCTCGCTTCCGTCCTCGGCAGGTTTCTCTCTCCTCCCCCCTTCCCCTCTCTCTCCTCTATTATGCTTATATACATACGTACATATAGTATATGCACACGGACGGATTAGGAAGGGGTGATTACTTGACTTGACTGTATACTCATTTGACGATAAGGGTTTTTTATTTCCCCCTAAAATCTTAGACTTTCGAAATCGATCCGTAGCTTGATATGTATAAATGTCATGTGTGTGGTGGTTTTGATATATGTGTGTGTGGATTAGCGAGGACGCAGCGAGGGAGGCGCTGGTGTACAGTTACAAGCACGCTGCAAGTGGGTTCTCTGCCAAACTGACTCCTGAGCAAGTCACGGAGATGTCAAGTAAGGGTTTTTTTTTGTTTTACCTTTGCTTTTGGTACTGTATTATGCTCTGTTAGAATTTGGTGCTGTGAAATTTTTCGGTAATTATGCGTGAGTTTTTTTTCTTTTCTTTTTGTTGATAGGCAAATTATGCGTGAGTTAAAACGATGCTGAGAGAAAGCCAAGGTGGAGAAACAAAAATTGTCGAACAAAACAAATAAGACTCGAGACCCAAGAGATTGCACTTATTTAAGAAAACTCTTATCTTCTACTTGTTTGAAGGCTTTAAGCAAGATTTCTGTGGCTTATAGGAGAGGTCATTTGCTGCCTTGAGGATTTCAATTCTCTCTAGAAGCTTTTTCTTGGACCATGTGAATGGGTCTTTGAATACTCTTTGGAATATGTAGAACATCATAGAGTGCATGCCATACCCCCTTCCACAAAGACCGTGGGAAGTATCTGCGAGTGCAACATCTGGATGCTCTACCACAAAGACCGGTTCTGCTTCAGCAGCTGAAGAAGGAGAAACCACTTTCTCCTTAGTAGGAGAACCCACAACCACACTAGGAGGTGCACTCAATCTACAGCATCTACTTGTCACGGCCTCTTTAAGATTTTTCAATTCGACCACATTGTTTAAGCCTCAAGAGGAAAGCACACCAAAGTAACTGGTGGGATACCTCCTTTACTTTTTCTCCTTTTCACCTCTTCCCACTCACTCTCGTTGGTGATAAACATGAACCTCAATTCCAGATCCTTCACCTTCCGTTCTTTCTTGTAATGTCTAGGGCCAGTTGCTTGAGTGCTGAAGTGACCAAGTGTCTTACATTCATCTCGCTTTCCATATTTCCGAGGCACTGCAACTCTGATCTCATACGGAGACCCATACCCTCAGTTAATCATGGCAGATTTGGGAAATTATCTAGTTGGTTTGAACTTCAATATAAAATCTAGAAAATTAGAGTTTAATCTTGGATTTACTACGTTGTGATTTCCTTTGTCATGTGGGATGAATTTCATTTGCTCGATTGGTTTCGTGATGAGAGACTCATGTAGGTCTTGTTTCTATTCGTGGAGTTATGGTAGGTTCTTTAGATGTTAAGTCATTGTAGTGGCGATAGCAGAAAATTACATCATTAATTTATATGTGCTAAGAGATAAATGGAGAACATCATGTGGGAGAGGTTTCCTTGAGATCATGCTAATATTTGGATTTAATGAAGCGAGACATAATCAAAATTGAGTAGAGTAAATTGTAGGAATATGGTTTATACACAGCCCCTTACCCTGGAAACAAATAAGGAACTTTGTTTCATTGTGTGCAGCAAATTATGATCGAGCTTTGAGTGGTCCATGAAAGTGTAGACCATTCTTTGATAATGGTGAATTGGGTTTCACAATCCTCATATCTTTGTATGGGGCATCTGATTTAGGTGGATTTCTTGATTAGTTGGCAAGGCCTAATTTGGCTGGCCGTCGGCAATTCATACTTTAGAGATATTCTTGATCGCCGTACATATTTCTCTTCCTATACAATTTCTAGGTCCATAAAGTGGCAAGATTTTGCAACGAAATCATCAATTTTTTGATATTGATATTCCCATTCTCTTCTTCTCTCAATCGATTTGTTTGTGATTTTTTATTTCATTTGGGGCATTCTCTTGATTTGTTTACTGGATGGAAAAATGCCTATGCGACATGAGCATGAGTGGCTCAGGGAATCAATGGTTCCTTTGTGTCGGTCTTTCTGCATCTCATCATGTGCTTTAGTACATGCTTGAGTTTCCCATAAACAAACCAACGCGTACAATGAGTAGGCATTTCTATCTTGGCCAACGGGTACTTGTAGTAGACTATGAGAGGTTCAAATTTGTTCATTTTGGTGCACAACTAGAGTAATGTGTAACATAAGCTAGAGCATAAGAATATTAACTATTAGTATGACTGCACTATGCATGGTATAAATTGAATGGCTCAAGTTTGTTTTAGCTATAATATTGCTTCTTCCCCTCCCTATTAGCTCCAAACGGAGGTTCTATCATCTACCATGAGCACAAAGATGACTTTGCTTCCATGTTGCAAATGACCAGCTTTATGAACACCACTTCAATTTTAATAGTTCCCTTCTTATAACTCTGTGAGGCATGTCTAATGCACTTAAATAACTTCTATAGCTTGGTAATTGAGTCCTCACTTTTGTTTGCTCTTTGTAATTGTGCTGCTGTAATCTTTTTCCTGCGTCATGTGCTTTCCAAATGAAAATGCACTAGTTAAAAGTTTTGAAGTGACATCCTCTGGTTTGGAGAGACATTCTTGCGGTTTCAGTCATGACTGATTAAGTGACTAGATCAACAAAGAGAGTTAATGTTGGTTATAGCCTAGGTTCCTTTCTAACAAATGGAAACAATTGTACAATATTACAATATGCTGATGTTACAATGTTAATTCACATCGTTATATAGTTCTATTCGAATTTTCAAACTAAATATTGAGTGCATAAGTTGCATTCCCAATAATGCCTAATAGTATTGCTGTGACAATTCATTAAGTATGACGTGCTTGGATGTTAAAGAAGTGCCGCGGAAGTGTCTGGTATTGCGAATTGGAAGTTTTAATTGAAGACAATCTTTTTGGAGTTGAGGGGTGTCTGTGTCCCACAAGGGTGTCCGACATGACACGCCTCGTCCTTAGAAGTGTCTCTGTGCTTCTTAGGTTCCTTCAGACGTTCAAGGCACCATCTGCTGGAGTGATACATTATTTCAACTTATAGCCTCTGTGGATATACACTTACAAATGATAAACCTCGGGAACTACCTGTCTGTCATGTGGCTATTTAAGATCTGAATTGATACTATAAAGATGGTATTGATTGATGAATGATATCTGAACTGGTTGGTATTTTGATTCGTTTCAATGATATGAAAAGTAACTAGATCATTACCATAAGCCACAGGAAAACAGCATAATCATACTTCACAGTTTTCCAAATGTGTTTCGAATTGTGTGAATGTTTTTGTTTGGTTCAAGGAAAAGAACATAGGCAAATGAGGGTTGTTCCAGAATTGTTTAACATTTTTTTTACCTCTACTGTTTTGGATCATGACTAAAGTAACATTAAAATGCGGACTTCCATTAATAATCCTGTTGGGTATCCTAAATTGAAGTATTGAACAATTACATTCTGTCAAATTCAAGTTGTGTATCATAACTCATATTGGACACCAAAATGGCACTTGTGGCTTAATATTTCTGAGATGGGATGGCAAGACAGGTACTGTCTTATCTGGAAATAAGGCTGGCATCTAATGATGCCAGTAGCTGCCTGCTGCTGTTTGGATTACTAGAGGAAAGTTTCTCCAAGCTAACTTAAAAATCTTTTCTAGACGATACTATTAGTTATTACATGGTTCTTCATGACATGCTTAGGCTACCACTTAGGAATACGAGATGTAGACTGAGAAAATTGTCTGTAAATGTCTTCTACTCTGTAAATGCTCATTTCTTTATTAGTAGCTCGTTGTAAGTTTATTTTTCACATGTTACCTCACTGTTATGGCCTAGTGGCATGCCCACTACTTTCCCGTGCGAGAGGTTGGGAGTTCAAAATCCCTCCCCACATAGTGATAGTTGATGGTTGTACATTATTGATTATTGTTATTCTGCTTGTCCTGCCAGAGAATTACTCATTTGAACAGATTGAACGTGAGAGATTTTCATGTATAGTGTTTCTAGGCATCATGTTAGTTGGCCCCGTTCCGGATTAAAAAATAAGTACTTATTTTGTAAGAAGGCAATTTCAAGCTCAAAAATCATGTGTTTATGCAAATAATTTTTCTAGCAATATGGATCTTGTTTGATAGATCTCATTGAGATCTTTTAAAAGGTGTAAAAAAAAAAAATCAAAAAATCAATTTTTATTTTCATTATATTTGAGTTTGAAAATGTAAAATAAGTACTTATTTTGTAAGAAGGTAATGTGAAATACCTTACGGAGTATGTTATGTATACAAGAGTAATATGCTGCCCAATGGAACAAGTAGATGAGTCCGCAGGAGGTCAAACATGCCCAGTTGTATTTAACTACATGATGTTCCGGTTTCTCAAAAAAGAACTTTTAAGAAAAGGAAGGTAATTTCAAGCCCAAAAATCATGTGTTTACGCAAATAATTTTTCTACTAATATAGATCTTGTTTGATAGATCTCATTGAGATCTTTTATACGGTGCAAAAAAAATTAAAAAATTATTTTTCATTTTCATTATATTCGAGTTTGAAAATTGAAGAAAAAGTACTTTTTAAAAAAAAAGGGAAAGTGGAACACCTAACCTAGAAGAACAATTCTAGGGATAGATTTATCTTCACAAACATGATTTACTTCTAGGTTTTGATGTTTTTATATTTGATTATCATGGAACATCCGGAGATTTGTGTTCTGAGCATTATTTTTATTGTACTGAGATATCTTTGCCCTGAATAACCAGGTGAAATTCTAAATATTAAGGGGAAAGATGAGAGAATTTAAAGGAAAAAGATACTTACTTTATTATTCAACCTTTTGGCAGAGCAACCAGGTGTTCTTCAGGTGGTTCCAAGCAGGACTCTTCAGCTGCATTCTGGACCTGGGAGACTGCATGTGTAAAAAAAACACCCGACGAAAGTCCATAAAAACAGGGCATCGGGATCTTGAAAGCAGTGAGCTTTTGTGTATACGAATTGGATATTTTGTGATCATGGTATCACTTACCGCTACTTAATAAGTTGTTGAAAATCAGATAATCTTCCAGATGATGTGTGTATGGTCCTTTTTTGTTTTCCTTTTAAAAGTTTGTTTTGGGGAATTGATTTTCACACTCCTCTTTTTATATTGCTCATGAGGATTTTTTTACTAATATTATAGGGAAAAATTCAAAAAAACCCATGAACTTTGAACCCAATGTCAAATAGGCACCTGAACTTAAATAAATTTCAATTGAACACCTGAACTTTCATTCCGTTATTCAATTTACCCCCTGCCGTCTCAATCTGTGACTTTCTTAACGGTAACCGCTGAGCTGGACACTAACAGACAAAACAAAACGTTAGAGGGAGAAATTGGAGGGAAACAACAGTGATCTGGCACCTTTTTAAGGCCCCGTTCGGCTATTTTTTGCCCTTATTCAAATTTTTTTTGGTATTTTTTATGCCTTGTTCTCTTTACAATTCAAAAAGAATTTTTACAAAAGATTCTCTCTAGATTCTCTATACTTCCAACATTTCACTCTCTATCTCTCTCTACTTATTACCCCTACTATTTTTCAAAAAAAATTTCAAACACCAATCCAAACATAGCAAGTTTTTCGTTATTTTTTTGGGGATTATTGCATCGTCATGACAAGTGGAATCTAAAAAGTACTCCCTCCGTCCCTTTATTACAGTCCAGTATTCCATTTTGGGCTGTCCATTAATAAGTGTCTATTTTATAAAGTTAGTGGATAAAAGTTGGTGAATTGTCTATTTTGTCCCTAAAAGTAGATTCCATTTTGAAAAGTTAGTGAGTAAAAGTGTAATGATGATGGGTAAGTAGGGAAAGTGGAGGAAAAAGTTGATGTGAAAGGTATAATGATGATGTCTTTTTAATAAGTTGGAGTTACGAAGCAGGACATTTAAAAAGGGACGGAGGGAGTAACAAATTACGATCGAAACCTAATTTTTTTGAATAAAGACAAAAATAAGCCAATAAGCCAATTTTTTCGTCTTTATTATAAAAATGGATTTCGATCATAATTTTTTACTTTTTAGATTCCTCTCGTTATGACGATGCAATAATCCCCAAAAAATTGACGAAAAACTAACAAATATGAAAAAAAAAATTGAATAAGGACAAAAAGTAAGCCAATAGGCTTATTTAGCTGAATGGGGCCTTAAAAAGGTGCCAGATCACTATTGTTTCTCTCCAATTTCTCCCTCTAACATTTTGTTCTGTCTGTTAGTGTCCAGCTCAGCGGTTGCCGTTAGGAAAGTCACGGATTGAGACGGCAGGGGGTAAATTGAATAACGGAGTGAAAGTTCAGGTGTTCAATTGAGGTTTATTTAAGTTCAGGTGCCTATTTGACATTGGATTCAAAGTTTAGGGGTTTTTTTGAATTTTTTCCAATATTATATTAATATTTTTTTCTTTCAGCATCGTTTTTTTTTGCTGATATTATCTTATTATGTAGCCAATGAGATTTTTTTTACCGATACTAGTGTATTTTCATGTATGCTTCGCACCGTGTCGTGTGCTCATTGATGTAGTTGTTCTTGTATGTAAGAAAGTTGAAATTAAGATTCAGTTATGGAAATTAGAAAGAAATCGTAAGAGAAAGTAATTGAACGTAAGATAATTTTTACAAAAAAAATATTTTAGAAGAAATGCAAAAGGAGTTCTTTGATTAACCCCGTAAATCTGATAGTTCTTTGAACCTGCACTTGTTATTAAAGTTCCGATATGAAATTTTACTAATGTTTGGAATTTGGTAAATCGGTGCCTGGGTTGTGATAATTGGGGAATATTTGGGGAGTAATTGGGTGCCCGTAGAATACTATATGAGCTTTGGGGCTGGAAATACTAGGGTAATCTTGACTATTGAATTGGAGGATCCTACAATTCCCTATCGATTGGAGAGGAGCCGGACTCGATGAGAAGTTACTCTTGGGTACCTAGAAAGAAACAAAACCAGTGGTTTAGAGCATCTGCAATGGGATTTGGTATATTTGTAATTTGTGTGTTAAAATATTTGTTAAAAGGTGTATTAGGATAAAAATGGGTCCTACAAGTGTGTGTTAGACATTGATAACATAGAAGTGTATTAGAACATCCACAATGAGTTTGATAAATTTGTGTGTTAAAATGTTTGTTATGATTAAAAATGGGTCTCCACAAGTGTATATTAGGAGTAGTGGATATTTATATTTTATGGTTGGAGTTTAAATTATAGAGGTGGGACCCACTTATTGTTTGCTAGCATAATTGCCAAACTTGGCACACATGTTAGTACACTATAAGATTTAACACACTTTAGTACACAAACTAACACAAGCATTGTGGCACAAAAAATACATTTTTGTTTACTAAGACTTAACACACAATTAAAACACTAGTTAGCACACTCATTGTGAATGCTCTTAGAACCTAGAGCACACTGTTCGGGAATAGGAGCATTAATGAAGTGGAGGGGTTTCCGATTACTAAAAAAAAACGAAAAAGAAATGGAATAATGTGTTCACACTCTTTTTATGAGTTTTATCTTTCTAGTCCTTTTTTTTTTCATTATAAGTGTTTTGAGAAAATTAGCTGACATAAATTGAATTTTAGGAATTTATTTTGTAAGTTTATAACTTATAATTTTTTTAGATATTAAAATATATATTTATAACATAATTATGACGTCACGGTTCGATAGCGGTTCAACCACCAGTCCGCCCGTTTCCTTCTCTGGTTCGTTCACCGGTCCGGGTTTCAAAACATTGGTGACGAGTTAACCTGTAGGGGTACAATAAATAATGCACCGTTGGATTAACCTCGATCATGTAAATTGAATTTTTTTTTATCTATTATCACACGCAAATGCTTGCACGTTGCGACTAATGAATGGTGGGGCCTCACACACGACAACTTGCACAAGAAATAAGACCATCTCCAACACAAATTTCTATATATTTTTTTTTCATTTTTTAAAATTCATTACAAAAATAATGCACCGTTGAATTAAACTTGATCCTGTAAATCGATTTTTTACCTATTACCACACGCAAACGCTTGCACATTGCGGAATGGTGTGGCCTCACAAACAACTTGCACAAGAAATAAGACCATCTTCAACACAATTTTCTATATATATATTTTTTCATTTTTTCTCATTTTTTTTAACTTCATTACAAAAATATTTAATGTTGATCTTGTTTTTTAATTTTTTTTTTTGAAATATCTTGTGATTGGTATTAATTTTATTGAAAATAAATGTATCATAACTAATTTGATGAATGAAATCTGATTGAAGTAGTAAAATGAAGGAGAACCCTCTATTTGATGAATTTTAGGAATTTATTTTGTAATTTTATAACTTATATTTCTTTTTTAGATATTAAAAAATATATTTATAACATAATTATGACGTCACGGTTCAATAGCAGTTCAACCACCCGCCCGCCCGTTCCCTTCTGCGGTTCGTTCACCGGTCCAGGTTTCAAAACATTGGTGACGAGTTAACCTGTAGGGGTACAGTAAATAATGCACCGTTGGATTAACCTCAATCGTGTAAATTGATTTTTTTACCTATTATCACACGCAAATGCTTGCACGTTGCGATTGATGAATGGTGGGGCCTCACACACGACAACTTGCACAAGAAATAAGATCATCTCCAACACAATTTTCTATTTCTTTTTTTTCTTTTTTCTTTTTAACTTCATTACAAAAATATTTATTGTTGATCTTGTTTTTTTAATTTTTTTTGAAATATCTTGTGATTGGAATTAATTTTTTTGAAAATAAATGTATCATAACCAATTTGATAAATGAAATGTGATTGTAGTAGTGAAATGAATAAGAGCCTCTATTTTTTTTTTCTAATTTTTTGAAATTGAAGTATCAAACTTGACCCTCTCAAACATAAGATGAAATTGAGAATAGGTTGAAGAAAATTGATTTTGACACTTCAGTTTTAGTCACTGACATTCTACTCTGTGTCTTAATCATGTGAGATTACAAAACAAAAAATGAAGTGTCATTGGCTAAAAGTGGAGTGCCAAAATCACATCCCTAGGTTGAATTGCATTTCCTCTAAAAATCATGCTCTTAAATAGAGTGGATTGAAGAAGGACAAAAAATGCCAATACTTCCACACAAAAAAAGGTGTACGGACACCGTCACACTCACATGCACCACAAATAGTGATTTAATTTATTACCCTCTAAATGTTAATTAAACATGAAAAAGTAATATCATAAAAAGGGTTGGCTTTTCAAACAATTGACTAGAGTACAATTTTTTAGGTTAACCAGCATGTAAGAAAGTAATTTCCTATAAATCTCATTAGACAAATGATTTTGGCACTTCATTTTTTATAATTACACTCCAAAATATTTCTTTCAGTGTAAAAATTATAGATTACAAGATATTCTAAAAAACAAATTTTAGAATACCATTATAGAAAAGTAGAGTGTCAAAATCATTGTCCATCTCTTAATTCTGGTGTTAATGATATGTTTTTGACCAAATTAGAAATGAAAATAGTTGAGGTGTGTGTAAACACAAAACAAAACAAAAAATTGCGGTACGTGAAGGTGTGATCGAGTTGAGCGGCGATACAGAGGGTATTAGAGAGAGAGAGAAGAAGGAATCAAAGACGATCTCCTGTTGTAAAGGGGGGGAGAGAGAGAGATGAAAAGATGTCGACAAAAATCTTTTAAAATCTTTTGAACTTTGTCCACTTTTCCTTAATTTCAGTTTGCAGAGACCCACAGTTTAATGGAGTAGTTTATTGGTCTGTGAAACTTGGCTGCCTCGCTGGTAGACTTTTGGAAAATATAATGGACATATAGATAGATATATTCACATGGGTTCTGCACAAATATAAATGATTTGGTGTATGAATTTTACATCTACGTGGGAAATTTACATTCAACTTTATGTATGGTTTACTATAATGATTCAAATCTCTAATTCTGTAAAGAAAAATTCTCTATAAAAGTTATTTGACCAAACATCTATATATACTAGTGGCATAGCTACATGCTACGCACAATCGATCATGCCCGTTGATTTCAAAACGGTAATTAGATTGTGAATATTGTGCTGTGTTGGTGCTTATACTGTAACGCCCCGATTTTTGAGAACATTAAATAAATAAATTTTAAAACATAGTTTGTCATTTATTTAAATAGAGAGGGTAATTAAGTCATTACAGTCCAAATACTCTTAGAAATTCAAATTACATTAATTCAAATTTATGAAATGGTACTAACAGTAAGGGTCATCATCGGGCCGGGCCGGCCCGGCCCAGCCCGCCAGGTCACTGCCCGAGCCCGCCCACGGGCCGGGCCGCTCGGGCTTTTTCTTTTTGGCAGGCCGGGCGGGCTGCCTCCCATAAATTGAAGCCCAGGCCCAGCCCACGGGCTAGCCCAATTGGCGGGCTGACGGGCCAAAAGCCGGGCGGGCCAACGGGCGGGCTGGAATACAACTTTTCTTGGGTTGGAATACAACTTTTCCCGGGCGGGCCAACGGGCTGGAATAAACTTTGCTGGAATACAACAGTCATAAAATCCAGAATTGAATAAAATCTGCTCAATCTCAAAAATACTCAATATCCAAAAGTCCAGAAATACTCAATCTCCAAAAGTCCAGAAATACAACAAAAATATCTCCAAAAGTCCAGAAATACAAAAATAGGCATAACAACAAAAATACTCAATATCCAAAAGTCCAGAAATACATATTGTTTCCAAAAGCTGTTACAGTGGTTGAGATCGGACAGGGGGCGGAGAGGCGGAGGTCGTCGGACAGGGCGATGGAGAGGCGGAGATCGGAGAGATGGTCGCTCTTGTGACCTCGTCTCGTCGAGCTCGTCGGACTGTGGTTGTCTAACTGAGATCGGAGAGAAGAGAGATGATCGTTGTTCGTTGTTTGCGTGTGAGAGAATGAGAGGAAGAGGAGAGCCGGAGAGGACTGTGGAGGCCAGAGATTGCAGATGAGCTGAGAGATTGAGAGGCGAGAGAGCAGATGAGCGGAGAGATGAGCGGAGAGATTGAGAGGCGAGAGATGTGTTTTGGATCTGCTGAGATTCTGAGAAAAAGAGTATTTATAGCTAGGGTTGGATTTAGATTTTTATCCTGTGTGTTGAGTACATCAAGTGTGTTGGTAACTTGGACCAAAAATAGCCGTTGGTAAATGGTAACCAACGGGATTGTCGGCTACTGGGCCTCGGCAGAACCAGAAAGGCAGAAACTTAGTCACGGGCTTGTGGGCGGGCTATTTGGCGGGCTTGTGGGCCGGGCCTACGGGCCGGGCCTATGGGCGGGCTGCCTAAAAATACTTAGGCCCGAGCCCGCCCATTACAAACTACGGGCTGGGCTAGCCCGCCCGTTTTTCGGGCTCGGGCCGGGCAAAAGCCCGATGGGCCGGGCGGGCTAAGGGCGGGCCGTGGGCCTTCGGGCTAAATGATGAGGCTTAGTACTAAGGTAATTTCTACTCCTCAGGACGTCCATCTTCTTCTGCAACCATCTGTCCTGCACCAAACTCTTCCAGACTGTAGTACCATTCCTGTCCGTCTTTAGTATCTGGCATAAGATGCCAGGTCCACAAAAAGTAGATCCAATGAGCAATTAAGCTCAGTAACTAACTCCTACTCCAATGTCCCTTACACTAACAAAAATAACATATAACTTTAAAAATAAACTTCAGGAGTCAAACAGTTTCATCTCATAAAAATCAAATTAACAGATAAAGTGTCAGTGTCTTGTCAGAGTTTATCATCATCGTAGCGTATCGTAATCCGTGTCCTCATTTTTCAAGTAACGATTCCATTTTTCATCTTATTTCCTCGAGCACTGGTTCCGCTGACCATCTTTCAGGACCTACCGGGCTCCCAGGCTAAATTCATATTTTTGCCACCCAAAAACACTGATTCCGCTGACCGTCTCTTTCAAGACCTACCGGGTTCTCAGTCTTTAATCATTACACACGACACTAGTTCCGCTGACCATTCTTTCAGGACCTACCGGGTTCTCAGTCTTTAATCATTACACACGGCACTAGTTCCGCTGACCATTCTTTCAGGACCTACCGGGCTCCTAGGCCACACACGCATTCCCGAGCCATGGTTCCGCCGACCATTCTCTCAGGACCTACCGGGCTCCTAGGCCACACACGCATTCTCGAGCCATGGTTCCGCCGACCATTCTCTCAGGACCTACCGGGCTCCCATGCTCACACACACACACTCGAGCCATGATTCCGCTGACCATCTTCAATGGACCTACCGGGTTCTCATGCTCACACAATTGTCAATCCACTCTTTTAAATTTTTCCTCGTTTCTACCTTTCAACATTTTTCTTGTCTTTCGTGTCTCGTACACATGTATCATTTTCGTACGTAATAAAAAAAAATGATAAAGATAATATTAATATTAAACAAAAGTCATGCAATAGTAAATAATCTGAGTTTTCTATGTCTCCTCAACTTGCCAGTCAAAATTATGTTTATACGTGTCCTAAGAATAAAATCCTAACATGTTAATAATAATACAATTGTCCTCTTGCCACCGAAAAATTCTTCCACGTAGCAGCTGTTGGATCCTATTTCCATCTACTAAGTTCCAATGTCATGCAGTACTTAATCAATCACAGTGGACCAATGTTTAGATTTTGTTTTCTTCTTTTTTTTATACAATTAGCGTAACATAAGCCCAATTCGATATTAAAAAAAATAATAATAACGCTGATATACTTAGGTGAGTAAATAGGAGGTTTCTACGTATATACCTCGTGATCGATAATAACGGTACTCATCATTTAATCCCAAAAATTAATTTGAACATGTGATTTTATAAAAATTCTAATTTCAATATCATATAACACATTCATATTATACTTAGGTGAGTAGGTAAAAGGTTTCTACCGTTTTTCTTGACAGTAGTAGGCTAAGGTATGGCGGCGTGAGAACGGAATTAGCGGCTCCACTCTCCCTCCTTTTCTCCTTTCTCGGCCAGCTATCCCTCTCACTTTTTAGAATTTTTCCAATTGCAGGAAGAAGTTTAGACGTGGCTAGGAGTGTGTGGAATTAAGGAGAATAAGGGGTATTTATAGGCTATTGGGTCTCTCCCCTAAGTCGGCAAATCTCTATCTCTCCCAAACTTAATTGGGCCGAAAGAAAAGGTGGAACCATGTCTTGTGATTGTGTAAGAGAGTTAATGCAATCTTATCTCTTTTCTTTCTCCCATCTTCGTCTCTCTCTCGCTCACTGTTTCTTATCTATTAAGATTACTAATAGGATTAGTACAATAATGGAATCGGAATAATAATAGGATAAGTATATAATTGGTGTGCAAGCAATTAATGCTTATACATGTACATATATACCTATCAAGTTTACACTTAGATAATATTAATTAATTACTAAAACAATTTAATGAATCGAAACAATTTAATCAATATTTCAATAAAATATTCAATTTTATTCGGAAAAAAAAATAGGTCGAAAATCCGGGTCGTCACATATACCATGCATGTAAGTCTAAAGAAATATGTGTGAGTTGAAGTTAGCAAATATTTACATTGAAGAGAATTTTTAGTGCTTATAAAGCAGGAAATAATATGGATATAAACATTCAAGGAATTTACATAAGGGAGGTGATTTTGACACTCTATCTTTAGCCAATGGCACTCCACTTTTAATTTTGTTTTCTCACATGAACAACACACAAAGTGGAGTGTCAGTAGTTAAAACTAAAGTACCAAAATCAATTTCCTTTACACAAATGTAATACATGTATATCTAATGTTTGTATTAAGCTATATGCTTGATAACAAGAACCTTTCCTAGCACAAATGATTACATAATCAACACCCACTTGAGTGGTGTTACAACTTTCTTAATAAAACTACTGAAGAGCACGTAATCCAAAAGTAAGCACATGTCCCGCCAATATGTTTGCAGAAGCTCTCTACTGCTTTTTCCCCAAAGTAAAAAGATATCAATAAGGATTGAACAAATTTTCCTAGCATTGAAAATTTTCAATAGAGACCAGCTTTAGAATTGCACTTACTCTTCCAAAAAAGCTTTAGAAGCATGGCACCACCTAAATGCAAGTGAAAATACCAAAATTAATGTGGAAACTTGAAACACTCTCCATAAAAGAAAAGAAACCATCAAGACATTTTTAGGAACATCAAGCTAGAGCCATGAAATGAACTGAACTCGAATCATCCTCAATTCTTTAACTTTAACTGCTCATTGGAGAAAGAAAGAAAGCAAGAGAGTGCACATGTAAATAAACCTCAAATGCATCAAAAGCTAAGGCTCCTGAGCAACAATTCCATAAAAGCTATAATCAGTAACAAACCATTCTGATTTGTATTAAACTTAGTGAGCAGCACGAGAAGGCAAAATGTGTCATGATGGACCTAAAGAGGAATAATAAAGGAAACCTCTCTTGTTGAATAAGGATGATCTTCCCCAGCAACAAATGACAATAGCCTTCAAACATGAGAAAAACCTCTTAGGTACCTGATCCTCTCTTGTTAGTCGATCATGTACACCAACAAATGAACAATCGAAATATAAAATCAAACCACAAAGAGTATTACATTGAGAACCTCACATTTTTAAGTATAACATGACCAATGAATGATGAATGCAGCTCAGACAAGGATAGGATCCAAATTTGGAACCAGGGAATAGACTAAAATTTTACATCAAGCGAATTAATTCTTCCAAAATTTTACTCCCAATTAGCAAAGACCTCGAGTGAAACAATACAACAGTCATCTCTTTCGCTAGATGCGTCATCAAAAGCTAAAACTGCAAATAACTAATGTAGACGCCCCAATTTGGACCTATTAATTACCTTAATTTGTGCCCTCGAGGCTCCCCGATGATGAAACGGAATCAAAACAGGCCTTGGATAAGCTTGAACGATGCCTCTTGGACTTTTACAAACCAAAACCATCATTTTTCCCGACACCTTGAGGGTAAAATTGACACACATGTTAGCATATAAAATATATTTGAATGAAACCAATTGGGTTAGAAAGAGGACTTAACGAGCTTTCCAACGCTTCGGAAAACACCCAAATCCGAGTTCGGGAGTGTCCGTGGCGCCCTTTTGAAGTTGGGCGGCCATTCTAGAGCGCTCGGGAGTGCTGACAGCCCAATGCATGTTGAGCTTGGCATTTTCAGACCTTTTTCAGATCATTTTCAGGCCATTCAACGTTCAAACCTGCCACAGTCAAGCCTGCCTGAGTATGCAGGTCTGACAGAGAATATCATCATGCCTTTTTTCCCCCCAAAACTATTTTCTCTTTATTTTTGATTTATTTTTCAAAATTCAAACCCATTTTCTCCTCTCCTATAAATACCCCTTCATTCTACACCATTAGGGGCACGAAATTGAACTCTCTCACTCCCTTATTTTCAGAAAATTCTAGCTCTCAAACATCTTCAAATACTCCCTCCGTCCCATAATATTTGTCCAGTCCGCAAAACGAGGACTAAAAAATAATGCATTTCCTTCAATAAAAAATTCAAACTTTTTTCATAAATTACAAGAACTCATCGATATCTAATGAATTGTTGAAAAAAATTTGAATTTTTCTGGCAAAAAATATATTATTTTTACGTCCTTGTTTTGCGGACCGGACAAATATTATGGGACGGAGGGAGTATTTTTCAACTTTCTTTTTCCAACAATTTTCAAAGAAAATCCAAACATCACAAAAGCATTTGAAGTCTTAGACTTCATTTTTCTACTGTTTTTTAGCCCTCATTCAAGCATCCAAGTCAATCCAAGAGGTCTTATTCAAGCACAAAGGTATAAAATTTCATTTTATACTTAAAAGCCAATGTTTTTCCACTTCTGAGGGGGATCAAGGGCTCATACCAGTTCTTCATACTGGTTATGAGCTCAGTTGATTTTAGTTTAAGCAACAAGAGCAAAGGGGCATGAAAAAAAAACGTTTTCTGTGCAAACTCACTGGAAGCACTCCCGAGCGCTCGAGAGTACTCTAAAGCGCTTGAGAGTGCCTCCAGTCCCATTTTCCCTTTTCTTTGGCACTTTGGTAGACATGCATAAGGAGTGAAGTGTGACCTTAAATAAATAGCCCTTTTGAAGCATGTTGATGTTTGTGATTTGTTGTTTCAAAACAGAAACCTTCTTGTTCAAAAGCTCATGCAAAAATGGCTTGCTCAAATGTTAAAAAGGGAAATTTTCATCTTCAAAAGCATAAATCTGAAGCATCAATGTGCACAAATAGGCTTGCCATTTGTTAAAAATCAGTTCAAGGCCTGACTCATTCCGAGCGCTCGGGACTGTTTCAGAGTACTCGGGAGTGTCTGCATGCAATAATCACCTTCACTTTTTCTCCAGTCTTGCCATTTTCCTGCCTTTGCATGTCCATGCATGTGTCTGTTTGCTCTTCTAGATTGTGGGTCTCCCCTTTGTAAAGGCAAGGAGGCATGACTTGGAAGACTAAGGTCCAACTTTGGTCTGCTAAGTCCCCTGCTGAGCCTATTAAATGCTTAAAATCATTTCAGTTGACAGTTTTGGCATCGTATCCTGTTTGTACTAACAAAATTTGCAGGTTAAGCAACAACACTCCCAAGCGCTTGGGAGTACTCCCGAGCGCTCGAGAGTGAAGTCAATGACAGGGTTTCAGCTTCCGTTATTTTGCATTCTTTTCGCCATCATTTCCATCGTTTCCTGTACACATGCACCAACATACACGTTTATTTGGTATACCTGTAGATACATGCTACGTGTCTAATGGAACAAAATCTTTTACTCCCTCCGTCCCTTTATTACAGTCCAGTATTCCATTTTGGGCTGTCCCTTAATAAGTGTCCATTTTGTAAAGTTAGTGGGTAAAAGTTGGTGAATTATCTATTTTGTCCCTAAAAGTAGATTCCATTTTGAAAAGTTAGTGAGTAAAAGTGTAATGACGATGGGTAAATAGGGAAAGTGGAGGAAAAAGTTGATGTGAAAGGTATAATGATGATGTCTTTTTAATAAGTTGGAGTTACGAAGCAGGACATTTAAAAAGGGACGGAGGGAGTACATAAATCTCACAAATGTTTAGTAGAGATCGATCTTGTGTCGGGCGAGGGGGGTGCCGTAAAACCCTTCCCCCCTCGTAACATGGCTTCCGAACTTCAAATGAATCTCTGGTTTTCAGTTCAAATCAATCATTTTTCAAATCAAAATGGTTTCTCGGGTGGCAAACTATAAATCCGGATGGCGACTCCTCAAATTTTTTTTTTCAAATAAAAAACATTGTTTATTTTTCGGGCCGCCCCGATCCACCCGGGGCTGTGGTAGCCCACAACTAATTGTCATAAATACCCCAAAGGCAATAGAATTTTGATATGTTGAATGCACATTGCAAATAAATTATATCTATACAATTCTAAATTGCACATTTGAGAATAAACCCAACCCCTAAAAAGGAATTTCTCCTTTTATTTTGGGATAATCAGATAGGAAATCAAACAATGAAAACCATAAAAGCGAGGGAGGGCTAACATCGAGCGAGCAACCGATAGGTGTAATTATTGCAGCAGTGAGATACGACCGAACAAGGATTGGTATCTGTTTGTACCATTTTTCAACAGCTTGAGCCATCACCCTTTCCAATCCTGAACCAATCCTCACACCAAAACCCTAAGTACAAAAAACAATTGGCTGGTAGAACATCTCTTCGCTGGATCCCTATGCAAACATGCAATGAACTACTTGAATTCCCTCGACACTATTTACGATGCTTTCGGTAGCTATGACATACGAACTGACAAGAAAATTAGTATCAAACGAAACATAAAACACGGATTAAAAAAAAAAAAACGAAACATAAAACAACTCACTGCAACCCCAAAACCCATCAACTCATTTTGGTAACATTGGAAGCACCCAAAAACCCCCCGAAACAATTGTGCCTTGTTCGGTTTGGTTTTTGGAAAAAAATTTCCAACTCAAAAAATACTCATTACCCCTACTTTTAATCATTACTCTCCACTCATTGCCCCTATCTTCAATTATTATTTTAATTTCTCTCTCCATCTCTCTTCATTCATTACTCATACTTTTAATCATTACTCTATTTCTTTCTCCACTCATAACTACAAAAAATTTCTCAAAATTTTTTCAAAAACTCATCCAAGTACATCATTGATAAAACGAAATAGCAAGATTGGGAGGTACAGAGAAATTAATTACCTTGAAACATGCAATGAACTACCCCTAATTTTAATACGAAGAGAAGAGAATAGAAGACTTTTTTCATGTCTCTAATTCTAGGGCTGCCGCCATTCGAGAAACCCTAATCGCACGATATAGAGAACTTCATCCTCCGAACCCAAACATAGAACACAAGGTTGATCCAGAGAAACCTCCAACCGAGTGGCTTCCAAAAATCAGCGAGTTACCCAACAAATTAGCACAATACATGCAAAAAACCATGTCAGAATAAGATAGAAACCAAATGGAGCGTCAAGCTTCTGATTAAAAACCTTATGAAATGCATTATTTGGGAAATATTTTGCTTCTATCTTTTGGTATAGAGTAGATTGTAAAAAAGGATGGGGTTGATGAAGATCTGGTGCCTTGCTGCCGTAAAGTATGCTACCATTTTTCGGTTGAAATTAATTTTGCTACCAACAAGATGTTAATGTGTTTTCCCTGTTGTCTGTTTGAATTTATAGAAGATGCCAAAATTCAAATTCTTTATTGGCCTGCACATTCTGATGGAAATTATTGCAGTTTGGAGTGGGGACAAAGAATTTTAGGTGTATTATTGGCATCTACTTTGCCAAAACAATCCAGTAATGATGTTAATGAAGCAAATGAATCTAGTTATACATAATCCATCTGCTTTCTTGAGGTATATTGATGGGTAAAAATGAGATACAGGGTACGCATAAATCTAGTTACACCTAATATACTCAATGATGTTAACAAAGTGGATAAACACTATCAGTCCATTAACAAGATTATCAGGGAACAACTAAACAAGTGATACTTGAATACTTTAAAGTGGGGCTGTAGCAAACCCTAGAACGGCAATCTAACAACACCACCTGGATATTTAAAGTGCCAAAGATACTAAAGAAGGAGAAGAGATAGATAAATTCCTCTCATTGCTACCATAATCTACGTTAGGGTTTTAATAACAAACAATCACAACCGATCATTGGCTTTAATTTCAACAAAAATATCCTTTACACTTTCACCAATAAGGCAGATTGGATATGCACCTGAGCTGAGAATGAATGGTATCATGGCAATAATCAAGCATTAACAATCATATAAACACATTCAGTACAAATATTCTGTGGTACAAACTTAGCCTCAAAGTTCCTCTCTCATTTGATATTAACTTCGCATACTGGTTCTCATAAGTATGATGCATACGGAATTGCACGCGGAACCAGAATGGAAAATCATTTGCTCGTTTGGTTCCAGGCATATATGAAGATATCAAAGTGAGTAATGGAGTACCATAGAAAAACCATGACTTACTAAGTTGCTAGAGAAGTTAAAATAGTTCCAAAACAACAAGCAGCTTACCATGAGTGGCCGAAATAGCTGCAAATGTGTATTTATTTCAAACGGAAGAGCTAGTTGCACCACCCTCTCTCTGCTGCAATGATGATGATCCAACATACCTATGGGATATGTGAGATATCTTGTCCCAGTCTTCACCTCTCTCTGTTTGACATCGATTCTCCAGATCAGGACAATCTCCAATAGACAATTTTAATTACCACGTTTAGATTTCAAAACTTGATCAGAAATACACGAAATAATGCCAACTAAATTCAATGACAATACAACATAAAGAAAACCCTGGAATTTCTCCACAAAAGGTGACATACAAGGCATAGGCATAGCTCACTATTAGTAAGTTTAAGCCAACTATAAGCATCACACATAATTGAAAATCCATAAAACAAAAAGGAAAACAGATACACCACTTTCCCAGGTTTGGAACTGTAAAAGTCCTCATGCATATGATCAATTACTTTGATAGCTGCCTATTTTATGAAACTTTACAGTCAATAGAATTCCCATATGCGTGGAATGCAGCCGTGTGAGAAGGCAACAAACATAACCAGAAGTTAAATAAGAACATGTATCCAAGAATCAATCCAACCTTGGATTTTAGACATGGCGAAAACTCCACGAATTTGATTTTGTCATAGTGGTCAATAGATTTTCTTGTTTACGCATGAAGAAATAGTATACATGTCTATAATCGCAAGTCAAGACAAGGAATAGGCCATACAAATCAAAAGACACCTGTTAGCATGTATTCGACTAGCGAACATGATCTGAAATACTGAACTGGTACTCATACTGAACAAGAATATGGTTGTCGTCACACTTGGCAGAACATGTTCGATTGTTGCATGCCCAACCCTTTATCATACAACCAATGCAGTGTCTCACAGTTTGGAGGGGAATACTAACATAAACTCAGGTCACTAGCAGATTGATGTCTTAGACATGTGTCTCAAGAATAATTGACAGTTCCTTTTCCTCTCTAACAAGGAAGAACCATACAAACAGTGGCAGAGCTAGAATTTTTGCCCATTGGTTTCATTCAAGGAGTCATTCATAATTTTACCCCATATTCTCATGTCAATGCCTTGTTTAGGTTTTTTTCTAAAATTTAATTCGTGCCATTTCAGAAGCTCCTCAAATTTTTCGCAAACTATACCATGCAACCCCAAATATCTCAAAATCAAGTGGTTTCAAATGAAAATTATGCATACTAATGTAAAACAACCGAGGAGATAGAATATTAATCGAAAGGAGCTGCGGATCAAAAAAAAAGAAGGGAAATTTATATAAATGGTACTTCAAGTTTCATCTGAATCTCATTTTCGTCCTCCAAATATCAATTACAACTCTTTTGACCTTTTAAGTTTGGTTTTTGTACCAAAAATCGAAAGGAGCTTACAGTGGAAATTGAGGAGCAGCGTAGCATCAAACCATCACCAACAATGGCACCGCGTTTAGATCAGGCAAAAAATTGTGCAGTGTGCAACAATTTTGTGAGGAAGAAAGTTTTGTCTCCACCACTTGGGGATTCAGTATCGGCGTCCTGGAGAACCTCAAAGGTGATGATGTCAATAACGCGCTTCTCAGGATCTCTTAAATGTGTGATCTCAGGGTGTTTAGGATCCGCAAAATAGCGAGTCAAACAAAAGATCATATTTCTCAAGTGAACCAGACAGGACGAAAGTTCACATGCTAGTAGTATATGCTTAATAGCATCACCCACATCCGAGGATGATGACAAGAATGCACTATGGTTGAACAATCCCTTGGCCACAGTCTCAGGAGGACTCAGACGTCGGCCCAAATGCAACAAGGAGGTTACGATGAAGGGCATAAAGGGTTATCTTCTATAAACTGAGCACTCCCGCAAAATTCATGTCGGGGAACTCTGCACTGAGAGAAACTAACCCAAACCCATGTGTCCACATCGAAGGAGAACACATCATTATTCACAGCTACTAGGAAGATCTTACCCCCAACGATGGCATGGCCACAGAATTCAAAGTTCAAAGGGGGGTTGGGGAGGGTCGACCATTTATCAGACTCTATATCAAATACCTCAAATTGCGATAGCTTTCTTGCACTGCGTGAAACCTGAAGTGGCATAAATCTTTCTGTGAGCCACGAATGCATATGGTCGTGGCTTCCCGGTGCTCATCCGGGTACCCTTCCTCAACAACTCGGACGCAACGGTGGTAGTGGCGGTGGAGACGGCTTTGGTGTCAAGGACATGGACATCTGGCGGACAAAAGGCCATGGGATCCCAATCATCAAAGTTGATTTTATTTGCAAAAAAACCACCAAAAAAATACAACTTGGATTCGAATTCAACACAACACATGGCTGATGGGTATTCTCTGGAAGGAAATTGGAGGATGGGATAAATAGCCTTCTCCAACTCTCTGAACTGGTTGCAAGGCTGCAATGGGGGGTCGGGAATATTGACAGCATACAGACAATAACGAATTGGACCTGCTGAGTACCAGAAGAACATGTACAGAGCCTTTGCATCTTCCGCCTGATTGTGATAACAATGACGGAGATTGCGGAGACCATGACAGTCGCCGCCGCCGTCGTTGCGAGGATGATGATAACGACGGCTGGAATATATTAGTGAACGTGACCGCCGCATTGGCGGTGAAGATGGTGATCCGATCGAACCAGTCGTAGCCGTCATCGATGTCTCCCTGCACACGCAACGTCTTCCCTCCCCAACTAATCTGATCTGATTTACAAAGAAGCAAATAATTTAATAGTATTATGTCGTAATTACGCTGAAGAGAGGACATTAACCAATCGAGATTTCTGGAGACCAAAAAACACACACGATTAGCTGCTAACCCTAGCTAGAACCATGAACAACACACACGATAAATTCCTTCGGGAGTAGAATTTCTCAGAGTTATCTCATATCATTATTCATTTTTTTAATCCAAAAATTTAATTAAAATTGATTTAGTTTCGTTTTTATCCCTTAAATTATTCCCATTTTTGTTATTGCATCCCTAAACTATGAAAACAATCTATTCCATCCCTCAACTTCCCATTTGCAACCAATTTCTAAGGGCAAATTTTCATAGTCGTCCCTCTAGTTTTACAGTTGTCTCAATTTCGTCCGTCTAGTTTCAATTGCTACCAAATAAACCCTGTAGTTTGTTTTACATTCCAAATTGGTAAAATCGTTAACACTGTTAATGAAACTAACGGAAAAATACGATTAAAAAATTAAGTGCTCCAATTTTCAATCCGGTTGAACCGGTACGAAGATCTTATTTTTTTGATCATTTTATCCTAGATGGTCGTAATGAATTTTTAGCTCTAAGGCCTTTCAACGAGCACCCGAAGACTCTTTATTTAGTTTCATGGCTCTTTTAGGATGCTCATTGAAAGGTCTTAAAGCCAAAAATCCATTACGACCATTTAAGATAAAATGATCAGAAAAATAAGATCTTCGCACTTGTTCAAATGGATTGAAAATTAGAACACTTATAAAAAGAGCCAAAAATTCATTACGACCATCTAGGATAAAATAATAAAAAAATAAGATCTTCGCATCGGTTCAACCGGATTGAAAATTGGAGTACTTAATTTTTTAATCATATTTTTCCGTTAGTTTCATTAACGGTGTTAACGATTTTACCAATGTGGAACGTAAAATAAACTACAGGGTTTATTTGGTAGCAATTGAAACTAGAGGGATGAAATTGAAACTACTGTAAAACTAGAGGTACAACTACAAAAATTTGCCCAATTTCTAATATATAACACTGTTATTTGCTTTTGAACGGAAAACAATCAGTTTTTTGCTTTTGGACATTTTGTACTGTGGCGGGCGTGGTCCGGTGGAGGGACCAAGGCAGAGACTACGTCGCACCTATTTGCCGAACCAGTGAACTTACCATCCGTGAGTCGGCAAGTAGGATCGGTGGCCGATCCGGATCTAGCCGAATCTGGTTAGCCTTGATCGTGGTGTTGATCCAAGGGAGAATATACTTTGGCTCTGCAATTTCTTGCCGAACGGGTAGGAGATTGCCCCTATAGGAGCTTGGTTAAAGCCGTGCCATCTGTCTGGTGGAACCCATGCTCATCGAGCCTCCTGCCCCCTAATTTGAAGAGGAAGTTAGGAAGAGATGGGCAGGAGTGGGCAACCTCGCGTCTTATCCCATCCCTTATTGTAGGAGCGGAAGGTGGGGGAGTAGATAGATCCAAAGTTGGGAAGTCTATCTGGGACTGAGGTTGGCGGGTGCATCACATAGCGCGTGATGGGTTTACGTGGGCCGAACTCTGCGCTCCCTTTGGCTATAAAAGGAGGGATTCTCCTCTAGAAGGAGGTAACACTTTCTTAAACCCTAAACTATACTTCGATATTTCCTCTCCTTAAACTGACTAGAGCGTCGGAGTGCCTACCCCGGACCACCACGATCCGGGCTTGGGCACTAACGCGGTTGCTTCGTGTGCAGGGCTAACCCACCTTCGTACAAACCCCAACAATCCAAGCTATAAGGTCTAACCGGAGAAAGCTTGCCGCCACAATTGGCGACTCCGCTGGGGAAGATAGTAACAAACACATCTTGTGGTGAAGCTTTCTTCTTACCATTCTTCTATCCCAGTTCAGGATGACTGGCACGGACGGACGACTTCTCGGTCTCGCTCATTTCGATTCAAACCCCCTGGGTCACCACTCCTCCCAGCGGACGGGGTTAGGGCCAAATGGCACCCCCACTGGGGGACCCGGTGACTCCAGGGTGGCGGGTTCAATCATCCCTGCCCCTAGCAGCCAGGCTATAGGAACGGCGTCGTTCCACATAGATGGTGTGCACAGCTCTGCAGCAAGCCTCACAGTTCCTCTGTAGAGACCCGTAATTTTGAGGCTGTATTTTTTGTTGTAGTAAACGTAGGGCCCGTCAAGATAGACGGTACGGATATTTGGTGTAGCGTATTCGTGAAAGGATATAAGGGTAATTGAGCAAGTGGTGAACGTGTGAGTGTGTGGTGTGAGAAGTAGGGGATTACTCCCCCACCTCTATTATTTCTCCAGGAGAAGAAATATCTCATTCTCTCCTTCTCACTCTCGGCATCTCTCTCTCTCCTCTTCATCCGAAAACTCCCTCCTCTCTTCTCTCTTCGATTTCATCAACCTAGGTCGTGATTCCGGACAAGGTCTGAGAATTAAAGTTGCTATACGGAGCACGGGCTTTCCAAATATCCAAGAAAACTCATGATCGGACCTCGTTGGAGCTCGGTTGACTTGGTCAAAGGTTCGGGTTTTGCTCAAAACCCATGAGGTAGGGATTTCTTACTCTCGTTATGCGTTTATACGGTGTTTATGTACTTAGATCGTGCCTTGTTTCGTTGCTTGAAGTTGTTTCTTTCATTTCTGAAAATCAGCAGAACAGGGCCTGCGTTTTTTGGGGTTTTACGCCCTTTTAAGCTCAGATTTGAATTTTGGTTCCTCCGTATGAAATAGAGTAGACTTAGAGCTCGTTTTAATGCCGCAAGAATCACCCAAAACCGTTGAGAATTGAATTTATGGTGATTTTTAGAAAACTGGTCTGCAATCTGTCTCGTGTTCTGGATTTCAGCCCACTTCGAACGGACATAACTTCCTCGTCCGATGTCCGTTTCATGCAAACTTGATATCGATTCGAAGGTCTTGAAGTCAGCTTTGTATTGCCACTAGAATCGCCTTAAAACTCTTAGTACACCGAAAGTTATGATCATTTGAGTGGAGGTGTGTCAATCTGTCATGTTGATTGTGTTGCTTCAGTAAATGCCTGTTTAACCATCCTTGGAGTGCAGATTTGACTAGGGTTCCTTCATACCTTTTAAGCTTCGTTCAATCGCGCAACTTTTGGGACTAGAATCGTTCAAAAGTATTAAGAACTCGATTTATAGTGATTTATAGAAGATTGAGCTGTAATCTGGAAATCCGGGCAGCAAACAGCGCTGCATTTTTCATCGTTTGTTGTGGTTAAACGACCCTATTGGTTATGGGTCCTTATGGGTTTGAAAGATTGGTAAGTTGGTGACGTTTTGGCGTTGGAATCATTGAAAAATATTGAGTATGGAATTTTTAATGGATTGTCGAACATTGACTGATCTCTAGGACAGTTTTGGTCCGTTAGTCCTCGTTCGTCTGTTTTGACTCCCGGTTACTTCTAACCCCTTTTAATCATCGTTAAACCATCCCTAAGCTTGATTACTCAAGTTCCAATAATTTGTTGATCATTCAGATTCCTTTAAACTCTTTTAGCGCTCGTTCCATGAGATCTAAGTATTAATATTAGCGGATAGTATGTTGTAGAGTCGCTATGAGTTTGGTTCGATATTGTGACATACTAAGAGAAAAGGCGTGTACTGATTTATCAGTCGATGTTCTGTTATGATTAATCGTTTGGAATACTTTGAAATGTGATTATTGATGCGTGGTTGACCTATAAGTTGGTTTGATTGACGTGCTTTATTGTGTCATGAGATTAGAGAAGTGTTTGTTGAATGAGTTGTATGATTATTGGGATTCGAATGGCTGTAATTGAGAATTGGAATGAGGAAGAGAATGCAACGCAAGGGGTGGAAATGCAGACTGCAACGCAAGGGGTGGTAATGCAGAGACCCAAATAATGGGTGATGCAGACTACAACGCAAGGGGTGGTAATGCAGAGACCCAAATAATGGGTGATGTTGACTGCAACGCAAGGGGTGGAAATGCAGAGTGGTTGAGATTATGAGAAGTGTCGAAATGGTTGCGAACCTATTGCGAGTACGTTTGATTGATGTGATTTTAATAATGTTTCTACATGACAGGTGAATTGTTAGGAATACTTATAAGGTGTTTGGAACCCTTAGGCTGTAGTCTGCCTTCTGTTGTGATAAAGTCGTGTTTCTTATGTTCGCTCTTCGAATTCTTTCACTCTTTGTGCATACTTCATCGCATTTTCATATAGCTTGAGTATAGATTTCTCTACTGGGCTAGTTTAGCTCAACCTATCATTTTCAGGTACACTACAGGGACATAGTCTTGAAGGGTGTAAAGTGCATGCAGACATCACAGGATAAAGTTATTTTTTTGAAGTACTTGTCTTCCTTCGTAAATCAAGCTGTATTGTACTATTTTCTCTATTTTTGGATTACTGTATTAGTTTGATAGATTTGTGACATTCGGAAACTGTATTGTAATTTGGGGTATCGTATGTACTATGGTGAGGATTTGTAATTAAAATGGTATTGTTATTTATGTTGAAAATCGAGGGCGTGACAAATTGGTATCAGAGCATTAGGTTTGAATACCTAGAGACCGTGGGGAGACTTAGTCTCATGGGTTCAAAGATCATTGCATTTCTAACAAAAACATGAGTGAGCTTGCATGACTGACGTGTGTCCAATGAACTGGCATTGCATTTATGTCTACATGAAACAGTGAAGAGCTAGTGCTCGTGTCTGAGAAAGAGAAAAGTTTGACCTCATTGTAGTGGTTGCAGTTGCATTTGTTGCTATTGTCACGGTTGCTGTTGGCAATCAGATTTTTGAACTATTTGTGCTAAGATGCATTTTGTTGATGGTTGTAATGGTTGTGAGTTATGACGATGATGATGTGCGAAAGAGGATATTTATTAGCATATGATAAAAGTTATTAGTGTAATTTACGAGATAAGTGCTTGATGTGTTTTTATTTAAATTGTGCAGATTACGTATTAAGCTTAAATGTGTTAAGTGAATTCTGTGTAATACGAGTTGTGTTGTGTTGTGTTGAGTATAAGTACATGAAGAAGTAGAGTAATGTATATGTCGGGAATTGAGCTAGAATGTATCTTGAGACCTTTAGAAAGGTAAGGACTTGTTGAGGTAACCTTTGTGGTTGGTCGTATTTTAAGTTGTGATTGTGAGTATATGTTGACTTAGGAAAAGAGGGTTATAAGTAGGGTGTCAGGATACGGTATGTGTCTTCTGGACACCCAGGCGACTACCAATGAGATCCAATTGGAAGAGGCGCTTGATCACCGCACCTTCTAGATGGAAGTCTTGGAAAGTCAATTGGACACTAGGATTGTGTATTGGGGTTAGATCTTTAGGCTTGAGATAGATGGCTCTACGTAGGAATTTCGTAGAAAAGGGAAGTGTTATGGTGTCGTAGTCTTCATTGTTGAGGTGAATGTCGTGGTGGTGTCATTATGACAAGATGGTAGAAAATAGTGATAGCATTGTGTGGTGAAAAAAAAAAATTAATAATAATAAGATACAAGACTTGAGGTGTACTATATCGATGTGACTTGAGGCAAATGAATGACGTTAGTGTGTGGTGAGAGACTTGTTGGAAGTGAAGGCAATATGAATGAGGACTGTTGTGAGTTGAAAGATTAGAGTGTAGAGATTGTGTGTGATGTGTAATTGGCGACGTAGCTAAACTGATGATAGTATAGAATGCATTGAGGTATGCCATTGAGGTGATAGATTTGAGAGAGACTAAGGTTTAAATAGTGGTAGTGATAGCAGTGATGGTGATAGGAGTCTTAGAATATAATGAGAAGAATAGAAGGGTTGTTCGCAACCCCGGAGTCTTGTGGGTATTCAGGGATAAGTCTGTCAATTGGTCTGTGTCGGTGGTTGAGTTCTAGCATGAAGATATTTGAGAGTATTAGATGTTCGTTGGTGCAGTTATTGCACACTTTGTGTAGGTGCTCTAGTGATGAGATGTTAATAGGTTGCAATATTGTTAAAATAGAGGAATGATTAGTATTAATGATACGTGTATTTATGATGTGAAGTTTTGAGATTGTGAATGTGAAAGATACGTGATTTGATTTGACTGAATGAATGAGAAAGCTCGAGATTGGTAAAGTGAATAGACATTGTATAAGGTATTATGAGAGTAAAAGAAATGAGATAACTGTTGGGCTTCCTAAAGCCATGAATTGTGAAGTAGTGGATACTTGGCGAGTCTGTTGGACACTCGGGAGTTCGTTGGATACCTTTTGAATCCGTTGGATACTAAGTGAGTCTGTTAATGTGTGAATATGTGGCTGATGTTGTGTAAGTCATTAAACTGTACGGTTGATTTTCAAGAGATATTCCATGTATGAAATGTGTTGATATTTCATTTAAGTGCTTGATCTATTATGAATTTGAGTGTGTGGAATTTGCCCTTAAGATGCAGTCCAGAATTGGTAAAAAGAGTTATGGGGATACAAAGAGATATGAGTTAGAGATTGTGGTTAGCGGTTTTGATTTATGTGTATTGAGTATCTATGTATGAAATTATTGGTATTCGGTTAATGGAAGTGTCCTATTGATACGTCTGAAGATCGGGTTGAACTCAAAAATTTCTTTTCCTTTTCCGAATGAGAGTGATGTCGTATGAAAGTTGATTCTTAGTTTAGTTCGTTTTGAAAAAAAAATGATAACGATACAAGTTTGGAGTCGGCTATATCATGATGATATGAACCTTATCTTAAAATTCGTTACCATGTTGTCTAAATTGTCGCATCCTAAAAGACTAGGTGAGATGCATAAGATTGATTGGTGATGATATCTTTCAAAAAAATTGTAAATGAACTTTTCCTGCTAAATTCCATAAAATTTCGCCACAAGGTGGACGTGTTTCGATGATTTTTCAACTACGAAAACAAAAAATTTTCAATAGACTAAGTTTTTTTTTTTTAACAAAACTGCTTGGAGGTGTGTGATATTACACTTTTGCTATGAGAATGGTGAGTGGGAAACTCATGATTGTTGTTTAATTCTGATCTCATTGTGTCGGACACGTAGGCTTTAACTAACGTATGCCTTTAAAGGGAACTTGTCTCGAGTTAGCGTTAAGGGTTATTAGAGCTTTGCTTATGTGAGTTTGAGAGCGATAGTAAGTTGAGTAATAAGAAAGGAAGTGAAATAGAAACGTACGAGAGTTGACCACTTTATTAGCGTACATGAAAAGTCTTATGAACCTCGAGGGAGAGAAGGGAAAATCTTAAACTTGTTAATTGTATATGGCTTGGCAAGTTGTTGAGTTACGATGTCGTGAAGTTCTCCTTTGTGCTTGGATACTATCCTTAGAATTGGAACTGAGTAATCGGAAAGAGTGAAAATGGATACAGTTTGGGAGACCAAAATTGATTGCTAACACGAGTAAGATTCATACGAATTCTGCAGCTCCTTCACCTGATGTGTGTGAACCTTAGGATCTAACGATCGTTTTGGTAAGAGGTGATTCAAATTGGTTGTGATATTGTAGAGTTCCTTGCGTCTTGGACATGAGAGTAGGTGGGTACGAAGTACCGTGAGTGGACACGGTCTTTTGGATTAGAGTTTCTTTTGATGATGTGTTTTCGTTGGCTTGGTTTAAATTTCGAGGACGAAATTTCTTTAAGGAGGGTAGGTTGTAGAGACCCGTAATTTTGAGGCTGTATTTTTTGTTGTAGTAAACGTAGGGCCCGTCAAGATAGACGGTACGGATATTTGGTGTAGCGTATTCGTGAAAGGATATAAGGGTAATTGAGCAAGTGGTGAACGTGTGAGTGTGTGGTGTGAGAAGTAGGGGATTACTCCCCCACCTCTATTATTTCTCCAGGAGAAGAAATATCTCATTCTCTCCTTCTCACTCTCGGCATCTCTCTCTCTCCTCTTCATCCGAAAACTCCCTCCTCTCTTCTCTCTTCGATTTCATCAACCTAGGTCGTGATTCCGGACAAGGTCTGAGAATTAAAGTTGCTATACGGAGCACGGGCTTTCCAAATATCCAAGAAAACTCATGATCGGACCTCGTTGGAGCTCGGTTGACTTGGTCAAAGGTTCGGGTTTTGCTCAAAACCCATGAGGTAGGGATTTCTTACTCTCGTTATGCGTTTATACGGTGTTTATGTACTTAGATCGTGCCTTGTTTCGTTGCTTGAAGTTGTTTCTTTCATTTCTGAAAATCAGCAGAACAGGGCCTGCGTTTTTGGGGTTTTACGCCCTTTTAAGCTCAGATTTGAATTTTGGTTCCTCCGTATGAAATAGAGTAGACTTAGAGCTCGTTTTAATGCCGCAAGAATCACCCAAAACCGTTGAGAATTGAATTTATGGTGATTTTTAGAAAACTGGTCTGCAATCTGTCTCGTGTTCTGGATTTCAGCCCACTTCGAACGGACATAACTTCCTCGTCCGATGTCCGTTTCATGCAAACTTGATATCGATTCGAAGGTCTTGAAGTCAGCTTTGTATTGCCACTAGAATCGCCTTAAAACTCTTAGTACACCGAAAGTTATGATCATTTGAGTGGAGGTGTGTCAATCTGTCATGTTGATTGTGTTGCTTCAGTAAATGCCTGTTTAACCATCCTTGGAGTGCAGATTTGACTAGGGTTCCTTCATACCTTTTAAGCTTCGTTCAATCGCGCAACTTTTGGGACTAGAATCGTTCAAAAGTATTAAGAACTCGATTTATAGTGATTTATAGAAGATTGAGCTGTAATCTGGAAATCCGGGCAGCAAACAGCGCTGCATTTTTCATCGTTTGTTGTGGTTAAACGACCCTATTGGTTATGGGTCCTTATGGGTTTGAAAGATTGGTAAGTTGGTGACGTTTTGGCGTTGGAATCATTGAAAAATATTGAGTATGGAATTTTTAATGGATTGTCGAACATTGACTGATCTCTAGGACAGTTTTGGTCCGTTAGTCCTCGTTCGTCTGTTTTGACTCCCGGTTACTTCTAACCCCTTTTAATCATCGTTAAACCATCCCTAAGCTTGATTACTCAAGTTCCAATAATTTGTTGATCATTCAGATTCCTTTAAACTCTTTTAGCGCTCGTTCCATGAGATCTAAGTATTAATATTAGCGGATAGTATGTTGTAGAGTCGCTATGAGTTTGGTTCGATATTGTGACATACTAAGAGAAAAGGCGTGTACTGATTTATCAGTCGATGTTCTGTTATGATTAATCGTTTGGAATACTTTGAAATGTGATTATTGATGCGTGGTTGACCTATAAGTTGGTTTGATTGACGTGCTTTATTGTGTCATGAGATTAGAGAAGTGTTTGTTGAATGAGTTGTATGATTATTGGGATTCGAATGGCTGTAATTGAGAATTGGAATGAGGAAGTGCCTGCAACGCAAGGGGTGGAAATGCAGACTGCAACGCAAGGGGTGGTAATGCAGAGACCCAAATAATGGGTGATGCAGACTGCAACGCAAGGGGTGGTAATGCAGAGACCCAAATAATGGGTGATGTTGACTGCAACGCAAGGGGTGGAAATGCAGAGTGGTTGAGATTATGAGAAGTGTCGAAATGGTTGCGAACCTATTGCGAGTACGTTTGATTGATGTGATTTTAATAATGTTTCTACATGACAGGTGAATTGTTAGGAATACTTATAAGGTGTTTGGAACCCTTAGGCTGTAGTCTGCCTTCTGTTGTGATAAAGTCGTGTTTCTTATGTTCGCTCTTCGAATTCTTTCACTCTTTGTGCATACTTCATCGCATTTTCATATAGCTTGAGTATAGATTTCTCTACTGGGCTAGTTTAGCTCAACCTATCATTTTCAGGTACACTACAGGGACATAGTCTTGAAGGGTGTAAAGTGCATGCAGACATCACAGGATAAAGTTATTTTTTTGAAGTACTTGTCTTCCTTCGTAAATCAAGCTGTATTGTACTATTTTCTCTATTTTTGGATTACTGTATTAGTTTGATAGATTTGTGACATTCGGAAACTGTATTGTAATTTGGGGTATCGTATGTACTATGGTGAGGATTTGTAATTAAAATGGTATTGTTATTTATGTTGAAAATCGAGGGCGTGACATCCTCCTCCCCCGCCGGAGCTCTCGGTGAGCATGGCGGAGGAGTTGTTGCGACTGAGAACACAAGTATAAGAGCTCCAGGCACATCAGAGGGTCCCACCCGTCTCCAGGTCGCGGGAACGGCGACGGAGGAGGAATGCTTCCCAACCGACCCAAACGGCTGACACTGTTAGGACCTCCGCCTTTACAAGGCTCGGCCCACTGTGTCGCATTGATGCTAGCGGCCGTGTCCATCTGGAACCCAGACACCGAACCGGTCAACAAGACGGTGCGTCCGGAAACGACAATGTTCGCCGAACATTATTTCCAAAAACAAACGCCACGGCGTCAAGCGCTCGTTCAAAGTCAAGGGGGAGGCTGGGCCAGACACAAGGAACTCCTCGGCTTGGAGACGGAAGAAATGTTGCAGGAGATCCTCGTGTTTCCCCTGTTAGGTTGCAAGATCACCGGACAACCGGGGAACGAACAGGTCTGTGGGGCGGCGGCACGAAGATCAGGAAAGGGAAACGGACACTCGGCTCCGACAGCGGTCACCGGGCCACTCTACCAGTCGCTCCCAGCACCGGCCAAGGCAGTCTGACCAAGGTCACCACCGGCGATCGCCGGGTCGTTCTGCTGGACGGTCTAGACCCCAAGAGGAGGACAGCCAGGGGCTGCTACCGGATGAGAGATGCGAGATCAGTGCCGGCGGCGGGGCTTTAACAGTAGTAAATACTCGCACCGGCGAAAGAACCACTTACCAGGCCGCCCAGCATCAGGAAGAACCCCCGGTAAAGGGGAACGGGAGGGCCTCGGGGTTGAAGCGGCAAACCCCCGAGCCAAGTGTCGGCGGCCGGGGGGTTCGGACCCTACCGACCCATAAGAGGTCAAGGGATGACGCTCGAGAGAAAAGCTTCGCGCCCTCGGCGGTCGTTCCGCCGAAGGAAGTGGTTGCAGCAACCTCTGTAAAAGAGCGTCTCCCCCTTTTCTAAGGCCATAGCGGATGAGGTTCCCCCTCCCCATTTCAAGGTCCCCAAGTTCAGCGTATACAACGCAAAGTCGGATGCGCCGACCCATGTGCAGCAATTCAGGTCCATGGCTGCGCTCTGCGGATTGAGCGAGGCAATGATGTGCCGAACGTTCTCGCTGAGCCTCCCGGACACTGCCATGCTGTGGTATACGCAGTTAAAACCAGGTTCAATAAGCAGCTTCGGCGAATTGGAGTGTTCGTTTACGGCGCGGTTTGTGGCAAGTAATCGGAGACCAAAAACAATAGAAGCCTTAACGGACCTTCGGAGGAAGACCGGTGAGTCCTTGAAGGATTATTCTGAGCGCTTCTATAATGTATACAATATGGTTGAGAGCTGTGACCAAAAGACTGCAGCTACGTCGTTCAAGCGTGGACTGGATAGGAATTCTGACCTGTCCAAAGAATTGATGCTACGGCCGCCGAACGATATGTCAGAACTCATGAACACCGTTGCCCGGTACATTGAACTTGAGGAATATATCGGTGGTTCCGATGTTGCACCGGTAGCCGAGCAAGGTAAAACAGGGGGCAAGGAGGCAAAGAAGCAGGTCAATGTGGTGTCCAAGAAAGAAGGCGCAGGGTTCAGCGGAAACAAGGGAGGCGGAAAGACATGGGATCGCCCGCCGAGTGATGGTCGGGACCACCTTGCCATCATAACCTACTTCAAAGAGCCAATCTTCCGTGTGCTCTGAGAATGCGGACGACTCCCTGGGTTCCAATGGCCAACAGGGGCGGCGGAGAAGTTGGGAACTGCCGATGGCCAGGAGCCGAACCAAAGGGTATACTGTTCGTTCCACAACGAACAGGGACATTATACCACAGCGTGCCAGCCGTTCAAACTCTACCTCGAGGAGCTTGTCCAGCAGGGAAGGATGGATCGCTGGATTGACCGAAATAAGTCGCCAGATGCAGGGATCCAGCCACGGGCCCGGGTTCTAGATGGCGTTGTACAATGCATCCACGGCCCGATGGATCCAGGCCGGGCCGATCGGCTCCACAAAGAGCTTTGTCATCCTTCGCACGAGGTAATGGTGGTGCAACATTCTTTAAAGCGAAAGATGGAAGCTCGTCATACATGGTAGATAACGTTCACCGAACAGGACTTGGAGGGATTGTCCTTGCCCCACAACGACGCCTTGGTCCTATCAATTCCCTTCCAGCGGAAGATGGTCCGTCGAGTGTTGGTCGATCAGGGTAGCTCAGCGGAGATCCTCTACTACTCGGCGTTCCAGGCTCTTGGACTCTCGAAAGATCGTCTGTCACCAGTAGACGCCCCTCTTGTAGGCTTTTCTGGAATTCCAATTTACCCGCTCGGCAAGATAATGCTCCCAGTCTATGCCGGCTCGGTGCAGCTAGATGTGGAGTTTATCGTGGTCAACTCGTCGAGCCCTTACAACGCAATCCTAGGCCGCAATTGGCTGCACGGTATGAGGGCCGTTGCATCGACGCTCCATCAATGCGTACGGTTCATCGGCGAGTCTGGGCGGCAGGAAACGATTCGGGGGGATCAGATGGTTTCGAAAAAATGTTTCGTTAATTCCATCCGTAGGTTGAAGGAGGTTCAGTGGATCGAAGTCCCAGATTAACCGGAGGGGAGCAAGCCCGGCGAAGCCATGAGGGAGGAACTACACGGTCCAGAGGAGGTCGGTAGACCAGTCAGTGATAGAGCCGTGGAGGATCTGGTCCAAGTACCAATTAACGAGGACGAAACGCGTTTCTTCTTGGTCGGCTCGGAATTAGATGAAACCGAGCGTGATCAATTAATCCAGTTCCTCAAAGGAAACATAGAGGTTTTTACTTGGACTCCTTACGAGATGCCGGGCATGAGTCCCGATGTGATCAGGCACTCTCTAAACGTTGACTCAGGAAGGAAACCCGTCATACAGAAACCTCGCTGATCCTCGGCTATGCATGCGGATGCCGTGAACGAGGAGGTCGAACGCCTTCTTGATGCCGGGGCTATCCGTGAGGTCCAATACCCGACATGGCTGGCGAATCCAGTGGTAGTCAAGAAGAAAAATGGCAAGTGGCGCGTATGCATCGATTTCATCGATCTAAACGATGCGTGTCCCAAGGATTGTTTTCCCTGTCCATGGATCAACCAGTTGGTGGACGCCACAGCCGGGTACGCGCGATTGAGCTTCATGGATGCGTACCGCGGGTATCACCAGATCGCCATGAATGAGGACGATCAAGAGAAGACAGCCTTCATCACTTCCAACGGCACCTATTGTTACCTGGTGATGCCGTTCGGCCTGAAGAACGCCGGGGCTATATTCCAACGTATGATAGCCTTGTTGTTCAAGGGATTGTTGGGCCGGGTGATGGAAGCATACATTGACGACATGGTAGCAAAAAGCGAGGACGCCGCAGATCATCTTGTCCACCTCGGCGAGATATTCGATGTGTTGAAAAGGTTCGGTCTGAAGCTGAACGCCGAGAAATGTGCGTTCGGCGTTGGGTCTGGGAAGTTCCTTGGACACCTGGTTACACACCGGGGAATCGAGGCCGACTCAAATCAGATCAAGGCTATCCAGGAGCTTAGGGCCCCAACCACAGTGAGGGAGGTCCAGCGCCTGGCCGGCATGGCAGCAGCCCTAAACCGTTTCATCAGCAAATCCTCGGACATATGCCGCCCTTTCTTTCAGTCGATAAAGGGCAACAGTAGGAGAAGCTTTCAGTGGACGGCTGAATGCGATCGCGCTCTTTCTGAATTAAAGGTCTATCTGTCCTAGGCCCCCCTACTCGTTGTGCCGAAGGAGGAAGAGGAGCTCTACCTTTACCTCGCCGTTTCCGAGCATGCGACAAGCGCGGTTTTGGTCCGGCAACTGAGCATTGAAGAGGGTAACGACCAGCAACCAATCTATTATATCAGCAAGACGCTCCTGCCTGCCGAAACTCGCTATTTGCCAATAGAGAAATTGGCCCTCGCGTTGGTTTCGGCGAAGAGGAAGCTCTTGCCATATTTTCAAAGCTTCACTATTGTGGTCATTACCGAGTATCCGCTAAAAACCGTCCTCCGAAAGGCAGATTTATCTAATCGGCTGTGCAAATGGTCTCTGGAGTTGGCTAATTTTGATATTCGGTACCAGCCTCGAACGACGATTAAGGGCCAAGTGCTAGCGGATTTCGTCGCCGAGTTCTCCCTTGGAGTGGCCCCGCGAGAGGGCGATGAGCCGGATCCAGTCGGCGATACAGCCATACCTACCTCTACGCCTCGGTTGAGCCATCCAGCGCATGACAAATACATTACCAAACGTCCCATCCCTCCTCACCGAGCAAAAATCTTCACTGGCCATGCTTGGCGACTTCACGTCGATGGGGCATCCAACAACCGTGGGGCAGGCGCGGGGCTCGTTTTGGTTTCTCCAAATGGAACTATGCATGAACATGCCTTCAGCATTGGCTTCCCAGCGACTAATAATGAGGCCGAGTATGAAGCTGTTATCGCCGGGTTACGTCTGGCTTGGCATATGGGGGCCGAGGAGGTTTAGGTTTACAGCGACTCTCAGCTCGTCGTGAGCCAGCTCAATGATGATTACGAAGCAAAGGATACCCGCATGAACAGGTATATGAACCAGGTCATTGCTTTGACTGGTTCGTTCAAGAATGTGTTGTTTGATCATGTTGGGCACGATCTCAACTCTCACGCCGACGCTTTGGCTGGTCTCGGAGCCGTTTGCGCCAAGAGCGACGGCAGCCGAACAATAGTCCTCGGCGACATACCGACGCCGAGCATTGAGCCTGCGCCTCTCGAAGTTATGGATATACATGTAGCTCCAAGCTGGATAGATCCCCTTGTTTCTTATTTGCAGCATGCCGTACTTCC
Source organism: Rhododendron griersonianum (assembly GCA_018127125.1). Classification (NCBI taxonomy): domain Eukaryota; kingdom Viridiplantae; phylum Streptophyta; class Magnoliopsida; order Ericales; family Ericaceae; genus Rhododendron; species Rhododendron griersonianum. The sequence goes on along the minus strand of CM030793.1, from coordinate 33,796,899 downwards.
AACGGATCGTAAGGAGGCTCACAAAATTCGTTGCCAGTCCGCCTCTTACTTCCTTGATCCTTCTGGAGTGCTTTACCGCCGATCTTACATTGGGCCCGATCTTCGTGTGGTCCATGAACAAGAGGTACCAGGAATTCTCAAGGAGTTGCACGGTGGGAGTGTTGGGTGTCACTCCGGCGGCCGATCCTTAGCAGATTGCGCCCTTTCTCAAGGATACTGGTGGAAGAGAATGGTACATATGGCTTCAGAATTCGCCAAATAGTGCACGGCGTGCCAAAAGCATTCTCCTTTGATTCATCAGCCCACTCTTCCTTTGCAACCAGTCTCCAGTCCTTGGCCTTTCGCCCAATGGGGGGTCGACATCATTGGCAAGTTGCCAAAGGCCCCAGGTGGTTTCACGCACATTATCACAGCCACGGACTACTATACCAAGTGGGTGGAGGCCAAGGCACTCATCACAATTACGGCCGCCGATGTGGAAGCTTTCCTTTGGAAGCAGGTCTTTACCAGGTTCGGCGTGCCATATGCCATTGTGTCCGATAATGGTACCCAGTTTGTCGTCGATGCTATCAAGGCCTTGTACTAGAGACGCGGTATTCAGATGAGGACGGCGTCTGTCTCTTACCCTCAAGGGAATGGTCAGGCCGAAGCAGCCAACAAAGCCATCTCTACCGGAATAAAGCGCCGACTTACTAATAAGCGCGGCAGGTGGGCTGCCGAACTTCCTGACGTATTATGGGGCTATCGAACCACTCCACGACGTGGTACTGGCCGAACCTCGTACTCCATGGCTTTCGGCGTAGAAGCCGTGCTTCCGGTGGCGGTTACCCGCCCGACGGCCCGAACCGCTACTTTTGATGTCCCGACAAACGATGCCATGTTGGCTACCGAGGCGGATCATGCTGATGAACTCAGGTAAAACGCCCATGTCAAGTATGCGGCGTATCAACAGAAGTTAGCCCAGAGTTATAACAAGAATGTACGGACAAGGCCGTTCAACGTGGACGATCTAGTTCTTCGGCAGGTAGTCCAAAAGAAGGATTTGAAGAAGTTCATGCCGAAGTGGGAGGGTCCATTCCGGGTTGTTAATAAGGTGGGCTACGGCTCTTATGAGCTCGCCGAGATGGATGGTACGGCGATTCCGAATCACTGGAACGCCCAACTGCTTCGGAAGTTTTACGCTTAAATGTCTTTTGGCTTTACGCCTCGGCTATTTGTTTTAAGCCTTCAGTAATAATTGAGATGTTCGTTTCAATAAAACATGCTTTGATTCGTTTAGTGCGTGCTCTGTTACCCTTGGCGGAACTATTATGCTCATTGAGACATGAAAGCGCCGAGGCATGTTTTTTCAGATTCTGTTCGGCAAGACATTATATGCCATATCCTGAAGGGGACATGCCCAGCTCCTACCGATCCTTTTGATCCGGCAGAACCAACCTCGATGGTGTGTTTCCCCCAGATCAGGGGCTGGGTACGGCAAGCTGGGGCGAAAAATTGTTAAACCATGTGCATGAAGTGCAATACGTGGTCTTAACATGCATGAAGTGCGATTAGTATGGAACGGCAGATAACAGACTACTGAAACTTTCATTGCAAAAATTAGTTCGTTACAAAACAAGGGCTCGGCACTAACAAACTACTTTTTGCCGGCCACAAATTCTACGAAATATGCAAAAGAAATTCTAAGCTAGGTGGAGCCGTCAGTAGGCTTCGGCGGCTCGACGGTGGTAGGATTGGGCTGCTCGGCGGGATTCGGCGGCTCGACGGTGGTAGGATTGGGCTGCTCGACGGGATTCGGCGGCTTGTCGGCGGTTGGATTGGGCTGCTCGGATGGAAGCAGGTGCCCCGGCAGATCCACAGGTGGCACCACTGGAGGCTCCCTTCGGTGATCAACCTTGGGAACCTCGGCGTAATCAAGACCAACCTGGTATCCGCGGAGGAAAGAGGAGGCATGAGCATCATTGGTTCCTTTCAGCTCTTCGTCTTTGAAAGCCTTTTTTACAAGGGCTTCCACCTGTTGTTGATAGTAGTCGCCGGCCTCGTTATAACTAGCGTCACCGGCCTCTTCAAGCTTGGCCGGCAGCTCATCCTCCATCCGCTGCTTCTCCTCCTTTAGTCGGTCCCGCTCGGCTTCAACTTCCTTAAGTTGTAGCAACATGTGGTCCCTCTCTTTAAGCCCATCTGAGGCTTCAACAACTTTTGCCTCCAACTCCTCGATCTTGTCGGCGGCCTCGTTCACCTCCTTCCTCATTGCCTGCAGGTCTGCCCTTTGGGTCCTCTTGGTTTCAAGTAGGACATGTCATTGAAAGCTTTGCTGGCACATTGACCGGCCTACAAGAAAATAGAATTAACACCTGGAAAGGGAGGTGAACTTTTAAAACGAGGGAAATCCATACCTTGGCAAGGAAGAGGCAGAGTGCGGCCATGTTCTTGGCCTTTGCCGACTGAAGATTCTCCATGTCTTTTGGGAGGGCCAAGCCCTTCAGAAGGGTCATGGCCAAGAGGGGGTTTTCCTCCAAGCTGTCGCCGATGGAGACCACATGCCCATCGGGGCACTGGAAGTTTGGAACAAAGAGCTCCGAAGATCCACCTTCGGTGAGGCCAGTGTTGAGGACCTCCATGCCCTCTTCGGCGAGTTTAGCCTTCTTCTCAGCCCTCTGGTCCTCCCCCTCGGCGGCCGTGCTCTTATCTCTTCGGCGGACGGGGCGGGTTTTCTTAGCAGGAGCGGAAATGGGCTGACCTTGAGGCTTTGCTTTATCGGTGGGGGCTTGCTCCGTTTCTTCTTTTCTCTGAGGCAGCCCGGAAGATGAGAGATCTTGGGCCAAGTACTGCATCTGCAGCGCTTGCCCGGCAACGGAGACCAGATCAACTATCTTCCTCACCATTTTCTCCTTGTCCTTTCGGTGAACGAACCTGGCGTAAAATGGAGTGTAACCGAGGAGGGTCGGCGCGTCTCGATTTGGGCACCGGAGCAGGGCAATTAGATTAGGCCACCTGCCTGTAATGAGGAGTCCCTTGTTCGGTGCGGAGCAATCTGCAAAAAGAAGAAGGGGATCAATATGATGTACAAGAAGAAATATGGAAGTCAGTTCAGAAAGGGAGATGGGTACCAGGCTTGTCCCCGCCGCCGGGGAACCCTCGCACTCGAGGAATTCTGTAAGGCCTCTCAATTGCCGAACCCTTCCTAGTTGGAAAGGGATCGTCAAGTTGGGGGTTAATGGGACCCCACTCGAAGTTGCCAGACACCTTGACCAGAACGCCCCCCCCACTTTTCAGTGTCGTAGAGGTGGTCCACCAGGTGATCAAAGTGTTGGCGAGTGGTGAGGTAGTACCTGTCGTACTTGGGGTTCCTTGATACCATATACATTAGCATCAGGTCCCCAAGGGTGAACGGCAGGTGGTTTAGCTCGGCCAACCTTATCGCCGAGCAAAGAATGCGCCAGGAGTTGATCGCGACCTGGATCGGCGCAAGGTGGTAATCTAACAGGAAGTAACGGAGGAATGGGCTCATTGGGAACCTCACCCCTCCCTCGATGATGGCGAAGAGTGGAAGAACGATGAAGTCTTCGCCGAAGGAAATCCTTTCGGTGGTTACCCTTTCAACTAGGACGTCGTTCGGAATTGAATATTTCGTCCGGAATTCCTTTGTGAAACCACCTGGACCGTCGCCGTAGAAATGGTTGTATGGCATGGGTCCGAGGCCTGTTGGTAGCGGAGGGATGAGGTCAATGTCCCTCGGCGGGGGGGCTTGGGCACCTCCTTCTGCGTCAGAGGTGCTGCTTCGTCCACAACCTCGCCTCCAAATAAGGTTGAATTTCCCCGAGCGTAGGGTTAGGTCGCTATCAGCATAGATACCGGAAGTCCGGGATCGTTCCCACAGAGAGAGTCTTTATAGCTTGTTAGGATTTTAAAAGCAAGTGTTCCCGGCGTTAAGACGGCCAACTATCGGTTTGCTTTGAAAAGTGATAAAACTCTTAAGTAAAAGACTAGTAAAACGGTTTCTCTTGGTTTAACAAGCGGCAAGGCAATGGGGTTTCTTAACGCCCGTAACTTAGGCCATCAAACCTTTCTCAACAAAGACTCGGTTGAATCGCACGGCTTAGGCTATCAACCGGAAGATTTAGCTAGGAAAACAATAAAAGACTAGAAATGAAATATGGAAAACAATTGAGCTCTTTTTGTTCTCTTGGCAAACACAAGCCGAGACATCGCTCACGGAACCATATGAGCGAGCATATGATCACCGGAGATTAACATCGACTAGTTTTGTTACATAAAGGCGAGCCTCGTCATTTCCCATACTAAACTTCAAGTTTTGAGTTGAGAATGGCGAGATAAACACAAGTCACGAGGCGATAATTGTCCCACGGCCAAGCCTAAACGACTACTCACTCATGATAAAAGGAATAGAAAGCTTGCTAGAAATGGAAAACATGATTAACCGATGTAACCGAAAACAAACTTGATTTTATAAAGGAGCTTAACCGGGGCTACAACATTAATAAACGAGAAAAGATCGTACGACAATTACTTACTTGAGTTTACGAGATAATTAACCAAGAAAGCTTGAACTCCATTAATGGAGGAAAGACAATAAACGTAATGTCCTAGAGAGAGAAGAGACCCCCCCTATTTATACACAAATGGGTCTCTCCTCAAAATATCCAAAAAGGTTGCCTAAAAAGGCAAGTGGAAAGCCAAAAAGGTGACAAATATCTGACCGACAAGCCTCCGTATCGATACGAAATAAGCAAAGTATCGATACGGGATAACTTTCCTCAAAAGGCCATTCTCCACGTGGCAAACGCGTATCGATACGCCTCAAATCCGTATCGATACGCAATTCTCTGACTCCCCACGAGACGAACTGGTATCGATACGCTTAAAATCCGTATCGATACGGGATCGTTTCATTCAGCACCTCAAGCCAGCTTCATAGAATTGGCACCCGTCGGCCTTCAAGATCACCCGATGGCCTCACGCTTTCACTCTTGAGTCACTTTAGCAAAGGTTCCATCAGACACGACTGCTTGAATTCACTTGGGGAACGGCTTGACAACAAAATACGCCTTTTAAGGGCCTTTCGCCTGAAACATGAAACGAACTACCTTACGAGCAAAATAACATCAAAAAGGCGAAAATAGATAAAGAAAGCCACGAGCGAGCGATCTTTTAGCACCACGATCTAACAATCTTAGGTGCTAATCACGCCCCCCAACTTAAAACGATGCTATGTCCCGAGCAACACAAATAAGAACTAAAAACAAAACTAACAATGCAATCCTTCCGACAAATTCACTTGGCACATGCGCATCTCATACCCGACAAGCAGGAGTTCCAAAAGCAAATTTATTCAGATTAGCAACTTGCAGCTGAAAACCACGACAATACACTAAGTACCGAGCACATTCCAACAAGCTACAAAAGACCGTACCCAAAGCTAGAAAGGAGGATACGGTCATTCAAGACTTATGCAAAAGCACGCTACTAACCATATCCCACAAAAAAGGTGCTCGAGAATAGACATGGGGAAGAAAAAAAAACCATGCCCTTGTAGTGGAGAGCACCATTAAACAGAATTTAAAACTATACAAGTAGAAATTTAATGCCGGAATAAAAACATGCCACAAACCAAGTATGCTAACTATCATGCGAAAAATCAAAATGGAATCAAGGCATACTAAAGATCAACTAAGGGCTTTTTAAGCTTTTAACGACCTTGGTTAATTCAAAGAAAGGTTAACAAAATGAGGTGGTGGCCATATACTTGCTTGGTAAAACTACCCTTGGCCATCACCAACTCAATTACCAAGTCAACGGCCACATGCCGGCCCAACAAAAACTTACCAACTAGTAACAGTCAAAAGTCTGAACATACTGAACTAAAGACAAAGAAATAAACAACTAAGAGGTGGGCTGTCAACCACCTTGCACCCCGACCAAGTATATGGCTTTTAACCTACTCCACCGATCTACTAGTCATCCAAGAACACCGGCTCATCACCGGCAAAATCATTGCTGTCCTCACCTGGCTCATCCGGTGGCGGCACATAAGGCTCACTAGCCTGCCCCCCGACTTGGCTTATCACCCAATCCAGCTTATGGTCAATCTTCCTTTGCCTCCTAGCATTGTCCCGAGTTTCCTTTTTAAGCTTCTTCATACACCCCATCACCGCCACCCCTTGACAAAAGAGCAACTTGTTCCAAGCCGATGTTTTCGCACCCTTTGTAGGTAGAGTGGTCAAGTATGCCCCACGTGGTGCAGCAGCAGATGGCCGAGATTGAGAGTTGCTCCTAGTAAGGATGGCCCTGTTAATGTCACCCAGGATGAGCTTTTCACGACTCACAAACTTTGACTTTGGGACGCCCTGGGCGAAACACATTGCGGTCACCAAACACGGAAAAGGCATTCTCGAATTCAAAGGGGCCTTCGCCTTAAAGTCAACCATCTCATGAAAAATGTACCTCGCCCAATTAATCTTAATATCCGGGTTCATAAAGGCATGAATCATTCCCCCTTCGTTAATGTCCGGCTTATTCTCGGTTCCCCTAGGATTGAAATTGTGATGCACGAATTGATTCACCAAACGGTATTCATCCTTAAAACCCCCAGGCACATGAGGAAGACTAGCATCTCTAGGGTTCTTATACAAATCCTTGATGACCAACGCGTATCGATACGCTCAATAAGCCGTATCGATACGGGACTAACTGCATGCGACCCAGACAAACGCGTATCGATACGCGTTTATTCCGTATCGATACGGGATGCTTTTGCCCAGATTTTTTTGCCTTGCCACCCGACAGCCAAGCCAATGCTCAAAACCACCACATTCACAACCAATGCTTTGTAAAAACTGGTGCCAACCCATTTCAGAGCTCCAAACCAACTTCCAACCTAACACCGGTTTCCTATGGAAAAGAATGAGACACAACTTGGCTTTATTTTCAAGGTTGACGAGACACTCTTGTGGTTTAAATCACACAAAGATGGCCTTGTATCATTTCCTAAGTATGCCATAGATTCCAAAACGATTTTAAGCGGATAACAAACACAATTAGGCATGACATGAGACGAATACCTAAACTAAGAAAGTAAGAGGAAAAAGAACGGGATATGGACAAAACTTGATCGAAACATGCTCAAACATCGTGAATTTCACCTTAGTCCATTCATGTAAGTTGCGAAATACAAAATTTGCGTAACGAACTCTTGCCAAATAACACTTAATGAACATGTGCCAAGCTATTTAAATCCACTAATTCTGTAATAACGGAAGGATTGCAACACTAAAAACAAAAAACGAAAAACTTTGTACAAAAGCATAAAAACATAAATAATAAAAACATAAAGAAAAATATCATAGATATTTCCCTCCCCCCAACTTAAGATATGCTATGCCCTCATAGCATGGAGAACAACAGTAGTGAGAGGGAAAGGGAAGAAAGACGTTACCCACGGGGGAATGTCAACCCCCGAATACCTCGACCAAGTTGGAGGATTTGTGCCATTGTCCACTTCGATCCGGAGTTATGTGCTTCCAGGGCTTCACTCCTTCGGCCGGAACCACCAGCTAGTCACACAGGGCCATGGTCAAAGCTTTTCGGACTAACAACCGCGACACGTAATCGCACCCATGCTTAGGGCTCCTGAATGCCTCAATCACTCCAACGGTAGACCCAAACCACCAAGGCTGGTGTGGTAGCATGTTAACCCTACAGAAGCGGAATTGTATGAAGGACCTACTAGCAGGCAAATGACATTAGAACCGCCCGGCTCGTGTTATCCGGGCAACAACCAAGCAGAAATATATACAGAAAACAAGAAAGAAAGAAACACCACCCGATTTTCACGCAATCTTACGAGTCATACTTTTCTTCCCGAGTCTCACCAAGTAGACAAAACTCGGGTGGCTATACTAGACCGTCAAATGTGTTACATCATGCCCGTGGTAAAATTAAACGCTTGACCTCGCCAAGCAATTAAGCCCAGCGTTCCCTTGGTCGAAACAAAGTGAGACAAAAGGTCAAAAGCAAAACTCACCCACCGACCTAAACTGCCACCGATAGGGACAATTGCGGAGAGCACGGATCATTAACGGTCAACTACCACAAGGAAGGGCTAATAAAAGCCCAATACAATGATGCATTAGTGAAATCTCTTAGTGAGAAAGCCCGAAACACGAAAAACAAACCAAACAAGAAAAGAACTATACACAATATATACAAAATGTGCAAAATGTACAAACATGCATAGAGTTAATATCAGAACTCGGAGCGTCCAAGTCACCGCTGGACTCCGCCAAACAATTAAGTCCAGCGTCCCCTAAGATCGTAGCTAGGCAGGCACAAGATAGAGCCAAGTGCGGTTATGGAGCACGGGAATACCAAGGCCTAACCTAAGATCTATACCGCCCCCGATGGGGCTAATCTGGTAGACGTGAGTGGTGCACGGTGAATTACTCCTATCAGAAGGGCTAGTAAAAGCCCTATGTCACTGATATTAAAAAGAATTGCCCTTCGAACCGGAGCTGGGCACACGATTCTTATTTTAGTAGCGGCGTGCGGAGCTACATATACCCAAGTCAATGGAGGGTACCCCATGCAATTAAGTCAAGGGGCCGGGTCCGACAAACAATTAAGTTCAGCGGTTACGCTTTCGCTCCCCGTGCAAACATAAGGATAGACAAACAAACTCAAACAACAAGGTCAACCAGATATACCGACGCGACCAACTCCTCTTCCACCTCCTCAACCGGAAAATTTTCTAAAAACGGCTTAAGCCTTTGCCCATTGACCTTAAAAATATTTTCATTGGCGGGATTCATGACCTCAACGGCCCCATGAGAATAAACTTTATGCACAATATAGGGGCCAATCCAACGGGAACGCAACTTGCCCGGAAAAAGATGAAGTTTCGAGTTATAAAGCAAAACCTTTTGACCTACTTCAAAAATTTTCCTTTGAATGTTCCTATCATGGAAATCCTTAACTTTCGACTTGTAGATATTGGTATTATCATATGCATCTCTACGGATTTCTTCAAGTTCATTCAATTGCAGTTTACGGTGAACTCCAGCATCAGGCAAACGATAATTCAATTGCTTAATAGCCCAATAGGCTTTATGCTCTACTTCCACCGGAAGGTGACATGCCTTACCATATACAAGCCGATAGGGTGAAGCACCCAAAACGGTCTTGTATGCGGTACGATATGCCCACAAGGCATCGGTCAACCTTAAGGACCAATCCTTCCGATTTGGATTTACCGTTTTTTCAAGAATACGTTTTACCTCACGATTAGCGAGTTCGGCCTGACCGTTGGTTTGAGGGTGATATGCGGTGGAGACCTTGTGAGTTATACCATACTTCTTCATCAAGGCGGCGAACGGCCGGTTGCAGAAATGAGTCCCTTGATCGCTAATAATTGCCCGTGGAACCCCAAATCGCGAAAAGATGTTCCCCTTAAGAAACTCAAGCACCACCTTGTGATCATTCGTACGCGTGGCAACAGCCTCGACCCACCTTGAGACATAATCTACGGCCAAGAGGATATACAAATTGCCAAACGACATCGGAAACGGGCCCATAAAATCGATTCCCCAACAGTCAAACACCTCAACAACAAGAAATTTGGTTTGGGGCATCTCATTCCTTCTAGTCACACTACCCAATTGTTGGCAACGGTCACAAGCTTTGCAGAAGTTATAGGCATCTTGATTGAGAGTCGGCCAATAGAATCCGCATTGTTGGATCTTGGCGGTAGTCTTTTTGGCGGAAAAGTGTCCTCCGTAAGCTTCGGTATGGCAAAATTTAAGTTCCAAGTTGATCAACATCGGGCACACAACGGCGGATGATTTGGTCGGGACAGTACTTAAACAAATACGGGTCATCATAGGAAAAATGCTTCACTTCCGATAGGAACCGCCGACGCTCATGAGAGGACCAATGCGTTGGAAGCAGCCCGGTAACCAAGAAGTTGACAATGTCAGCAAACCACGGGGCCGTTGAGATACCAAACAATTGCTCATCGGGAAAACTATCGCCAATAGGCAAGTGTGAAGTACGATCCTCAAAATCCATCCTTGATAAATGATCGGCCACAACATTCTCCACCCCCTTTTTATCTTTTATTTTGATGTCAAACTCTTGCAATAGAAGGATCCACCGAATCAAGCGGGCCTTTGCATCCTGCTTGGTAAACAAATACTTGAGAGCCGAGTGGTCCGTGTAGATCGTGATCGGGGCGCCTACGAGGTAAGAACAGAACTTGTCCAATGCGAAAACTATGGCCAGAAGCTCCTTCTCTGTTGTGGAGTAATTCATCTGGGCGTCATTAAGGCTTTTGCTTGCATAATATATTACCCAAGGATGCTTGTCTTTCCGTTTGCCTAGAACGGCCCCGACGGCATAGTCGCTCGCATCACACATTAACTCAAACGGGAGATTCCAATCGGGCGTTTGAACAATAGGAGGTGTAGTAAGACTAGCTTTGAGCTTAATAAACGCCTCCTCACATGCTGCTGACCATTCAAAGGGAACATCTTTGGAGAGAAGGTGGCAAAACGGCCTTGAGATTGCACTAAAATCCTTGATAAATCGCCGATAGAAACCGGCATGGCCTAGGAAAGATCAGATGTCCTTGACGCACTTCGGAGTAGGGAGGTTGGAGATGAGGTCAATCTTGGCTTTGTCTACTTCAATCCCCTTCTCCGATACGATATGCCCGAGCACAATTCCTTGAGTGACCATGAAATGGCACTTCTCCCAATTTAAAACCAAAGCCTTCTCCTCACATCTTGTTAGAACCTTCTCTAAATTGGTAAGACAAGACCCGAACGAGTCACCAAACACAGAAAAGTCATCCATGAAAACTTCCACAATCTTCTCGACCATATCACTGAAAATTCCCATCATGCACCGGGAAAAGGTACCGGGAGCATTACACAAGCCGAATGGCATGCGTCTGTATGCAAAAGTCCCGAACGGGCAGGTAAAGGTTGTTTTCTCTTGGTCGGACAAGGCCACTTCGATTTGGTTATAACCCGAATAGCCATCCAGGAAGCAATAAAAGGCATGGCCGGCGACTCTCTCCAATATTTGATCAATAAAGGGAAGTGGAAAATGGTCCTTGCGCGTGCTTGCATTTAACTTACGGTAATCGATACAAACTCGCCACCCGGTAGTAACACGAGTAGGAACAAGCTCCCCTTTATCATTTTGAACAACGGTGACCCCTGCCTTCTTTGGAACCACTTGGATAGGGCTTACCCACTTGGAATCGGCTATGGGATAGATAATCCCTACGTCAAGCAATTTGAGAATTTCAGCCCGAACCACATCTTTCATAATTGGATTGAGCCGGCGTTGAGGTTGTCTTGTCGGTTTCACATCCTCCTCCAAATAAATGTGATGAGAACATAAAGAAGGGGAAATGCCGTGGATATCCGCAATAGTCCATCCAATTGCCTTGGTGTGCCTCCTCAAAAGTGCAAGCAAATCCTCTTCCTGGATTTTGTCGAGAGAAGAAGAAATGACCACTGGAAATGTATTGTTTTCACCAAGAAAGGCATATTTCAATGTGTCTGGTAGTGCTTTCAACTCGAGAACAGGCGGCTCGACACTCGAAGGAAGGGTTTTCCGCTCAAGAGGTGGCAACTCTTCGAACTTTGGAAACCACGGTGTAGCTCCACAAATTCCCTCTTCTCCATCTTCTCCATTAAGCACCGCGAAGAGTGACTCAATTTCATCCGATTCAAGAAAGGCGGCCTCTTCCGAAGTAAGAGCCAACTCCAAAGCATCCTTGGACAAAAACTCATTCACGTGCTCTTGTACCAATGTATCCACGAGACTGACGTTCTGAAAATCCTCATCATCCCCCATTTGAGATCCCACACTAAACATATTAACCTCCATTTTCATATTGCCAAAGGACATATTCAAAAGACCATTCCGACAATTGATCACCGCATCCGAAGTTGCTAAAAACGGCCGACCAAGAATAATCGGAGTAGACAACGGAGCAGATGACGTCGGGCAAGTATCCAAGACCACAAAATCCACCGGGTAAACGAACTGGTCAACTTGAACTAATACATTTTCCACAACCCCACGAGGAATTCGGACACTCCTATCCGCTAACTGAAGAGTAACCCGCGTAGGTTTCATCTCCCCCAAACCAAGCTCCTGGTAAACCGAATAAGGCAACAAATTGACACTCGCCCCCAAATCCAAGAGAGCTTGCTCCACCCTCTTACCCCCAATCGTGATAGCAATTGTAGGACATTCGGGGTCTTTGTATTTAGGCGCAAGGTCGGTTTGAATTATCTGGCTCACTTGCTCGGTTAAAAGTACCTTCTTATGCACATTAAGTTTCCGCTTCTGAGTGCACAAATCCTTCAAAAACTTGACATAAGAAGGAATTTGCTTGATTGCATCCATCAATGGAATGTTAACGTTGACTTGCTTGAATACATCAAGTATATCGGCATTTTTGGATGGAGGAGTTGGTTTCTTCAACCGAGAAGGGTACGGTACCGGAACGGGAGAGACTTGTGGATCCGGAGCGGGTACGGCTTCCTTTGCAATTTCCACGGGAGATTCCCCGTCTTCCTCAATAGCTTGCTCGATACATTCCTCTGGTGATGTAGAACTCGATGGTGCCGAAAATGGTTGTACAATAGGTATCCCAGGCGGCTCCACTTGCGCATTGTCGACGGTCTTACCACTCCTCAAAGTGATGATTGCTTGGGCTTGCTCGGGTGGAGGTACCGATGAATTACCAATGAGTAGTTGAGCTTGTGGGTTGGCTTGAGGTTGGGTAGGGAATTTGCCTCTTTCTTGTTGTAGAAGCCCGATTGATGTGGTTAGCTTCCCCATTTGATTCTTCAACTCACCCATCATTTGCGTGTTGTTCTCATTATAATTGTTTTGAACTTGTACGAAGGATTGGAAAGTATCCTCCAAAGATCGCCTCAGCGGGGGTTGGAATTGATTTTGCCCTTGGAATGATCCCGAAGGCATAAATCCTGGTGGTCCTTGTGAAAAACGAGGATGCCCTTGGCTTTGAACGGGCCGCCATGGCTGCAGTTGATTACCTGAAGGTGCTTGAGAGGGTCCTCCTTCTAATTGATTGTTCCAACGGAATCCCGACGGTTGCCTTGGGCCTTGGTTGAAATTTTAGGGGAACGAGTCATACCGTTGATTCAAAGCACTAACTTCTTCAATAGGAAAGTTGAGGTTGCCATAATTCTGCTTGAAAGTGGCAAGAGACGGACAATTGTCGGTCGAATGACCCGTTGTTTCACATATAGAACACATCTCCTCCATCGCTCTCACTGCTTTGACTTCCTTCACTCCTTTCAACTCCAACTTTTCCAGCTTTTCCGCCAATTGTTCCATCCGTGTTTCGATAGATGGTGCTCATTAACAGAGAACTTTCCGGAGCCACCGGGGCCTTGGCTAGCCATAGCCCTCTCCCCGACATCCTCGTAACTCCAAGTCAAAGATTTCTTGGCCACCTCATCTAGGTAGTCCCAGCCATCATCGGGCGACTTGTTCATGAACCCCCCGGAGCACATGGTATCAAGCAGTTGCTTGCTTTGTTGCGAGCATCCCAAATGAAAGTAGTGAATCAATTGATACAAGGCAAAGCTATGGTGAGGAACCGCCGAAAGCAAATCCTTGTATCGCTCCCAGTATTGGTGGAAAGCTTCTCCATCCCTTTGCTTGAAAGTCTGGATTTGATCCATCAAGAGCTTTGTTCGGCTTGCCGGAAAAAACTTCTTGTGGAACGCATCTTGAACCTCAGCCCAGGTGTGCAACGATTGGGGCCTCAAAGAGTGAAACCAAGTCTTGGCCTTATCCTTCAGAGTAAACGGGAAAAGCCTTAATCTTGCTTGGTTTAAGTGAGCATCTATAGTGACAAACGATTGGAGAGTCTCCTCGAAAGTCCGGATATGTTGATACGGATCCTCACGCTCCATGCCATGGAAAAACGGAATGCAACGATGATAATCGGATTTGAACACGAATGTGTTAGCAGCAGTGGTAGGCCGTGGAAAAACTATCAGTGAAAGCTGGGTGACCCGTTCTGGATTCAGACAGTCCTGAAGAGTTCTAGCCGGAGGAGCTTCCTCATCTGCCATCGATCGCCTTGATGGAGAATACCGCCTAGACACTCGGCTTGGTGGAGAGTAAGTCCGGAGATTGATACTCCTTATACGGGGCGGAGAACTAGAACGGTGCAGACGGTTTGAGCAAGGACTACGATACACCCGAGGCCTTTGATAAACCACAAGCATTAACGCTGCCTTTTGGCAATTAAAAGCTAGTAACCGCTCTGCAGTAAGAAAAACAGACTGGAGGGGCTATGCCGCCACCTCAACAAATATATGCAACCAAGAAAGGAAAAGGAAAGAAAAGAAAAAGGATACTCAAGCTAACTTCATTAAACCTCAAATCGAATTGGTGGCTCAGTTAACTTGAGTAAATGGCGCACAAAAGTAAACGGGATGGAATACTTACAGTGGTTTGTCGAACCTCCCAATAAGCTATATAAGAAAGTCCCCGGCAACGGCGCCAAAATAATGCTTCGTCCACAACCTCGCCTCCAAATAAGGTTGAATTTCCCCGAGCGTAGGGTTAGGTCGCTATCAGCATAGATACCGGAAGTCCGGGATCGTTCCCACAGAGAGAGTCTTTATAGCTTGTTAGGATTTTAAAAGCAAGTGTTCCCGGCATTAAGACGGCCAACTATCGGTTTGCTTTGAAAAGTGATAAAACTCTTAAGTAAAAGACTAGTAAAACGGTTTCTCTTGGTTTAACAAGCGGCAAGGCAATGGGGTTTCTTAATGCCCGTAACTTAGGCCATCAAACCTTTCTCAACAAAGACTCGGTTGAATTGCACCGCTTAGGCTATCAACCGGAAGATTTAGCTAGGAAAACAATAAAAGACTAGAAATGAAATATGGAAAACAAGTGAGCTCTTTTTGTTCTCTTGGCAAACACAAGCCGAGACATCGCTCACGGAACCATATGAGCGAGCATATGATCACCGGAGATTAACATCGACTAGTTTTGTTACATAAAGGCGAGCCTCGTCATTTCCCATACTAAACTTCAAGTTTTGAGTTGAGAATGGCGAGATAAACACAAGTCACGAGGCAATAATTGTCCCACGGCCAAGCCTAAACGACTACTCACTCATGATAAAAGGAATAGAAAGCTTGCTAGAAATGGAAAACATGATTAACCGATGTAATCGAAAACAAACTTGATTTTATAAAGGAGCTTAACCGGGGCTACAACATTAATAAACGAGAAAAGATCGTACGACAATTACTTACTTGAGTTTACGAGATAATTAACCAAGAAAGCTTGAACTCCATTAATGGAGGAAAGACAATAAACGTAATGTCCTAGAGAGAGAAGAGACCCCCCCTATTTATACACAAATGGGTCTCTCCTCAAAATATCCAAAAAGGTTGCCTAAAAAGGCAAGTGGAAAGCCAAAAAGGTGACAAATATCTGACCGACAAGCCTCCATATCGATACGAAATAAGCAAAGTATCGTTACGGGATAACTTTCCTCAAAAGGCCATTCTCCACGTGGCAAACGCGTATCGATACGCCTCAAATCCGTATCGATACGCAATTCTCTGACTCCCCACGAGACGAACTGGTATCGATACGCTTAAAATCCGTATCGATACGGGATCGTTTCATTCAGCACCTCAAGCCAGCTTCATAGAATTGGCACCAGTCGGCCTTCAAGATCACCCGATGGCCTCACGCCTTCACTCTTGAGTCACTTTAGCAAAGGTTCCATCAGGCACGACTGCTTGAATTCACTTGGGGAACGGCTTGACAACAAAATATGCCTTTTAAGGGCCTTTCGCCTGAAACATGAAACGAACTACCTTACGAGCAAAATAACATCAAAAAGGCGAAAATAGATAAAGAAAGCCACGAGCGAGCGATCTTTTAGCACCACGATCTAACAATCTTAGGTGCTAATCAGTGTAACTTGTGTTAATTGTTTCCCACATGTTAGCCTATGTCGAGTCGTAAAAAACTCGATTCCGACAACTGGAGTTATGAGAACACAGAAATTTTCATCCAAATTATGCTAGAAGAGGCGTCCCTGGAGGACCTGTCGTCCACCTGAAGGGGGACGTGGATACCGGGGATGATTGGACCTTCGGCTCGCCGGGCAAAGTTGCTCGAGCTTTTGTTGAAGCTCTGATACCCTCTGCCGAGGTCACGGATGGTCTCTTGGAGGTCTGGGTAAGCGTCGGGATCGATGCTCGGCGAGTTGGTGTTTGGGTCCACCATGTTGAAGACCTAGACAGAATAAGAAAAAGAGGGGGGGGGGGGTGAGAATTCCTACTTCAGCACGGCCACTCATGTGCATCTGATCCCTGCCGAGGTAGGTCCGCTGGGATCCTCCTCGGCGGAAGTCGCGGGTTCTCATCAAGAAGTGTTGAAACTGAAGGCCAGGCACGGAGGAGGACCGCCGTGGTTGGCGGTCCGGACGGCGGGCTATGGCCGCAGGCGGCCATGGGAGATTGACGCTGTTCAAACGAAGAGTGCTCTTGTGCAAACGTGGGCCTGTGGGTGGTGGTGCATCTCGAAATACTTACAGAACGAATTAGAAAGGATGGCGGAGTTACCTGGGAATGCTGGAGCTGGACAGCGGTGAGTGGCAGAGCAGTGGAGGCGAAGGAAGTGGCAGTAGAGGCTGGAGTTGCAGAGCGAAGAGGCGAGAGCAGAAAAGTGATTTTCTGTCCTACCCTCCCGCTTATATAGCAGGTGGGTTGGGAGGGTGGAAACCTAAGGGTCGAACACAGGAACCGAAGCGTCGCCACCCCGCCCACTCTCATCGTGCCACGTGGAAAGCCTGCTCCGTTCCATACCTGCGTCGTTTCCCTTTTCGCCACGTGGTACCCTACGCCGTTTCAGTTTCAAAATGGACCGTTCGATCCCTGACTCCCAACGGTCCCATCAGCCCCCGCTGCAGCAGATGCATCATTACCCCTGGGTTCGAGAAGACTCTTCATCTACCCTCAATGGCCCGGCGGGAGATGCTCGGCGAATTTGCTTCAGCATGCCCCCCATAGAAAGTTTTACTGAGATGGTCAACCCCTCCCACCTTTCACAAGGGAGGAAGAGGTTGAGGGGCTATTGTGGCGGGCGTGGTCCGAACCAGTGAACTTACCATCCGTGAGTCGGCAAGTAGGATCGGTGGCCGATCCGGATCTAGCCGAATCTGGTTAGACTTGATCGTGGTGTTGATCCAAGGGAGAATATACTTTGGCTCGGCGGTTTCCTGCCGAACGGGTAGGAGATTGCCCCTATAGGAGCTTGGTTAAAGCCGTGCCATCTGTCCGGTGGAACCCATGCTCACCGAGCCTCCTGCCCCTTAATTTGAAGAGGAAGTTAGGAAGAGATGGGCAGGAGTGGGCAACCTCGCGTTTTATCCCATCCCTTATTGTAGGAGCAGAAGGTGGGGGAGTAGATAGATCCAAAGTTGGGAACTCTATCTGGGACCGAGGTTGGCGGGTGCATCACACAGCGCGTGATGGGTTTACGTGGGCCGAACTCTGCGCTCCCTTTGGCTATAAAAGGAGGGATTCTCCTCTAGAAGGAGGTAACACTTTCTTAAACCCTAAACTATATTTCGATATTTCCTCTCCTTAAACTGACTAGAGCGTCGGAGTGCCTACCCCGGACCACCACGATCCGGGCTTGGGCACTAACGTGGTTGCTTCGTGTGCAGGGCTAACCCACCTTCGTACAAACCCCAACAATCCAAGCTACAAGGTCTAACCGGAGAAAGCTTGCCGCCACATGTACATTTTAGATTGCTCTCATCGAGACAAATGATTAATACAGAAAAAAATATCATGCAAATCTAACAAAAAATCAAAAAAGACGAATAAACCCCATAAAACGAAGAAATAAGTTAAGTTTAAAAGAACCCACCCTCCATGTCAGTTTTATTGATAGACCGACATACTTAAAAATTAGTTCTCATAGTATTTTTTAGAGCATGACAGTTTTACAAAAACTGATACGTGATGAAAAAGTATATACGATGTGTGAAGAGAGAATTGTTAATTTTATTTTTTCTTGAAAACTTGTACTCACTCCGTTCCCAAATTATTATTTTTTTGAAATTTGTGTCATTTTTCATTACTTATATCTTTCAATATATAATGTTTTCACGAGTTTGAAAATTTTGTTTAATAGAATTAATCGAGAACTATCAAACAAGATCCATATTACATATTTTTTGAGATTCATATTGAAATATATAAGGAATTGAAATTAGCACAAATATCAAAAATTGTCATCCAATTTGGGACGGAAAGAGTAGTATTTATAGAGTTAGGAACTAATTGGAATATTGGGATGAATTAAAATTTTTCCAGCTAAAATCTTCGGGCTTACAGGCTGCCAATCGGGTAGCCCATCAAGCTGGGATTCAAAACCTCTAGCCCAAGCCCTTCCCATAGGGATCGGGTGGGGGCTAGGGCCGGCCTAATTAACATCGGGTCCAGGCCGGCTAAATCTCAACGGGCTCGGACGGACTTCGGGCTACCTGGCCAAATTTACACCCCAATTGGGTTCAATTGTTGAGATTTAAGGCGTGTTTGACTTAACTTAAATTTTTCCCAAGTACAGGTGTATTATTTTTTTTGAACAACAAAAAAATAATAATAATAACACATGTATGATTAATTATACACGTATTGGGATATAAGGCTCGATTTGGTTTGGTTTGGGTTAAACGTGTATGATTGATTATTCACAGTGAACTGAACATATGTCAAAAAGTCCAAATAATACGTGTATTATTTTCTAAGTACGTGTATTAATTATCGATGTTTAGTGGATTCTTAATTATTGAACTTTTTTTCAAAATTTTTTTGAAGTACGAAAATATGGAACGAATACTTGAAAATTAAAGTCCAAATAAGTCGACCCTAAAGACATAAAAAAAACACAACGATGGATTTTGGTACGGTGAATCTTTGCATGGCAGAATACTCCCTACTATTAATAACACGCATTAATTATTCACAGTGAACTGAACATTTGCTTCAAATTATGTAAGTACAACCAAGAAAGTTGAATGCTATAAAAGTTGTAGCTAGCTAGCTCTGGGGGCACACCAAAATCAGTGAATTCAAATATTCTAATATTGGATGACTTAAAAAAGTAGTACTAAAAATGATGAATTAACAAGTCCACTAAAAAAAGATGATCACTCAACCCATCGATCATATTAATTCTGTATAAATTTCTTTGGAATTAAACCTTTAAAAAAGATCTGAACCGAACCTCTCAATAATCTTTTATGAGTCTATACTATATATATATATAGTAGTCTTATTAGGATAAATTTATTTTCTTGCAAATTCATACAATATTATGCAAATTAACTTTAATTAATTTGGTAACTACAAGTCCGTAAAGCATGTGAAGAGATGGGCTGCATGGTTTTGACCGTGAAGCGCTAGCTGATCATTTTCCTGCTGGGAAACCAACGAAAAATTGGAATGGGAAAATGGTACTGGCGGTTCAACGAGCTGCAATTCAAGCAAATCATCCAATTTTTTCCAATCCAAATATTGGCTAACTTGAGTAGTAGTAGTAGTAGTAGTAGTAGTGCTCCTTTCATGATCATGATCTTCACTACAATCTTTGATGATTTTGCCATTGCGATCATTAATATTGGCAGTAGTAGTAGCGTACTGTGTTCCAAAAGTACTTGTTGAAATGGTAACGGGATCACTATCGGTGAGCTGATTTTGGAGTAGTTCTTGTTCTGAACCAAAGGGTGAGAGAGGAGGAAATGGAGAGAGTAGTTGATGCGTATAAGCAGCTGGGTTTGTAATTGGATCCCTTAATATTGTTGGGTCTGAATATAAAGAAGGCATGCCGCTATCCCTCGTACTCGTACTCGTACTATCATAATAGTAGTAATAATTAGAACCAATATTCCAGCTGCTGGATCCGAAACCTTGCTTGTTATTTGGATTTGGACCTGTAGTTGGTTTCTTGAATGCCCGGCACACCACCCATCCTTCTTCCTACAGTAGTGTCATCATTTCAATTCATCATCGATCATGTAATTTAATATTTACAGTAGCTTAATTAATTATATTCATCTGAAAATTAAATTACATTAGATTTTACCAACAAAATTAATTAGTTGATCGAGTACGTACATATAACAAAGCAAAGGGGCATGGTCTATAATATGCATAATGATCGAACCACAATTAATAACGATGTTTTGGGGTTTGAAAACGAAATGCCAATAACATATATTAATTTTACGTATCTTCATTCTTCAAAATAATTAATTCAATTTTGTATCCGAGTATCATACTAACAAACTAGACATATATGAACGTACGGTCGTGTTTGATGTGCAGAATATTTCGTATGAACGTACGGTCGTGTTTGATGTGCCAAATATTTTGTATAGTATTACTCAAGTTAATAAATTATCTGTTCTTTAAAAAAAAAAAAAGAACCTTTAAATCTAGAATAAAAAGTTGAAAAGAACTGAAACAATATTGATATAGAGGAGTAATAAAGTTGCCTCAGGCTAAAATTCCATTATACTAGTAAAATCGTACATCTAGTAAGAATCTAAATGCGTGTAATTTACAAAATGAAAAAATGAAAAAAAATTAAGAGCAAATATTAAAGTTTATACTTAAAAAAGCTACTATGAGCCTTTGACAAAAAATAATTACCAACAGATTTTGGAATTCTGAGAATTCATAGAAGCAAAAATAATATGTCTAAAATCTGACTCTACGTCGTTAGCATTTATATATAGAGAATCGGAAATTTGAGTCTTTTCTGAATCAAACTTTACGTTGTTAGCATTTATAAAATCAGAATTTAAATTTTTTACAGAAACACTACCGACTTTCATTGTAGTTGAATCATTAGTTTACAGCAATAATAATCAACTTTATCTGCTTCAACAAGAATCTAAAATTTAGAATTTAAAACCGAATTAAAGCCGCAATCTAAAATATGTTTCCACAGTTAAACCGATACCGTCTAATTGATCAGCTAATTCTTGCTCATCAGGGAAGATACAAAAAAATTGTGTAAATAGGAAGAAAAAAAAGTTGCTGAAAAGAAAAAGTTCAATGTTTCATGAATGAAAATTGCTAAAATAATGTAGTCCTATATGCATCGATCAGTAGAACATTAGATATACTACCAAAAAGCTAGCTATAATAATGTTGGAATCAAAATGAGAATTGATTTTGACACTCCACTTTTAGCCATTGACACTTGATGTTTTGTCTTTATCGTATATAAAGTTACCAAATTACCCTTTATAACTTGGGGTAACTTTATATATGATAAAGCTAGATAAAAAAAAAATGGAGTGCCAATGACTAAAATGCTGGTGGCTTGTTGGAGGTCCTGTTTTGGGTGGTTGTGAAGGGCGGCGGTTGGTGGGTGGAGTTCTGGTGTTGTCTGACTACTGCTACTGTTACTAGACCACGGATCGTCATTATTTGTTGTTGTGGTGTTGCCGATGAATATCGGTTGACCTCGTGGGTGATCGATCAGATCTGGTGGTTTCCGGCAGGCCTGGAGGTGACGTCTTCTTCTCGATGGTGGCGGTGTTGGGGTACTGTGGTGGTGGGTCAGTTGTTGGGCGGCGGCTGGTCCTTCAGGCTTTTTTGGGTAGTATTCGGATTGGTTTGGGCTGTTTCGGTTGAGCTTGGGCTTGGTTTGTTTTCGTTTGTTGTTTAGGAGGTTGGGCGTGGCCCGTTTAGGTGTTTTGGGTGTTTGGGTTTGGCCCGTTTAGGTGGTTTTAATTCCTTCAACTTCGGTTGGAGTCCCCTCCCCCTCTCCCCGACTTGATGTATCCCTTTCAAGTCTTCTTTAATATAAAATGTTCTTTGCCGAGCAAAAAAAAAAATTCAAAAAATTAATCAAAAGCACGTTGAATATGCTGGAGGAAGAGTGAAGTCGATCTATACCGGGCAGGTATATAGTATATTATAATGTGGCATCCTAAGTTTTACATAAAGCTCCTTTCAGATGGAAGAATAATAATAAAGTGAAGACCAATATCAGCATGCTTTGTCTCTTCAAAGTAGTAGTAGTACTACTACTTCATATTCCCCACCTTCCGTTTTCCCACTGGTAGGTCAATATTTCTGAAACATTTCACTAAACCTTGGCTCAGTTTGGCCTGTGTGGCAGCCAGGGTTCTAAATAAAGGTCGTAACGTGATTTCAGATTACTTTTTGTACTGTTATTTATTTACGTATTGGCTAACTAATACGGTTCAATAAATGTCCGTATTATCGACGACACTGTTACGTACCTTACATGATACCGCGATTTAAAACCCTAGTGGCGGCTAATTATAAGGTGTGCAGCTAAAAAACAGGAACCGTTTTTATATTAAACTTTGCTAGTAGCTAATAAATTTTATATATATTAGGCTTTATTTGATTACTTAGCTCAGCATGCAAATTATCTCACCCATCAATTCGATCAGGTAGAGCCCATAGCCGCATACCTACTACTACATTAGCCCAAGCAAAACCCATATTGTTTTCTCGCACAACGACGACTAGCTCGGAAGACTTGTGATTATTTTCCCCCATTTAATTTAATTTGGTCCATACTTGTTGTACTTTCCATTCATTAATAAATCAAATTATGAAGAAAACTTTACTAAATTCTGAAGAAAAAAATCAATGAACACACAAACCAATCGATTTTGAATACGTTTTCCAAATTCATCCTTTTTTATTTTACGAGTTCTCTGAACAATTAAAATTAAACACAAAAAACCATCCGATATAGTATCAAGTGATTAAAGTACTCTTGCCTGAGGAGGTGCATGTTCTATTGTTTGGAGACGATATTCATGCATGATCCAATCAGACTTTCTTCCGTTGGGCGCGCGTCCCTTGTAGAAGACTAGGGTTTTCCTCATCCCTATCAATCTGTTCTTCGAAAGTACAGCCTTATCTCTCCCCGTTGCCTTCCAAAATCCGGCAGCAGTGGCTCGATTTGTACGCGTTCCGGACGGGTATTTTTTATCTTTGTGGCTAAAGAAATACCATTCATTCTGCTCCTCATATCCCAATCTGCACCTGTCTGTTGATACCAAAAAGCACATTTTAGATTCATGAAATTTGCAAGCGTTATTCAAAAATTACTAAACTATAGTAGGAGTAATATTTTAGATTCTTGAGTTGATGAAATTTTTCTTTGTTAATTGAAACAAAAAAGAAAAAAGAAAAGGAATAGGTATTATTGGAAATAAGGTTAAAATTAATAAATCCATAATTACGTACGTACGTACCTTGGATGTCCCATGGTTCCATTCTGTATAGATCAATGTCGACAATGACATCCAAATCGATTTTCAGTGAGTTAACTTTTCTCTTGAGGTAGTAACCCACAAGTTCTTCCTCCGTTGGGTGAAATCTAAAGCCTGGAGGAACACACGATTCCATCTCCATTTATTAATATTCTCCTGAAATTCAATGCCAAATTAACCTATGATCAGAGGGGGGTAGGGGGAGCCCCACTTAAAGTTAGAACAAATGCTACATATAAACTGATCCTAAAAAAATTGATAGCATTTTAGAACTTTCTAACCTGGGGTGGGGGGGTGGGGTGCCCCACTTAAAGCTAGAGCAAATGCTACATATAAATTGGTCCTTAAAAAATTGATAGCATTTCAGAACTTTCTAACGTGAGACCTTAATTAATTAAATAGAAGGAAACAAACTCTTAAGTACTAGTCCCGACCACTAGACGATACCCTTGGGGTAGGAGAAAACGGATTTACAACGTGTTTCTTTTGAGGTTTGATCGATGATCATGATTCGCATATATCCATTCTTGAACCTCATGAGGTCATGTCGACCGATGATGTTCTGATCACCTTGGAGGCTAGGGCAGGGACCCATCAGTGGTCCAGATCAATGTGTTCAACAGTTTTCATGTCATTGGCAGACCAAGTGTAGGTACCCACCAAAAAAACACCACAGATAAGAGAGAGACGGGAAAACATAGCTATTTTGCCTTAATTAATTAGTTGCATATATGCACTTATATATATTGAACACAAAAGGATCGGAGCCGAAAAGATTGACTTCATAAGGCACAAGCATGTTATGTTATTATTATTATATACTAGATGTTGATGTGTATTAATGTAGGTTCCTTTGAGTGCAGTCCACTCCATTAATCCTTATGCGCGCTGGCGGAAAATGCTTCTACACCAACCATAGTGCTCTACCCTTTTCTTTCTTTTCCTTTTTTTTTTGTTTTTGTTTTGTTAACGTAGGATATCTCGGGTCAGCTTATGCGTATCTCGAACTAATCCCTACAGTCCATCCCATCTAGTACTCTACGTACGTACCTTATGACGTACCACATAATTATTCAAGTAAGGAAAATAACTTCGTTCTTACTTGTGTTAAATAAATGCTCAAAAAACTCTCTCTCTTTCTCACTCTCTAGTACTTCAGCAAACGATATATGGTAATTTTATAGGACTAACATGAGCTCTACTGAAGCTCCAAGTTATTCATAAGGTTATGTTTGGCATGGAAATTAATTAAGAAAAAGATCGATCTTTCAAGATAGATAGATAGATATATGAAAATTAAATCACAATATAAAATGAAGAACAAATAGGAAACAATATTGTTAGCAAGGTTAATGCATTAAAATATATATATAATGTACGTGCACATCTACTGCTCCATCACACCTAAGTTTACAATTTGGCCGGACGGAAAGACTTTGATCCATAATTGTAGCTGAGATCGAAATGGAAAAAAGAGATTTGTTAAAAAAGAAGGGGTTCGACTTGTAAAACGTTAACGGTACATGTCTTTTCGTGCTTTTCATAAAACTCATTCATTGAAAGCAGCAGGAACCGAACAAAGAGATAAGTTTGTTTTTCCGAAACATTTACCAGTGAATCCGTATCTGGAAACTACTACTGAACACTAAAGAAAACATGCATCGGCGGCAACGACAACAACATACACACGCACACAAGCTTAGACTTACGTACAGTGCAACAAAAACAATATAATCAACAAAAGAGTCATGATCTTTGCAAGTACTAACACATCATTGAACATCCACTTTAATTTTGTCAAAAAACAAGAAATCGCAGTTTGAAACATATATAGATGACTAACCAGAACCTCCGACCTCGATGCTCTTGAACTATCCTTTGAGAGAGAGAGAGAATGAATAAGGAGTTATCAACTACTATATGTTAGTGAGGGATGTTGTTTGTGGATATAAAATACGATGACATGGTACATGTATATATATATACACAAAGTGAAGGGAGAAGGCCGGCCAGGAGAGGTATTGATTGCGCGTGGGGTGGCAAATAGATCAAAGCTTAATTTGTTTGGACGGCGTGGTACCAAATTTTCACGCCACCCCCCTCTCCCCTCCCACCGCAATATTGCGCCCTAAGATTTTGCAAATGACTACTTTATAAAGTATTTATGAACTTTGTCATTTCTCTCCTTAATCCAACCAAATCCAGCTCCTCGATCTTGTCTATTTGGTGCGCCGCCCTTGACACTTGTCGTGCTCGATGGGCTGCCACGTGGACGCTACACAAGATATAACCCAACCTGTCTGCATCACTCACTAATAATCATTGGGATGGTAATTAAGCATTTTCTCAGGTGTTGCATTAATTACTCTTTTAATCTGGCATTGGTTGAGACTTGAGAGACTATATATGCCAAAGGTTAATTCCTCGTTCATTTTCATTGGAAGAATTCTTACTCGTTAACATCATGATTATATCTAATATCAATCTAGGCTTTTTTTGTAGATCTTAAGAATATAAATTTTTTTTTTGATAGGCTTAAGAATATAATTTTGCACACTAGCTTGAAAGCCATATCCTAATATGTGTTTTACTATCTTCTTCTTCCTCGATGTACCCTTTAATCGAGTTCTTCATCAATAATATTTTCGCCATTTCAAAAAAAAATATGTGTTTGACGATATGTTAATAGTTCAAGTCGGTCGCAACCAAATTTAGCTAAATGTGTGACATCTTAATTACATGAGTCAAATATGCCAATATATTATATATGTAGCTAGCTAGCATACTAAATGTTAGTTTCATCAAGTAGAAAAATTCTAAAGATCTAAATTAAAATCATACGGACCGTGTTCATTTGCTTGTTAGGCCTATGTTCTTGTATATCCCTCGATCATTCTACCTCGCAACATTATCTGTGAGTTACTATCCTTTCCTTCTTCGCTTAGTCCCTTACCTCTTGTAATAACTTGTATCAAAAACTCCGGCAAAACGACAATGAGAGAGAGTGAGAGAGAGAGAGAGAGGGAGAAAGAGAGTGTGTGAGAGGGAGAGCCAATGCTTCCGAGAAGGAAGATATTGGTGGTTGGGTACTAGTGATCAGGAACCACAGATCCCAGGTTGGTAGGGGGCCAGTGGTTACTCTGTTTATTGATAACATTCCAGAGGAAAGGGACCATCACTGGCTCTCAAGGACGTTTGCAAAGTTTGGAATGGTTAAGGATGCATTTATTCCGAGAAAGAGGAGTAAACGCACTGGCAGTAAGTTTGGGTTCCTCAGATTTGGATGCCATGTGTCAGCTAGCATGGCAATATCCAAGATGAATGGAGTATGGGTGGATGACAAGAGGTTATTTGTCAAAGAGGCTTGTTTTGATTTGAAGAACGAAAAACTGAAACCCAAAATGCCTAGAAGCTCCGAAGATCGGGTACCACAATCAAGCCAGAAGGGTGTGACCATCTATACTACTGGAAAAGGGGTGAACCCAATTAACGGGAAAAAGGGGTCAATATGGGAAAGGAAATACCCAGAGGTTTCTTATGTTCAGGCGTTAAGAGGTGAGACATCTAAACCAGCCATCTCTAGGGATCAAGAGATCATCATCAAATCTGATGGTGTTGGAAATGGTTGGCTATATCGGAGTGCCGTGGCCGTAATGAGTAGGGTGGTTCCACTACAAATTCTGAAGGAGAGTTTTAGAAAGGAGCATAAAGAGGTGGTCCAGTTTCGAGCATTAGGAGGCAGATCAGTTCTTATTACATTTCAAAGTAGTGAAGTTTTAACTACTCTTATCAAAGGGCCGTGGATGGAAAGATGGTTTGGAACGGTGAAACCATGGCAGGGTGAGCCTGCTAGCATTGAAAGGTTTGTTTGCTTGAGCTGTTTTGGCATTCCTCTTAACTCTTGGAATCCTGAAACATTCAAGCACATTGGAGAGGTATGGGGGTATTTTATCATGCTAGATGAGGCAACTCTGAAGGACCTCTCTTTTGCTAAAGGAAAAATTCTTGTAGCCACAGAGGAAACCTCGAGAATCGATAGATGGATTCAACTGGAAGTGCATGGTGTGAGGTATGATGTATTGGTGAAGGAAGAATCTTCTTGTGTATATCCGGAGGAGATTGGAACAGAGTTTTAGCCTTCTCCGAATTATGGTGTGGAAAACAAAACTGTGGAGTTTTTGCAGGAGGAAGGTGGTAAGATTCCAGAGGAAGGGATGAGGGAGGTTGAAGATGATGACATGGAAAGCTTTTTTCAGAACCCAACCAATGAGAGAAGGGGGGTAGGTGTTGATAGCAGTCGGGCCAGGGCTACGAAAGTCATAGAGGAGCAGAGGAAAGGGACGGGACAGGACAAGGTTAGGCGCTCCAAGCAGAAGGACGTTGACAAGCATTTAATGCTTAGCAGAGTCCGAAACACAGATGAAGAAGGGGATTTTGAATCTGTTGTAGGGGATTCGGTGGAGTTGGGGGCCCAGGGAAAGAATTCTCATGCCTTGGTATTGGGCTGTGAGGATAATCCTAATGCAAAATTAATTGGGCCAGAACAACTAAAACAGGGCTGTGAGGTGGGCATGCAGCTGTCCCAAGCCCAAAAGGAGTCTGGGGTGCCCAATATAGCTTTACTCGTTCCCAATTCTAGGGCAGTGATCTCTGAGCTCTCAGAGGATTCAATCCCAAATTCCCCAAACTGCCGAGGGAGTAGTGCATCCCAAACCTCTCAATTCCCGGGCATCAACCTTATGGTGGACTTGAATGATGCAGAGTGCAGAAGGAGACGTCGTAGACAGATGTCCAACCTTATCCAGATTTATGAGAATCTTTCGGGTGACCCAGGAGAGGAGGGAGATGTGCCCAGTTCCTCTGCTGATTCCATTGAAAGCTCTCAACGTGTCATTGAAGAGGTAAGGGCTACTATGGCTATTGGTGCTCAACTAAATATCAATTTTTTACCAAATGATGATCGAATCTTAAAGAAAATGATCATGATTGAAACTAAAGAAGCTGCCCTCTTGCATGAGAGGGAGGAAGGTAATTAGTGCTTTTAAGCATCTAATTAGTGGTGTAGCTCTGGGTCTAGTCAATTTTTATGCAGATATTGTCATGGAATTGTTTATACCCGTTTTTGGCACCACGGATCGGGCTAGCCGTGATCGGATTTTCGATTAATTCCTTAATTAATTTGGGCCGAGACTTGTATAATTAATTGGGTAATTATTGGGCCATGGGTTTTTTCCCATTTGGGCCCAAGAAATATGCAGCCCACGGTTTTAATCAGAGCAGTTCGGCCCAGAAGGCAGCCCACGGTTGGGCCCATGAAGAAAATGTGATTTGGCCCACAAGATGTAGCCCACGGGTCGACCCATGAAGAAAAGAAGTAGATTCGGTCAGTGGGGAGCAGCCCATGTTTTTAGGAGGTGGTTACCCTTGTGTCAGTTGATATTTGAAATTCAAAGGGCCAATTGACCAAGTCAATTGGCCATGTGTCGCAGGAGCACAAAAAGAGGGAAAGTGGGAAGTTACTTTGTGAAGACATGGGACACTTGTCACCATGCAAGCAACCCACTACCCATGATCTACCTTAACTGCCATCAACTTCTGAAAACGTCCCATGACTGTGCATGCACAAAAGGTGGAAGGAAATCATGGGACACTTGGCAGCCATAGAAGCAATGCAGATTTTCGGATTCAGGCCTGAATCAGGATGCTGCTGGCCCTATAAATACTAGTTCACAATGATGGAAAAAGGGTCCAACACCAATCAAGCTCTCAACGCTTAAACAAAAAGCCTTCCCAGCGAAGCAAACACTTTACTACTTTCAGCAAAGTAGATTATCGAGTACTACGTGCTCAAACCCCATTCAAACACACTTCTTTAAGTTGTTTGGATCTTTTACTTTCCTGTACCAACTTTATTATCCCGGTGTAATAGAGTTTACGTTTTCACGTTTCTACGTCCATTTCCTATACGGCTAGGAAATATTAAGTCCACAACCGTGTGGCAAACCACGAACCGCTCTGTGATCTTTAACTTTTGGGTCACACACGATTGCTCATACGATAGAAGTCAAGATTCACGGAAATCTTCACAAGAAGTTAGGCGCTACAAGTCTTGGCACGCCCGCGCTCATCGCATCCACACCTTGTGTCAAAAACGAGAGTTTTCAGGAATATAAGAGGTTTGGGCAGTGAGGTAAAGAAAAGATATCTGGGGAAACTTATTAAGAAGAGAAAACCAGACATGTTATTTGTTCAGGAGACGAAATTGGAAGCGATGGATCGATTCGTAATTCAACGAATCTGGGGTGCAAGCACCTTTGGTTTTGCTTGCTCGAATTCCGTTGGAGCATCTGGGGGTTTGTTGGTGATATGGAATGACACCTTTTTTAAAGTTTCTAATGTGTTGATTAATAGATATTTCATCTTGCTTCAGGGGGCTATTAATGATTTTCCTTGTACCATTGTGAATGTCTATGCTCCCAATGTAGTTCTATCCCGTAGAGTTCTTTGGGAGGAATTATTGGTCCTTAAAATGAACTCCCACGTTCCATGGTGCATCGGGGGCGACTTTAATGAAATTAGAGTCGTGTCCGAAAGGGTGGGGTGTTTGAGAGTGGAAAGGGGAATGAGGGATTTTTTGGAGTTTTGCAATAACATGGAAATGGTTGACATTCCAATGTTGGGCAGGAAATACACTTGGACAAATTATCAGAACCACGCCATCCACAGCCGCTTGGATAGATTTCTACTATCTCAGCCTTTTGTTGATAAGTTTAGGGTCTTGCAATGGGGTCTTCCTAGACCAATTTCCGACCATTGCCCTATCATGTTACTGAATGACAATAGAGATTGGGGTCTAAAACCATTCAGGTTTTTGGACATTTGGCTCTCTGACCCTAATTGTTTGAAGATAGCTAAAAGTACTTGGGACGAGGTTCAGGTGAGTGGCTGGTCTGG
The DNA here is from genome assembly GCA_018127125.1 of Rhododendron griersonianum. NCBI lineage: Eukaryota > Viridiplantae > Streptophyta > Magnoliopsida > Ericales > Ericaceae > Rhododendron > Rhododendron griersonianum. The sequence goes on along the minus strand of CM030793.1, from coordinate 33,766,553 downwards.
TTTTATTATAATGCAGAAACTAAAAGCAGTAAAGGATAGATTGAAGGTCTGGAATAAAGAGGAGTTTGGGGACATCAATTGTGCTCTCCAAGATACTGAAGCTAAACTTCATCATCTTGACACCGTATCCGAAGTTAGGCAACTAAATGAGGAGGAAAAAGCGTTGAGATGTTCTGTAAAATCAGAGTTTTGGAGGCTGTCCAAGTTATCGGAATCTCTCTGGAAACAAAAGTCTAGAATCAAATGGTTGAAGTTGGGAGATAGAAACACTAGATTTTTCCAAATCACAGCTAACAATCGTTTCAACAGGAACTTGGTGGGTTCGATAAAGGTGAATGGATGTATGCTGGTGGAACCGGGACAGATTAAAGAAGCAGCTACAAATTTCTTTCGGAATAATTTCAAGGAAGAAAGAAAAATCAGACCAATGTTGGGGGGATCTTTTCCTAGAAAACTTGAACCGGAGATAGCATTGCAACTTGAGAAAGCATTTGAGGAGAAGGAAATTGTGGCAGCTCTACAAGGATGTAGCAGTCTTAAAGCTCCTGGGCCTGACGGTTTTAACTTCTCCTTTGTTAAGAAAGGTTGGGATTTTATGAAAGAGTCAGTCATCCAATTCTTCACCGAATTTCATGCCAATGGAAAGCTCACTAAAGGTATCAATTCCACCTTTGTTGCTTTGATTCCTAAGGTAGCTTGTCCGTCGTCTTTCAAAGAGTATAGACACATTAGTATGGTGGGTTGGGTCTATAAGGTTCTTTCTAAAGTATTGTCGAATAGACTCAAAAAACATATGCGATCAATAATTGGGGAGTCCCAGGCTGCTTTTGTTAGTGGGAAACAAATTTTGGATGGTGTTCTTATAGCCAATGAGGCTATTCACAGTTGGAAAAACAGGGCAAACGGGGGACTTATTCTAAAGCTTGACTTTGAAAGAGCGTACGATTGTGTCAATTGGTGTTTTTTGAACAACATGCTGTCGAGGATGGGTTTTGGGGATAGGTGGAGAAGGTGGATAATGGAATGCTGTTCCTCGGTTTCTATGTCAATATTGATCAACGGATCAGCCTCTCAGGAATTTTGCATACAGAAGGGTCTGAGACAGGGTGACCCCCTTTCACCTTTCCTCTTTAATATTATCGCGGAAGCCCTCAACATTATGCTAGAAAGAGCAAAGGAAAGGAACATTATCAAAGGAACTAAACTGGGGAGTAATGGGGTTGTATTATCTCATCTACAATTTGCAGATGATACCATTCTCTTCTGCAACAATGACCTGGAGGAGATGGCAAACATTAAACGGATATTAAGGTGTTTCCAATTGATGTCGGGGTTAAGAATCAATTTCTCAAAGAGCTCTCTATGTGGAGTGAATGTTCCATCCGAAGCAATAACCTCTTTGGCTTGTATTATGGGCTGTAAAGTGGAACACTTACCAATCAAATACCTTGGGTTACCTTTAGGTGCAAACCCAGGTAGAATTAAGACTTGGGATCCGGTTATTGAGAGGACCGAGAAGGTGTTGAGTGTCTGGAGAACTCATTGCATTTCGACTGGGGGAAGGATTACCCTTATCAATTCCAACACTGCTAATGTGCCCATTTACTTCATGTCCTTGTTCAAAATGCCACAAGCTGTAGCGAGGAAACTGGAGAAGTTGCAGAGACAGTTCTTTTGGGGTGATACCCGTGATAAAAAGAAGATTCACTTGGTTAAATGGGACGAGATTACTAAGAAGAAATCTGATGGAGGATTGGGGGTGAAAAAGATGTTGCAACAGAACCTAGCACTTTTGGCTAAATGGTGGTGGAGATTTGGTAATGATAAAGAGTCTCTTTGGGTGAAAGTCATTAGAGGAAAATATGGACTGGATGCTAATTGATGGCTGCCATACGTACATGGCTCAGGTTCAACCTCAAGAATATGGGCAGATATTTGTTCATTGGAGAATCCTTCATCTCATCTGGGCTATTCCATCCGAGAGAGCTTTAGAGTCCAAGTAAACTCAGGTAATGCAACTGTGTTTTGGGAACATGTCTGGTTGGGTGAGTTACCGTTGAAAGAAGAATATCCTAGGCTATTCTCCTTATCTACCCAAAAGGAGATGTTGATTAGTAACATGAGGGATGACGAGGCTGGGGGATCTTGGGACCTGTCGTTTAGGAGAGAATTCTTTGGGCGAGAGAATCAAGAGATGGTCAACCTGAGACATCGACTTCAACGTGTGACGTTAAATCCAACAAAGCCTGACATGTTATTATGGCGGTGGACGGGGGATGGTAAATTCACAGTTAAATCAGCTTATGGGCAGTGGGAATTGCTACATCATTCAAGCAGCGATCTACTGGGATCATTGTGGAAAAACTTAAGTCCTCCAAAGGTGGGAATTTTTGCTTGGTTGGCGGTCAAAGAAAAAGCAGTTACCAGGTCAGAACTTCTTTGTAGAAATGTGATAGATGAGATTCACTTAGCTTTGTGTCCTCTCTGTTCTTTGCACCTTGAAACTCATCAGCACTTATTTCTTCATTGCCATTTTTCCTGGAGTGTTTGGTCAATAATCCTAGATTGGTGGAGCATTAAATGGGTTTGTCCAGTTTCGGTACCAGTACTAGCTAGTTGGTGGTTTGCAAATGGGTTTACTAGGTTGGAGAAACACATTTGGGAGGCTTGTTTCTATGCAACTTTATGGTCCCTATGGTTGGTAAAGAATGACTACATTTTCAACAGCTCAACAAAACAAGCCTGGGAAGTGGGAGAGGTAGTTAAAACAAGGGTCGCGATGTGGATGAAGGCAAAGTTTGATATCAAGGTCTACACCGTGGAGGAGTTCAAGGTTTTTTTAGATGGTATCCGAAAACTGAGATTGTAAGGTAGTTTTTTTTTGGGTGTGCCATCCAACTATCTGTTGGATGCATGTGTATGTTTTGGTGTATCTTTTGGTGTATCAAAGCTCTGTGAGCTTGGTGTCTTCCCTCGATGTACCCCCTTCGAGTAATATAAAAATGTTTCGTTTGCCGAGCAAAAAAAAAAAAAAACATTAAGAAAAGTTATGTTTATGTTTATGCGAAAAAAACAATGGATCTATATATCTTGCTTCTTGCATGTCCCTTTTCCGATGATTTTGGAGGAAAAGTTTGTTTACTTTGAGAATATGGAACTTGTTGCCCAAAATGGAATACTGGACTGTAATAAAGGGACGGAGGGAGTAATATTGAAAGTGCATAAGGCAATGCAAATAGTGTGCATGAATCGTAACAATTTTAAGTTAAAATAACATAGGCGTATAGTATGGTAAAGTGAATTACACATAATACATACATATTTATTATTTATGGTTAATTGGTTAGGAATTTTATGGTTCGTACGGTTGTATGAAAGTGACTTACACCATGGATTAAGTTGTGTATCGATCTTTATTCAATGAATATGTCAAAGGGTGTTGTTAATGTCAAAATTATTTTTGTTAATGCCTAAACTGTAGTGCATAAAAGACTCTTATATCATGTGCAAGGTACAATACTCTTATACACTATAGTTTTGGCATTAATAGAAACGATTTTGGCATTATCATGTGAGAGAGAGACTTTTTACTGTAATTTTGTAGAGTAAATTAGAAGGAGAGAAACTTATTCACGGAGGAGCCGTGAACAAACTGTTCACAAAAAATGCGCAATTTCACCCTTCCATTACGGCAATCAACAATTGAGATATGTTTTTAATCTTTGTCCGGTACTAATAAATATCATTTACCGTTAATAATTTATCTTTAAACTGGATCGTCCAAAATACTTTTGGACGATCAGAATTAGCCTCCATAAACTTTATTTACGAAACCTCCGTAAGTAAAGATTTTCCCAATTAGAAGTGGTAGTACTTTACTGGGATACTTGCAACAGTATGACCCACAGGCAATAAAATGGTCTTAATTATCTGAAGAAGTTTCGAAAAAGAAAACCATGAATTGGATAAGGCAAAGGAACCATATAACTATTGATTACCGGATTATGAGCTTATTAGGGACATTATTAGCATTCTTATATGCTACTACTAATTGACAAGATGACAAAAAAAAGGTCCTTTTCCACTTAAGCAATTGATTTGGTCGGCACGTCACCACTTTCAAGTCTTCTTTGTTTCAACTCTAACGCTTCTCTCTCGATTAACGTACCAACCAAAAATTAGTGGTTGAGATAATTCCCAAAAATAGTGGGTTTTTTCGCCTACACGAAAAACCAATTCCAAAAATTACTTAAAATTAGTTGGTTGTGTTAATTTCACTATAATATCGACAGAAGTAGTAAAATTAGTGGTTGTGTTAAATCAAAATCGGAAAAGATATGAGGACCGACCGGCACACTTTTTAAAACCCCTTAATAATTATTGTAGAATATTAGTTTGATATCAATCAAGATATTCGGGTCAATTTACACACACCTTGAGTCCATTAGCAAGGAGTCCAGTTTAAAGTTGTGTAAATCCTTATATCTCTTTTTTTTTTGGTCAAGCGGAATTTCAAATTATTACGAGAAAAAGTACCACATACGGGTTACACACAAAGTCATGAGGTCCATAGCCTAAACACATAGTCTAATATTAGTCTAGAACCTGCCTGATATTCAGGCAGTCTCTAAGAACAAATTCCCTCATTGAAATGTGCATGTCCATAACAAAAATGAGCTCATCCGTCTGCTCGACTCTTATTCTTGCAAGATGGTCTGTACATTGATTTGCTGAACGATAAGTGTGCTCGATCAAAGTATTGGTCTTAGCCATGATGAAGTGGGCTTCGTTAATGAGCACACTTTGTGGATGATTGCTTGGGTTCCCTCCCTTGATCAGATTGACAGCCGTGAGTGAGTCTGATTCGATTATCACGTTCTTTAAAGTCCTTTCCAGAATGATCTTCAACCCTGTATAGATGCTCCAAATCTCTGCTTCCAGGCTTGAGGAGAAGTGTCTCATTCCGTAAAAGCCCATGATCCAGTCACCCGTGTGATCTCTGAACAATCCTCCAAAGCCTCCTCTCCCATTCATTTCGTACCAACAGCCATCCGTGTAAATTCTTATATCGACTGGCTACATAAGAGTTCAAAAGTGTTTTAGATTGTCAATTTACGGAGCCAATCGCGACCGTCCAAAAATGTTTTGGATGGTCTGGATGTTAATGAAACTTTTTCAGGGAAGAGTTACTCTGTGAATAAGCCATTTGTGGAGCTGAACGATCTTAGCCGTTTGTTTTGGCATTTGACGGTCCGAATTTTGATGAATTTTTTTTGGAAAAGAGTAAAATGGCTTATTCACGACTCCTCCGTAAATAAGCCAATCTCTGTATAGATACATGATTTTGTTTTTCCCGATCAAAACAGAATTGTACAGAGTTACTAGACATTTAGAAAACTGGTTTAGACGAGACCCATAAGTACCAGCCAATCAATGGTAAGTGTAAAATAGGGGTGGCAAATTGGACCCAAATCCATTAATCAACCCAAACCCACCCACTAGAAAATAGACCCAACCCAATCCATTTATTAGTTGGGTTAGAATGGGTCTAACCCATCTAACCCATTTATTAATTGAGTCTTAACTGGAGCCTCTTAATTGGGTCAACTAAAATGATCCAATAAGTCATAAACATAACCCAACAAAAAACCTTCATGAAACGATCTCAACGATCTCCTCCCTCTCTATTGACCTCTCTCGCACTAAATATTGGAGTATCAGTTTAACGTCATTACTACCGTTCCAAAAAAAAAAAAAAAACGTCATTACTACTCATAAAGTCATCACACTCAACCTCCAAATTTCACCTTAGATTGGGCCACCCCGATTTTCGATGTATGCATAAACAGTTTTTGGATGCAGTTTTTTTCGGAATTGTGTTTTAAAGTTTTGTTTAGGAAGCGGATCTTCTCCGGTCCATGTTATGTTTTGGATTGGAGGAGATACTCGAAATTTCAACCGTCCAATACTGGCATACTGCAATCAATGGTTCGGATCTACTCAAACACTATTCGCTGGAAGAATCGAATTTTTTGTGCGAAGAGCACATATCCGAATTATTGATTTTTCCAATGGTTCAGATTTGAACAGTTTCATTTTGGACCGGGGAGGATCCGATCCTTCTAACAAATTTTTGAAAAATTCACCCACGACTTACCCGTTCATTTCTTTTTCTTCTCCTCAGCCACTCAACGCAACGCCGAATTCGCCTATGGTTCATGAAATGATCTCAACAATCTCATGACATTGAGTGTATATGACTATTTTTGTCATTTAGAATGTTAATTTTTTTTTTGACTTTACCCAAATATTTTGAGAAAAAGCCACTTTTAAGTAAAAAAAAGTTGACTTTTTTTCCCCTTTCAACGGTGTCGCTCCCCCACTGTAGCACTCAATCTCCCGTCCATCTCGGCAATCAATGGTACAGATTTTGAAAAATATCTTCCAACCCTAGAAGAGTCTTTTAAAATCCGGAGATTGAAAACAATGGAGAGAACGGTGAAACAGAGCGGTGGTAGACTTTTTGTTTAATTTGTTCATTCTATAGTATACATGGATAATATGGTAATTTTTTTGTACATGGGTATTTAAGTCATTTAAATGTATAGGGGTAATATGGTCATTTCAGTGTATATGGGTATTTTAGTCATTTTAAAATTTTAGTATATAGTATGTAATCGGGTTAATGCATGGACGGGTTGAGTTTGATTTTAAATAAATGGGTCGGGTTAGGTATGGGTAATTGAACTCATAATTAATGGATCTAAATGGGTCAATGATCCATTAAAGACCCAACCCACTTACAACCTGCCCATTTTGGCCCAAACCCGCCCATTTGACACCCCTAGTGTAAAATGTACCCAATCTGAAGAAATCATGACAATCTTAAGTGATCTACCGACTTTCCTTTTATATTCTTTCTTGAATATTATCACTCTCTTCCTCAATTTAATAAAATAAAGTAAGATTCTAATTTTTAAATGATCCTTTCCCCTCTTTAGAATTTCACTCATAATTCAGGTACTAAAGTGGTACTTAATTTTGTGGAAATTCTACAAAAAAACTATGATGAAGCTTAAACACGAGTGCTGGCTTTAGTAACCAAGCATGTACCCCCCTTATTAAATTGTTATACTACATCATACTACTATATGTACGCGGAGAGAGAGAGAGAGCGCAACTTTTCATGGGTGGCGTGTTAAAAGGGTTACATAGGATCTTGAGCTGGATTCTGTTGCTAACTGTATAAACTATACCTTGGATTACTATTTGAATCCTTCTAGACCCTTATACGTGTAATCTATTAACTTTGGTTTAATTAATATATCCCCCAACCATTTTTTACTTTCTGTTTTTTTTGGTAACCGAAATGTTATGAAACATAAAAAAAAGGAAGCATGAAAGTATTCATGAAAGAGGATGGACGGTTTGAATTCACACCTCAGGGTGTGAATCCTAGCCATCTATTTTTTTTATGAACACTTTCATGTATCTTGTACAGTATCATGTATATACCCTACCAAGTCCTTTCTGATAATTTCAATGGGCGGGGTGATAAGCACCCAAGATTGTACAATCTTGGTGCTCAAATCCTCTAGCTTGTGGCTTTTTATTTGTTTATGTCGTCGTTTGTATTCGATAATGCACGTAAGGTATTTTTGTAAGTGTTTCAGGTAAAATGTGCTAATAAGGCGGTTTTGAACGTCAAAAGTTGTTTTGGGGTGCAGCCAAGTATCCAATTGCCCGACAGCACATGTTTCATTGTCACTGAGACCTAACGGCATCATAAGGAGCCTCGTAGGACGTTCGGTGGTCAAGATGGCGAGGATCGTGCCAAAGTGTATCAATTGAGGCTAACGCATCAAGGATGGCCCTCGAGGGTATCCGAGAGTCCAAGGCCACAAGGCACACCTGCACCAAGTCCCGTTGGTCAAGAAATAAAGCATCGCATGGCCGTCGGGTCACCACAAAGCTCGGAGACCCAAGCTGAACCAGTTCTACAAATCTCAGTCAGAGGTATCGGTACCTCAAAATCATGGTACCGGTACCAAGTTGCTGATATGGAAGATAGTTGAGTTGGTATAGATACCTCAAAATTTAGGTACCGGTACTAATGCCCTTCGACCAGCCTTTTGTGCTGAATATTTCAACCTTCTATTTATGAAAAGTTTTTACTTTAGGCATATTTTGGGATATTTTAGGAACCTTTTGGTCCTTTGTAGGGCTGATTTGTATGGCCTATAAATAGGGTTTTTTGCTATATATGGCCATTATGTAATCTTCTACACTTTAAGTCTTTTTGTTTTTTAAGAGCTCCATAGTTATTGCTCTCAAGCTTTGTCTTTAATTCCTCAACAACTCAAGTAAGTTTAGTTAGTTTGTTATTTTGTCAAGTATTAATATTGTAGCTACTAGTTGGATCTCATATAAATCAAGTTTATTTTCGTTTTTATCGATTAATCATGTTTACCTTTCCAAGCATAATTTCTAGTCTTTTAGCTATGTGTGAGTAGTCGATTAGGCTTGGCCATTGGGTGATTAACGCCTTGTGACTTATGTTAATCTTGCCTTTCTCAACTTGGAACTCAAAGTTTGGCTTGTAAAATGAGAGGATTCGCCTTTTATGTAACAAAACTTGCCGCTGTTAATCTCCGGTGATCATGAGCATGCACTCATGGTTCCGGAGTGATGTCTCGGTTCGTGTTTGCCAAGAGTACGAAAGAACTCACTTGATTTCCAAACTACACTTCTAGTCTTCTAATGGTTTCATAACTAAATCATCCGGTTGATAGCCTACAGGGCCGGCTCAAGACTTCCGAAGGCCGGAAGCACGTTTCAAAAATGAGGCCTTTATGCATTTTTCTACTCCCTTCGACCCAATTTGTTTGTCCACTTTTTGACTTTTACTTGTCCCAAAATGTTTGTCCGTTTTAGAAGACCAAAAAACTAAAAGCTACAAAATTCCCTTTTTATCCCTTATCATTTGAACTAAAGTAATTTTTTTCAAAAAGCTTGGAGGGCAGTTTTTGGAAAGTTGATCATTTATTGGTCCAATGATTGTGTTCCCTTAAAAAATTGTATTTCCCAAATTGAACAAACAAATTGGGAAGAAGAGAGTAATATTAAAAGAAATCAAAATAGCAAATTCGAAACAAATAAAGAATATGTATTTGCTATGGAATACGCCTTATTTTCTCTTTTCTTTTTTTAACGCCTTAGTGTTTCTAATGAGTAATTTCACAGTTTGGGCCTATTTTATGACTCCTAAATTTTAATTTGGCCTATTTTGTATAAAGGAGGTTAGTGCAATTTTTTTTGGACTATATATATATAGGGATTCTAAAAATTTGAGGGCCCTCGTTTTTTATTTTTTTCGGAGGCCGGAAGCGCAGGCTTCCCCGGCCTTGCTATATAAGCCGGCTCTGATAGCCTATGTCATGTGATTCAACCGTGTTTTCATTGAGAATGGTTAGATGACTTAAGTTACGGGTGTTATGAACCTCTATGCCTTGCCGCTTGTTAAATCTAGTAAATCTCATTTCTAGTCTTTTTCTTAAGAGTATTTCTCACCGTTCAAAGCAAAACCAAAAGTTGGCCGCCTAAACACCGCAAACCCTTACATCTACAAATCCTAACAAGCTATAGAGATTCTCTCTGTGAGAACGATTCTGGACTTCCGGATATTATGCTGGCAATGACCTAGCCCTATACGCTCGGGGTAATACAACCTATTTTGACGGTTAGGTTGTAGCGAAGCACGGGACAGGGTGAAAGATAACCTTGATATCCTCATCACAGGACAAAGGTTTGCATTAAATTGGATGCGGAATCAAAGTAAGCGGTCATAGTACGTTCATGACTTTCTTATTGCATGTTTTTGTTAAATGTAAATGTGGATGCCAAGTTTAGGTCTCCTTCAATGGTTGGGATTTAATATTCGAGATCCTACTTAAAAGATGATCCTGTTGAAATATGGCGGACCCAGGTTTACACGAGTGGGAGCATATAACCTCAAGAAAAAAAAAATCAAAATTAAGCATGATCATGTCAAACTAAACATATATATATATAACAACAAATCAGCAAATTCATAAGATTGAAGAATTATTAACTAAGCTAGCTATAAAAGCAGAACCATCCCAAGTCACCACCATTACCAAACATAGTAAAAACCCAGTGCCTAGTCGACAATCAGAGTCTCCATCAGAAAGTGACATTTCCCAATCGTCTTCCTGTTGCGCCGATGAAGCGAACGACCTGGTGGTATGTTGAAGCAATTGCTTGCATTTCATGGAGCCAGGTTCGGCCGAGGATGGCGTTGTATGGGCTCGGCGCGTTGACAACTATGAATTCGACGGTAACAGTCTTTGAGCCGACGACGACCGGCAGAAAGATTCGGCCGATCGGCCATACAGGAGCTCCGCTGAAGCCAATGAGGGGTACCTCGGTGGGTTGCAAAGCCGACTCTGGTAGGTCCAACTTCTTGAAGAGGTCATAGTACATAACCTCAGCTGAACTTCCCTGATCGATGAGTACACGCTTTACGTCATGGACGCCAATCTGGACGGTGACGACGAGTGCATCCGAATGTGGAGTCTGAACGTGTTCAAGATCACGTTCGGTGAAGCTGATAGTCCATTTTGGCAGTTCTTGTCGGGATCGTTTGGATCCACAGCCGACGGAGAGTATCGCTTTTGAAGTTGAGGCTTGATCGATGTCGGCTCTGAGGGTGGTCTCGAATGCCTTTGTTACCGGTCCATGGATGACATGGATCAATGGTCGTTGTTCGTTGGGGTTGGGATTTGTCTGCCGGGCGGGCGTCTTTGCTCGATCAATGTATTGATCGAGATGGCCTTGAGCGGCAAGCTTTTCAAGGAGAGCCTTGTATGGTGCACAAGCAGTCGTGTAGTGGCCGAGCTCGTTATGGTAGGTGCACTTCTTCCTTGGGTTTTGATCCGGTTGGCCAGTGTCAGTCCCGAGCTTGGCCGTCGGCCACTCAAACCACGGTTGTCTCATTATTTCCTTCAGAAAAGACCAGATTGGTTCTTTGAAGTGAGTGGTTTCGGCCACGTGGTCATGCTCCTTCGGCTGTCGCTCTTTCCCCTTTTTAATGTTGTGCACTTGCTTCTTCGGCTGCACTTGTTGGGTCGCCGTTTGTACCGGTAGCTGGTGAACGGTTGAGGAGCGCGGATTGTTGGAGCTCGGGATTCCCTGTGCGGCTCTGTCTGCGTAGAGTTCTTCGAGAGCACAGAATCTTTCCACTACACGCATCAATTCACCCATGCCGTGTGGTGGGCGGATGGCGAGTTCGTCTAAGATCTTGCTCCCAGTCTCCAGGCCGTTCTTGAAGGTGCGTGCGGCCCAGTACTCATCGATTCCAGGGATCTCGTTAAACAGCTGCCAATAGCGCTCGGCATATTGCCTGAGGGTTTCCGACGACAGTTTCCTCATCTGAGACAGCGATTCAGGCTCCTTAGCCGTTTTGTTGCTTGTGATGAAGCGTGTGTTGAAGGCGCGTTCAAGGTCGGCCAGGGTCCTTACGGATCCAGCGGGCAATTTGTTGAACCACTGGAGCCCTAGGGAGCCGAGGCTGGACGGGAACGCCTTGCATTTCACCTCATCTTTACTCGTGCAGAGTTCAATGGTTTGTCTGAAATGGATGAGGTGAGTGTAGGCCTCACACGTCGACGGATCGAACTTTGTGAACTTGGGTAGGTGGAAGGTGGGTTCTGGCGGCGTGTTGATTATGTGGGAGGTAAATGGGGAGACGCCGAGATCTTTTAACTGCCTTTCGAATCCTGGGCGCGGCGGTTTGCTGTGTTCGTCCGTTTTCGACCTCTTCGAATCCCTGTCTTTTTGTTCTTTTGCCGATGTCTTCTCCGCTTCCCTTCGGCGAAGCTTGTCTCGCAGGTCCTTCTCCGTTCGGCGTGGGCCGTCGACGGTCTTGTCGTTGTGGCGACGGGTTTTGTTCTCGTCGTTCGCACCATCAATGCGTACGTCCTTCCCGTTGCGCCGAGCGTAGTGCTCATCGTTTTTATTTTCTGTCGGGATGTTCCCCAAGCGCTCAGAGACATGGGGTCTGGTTCGGGCAGAGTCTCGGCTACGGTGCGAGGCCGTCGTGCGAGAGAACTCTGCGCGACCAGTTGAGTACGTACTTGTAAACGACTCGGTGTCCCTTGTTCTGGTTCCATCATGATGGCTTCTAGAACGATGTGTTCCGGATACAGCGGGTTGCTTGTAGAGAATTATTCCCCTGGCGTCGTCTGGTGCTGGGGTGAAGCCCAGGCGGTCCTTCACGGATCCGCGTTGGCCTTCTTCGTTCTGGCGCCCTTGCGGTGGTGGAGGCGGAGGTGGAGGCGGTGTTTGCCCTCCTCTACCCCTGTCTCCGCCAGATCTTGACGCGGTAGGGGTGGCGTCTAGCTGCATGCGTTGCTTCATTTGGGCCACTTCCGCCCTTAGGGCTGCTAGTTCGTTGTCGCGTTCGTCGTCGCGACGCTGCAGTAGGCGGATGTAGGCCGAAGTGACGTCGTCCGAGACCGGTGAGAGCCCGAACCCAGGGGCGAGGGAGAGGGACATGTGCCTCTCGAGGGTTGGCGTGGAGTTGACGTTTCCACCTGCGTCTTTGGCCCCCGAGATGGTTGCGTCTGCTATATCTCCGCCCATGGTGAGTGATTTGGTTGCTGTCTTACGGAGGAGCGAGGGAAGTTTGGAGGACGAGTGAGCCGCTGAGATCAGAAGGGATTCACGTCGGGTTCACCAATTGTGTGGCCCGTGATCCTCTGGTCCTCGATCCTTCGTTGGTTGTTCGATGATGGGTTAGCTTCCTTCCCCTAGCCTGCACAAGGAACGCACGACTAAGACCTGGCCGGGGGTTGTCCCGGCAAGGAGTGTAGCGCAGAGAGGAAGCAGAAAGCTCTGGAGAGGGAGTAAGTGTGAGTATTGAGTAGCGTGTACCTGTTAGGGTTACCATCACTAGGTATATATAGTGCCTCCTGGCTTGCTCTCCAAGTACGATCGCGTGCCTTCCACGGGCCGTGTGACGTCACAATGACATCACGGAATGGATCTGGTAACCGTTTTTGGGGCTGCTCACCCATGTGCGCCCGTGATCATCTTCTGTTATAACGGTCTCTACACGTGGGAGGACGCGTGGCCCAAGCTATCGTCGGCTGCACGCCGTGCTCTGAAGGTAGCCGAAAGTGGGCAATGCCGAGCACGGCCATATGTTACGTTGAAGGAAGTAACGTCGACGGGGACTCTACCCACGGCACGATCCGAGCGCAAGCTTGTTCACCGCCGAGCCTGAAGCTAACCGTGCATATTTGACGAGTCATGTTCGGCACGCCGAACATGAAGCCTCTGGTCGAATCATGGCAGATCAGGTCCGCACCGTGCGACAATCCGGGTTCGGCCCGCTACAATGGCCCCTTAATTTCTACCGAAGCCGTATGCATGGTAGAGATTGAAGTTGAGCCTAAGGCCGAACATGTCGAACCGCCGAGCGTATATCTGTTTGATGAAGATGGATTCCAGCCGAGCCTCAATCGTTCCATTCTCAGGAGAAGTCCCGACCGTCGATGAAGTACCCCAATGGTTGGGCGCCAGATGTCACCCCGTGGATGGGTACGGCATACGAGGGGAAAGCTGACAAACTCTGCAAGCTGTCCTATCAGTGCCACGTGTCATGCGCTGGATGGCCAAAAGTTCGGCGGAGTGATGATGGGCGGGAATTTCGATTTCCTAGCCCTAATTCTATAAAAGAAGCGGAGTGAGGAGAGAGAAAGTCACATGCCCTCTCTCTCTCTAGAACTCCATCGCCAGAGCTTCGAAGCCCAACGGTTCGTCTTCTGGTCTTGATTCCCAGCGATTTGGGCTATCAGATCTTGCTGAAAGTTACAGGTATGTGCTCGATCCTTGCCCCTCTTTACTTTTCTGTAGTTTTTCTGCATTTTCTAGTTTGCTTTCTGGGTTTTTGGGGTGTTTTCTGTTCTGGGTGAATAGTGCTCTACTGGAGACGGACGAACTGTTCATCTTCATCTTCAACGTGTTCTTCCGAGCACAGAACGTTCATGGTGTCAGGGCTTGGCCGACGATGGGGTTGGCCGAGCCCCAATTCTTGATGTTTCGTAGGATCAGACCGAACACAGATTTGGCCGAACCTTTGGAAACGATGATGGGGTGGGCCAATTAGGATGCCGAGCGTAGTGAGATCCTTGCTTTCTAGCAGATGCCGAGGTCTCATGTTTTTGTTTCTGCCTTTGTTAGGTCTGGCTCACCCAATCATCATCATTTCATCCGACTCTGAGAATTCAGAGGACGACTCCGCCGACCTCGTGATCCGGAAATACGTGGAGAGATACAGAAGCCGACGTCGATCTTCCTCCATAGACTCAAACATGTCAGACTCTGGTGATTCAAATGCCGAGCGTGACCATGAGTACGGCGGTTTTAACACCGAACCGGAGATAACCTTTTCTACTAGCAGAGAGTCTGAAGCCGAGCATGAGCTTGGGGCCGAGGCTGAATCCAGACTTCGTTCTCAAGCAGGGGCCACGACCTCTTCCCGTTCCGCTCCCGTTGAGACGTCTTCCGACAATAGGGAGTTTACCGACCTATTCGAGAGGGGGCAGGTCTGTCCATACGCCCATTACTTCAGCGGACGTCCCGATGAGTTTGATAATTTCTGCCGAACATACCACATCCCGGACGACGTTGTAGTCCACCAGGTAGCCAGCAATAGGATAAGGGATAAAAGGGAAGACCGTCCCGAGCATATAACGGTTCCTCTGATGGCCATCTGCGAGGCTGGGCTCCGTTTCCCCCTTCATCCTTTTCTGAGGGAATTACTGGCCAGGTTCGGCATAGTACCCCATTTCTTTGCCATCAATAGCTATAGGATAGTGATGTCCATAATTAAGCTGAAAGAGCTACACAACCTCGAGTTCACCGTGGCCGACCTCTTCCACACGTACATCATGTCCAGGCACGGCGGGACCGAGCGCAGGTACCTGTCCACACGTAGTGGCAAAGAGCCCCTGATAGACGGGCTTCCCGATACCGACAAGTGGGCTAACTTCTATGTTGAAGTTAGTGGGAATTATGAGTTCGGCAGTCAGTCAGTGCGGCTACATTCTGTGCCGAAGATAAAAGACTTTCGAGGTTGGGTTTTAATTTTCTTTACGTCGCTGAGTATGGCTTATTTCTTCTTTGTGTCGTTTGAGGATATACTCTCCTTGCAGATAACCGAGCAATCACCAAGACACAGCATTCCTTGTCAGTTGAGGCAAACGTTGAGACGTTGAGGGCTCAAATTTGTCGTGACGCGCCGACGCTGCTCGACTACATTCCCTCTTACAAGGGAAAGTTGAGGAGGAAAAAGAAGGAAGCTGGGCCGAGCACAAAGGGTAAAGGTAAGAAGAGGGCTGCCGAGGGTCAAGCGGGGGAAAGCAGGCCGAGCAAGAAAGCGAAAGAGCCAAGGGTCAAGTTCCCATCTTTAAAGAAGTCAGCCGACTTCTGGTTCCAAAGCAGTCTGCCAGCCGACTTTCTAGGTGTCAACATTCCGCCCATCCGAACACTCATTCCCGAGTATACCGACGAGATGGGAAGGAGGAACGTGGTGAAGTTGAACCTGAGAGACGGAGCTGCGACCCGTCAGAAGGAGGCTGCACAGGCTGACCATCCTGCGAAGAAGCAGAAGGTCACCCAAGACTTCTTCCCCACGAGGCCGCCGACGCCACATCCTAAGGAGAGGGACCAAACTGAGTCTTCGGCTGCGGGTGGCTCCAAAGCCGTGGAACAGGCGGCAGGCTCAGGTGGCCGAGTGTTTGTTCAAGAGTTCGCGCCATCCTTCGCGATGGCCGACGGCAGGATCGTTACTGTGGAAGACAGTGTAAAGGTTGAGCCTGGGCTGGCAGTCACCATGCTGCACGGCCTCGCCCTGCCGAAAGATATGGACAGAGTCCCAGCTGAGCTGCAGCCGAGCATTACGCACTTGAACGCTTACCTTGTTCAGGTATTTGAGTTTGTTTTATTTCTATCTTCCCTTTTGAGTCTAAACTTTTTCCTTTTTTGCCGAGCATGACCATCTTCTCATTTTTTACAGGCTGGGCAGGCTGCTCTGCGAGTGTCCAATCAGGCCGAATTGCTGGCGGCCGAGAGGACGCGGTATCGTGACGATGCTAAGACCGAGCGTGAAAAAACGAAGGCTGTTAAGAATGCACTGAAGCAGGCTAAGGCAAAAGTTGCCGAGCTTGAGAAGGAGAGGGATGAGGCCCTCGAGAATGCAAAGACGTCCGAACGCGAGCTCGGTCAAGTTGTGAGGAGGGAGAAGAGGAAGATGAAGGAGGTAGACGCGAAGGCCTACCAGGCGGGGTACGACCGAGCAGGAGCTGAATATATGAGAGATGCTCGGTCGATGGTGAATGAGGAGGTCGAGAAGAGGGTTCTTGTTGCGTACCGAAGAGGGTACAAGGCTGGGGTGCTGGCTTCTTGTGCTGTTATGCAGCTGGAGCCTGACATGAACTTGATGAAGACCATCCCTGCGGCCGTAGTGCCCGAGCTCGTGCTGCCGTACACGGAGGAGGAATGTGCCCCACTTCCGCCGGAGGAGTTTTCTGAGAGCGAGGACGATGTTGATGATCTAACTGTGGCCGACGCTGAAGGCGGAGTGGATGGTTCTGGTGAGAGGAAAGAGGCCGAGGTTGAGCACGCCGAGTAGGATACCGAACAGGCTCAAAAAAATGATGAAGTCGTCGTTGAAGCCGAGGACGATGCTGCTCGTCTTGCTGAAGCTGCAGCCGGTGGTGATCCGCCCCAACCGTAGAGCTTCAAGTTCTTTTTAGAATTTGTGTTTTTCTTTTGAACTTTCTTGAATTTCGTTGGACTGGACGGCTCCGATCTTGGGATTTTGCCGTGCCAGATGTAATAGTTTTAAGGGGGGTCGGCACCGAACGATTTACTACGCCGTACCTCCTAGGTTGGGATCTTGCAAACACTTGTCTTTATTCTGGAGTTTTTAAATGAATGCATGGCTTCCTTTTGCAACGTCTGTATTTTGGCCGAGCTTGTCTGATTGCCTTCATGTCTTCACATAATTTTGTGGGTTTTGCATGTTCGTGAATGTGTAGTTGTCCGTAGCCCCCACTTTTGGTTTGGGTTCGGCAGAATAGTTGAGAGTAATTCGTGATCGAAATGGTTAAGTATAGGTATTGCAGCCGAGCCCTGACCAAAGTAGTAGTATGGCCGCAGTTGCCATAAGTCGCCGAGCAGGGATGTATTGTGATCTTGACATGATCCAACCTTTGACTTAGTTTGAGAGTGTGAGGTGCCCCCTTGCCAGTGGATGGGGCTTGGTCAAAGTGTTAGCCCCTGACCATGGTAGAGGAACGTTGGAGAGTAGTGATTGTTTATGGGTGGTTTGCTCGCCAAATTGCGAGTGTAACCACTCGGTGGCCGACCATAGTGTCTTGCCAATCCGAGCCGAAGCCTAAGTTCAATAAGTGTATTTTAGGCTCGGCGGACCATATGTCCAGGTTTTGCTTCTTTGGGCGGTGGAGTTGGCCGAAGCAAAGGGCTTTTTAAAGAGCCGTTTGGAGGGTGTGACCGAAGTCATCGTTTGGTTGTGGCTTTCTAGCCGAGAGTGAAATGAATGCATGAAATGTTGTTTAAAGAATTTTTAGATAAAAGAGATTGTCATTTCAGTGATATTTTTTCGAAGTACAGGGAAAGTAATAAAGACAGTGATAGTGGGTTGAGGCCCTTCTTTGAAATGCAAAAAGAAAAATGTAAAAGATTTATGCCGAAGCCGAAGAAAACAGAAACTCTGTATGCACGAAGTGTTGGCCGAAAGTAGCTGTCGGATTGAAGCATCACATGTAAGCCTTCCTGAGGTTCTGTGCATTCCATGGATTGGTGAGCACCTTGCCGTGCATGTCTTCGAGGGTGTAAGCCCCTTCACCAGCAATCTTCACGATACGAAATGGCCCTTCCCAATTGGGCATAAACTTTTTCTTTTTGCTTGCTTGGACGACTTTCCGCCAAACCAGCTCGTCGGGTTTGAACTTCTTGATTCTGACACTTCTGTTGTAGCCCTTGGCAACAGTCTGTTGGTACTCAGCAAGCTTTAGCCGAGCGTCGTCGCGTTTTTCCCCAGCCAAAATCAGTTCTTGCTCGACGGCTTCGTCATTGGACTGTGGGTTGAAGTTTTCCGTTCTGAGGGTTGGGAATCTTGATTCTAGTGGGATTACGGCCTCCATGCCGAACGCCATTGAGAACGGTGTTTGGCCTGTGGAACGGCGGGGAGTGGATCGGTAAGCCCATAAAACCCTGGGGAGTTCCTCTGCCCATTTTCCCCTCTTTGAATTCAGTCTTCGTTTTATCCCTGCGCAGACCGTCTTGTTTGAGGCTTCGGCCTGGCCATTTCCCTGAGGGTAGGCTGGTGTTGAGTTGAAGAATCTGATGCCGAACTCTTCACAGAGACTTGTGAGGCCGTCCCCGACAAATTGGGTGCCGTTGTCGGAGACGATGGCGTAGGGTACGCCGAACCTTGTCACGATATTTCTCCATACGAATCGTCGGACGTCTGCTTCCGTTATGGTGGCGAGGGCCTCGGCCTCTACCCACTTGGAGAAGTAATCCGTTGCTGTGATCAGGAATTTGAAGCCCCCAGGTGCTGTTGGGAGTTTCCCGACGATGTCGAGCCCCCATTGCGCGAATGGCCATGGACTTGTGATGGGAGAAAGATTCTGAGCCGGCTGCCTTGGAATTGGGGAGAAAAGTTGGCATGGTCGGCACCGTCGTACGATTTCTTCGCAGTCTTTCTTCATGTTTTTCCAGAAGTATCCTTGACTCATCGCTCGTTGACATAACGAACGTCCACCAGAGTGGCAGCCGCAGCTTCCCGAATGCAATTCATCAAGGATATCCGGAACTTGGTTCGGGTGAACAACGAGAAGATAGGGTCCGGAAATGGACTTCCTATAGAGTTGCCCGCTCTCAGAGAGCCAGTAGTACGCGGCCTTGTTTCGGATTCGAAAGGCTTCCTTTTTGTCGTCGGGTAAGGTATCGTTTCTGAGAAAGGCCACAATTTCATCCATCCAACTCGGACCAAGGTTAATGTTGAGCACCTCTGGAGTTGTGTCGAAACTTGGGCTGTCGATGTTGCCAAAATTTATGGTTCGGAACTCAGAAGCTTTTGAAGCCGAGGCGAGGCCGGCAAGTGCGTCGGCGTGGGCGTTGTGCTCGCGGTTGATCTGCTCGATGTTGAAAGTTTTGAATCGAGTAATGAGTTCTGCTGCTGTGGCCTGGTACTTCACCATCCTTGGGTCTCTAGCTTCGTAGTCCCCCAGCACTTGATTGACGATAAGTTGAGAATCACAGAATACGGCCAAGTTGTCAACTTTCATTGCGATTGCCGAGCGTAGGCCAGCAAGCAGGGCCTCATATTCAGCTTCGTTGTTGGTGGCGGGGAAATCGATGCTGATGGCACTCTCGTGAAGAGTTCCGCAAGGAGAGACCAAAACGACTCCAGCTCCAGCCCCGTTGTTGTTTGAAGCACCGTCAACTTGCATTCGCCAAGTGTCTCCCTGAAAGAGGAGCCACCGGTTCTCTTTTGGTTGGTGTTCGGCAGAGGGTTGGGTGGGGGGTTTGTTCAGGATCTCGGAATCTTCGGTGTTAGCTCAGCGATAAAGTCGGCGAGGACCTGCCCCTTTATTGCTGTCCTTGGTTCAAAACGGATATCAAAATTTGCAAGCTCGACCGCCCACTTTGAAACTCGGTTTGAGAGGTCGGCTCTTCGGAAAAGTGCTTTGAGAGGGTACTCGGTCAACACTGTTATTGTGTGCGCCTGAAAGTATGGCAGAAGTTTCCTCGCCGCAGAGACTAGGGCGAGTGCAAGTTTTTCCAGTGGAAGGTACCGAGTCTGGGCTGGGAGGAGTGTCTTGCTTGTGAAATACACTGGCATGTCGTCGGCCCCGTCTCGACGAACAAGTGCTGAGCTAATTGCGTGGCTCGAGACTGCAAGGTAAAGATAGAGATTTTCGTAATCTTTGGGCTTTACCATTAGTGGTGAAGAACTCAGGTAATCTTTAAGCTCGGCCAACGCTCTGTCGCAGTCCGGTGTCCATTCAAAACTTCGTCGGCTTTTCCCTTTGAGAGCGTGAAAGAAGGAGTGGCACTTGTCGGATGATTTGCTGATGAAGCGATTGAGAGCCGCTGCCATCCCGGTTAGTTTTTGTACCTCTCTGATTGATCTTGGTGGGCGAAGATCCGCCACTGCCTTGATTTGGTTGGGGTCGGCTTCGATGCCCCTCCGCGTGACCAGATGGCCAAGGAATTTGCCGGCACTGACGCCGAACGCGCACTTTTTCGGGTTTAAACGGAGTTTGTGGAATTTAAGAATCTCGAAGACCTCAGCCAGCTCCTTCAAATGGTTGTGCTCCTTTTGGCTTTTGACGACGAGGTCGTCAATGTATGCTTCCAGGATGTTGCCTATTTGTGCATAGAGCATCTTGAAGATTGCTCTGTTGAATGTTGCTCCGGAGTTCTTTAGACCGAACGGCATCACCCTATAGCAGAAAATTCCATGTGGAGTTATGAATGCTGTTTTCTCCATGTCGGCCGGGTCCATAGCAATCTGGTGATAGCCACGGTAGGCGTCTAGAAAACTAAGCCGAGCATGGCCGGCAGTTGCGTCTACGAGCTGGTCGATCTTCGGTAGTGGAAACCAGTCCTTGGGACAGGCGTCGTTAAGATTCGTGTAGTCGACGCAGACTCGCCACTTTCCATTCTTCTTCTTGACGACCACCGTGTTGGAGAGCCAGGTTGGGTATTGTACTTCCTGAATGGCGTTGTTGTCTAGTAGCCGGTTGACTTCTTCTATTACGGCGTCGGCGTGCTCTGGTGCCGAACGTCGAGCCCGCTGAATGACTGGTTTGGCGTCCTTTTTTATGTTGAGGGAGTGGCAAATAAAGTTGGGATCCACTCCTGGCATTTCTTCCGGGGTCCATGCAAAAACTTCAAGATTTTGTTTGAGGAACTGGAACATCTCCTCTCGCTCGGCGTCAGAAAGTGAGGAGCCAAGCAAGAAGAAGCGTGATCCGTCCTCGGTGATGGGCATTTTTACCAGTTCCTCTTCGGCTTTGTCCTCGGCTTTTTGACCGACGTCGTCAATGACGGCCATATCTGGGACTTCAACCCATTGCACTTGTTTTGCCTTTGAGGAGCTGTGGACGGCGGAGACGTAGCATTTTTTGGATGCAATCTGGTCCCCTCGCAAGTCCTCTTGTCTTCCTGTTGCGCCGATGAAGCGAACAACCTGGTGGTATGTTGAAGCAATTGCTTGCATTTCATGGAGCCAGGTTCGGCCGAGGATGGCGTTGTATGGGCTCGGCGCGTTGACAACTATGAATTCGACGGTAACAGTCTTTGAGCCGACGACGACCGGCAGAAAGATTCGGCCGATCGGCCATACAGGAGCTCCGCTGAAGCCAATGAGGGGTACCTCGGTGGGTTGCAAAGCCGACTCTGGTAGGTCCAACTTCTTGAAGAGGTCATAGTACATAACCTCAGCTGAACTTCCCCGATCGATGAGTACACGCTTGACGTCATGGACGCCAATTTGGACGGTGACGACGAGTGCATCTGAATGTGGAGTCAGAACGTGTACAAGATCAAGATAGGTGAATCTGATAGTACATTTTGGTAGATATTGTGGTCGTGACCGGAAGGATCCGCAGCCGACGGAGAGTATCGCTTTTGAAGTTGAGGCTTGATCGATGTCGGCTCTGAGCGTGGTCCCGAATGCCTTTGTTACCGGTCCATGGATGACATGGATCAATGGTCGTTGTTCGTTGGGGTTGGGATTTGTCTGCCGGGCGGGCGTCTTTGCTCGATCAATGTATTGATCGAGATGGCCTTGAGCGGCAAGCTTTTCAAGGAGAGCCTTGTATGGTGCACAAGCAGTCGTGTAGTGGCCGAGCTCGTTATGGTAGGTGCACTTCTTCCTTGGGTTTTGATCCGGTTGGCCGGTGTCAGTCCCGAGCTTGGCCGTCGGCCACTCAAACCACGGTTGTCTCATTATTTCCTTCAGAAAAGACCAGATTGGTTCTTTGAAGTGAGTGGTTTCGGCCACGTGGTCATGCTCCTTCGGCTGTCGCTCTTTCCCCTTTTTAATGTTGTGCACTTGCTTCTTCGGCTGCACTTGTTGGGTCGCCGTTTGTACCGGTAGCTGGTGAACGGTTGAGGAGAACGGATTGTTGGAGCTCGGGATTCCCTGTGCGGCTCTGTCTGCGTAGAGTTCTTCGAGAGCACAGAATCTTTCCACTACACGCATCAATTCACCCATGCCGTGTGGTGGGCGGATGGCGAGTTCGTCTAAGATCTTGCTCCCAGTTTCCAGGCCGTTCTTGAAGGTGCGTGCGGCCCAGTACTCATCGATTCCAGGGATCTCGTTGAACAGCTGCCAGTAGCGCTCGGCATATTGCCTGAGAGTTTCCGAGGATAGTTTCCTCATCTGAGACAGTGATTCAGGCTCCTTAGCCGTTTTGTTGCTTGTGATGAAGCGTGTGTTGAAGGCGCGTTCAAGGTCGGCCAGGGTCCTTACGGATCCAGCGGGCAATTTGTTGAACCACTGGAGCCCTAGGGAGCCGAGGCTGGACGGGAACGCCTTGCATTTCACCTCATCTTTACTCGTGCAGAGTTCAATGGTTTGTCTGAAATGGATGAGGTGAGTGTAGGCCTCACACGTCGACGGATCGAACTTTGTGAACTTGGGTAGGTGGAAGGTGGGTTCTGGCGGCGTGTTGATTATGTGGGAGGTAAATGGGGAGACGCCGAGATCTTTTAGCTGCCTTTCGAATCCTGGGCGCGGCGGTTTGCTGTGTTCGTCCGTTTTCGACCTCTTCGAATCCCTGTCTTTTTGTTCTTTTGCCGATGTCTTCTCCGCTTCCCTTCGGCGAAGCTTGTCTCGCAGGTCCTTCTCCGTTTGGCGTGGGCCGTCGACGGTCTTGTCGTTGTGGCGGCGGGTTTTGTTCTCGTCGTTCGCACCATCAATGCGTACGTCCTTCCCGTTGCGCCGAGCGTAGTGCTCATCGTTTTTGTTTTCTGTCGGGATGTTCCCCAAGCGCTCAGAGACATGGGGTCTGGTTCGGGCAGAGTCTCGGCTACGGTGCGAGGCCGTCGTGCGAGAGAACTCTGCGCGACCAGTCGAGTACGTGCTGGTGAACGACTCGGTGTCCCTTGTCCTG
This sequence comes from Rhododendron griersonianum, assembly GCA_018127125.1. Lineage (NCBI taxonomy): Eukaryota > Viridiplantae > Streptophyta > Magnoliopsida > Ericales > Ericaceae > Rhododendron > Rhododendron griersonianum. The sequence goes on along the minus strand of CM030793.1, from coordinate 33,743,310 downwards.
GTTCCATCGTGATGGCTTCTGGAACGATGCGTCCCAGATACTGTGGGTTGCTTGTAGAGAATTATTCCCCTGGCGTCGTCTGGTGCTGGGGTGAAGCCCAAGCGGTCCTTCACGGATCCGCGTTGGCCTCCTTCGTTCTGACGCCCTTGCGGTGGTGGAGGCGGAGGTGGAGGCGGTGTTTGCCCTCCTCTACCCCTGTCTCCGCCAGATCTTGACGCGGTAGGGGTGGCGTCTAGCTGCATGCGTTGCTTCATTTGGGCCACTTCCGCCCTTAGGGCTGCTAGTTCGTTGTCGCGTTCGTCGTCGCGACGCTGCAGTAGGCGGATGTAGGCCGAAGTGACGTCGTCCGAGACCGGTGAGAGCCCGAACCCAGGGGCGAGGGAGAGGGACATGTGCCTCTCGAGGGTTGGCGTGGAGTTGACGTTTCCACCTGCGTCTTTGGCCCCCGAGATGGTTGCGTCTGCTATATCTCCGCCCATGGTGAGTGATTTGGTTGCTGTCTTACGGAGGAGCGAGGGAAGTTTGGAGGACGAGTGAGCCGCTGAGATCAGAAGGGATTCACGTCGGGTTCACCAATTGTGTGGCCCGTGATCCTCTGGTCCTCGATCCTTCGTTGGTGGTTCGATGATGGGTTAGCTTCCTTCCCCTAGCCTGCACAAGGAACGCACGACTAAGACCTGGCCGGGGGTTGTCCCGGCAAGGCCCTCCGGCGAGAGGATGAGTATAGCGCAGAGAAGAAGCAGAAAGCTTAGTGTGTCAGTATTCAGTAGCGTCTACCTGTTAGGGTTACCATCACTAGGTATATATAGTGCCTCCTGGCTTGCTCTCCAAGTACGATCGCGTGCCTTCCACGGGCCGTGTGACGTCACAATGACATCACGGAATGGATCTGGTAACCGTTTTTAGGGCTGAGCTGGCACACCCATGTGCGCCCGTGATCACCTTCTGTTATAACTGCTTCTGCACGTGGCAGGACGCGTGGCTTTACAGCAAGCTATCGTCGGCTGCACGCCGTGCTCTGAAGGTAGCCGAAAGTGGGCAATGCCGAGCACGGCCATATGTTACGTTGAAGGAAGTAACGTCGACGGGGACTCTACCCACGGCACGATCCGAGCGCAAGCTTGTTCACCGCCGAGCCTGAAGCTAACCGTGCATATTTGACGAGTCATGTTCGGCACGCCGAACATGAAGCCTCTGGTCGAATCATGGCAGATCAGGTCCGCACCGTGCGACAATCCGGGTTCGGCCCGCTACAGTAAGTATCTCACGTTAAATGTGAACTGATGAACGAGTATATAACGTTATATATGTACAATAACGTTATATACAGTGTATCAGAAAAGGAGAATCTTCTCTCTATCCCAAAATCCCAACGTAACTGCCGTGATTGTCGTGAAAAAAAGCTGGCAGGGGCATTTTTGGCTTGTATTAATTCCTTTTTGGCTTGACAAGGGCTCAGTTTGGCAACACAAAAAAAGAAAAAGAATAAAAATATATTTTTTTGTCTAAGCCAAACAAGGCCCTTGTCTGAGTGGACCTAGTGGGTTACAAACTTGAGAGGTGGACTTAGTGGGTTACAAACATGCTATAATGGACCCTACACCAATTTTTTATTTTATTTAGCCACAATCTAAGAATATAGATTTTTTTTGGAAGATTTTTAACAAAACAGACACAATATTTTTCGGTATCATCTCTAACCTACTAATAGAAGTCCAAGAGAGAGAGAAATTAATACAGTCAATTTGAAGTCCAATCATAAGCCTTTCCCTATTTGTGTAGAGAGGGGGGGGGGAGTTACAAAAAAAGGAAGGACAACACACTTGGTGTGAGCCAACAGCAGGGAATAAAAACTCCAACATTCAGTGGGGGCACGTGATCCCACGTGCCTTACACTGGGTCCACCCCAAATGTTGAAGCTGGCTGCAAAATTAAGTAACAATCGGTAGTGATACTCCAGGACGGCTAGAAATGTCTTCCAACGGTCAAGCCAGTTTCTCATAATGAACTCAAAAAAATATCAACTCAAATGTGAGAAAGTAAGAGTACGGGTTGGAGATGCTCTATGGGATGGGATTTGCTATAGCAAACACCAAATAGTGTAAACTAAGCAAGTGGGGTTATTTTGGGGCGGTTTGTGGGACTGCAAGAGGTAATTGCATGTGCTGCTTCCCCCACGCATGCACTAGCTCTATATATGTACAACACGAAATTTTCAACCCTCCTCATCATCATATATCCACATAGGAGCACACATATATATAGCCATCCATAGCTAAACGTATGGCCTTAATTTAGTCCAACGCCAAAGACTTTCGTTAGTGTACTTGGCGGTGCATGCAATTTTTAGTAACGGAAGAAATTTTCGTGCGAACTGCATGGGAAATTCTACAATACACACCACTTATTTGGGTGTGTATCATATGCACCCCCAAAAATGTTACGAATTGATAGAAAAAAGTTATGATTTTTTGTATAAAAGTTACGAATCGACAAAAAAGTTACGAATCATAGAAAAAATGTTACGAATCGCACAAAAATGTTACGAATCATAAAGAAAATGTTACGAATCATATTCCTGAAAAGTTACGAAACTCTAAAAAATGTTACGATTTGCTATGTGGTGGCACAATATAGTAACGGAAGAAATTTTCGTGCGAACTGCATATATGAATACCTCTATGGTTTTTGATTTATAATATAGAGATTCAATATGTATAAGTTCATAACATTTGCACAAAAATTCATAGTATTGAGACAAAAATTAACTCGTAAGTGTCATGAGTTCAAGGCTGATGATATAAACTTGTGGACAAACGTACGTAATGAATTTCAATTATATAATGGATTTATTTCAAATATTATAGGAGTAGTAAACAACCATACATCAGATGTGTTTAATAGCAATTTCTAATACCTTTGATTTTTTAGAAACTCAACAATATCCCTTTTTTTCATGATTAAATTTGAGGAAGGCTCTGGCTCAAGGTGGGCCCTGCACAAGTGGGCAGTCTACAATTGATTTTTTAAAATTAGTACTCGAGGTGCATGTAACCTGACTTGAACAACTAAAGTTGTCAACAAAATTTGTGGAAGCTAGGCTCGTGCAATTTGTTGCCTTTGATTATTTGTGTTTTATAATAGTACTCCATTAATTAATGTGTTGTACCACAACCACCTATGAGATTGAGACAGAGAAAGATCGATAGGGAAACTAAAGATTGATAATGACCCTAACAAACCTTCTAGAGAGGGGGTGGAGCCTTTATTGTATTAATTATTAAAGCTAGCTAGCTAGGGTTTGATAATGACATGTCTCCTCCCACAACCCAATTAGTTGGCCCCCATTCTATTTTCCACAGATCAGATTTATCAGACAGCGAAGGTTGAATGATCGATGATTAATTAATGTCATATGTATTCTTTTTAGGTTTTATTCCTTTTGTCTGTTCTTCTTCAATTATTTAATTCACTGATGACAAACTCGATCGCCTATTTTAAGATTATATATTATGAGATAAGGTACATGCACCAGCCACAGCATGGATCGATGTACCATGCATATATGCTAGTAATTCCAAATCATCAAAGTGAACCAAAGGTTTTTGTGTATGTGCTTTGTTTGATATCTCAAGTGATTCGAATCAGCTTGTGCGCAACTTGAATTTGTGTTTCATCTGATATCTAATAGTCTTTGGATCAATTTACGCACACTAGGCTGTGTAAGCATGTGTTTTGCTATGGAGCATTCTTTTGAAGGGAGACAAACCAATTAATGTGTTGATAATTAGGGAGACTAGCCTAATTTCCAAGGAGGTCTCAGTTTCGAGTTGATGGAGCAAAATCGATTTGTCGTTGCGCAACTTGAATTTGTGTTTCACCTGATATCTAATAGTCTTTGGATCAATTTACGCACACTAGGCTGTGTAAGCATGTGTTTTGCTATGGAGCATTCTTTTGAAGGGAGACAAACTGTTAGGATCATGGGTCACGGTCTCTCTGTATTGGCAAATTCAAAGACAAAAAAACATATTTATTTGTATCCCCATTTATTGAGTTGTATTTTATTTATTTTTGTTTCTAGAGTGTCTGTTTAGGAAATGGAAGGAAATCAATATTGTGTAATTGAGAGTGAGTGTTTTGTATAGGTAAAAAAGGAAAGAATTAATTGTTCTCGTGAGGAAAGAAATTGGTGCTCATGGAAAGACTTGCTAGACATGGTAAGGATTTGCTGCACATGGAAACAATCATTCGGTAAGTGCAAGGTGCGGTAATTAATCTAAGCAATCTATTAAGGCACGAGATTTTTTGATTGCCGAGGATGTTCAATTTATTTAAGGACGAGGGGTTAGAGAGAGAGCTGCCATCAAAGGTTTTAAAAACCCATATCATCTGAATATATAAAAGACGATCAACTCCTGGGGTTTTTTGGTGTACCTTGGAAATTAATAGAGTCATGCTTTAAAAGATTAACTTCAAGGGGTTTTCATCTACCTCTACAATCGGTCCCTAATCTAAGCCCTTTCGTGGAGTTCAAAAGGCATCTTTGGAAGGTTCGTGGATTCGAGGCAGCGGCGGTCAAGCATTCAGAGAGGTGTGTATGGATTCGGCAAGAGCGTCTAGGTTTAGGTTTGTGAAGTTCAAATTTATCGTAAGAGTTCTTGTAACCTCGTGTTTCGTAGTGCTTGATTTCTTCTCGTTGTTTTTTCCCGTTTAGGATTTTTCACGTATATCCGGTGTTCTTCGTTCATTCTTCGTTTCTATTATTATTATTGCTTGATTATTCAGTTGGTTGCAAAATAGAAATTTCACAAACCAATTAATGTGTTGATAATTAGGGAGATCGACTAGCCTAAGTAGTCTTGAGGGGGCAATTAAGTTCCAAGGATCCGGCTCTCACACTAATCTAACTTGTACTAGCAACATCTATGACAATAAAAATAAATAAAAAGACATGTAACATTTAGGGTATGTTTGAAAAAGTTTTTATTTCAAGTTTTTTGTTTTTGTTTTCAATATTTTTCAAAACAAGCACCATAAACATGTTTGTTTTACTGTTTTTGTTTACAAAATACATAATCAATTCCACTAGTTTACAGAAATTCTAGAAAAACAAAAATTGCATTTTCATTTGTTTTGAAAACATGCACTTTCAATAGCCCAAAAAACAAATAAACAAAAACCATTATGGTCACCAAACATGTTTTTTTGTTTTTATTTCTTAATAAATAAACAAAACCTCATATCTTGTTTTTCATAAACGAAAAACAAAAAATTGACAAATTTAACTTGTTAAACCAATTCCTTGTAATGTAACAACAGAAGGTTCCTGTCGGTGGTAGCTATTAACCAGATTTGGCGTATGACTATTACTCTCCCGATTGGATGCGGTATATGTTTTGGGTGTATTATTTATGAAGGGGATAAGATAGTAAGGGGTATTAGTTAAGAAGGGAAGGCCCACATTGATGTGATATTTATAGAGGGTGTATTAAAAAGTAGATGGTTTGGATGATGTATAAGAAGGAAGGGTGTATGATGTAAAAAACTATCGAATGACTCTTTTGCCCTTGTGCAGTCCCAAATTTTATTATGCCTAATATTAATTATATAATTGCAAAACTTAATATATTTAATAATTTTTCGACAATTCTAAGTTATAATAATTTACTGTACCAATAAATTTAATAATATAACAATTTTTTAAAATATAAATTTTATTTAGTCATTATAAAAAAAAAACTTAGAATGTTATTTAGTTTGAAAAACTTTTTCAATTTGTCCCAGCCATCTACAGTATTTTTTTTTCCATCCAGCCTTCATTTTCCTGTGTTCCAATACACCAAATCATTTTTCTTTTTTCCCCTCGCTCTTATCGTTTACAAGAGAGAGAGAGAGAGAAAGAGAGAGAGACAAACGGAAGCGAGGAACAAAAAAGAAGAAGAAAAAATAAGCACAGCGGCGCCAGCGGCGCCACTGGTCCTGGCTCTCCGATCGTCTCTCTCTGTCTCTCCGATCGTCTCTCTCTCCATCTATCCGATCGTCTCTCTCTTCGATATGTACGGAACCCAGGTTCGTCTCTCTCTCGTCTATACATATACATACATATTTTGTGTGTGTTTTTTGGTGGTGGTGGCCTGTTCTTCTTGATCTTCTTCTTCTTCACTATCTCTGTTAGCACAGAGAGAGAGAGAGAGCCGTTGGTGGAGGGTATGAGGAGGGGTGGTTTGGTAAAAAACAAGGCTTATACACCCGGATTAGCTATTGCTACCCTCCAGGGTAGCAATAATTTATGGCTGTTCCCGGTGTATTAATGAATACGGGGATTAATTAATACAGGGGGAAAAATGGTTGCCAAACGGTGTATTGATCCCTTATCCGGGTGTATTGTGTAATACACCCACCGTATACACCATCCAATCGGGCCCTTAGCAACTTTCACCTTGAAAGGAACTAGTGCTTCTTCCCCTACCAAACAGAGCCTTAGCAAAACCAATGTAAGTAAATAATATCTTTACAGGACATGGCCCAACAAGCTGTAATGGGCCAGGAATTCATGACTTTAATACAGACCTCCAGTGAAATGATATTGGGCTAGTCATTTTTGAGCCATTTCTGGCGGTGCAAGGCTATGGGCCGATAGGAGGCCGGCCAGGAACAGGTGTAAGACCGTAAAGGAAAAAGTAAAAGAAGAAAACAAGTTACAAAGCGAAATGGAACACCAAGTGAGTGAGGTAGGAAAATCAATTATAGCAGATTTACAATTAAAATTGGAAATAACTTAAGACTCCAAAAATGAAAACGTTTCTGAAAATCTACGCGTATTTTGAAAAACAAAGCTGAGAACCTGAAGAGATGCGATACGACCATTGAAATTGGTAAAGTTTTGATCTGTTTTGAAGATCAAAACTGAGAACCTGAAGAAATGCGATACGACCATTGAAATTGGTAAAGTTTTGGCGCGGGGTATTCTTTCAAGGTGGTGAAGATACATTCATCACCAACATTGTTGTGAAAGACATGTCACAAAGATATATATGGCAGCCACATGTTTCTCTCAGAATTGCAATAAGTTTATTTTCGCCGACACAATAAGCTCATCGGCAAAGATGCCACACTCCCCAAATTTAAGATTACTTTGCTGACTCATATGGCAGATGCAAGAGTACTACATTAACGGATGGGAAAATTTCAAAATAGCACCTGAACTTTCACTCCAATGTCACAGAAACACCTGAACTTCATTTTATTTCAATTAAACACCTGAACTTTCAAAATCCCCAAATTGAGGCACCTGCCGTTAGCCTCCATCCATTTCCTTCACAAATCGGCTGATGTGGCTCATTTCTGGCGTTATAGGGCCCCACTAGACATGTTAGAAAGTGAACTCAATGCAGACAATCACAACCAGAAATGAGTTCACTTCCTAAATTTGTGCATTGAGTTCACTTCCTAACATATCTAGTGGGGCCCTTTAACGCCAAAAATGAGCTACATCAGCCGATTTGGAAAGAAAATGGATGGAAGCTAACGGTAGGTGCCTCAATTTGGGGATTTTGAAAGTTCAGGTGTTTAATTGAAATAAAGTGAAGTTCAGGTGTTTCGGTGACATTGGAGTGAAAGTTCAGGTGCCATTTTGAAATTTTCCCTTAACGGATTGATCAACTTTAGGTCCATAAGATCCTTTCCCATAATAGTTTCGCGGACGTGTTGCATGTTGACACATAGACTTATCTTAGCAAAAAATAAAAATAAAAAAATCCCGGCATATTTATACTTTCGCCGACATTTTATTTGCAACGGCTATAGTACGTTTTCTTCTAGTGAAATTAATATTTAGTCGGATTGTCTTTAATAACTTGTTGCAATGAATAAAACTAATAGGTTAGGGTTTTCTTGGGCTGGGCCTAGCCCATTTTTGTAGGTTAAGGTTTTTTTATGAGCTTATATTGTATTATTATTTGGGTTTTTTAAACCCTCGAGTGCTTTAGACTTTGTCCCTCTAGGTGTGTTTGAGCTTTGTTTCCAATGGGTTGTAATTTTCAATCTTTGATTGGAATCCCCTTCCCCTCTCCCCCTTTAATTAATAAAATGTTATTTTGACGATCAAAAAGTGAATAAAACTAATAGAATTATTTTTTCAGCTAAAAAAGAAACTAAGCCTCAACCCGTTGGGGTAGCTGGCGTGTGATATGTATATATATATATACCAATTAAAAGAAATGGTTGGATAGAGTCCAAAGAACATACATACACTAACAAATGAGGTTCCAACCTGGCAATGACACAGCAACATATATATATATATGGTCGTCCAAATCCAATACTGCAATTCCTTTCGATCTCCTCCGTGCTCCTTTTGTTTCGGTAGATACATATGGGAGCTGTGGGAAGCTTTAGTTTAATGGCTTGTTACCTTTTGATGTTCCAGTCAACTGCCTGCCTCGTTCACAATCTAATTATAAGCTGTCATTAGACATCACATGCACACCCATCTCTCTCTCTCTCTCTCAACTGCTCCCTCACAAGTCATAACCTCATTCACGAGTTTATCAAATAAGGTCATGACCTTACAACCAGCTGCGCGCATGTCCGGAGCCGGAATTTAAAGTTGGGAAAATTTGAGAAAATAAGTTTTCATGCAACCACCACCAATATAGGAGTAGATTTTTTTTGTATTTAATAGGCAAAATGATACTTACATAATATGTTTTAAGGTTCATCATCCCTCAACACAGACCAAAAATAGTTTAACATTATATCAAACCCCACTTTCTTTCGCGTGATAATTAAGTATAAAAATCGTCTAGGACTAAGAGTGACTTGTATTTTGTAAATCAAATTTTAAAGCCATTTTCTTTTCAATGTGTATAAGAGTGTCCAAGAGATTTCTATATATTTTGAGAAGGTGAGACCGTGAGGGCATAGAGCTTTGGAGAAACTGGCAAATTAAGAAAAGGAAATTAATACTCTAGACCTACTACTGTGTATACATTAAAAATATATGTATACTCAGTTTTTTTAAAAACAAGGATGGCATGTGAGACCCCTACCGCCAGAGACGGAATCAAGTTGGGGCTTATGGGGGCCAAGGCCCCTGCGTTGTTTTAGGTTTTCTTTTTTATAAAATTTTGTTATTAATATTAGTTATTTTTTATTTGTTAAGAATAAGATATTGCATTTTGTATTGGATGTTATTTAGGCATTTAAATGCTTTAAGAATGTGTTCATTTTGGGTCTCAAATCCAATTTCTCTGCGCATGGTCTCCCATAAGTTCTTTTTTAATTATTAATCTCATTTATCTTTCTCCCTATTCGGTTTGGGTTTTAAGAGAGGTTTTTTAGAGTATAGAGAAAATTTATTGGAGACCATGCCCAGAGATTTTGAGACCACAAACCGAACAAGGCCTTTATCTCTCTTCACTCATTATCCAAAAACCTTCATCAAAACCTAAACCAAACAAACTATAAGATCCTCGAACCTTGAAATTTCAAATTTTATTGTCCATAGCTAGTTCGGCTCCCGCGTCTACAAAATCCTGGTTCCGTCCCTGCCTACCGCCTCCCTCTTTAGCCGGAGGCGAGGGAGCTGTTGTTCCTTTAAGGGGCAGCAGCCTGCTGTCCGGGCCGAGCGGGGCTCACTCCGATGATTAGAAACATTCACTTTGTAGAGCTCGTCGGGTTGAACAAGTGTACCAAAAATTAGCTCGATCGGATATCATTAAGTGTCTGATCGGAACACATATAACTTGCCAATAATGGATTCCACTAGAATTGATTTAGTGTTTCGGATTCATTCTTTTCAAGATAAAAATGTTCCGATAAGGCACTTAATAATATCAGATCGAACTAATTTTTGATACACTTGTTTTACTCAACGAGTTTTACGAAGTGAACGTTTCCGATCATTAGAGTGAGACTGGAGTGAGCCCCGCTCGACCGGGACAGCAGGCTGCTATCCCTTTAAGGGACAGCAGCTCCCCCACGCGCCTCCCCCCAGTAAGGCACCAAAACACACACACACATACACTCTCTCTCTCTCTCTCTCTCTCTCTCTCTCTCTCTCTCATTCAAAAGGTTCAAATTGCGTTATCAATATTACCACCAGCTGGAAAGAAATCATCTCTCCGTGTTAAATTAAGGGAGCTTATAAATGCAACTGCGAATTTACTGCATGTAACTTGTTTTTAAGTAAATAATATTCGGACAAAAATACCCTTATAAAAATGGACAAAAATACCTCTATTTTTATTACATACAACCACAAACATGAAACCACATCCAAAATACACACCCCAATACCCCATAACCCACCCACGTTCCCTCCATTTTTTTCCATCTCCTTCCACGTTCCATCCATCTTCTTCTGGTTCTACTGGTTCCATTGGAGCCACCACCATTGTTGAGCTCCCACCTCCCACCATAAACCCAGTCGACACCCGCCTCCGAACTCTCACCTCACACCTCCTAACTCTCAATGGAACCCTCCATTGCTTCTTCTCCTTCCATTGGTAAAGAAGAAGTCTTTAACCCAACATACGAGAGCAATGTGCATTTTGATTGGGGATTGGAAGGTTGTGCAATGGAAATGGAAGTTGACAAGGAAGAGGGAGCCATGGATAATGTAGTTTCAGAGCCGAGATCGCAGCAGCAAGAGGTAACTCATCACTCCTGCATTTTTAGTCTGAATCTGTCCCGACATTGTCATATTCTGAAACTTGAAATTACGCCACAATTTCAAACTCTAGAGTTTGAAAATTGAAAACAATATCATATTCTAAAACTCGAAATTCTACTAAAATTTCAAACTCTAGAGTTCGAAACTTGTCAGTAAATTTTAAATCTGGCACGACATTGTCAGATTTTGAAACTTGAAACTAAGCCAACATTTCAAACTCTAGAGTTTGAATATTGAAGGTAATATCATATTCTAAAACTCGAAATTTTGCCGAAATTTCAAACTCTAGAGTTGTAATATTGTAGACAATAATCACTCCCGATGTGTTCAGATTCTAAAATTCGAAATTATGCTAAATTTGCAAACTCTAGAGTTTGAAACTTATATCATATTCTAAAACTTGAACTTACCACAGTATTTCAAACTCTAAAGTTTGAAACTTGTTGACAATATCATATTCTAAAACTTGAAATGCTGCCCAAAATTTTAAATACTAGAGTTCGAATACTGTGCAGAGTGTGTTTAATTGGTTTTTCTTTGGATGTTCTAGGGTGACACTTCAACATTTGGTAGTTATGTGGGGCCCGCAACTAATCGTACTCCTACACTATATGATTATACGGAGTATTTCACAACGGACAAGGTGAGTGTTTCAAACCATGGAGTTTTTTTCATGTGCAACCTTATGGTGCGGGTTATGATTATTTTTTTTACTTTTGTAAAGGTATTTTCGTCCAAGAAAGAGTTGGTAGAGTGGACAAGATGTACGGGTAAACGATACGGCTTTGTCATTATCATTAAGGCCTCGGAGAAGTTTATTAAGAATCGCAAACCAAGGATGAGGTTTTCTTGCGAAAGGAGCGGGAAGTATAGGAAGTTTGTGAAGAAGTCTTTGGGGGAGGAGGTGGCTGTGAAGAAGAGGGCGACGCGTTCCACGGGCACAAAGAAAATTGAATGCCCATTTCTATTGAAAGGTGTAAAGGGCAATGATGGTTGGACTGTCTCTGTCCACAATGGCACTCACAATCATCCTCCAGCGGTGTACTTGGAGGGGCATTCGTATCCTGGAAGGTTGTCGGCGGATCAAACTGCCATGTTGGTGGATTTGTCAGTCTCTATGGTTAAACCCAAACAAATTCTAAGTCAGTTAAAAGGCAATGATCCTTCAAACGTCACGACAATCAAACATGTGTACAATGCACGGCATAAGTACCGAGTGATAGAGAAAGCCGGGAGAACTCAAATGCAACATCTAATGGCTCAGCTACAACATTTTAGCTATGTGAATTGGGACCGTTCAGATAAGGATAGGAATGTCACGGACTTGTTTTGGGCTCTCCCTTGCGCTGGCGAGATGTTATGCGCTTTCCCTCGAGTGTTAATGATGGATTGCACGTACAAGACAAATAGGTACAGGTTTCCATTGCTACAAATTGTTGGCGTAACATGTACGGAGTTGACTTTTAACGTAGCCTTTGCTTTCATTGAGTGTGAAAAGGAGGAAAACTACACTTGGGTGTTGGAGAAGTTAAAGGGCATGATGGATGCTGATACGCTTCCAGTTGTTATCGTCACGGATAGGGAGTTGGCGCTTATGAATGCCATCAGAAGTGTTTTTCCTCATGCAACCAATCTCCTATGTAGGTTTCATATCTCAAAGAACGTCTTAGCTAAGTGTAGGAAGACGTTTGATGACAAGACATGGGAGGAGTTTAGTTGTAGTTGGGGCCTAGTTGTCCTTTCAGCGAGTGTTACACAGTATGAGGAGCGCCTTCGTGCTTTGAAGCGTGATTTTCAAATGTTTCCTACAGCACTTGATTATGTGGAGAAAAATTGGTTAATACCTTATAAGGAGAGGTTTGTTGGAGCTTGGACGGATAAAGTCATGCATTTTGGTAACCTAACAAGTAATAGGTAAATGTTTTATTCGCAATTGAAGCACTTTCTTTTTGCATTTCAAGTAACATCTCTATATATGTTATTTGATATGGCTAACGTCTGGATATATTTATTTATTCGTAGGGCGGAGAGTGCACATGCCGCGCTAAAACTTCAACTAGAGCACTCACAATGCAACTTTGACAATATATGGGAGAAAATGCACCGACTTATTCTGTTACAAGAAACTGAAGTCAAAGCTTCTTTGGAGAAGAATCTTACGTCTATCCCACATGAATTTAGGAGTCCTCTATTTGAGATGTTGAGGGGAGTTGTTTCGAAGAATGGCATGACACATGTTCTGGCCGCGTCCCGTCAAGTGGAATGGATTGTGGAATCGAACCATGCATGCGAGTGTGCTTTGAGGCATGACACATGTTCTACCGCCTCAGTGTGTGCATCGGTCATAGCCTCCTCCTCCGTCTGTGCATCAGGCCTAGCCTCCTCCTCCGCCTGTCCATCGGGCCTGGCCTCAACCTCCACCGCCTGTGCATCGGGCCTGGCCTCCTCCTCCGCCTCTATAGCATGCTCCTCCATTTGTTGTTCTGCCTCAGGCCTGTTCTCCTCCTCCCCAGCCTATCTGACAACCTTCTTCTGCCTCTGTCGTCGTCCTTTCCCTCCAACTTCTCCAACTTCTGAAGTTGAAGTTTGGTCAGCCTTCCTTTTCCTTGCTGAATTTGTAGGACGAGTCCTCTTCATTTTCCTGTATTCACCAATTAAGAGCAATCAACCTTTAGCACATGGATTCCTCTTCATTTTCTGTCAATAAAATCGATTTCAAACATCTAAAATGATAGAACATCTCACACAGTGCAACCAAATAAGACTCATTCTTGGAAGAATATCATAAGAAAGAAACACATAAAACCTAGTACCAAAGTGGAAAAGGCCTTCATTTATTGCCCAAAAAAAATTTGCGCATATAAGTGTCATACCATGAAAAGGAAAAAAGAAAGAATATGAACTTCGTAGTGTTATACCATGGAAAAGGCCTCCATAGTGTTTTATCTATCCACTTCGTAGATGTAATTCTTTCCATCTAATCCATCTTAGGAACTGAATGATGTGGATTAATAGATTGCAACATGTTTATTTTATGCTCTCCATCATAATTCCCATGCATGAGTCACAAGCAACAATTACCAAAGTACCGATCATCATTACTACATTTGCACAAAAATTTAAAATTTTACTTATAAAAGACAGCTTATAAAAGACAGCATATATAAAAGACATCAGAGGAAGACCATCATCTCTATCCGGGTACGATCATAGCTTCATTCATTCGTTGAACCTTGGGGATAATCATTAGCATTGAAGTAAATCACCACACCACCTCTATCATACATACGACATTTGATGACGTGAGAGTGCATGGTCAACACACACCTAAAGCGCCTACGTTCCGCTTGCAGCCACTACAACCACAACCTAACTTGCACGAGATTCAACTATACTTAGCCCCGCTACGGGTAGTCCCGAGGGGACGGAATCCTCCTATAGTAGTTAGCAGTACTGAACATTGATTTTTCTCTTAGTAATTTCAACAAACACATGGTGTGCAAAGTTATTTACAGTTGATTAGAAACATATAAAACGAACATAGAGGAACCACTATAATTTTCAATCTGTTTCAGATTCAAACCTCTCAAATAAGTGCAAAAAATCAGATTCTTAAGTTTGAAATCTGTCACAAAAATCATTTTCAAACATTTGAAATAAATTGAAAATTTCAAGTTCATATGTCTGAATATGGAACCAGATTTTTGGACTCTAAAAATTGAACAGAAAACCTAAAATCAAGTTCTAATATCTGATTGTATCAGTTAGGGATTCAAAAATTACCTTTTTAAGGAGTTGGGTAGGACGATGAAGGTGATGGTAGTGATGGTGGGTCTACCGTGGTGCTTGCTGTTGTGTGGTGGTGGTGGTGGTGGTTCGACAATGGAGGTGGTGGTGGCGTTTTGGTTTGGGTTGGGGGGGTGTGGTGGTGGTTCAGACAATGGAGTAGTGAGGGAGAAGAATGGGGCGAAGGGGGACGGGAATGGTGGTGGGGTTTTGGTGGGTTTCAGAACTGGAGAGCAACGTGGAAAACCAGTGGATGGTTTTCAGATGGGAGTGAAGAGTTTCGGTGGGTTTCAGAGAACAGGAGAGGGTTTTCAAAAAAATTTGCCCGAATTTTTTTGTTGGAGGAGGGAAGGACAATTTTGGAAGTTCATAGCCATTTTGAGGTTGTATGGTAGCAAATTTTTACTGTATAAGATTTGTGGTTTAAGTTAGCAAAAGGCTACATGCAGTAAATTCGCAGTTGCGTTTATAAACTCCCTAAATTAATTGTTAGGCTTTTTGGATGAGTACTAGTGGAAAAAATTCACTATGCATGGTATCAAAAGTCGATCGGAACTTATCTACAGTTTCCTTCCCCTTTCTATACATGCATCTCTTCAACCTTTTTGAAAATTAAGTACTGCATTATTCAGTGGCGGCTCCAGGAATTTGTGGTAAGGTGTTCAAAAATTACCTTAACTCTACTAGCTGATTTATTTACCAATAATCTATGTACAAAATTTCATAAATTCATATAAATAGTACGTTAAAAAAATATAACTTATGTTCAAAAAAACTTAACTATGAGGCAAAACGAGAACTCAAAAAAATTGATAAAAATAATAGTTTTTTTGAAAGTTGTCGTATTGCGTACTAAACAGTGTTTCGAGGATGGAGGGGGTAAAATTTTACAATTGTCCTAGAAGAGTTCTCATATTTTGTGTCAACGTTTAACCAACGTATTATGTACTAAAATCCTTTCGAAAGAAATTGTAGCGAATATGTTGTAGTTGACCTTTTTGAAAATATGTTGTTCTTTAGGATGACATGATGAGATTTTTTATCGTAGTTTTAAATTCGAAGGAATATTATTCAAGTTAACGGATTGCATTGCAACGTAGTTGAATTTTTTTAAAGCTTTTCTCCGTAATTCTATAAGATAACTAAACAAAAAAATAGTTATTGTCATGAATGCGAAATTAACACATTTACCATCGATAATAAAGATCGAGAGAGAATGCAGAACATACTACTTGCCCCTATAGATTCTTCTTTTTCTATTTCTTTTTTCATTATGATTGTGAGGTGTATTTGAGTTGTGATTGAGTGTTTAATTGATTTTGGGTTGGGTGTTCAATTCTTTTTGGGTTAGGTTTTCAAGGCTATTACAATTGGGTGTTCATTGACATTTGGGTTGGGTGTTCAGTTGACCATGAATTCCTCAATGTGGAGCCGCCTCTGGCATTATTGATCGATATAGCCAAATCAGCATATGATCACAACTACATGGCAGTGCATGGGAAATTAAACAGTACTGCATCATTCATTAATTGGCTTAATTATCTCATTATTACACAATAATATAATCCATTACTTTACCCCATCGCGCGACTTCTACATTAATCCATTATTCCTATCAAATATTTTCTAGTATATTTCAATGACCCCATGCCATAATTCTAATTTAATTTCCCCACGTATTAAGCAATCCCACTAAAACTATATATTCATTTGCCGGCCTCCTTTTAACACTAGAATTTGGCAAACTATTTGTCAATACACATTTGCAAAGTAATTAATCTTGTGTGCAAGCAGAAACAAATTAATGTTCAGTTATTGATTAGCAAATACGAATAAGATCTCAAGTACATTTCTATATTAACCCACTGCACCAGATCAGATTCTTGGCTTTGCCCCTGCGCCCACCACCCAAAGAAGAATTGCTGAAGAATATATGTACATATATATATATATAGATATATACACCACTACAAATTAAGTACAAAAGCAATAAAACTTAGTGAAAGAATTAAGCTTTTATATTAATTATTCCTTTGGGATCGAGAATGTCCAGGTTTCTTGATTTCAATTTACGTATGCATGACAATTATCGGACTAAATTCTAAGAACTCAAATCTCAAAAACAGTGATGCATATATATGTACTTACATTTGGCAACCTCTTTGGGCCAAGTCACAAGAGAGAAGTTTCTTGTGAATTATCTAGTCCTGGCATAAATGCCTTGCCTTTGACCGAAGTGGAGAGGAGAATAGTCAATGTGTATATGTAAGCTAGCCTAGACACTTCTGATCGTCGAACCAAAAAATATTAGAGTAAATAGTAACCATTTATCTAGTAATGAGATAGGACGGAGACCCTTAAATAGTACTTATCCGTCCCCAACTGTTTATCCATTTTGAGAATATATTCTAACTTATTACATAAATATCATACTTGTAGTATGTCTTACTTTTTCCTTTTTACTTTTTAGAAACTTCATTTTAGATTTGAAAATTAAAATAATAATAATAATTACAACTTTTTGAAGATGGACATATCTTTTGAGACAGCAAAAAGTGTCAAAATGCAATAACATTTATGGACGGGGGAGTACAAATTCTTGAGCTAGCTGAGTAGTTACAGAGTAAGAGAGAGGAACCAATGATCGATCCTACCACATACGCGTTCAGAATCGTACAATGTTTGTGGGCCACACAAAAAGTTGAGAAAACCCACTTTCATCGGGACATGCAATTAGCATTGCTCAAAGACTAGAGAAAGTCTGTGTGTACAGACCTGGACATGCACATATAATTTATGTGTCATCTATATGTAATAATGTATGTGTAGGAGAGGTTCAGGTTACGCTGGATGTGCTTACGTGTATAAGTGTGAGCTGAAGAGTTGCGATTGACTGATGATTAGTAAAAAGGGGAATAGGGGAGAAATCTTGTGGGGTGAGGAAAAGAGCAAGAGGTACGAGAGAGACAAAGGCAGCGTGTCCCTTACGTTTTCCGCGGGGGTGATGTCTGACCTTCTCTGGACTCGAATGGGTGAGGTTACTTTCTCTCCGAGGAAGAATGTTCTCCTTCCTCAGAATCAATGCTCACACCCTTTCTTTCCGGAAAAGTCAGCTCTCTCCAATCATTGGGAATGTCAGGGGTATTTATAGGGCACTTGGGCCTAGGTCAGGCCCAGAACGGCGCTCCTATAAGACCTTAACACGTGTCCCTCCGTACCTCTAGGTCTTGGATAAGCTCGTCCTCCCGCGGAGGCCTTTTCCGCGGGAGGGCTCGAATTTCCGCGACGCTACCTCCATCCCAAGCCACCAAACCACAAGAAATTCCCCAATTCCCGCAAGAGCAGGGTCACGACCCGTGGCGATCGTGTGTTTTCTGCGGAGTCCCTTCCGGGCCCTGCCTCTAAGCCCAGATAGAACCCCGGAGACTCTCTCTCGAAACTCAGCAATCCGTGGGCCTTCTCATGACCTTCTGCTGCAAAGGCCAGCCCGAGATACGTTTGGTCCTCCAGCGGGGCCAGCGGAGGTCCCGCGGTAGCTTTCCTCCCGCGGATACTTCCGCAGGGACCACCTTTCTATGTCCTTGCACGCGTTCTTTCCCCATTGGGCGGTCAACTATTTCTCTTTCAATGAAGCTTTGACCGGGGCTTCTTTTTTGCGCGGGTCCCATTGCCATGTGTCTACACGCAATTACAGGGTCAAAAAGTCTTTCCTGCTGACGTGTCAATAATTTTTTTCCGCGCCTACATATGCCGCCCGCGCACGTACGACGGGCGTACGTCGTTCGCATGCGCATTGTTCCGTTTACTAGTTTCCGCGGTTGCCCTTGATTCATTCCGCGAGGCGATGGGTATGTTAACCGTTGACAACACCTCTTCGTATACGGTCGTGCCTTTTCGTGTATGGTCGTCATAAGTACTCCCACCGTTTGACCACTATATAAACCCTTTATTCATTATTTTCCTTTTTCACCTACCGCTTGAGTCTCCGTCGAAGTGCTGTCACTTTCTCTTCTAACTCTCAGCGAGCAATCACTTTCTACTTGTTACTCTCTACCTTTCGCGGTCACGCCTTCTCTTTTTCTTCTACACAAAGTAAAAATGGTTGCGCGTAATCCAAACGTTGAAATTCCCGTTCCCCCCGCGGACAAATGGAAGAGGGCCCCATACTTGCAAGCGGTTGGGGACCCATTCTGGGCCCTCGCGGGGGCTTATCCTGTCGAGGGTGCACCCGTGGCTGATCCAACTTTTTTCACAACCCCTGCTGCCCCGGAACAAGCAGGGTTGATCAATCCCTCATCTGTCCTTCGTTTCCGCATTGAGCGCGGGGACTTTCCCTTCGTGGAGTGTCGCTTCGGGGCCCAAGTTTCTCCACCCACCGACTGGGCGGAGTGGGTGGACGAGGTCATCAATAACCCCGCTCTTAAACAGGAAGTGCTGGCTAGCGGTGCTTATGACGCCGTCCTGCTGTCGTGGCGCTTGAGTATCCCCCGGCAGAGGGCAGCCAACAAGAACTTGAAATTTGCGTGCTCACGCTGGAGCATAGATACCCATTCCTTTGCATGGGCTTGGGGGGAGAACGGACTTTCACTGAAGGATACCTTCATCCTCACTCGCCTACCTCTCCGCGGAGCCAACATCTTAGATCTGGCCAAACTCTCTCGCGAAGATCGAGAGAATGTTGAGGGGCTGAGGAGACTGCACATGTTGGCTCAGAATGGCCCCATTTTTACTGCTCAGAGTGCCCGCAAGCCCGCGGCGGCAAATGCCAAGAAGACCTCCCTCGGGAGTTGGCTTCGATACTTCTACAAGGACCTCCAGCCCGTGAGGACGGTTGCCCCAGGCGTTGCACGGGATTTTGTCACAGGCCCTCATTACGGGCAGCGGCTCTACATGGCGGGATTTTTCGCCTATTTCCTCTCCTATTACGTCCTGCCTGACTATCCCATCGATGGCCTCTCCCATGCGGTCTTTCCATTGGTCGTGCTCTTAGCCCGCGGTCAGTCTGTCGCGCTGGTGCCCCTGTTTCTGGGTTCACTTTATCGACAGCTAGACTTGGTACAAGCTGACTACGCCAGGTCCCTCGGAAGATGCGATCATCTTTCAATGGTTCACACCAGCTTTTTGCTCGCGTACTTCTACGAGCATTTCCATGTCATTGCCCCCGTACCGTTGGCCTTTCAGGCGTCGGGCCAGCGATCTCGCGCGGAGCGGTGGCAAGGCACCGGCAGCAACGCCTCGTGGTATGAGGTATGCGATGTCGAAGCCAACTTCACCCCACGGCCCTACAACATTACTTCTCCTGGCGTCATGGGCGTGGGTCTGTGCCTTCTTCCCGCCGCCTCTTCTCTCAATGCCGCAAGCGGGGGTGATTCTGTGGCGCGGACGGTTGTCAACTCTACGCTTATAGCTCTCCCCGGGTGGCTCCCATTTCTGAACAACGAGGCCGCTGGAGCAGTTGTCTATCGCCCGGATCGCTTCGCGAGGCAGCTAAGCTTTGATCAAGGGGTGCCCGGGCTTGCCCCCCCGATGCCTTCCTTCGCGGAGTCCCAACTCCGCTTTATGGCGACCCAACTCACTCCCATCCTGATGCAACTTGGTGACTTACCCATCCCGGCCAGAGATAGGGTCACGGGCTATATACTCTAGAGTTTCGTTCGTTTTGGAGGAGGAACCTGGATTCTTTCTTGACGTTTGTCCGCAGGCAGGCTATCGTTCAGGAGGCGTCCACAGTCTGCGTGCGGGATACTTCGCTGCGGGCCATTACTGATGTTCGGGCTGTTGATTGGCGCGGGCCCCACAGCCAATGGGCCGTGATCAACGTTGCGCCCTTGAACAGGGAATTTCCTACGATGACTCATCCGCCTCCTCAAACTGCCCAAATGCGCACAAGTGCGCGGGTGAACCGTGGGAGGACTCAACCTGCGACCCCCGCGGAGTCATCTCAACCATCTTCTTCCCAGGTGCCCGCGGCGGGGGAGACCCGTCGCCACAAACGCCTTCGTACGGTATGTAGTCCTTCATTTCTCGTACTCAATTATCCTTATTGCATTACTTCATTTTTCTCTAGCCCTTGATTTCATTACTCTACTTCTTTCTTTCAGCAGCAGGAGCGGGACGCTAGTACTTTCGTGGCCTTCGAGCCAAAGGCGGCTGCCGCGGCAGGGGCGACGGAACAAGTGGCAGAACAGGCCACGGGCGAAGAGGTCGAAACAGGTATTCCGGACGTTCAACCCAAGCGACGCCGCCTTGAGAGTAGGTTTTCCCCCTCTCTCCCTCTTTTTACCACTTCTGTTGTTTCTTCTTCTGATCCAATCTCATTCTTCTTTATGAAAATTCATTGTACAGCCGTAGTGGAATCCGACGATGAAGAGAAGGGGGATATGGATGCTGATGCAGGGCAGAATTATGAAACGAAGAACAAACGTGTAACAAGGACAATCACAAACGGGATAGATATAGAGAAACACTCTCTAGACACTTTATTAATCAATAATCATCAAAAACTGCGTAGCCCTAAGGCTTACAACTCCTTAAATAAGAAGCAAACCCTAAACCGACTAGGAAAAGGAAAAATTACCAATTTTGGAAAGTTCCAAAATTATTACATATTCTGAAAATATAAGGAAAAACAAAATTTCTCCAACAAGAACGGAAATTAATAGAATTTCCTACCAAAAGTTATAAGCAAAAAGATTATTTCCTAAAACGGCAAATTTGGCCTTTCGGAGCCCTAAACGGCCGAAAACGGCTAAAAAACGAAAACCACATGGCCGTAGGCAATGTGTCTTGACCGTTGGGCCGTTTCGGATCGAACCCAAGTGGTCTCAACGCTAAATCCTTCGGTCAGTTTTGATTTCTACTAGTCAATTTTTGATTTGCTTACGGTGATACTCCTCCTCTTGGGCTATTGCATCATCCTCCCCTTCTGAAAAGAAATTCGCCCTCGAATTTGCCCCATCATCCGACGAACTGTCCCCTTGGAAAGGAACAAGGTGCTTCACGTTAAAGACATCAGCAGTTCGGATATGGCTTGGCAGCTTCAAACGGTATGCATTCGGATTGATCTTCTCCACAACCTCAACAGGACCAATTTTGCGGGCCGCAAGCTTGTTATACTCCCCTTCTGGAAACCGGTCCTTTGTAAGGACGGCATAAACAAAGTCACCAACCTCGAACTCCACAACCCTGCGCTTCTTGTCCGCGGCCTCTTTGTACTTCTGAGTAACACTGTGCAAGCGCTGTTCAGTAGTTTTATGAAGTTGCTGTAGATCTCTCATAAACTCCTCAGCTCCCTTACTAGCTCGTGTCAAGTCAGGAACAGGAGCCAAATCAATCGGGGCACGAGGATTGAAACCGTAAACAATCTGGAATGGGGAGAGACCTGTGCTTCGATTAACGGAACGGTTGAAAGCAAACTCAGCTTGGCATAATTTCTGATCCCAACTCCCACGATGGTCTGCATATAAGCTACGGAGCAAATTGCCCAAAGAACGATTTACAACCTCAGTCTGACCATCTGTTTGAGGGTGATAAGCCGTGCTAAAAGCCAGATTGGTGTTTGCCATCCTCCACAAGCAACGCCAAAAATGGCTCAGAAACCGCGTGTCACGGTCAGAAACAATGGACTGGGGCAGGCCATGCAAGCGATAAACCTCAGAAAAATATAATTGGGACACCTTGACCGCATCGGTTGTCTTCTTACAAGCGATGAAGTGAGCCATCTTGGAAAACCGATCCACCACCACAAAGACAGAATCATTACCTCGCTGTGATCTCGGCAACCCCAAGACGAAATCCATGCTAACATCAGCCCAAGGTTGTGATGGGATGGGCAATGGCATATATAGACCAGCATTAGAAGCCGTACCTTTGGAGACTTGGCAAGTGTGGCAGCTTCCCACAAATTTGTAAACATCCTTCCGTAAAGTTGGCCAAAAATAAGAAGCAGACACCAATGCAAAGGTCTTGTCACGCCCCACATGCCCCTCATCGTGCAACTCTTTAATAATTTTGAGACGAAGACTACCCTCCGGAACACACAACGCATTCCCTTTAAATAGAAAACCGCCATGCTCATGAAAATCAGACTGATCTCCACCTGCGATCTTCCCAAGAACAGTAGAGAAAAATGGATCAGCCAACAACAACTCACGAAAAGCATCAAATCCAACTACCTTGCTGCGCATTACTGTGAGCAGGTTGGTACGGCGACTGAGGGCATCGGCAACCTTATTCAAAACACCAGACTTGTGCTTGATAACAAAAGAGAACTGCTGTACATAAGCAGCCCATTTAGCATGCCGACTGGAAAGCTTGTCCTGCGAGTTGAGGTGTTTCAACGCCTCATGATCCGAATATAAAACGAAATCGCTGTGTATGAGATAATGATACCAATGCTTCAACGACTGAACCAAGGCATAGAACTCCACATCATAAGTGCTATAGTTCAATTTTCCCCCATTCAGCTTCTCACTAAAATAGGCCACAGGCTTGGAGCCTTGGCTAAGGACAGCCCCAATTCCAACCTTGGACGCATCACAATGCAACTCAAAAGGTTGTGAAAAGTCCGGCAACACTAGAACCGGGGCAGAAGTTAGTTTCTGCTTGATCAACTGAAATGCCCTGGAGGCTGCTTCATTCCAAGAGAACCTCCCACCCTTCATACAATCCGTGATAGGAGCCGTAATAGTGCTAAAGTGCGGAATAAAACGACGGTAAAAAGAAGCCAACCCATGAAAACTACGAATATCAAACAAAGTCCGAGGTTGTGGCCAGTCTCGAATTGCCTCAACCTTAGACTCATCTACTGAAATCCCATTCTTGGAGACGACATAACCAAGAAAAAGCACAGAATCCGTCATAAACACACACTTTTTAACAGCTCCATACAATTTTTCAGCACGCAAAACAGTAAGAACCTCACGTAAATGCTGCAAGTGTAATTGAGGAGTGGCACTATAAATCAAAATATCATCAAAGTAAACGACAACAAATTTACCGATGAAAGGCCGTAGCGTCTGGTTCATCACTCGCATGAAAGTGCTCGGCGCATTGGATAAACCGAACGGCATAACAAACCACTCATACAGCCCTTCTCTGGTCTTAAACGCTGTCTTCCATTCATCTCCCGGCTTGATACGAAGTTGATGGTAACCACTTTTCAAATCCAGCTTGGTAAAAACCTGAGCACCTCCCAACTGATCTAATAAATCATCCAATCTCGGCAGCGGAAAACGATACTTCACTGTGATCTTGTTAATTGCCCTGCTATCCACACACATCCTCCACGACCCATCCTTTTTGGGAACCAATAATGCTGGAACTGCACAAGGGCTAAGACTCTCCCGAATAAAACCCTTGGACAGCAACTCCTCCACTTGTTTTCGCAACTCCTCGTGCTCCTTTGGACTCATTCGATAATGGGGTCGATTAGGCAAACTAGAACTCGGCACCAAGTCAATCTGGTGCTGAAGATCTCGTAACGGAGGTAACCCATCGGGTAACTCAGTTGGGAACACATCTGCGAATTCAACAAGAAGGGGCTGGATCGGAACTGGCACTTTGTGCTCAAAACCTGCTGGTAAACTCTCCTTTGCCACAACAATAAACACAACTTTGGTGGCCGATATCTCTCCTTAGTTTTGTACCTTTGTTAGAAGATTAGTACCCTCTCCACTTTGTGGTTTGGATATAATCTCCTTAGCAGGGAGCAACTTAACCGTCGTACCCCCTGATTTAAGGGTATATGTGTTAGAACCTCCGTCATGCATCACCTTACGATCAAACTGCCACGGTCTTCCCAACAAGAGATGACACACATCCATCCCCACAACATCACACCAAATCTGATCCTTATACTTAGAACCAACAGAAAACGAAACCAAACAGCGCTTGGTTACCTTAACTTCGTTGCCCTTCTTCAGCCACGCCAGCTTGTACGGGTTGGGGTGCGGCTCCGTCTTCAATCCGAGTTTTTGCACTGCCTCGTCGGACACCACATTCTCACAGCTACCCGAATCTATCACAAAACGACATACTTTTCCTCCTATTGTGCAGGTGGACTGAAAGACGTTACCACGCAGCCAAGAATCTCCCTCTACTTCTCGAGGAGCATAGCAGGATCTTCGAACCACCAATAATGGCCCGACATCCCCTATAACTTCTTCCACATCTCCATCAGGTGAGTCGGTCGACCGTTGGGACTCATCATACACCGCTTCCTGGTCATACTGCTCATAACGTTCACTAACAATCCCATCAGCATCTGCAAACAAGGCCTTACCCAGTCTATCCCCTTTTCGACACTCAACAGCGCGATGACCAAGCTCTCCACATTTGAAACACTTAGACCCCGAAACACCCGCTCTAATGGCCTGCGGAACAACAGGTGTTGAATTGCCCGTAGGCCGAACTGGCATTGGGCTGGGCGTTGTTCGGGCAGCGACACCCCAGGTAGGTGCAACAGATCTGCGGTTTGCTTGCCTCTCCAATTGCAAGGCTCTCTGATGTGCCTCCGAAACAGAATACAGGTCAAACATATTCAATGTTAATTGGAACTGCTCACGCAAACCTCCAACGTACCTCGAAACCAATTGCTCCTCCGTTTCAGCGATATCATTCCGGACCACCAACTGATGAAACTCTGTAGTATAATCATCCACCGAACGGGAACCCTGGCGGAGATTCTGCAATCGCTGATACATCAAACGAGAATAGTTGTGGGGAAGAAAAGCCACTCGCATCTTTTTCTTCAATTTTTCCCACGAACTAATCTTCTCCTTACCCTGCCTTGCTCTGGATAGCTTCAACTGCTGCCACCAAGCTGCAGCCCTACCTCGAAACCTGGTAGCAACCAACGCGACCCGTCTGTCCTCCGGGACACGCTTGAAGTCCAAGATCTCTTCGATAGTTGCGACCCAATCAAGGAACTCCTCCGGTGCCAAACCCCCCTGAAACTCAGGAAGATCAACCTTCAACCCCGATTCCCATTGCCGAGAATCGCGGTCCGCCATGAACCCACGACCGTTTTCCCTTCGTTGAAAGAAACCGCCGCCTCCGGCCGCTCCTACTGCAAAAGGGTTTCCGGTCTCTTCATCACTCGCAGCCTCCTCCTCACTCAGAGGATTTCGGTTGACTGAGCGACGGCGAGGCTGGTTCGCAACAGTAAGGGCAGCGACCTGATCGGCTAGGGCAGCGACCTGATCAGCGACCTGTTGGATCCGAGCCTCTGTTTGTGCTTCTCGCGCGACGCCATCCCGTTCATAAACGTCCTCCATAAAAGCAGTACGATCACCACGTCCCCCACGACCTCCAGCAGCACGTCTCGCGGCCATAGTCGAAATCGGAACTGTGCTCTGATACCACTGATGCAGGGCGGAATTATGAAACGAAGAACAAACGTGTAACAAGGACAATCACAAACGGGATAGATATAGAGAAACACTCTCTAGACACTTTATTAATCAATAATCATCAAAAACTGCGTAGCCCTAAGGCTTACAACTCCTTAAATAAGAAGCAAACCCTAAACCGACTAGGAAAAGGAAAAATTACCAATTTTGGAAAGTTCCAAAATTATTACATATTCTGAAAATATAAGGAAAAACAAAATTTCTCCAACAAGAACGGAAATTAATAGAATTTCCTACCAAAAGTTATAAGCAAAAAGATTATTTCCTAAAACGGCAAATTTGGCCTTTCGGAGCCCTAAACGGCCGAAAACGGCTAAAAAACGAAAACCACATGGCCGTAGGCAATGTGTCTTGACCGTTGGGCCGTTTCGGATCGAACCCAAGTGGTCTCAACGCTAAATCCTTCGGTCAGTTTTGATTTCTACTAGTCAATTTTTGATTTGCTTACGGTGATACTCCTCCTCTTGGGCTATTGCATCAGATGCAGACGTTGGTGATGATGCTGATGATGATGACAATGATGATGATGATGATAACCTCCCCCTCAGCGTCCACCTGGAGACCCTACGCGCCCAATCTTCCTTGCCCGAAGGGGGCCTCACCGCGGAGGGCATTGCGGTAGTGGCTATTTCTGATTCCCCAGAAGAGCAGGGGGAAGTGGAGATTATCCAACCTAGGACGGGGCCAATCCCTTTCCCTCACCCGGAGCCGGGACATTCCGCGGTGATTGGAGGTATGTTACCTGACGAGCCTTCCGTTGTTAACCTTGGAGGAGATCCCAACACGGTCTCTACCGAGGACTCCAAAAATATCATAGTTTATTCTACTGATCGAGACCCCTCCCCATCTAATGCAACGTCCTCTGAGATTCACGAGCCTCCTCCGTCAATGGACACCCGCGAATCTGTGGGCCAGGCCGATATTGCCGCGGAGCCGATCAACGCAGCGGCCGCGCAACTCCTGAGGGAGGAAGAGGAAAACAATGTCGAAGAGCTTCTCGCGCTACCACGGGGGGTCCTGCCGCGGATCAGCCTGAGGCAGGCACAACCTCCACTCCTTTTGGCTCCCAACAACAGTCTACCAGCGCTCGCATCCGTTCCACTGAAAGCTTTTTGGGTCGGGTTGCTGGTGGCTCCCCAGGCATCTCTAACGCCTCTTTCCTGCAAGGCCCTGGGTCAGACGTGGGGCGGGACGTGGCCGCGGATGCAACCAGTCCCCCTTCTCCAGTGTGTTCCACCTCTCAGACCTATTCCCCCCATCAGCCTGCGAGACGCACAGCCACTCCACATGCTGAACCTACAGCCCTCCCTTCTAACCAACAGCTGGAGGTAAATGAAGAGCTCTGTGGGGGGCCCACTTCCATTACTGATTCAGATCTAAATTCTTTATTTAAAGATATGACCTTCCTACTAATTGACGATGTTTTGGGGGGACAGGGAAGCCAAGCGCTTGGAGACTTCGAGCTTGACTTGAACTTAGAGATGGGCGAACAACAGAGAGAGGAGGTGGAGTCCAGGGAGCAGCCTTCTCCTAGGCAGAGCCCTATCGCGGATCTGGGGAAGGGACTCATGGCTATCGAGGCCGAGGCACCAATCCGCCTCTTCCCCGCGGGCTATCTTGTGGACGAGGCTTACCACCCGCTGCTCAATGCCATAGCCAGGGCCCACCCGGAGACATTTGGCCCCTTCAATCCACGGTCAGCCCGGCTCAGGGCGTTCTTCCTCAGAAGTCTCCATGAAGTGCTTGCCCCTTGGGCGCAATTACACTTTGGCGATTTCACCCCCGACACGGAAGCTGCCCTGCAGGAGGTCGCACAGGACATGCAAGTCTTGGGGTTCGACCTTGGCTGGTTGTGTGCAAGGAGCTCCGCACTGAGAGCCGCAGGGGAAAGGGCGGCTTTGAGGCCCGAGATCCAAGGGTTGGCTACCCAATTGGAGTCCGCTCGGCAGCATGTGGCTAACTTGGAGGCCCGGTTTGCCCAGGTTATGCAGCGTGACGCGGAGCTGGCCGCTGCGGCGCTGAATCTTGAGGATCCTGATCCAGAGGGACTCGTCTTCGCGGAATGGCTGGCTTAGGGCCTCTACTCCTTTTCTTCACTTTTCTTTTTGTAACACATGTACCATTTTTTCCATTTGTGTTTTTGTCTTCTTTTTTTGAATAAAAAAGGCCGCTGTACTCATAATGCTATCCGCGTATTAATTTTGTTTCTCCTTTTCTCTTTTTTTTTTTGACTTGGGTTATTGTTTGGGATGGTCACCAGCCGCCAGTTCGTGGGCCAAACTTTGGCCATTATCGATTTAGCGTTATCTCCATTTGATAATCATTAAGTTTTGGGACTCACGGGTCATATTATGACCCCTCGCAACTTAACATTATCTCTATTTGATAACCGTTAAGTTTGAAGCTCGCGGGTCATGTTCTGACCCCTTCGCGACTTAACATTATCTCTGTTTGATAATCATTAAGTCCGAAGCTCGCGGGTCATGTTCTGACCCCTTCGCGACTTAACATTATCTCTATTTGATAATCATTAAGTCTGAAGCTCGTGGGTCATGTTCTGACCCCTTCGCGACTTAACATTATCTCTGTTTGATAATCGTTAAGTTTGAATTGATGATTGTAAAGGGGGTGATGGTTCCGCGGAAGCGTTCTCTCCGCATGACCATACCCTTTTGTCACAACGTAAAACATTAAAGAAAGAAGATGGAATAAGAGAGGGATAATTGTCAAGCTCCATTAAAAGATAATCAATCTGACGCTCCATTCCTACAAAATTTCAACGTAGTTCACAGAATTACATTGCTTTTCATTAAGCTCTGAGACACTATCAAAAGAAAAGAACAGGGGAAACTTATAAAGTAAAACAGGAGATCTGGAACTCCATTGCTTTCCTCACGGGTAGAATTTCTTGATACTTGGAATTTACCGCCCCCGTCTTGAAACCGTCTTCTACACGGGCCAAGTGATAGTATCCGCTCGCGGAAGCACCGATCACCTCATATGGCCCTTCCCATCTGGGTGTGAACTTCGGAGTCTTTAAATCCCTCATCACCGCCGCGGTAGCCTTCCAGACTTAATCCCCAACCTTGAACACCCGCGGTATCACGCCCTTGTTATAGTAGCGTGCCACAGACTCCCAATACTTCTCGTGAGCGAGGGCCGTTGCAACCCTTCTTTCTTCAAGGGCTTCTAGATCTGCTCTTCTTCCTTCCGCGGAGTTTTCCATCGCGAGAATCATCCTCGCGGAGGGGACACTTAGTTCCACGGGCAAAACTGTTTCCGCTCCATACACCAGGCTGAAGGGGGTGGCGCAGGTAAATTTCGTCTTCGAAGTTCGATAAGCCCATAGGGCTATTGGTAGATGATCCGCCCAAGTGCCCCCGCGTTCGTCCAGCAGCTTGCTCAGAATTCTTATCAGGGTCTTGTTTGTCGTCTCCGCTTGCCCATTTCCTTGCAGATAGTACGCACTAGAAGTGCGGTGATCAATCGAGTATTCATCGAGAAGGCTTCCCACGTGGTGATTAATGAACGGAGTCCCGTTATCGGAAAGAATTGTCTTGGGTATGCCGAACCTACAAATGATGTTTTCTTTAATGAATGCCTCTACCGCGTCTCCCGTGGCCTTCTTCAGCGGAGCAGCCTCAATCCACTTGGTGCAGACTTCCGTGGCTGCTAGGATCCATCTATTTTTCTATGACGCCGGCCCCAACCAAATCCATGGCCCAGGTATGGAAGGGATAAGGGGCGCGGATCGAATGTAACTCCACGGAAGGAGCGTGAACCAGGTTCCCAAACTTTTGACAAGCTTGACACATCTGCACATGCCGCTTGGAATCCTTCTCCATGGTGGGCCAGAAATACCCTAAATGCACCAACTGTTCATAAAGCTTTCAATACCCTTGATGCTCAGTTCCGTGGGTCTTTGTTAGAACCTCCTCCGCTTCCTCTTTATCTATGCATCTTTGGGGCATCCTGTCGAGGGTCCTTCTGAATAAGAGCCCTTTCTCTAAGAAGAAGCGTCGCGCTCCGCGGACAACCCTCACGGACTCAGTTCGTTCTATGGGCAGGGATCCTTCTCGCAAGTAATCAATGTAGGCCCGTCTCTAATCTGTCTCCTGGTTGCTAGTACTTGCCATTAGGCATTCTGGCTTGGCTGCGTATAAGGAGCACCAAGTGCAGTTTTTCGCGATTAGATTGGCGTCCTTCTTTGTAACGCCCCCATTTTCAGGTTCGTTAATTAAACATTTTATTGAATAAAAAGACTAAGAGTCAAGCTCGTTATTACAACATAAGTCTTACTAGAGTACTTTTATTACATAAGGAGGGAATTTCTAGGGCATTCTACTACTCCGCTTCTTCTTCCATCCTAGCAAGCTCTTCGGCTCCAAAAGCCTCCAACACGTACTGCTCACCTTGCTCATCAATTAACTCTGACACATTATACCAGCGTCGCCCCCAGTATAATATGTCAGGGTCACCAAAAAGGTAACACCGTGAGCTACAAGCCCAATAGAATAAACTATACCCACTAACTCTTAACTTAAAGCAAGGAAGCATATAAACAATTACACATGCTCATTCAACAACATAGATAAACAATGATACATTCATATTCGATATCTTTTAGCGTTGGTGTCATGCCTTTTCGTGTTTCTCCTACGCGACTCATCGTAGACCATGTCATCTTTTTCACCTTTATCAAAATCATAATTTCCAATGTTTCTTTCACAAATTGCTACTAACGAGGCTACCAAGTCCGGCCAATCATGGTTTCACAAACACATTCTTTCAAATCTTGCATTGGCTACCACGTCCGGCCAAGCCCCATTTCCACATGAGACTACCATGTCCGGTCCCATTGGAAATCTACGCAATGAGCTACCAAGTCCGGCTACATTACGGTTTTCGAAAACACTTACACAATGACTACCAAGTCCGGTCATCATGTACTTTCAAAATATTTTTCGCATGTTAATCCCATCCTTCATTTTATCCATATCAACCACACCCTAGGTGTCATGTTTCTACTTTCTCGGTTTTCGTGTCTCGTTCGCATGCATAGACTCCGCGGTAATTCATTCCACAACTTAAGAAATCTTGAAACTAAACTAACAAGATCATTCAACTCTATATTAGATAGCATGCTCATTTTGTCACATCATCATACTCACATTTAATCACACAAGGTTAAGCATAGTGCCACATGGACGGGCACCTTTGGAGTGATAAATCACTTATGCTTTATCAATAACAAGTAGTCAAGTAATCACATAATCA
Source organism: Rhododendron griersonianum (assembly GCA_018127125.1). Lineage (NCBI taxonomy): Eukaryota > Viridiplantae > Streptophyta > Magnoliopsida > Ericales > Ericaceae > Rhododendron > Rhododendron griersonianum. The sequence continues at coordinate 33,712,158 of CM030793.1, read as the reverse complement.
TGCTCACATTCATTCTAAGATTAAAACAGCTTAATCCTAAATCATGCTTTCTTAAATTCAAAACAGCATATGTTTATTGAGTACTTCTAACGTTAAGCTAATCATGCCATGGTTAATCAAGATAACAACTCTTAAACATTTCTAGTCATGCTTAAGGACAAGATAACCTACGTGTACTTAGAATTTCAAAGGTTTAGAATAATCCATAATCATTTCGAAATACGCATGCAATACGCTATACTTAGATCTTTGAAAGTATAGGAAACCATACTAAGGAGTATTCTACATATATACGTATACGTAGAGAAAAGTAGATATAGAATATCTACCGTTCTTCTTGGCGGTAGTCGGCTACGGATTAGGAAAATAGTTCGTCGGATGGAGTAACGGCTTAGGAATGGCTTCGGTAGCTTCGAAAGAGAAAGGTTTCTCTCGAAACTTGATCTTGACTAATACTACTAAAACTTTTGGATCGGTAGGGTGGTGGAGTGGCGGCTTAGTGGCGGCACTAGAAGAGTTTCTTGAAGAACTAGGGAAGAACTTCAAGAACAACTAAGAACTAAGCAAGAACAACAAGAACACTAGACTTTCTAGAGAGAAGTTGGAGCAATGCTTGAAGGTGTGAGTTCAAAGGCTTGAAATGGCTTGCTATTTATAGGCCAAGTTGGTCTATTATCCAAGAGACAATATTTCCCCTAACATTTGTTATCCAATGGATCATAGATTGACTAGATTTGATTGTCCTTAGATTGGATGAGGTGTTGATCAAAAGGACAATGACTAGGCTAGTTGTACACTTGCACACATCACACAAATCTCTCTCTCCCTCTCTCACTCTCTCCCGGCCTCTCTCTCTCCCATCTCTCTCGGCTCTCTCTCTCTCTCTCTCTCTCTCTCTCTCCCTTTGGTCCAAAGAAGGTACAAGAGTTGGAAAGACTACAAGATTTTCTCTTATTCTTTCTTTCAAACTAGGACAAGGTTTAGGTTTCTTTAATGGGGTTTGTGTCTAGTCTAGGATAGAAAATAAGATATGGTAGTCCTTTAGGGTTGAAAGAATAAGAAACCCTAGATATGGTGGTACAAAGTGATGCAATAGGATGATGTAGGAAGATATGGGAGTACACTAGTCATACACATCACACTCTCTCTCCCTCTCTCATCCGAATTCTCTCTCTCTCTCTCTCTCTCTCTCTCTCTCTCTTGGACACCTAATGGAGAAAGGACAAATGGTTGGTATTTGACTAAGTGAAAGAGTAAGGTTAAACTAATAGTTTGTAAGAAGATTTTGTAAGAAAATCTAGTACTTGGTTATATCTTAGGTCATCCTATTCTTCATCTTTCAAAGTACAAGTACTAATGTATATAGTATTAGGGTTTTGGTAGAAGAAGATCAAGGAAGGTACATGCAATACTCTCTCTCTCTCCTATCTCTCTCCCTCATCTCTCTCTCTCTCCGAATTCTCTCTCTCTCTCTCTCTCTCTCTCTCTCTCTCCTTCCTTGGTTGATAGGAAGACTAGCAAAAAGGTCAATGTACTATGTGATCTCATTTTGGATTTCTAAGTCAAACTATCCTATTAAACTATGTCAATATGCCACCTATGTACTTATAACTATATATATACTAATATATAGTATGCTAGGATGATGTAAACATATCATATACTTTAATCAAATTAGTACATATCATATCTAGGAAGGAATTAACTAATACTAACCTAGTACTATAGCTTGACATGGTTTTATGGACCAATGGATTATAATTCCCCTAACATTTATTAACCAATGGTTAAAGGATGAAGTACTAAGCTTACATAATCTATCTAATATAGTACAATGACTCATGGTGAATCTAATTAAACTAATGGACCTTGTACTAGGTGGAAAGGTTAGCCTATCGTCCAATGGGTAATAAATCTCCTAACTTCTATCGTCCAATGGGTAAAGATGGTAAGTAATATATAATCTTATAAAGTGTACCTAGAAATCTTGTCACAATATCCAAGGGGTAAACCTATGGTCCAATGGATAAAGATTATCCTAGTATCTATCGTCCAATGGGTAATAGATCAAGGGTTGACTTTTGGTCGAGGTCTCACTTAGGGTTCAAATGGTTCAAAGATTCGATTAGGCTACTCTAACGATTAGTCGGAAGCTAGCTAAGCCTGCTAAATAGGACGACTTAGGGTTGCTATCTCACTTGTCTTTAGAAAATGACTAAATCGCAAGGCGAAACGAAATTAGGGTTTGAATCGAATAAATCTAATCATGACGGATTGTTGGAAAATACGGAATTTATAGAGTCAAAATAATAAACAACGAGATTTTTATTTACTGAAAATCGGAGTTGTTACATTCTTCATGCTGGGCCAATAATAACCCTGCCTTTGAATCCTCCTGTACAGGGCTATCTCGTTGTCCGCACAATTGTTATCGTGGATTTGGTTCAAAACTTCTTCCGCCTCCTTGGAATCTACGCACCGCGCAAGCCAGTCTTGCGGAGCACGGTGATACAACTCTCCACGCAAGACTACGAAGCATGAGAGCTCCGCGGTGGGCAAGTGTCCTACGTTGGTAATTAACTGAATTTTGATGGACCCGCGCCAATCTTCCGTCGGCTCTGAAAAATCTTCTACCACGGATGGTTCGAACATCCTTACGATCTCTATGCAGGCCTTTTCTTCCTCGAATTCCGTTTTTGCCCCTAGTGTTGCAAGGGCGTCCGGGAAACATTTTTCTGACCTGGGCTTATGAATGACATTGATACTTTTGAAGAACTTCATCAGTTTCTGAAACGTCGTTCGATACGGTGCCAGGGTTGGTTCTTTCAACGCGTAAACCCCTTCCGTCTGCAGAATTACCAATTTCGAATCTCCTGCTATCTTCAGGTGCTTAACCCCCCTCTCTTTTGCTGCTAATAGACCTAGGATCAACGCTTCATATTCCGCCTCGTTATTGGAGCAGGGGAAGCTCAATTTGTAGGCCAAATGGACTCTCTCTCCTTCTTCGTTTTGCAATACTATTCCCGCGCCTCCTGATCCACTACCCACGGCCCCATCGAAACTGAGCGTCCAGTGTGATTCATCCGCGCTGGCCGCGAGGGCTTCGAAACTATCTCCGGGTAGAGAGTCCTCAAGTGGTTCGCACTGGCCGCTTGGGAACTGTGCTAAAAGGTCGGATAGGGCTTGGCATTTGATTGCTTTTGACGTTGTGCATGAAATGTCGAATTCTGCAAGTGTTAACAACCAGCGAGCGACCCGGCCTGTGAGCGCAGGGCGGGACAAGAGATACCTTACTGGATCAGACTTGGTGATTACTTGTATGGGGAACGACATGAAATAATGTCTGAGTTTCTGCGCGGTGAAGACGAGGGCTAAACAGTGTCGCTCAATGGGGGTGTATCTTTCCTCCGCTCCTTGGACTTTCCTGCTGATGTAGTAGACTGGGCGCTCCGTGCCATCTACTTCTTGTACCAGTAGGGCCCCGATGGATCTCGGGGTGGAGGTCAGGTAGAGTATCAGCGGCTTTCCCGCGACTGGAGCCACCATCGTCTGAGGAGATGTCAGGGCTACTTTGATCCTTTCAAAGGCTCGCTGGTGCTCCTGCGTCCATGTGAACTTTGCATTACCCTTCAGTAAGTCTGCGAAAGGTGCCGCGATTTCCGCCAGCTCAGGGATGAAACGTCGCAGGTAAGAAACTTTGCCCAGGAACCGTTTGAGCGTCTTCTGAGAGTGGGGTGGGGGCATTTCCGCGATGGACTTAACTTTTGCCCCATCAGCGTCGATTCCGTGTCGATGCACAATGAAACCCAAGAACTTTCCCGCAGTAATGCCGAACGCGCACTTCAGGGGGTTCATTTTGAGGTTGAATTTCCTGCATCTGTTAAACACGGTAGCTAGATCTGCTAGATGGTCCTTCTGCTCCTTCGATTTCACCACCAGGTCATCCACATAGTCTTCTATGATCTTGTGCATCAGATCGTGGAAGATCGCGGTCATGACCCGCTGATAAGTCGCTCCTGCGTTCATGAGCCCGAAAGGCATCACGATATAGTAGAAGTTTCCCAAGGGGGTGCGGAAGGCTGTTTTCTCCGCGTCTTTCGGGGCCATCTTAATCTGGTTGTACCCGCTGAACCCATCCATGAAAGAGAACATCTGGTGGCCCGAGGTGGCATCCACCAATGTATCGATATGTGGGAGCGGGAACTCATCTTTCGAGCATGCTTTATTGAGATCGCGGAAATCGACGCATACTCTGATTTGACCATTTTTCTTCTTCACAGGAACAATATTTGCTAACCACTCGGGGTACTGGATTGGGCGGAAAAATCCCGCCTTCTGCAGCTTTTCGACTTCTTCCTTGATTTGTCCTTCCAGGTCGTGGTGGTATTTCCGCTGGGGTTGTTTCGCAGGCTTGGAATTGGGAAAGACGTCCAAATGATGCGTCACTAGCTCTGGATCTAAGCCAGGCATTTACTCGTAGTGCCTTGCGAACACATCTGAATTGTCACGCAATAGTGCTATTAACTTCTCGCTGAATTCTCCGTCTAGCTCTTTGCTTACAAACACTGGCTTCCTTTGACCCGCTCCATTATTAAGGTCAACTTCCTCTAGTGTCTCTTGCTATGGCCTGGGTTGATCCTGCATGCATTCCGGAGCGGGTTTTGGTTTTTGGATTGTTTCCTCTTCTATCACGGGACATGTTCCGCCGGGGCCAGCGGTTTTATGATCGGCCGCTGCCCCAGTGGACCGTCATAAGTAGTACACTGTTTTGCCCCCTTCCTTTGTTTTAGTTATCTTTCTGGGGGCTGCAGCCTCCGCCGCGGATGGGTCTCGTTGTCGTGTTTCCGACTTCTCATCTCTGATGTCTTCCCACCTTGGAATCTTTACACCACGCGGCTTGGCAGTGATCGCTTGCGATACTTCGCCCAGCTCTGAAAAATAAACCGCGTCCGAGAGGTGTGCTTTTCAAGAGTATCGAACGGGTTCTCCGATGCGCGGATGGTGACCTTCTTTCCTGCCCAAATTCCTTCCAGGCATTGGTGATAGCTAGATGGCACAACTGCGTACTTATGCATCCAACTTCTGCCGAGAATGATTTGATAATTGGGGTCTGCGTTGATGAGGTGAAATTTAGTGGCTGAGCGGATTACCCCCACTTCTAGGTCTACCACAACATACCCCAGAGTAGGGCTGTCCATGGATCCGACCCGACCGACCACCCGACCGAACCCGACCCGAAAAATGAGACAATGGACGGATCTGATCAGTCATTCGGGTCGGATTCGGGTTGATCTGGTCGGATTTTGCATTTAGTCGGTCGGGTGTCGGATGCACCAAATAACTTTTCGGGTGGCCCAACCCGACCGACATACATATATATAAGAAAAAAAACCTAAATCCCCATTTCATCCAGACATCCACCCGCTTCCCCTCCTTCACGCACGAAGCCACGAACCTCTCTCTCTCTACCTTGATCACACCTCTCTCTCTCTCTCTACCTCGATCACACCTCTCTCTCTCTCTCTCTCTCTCTTTCTCTCATGGAGTCCAAACTCCCCCATGGCCCAACCACACCCTCCGCCTGCTTCTCCACCACTCCTCCGCCGGCTACACCGCCGGCTCCACCTCGTCCTCAACGACGTCCTCGATGTGATCCTCCCCTCCCCCGTGAAGCACACCGCCTACCTCCAGCCCATGTTCACCTCGCTCGATTCCTCCTCCGCCTGCCTCCACCTCCACCTCCACCACCGGGCCACTGTATTTTGGGAATAAAAATTTGATTTTCAGGAAAAAGGTGTGTAGATCTGTGATTGTGAATGGCTATTTTGTAATATTATGATTCACTTTGTAATATTATGTTGTGAATCTTGATCTGTGATTGTGAATCTATGTTTGTGTGCACTTGTTTCAACCAGCTGTTTTTGAGGTTTGGTGTTCTTGATTAGGATTTGTATGTATTTATTTTTTGAAATAGAAAGTGATGTTCCTTGACATGTATTTTTATGGGTTCCTCAATCTCTCTCTTGATTTCTGAATGAACTGTGAAGTTTTTTTTTTTTTTTTCAGTCCCACGACCCAACCGAATCCGACTACTACAACCCGACAACATTTCAGTCAGAGCCCGACCAGTGGTTCGGTCGGGCTCGGGTGCATATTTCAAAATCCGACAAACAGTCGGGTCGGGTTGGACTCGACCCGAATCCGGCCAAACCCGACCCGTGGACAGCCCTACCCCAGAGATTGCTTTCTGTCTCCCCCGAACCCTGTGATAGTGATTGGCGATTCTATTATCCGATTGTCCTGTATTCCCAGCTTTTTGAATGTTGACATGGGCATGAGGTTTATGGAGGCCCCACCATTTAGAAAAGTTCTCTTCAACTCCATCCCATTGACGCGGGATGCAACATACAGCGGGCGGTTGTGTGGGTGTGGCACCCTTTGGTCCGCATCCGAGAAAGTGATAGAGTTAGACTCATCGCGGATCGTCCGCGGACATGCAAGATTCCTGGTGGACCTCCGCGATGTTGACGATTGCTTTAGTGATTTCCAACCTTGCTGTCGGCGTGAAGTCAAAACCATCAAAGAATGCGCGGAACTTTGTACTATTCTGCAATGTTTTGGCCGAAGCGTCTCCGCGATGTTGATGATTGCTTTAGTGATTTCCAACCTTGCTAACGGCGTGAAGCCAAAACCATCAAAGAATGCGCGAAACTTTGTACTATTCTGCAATGTTTTGGCCGAAGCGTTGGGATTGGGTGTAACAGCGGGGGTTGCACCGTCTCCGAATTCCTCCGTGATTTCGTAATAGGAAGCCATGTAGGCCCATGCTTCCTCGTCCTCTCCTTCCATATAGTAATCGTTGTTTGCTTCTTCCTCATTGTCATACATGAACGGGTAGCATTCCGCCTTGTTTACTTCTCCATTGTTATTTCCATGGGCCGGGTAAGGCTCGACGCGAATGTCGAGTCGTCCTATCCTTAGCTCGTTTGCATTCTGCTTTCTCTTGAACAACCTCTTTAGTGACCAGCAATCACTAGTTAGGTGCTCGGTATGCTTGTGGTACATGCAATACCGCGGATGCTAGCGGTCTTCCCGCGTTGGTTCGTACTCCACTGGGGGAAGCTCTAGCTCTCCGTCTTGCACCCATGCATTCACTAAAGCTCGTACTTCATTCATGGTGCAGGGGTAGTCTGGGGCTGGCCCCATCTCGTGTTCCCTTCATTTTCTTCCTCTAGGGGGCTTGCTGGGCCCGCAGCGCCTCCGCGACAGCAACAGTGGCGCCTGTGGCTTTGCCCTTCCAGCTATCTTTCCTAGCCGGTTTGACCACGTGGCGGATATTATACGGGGATTCCAATAGGGCGGAAAATGTTCACAGCTTCAGGTTGATGAGCAACATCTTGAACTCATCCATCATTCCGCCAATGCAGATTTCAACGTGTTGGACCTCCTTGACTGACTCAGTGCAGTCAACTGCGCGATCCTGGAATCGCCTGATGTAGTCCACCACATCCTCTCCGCTCGTTTGTGTTTCCTTCGTCAGACTGATCACCGTTACCTTCTCACGGACTTGGAAGAATTTAGCATATAAGCTATTTACCATCTCCTCCCAAGTGGTGATCGAGTAAGGCTCCAGGTTGACATACCACGTGTACGCGCGGGAAGTGAGAGACTTTGAAAACTCGCGGAGACGCAAGTTGGAGTCGGACGCATGGGCCCCAAGGGATTCTATAAAACGGACCACGTGCTCCTGAGCGCTGCCTTCTTTTCCGTCAAATTTGACGAACTTCGGTGGGATGTACCCCTCCGGGTAGGGTAGCGATAAGATCGTCACGGGGTAGGGAGGGCAGATATCTGGGCTAGGAATGGAGGGTAAAATCGTTTTTGCCTTTTCTTTAGTAAGGAGGGCCTGTACGTCTGCCAAAGTGATGAACTACCCCGCGGGCGGGGCGCCGGCTTCAACAGCGGCTGGCTCCTTTCTGCTTGCCTCGCTTGCTTTTTGTTGTGCCAGCAGGGCTTGGACATCCGCCATGGTGATGTATGGTCCCATGGATGGCGTGCTAGCACCATCGACGGCAGCCTCTTTCTGGCGTTCCCCGACGGGGTTTCCCGCGATGCCCCCTGTAATCACGGGGCGCAAATGATGAGGCACGGACAGAGGAATCTGAGGTTGTACCATCTGGCTAGTGATGCCCCCAGCATGGTTTTGCTGTGGTTCGTCGTTTTGGGAGCTCATCTCGGGAGCGCCGTCAAGATGAGCTCAGTGAGACCAGTAAAGACTGCGAGCAGCTGTCTCTGCGTCTCGAGAAACTATCGCTGGCCATCCGGAAGGGCCCGCAGCGTTTGTGCAGCCGCGCCTGCACTGTTGGTTTCTTCGACTTCCTCGATAACTGGCGCGCTGTTGTCCAGTGCCGTCATTGCTTTCCGGCGTGGTGGCTCGATGTATTCTCTGGAACGGGTACAAACCATAAACCAAAAAGCACCTCCCCAGCAGAGTCGCCTAAATGTAGAAGAGGTTCGGGTTACGCTGGATGTGCTTACGTGTATAAGTGTGAGCTGGAGAGGTGCGATTGGCTGATGATTAGTAAAAAGGGGAATAAGGGAGAAATCTTGTGGGATGAGGAAAAGAGCAAGAGGTACGAGAGAGACAAAGGCAGCGTATCCCTTACGTTCTCCGCGGGGGTGATGTTTGACCTTCTCTGGACTTGAATGGGTGAGGTCACCTTCTCTCCGGGGAAGAATGTTCTCCTTCCTCAAAATCAGTGCTCACACCCTTTCTTTCCGGAAAAGTCAGCTCTCTCCAATCATTGGGAATGTCAGGGGTATTTATAGGGCACCTGGGCTTAGGTCAGGCCCAGAACGGCGCTCCTATAAGACCCCAACACGTGTCCCCTCCGTACCTCTAGGTCTTGGATAAGCTCGTTCTCCCACGGAGGCCTTTTCCGCGGGAGGGCTCGAATTTCCGCGACGCTACCTCCATCCCAAGCCACCAAACCACAAGAAATTCCCCAATTCCCGCAAGAGTAGGGTCGCGACGCGCGGCGATCGTGTGTTTTCCGCGGAGACTCTCTCTCGAAACTCATCAGTCCGTGGGCCTTCTCATGACCTTCTGCTGTAAAGGCCAGCCCGAGATACGTTTGGTCCTCCCGCGGGGCCAGCGGAGGTCCCGCGGTAGCTTTCCTCCCGCGGATACTTCCGCAGGGACCACCTTTCTATGTCCTTGCACGTGTTCTTTCCCCATTGGGCGGTCAACTATTTCTCTTTCAATGAAGCTTTGACCGGGGCTTCTTTTCCGCGCAGGTCCCATTGCCATGTGTCTACACGCAATTGCAGGGTCAAAAAGTTTTTCCTGCTGACGTGTCAATAATTTTTGTCCGCGCCTACGGTATGTAACATTGCTCAAACTCTCAAAGCTAGACTTGTAGTATTAATTACTCTTTATGCTCAAGAAATTTCCAGTACCCTCGGTGCAAAGCTGTGACCAGCTTAAATTTGCCATACCTTTGCACACGAGTCGCATAAACTCCAACTGCGCGCAGAGCAACCAAAAAATCTATTAAAAGCCTCTCCTGGACTTCTCATCTACCTCACATGCATCTGAAAATCTCCCCGATTCTTTTCATCTTCTTCTTTCATAACAAGAGATGCGTAAGCTTTTCTTTATTTTGATCACCATTAATTCTACTCCTGCAGGTATAACTTACTAGTATATTAATTTCGCAGTAGCATATTTATTAATTAATTGTTACCCAAATTCCAAACATACATAGACACAGAAAACGTACGTATTTCTTTGACGATATTAATTTCATTAGTGATTGATTCGCATGCAATTTCTTTTTCTCAGGCTTTTGCTGATGTTCCATCGTCCGGTAACGCTCTTGCTGCTGTGAGTATCTCTACCTCTCTTCCAACTCCAATGCGGATCAACATTCGATCGATACTCCTAGAATTCGTTTCTTTCTTCTTCTTTTTTATGGAAAGGAATTCATGGTTGATGGTTTCCAGTTATTTCTCTTCTTTCTGATTTTGGCTTGTAATTCTCTGTTCGTGATTTTGGAACAGAAAGATGAAGGCGTCGTTGGCATTACTCGTCTTCAAACTTATCATCCTAAGAAGATAAGTAATTAAGTTATATGATCCGGATTGTGTGGGTATAATTTGCTGATAAAAAATGCAAATGTTCTTTAGAATTCTATAAATAAATTAATTAATTAAAATTCAAAGGAGTTTTTTTTTCTTTTTATCCCCTAAACTATGCACTTTTTCTCTACTTAGTCCCTGAACTACCAATTTGGCGATTTCATCCCCTCAACTATTATTCCGTTACCTACTTAGTCCAATAGATAACGGAAGTTAGGAATTTGGACGGAAAATGTCACATAAGGCCCTGTTTGAGACCCTATAGAGCAGATACTTGATTATGATAGCCCTAGAGATAAAAATTAATTATGACCCTTTAGGATAAAATGATCAAAAAAAAAGACCTTCGCACCGGTTCAAACGAATTGAAAATTGGTGCACTTAATTTTTTTAGAAGGTTTAAGTGCTCCAATTTTCAATCTGTTTGGACCAGTGCGAGAATCTTATTTTTTTTAATCGTATTATTCTAAAGGGTCATAATTAATTTTTTTCTCTAAGACTTTCATAGTTAATTATCTACTTTTTATTTGAGAACCCTTAGAGCAGATATTTGATTATGAGAGCTCTACGGACAAAATTAACTATGACCTTTTAGGATAAAATGATCAGAAAAATAAGATTTTCGCACCAATTCACATGGATTGAAAATTAGAGCGCTTACTTTTTAACCATATTTTTAATATATAAACAGTCTAAATTCTATATAAGGAGGTCAGTCTTTTTGGAAAAAATATGTATTTGTTAGTCTCTATAAAGTGCCATGTAAGATCTTGATATATGAACCTCATAAAAAAAATTAAATGCTCCAATTTTCAATCTGTTTGAACCGGTGTGAATGTCTTTTTTTTTTGATTTTTTTATTCTAAAGGGTCATAATTAATTTTGATCTCTAGGGCTGTTATAATAAAATAACTGGTTTATAGGGTCTCAAACAGGGCCTTACGTGGCATTTTCCGTCCAAATTCTTAATTTCCGTTATCTATTGGACTAAGTAGGTAACAGAATGATAGTTGAGGGGATGGGGATGAAATCGCCAAATTGATAGTTCAGGGACTAAGTAGAGAAAAAATGCATAGTTTAGGGGATAAGTATTCACCGTATTTTCTTACGCAAATGACAATTTAGGATAGAAGCAAATAAATATAGGAGAAATCTACCGTCAGCCCATAAGTGGGTCCTTACCTTCTACTTTTGTACGTTTTTCTGAGAGCATTTTGGCAGGTAAATGGTCTCCTCTCCAAACGATGGAAATAACCCTCCTTTGAGTCCTTTTCCTTCCCTCAGTTTCCTCGAAAGTTGATGGGATTTATATTGGCCACTGATTTTCGCGCTTCAAGATTTACTACAGGCGCTCCACCTTTTTGTTTTTACACTGTGATGTTGCCAGCAACATCACAGTATAAAAACAAAAATGTGGAGCGCCTGCAGTAAATCTTAGAGCGTGAAAATCAGTAGCCTTTATATTTAGGGGTGTTTCCACCAACCAAAAACGCTATAAATTTAACGCATTTTATCATCTCATTTTTATTAACAAAAAAGTTTCACATTTGACCATCTCGTTTTCACTAACAAAAAAATTGTCTTTTTTTTTGCTACAGTAATTCTACTCACAAACCCATCAACAACTTATTCACTACTGGAAACAACTTGACATTTCTCAACAACTTATTCATACCGAAAATACATAACTTCTCAACCACAAATAAAAATCTACAAATTTTTCACTACTTGTAACACCCCAATATTTTGTGTTTGAAGGATCTCGGTTCAATTTGAAAGACTTTTGCACAAATTGATGGCAGGAACATGGCTAGTTGGGGATTAACTTTATTTTGTTTTCAAAGATCACAACTTAAGTTGCAGATTTTTGCACAAATAGTATGTAATAATGTGGGTAGTTGAGAAGTAATTTTGTAAAGAAAGGTAAACTGTTTATGCATATTGATGGTTATTTTGGATACCCAATTGTAAGTTGAATTTGATTATAATTTGCTTTTTATATTTGTTTGTTCCTTGCTGTTGATGTTGGAAACATGAGATTTTTGTATGGATTTAAAACCTTCGATTAGTATAAGATTTGGTGGTTGTTCATATTTTAAGCATTTTGTGATTAGTTTTGAAAAAATCACTCTTAAGGGCAAAAAGAAGCAGATAAATACAAAGAGAAAAAAAAAAGGATAAAAGTAAATCCCAAGGGGTTGGCCTAGTGGGTAAAGTCTGAGACTTAGGGTTTATTCCCTCCAAAGGTCTCAAGTTGGAAACCTCACAAGTGCTATCAATTTTTCTAGGGCCAGTCCTTACACAGCGGTGGAATTAGGCTCCCAGAATTAGTCGGGGTACGCATAAGGTGACGTGGACACCTGAGTTATTAAAAAAGGGATAAAAAGTAGCCGTGAATATTTAAAAAAAAAAAAAGAGTAGCCGTGAACTTGCAAACATTAAAAAGGTAGAGGTGAACAACAAAGAGCAAAGTAGGCATTTAGGAACAATAGAAAGTATATCTGACATGTAGAAATTAAAACACAAAAGTTTGGTCAAAAGAATAAGAATGTGACATGTGGATTTATATTATAGTAAAGTAATAGATATTGGTAGGGAAATAATTTTGCCACACCATTTTTTGATAATGTCACACCCTGCAAGTGTATTTTTGCACCAAAAAATACACTTGCAGAGTGTGATATTATCAAAAAAATGGTGTGGCAAAATCACTACCCTATTGGTATTCCCTATTGTCAACCCAATGGATTTATTATAAAGGGACCGATAAATATATTACTATAATCATCAGCTAAAAAGAAGTACCATTTGTATTTTAATTTTTTTTGATCCGCTAGTACCATTTGTATTTATTACTATCTTATTCGTTAAGTATGGCTGTGTTTCACAACCCTTCTTATTTTATAAGTTCTTATTTGGCAACTTCTTTTTCAAAAATAAGAAGCTTTGTTCCACAAAAACCAAACAAAAAGTTTATTTTACATTTTCAAACTCAAAAATAATGTAAATGTTTTTTTTTTTTGCACCGTATTAAAGATCTCAGTGAGATCTATCAAATAAGATCCATAGTGATAAGAAAATTATTTGCGTAAACACATGATTTTTGAGCTTGAAGTTGCCTAAGCTTAAAAAATCGAGTACTGCTATGAGTAATGGGCGCCGGGGAGGAAAATCGTACCGACGGCCGTGCCGGGCCGTCTCCGGCCACCGGACGGCCGATCCGAGCCGTCCAAAAATTCTATAAAAAAAAACCGAGGGGGCTTACGCGGGAATCAACGGCATCCGAGGTGTGTAGGGTGCTTGATCCGAGCACCTTTTTTCCGTGTGTATATGACATATCATATACACATCATATACAAATGGTACTAGCGGATCAAGCACCCTACACACCTCGGAAAAATAAGTTCTTATTCCGTTTCTGGAACGGAACCTTACCCACTAACTTTACAAAATGGACACTTATTATCTGTTTAATTCAAATATTGAGACTGGACTTTCCCGCTCCTTCTATTCGGGTACATGTAATCCTCCCATCACAAATATATTACTGCAGTACGTAATTATCGAGCCTAAGTTGTAGAGGTGGCAACCTCAAACAAGAGTAAAAAGAAATGCAATTATTAGCAATTAAATCACTAAATTTCAAACTTAGAGACTTCTTTAAGAGAAATTCTATGTTCTGGCCAGCCACTTGAACTAGTGCAAAAGGGTTATTCCTTTTATAATTCACCGCTAACACATGCCATTATTGCTCACTAGAGGTGTCAAATGGGCCGTGCCGGCACGGGCACGGAAGTGGGCGGCACAGCATGGGCACGGCACGATAATTGGCCTGGCACGGCACTGCACGACACGATCGTAGACGGGCACGGCACGGGAACGGGCACGGAAAGTAGACAGGAACGGCACGGCACGGCACGGTTCTAGCAAGGCACGGGCACGGGCACGACCCGGCACGACATGGGCACGAAAGGGCACGGCACGAGGCACGGGAAAAAAAAAATTAAATAAGCCAAATGGTTTTTTTTAAAATTTTAAAAAAAATTAAACAATTTCTATTCGGTAAAAAATATTTGTTTACCTTCTTTTTAAAGGTAAACAACTAAGATATTTAATTTTAAAAAAAAATTCTTAAAAAAATCATGTTTTTAAAAAATCATTTTTTTACTTTTAAAAAATTATCAATTTTTATTCGGTAAAAAATATTTTATTTGTTTTGTTTTTGTTAGTAAAATAGGCTTTGGACATTTGGTTTGTAAATTTAACATTACAAGATAAAAAGTAAAATTAAAAAAAACTTATCAAAATATTTATGGTGCAATAGTAATTTAATACGAAATGAAATGTGCAAGAGTCATATATTTTATACCCCAAATGGTTATGGGCCAAATCTAACGAGAAATAAGAAAAAATGTGTCAAACAAAAAAGAAAAAAAATACATAGTAAATAAGGAAAATAAATAAATAAAAAGGGGTTGGCTAGAATAGGACTTGAACCCAGATCCTTAAGTTCTTTCATAGAATCATACACAAACAAACCACTATGCCACCAATTAACTTGTGTCATAGATTTGAAAAATTAGTATATAATATGTAGCTCTATTATATAAAAACGAGGTCATTAAGCATCAACCACACAATCGCAACGCAATCACGACGATCAATACCATTCAATGCGTTCATTTTGTTATGCTTAGTGTTTTAATCATGGGATCCTATGTTTTGGTGCGTCGGATTTTGAAAGCTCTTTCATCGGCATGTTAATTCATTGTTTGATTGAATTTTGTTTACGTCCGATCAAGTATGTAGCGATAAGCATTGTACTTGATTATTGGCATGAATGATCTAATCCCTCCCACATAAAAGTTAGATGGTTTCGATTTTAAAAAAATAGCTTGGGCGACCCTCAAGTAATGCATTATTGGACTTTAATGCCTATGGAAGCACTGAATGTGTTTCGATGATGTGGTTTCCGACATTCGATTATCACCTATTTAGGTGAGAATGATAAATTTGATAAGACGTTAAATCGTAACGGTTTAGATCGAACATTCGGGAAAAAAAAATTGTAGCTACCTTTCAAATCTATACATCAAACTTGATTGGTTATGAACCAAGGTATTCTGCTATAGTATAACGTACGTTAGCCACACGATCACAAAACAAATATGACGATCCATACCGTTCATTTTGTTATTCTCTGTGTTTTAATGACTCTCACCAATTTTTGGGTCTATCGGGTTTTTAAAGCTCCTTCATCGGCACGTAGATTCATTAATAGGAAAATGAACGTTATAAACAATCAAGTATATAACGATAACCAATTTACTTCATTTTTGGCAGGAATGATATAATCTCTCCCACATAAAAGATAGACGGTTCCGATTTTAAAAAAACAGCTCGGGCGGCCCTCGAGTGATGCATTATAGGACTCTACGAGAATTTTTGATAAGCTGGTGCATATGGATTATGGTGTCTCGCATGCACATGATCACACAGATCATATAAAAGGAATGAGATGCTGCCCTAGCAGACATCTCATTCTCAGATCTCTCTCGAACACTCGAACAGTCTCTCTCTCAATCTCAGACTCTCTCTCTCTGACTCTCTCAACGTCTCTCTGTCCTCTCTCTGACTCTCTCAACGTTCGGATTCTGATCGAAGTTATCACCTCTCTCACCGATTGATTCACTCACCTCTCTCACTCTCTCTCTCTCTCTGACTCACTGGTCACACGACTCACACCTCTCTCTATCTCGCTGCCGGCTGCTCTCCTCTCTCTCTCTCTGTACTCTCAAACGGTGACTCGGTGCGACCGTGCGACGGTTAGTCGGTGACCATCACAAGTGAAGTCGTGAAGAGATCAGATCTGAACTCAGTGAGTCAGTGAGCATCATCATCTCACTCTCTCAACGTCTCTGTCTCTGAGTCTCTCCGACTGTCCGACAGTCCGACTCTCTCATCACCTCAGGACCTCTGCTCACCGACTCACTCACTAGTCACCATATCTCTCTCTCACAGGTACCTCTATCACTTCCCTCTCCAGTCTCCACTTATCGTTATCTACTGACTACTGTAATTAGGGTTTCTGAAATTAGGGTTTTGACTTGGTTTTTGAAATTAGGGTTATGAAATTAGGGCTTTTGTTAATTGTTACTAATGTCTGAAATTAGGGTTACGAAATTAGGGATTTTATTAATTGTTACTAATTTCTGAAATTAGGGTTACGAAATTAGGGCGTTTGTTACTAATATCTGAAATTAGTAACAATTAGTAACAATATCTGAAATTAGTAACAAGAAATTAGGGCTTTTGTTAATTGTTACTAATTTTTTAAATTAGGGTTACGAAATTAGGGCTTTTGTTAATTGTTACTAATTTCTGAAATCAGGGTTACGAAATTAGGGCGTTTGTTACTAGTATCTGAAATTAGTAACAAGAAATTATCAACTTTGAAATGAAAATTGGTAACTGAGTCAGTCATTATTAACTTATTTAGATGTTATTAACTAATATTCTACTGTACTAATTTTCTCTGTTTTATTTTCAGTTTTTTGTAGGAGATGGATCCTGAAGACCTTCATTTTGACAATGAGCGTTTAAACCCTAACTCGGATGATGATGGACAAACTCCACCACCGAGAAGCCTGGGAAGGGAGTCTGTAGGTGAAGCTGGTTCAAACATTGCAGCAGCTTCTACTCCTATAGGCGTAACAGTCCGTAGCCAATCGGCCCAGTCTGCTGGAACAAGGCGTCGCTCTTGGGTATGGGTACATTCTACCATAGTTAAGAACTATAAAAATGCAGAGGGAATCGATCTAGGACCTAGAGCTGTATGTAATTATTGTCCAAATACTTATACCTGCTCAAGTAATGGCGGCGTAGGGCATATTGAACGACATTTACAAAATAAACATAAAAAATTTAAACATACCGTAGTTGGCCAAGACAGTGGTGAATCTGGTGGTATTGATACCGTAGGTGGTATGTCGAATTTCGTATATTCTCAATCTAGTATGAGAGAGGGATTGGCCCGTTACGTAGTTGCAGCAGAACAACCATTTACTTTTGGTGATGATATTAGATTTGAATATTTTGTCAAACATTATCTTCAACCTCTTTTTTCGAAAGTTTCTAGAAATACAACTAGAAGTGATTCTTTGAAAGCTTTTATTGAAGTTAGGAAAATTTTGATAAGTGAAATTGCAGCACTTGGTAGTTTAGTCTCTTTTACTTCTGATATGTGGAGTGGTCGAAATAATTTTGGTTACATTTCTGTGACAGCTCATTATATAGACTCCAATTGGATTTTGAATAAAAAAATTATTGCTTTTCGTTTAATGGAGTATCCTCATAATGCTATGAACATTTTTCAATGTATAATGGGTGTTTTTAGGGAGTTTGAACTTGTTGATAAAGTTTTCAGTATTACTTTTGATAACCATACTGCTAATACCAGTTCAATTGATTTGTTCAAACATAATTTGACTATTTCTCATGCTGGACAGTTTTTTCATGTGCGATGTGTATGCCATATCATTAACTTAGTTGTGTCTGATGGTTTGAAACCTATAGGACCACAAATAGAAAAAATTAGAGATGCTATTCTTTATATTGCTACTTCCCCAGCTAGGCAGCAAGAATTTGAAGGATTGTGTGTAAGTTACAATGTTAAACCAAAAAAAATGAAAACTGATGTGAAACTCGTTGGAATTCAACATTTCTTATGTTAAAATCTTGTAGGAATCACACTGATGTAATTTCTGCTTATGTTAATTCCAAGTATGATGGTGGTTTAATTAGAGCTGATTGGAATATTGCTTTTGAGTTTATGAACTTTTTGAAAAAATTTTATGCTGCTACCTTAGCTTGCTCAGGTGTTCGTTATCCTACTACTTGTCTTGTGCTTAATCACTTGTATAATATGAGTCACACTCTTAAAAATCATAGAACGAAACCAAATTTTGTAGCTGCTTGTAAGTCTATGGAAGATAAATTCAACAAATATTTCAAGAACATGCCAACAATATTTATTGTAGCTTCTGCCATGGACCCAAGGATTAAGTTAAAGGGTGTTGAAAAGCTCTTAAAAGGGATTGGTGAGAATTTAGGGATTACATTGCCTTCTACTTCTAGTGTCACTGCACTATTGACTTCTATATATGCTTCATATGAGTCTAAATTTGCATCTGCTGCTGCTGCTGCTGCTCCATGTTCTTCAAGTATTAATGACCCATGTTCTACAAGTAACAATGACAATGACCCATCTTGGTTTCTGATTTCAGGGCTAGGTAGTAGTGAAACTTGTTCACGATCTGAACTTAGTCAATATTTAGAGATAAATTTAGTTACCACTGAGGACTTACAATCATTTGATATCTTAGCTTGGTGGAAAAAAACTGAAAAGACATTTCCCATTCTTTCTATCATGGCACGTGATTTACTAACACCACCTGTGTCTTCAGTGGCTTCCGAATCTGCTTTTAGTGCAGGTAATAGAGTGTTGGATGAGAGGAGGAGTAGACTAGCTCCCGACATTTTGGACTGTCTTATATGCTTAAAAGATTGGGAGGATGCACGTCTTGGAATTCAAAAATGTCATCCTAGAGATGAATTCAGAGATTATTTTTCGGACTCAGATATAGATGCTTGTGTTTAGTGTGGCCATGATGATGTTGGTAACTTATGAAGGCCTTAAATGGCAACTTAATGTTGCCGCATCCAGGTGCTATTCTTTCCATATCTGAGTGTGTGCTATGATGATAATATAATCTGAGCCTAATTTGTGTTTAGTGTGGCCATGATGATGTTGGTAACTTATGAAGGCCTTAAATGGCAACTTAATGCTGCCGCATTCAGGTGCTATTCTTTATATATTTGAGTGTGGCTATGATGATATAATCTGAGCCTTTGGTGTTTA
Organism: Rhododendron griersonianum; assembly: GCA_018127125.1. NCBI lineage: Eukaryota > Viridiplantae > Streptophyta > Magnoliopsida > Ericales > Ericaceae > Rhododendron > Rhododendron griersonianum. The sequence continues at coordinate 33,693,098 of CM030793.1, read as the reverse complement.
GTGTGGCTATGATGATATAATAATCTGAGCCTTTGGTGTTTAGTGTGGCTATGATGATATAATCTGAGCCTTTGGTGTTTAGTGTGGCTATGATGATATAATCTGATTCAAATTGGTGTTAAGTGTGGCTATGATGATATAATCTGAGCCAAATTGGTGTTAAGTGTGTGGCTATGATGATGTAATCTGAGCCTAATTGGTGTTTAGTGTGGCTATGATGATATAATCTGAGCCAAATTTGTCTTACACTTCAAGTTTTCATTTGTTATTGGACTGAGCAGAAACTGAGCAAAAATTGAGCAGAAATGACTTTGTGTGCTGCTGCTGTTTGAACAACTCTGTGTGTCAGTGTGTGGGTGTGTGTGATTTGTTCAAAGTTTGGAGGGTTTTGGCAGATTTTTGGTTCAAAAAAGTGCAGGTGTGTCATGTGTGTGTTAGTTCCACCAGGTGTGTGTGTGTGTGTCAAAGCTCAGCCAATGATGAATGTGAATACCTAATCAATTTTGCCAAGCCTCATGCGCAAAAATCGTTTGTTGTAGATAGCACAACCGCTGTAAGTATCCCACTTCTTTCTTGTAGTAGTAGTTTAGTAGTTTATGTGTTAGTAGCTCATATTTAGCTTGGTGGATACCTCTAACCTGGTTTTATGCCAAACCTGAGGTGTAACGAAGCCAGGCTAAATATTGAGTTTGTTTTTAGTTAGTATAGTTAGTTTTATTTGGATCTTGGTGGATACCTCATATTTAGTTTATGTTGTACGCTTCTATTCGTTTGTACTCTTGGACTTGAAAAAGGTGCTGGTGGCACCGCAAGTGTAGTAACTTGTAACCTAGTTATGTACTCTTGTTTGTAGGACACTTCCCAATTAATTTTTTCCCTTCTGTTTATTTGGATAAGAAAAGGCTTTGTACCATAAGTGCTGCAGGAGGAAGTGGATGGGGAGGAGGCAGAAGAATATCACTGAACTGTTACTTCAAACTAGAAGACGTAAAAGTCACCGTGTGTGGTTTTTTCTGAGAACACATCTCTATTTGACAGTTTCTAGGAGACGTGAGCATGTACTTCAAAGCCAATAAGTTGTAGAAATTAATCATGTAAGTTTTTCACAATAAGAAACTAAGTTTAGTTATGGTTATTAGCTCTTAACGAACTTATTCAAAAACCATAAGTTGAACAACTCTAAGTTTAGTTATGATTATTAGACATGTTGCTGGCTTGCTGCTCAAAAACTTAAAATAAAAACTAATTTGAAGAACAATATGATCTTACAAATTTCTACTTACATCACCACCCATGCTTCTGTATAGTTTCAGCCATAAATTTTTAGTTTCTTCTGTAATTGTTCTGAAGTGCTTGACCTTCCAGGGTTGACTGATATGGAGAAACCGAGAATGAGGGGTCCGAAGAGGGCATCTAAAATCCGTAAACTCTTCAACCTTTCCAAGGAGGATGATGTTCGGAAGTACGTCAATACCTACCGCAGAACATTCACAAACAAGGCTGGTATGCCTCTCAGCTTCTAAGTTTGTTTGTGTTTAATCAATTCAAGACCTATAGTTTCTGCATCTGTCTTTTTATCAAGAGCTGGGTTGTATAGGTGGAGGTGGTGGTGTTCTAGAATTGAGACCCAAGGGTCAATTACAGCTGTTTTATGTTTACTGCTGTTGGCTGTACTTGATAAACATTTGGGTAAGGAAAAGGAAAATAAAATAGAAAAGTTGAAGGATCTAGCGAGTTCTATATCCTTCTTACTTTTTTCTTCCCTTTCCTTGCCTAAATCCCTGATCCAAATACAGCATAAATGCTCGCTTTAGGAATTTGGATTATGCTTCCTGTCGAAATTGTTCCTGGCAAGCTCTGTTTAGTTCAGCAGTTGTATTGACAGTTCTTCTTGCCCTTCTTGTTTTGCAGGGAAGAAGATTAGCAAAGCTCCCAAGATACAGAGATTGGTTACCCCGTTGACTTTGCAGAGGAAGCGAGCTAAGATTGCAGAGAAGAAGAGGAGAATTGCAAAAGCCAAGACTGAGGCAGCAGAGTACCAGAAGCTCCTCGCCAGCAAGTTGAAGGAACAAAGGGAAAAGCGAAGTGAGAGCTTAGCCAAGAAAAGGTCGAGGCTCTCTGCTGCTTCTAAGCCATCTATTGTGGCTTAGAGGTCTTGGTTCTGAAGAAAACTGCATAGTCTGCATTTGATTTTGAAGTCTGCATAATTGTTAGTTACCTATGAAGATTTCCTTTACAGATTGGACAGCATCATCTCATCTCTGTGATGTTTTGTGATTTTGGGTGTATCTGGGTCGTGTCCTGTTGTTGTGTCCTTTTCTTCTCCTTTTTGAGTCCTGTGGTTTTAGCAGTTTTCTTTCTTTCGGGGTTTGGTTTGTTGGTTTGAGTCTTGTCTGTGTGTCGAAACTGCATTCTGTTTGGATGCTGAATTGTGCTGCTGCTCTTGAACAAAAGGATCATCTTGATGCATGCTGCTACACGAAGACGGATGTTCAAACATGTTTCGGGATTACTATCACTCCACGAGAATATTGGTGCCGAGTTTTTTCATGAAGCAAATATATATCAAATTCTATGGCGATTGGACTAGTAGTTCCTTGAGTTCTACTGGGTGGATCACTCAATTGGAAGTCCATCTCATTCTTTTGGGAGCTCACTTTCTGGCTAATATCTAGCTTTCTGTATCGTAAACTACTGGAACATTCGGATCAAAAAAAAAAAAAACTACTGGAACATTGCAGTGGCCTGTATTGTTCTGTTTTTTCTGCTTTGGGTTGGCTCCTGGCCAGTCCTTTTTTTCCTCTTCGGGTCTTGGATGTCATGATTGTTCAAGAGCTTATGTATCAATTTAGTTGGGATATTTGCTTTGGATTGTGATGCCGACTGCCGAGTATCCTTATTTCCTTGAATTCCTTCAGTCTTTGTATTCCTTATTCAAAGATAAAATAAAATTCTTTGCCGTTCAAAAAAAAGAAAATAAAAGACAAAAGTGCACAGAATAAGACTAGTACTGTGCCACTGTATTTCAATTTTTCCAAACCTTTTTGGTACGTGTAATACTATTACCGACTCGAGTATTTCTTCCCAATCCAGAGCCTCATTATTAAATAAAGATAATTATCCCATTTCTTTTGAGCAAGAGAGTCCAGAATATAACAAAAGGGATGCAATCCCAAATCATTTTGAGCTTTGGTTTCTGTTTCCTGTCATTCCACCATGTGAGAAGTGCAACCAAGGATGGAGGAACAACTTGCAAGCTAACTCAAGTTGATGAGTGCTTGTTGCCTTGTTCCTAGTTCATCTAAACTCTCCCGATCCCCATTAACAAACTAACAAACATTGTAGGAAGTTCTTGCCTTTCTTGTAAAACCAAAAAAAAAAAAGGGCAGTTTTCAACTACTTTGGCATGTTCGGATGAAAATTGGTTAGCGATGTGCCAGGCACAACTTAAAACGGCACGGTCCGACCCGACCCGATTCACTAAACGGGCAGACACGTCTTGACACGATTGAAAACGGCACGGCACGACCCGATTTAAGAAAACGGGTCAGCACGACACGACACGATTTAAGAAAATCTGAAAATGGGCCGGCACGACACGACACGATTGGCAAACGGGCCGACACGACATGACACGATTTGAGGAAACGGACCGGCACGGCACGGCACGACACGATTTGAGTAAATACTGTAAACGGGCCGGCACGACACGACACAAAGCACGGTTAGCACGGAGTTAACCGGGCCGGGTCGGCACGGCACGACCCGTTTGACACCTCTAATGCTCACTAGTTTGACTCCGATTGCTCAAAAATTCTTGTTCGGCCCTTATTAATTAAGCCCGAAAGATATTGAGTGTAAATTTGTGAATTTAGCGTAAAACTAATTATGTCCGGAATGTTCTGTAACCTTGGGCAATAAATAGGGTGTTGATGTGACATTTTGAAATTAGCTTTATCTCTTGAGTACTACTGTACGTACCGATGGTTTCCGTAGGGAAACCGTACCGATGGCCGCGCCGGGCCGTCTCCGGTCACCGGACGGCCGATCCGAGCCGTCCAAAAATTTATAAAAAAAAAATGAGGGGGCCCAACGCGGGAATCAATGGCATCCGAAAACAAAGGTGTTTAGATCAAGCACCCTACACACATCGGATGCCATTGATTCCTACGCAAGCCCCCTCGGGGTTTTTTTTAAAAATTTTTGGACGGCTCGGCACGGCCGTCGGTACGGTTTCCCTATGGAAACCATCGGTACGTACCTATATCATTTTCGTTATCTCGCTCACTATACTATGTTAATTTAATTCAACAACTGATCAAAATGGTTATTTTCTTTTTTCACATTTTTTTGTTGTTGCATTAGCAATAAACTCTCTCACTTCTCTATTAATCTCGTGTTGATTTGATTATATAGATTGCCAATATGCGTGCTCGAGGAGATGCAGGAAGGCATCGAGAAAGAAAGTATGCAAAACCCGTTCCACCGGGCACTTACGGCAACCAGAATGCTTGTCCATGTTATGCCAGTCTGAAAATCCATGGAAATAAACCCAAGTGCCCTTGAATTATGATTTGCATTAAGCGGAGCTTAATTAGGGGCTCTTCGTTTATCTCGGGATTGGATGTAAATTTTCATCGGATAAATGTGTGTGGCTAAGATATCCGTGATGGATATGGTGTCAATTTGTATTAGATGTTGCCTATCTTTGTCACAAACAGGATATGGTGTTGGGAAAAGAACAACAAATAATTTGCAGTGGAAATAAAATTTCATTAATTTCTCGTTGTGTGAGTATATGGAATCAATATTCATCAACTGTGACCAGAATCCTAAAGGAATAAAGTGTAAAAAAAATCCAAGATACTCACTTTTACGTGGTCCGATCGATAATTTATCTAACGTACAGGCGACAAATGTGTGATTCGATATCAAGAACAAATAATGGATGTTACAATTTGATTTTAATCCTCCTGCACAAATTAAACTCTAAAAAATGGGAAAGTTTGGGAGGAAGTTATAACAATTGATGAAGGCACAACAAAACGTTTTGGCTTTGCTGCTGGAAAAGTGCAGATTGCGACCACCAACATTAACGACTCCATCTTTGTGGAATTCTGATGGGAGCTGGAGCTATCCAGTGAAAGAAATGGAAGAAAAAACAACGGTATGTTGCATACTTCAAATGGGAGCGCATTTGCCCTCAGAACTGCAGGGAGGACCCAATCAGGAGCAAATACAGTAGACGGTGGCCATATCGACGGACGCGCAGGGCCCACTACGGGTCCCGCATGGATGATCCGAGCCGTTTAATATTTGAAAAAAAAAAAACTCCCGGGGTGGGCCTATGAAAAGTAAGCTCACAGATGGAAAAATGAAACTAATCAAAATCAAAATTAAAATGTTGCTAAGGTTAGTAATATTTGCTCAAAAAAGTGCTCACATTTGAATAACCAAACTTAGCAACCTCTAAGAGCATCCACAAGGTAATAATCAAAACTTGTCATATCAGATTTTGATTATCCATTTAGAGGTTGTTAAAGTTAGCAATATCAAATATAATCCGACATTGTTTATTTTTTGCCCATAATCAAAATGGGTTGGCAAAATTTAAATCTAACGGTCAATTTTTTTCCTTCTCAATCTAATGGTCTATATCGAATAACATTCTAGTAAAATAAGCGAAAGTGGAAAGCATTTGTTAAAATTCATAAAGTGATAAATATTGTTAAATGCAGAACCACTTGTCCAAGTGAAGAGTGAGTTTCATCTATCAATAAAGCATTTTGTTTTATGCAGAGTGAGTTTCATTTTCCCATGATGGTTGTACTTGATTGAGAATATGTGAGATCCAATAAATTTGGTTTTTGGCAAAGATTGTGTCACACCCTCGATTTTCAACATAAATATAAAAGATTTTTCATAAATTAAACCTCACGATAATCTGTACGATATCCCAAAATAACATAGCATTCCCATTTCCATAATACCATTCCAAACATCCGTTAGTCCCTAAAATATTACATCTTGGCACCACGGCCCAAATTAGTTTAGATACTAATACGAAAATGCTTAGAATATTACAAACTTTACTCAAAAGAGAATTTCAAGGGTAATTGGTTACAAGACCATCTTAAACAAAATGTAATCTTTACATGATGATGAAATAATTAATGATGTCAGCTTCCAAAAGTCTTTCACTGTCAAGCACACGATACATGCAATCTATCGTCTGGCATTTGAACCTGAAAAGAAAGATTAGGTTGAGCTACACTAGCCCAGTAGGAAAATCTCTTCAAACTTTGTATGCAAAAGAGAAGATTTTGACATGAAAGAATGGATTCTAAGACAAAAGAATGGAATGCAATGAACACTAACTTCATGCCGGAAACCCAAGACTTAAAGAGTTCTTCATTTATCATTGATCGATCTAGTCAATCCCTTAGTCATCTTTTACACTTCCCCTTTTTATCGAAATTCTCATCCACACACACACACACTACGTAACGCACCTAACATTCCGGGTCTTATGGACCCCGTACATCTCCTGTTAATCTCCAATAACAAGCCGAACAGTGGGCTTAAGGAACTTTCCTGGTTTAGGGCCCCATATACTCAAAATACATTTCCGGGTACTCGTGACCCCGTACATCCATTCTACGTTCCGGGTGCTCATGACCCCGTACATCCGATTCAAGTTCCGGGCATCAAGACCCCGTATGCCGATTCCAACTCAATTGTATTGCATTTCGTCATACGTGCCACTAACGGTCCGATTTTACGATAGAAGATAGAGAGAGATCTTGCTATTAAGTAAACAGTCCACATACTAATCCATATTTTCATTTCATTTCCAAACTCGTTATCTTAACTCACTCCTCGTACTACATGGCCTCAAGTGTCAAATTCTCATATTACGTTTTATGATTTATCCAACCTCCTATTTAACATTTAACCTTAACAACAACCACATTTAGCTTTAACGAGTTCACTCCGTCTACCTTAGCCTCTCACGATATCACCAACAATTAACAAACACACCAATAAGACATTAGGACAATAATTCATTCCATGTGATACAATCCTACTCAACGAGAGCCAACGAATGAGGACAACCGAGGAATCTTTGGAGTGCAAACAACTATGTTTGAAAATGGTTTAGAATAGCTAGGAGCGTGTTAGAAGTGAATGGATGTCACCGCAATCAAACGAGGAAAAGAAGGAGCAAAACTGTCCAGAACAGGGGAGGCATTGATACTTCCCAGTGATGGTATCGATACCATAAGGTCCAAAATGATTCTAGCTTCAAGGGTATCGATACCTTGAATAATGGTATCGATACCAGAGTACTACCTGGGTTTCTTTAACACAATGGTATCGATACCTTCTTAAGAAGGTATCGATACCAGCTCGTTTCGAGCAGATTTTCTGCAGATTTATCTCTCGAATTCAAACACAACTTAAACAACAATCCAAGGCACGAATCATGTACAAAACCAACTCAAGAACATATAAAGGGTAAGAGAAATCCCTACCTCGAGGGTTAAAGCCAAAATCAAAAGATTACCCAAGCCCTAGGACTTCAAACTCTGAACCGAGCCGAATACGAGTCACCGAGCTCCTACCAACGCGATTCGAGCTACAATACACGCAAGGGTGGAAGATTGGAGGGTGTATTGTATGGGTTTTGTATTGGTTTGGAGGAATTTGGGTGGGAGTGAGAGGTTTAGAGGGAGAGCCGAGAGAGAGTCGGGAGAGGGAGTGGGATTTGGGAAAATGGTTTTCCCCTTCCCCAAACACACGGCACACACATACATATAGCATATCTCACACACACACCCCCTTCAAGTTTACAATTCCAACACATTAGCCCCAAAAATCAATATCCTCCACCAATTTCTTCATTTTATTCCACATAACACATTTTGAATTTATTAAATGAAAATGCAGGTCTCTACAGATTGCTAGTTTTGATTATCCAAATGTCCAAATTTGATGAGTTGCTAAGTTTGATTATTACAATGTGAGTACTTTTTTGAGCACACATTGCTAATTTTAACAACTTTTTGATTTTGATTATTACATTGTGGATGCTCTTAACCACTGACCAAATTTTGGCCATTGGATAATTAAAATTAGCAACATTTTGTCAATAACCAAATATAGTGAATCTCAGATCTTTCCAATCAAACATACTCATCATTAGTTCATTACATAAAAATCTTATCTCTCCATTTCCACTTTCTTTCTTTTTCAACAATATTTGTCAAAAAATTATTTTAAAAAAATAAAAAAATTGTTTTTTCAAAAAAAAAAATCAAAAACTGTTTTCTTTCTTTTTTTTTACAAAGAAAGATTTGGGAAAAAAATTTTGGAAAAAATTATTTTGTATTTCTAATAAACAATTTTTATTAGTTTGGAAGTTATTAAAAAATATTTTCTATAATAATAGTTTTTAGCTTTTTTTAGTTTGAAAAAGTGATGTAGCAAGTTTCGATTACCCAATTTTGATTATACCATTGTGGATCTCTACATTACTAACATTAGCAACCCCTTAAATGAATAATCAAAAGGTGATGTGACAACTTTTGGTTATCCAATTTTGATTAGTCTACTATGGATGCTCTTACACATATCGAATTGAATTGATTTTTCGTGGGGCCCACTTGATTTAAAAAAAAAATTAAACAGCTCGAATCATTTGTGCGAGATCAAAAATAAGCGTGTCTGTCATTTCACTATTGGTATGGCCACCATCGGTGGCTCTTATCCAAATTACAGTACAAAAATGAGTTGGAGTACTAAGGGGGTGTTTCCAGTAGGAAATAAATTAAGGAGAAGATGTTGTTGACAAGTTGTTAGTTGTTTTTACTAATCAATAAGTTGTTGATTAGTGTGAACAAGATGCTAAAATACCAAAATTTGTTGATTAGTATAAATAAGTTGTTGATTAGTGTGAACAAGATGCTAAAATGTCAGAACTTGTGAACAAGATGCTAAAATGCCAAAACTTGTTGATTAGTATAAATAAGTTGTTGATTAGCGTGACCAAGATGCTAAAATGTCAAAACTTGTTGATTAGTGTGAATAAGATGGTAAAATGACATAAGTTAGTTAATCTTCTTCGAGGGGTAGATTAAGTGATGCGAGTTGCCGGACTAGGACTAGGAGAGTATAATATTCTTCGAAGCTCTCTTGATGCATTTACTTTTCCTATTATACTGTTTTCATACTGGCATCTTTATGATTAATGAAATTTTTTTTTCCGTTAAAAAAAAATATATATCTTAGTGGAAACACCCCATGAGGGTTTCATTTTATTACCTATACTCAAAATTTGAGTAAAAAACTTAAAAATTCATCTCCAATGTTATAACCATTTACCTACCCATTTGGAGTTATATCTATTTCCTCACTCAATTTGGGGAAGACTCAAATTCATACCTATTTTTTTCAAAGCATATTTTCACTTTTATTAATTACAAGTGTGTCATTTAGTAATAGATTTGAATACAAATATGAGTTTAACATTGGAGATACCTTACCCAAATCAATCTTTTGACTCAAATCTTTACTCAAATTTGGGTGAAAAAAGGCGCAGGGATTAGAGAATAGGAAAGGGTAAATTACAGTTAACCCCTTCTAACTATGCCTCGGTGACACTTAACCCCCTCTAACTATTATTTTTGGCACTTAACCCCCTCTAACTAACTGAAATTCAAACGGTCATAACTTCAAACGGTCATAACTTCTTCGTCCAAAATCGAAAATATGCAAATTATATATCGATTTCGAGATCTTGAAGTCAGATTTTTAATGACACCAAAATTACATCACGATTCAAAGCACACAGAAAGTTATGATCAAAAGAGTAAGGGCTGGTAGACAGAAAGACCGTTTTGATCATAACTTTCTGTGTGCTTTGAATCGTGATGTGATTTTGGTGTCATTAGAAAGCTGACTTCAAGACCTCGAAATCGATATATAATTTGCATGTTTTCAATTTCGGACGAAGAAGTTATGACCGTTTGAAGTTATGACCGTTTGAATTTCAGTTAGTTAGAGGGGGTTAAGTGCCAAAAATAATAGTTATAGGGGGTTAAGTGTCACCGAGGCATAGTTAGAGGGGGTTAACTGTAAACAAAAAGAAGTCAAAAGGGTCTTTTCCGTAACTTTAAACAAAATCCAGTTGGACAAACCGTCTGTATCTAGTTCAGGTAAGGTTCCCTCCTCCTCCTCCTCATCGCCGGCTGGTACCTCACAATCAATCACATACCTCTGATTCCCAAACACTTGTGATTAATGTAGTTTACAAATTCAACTCTCGTCGTTGAGTCCAGTCCAGTAAATCCAGTCTCCTCAGCCAGCGAGTTCGCGTAAACATCAGTGTTTCTCCTCCTTTACTTCGATCAAAAGCAACCCAATAAACACATCCCAAAAGATCTAAAACCCACCCCCCCAGCCCTAGAAAAATTCAATCATCTTTTCTCTCTCTCTCTCTCTACGTCTATCCTATGTACTCCTTATGTGTACATGTATGTAAGCATTTGGTCTTTCTCCAGGAGTAGGCTTTGAACAATGCGCGAATGGCTCAGTACAGGCAATCGGGCTTCGACAGGGTACTCCACAACGGCAGCGGCAACGGCGCCTCGGATCATGTGTCCATCGGAATTCGCGCCCCACCGCACAAGCAGCACCGCAACCACCGGCGGCTCAAGGGCCGTCGCGTCTCGATCGGCGCCGTCATTGTGATTCTCTCCCTCGGCTTCGTCGTTTCTGTTTTTGCTTTTCTGTATCTCTCCAGGGACAAAGGTCAGTCGAACTGTCTTGTGGCTGTTCAGTGATCATAGGATTTTGTGTTTTGTTTCCGTTTTGGGATTACGAGGGGTTCACATTTCAAGTTGTGCTTTTAAATTGTTTAGGGTTTCTATTTTTTTCCATCAGGCTGTTGGTGTCCGGGGCAGCTTACACGCACCTTGAGGAGTAATTCCCTCCCTTGTCCGGTCAAAGGCAGCCCATTATGCCGTAGGGAGTTTACAAGAAATTACACTTCTAGCGGCCTGGCCCCAAGAGTCAAATCCTAGACAATTGTGTAGAGAACACACCCACCAACCACCCGGACTAACCCTCAGGGTAGGGTTTATATAGCGTTTCTGTTTGATTGTCGATATGAATCACAATGTGATGACATGTAAGGAACTGCAATAACGAGGATCCAGTTCACAAGTCTCTGCAAATTATCCTAATGTATCTGCTTGAATTAGGGTGCGTTTCTGCTAAATTAAATGGATTGTAGGAGGCAGGATAATGGCAATAGTCAAGTTGTTTCCGCTGAAGGGTATTTTTGTTGATGTATGTGAAGAGAATGACCTGCCTAGAAATCCGTGAAAACATGGGCTTTAGTCCATTTAGTTTGGTGGCAACACACCCTTAGTTGACTTCTCTTTAAGGGCAAGTTTGATGGTTAACATAGTGAACAAAGCTGAATTACTACCTAAAAAGCAGTGAAGACAAAGAAGAAGTAATTGTATGATGGTTATGAGGTATATCAACACTTTGAAGTCATTGTGTGATGGTTATGTTTGGATGTTGGAGACCGATTAAGTGGGTTGACATTACTTGCACGGTTTTTCCTTTAAGTGGAGGCCACATGAATCCGAACCATATCACCCTAATGGCTCCACACAACACATGTGCTTGGTTCATATGGTACCAAATGTGAGATTCCTCGAATGGAGTAGCCATTGTGTTCTAATCTCTTCATAGGGAAAAAAAGTTCGATATTTCGTTCAACACAATTTGACAAACCATAAGCAGGCGACAGACTGCCTTCTATTCATTATGCAGGACGTATATACATGTATATACGTATGTATACACATACATGTATTTGTTGATCCATATAAGTGTTTTGTGTTTCTCTTACCAAGGTGCTTGCAGCTACTTAACAGTGGCACCATAGGACTTCTGTGGTCTCAAAAGGTCTACAAATATATTTGGCACAAATTCTACTTTCTTCTTCTCGGCCAATGGGTTGAAGTCTCAATTTTGAGGTTTTGTAACTTTTTCCTTTGAATAATTATCTTTTACCATAAGTTCAGCTGCCACAAACACCCACATGGTCCTGTTGCATCCCAACCAATGATCAGTTTTGATGTTGATTGATATCCTAATTGAATGCAAGATTAGGCTTGAGTCTGACTAATGCTTGATTATGCTCCCTCTTGGCTCATGAAATTTGGTGAGGGATAGGGACATGAAATGCCAAGTGTTTTTAGCTGTTTGGTTATCAGGGAAAATAGTTAGAAAAAAATGTGATATGTATTTACGAGTAATTCTCCCTCCTTTAGTAATTGTTGGTCATTATCTGGGGATGTTCTGAAATATTAGTCGTTTTTTAATATAGTATCATTTTGGTAGTCCTCCAGAGCTATCGCTTGAAATCAGGATAACGTCATTGTCAAAAGCCCAATTGGTTCATAGTAGTGCAGGATAGGATCCTCGCATTAGAAAGATGTTCATGACTTCAAAGTTAGATTAGGTCACCACGACATCGATATTTTCCTCCATGTTCCATCCTATCAATTGTTAAAATCCTTGAGTGGTTTTATAGATGTCTATGAGTGGCCCAATGGTGGAAACATTGTCCTTGAATTTAATTCTAATCATTAGGTCTCCTTAAAAAGTTTGAGAAAGTATTAGGTTGTCTCTATCTTTGACATCCTAGCATCCCATTTACAGGGCCTGCACTGGGTGATATTCCTTGTTCTCTAAAGGGAAAGAACTATGCCCTCACTCCTGCGAAATATATGATTTCTATTTTGTTTCTTTGCTTATTTTCGAACTCTTTCGGTTACAGCAATAGATTCATTTCTTTCCTTGTATGATGCTTTGTGGCTGTTTTGGATGTTGAATTTGTCTGCTCTATGATTTCTTGCTGTTTCTAAGCGTCACGTCTTAGCAGTTAAGCTGCTTTTAGTGCAAAAGTGTTCCCCGTTGTTTAGTAATTTAGCTTACTTAAGCTTAGTTATTCGCCAAGTGGAATGGGTGTGCCATGAGATAACCTTATTCCTCCGCGAGGCATAGCAAAACCCACTCAAGAGAAGTCTCTAAGGTCTAAACTGAACACTTAGCATGGTGGGGTTCAGATTAACCAGTTAGAAATTGTTTCAGACGATGAATGAGGTAATAAACAAATAGATAAAAATCTCCTGCAAATGTTTTGCGCAAATCAGCTTTCTTAAATTATCACCTGATTGATCGTTGGAAGATGTAATTTCGTTCTGATCACATAATGTTTGTGTTGCTGGCTTGTTGCAGATATAAATGGGTATGCTCCAGATGACGATTTAAGGAGTGATTCTGATTTTCTCACAAATGTGACACGGACAGAGAGGTTTAAAGTCCTGAATTTTGGCGACGGTTCGGTAGCACATGGCCGGGACTCTCGGTATTGGGACAAGGATGATAGGAGAAGGGATGAGGATTACAGTGAGGATGCCATGGAGCATGCTAATGTGGGTGCTAGGGATGGGTCCACTGCTGAGGCTCAAGTCTCAACAGATAGGAAGAATGGCGACAAGAAGTCTTCTACTGATAAATCTAAAGGTTCAGGGACTAGAGGTGTTGGGTTGTATAATGAAGTTGGGCGTAATGAGCTGAAAACATATGAGGCGGAATATGAGGCCTCTTTGAAGAGTGTTGGCAAATCAGAAGAGGGGCATAGTGACAAAAACCAGCTCCTGGATAATGACAATCTGGGACTTCAGGATGAGGAAATTGATGTTGATGATGGGTATGATGATGGTATTGGTTTACATGATGCTCAAGCAGAAGATTATGATGATGTTACACATGAAAATGAGGACGATTTGGATGTAGCAAGAATGGACAATGCGGAGCGCAGAGAGTCTTCTGATGCCTTTGACATTGGAACGAAAGACCAAAATAGTGCAGAGGTGGAAGAAGCTTCCACTGGTTTTTCGGACAAAAATTCTTTGGTAAAGTTTCAACGTTCTGATAAAATCAATGCAAATTCGAGACATGTCAGTGATAGTCATGTTCAATCTTCTCAAAGGTCTTCGTCCAATAGGCGTTCAGTATCCAAAACCAAGTCGAAGCGACGAAAATTTTCTGGTGAGCATTTGCATCTCTCATAACGATGCTTGAGGTGTTTATTATTATTTTTGAACTGTACAATTATCTTTCCTGCTTTCTGTTCTGTTATAACTGACTATGTTGTCATGATGTGTTTTCTGGGTAAGTGACATGACTTGTTAATTTGTTATCCATATGCTTTTTCACTCTTTTTGAATAACTCTAAATGAACTTGCCTACATGCGCACTCGCTTTCATTTCTTTTTTGTTCAGATTGTTTTTTACTATTATGGCCAGATTGTTTTTTACTGTTCAGAGAAATGTTTTTTTTCTTTTTAACTCTGTGTTATTAACATAATATTTGCAACTTCTTACCTTTTCATATCAAAGTTTTCTTTTGTGAAACCAAAATGCTATGCACTTAGGAATATTCTATTGGGCTTAGAATATTCTTTAGAAAATGAAATAGGCATAAAAATAGCTTGTCATTCTCCATACGGAAATTCTAACTCCACACCCAAATACACACCCACACTCACAATAGGGGTGGATCCCACACACACTGGGTGTGTAGTGTGTGCGGGCTCCACTCCTATTGTGAGTGTGGGTGTGTGATTGGGTGTGGAGGTAGAATGATTGTTTTCCATATGGGCTTTGGGTTATTATTTTTTGATAAGCCAAACTTGAGTCTTTTTGTTTGGGGAATGTGACCTATGTCCTCTAATGGATGATACGTGGATAGTTTTTTGTTATTGTTTATAGTATCATTAGCGTCCACCATTTGCTTTCAGTCATGTAGAAAAATTGATGAGAATAATGAAACCTGAGGAATCCATACCTAAGGATCCCCTAGAAATCCACATCTAGAATGAAGATAATGCATCCACATCCAAAACAAATTCATTCCCTATTGAAAACTATGTTCAGTATCAATATCATATGCAGAGTCTTTTGAAGGAAATTGAACTCCGGCAGGTTAGAAATGTGGTCTATCTCCAAGGATATGAAAAAGGTCTAAACCATGCCCTGTGAAAAATGGTGCAGAAAATCAACCATTGATGTGCTGGTTGGATCAATCACATCTGTCTGACTCTAGCTGATGATACTATAAGAGGCTTAACGGTACCCTGGATAGAACAGACATTCTCAACATAAAAAATCAAGATTAATACTCATATTCAATGAAAAAATCTAGTAAACATGCATCAAGGTCCAATTTATACGAAGCACAACCAAGGTCAGGGGTTTGAATAAAGGGAATAATGCCGGTGAGATTACCACACAGAGAATCTTTTGGTAAAGGTCCCTCTTGTTAACAGTCCAAGTCATTCACCAGGGCAAGCTGTAAATTTATAGGTAGTCTTTTGATGTCTCTTCTAAAGACCAAGGTTGTTAATACCGTTCCGTACCGGCCGGTACATACCGTTTTAGACACAAACCGGTACCTTGAACCCCAGATTTTGTACCGGTCTCAATACCGGTGCTTACCGGAGAATATCGGCGATTTCGGGAAATTTTGGCCGAGAAGCAGGTACCGTGGTTTCCGTCCGGTATGTTACACTGACTGGATTTTCTGTCTTTAACTCCAAAAATCGCCGCCGACGGTGTCTTCCACGTCTCCGGCAACACTTCCATCTGAGAAACTATTGCTGGGAGAAGAGAGTGAGGAATCGATCTGATCGGAACACAGAGAGAAACCCAATCTGTTCAACCATGGTTGATTGGAGAGAGAGAGAGAGAGAGAGAGGGAGGGAGGAACTGGAAGTAGATAATAAGAGGAAGAAAAGTTAGTGAGAGCCCAAAAATCTCACAATGACGAAATTGCCCTTTACTTATTCTCACTTTTAAAATGGCCTGTTGTTGACGGTTTGTTGGAACTCTACTTTTGGTACTCTTGATATTTGATATTTTCAAATAGAATATATGAATAATATTATGAAAGTGTAAATTTTTTGTTATGAATTGGATGGTATCAGAAAAATTATGTATTTATAATTATATGTTGTGAGAGTAGCGCTAAATCCGAAACAGTACCCGGTACCAGTAGGAAAATCGATACCTTATCCGATACGGTATTTAGAACCTTGCTAAAGACTCCTATGCTAATTTAATGACTGTTGGATAAAAAGAAAGTTCTTTAACTATTAAACCACTCGGTCGACTATTCTCACTTGTAGATTTCAAAGACTCAAGTTGGGATGGAATGGGGAGGGTTTGCTTAATGGAGCCTTGAGTGTCTGACCTGAGGTGTGCCTTATTTTCATCATTTGGGTTATTATTGTCGTTTGGTTTAGTTGTTCTGCACTCGAGCAATATATCTACCGTTAGAACTGTCGAATGAATTCCGATTGATCTATTCTTCTCCCGTTGGAGGACAATTTATAATACAAGCTACCTATCAACTAAGGAAACAAAATAATGAAATAGGGAAATACACGCAAATCAAATATACACATTCCTAAACTAGCTACCTAAATATATTCCCCTTCCTAATTTAATGTATACAGCCAACACTCCCCCTCAAGTTGGAGAGTATATATCATGTACACCCAGCTTGCAACAAATAGAATCAATGGTAGCTTTGGGAAGAGCTTTAGTGAAAATATCTGCTAATTTAGACTCCAAAGGAACGAAAGGAGTAGTAATCTCCTTAGATTCCATTTTTGATCGAATGAAGTGACAGTCAACCTCAATGTGTTTGGTTCGCTCATGAAATATTGGGTTGTTAGCTAAATGAATAGCAGCCTGATTCTCACAATAGAGAGGAGTAGGATCATGTATTGGGATCCCGAATTCCTGTATTAGAGTGCGTAGCCAAGTGAGCTCACATGTGGTGTGCGCCATAGCTCGATACTCAGCCTCAACACTAGAACGAGCAACAACCGACTGTTTCTTACTTTTCCAAGTAACGAGATTACCACCAATAAAAGTACAATAGCCGGTGGTGGATTGACGGTCTGCAGGTGACCCTGCCCAATCAGCATCGATATATCCTTCGATGCGAAGATGACCAAATGATCGATAAAGAAGTCCACGTCCGAGAGCATTTTTAAGATACTTCAGAATTCGAATGACTGCCTCCATATGAGGAACACGAGGACGAGTCATGAATTGACTGATCACACTAACTGGATAGGAGATATCAGGTAGAGTAATAGTGAGGTAGATAAGTCTACCTATAAGTCTTCGATAAGCTTCAGGGTCGTCAATCAACTCACCATCGTCGGGAAGTAAAATTAAATTAGTATCCATAGGAGTGGCGACAGGTTTAGAACCAAGATAACCTGTATCTTTCAAAAAATCAAGAGTATACTTCCTTTGAGACAAGCTGATGCCTGCTTTGGATCGAGCAACCTCAATACCAAGAAAGTACCAAAGTTTGCCCAGATCTTTAGTAAGAAAACTAGAGCAGAGGTGACGAATCAAGTTTTGAATTCCACTATTATCACTACTAGTGATGACAATATCATCCACATAAACAACTAGAATCACAATCCCATGATCAGTTCTCTTAAAAAACACAGAGTGATCAGCCTTACTCCAAATCATGCCATGAGAAACAACAGAATTGCTGAACTTATCAAACCAAGCAGGGGGAGACTATTTGAGGCCATATATAGATTTACGAAGTTGACAGACACTCTCCCCCTTGGACTCAAACCCGGGCGGTTGAGCCATGTAAACGGTCTCAGACAAGTCCCCATGCAAAAAAGCATTCTTGACATCAAGTTGATGGAACAACCAATCAAGATTAGCAACAAGAGATATAATAATACGAATAGAGTTTAGTTTGGTCACTGGAGAGAATGTCTCGGACCTCTCGGTATAATCAACCATAGGTCTGAGTAAAACCTTTGGCCACTAGGCGAGCTTTCAGCCGATCAACGGTGCCATCGGGATTTTGTTTGACGGTAAAAACCCATCAACAACCAACTATATGAGCCCCATTAGGCTTGGGAACTAAATCCCAAGTATGATTCAAATCCAGAGCACACATATCTTCTTGCATTGCCGAGTGCCAACCAGGATGAGAAAGAGCTTCCTGGTAAGACTTGGGAATAGTAACAGAAGAGAGTGATACAGAAAAAGCTTGAAACGAGGAGGATAAAGGATTATACGAAACATGTTAGGATCCGTGGTCAAGTCATGTTTGGATGCCAGCGCAATGTTGTGACCGGAACGGTATTGGGGGGTTAGGGTACCGGTTTCTTCCAAATCCCGTACCGTACCGGCCGGTACGTACCGGACGGTACGTACCGGATTTGGAAGAAACCGGTACCCTAACCCCCCAATACCGTTCCGGTCACAATACTGCTCGGTACCGGCCGTCTCGGGAAATACCGGCCGAGACAAGATTACCGGGAAAACCGTCAGGTATTCTGCAGAGCAGTTTTTTTTTTTTTTTTGCTTTTTTCTGGCAAATTTGTTTCCTTTTTACTTCTGGGCATCGTTGAAGAAACACGAAGGGAGAGAAGAAAAGAAAAAAAATGTAAGGGACAAAGAGGGAATTTTTAGCAAAACGTGGGCGTTACTATGGTACGTGCGCGAGGCTCAAATCCCGGATTTGCACCCCCCCCCCCCCCCCTACGCGCGAATAACCCGTGACGCGCACCCAGTTAATTGGTTCCGAATCAATTTTTCCAAATTGCCTTCGGCCACGGCCCGTTTTCCTGAGCGCGCGAGACCTCTCCTTGGGTCCTCATTCACAAGCCCACTAGTGTGCAAAGTCATTTAAGATGGAAAAGAGTTTTGTAACTAGGCAATGTGGGACAAAAGGTAAATACATAGGTATTTTATGATGAATTGCATGGTATGGGGGATTTTTTTGAATTATAATTATATATAATTATTATATATATTGTAGTTGCGGTAAATCCGAAACGGTACCCGGTATTTGACCGGTACCGGTACGTACCGTACCAGTAGAAAAACCGGTACCCTGGCCGGTACGGTATTCAGAACATTGTGCCAGCGGTATTCCAAAGCAAGGTAGATTCCCTTGATGCCTATAAAAGGGAATCCCATCCTTCATTTGTAATCAGACTTTGGAGAAATAAGAATCTCTGTGTTTGTGAAAGACTTCTCTCTTCTCTCATATTCTCTTCCTTTAGTTTTTCCCCTTTTGATCCTGTCCTTACTTTGTGAACAAATTTACAATTCACAAAGAAAGGACAGGATCAAAAGGGGAAAAACTAAAGGAAGAGAATATGAGAGAAGAGAGAAGTCAAATTTACAATTCACAAAGAAAGGACAGGATCAAAAGGGGAAAAACTAAAGGAAGAGAATATGAGAGAAGAGAGAAGTCTTTCACAAACACAGAGATTCTTATTTCTCCAAAGTCTGATTACAAATGAAGGATGGGATTCCCTTTTATAGGCATCAAGGGAATCTACCTTGCTTTGGAATACCTCTGGCATCCAAACATGACTTGACCCACCAGACTATTATTGCAAGACACACCACAAATTTACAATTCACAAAGAAAGGACAGGATTAAAAGGGTAAAAACTAAAGGAAGAGAATATGAGAGAAAAGAGAAGTCTTTCACAAACACGGGGATTCTTATTTCTCCAAAGTCTGATTATGTTGATTTGGGAAGAGAATATTTCTGGGCAAGTGGAGGATGGGGTAGAAGTCTTTGGAAAGCTAATTTCAACAGATCCATCAGGTTTGGTATGGAAGGTAGGGTTGGAGGACTGGACAGGTGTTGGTTTATGTGTGGTTTTTTCATACGTTGTGACCCAAGATTCTGGGAGGAGCTTAAGAAGTTCGGAACGGTTTATTTGGAGGGGTACATGGACACATGAGGCTTGATGAGGGGCGTTGACGGTTAGAAAGAGAGCTTCTTCGGTAGATGTAGGCAAGGACATGTCAAGGGCATGGTTCTGGAGACGGTAGGCCATTTGGTAATGGAGTGTGGCTGCATATGTGGTAGGGATTTGGGAGGCACCACCAATTTGAACCTGGACTTTTAATGCTGTAAGCAGATGTGGATCTGCTAATGGTATATTGAAGTTGGGGTAGAAAGTGAAGACAACTGTTCCAGCATTGAGGGTTGTTTGAACAGTGGCGATGCAGGCATGTTGGTACTGAACAAACCGAGTACCAACCAGAGCAAGTCTGGAGGTAATCGGTAATCCCTTTCTACCATGGAAAGTAAGAGCTAATCTGATGCACCAAAGTGTAGGTGAGAGAATCCTTGTTGCCAAATTCGGGGCAAGTCAACTGGGATTTCTAATGGAAGGAGTTGCTCCTCTTCAGTGGCTAGTATGAAACACTGGTCAAACTTGGAGGCTTGAACATATTCTTTTACCGAGGTTGGTCTCTTTGTGGAGAAAAGCTGGGTAACAGTTCTTTTAACAGAAGTGTTTGGTCTAGCAAAGGAATTGTAGGGGTTTAGAAAAGGAAGCTCCGTAGGAAGGATTTTACTATCATCGGGGAGATATTCAAATTCATACAAATATTCTAAACTAGAAGATGACTCGGAGGAATTTCGACTGGAGGAAGAGCGAGAAGGGGTAAGAGTACTACAGGTGGAAAGACAACTCATCTTGACTGATTGGGTTTTTTCTTATAGAAAATAAATATAGGGTCCTTCTTATCCTCATACACCAAATCTTTTTGAAAATGAAGTTCTGAAACTTAATTTGGATGGTTGGATTTTGTATAAGCACTAAAACTAATTTTAGCTATTTGGACTTTGTATACCAGGGTAGATAAACCGAGACACACTGCCTCTCTCTGGGCTTCAAAGTCTCAAGGTACGTTAACCCACTGATACAAAATCTTTCACAGCCAAAACAGTGTAAGCACTGATACAAAACTCTCTCAACCAAAAAGTTAATGAAGTTTCTGATGTGGAGGTTCTTTTGAAAGGCAACCACAAAGCATACGCTTCAGTATTTCATGTAAGGATTTGAATGTAATATTGGACGGAACTCCTTATTCCCTAGGGTTTAGGAATTCTTCCAAGAGCGAGCAATTCAGTAAGTGTATACTTGCTCTGCTTGGAAGACAACGAACAGGCATTGTAGCCAACATGATCTGTGCTTGCTATTGCATACTTCACCGACATGTCTTGGAGGGACCCGTATTACACCAAAGAGTTAGTCTATTAAACTGGGACATCAGAACTACTGCACATTTCTTCGCTGGTAGTGTTACTTTATAATTTTAGGTAAATTTGTTTTCTTTACTCAACTCTTGATTTTTCTTTCCTTTATCTAATACTCTTGATTTTTTTTGGTAATTTTTCTAGTCCTTACGTCGTTTGGACTTTTTGAGTGTTGACACTTCACTTTGCCCCTTTTAGGTGTTTTTTTTTTATAGGATTTCTCTTCAAATTAAACTCATAAATTGCCGAGTTCCTTTGTTGTCTCACTACTTGCATATACAAGTCGTTCATATGCTTCTGCATTTATGACTTTCCACAATATTGTGGCCTTGTGGGGTATAACCCAGTAGACTATGCTGTTGTCACCACATATCCATTGGTGTAGACTATGCTGATGTTTCAAGTTTCAAAAGATCCATGTGGTCTTCTCTTTGTAACTCAACTTTTTCCGTTTCCTTTTTTGCCTGACGTTTGTAACACTGAAATATTTCAGGTTCTTGTGAGATGAAGTTTTTAAATTCTACTGAAAAGCTTGTTGAGCCTTTAGAAAGTCGAAAGTTTTCAAGATTTTCCTTGCAGTATGCAGAAGTAGAAGAGAGGCCCGAAGGACAACAACAATGGGAACCTAGATTTGCTGGGCATCAGAGTTTAATACAACGGGAAGAATCATTTTTCGCACGTGATCAAAAAGTAAATTGTGGGTTTGTGAAAGGTACCGGTTTTGACTTGGCAGAAGATGATTCTAAATACTTAAGCAGTTGCCACATTGCTGTGATTTCTTGCATCTTTGGAAATTCGG
Organism: Rhododendron griersonianum; assembly: GCA_018127125.1. NCBI lineage: Eukaryota > Viridiplantae > Streptophyta > Magnoliopsida > Ericales > Ericaceae > Rhododendron > Rhododendron griersonianum. The sequence continues at coordinate 33,671,088 of CM030793.1, read as the reverse complement.
ATCGCTTGAGAACACCTATGGGCAAAACGGTACGCTTTTTGTGCTCCCATTCCCCTAGTTTGGCACGCTTTTCCCTACCTATGCATAAGGTTTAGTGAAAAAATTTGCCTTCTTTTGTTACTTCATATTGCAGGTTTTTATAGTTCTTCAGAGATGTCTGCTTTACATGGCTTCTCTACTTAACCTTGTCAAATATATTACAGGGATAATTGCCTGACGATCTTAGATGTTGAAGCAAAATATTACAATGAACAGATCAAAAAGCTATTAAATAATTGTCAAAACCTTACCTATAATCAGTATAGGATACCTTCCAAGATAACGATTAGAGTTTCTAACTGCTCCCTATCCTAACTGCTCCCTATCAGAAGTCTTCAAGGGATTTCCCCCATTTGAATTACTATTATTATTATTATTATTATTTAGTATTATTTGCTTGGCACCCTCATTTGAATTTTAAGAGTATTGAGCATCAAAATTTATTTTATGGTTTACAAAGCGTTGTAGGATGATGAACTAGGACCCATGACACTATTTTGCATTGATCTCCATCACAACTTTCTTTTCTGCTTCTCAAACCTCTTCAATATTCACCCATTATGCTTTTTACTGTACTTCTGTTAAAGTGCAAGCGGAGTCACACGGAGGACAGAGAAACAGATCTGGCTATGGTTTGGTGTTCATTGTGGATTAGTAGCTCATTGTGATAGTTAAACCACTGTAAGATCTTGAATATAAGTGAAATACATGATGGTAAACTACTGTAATAACTCAATACTAGTTGTCTTATTTCATATTCGAATTTTTCCTTTAGTGATCTATGTTGGGATGTATTTCCAACATGCAATTACATATGTATGTATTGCTAAAGCATCCAACTCCAAACCAATTGGCAAAGAGTGGATAGGCCGCCCAGGCTCATATACTAGTTTTGGAGGAGATAATTAACCGATGTGGGACAAACTCCAACATGTATCACCAGTCCATAGTTATTGAAGGCAATAGGCGCACCTAGGCACTAAAGAAGGTGAGTTGCAAACTCTATTCAAGTGAAGGGCATCTAGTCGAGCTCAAATATCAAATTATGATATAGACACAGACAAATTCAACTATAGGAATTAACTTCCCTCCTGTTTATAGAACGCCAAAGATAAGAGCATGTACAGTCCATGGCCACCTAGGCACTAAATCATCGAAAGAGAGTAATAATCTTCTGGTTTCATCTGAACCCACCCATGGAAGCATCCAAACCAAAAACTCTTGTTTCCCCCTAATCTTGAGAATCCGAAGCTTAAGTGAAATTTGAAGTTAGAATGGAGGGAAATAAATGATTCCAGTTTCCAAGCAACTATTAGATTAGAAAAGCGCACCCCATCAACAACAAAAATGATAATTTTTGCGGAGATAAAGAAGAAAATCCTGAAGTATATCGTTAAAATAGTACTACTTAAAAAGACCCCCAAAAAAAAAAAAGCGAACCAAGAGGTAGACTTTGATTGGAAGATGTAGTAGTAGTAGACTCGATAGGCTCAATTGAAACTTGTGCTTCGATCAGCAAGCGGCAATGAATTGCAACTACCAGAGATTCCAATCGAGCTTGTTGATTGGTGGTATGAAGTCTTGGGACTGCACTAAAAAGCTTTTGTTCCTTTTTAGCTTTTAGGGTTAATTTTTTAACCTGTTCTTTCTATTTTTCAAAGCGGCTTGAAAGAGGCATGTGCCTCTTGCCTTTTGCGCAAGAGGTGCATGCCTAAAGCGCCTCTGGTGGGTGTCTTTCACGTTGCCTCCCTCACCCTCCGTAAGGCGCAACACCTAATCCTTGCTAGTTGCTGGACCTCGGGTATAGGTGCATGCCTAGGCATGCATTAACAACCATGTATGAGGCCTTTCTTTTCTCATTTTCATAGCAATATTTCATTGCCTGGGAAAAGGGAGGGAGATGGTGGCAGGTGGTTGGAGCAAGTAGGGAAGTGGAGGAGTTCTAGGTGCAGGATGTGAGAGATCCCATTTTAATAATCTGCTTTTGATGACAGGGGAAATAAGTAAAGCGACTTTTGATGTGTAATTGTCCAACTACTCTTTTTTGCCTTTTGCCTTGTACTAGAAATCCCGTGACAAATTTTGGTAAAATGATCGTCCAGTTATCTTCTTTCTAGCGGCTGTCACTAGCCTGTGGCCCGGTTGTGTCATTGCCTGTTCGTTATCAGTTGTGTACCATTGTCACCTTTGTTAGAAAATGAGAGAGAGAGAGAGAGAGAGAGTTCCTACCTACTTTGTTTCGACAATGTGTTTCATATTAGAGTATATGCTAATTATCTCTCGATCCATGATTTAATATCTTTAGAACCCTGTGAATTGTTAAAATATTATGACTGTTGAAGGTTATGCACGTTTAGCACCCTGCGGATCTATGGTGTAGTCCAAGAAAGGATTTTATGTTTGACATAAGCTGGTTCTTCCATGCATTGCCAATCACAACGTGTAAAATGCACCAGTTTCTCAATAGTTTGTATCCCACGAAATTGCTGTAGTGAACAGTGGTATTGCTTTCACCACATAACGACTCATCCTTCATTAAAGTCCCTTCATTCAATACATTATAGATCTATGTCCATTGACAAGAGAGGCATTAACCACATTACTCTGACAATCCATCGTCAGCTCTATGTTGCCTTCTTAATTGGACGGATATCTGATATAGTTTTAAATCAAAAGTCTTTCTCGTGGATGCGTGAATACTCCGATGCTCCTATTCATAGGTGAAGTACTCATTCATATATACGTACGCAGTCCATGATATGACCAAATGTTGTGTGCTATAATAGGCAATTAAAGTAGGCATCCTTTGCCGCACTCTTACGCATCGCATAGTCCTCGCCCTCAGAGTAACTTTGCCAGCTGTAACTGTATTCTTCATGCATCTGTGCTTAATTCAATTCGAGAAACGGAAATGAAAGCAGAACTCTGTTTGGAGGGCTGCTTGGTTTACATAAACTGAAGGCTTTGCCATCCTATTGCACGGCTAAGAAAGCTTTTTTGTCCGTGGCCACATGTGGATCTTGCGATTTGTATGTTTCTGATTCTTTTCGGTGATCACCTTCATAATTGCTTGATGACTCACTTCTTTGTAAGTCTTCATCTCTAGGTCTCTCGTTTGTCGAGGAAAAACGTCTGCTTTGTTATGTTTGTGGATGACATCACATTGCAAACTCTTTCTTCAGAAGGCCAGATGCCAGATAGAATGGGTTTTATTGGTTTATGGAAGATAGTGGTGGTGAAAAATCTGCCTTACACTGATATGCGTAGAGTGGGAAAAATTCCCAAATTCTTGCCACATCGACTTTTCCCTTCGGCAAGGTAAGGAAATGAGTTATTGAAGTATTGAAATGGGTTACTTAAATCTGTTACGGTATTATTGTGTATGAGACTTATACTTCAAATGTGGATAAGTGTTGTGTACTACATACTGTAGCGGAGTTTCTTTTGTTTTGCTATGAACTCCTTGCACAGAAAAAGGTCTCTAGAACTAATTTGGTAATAAATAGTAGCAGATTTGCATGTTTTTTGGAGATGACTTTGGCCTCTCTCTCTGTTCATGCCATAGAAGAGAATGCAAAACTTTCTTGTTCCCGTAGTTTAGGTTTTATTCTGAACCTTGAGTTCCGCTCTCCTTGCTAAGAACCTTGTTGACAATAGAAGTCGAAATCTTATGGTTCAACGATTCAGTTCACTGCAATTAGTGGTCTTGGTGGTATCCTTCAGACAGGCTGTAGCACCTTTTTATGTTATTTGATCTTATTTTCTTTGATGGAGAAATCCAAGGCTCTAGCATCTATATTAAAACATTCGGATGCAAAATATTTTCAGGTATTCTATTTGGCTGGATAGCAAACTACGTCTCCAACTTGACCCTCTGCTCATATTGGAATACTTCCTGTGGCGAAAAGGTTATGAGTATGCAATTTCCAATCACTACGACCGGCATTGTTTATGGGAAGAAGTGGCCCAAAATAAGAAGCTTAACAAGTACAACCATACCATCATAGATGAACAGTTTAAATTCTATCAGGATGATGGGCTGAAAAGATTTGACGCATCGGATCCGAACAAGCTTCTACCCAGCAGTATGATTTGTGCAAGTTCCACATTATTCTGAAACTTGAAGCTTGAGCATTTTGTTTCCATTCTCTGTCTCACACAATCTGATTCTGTGTTGTTGGCAGATGTACCTGAAGGATCTTTCATTGTTAGGGCACACACACCAATGTCAAACTTGTTCTCTTGTCTTTGGTTTAATGAGGTGGATCGGTTTACTCCTCGTGATCAGCTGAGTTTTGCATATACATACCAAAAGTTGAAACGGACTAATCCTCAAAAGCCTTTCTATCTCAATATGTTCAAGGTGTGGACTCTAGGATCCCACGTGGTGCAGCTTTTAGGAGTGCCTATTTGTTTTTTGTTTTTTTTGAAGTTGTGCCAACATGGTTGTCAAGACACTTATAACCTGAAAATGACATAATAAGCTGGAGCGTATGCATTTGGCTTCTACTTAGAAACTTCTCCCTGCTTCCCTATATGTATATTTTTTCACTATTATATACATCCCAAAAGTTTTTTTTTTAGGTAAGTACATCCCAAAAGTTGTATCTATTTTATTGTATTTTGAGATGATTTTGAAAACTACAAGAACTGATTGGGATTTTGGATTGGTGGGAAATCCTATTTTTGTTCAATAGAAGTACATTATTTGTTGATCCGAGTAAGAAGTACGACTGGAAAACCAAAAAACAAATTGGGAAGCAGGGAGTATCAAATTTTCTCTTAAAGTATTGACCCATATGAGAGGAGAACTAATGCCAGAGTTGATAGAAATACCCATTGTTTGGGAGACTACTTGTTAATGTCCTTGGTTCTTTAAATTGCAGGACTGTGAGAGGCGAACCATAGCTAAATTGTTCCATCATAGGTCAGAGGAGAGGAGGAACATTGCTCTGGGTGAGACAGAATAGTTTCTATTTTCAGGTTCCCATTGGAAAGTTATGTCACAGTCGGCAACAAGCTTACTGGTAGATTGAAGTAGGATTTGTTGTTCAAACAAATTGCAGAAGCCCTGGCTGCTTACTTCGTAATTTGTACACTGACAGTTGGATTCGTAGAACACTTCTATTGACACAACTGGATCAATCAACCTCAGTTTTGCAGGCCCCTCTTCTGCGGAAAAGAACTGGAAAGTATCAGCATTAGAAGATCGTCAGTGTATGAATCCATTTCATTTTTATTTGTTTCATTGTTCGAAAGAAAGACAAGCACCTGGTTGTGGCAGCTTCTGCTAAGGTTTCTCTCTCGTCAAAGTGGTGCTGTTTTGTTGTCTATGAGATGTTTTTACCAATTATTCACACCTTGTACATTAGGTCTTATCCATCGATGATTACTGCCTCTTTTATGTACATTGAGAAATGTGAATGGAAAGCTCCTGCAATCAAGAGGAAGGGAACTATTGTTTCTTTAGTGACTATTCATCGTACTTTTGCCTCTTGTGCTCTTTTATCAAGTATCTGTAGTGTAAACTATTTTTTTTTTTACTATCATTTGACAAGACGAGTTCATAGCTAAGAAGCCTTGACATTGAGTGCAGTGAATATTGACTATTGTCGATCTTGTTAAGGTTAGGTGGAGTGACAAGAGTTTATTTTCTTTTTGTTTTTTTGATCAGTGGGAGAGTTTAATGGACCTGCATACTTCGTACTGTAGGGACCATGGTGTCACTAAATTCCTGGATTTGCTATGTAACAACATGAAGGTTGTTGAAGATATCATACTCCTTGAAGGAAAAGAGAGAAACAGTGAAATTGGAAGGTTGTTTATGTTGTCTACAATTTTAGTTTTTCCTTCTCATCATCTTCTTCATACTTTTTGAACCAAAATACTCCTGATAACTTTTTCATGGCATTCTAGTGAAAATTATATGTATGTTCACAAAGAAGTTCTTCGAAAATTATCGGCCAGCTGTTCACAAAGAAGTTCAATATGTATGTTCCTTAGAAATGGAAACAACAAAAACGATTGGAAGCAGATTAAGCTCTAGCTGGGCAAAACAACCGTGATTGCCAAAATGCATAAATATATATTTTCAAGTGTGTGACACTGGCAACTATCGTTTTTCTTGTACTTGAATCAACTAATTAAACTGAGGACCATACAATGTGACGTTACTAACAAAGAAATTAAAACATATAGATGACCAATAACATTGAGTTGGGTTTCCTACTGGCAACAGGAGAAAGAATACAGAGAAGCAATGGTGGCCTTCAATGAAAAGAGCAGTCAGAAATTAAGCTCAACTAACATACACATTGATGGAGGTGAGTCCTAACTCCCCTTTCTCTTTAGGGGAAAGGACAAAAAAAAGAATCATGTTCTATCTTGATAGTTGGTGCTCTTTCTTTGCAACCGCCCAATTGGTGCGGGCAGGGCCACACCACCTCAAACTCAAGTAAAATATATATATATTTTGATTGGCAAAAAAGAATATATTAAACGGTTTTTCTGTCACGCCCTCGATTTTCAACATAAAGTATAAAGATTTTTGATAAACAATACCTCGCGATAATACAGATATTACCCCAAAACATGGTTCACTCCCATAATTGCAAACCAAAATTTCAAGTTCCTAGTCAAGCTTGATGATCTAAACAACATAATAGGAAACAAGGTTTAAAGTTTACAGTCCTCCATAATCGTATGGTAGTCATAACAGAAATTAATATTACAACCCGAAAGAGTTTTACAAAATGATGCCCAAGCGATTTTCCGCAATAGCTTTCAAAAGGGACGAAGTCAAAATGCATGCCAAGCACTTCATGTCACTATCTTCGGGTGTACCTGAAAGAAAGATAGGGTTGAGCAAAACACGTGCCCAGTAGAGAGTTCTATGCTCCAACTATATGAAAATGTGATAAAATATACTCCGGGAATGAATGAGTCTTAACGAATAAACACGGCGACAAAGGCTTACCAAATAAACAAGAAGACATCGACTTCAAAGCCTATACGTCTTATCAGGATTTCTATCGATACACCATTCAAATTAGAAGCTGCACTAAACTCACCTCAAACTGAACAACCTACAACGGATTCTCCATCACTTCATGTGAGAATTCGACAATCATTCTCGATTTCACATTCTCAAATACCAAATCTCTTTCCCACAAAACTTTCTTTTCCTTTTGTTTTATTGCAAAAATGATTTATGAAAAACAAGACCAATACAGTTTCACCCCGTTGATTCGAGCTTGAATAGCCGGAGTCCGTTAATTCTGTACACGAATACCGGAAACCGTTGATTCGCTCAAGAATACCGATAAACAAACTTTTGATAAAATCGCTGGTTATCGATAGAATAGCCGGAGTCCGATAAAATCGCTGGTTAATAAAAACCCTCCTTCCAAAACCAAAATCCATCCTTAAACAAACTTTTGATAAAATCAATCATTCTTCCCTTTATCGATAAACAAACATCAACCCTTGTATCATAAATCGCTGGTTAGCGAAAACGCACATTGCTTAACCGACCATTCGTCATATCTTAAATTGCTGGTTAGCGGAAACGCACATCGCATAACCGATCATTCGATCATAAATCGCTGGTTAGCGGAAACGCACATCGCATAACCGATCATTCGTTTTATCATAAATCGTTGGTTAGCGGAAACGCACATCGCATAACCGATCATTCGTTTTATGCCCGGTCATCTCACCAAATGTTGATACCCGTAGTGTCAAATCTCATCATATCCGTACGTGTCAAACAAACAATCACAATTTAATCATCCCAACGATTCTAGCTCAACATCGATTCCACTTCAAGCATTCCAAACGATCTAACAATCCACCACACGAATTACATTTCAAAAGATTCCCAAACTGTCAATTATATCATAACTATGTCTAATAAATTAATACATGCCCATGCCTTAAGCATACCTCACGTAACGTACCAACCCATTGCCGCCTTACAGCATACCTCTCGCTAGTATTAACACCTAGACCTCATGAAACGAGCATCAAAGGAACAAGGGATAACGAGACGGAACATATGAATGCAAATTTCAATCTTACCCTTCGATTCACTAGACGGATACCCATCTACTCATCCGAACTCACCACAATGCCCCACATAACCTACGACACTCCTAAGCAACCCGATGTACGTTCTCCGTCTACAACGTTACTAGAATTTCGGTTATCAAGTATCTAAGGAAGGGAATCGAGTAACAAGACATTAAAGAACGAGCAACCAAGCTTAGAGAATCATTCGGGAGGTATTAGAATAGGTTGGAAGTGATTGGAAACCAAAACGGTGAAGTACGTAACAAAACAGCAAAAGCTGGAGATAAGCAACAGGTATCGATACCTAAGACAAAGGTATCGATACCTCTGGGTCAAAATGGCTCCAGACGCAAGGGTATCGATAACAAAGGCATAGGGTATCGATAACAAGTGATTTTCTGGGTTTGTAAGCCAAAGGTATCGATAACAAAACCAAAGGTATCGATAACAGTTCAGTTCGAGGGATTTTCTGCAGATTTTTGAAACTACTCCTAACAACCAAACCAATGATTTCAAGCACGATCAAAGCACAAATTCAACTCATAGACATATAGAAAGAGCAAGAAATCCCTACCTCGAGGTTGGAGAGCAAACACGAAAGGAGATCGGGCCACGCAAGCCTTTGACTCCGAAATCTTGAAATCGACCGAAACACTCCTCCTCCGGGCAAGACCCACGAAATTCAAGCTCGGTAACGCGTTGAGAACGTAAAACGGAGGTGGGTTCGTGTGGGTTTCGAGTGGTTTTGATTGGGAGCAAGAGGGAGAGAGAGAGAGAGAGAGAGAGAGAGAGAGTGGAGCCGATAGAGAGATCGGAAGGGAGGAGAGAGAGAGCTTTGGGATTTTTTTTAATCCCCTACACACACTTCCTCATATATATACTCACACACACACAACTCACACTTGCACTCCCTCCACTAACAATCCTTTCACATTAATCCCAAATCAAATAAACTTAACAAATTCCATCTTTTTCCTTCAATAATAATATCGAATAAATCTTTTAATGATTTTTGAAATTAAGGGTCCTTACATTTTCTATAGTCAGCCCAAGGGCGCACCTTTGTGGATTGATGAAATGATTTATCTTTAAATGCCAGAAGGCCACGTGTCCTTGTTATGATCACAGTCAATGAGTGTTTCAATAAGTGCAAGTATTCTCTCTCATAGTCAGTAAATGACTATTTTAACCTTACCTTTTCGGCCCTTTCAAATCTCTACTCCAACTGTCGTTTCTCTCTCTAACTTTACGAGTCCTCTCTCTCTACATTTAGTACACCAGTCTATATACAATATACATAGTCGAATTCTATTTTATTTTCCAACCATGTATATGCACTTAAATACTTCATAAAACTAGAATCATCCAAATGATATTTAGGGGTTTGTTGTCTCCTAAGATTTCAGGTTCGATTATCCTTGTCAGCAACTCTTGGGGCCACTTTACCCCATGCGTATGCGTGTGATTCGGCTGTTGGAGTAGAGATTTGAAATTGCCGAAAGGTAAAGTTAGGATAGTCATTTACTGACTATAAGAGATAATTCTTGCACTTATTGACACTCATTGACTGCAATCATAATAGGAACATGTGGCCTTCTGGCATTTAAAGACAAGCAGGTTACATTAATGGCATAGTTGTAAATTTGAGGGGGAGAAAATAGTCTTCAATATTTGAGTAAGGATTTGGTTCAAATCAAATTTCGGGAGAAAATTGAGTAAAACTGAAATTTGGTATGAGTTTGAGTAAGGAGTGGAGTGGAGTGGAGTAGAGTGGAGTGGTGTTTTAGGTGTTTTTTACTCAAATTTGAGTAAGGAGTAGAGATGCTAACGCATCATTTTCATTTCATGGAAATGAACATTCAATTCCTTTCCCTCATTAATGATGTGTTTAAGCTCATTGATAATAGCCTTAATCCTCCTATTGATGTCTTCAGTGTTTACAGAGGCCATATATATGGTTAATACTATTAGACAATTGAGGAAGCAAAAGATCAGGTTGAACTAGAACCAACTTCTTGCCCATTTTTAGTCCCCAAGAAGAAACCAACTTCTTGCCCATTTTTAGTCCCCAAGAAGACACCGACCTAATTCATTGGAAAGAGGAAGAACGAGATCATGTCCCAAGATTTCCTGAAACCACCCCCACAAACCACCACACCCCCCCACCCACTCAATACCTGGAGACTCTTCCACTTCTTCAACTTAATTAATTCATCCCCCCTCCCCTAAGGGATAAGAGTGGAATCATTCCGAATACCGATTTTAGGATTTGAATTCATAAATCCTTCCAACTCCCGTAAAATCTACTCCCTCCGTCCCTTTTTTAGAGTCTAGTATTCCATTTTGGGCTGTCCCTTAATAAGTGTCTATTTTGTAAAGTTAGTGGGTAAAAGTTGGTGCATTGTCTATTTTGTCCCTAAAAGTAGATTCCATTTTGAAAAGTTAGTGAGTAAAAGTGTAATGATGATGGGTAAGTAGGGAAAGTGGAGGAAAAAGTTGATGTGAAAGGTATAATGATGATGTCTTTTTAATAAGTTGGAATTACGAAGCAGGACTTTAAAAAAGGGACGGAGGGAGTAGTATTTTGACCCCTTCAAAATAGGTTGTTTGGCCTAATAAGCCAAACAGCTTACTCCCTCCGTCCCGATTTGTTTGTCAATTTTTAAAACTCCAACTTTTTAAGGAAACATAATGATTGATCTTTAAAAGTTTTGATTTTCCAAGAATGTCCCTCAATTTCCTAGTATTAAATGAGAGTGTACATTCTCCAATGCATTATTTTTTGAAAGAGAAAGGGCATTAAGGAAATTTTAACAAGTCAAACTTATATTGGACAAATATTTTGGAACACTTAAAAGTCAAAAAGTAGACAAACATATTGGGATGAGTCCTGCTACACACACAGCAATCTGTGCACAGATTGTGCACAGATTTTGTTGTGGGGCCCACCACGGGTCCCACACAAATCATCCGAGCCATTCATTAAATGTAAAACATTTTTTCAAGGGTCCTCGTAAAAAATAAGCTCAATCCGATAACTATTGGTGCTTCATCCAACCATCTAACTTTTCATTCAGATTTCCGGATAATGAAAAGTTATATAGTTGGATCGAGAACCTATAGGTATGGGATTGAGCTTATTTTTTATGAGGACCCCTGAAAAAATGTTTTACATTTAATGAACGGCTCGGATGATTTGTGTGGGACCCGTGGTGGGCCCCACAACGAAATCTGTGTGTGTAGACTTTCTGTATTGGGATGGAGGGAGTATTTTTTTGTCCTTATTCAATTTTTTTTTTTGCATTTGTTAGTTTTCGTCATTTTTTTGTGTGGATTATTGCTTCGTCATGACGAAAGAAATCTAAAAAGTAAAAAATTACGATCAAAACAATTTTTTCATTTGTATTAAAAAAAATGGATTTCTATCGTAATTTTTTACTTTTTAGATTTCTCTCGTCATGACGAAGCAATAATCCACAAAAAATTGACAAAAAACTTACAAATGCGAAAAAAAATTTGAATAATAACAAAAAAAAAATTGCCATTTGGCTTATCAAGTCAAACCTTAATATGGCCCCTTGATCAATTGGTTTGTCTACCATAATCCCTCCAAAATCTAAAGAGTTCTGTATTTGGCTCCTACTTTGTGAAATTTTTGGGTCCCTTAGTGCACGCAACTTGGAGTACTATTTACTCGTAGAATACCACATATCAGTATTTAATCAGTAACCAATGCTCTAATTTAACTGTTGCCTCACGATTCATGTTTCTTATAAGTACGTTAGTGATATATAAAATGATATAGAAATTTGAGATTATTCATGGTTGTCACTTAATTGGTATTTCAAGCATGTATGATTTCTTCCAAACACGTACCAATCACAAGCATATCGAACTATGCAGTTATACATAATGACAGAATTTTTTTGAATGCCATGATGTATTTTTGTTCCTAATTATATCTGTAATATATATATATATATATATATATATATATCGGGGCGGTTCCGGAGACAACTAATTAGACACCTAAAAAAACACCCCATAGTTCCCGATCAAATTTTGATGATCCGAGCCGCTCAATGTGATCAGAATGTGATTTTAAGGGTACCCGCGAAAAATTAGCAAAAAAACCGAAAAAGGCTTGATCTGAGCAGTTTTTAACTTAGATTTAATGAATGGTTCAATTAAAAACTGCTCAAAATAAGCACTTCCCGGTCATATGTTTTGCTAATTTCTCGCGGGCACCCTTAAAATCACATTCTGCACACATTGAACGGTTCGGATCATAAAAATTTGATCGGGAACTATGATTCTTCCAAACACGTACCAATCACAAGCATATCGAACTATGCAGTTATACATAATGACAGAATTTTTTTGAATGCCATGATGTATTTTTGTTCCTAATTATATCTGTAATATATATATATATATATATATATATATATTGTATCTTTGCGTTAGTTTCTTATAGTGATTCAATTCGTACTAAACCAGCTAGTGAATGAAAGTGAAAAACTAAGAATGAAGGGTATGTGAACCCTCTAAGAAATTTATTATGTGTTGAGCACTACTATATCACGACGTGAAATATTACAAGTTTTTTTTTGGTAATGAAATATTACAAGTTGTATACTTCTGTTTTCAAAGAAGAGTTTTGATTTTCTTTTAGGGAGAAATATCGGTTGTCCATTAGTATTTGACAAACCACAAATAATACTCAACAAACCATATTGAACCAATGCATTTTAGAAAATTTAAAGTTAATTTCTAGAAAAATATAGCTAAAATACTGCATCCAACCTAGTCCTTTACTCGACCAGACAACAGGCACCGGACCCCGACTAGTAGGGGGAAGCTCTTCTAAGCTCACTTTTCTTTCTCAGGCTGCGTTCTTTTAAACTTATTTGTTCAGAACTTACTTCGGTATTTTTTAAGTTTCGTAACTTTTGTTTAGCTTTTCGTTGTAATTTTTGGGGTTAGTAGTTCGTCTTGATGAGCGTGAATCGGAAAAGAATAAAAATATGAAATGATGTTGAAAAAAGTTAATATAAGATGACACTTTAGACCAGAAAAAAAAGTTGTTTGTTAGGAGTACTTTTTTGTCTTTAGTGAACTTTTTTTTATACTTTTCGTCATAATTTTTTACTTTCGAGATGGATGATAAATCCAAAAAATATAACACAAATCAAACAAAAAATTTAGAAAGACAAACAAAACACAAAACGAAGAAAAAAAAATTAAGAATACGAGAACCCACCCTTAGGAGTTGTTTGACTTATATGTTTGGCCTAATATAAGTCAAATGGCTTTTTTTTTTGGCATTTGTTGGTTTTTCGTGAATTTTTTGTGGATTATTGCTTCATCATGACGAGAGGAATCTAAAAAGCAAAAAAGTATGATCAAAACCCAATTTTTTAATAAAGACAAAAAAATTGGCTTATTGGCTTATTTTTATCTTTATTCCAAAAAAATTGGGTTTCGATCCTAATTTTTTATTCTTTAGATTCCTCTCGTCATGACGAAGCAATAATCTTTAAAAAATTGACGAAAAATTAACAATTGTAATTTTTTTAGAATAAGAACAAAAAAATTAAGTCATTTGGCTTATTATTAGGCGAAACCCGTACCACCCCTTAATAGGTATTCCGTTTTGCCTTTTATAGCTTTTCTAGCTAAGGCCCGCCGAGATTAATGCAAATAGAAAAGCTAGGAGTGGAAATGCAAGCCTCTATCCATTTGATCATTCTCTCAGGGAACCCCCCCGAACATCTAATATTTCAATTTTTGGCCCTTCAAAATAATAATATTTCAATTTTTGAATAGGAGCTAGCTAAAAAAAAATGACCTGCTTCTCACAACATAAACTAAAAGAAAACATATTACAGAAGGGAAATTGGACAATTCAAAATCATGATATACATCGAAAAGAACATTTTAATTAGCAGATCGACTGGGTGCCCATAGATATTACAGTAGCTAGCTTAGTAATAACTAATAGGGCAAAGTACGGATTACCTCCCTGAGGTTTGGTCGTTTGGCAGATAACCTCCCTGACATTAACTAATGACCACATAACCCCCCTATGGTTTTGGAGTAAACTGCAACCGTTAGGTTTTCCATCCAAACTAACGGAATGTGTAACACACACCCCTATTGGGAGAGTGAGAATGGGAAAAAAAATAAATAAAGTAACAAAAAAATATCAGTAAATTTTTTTTCTAAGCAATTCCAATATTTTTTTGTTACTTTATTTAATTTTTTTTTCCCATTCTCACTCTCACAATAGGGGTGTGTGTTACACCTTCCGTTAGTTTGGATGAAAAACCTAACGGTTGCAGTTTACTCCAAAACCATAGGGGGGTTATGTGGTCATTAGTTAACGTCAAGGAGGTTATCTGCCATACGTCCAAATCTCAGGGAGGTAATCTGTACTTTGCCCTAACTAATAACTACATATGTAATTAAGGAGTAAGCATTCATTCAATATTCCATTATGCAATTAAAGCAAATATACAAGAATATCGTTGACCCAATTGAAAACTCGAATTTTAAGTTTTTGATATGTCATATCTCGAAGTATTCCTACCCTTCAGTCACAATCATGATCGAGGTCCAGACTCTCTGGCAGTCTCTTTTTTTTTTTTTCCGTGAAAATCAATATTGTAAGAATAGTACATAGGATTAACACTTTAGAATATTATATGAGTTTAAACTCTTGACGTTATTTCTCATAGCACCTAAATGCACCATCTGACTTCTTTGGACCAAAAGCCTCTTGGCTCAAGACTTGAAACATTTCCAATACTTCAGTTAATATAAGCAAGAATTTTACCCCAATCCCTAAAGTTGATAGTACCCAAGACTTTCCTAATTATGTGGACACTAAGGCAAACTTCCCATTAGGAAAATGTTAAAGGTCATCCATGAATTGGATCAATGAAAGCCTCCATGAAAGATAAATAGACGGCTCAGATTGAAAGATAAATAGACAGCTCAAATTCACATTAGCTTAGATTTACAATGATGTGAATTTGAGCTGTCTATTTATCTTTCATGGAGGCTTTCATACTGTGAATCTGAGTCGTCTCGTCTATTTATCTTTCATGGATCCAATTTATGGACTATATCAAGCCCCTTCCCATTATCTGTGTAGTAAATAGGGGCTACTGTGAGCAAAACACAGCAATGTGCAGCAGTGCGCAATCTCACCGTCCAAAACACTTTTGGACGGTTTGGATTTTTAAAAAACTTGACTCTTCCAAGGAAGAGTTGTTTTAAAATCTGGACTATTGATTACCGAAACGAACGATAAAATTGGGCACAGCTACACATTACTGTGTTTGATCACAGCAACCCCCGCTTCGAGTAATCACAAGTGTTTAGTAGATGCAAACTTGCCATTAATTCTAACTTTAAATGAAATTGTCAGGACCATATATCAGTCTTGCAATTCTTGACTATTCACACCAAAGAACTTAGATTCAGGGGGTATTTCTACTAACAAAAATCACAAAAAATTTAACGCATTTTTCCATTTCGATTCCACTAACAAAAAACTTTTAGCATTTTCACATTTCGTTTCCTCTAACAAAAAACTTGTCAACAAAAACCGTTTTTGCTACAGTAACTCTACTCACAAACCATCAACAATTTATTCACTACCAGAAACAACTTGATATTTTTCAACAACTTATTCACTACCGGAAACACCTAACAACTTCTCAACCACAAATAAAAATCTCCAAATTTTTCACTACCGGAAACACGCCTCAATGGTTAATTGAAAAACCCTTACCAATTATAAGACCGAAAAAGTGGTTGAACAATGCTCTCCCCGTGTGATTGCAACTCCAGCATTTTCTTGTGTGGTAGGTCATACGAAGAACTAACCTATTTCACAATTTGACTTCTTGAAAGGAAAAAGTATATGTAATTAATTAAGCCAAACAGAGCATTAAGTAACAAAAATTTGAGATCAGCTACATAAATTCATTTTTTCATTGAGCTCTGTCGGGAATATCGTGTTCCGTAATATTCGAAGGAAAAAAGTATACTTCCCGACATCGTGTTTTGTAATATTCGAAGGAAAAAGTATACGAAATTATGTATTTACCCTTGGTTGCTAGCAACTTTGATCTCTACTATGTTATCTTCTTGACCGTCCGATGAGAACTATGAAGCAAAAACACCCTCTTCAACACCTTCATGAACACCACCACGCCCGGCCTCTTGCCGGAACACACCGTGCCACCGCCACTTTTCAGTAACCTCTTGCCTTGGACACAGGCAAACTGATTTGCCGGCCTACGGCCGGGTGACACTTCAGAATTCTTGCAGTACTCTGACCCCTGAATTCTGGATTTCAATTCTTCATTGAAATCCTCCCATAACAAATCCATTTTTTCTTCTCCAATATTTCTCCATCCACGTCCTTCTTGTGCTGCCTTGGGGCCTTGCTCAACATACGAAAAGCTCTTTCTCTCCTTACGATTAAATGATTTTTCCTTCGAATTACAGCTTTCTTCTTCCTCGTCATCTTCTTTTGGAGATTTCCTTTGGGTTTGTTTGTGGGGAGAGGGCGTGGAAGAAGTGCGGCGCCACAAGGGCGGCGACCCGATGAAAAGCGGCGGAGGGTTGGTGGTTGTTGGGAAGCTGAAGTCGTCGACTATGGTGGTGGCCATTGCCTTGTTTAGTTGATCATGGTAATTGGTAAATACTACTGTAAGAGAAGTATAGTAGTGGTGGGATTAATTGGAAATGATCATAGGCCGGGGTGGAGACGGTACTTATTAATTTTAATTTTGGTGTGGAAGTAAGTACTGGCCGGCAGGGGTTTGTTTTGGAACCAAAATTGTAGTTCAACAACTTAACTAGAGTATCTTGAGTTGAGTTGACACATGTTAGACTCTAGCTAGACACATGTTAGACTCTAGCTAGAGTATCCTATCCTATCCTATCCTAATTGACCGCAAATACATGCGGGTTATAGATATATATAGTGGGGATGTGATTTTGGCACTCCACTTTTAGTTTTATTTTCTCACATGATTATTAACACATAAAGTGGAGTGCAAGTGGCTAAAACTAGAGTGCCAAAATCAAGTAGTAGTCATTAGATGAAACATTAGGGGCACATTAGTCTTTTGATTCAAAGGTAATTGGAGAATGCAAAATGGAAAACAAATTAAAATACTACTACTTCAGGGTTGATTTTTCAAATTGTGTCTCTATCACTCAATTTTAATATTTAATTATGGCATAATGCATTCGTCTGTTTGACTTCCAATTAGGTAGAATGACAAAATGAAAAATGCTAAAAATTCAAAAATTAAACTCCCAAACAACCCCTTAATTACAGTCCTTCATTTTGTAGAATTCCTCAACCCAATTATCCAAAAACAGAGACCAATGTTGTTCACCTTCGTTTTGTTCACTATCGGTGAGGGTATGCTCATTTCGTGTTTCACTTTGCTAATCGAAACTGTTCATTTTTTTCAAACTCATTTTCTAGGAGATCGTGACAAAATTCAGCTCAATCGATATAGGTGCTTCATCTAGGAGTTCATTTATTTTGTTTAAAAATTTTGACTGAAAGATTAAATTTTCAGTCAAAATTTTTAGATCAAACACTTACCAATATTCGAGTAAGCTGAATTTTGAATGATTTTGATTATCAAACGGTTTGAAATTTTTATATCAAACACTCACTAATATCTGAACAAATGAATTCGGATAAAATGAACGGTTTTAATTATTATAATGAAACAAGGAATACACCTACATTTGCTAGAGTGAACAAAATTACTCCCAAAAAAACAGGGACACAAAAGAGGGGTCAACGCATTTTGCTGATGCTTTGCTGGAGTCAAGAAAATGAGACAAATGCAAATATACTCCTCGAAAACATAATTGTGTGCAGTTATCTGGAGTATCTCTCTATCTAGCATTAAAAAATTTATTCTTCTGGAATCCAATCGTACTCCTATATATATTACTAAAAATCAACCTTTTAATTAATTATTGGTCATACCATACCATACCAAACCATACCTATACCATACAAAAAGGTCTTCGTGTGGCATGGCATCACCCTTGTAATGTAATCATCAGAAATAAAATACGCTGATCAAAAAAAAAAATCAGAAATAAAATACAGTGCACCTCTTCAACTCGTATACCTACCAACGACATAAACATTTGAGTTTAACGCGCGGTGATATATATCATGTCACATCACTTGTAATTAAAGAGAAGCCACATTAAAAAGAAAAGACCGGACCGCACAGTTATGGCCATTCATGGGCTCTGTCGGGTCTATTTTGATAATCGAAACTATTTACTTTTTACAACTGGTTGAGAATATCAATTATATTACAAATTATAGTGGGGTAATGCTACAATACATACTAATTTTTGGGAGATACAATATGCACTCACTATTGATCGAGAGATGTAATATTTTAACTGAAAGACATAACATTTCAACCAATAGGCGTAACACCTATAAAGGGTGCGTACCATATGCACCTCTAACCACTGAGAGACGTAACATTTTCCAAATATAGGCGTAACATTCTTTTGAAAGTACGGGTGTGTATCGAAGCTTTTCCCATCATAATGTGATTGGATATTTTTTGATATAATTTCAAAACACTTTTATTTTGAGCTAAATTGGTTAAAAAGGTTCCGATATAGCGTTACATGTTCTTTTCTCAACATAAATGTGCTGGTAAATCGTTTCTAACAATATTTGATCAATTATTTCAGGGTTGCTTCTCTTGACGAATTCTAAATAGTGAATGATTGTGATCATCAAACTTACACCTGGGAAGAATCCACAAATGGGCATAACTGGATAGTAGAGTAGAGAGGATCCTTTTCGTTATATTTACTACTTGTATTAATTAGCGGCCTAAAATTAATATAGTATTTGTCACCAGATTGCAACTTTCGGACATCACATCTGCCGCCGGACTAAGCGGCCAATTTTGTTCCAAATCCATCACCTCACTCTTGTTGTCTTCTTTGTGCAAGTCTTTTTCTCCAGTCTCTGATGTTAACTCTTGAGCTGGAGAAAGAGACTGCTGCGCTACCACCCATCAAGCCAGCAAATTACTATTGTAGAGTATATTCTGGTTGGAAAATTCGATTGTCTGTTTGGAGTGTATTTCGGTGTGGTCTGGTTTTCAGTAAGAGCATCCACAATGGACTAACTAAAATTGAATAATCAAAAGTTGCCACATTACCTTTTGATTATCCATTTAAGAAGTTGCTATGGTTAGCAATGTAGATGTTCACAGTGACATAATTAACATTGCATAATCAAAACTTGCCACATCACATTTTCAACCCGTAAAAATCTAAAAATTGTCACCGTATAAAATAATTTTTTTAAAAATAACTTTCAAACTAATAAAAACATGTTATTAGAAATAGAAAATAATTTTTTCAAACATTTATTTCTGAAAAAACACTGTTCCGAAAAAGTTTTTAAAAAATAGTTATTTTTTTTTTTAAAATAACAGCTTTTGGGGGAAAAAAAGACAGTTTAAAAAAAACAGTTTCTAATAAAACAGTTTAACTGTTATTGCAAAAAAAGAAAAACTTCTTTTAAAAATGTTTTTCTTAGAAACATTGTTGATAGAGAGAGAGAGGGAGAAGGTTTTGGTTATTGGCAAAAAGTACCTAGTTTTGATTATCCAATGGCCAAAATTTAATGAGTTGCTAAGAGGTTAATTGTTAAGTTTATTTATGCTACTATGAGCACTTTTTTGAGGGAACATTGCTAACTTTGGCAATCTTAGAGCATCCTCATTGTAATAAGCAAAATTGAACAATCAAAACTGATTTTGATTATCCATTTAGAGGGTGCTAAAGTTAATAATGTTAAGTCTCACATTATTTATTTTTTGCCCATAACCAAAATCAATGGGCCTTCTGCCACCTATTCCTTTCCTCCAAAATTTTCACCTCTATTCACGCTTATTTCATCCCTCCAAAAAAATTTAGCTATTTTGTCCCAACAATTTTCCCACCGTTCCGTTATTTTGTGGGTTTTGCTAATTTGGGGTTGCCGATTATAGTTGGAAAATTATACATGAAAGCTGAAATAAAATAAAATAATGTATTGTTTCCCTGTGAATCAATGATGCTCTTTTTTGAAAGCATTTAGCTGCCGAAAGGGCAACTGATTGCATGAACATGTTGTCTGCCTTTTAATTGGGGAAGAAGTTGTGAAGAAGAAAGAGGAGAAGAAGAGGAAAGATAAGAGTGAGAAGGGGTCCAATAAATTTGGTTATTGGCAAAAACATTGCTAGTTTTGATTATGCAAATGCCCAAACTTGATTATTGGTTAGGAGGTTGCTAAGTTTGATTATTATAATGTAAGAGCATCCGCAGTGGAATAAGCAAAAATGAATAATCAAAACATGCAACATCAGATTTTGATTATCCATTTAGAGGTTGCTAAAGTTAACAATGTCAAGTCTTACATTGGTTATTTTTTGCTCATAATCAAAACCAATGAGACCATTGCTTCCTTCCCTGAGTTTTCTCCAAACTTTTCCCCTTCATTTCACGTAAATCTTTTGAAAAATTAGTTTATGTTAAAAACAGTTTTTATTAAAAAAATATTTGTTCTTGAAAAAAAAAACAGTTTATTAAACAGTTTTTAGAAGAAAAAAAACAGTTTAAGTTGGATAAAAAAATAGTTTATGAAAAAAAATGTGTAAAAAACAGTTTTGTGTAAATACAATTTTTTTAAAAAAAAAATAGTTCTAAAAAAATTGAAGAAACAGTTTTTATAAAAAAAAATTTAAAAAAAAGTTCATATAAAGGCGGGTTTTTTTATATATAGAAAAATTTCCTGAAAAGAATAGTAAGAATAGTTTTTTATAATTATTTTTTGAAAACATTGTTGAGAGAGAGATAAGATTTTTGTGTAATGATGGGTGTACTTAATTGAGAAAATGTGGGGATCACTAAATTTGGTTATTGGCAAAAGGTTGCTAGTTTTGATTTTTCAAAAACCAAAATTTGATGAGTTGCTAAGATGTTGTTAAGTTTGGTTATTCCAATGTGAGCACTTTTTTGAGCAAATATTACTAACTTTAACAACTTTTTGTTTTGCTTATTCCACTGTGGATGCTCTAAGCAATTTTTTTAGCACATATTACTAACTTTAGCAACTCTTTAATTTTGACTATTACAATGAGGATGCTCTTATGATTTTGGTTATTCCACTATGGATGCTCTAAGTCTAGTCTTATCAAACAATTCTACTGCACATGTGTGGGGCCTACTCCGGGTTCCACAAAAATACAAAAAAAATATTCATAAATTTTAAAATAATTTTTTATGGAGTTCTGTAAAAGATCATCTCCAACAGATATCATGGAGTATTTTTTTGGATTTGTAGGGTGAAATTGCTCAAGTACTCAGTTTCGCCTCTACGAATTCGGAAAAAATACTTACCGATATTTGTTGAAACTGATTTTTTACAGGGCCTCATAAAAAATATTTTAAAATTTATGTTTATTTTCCTATATTTTTTTGGGATCCGGAGTAAGCCACATTTGCGTGCGGTAGAAATGTGCGGTAGAATTGTTCGGTAAGCGTAGACTGACTAGTTAAAGTGTTGTACTAGTACTTACTATTAGGACGGTTTCCAAATATACGTAGAGGAACTGTATAAAATCATGATGTAAATACAACATACGATCAGCGAAAAACCGTTCCAGAAATTAAAAAAAGTACTTATTTTCCAAAAAGTAATTTTTTTTTTGTAATTTTTAAGCTTAAAAATAATGGGCTTATTGAAATCTAAAAATATGCAATATGAATCTTTTTTGAAAGATCTCGATAAGATCTTTTAAACGATACAAAAAAAAATTAAAAAGTTATTTTCGTAAGTACATTATTTTTAAGTTTAAAAATTATAAAAAAATATTTATTTTTTAAGAAGGTTTAGCAGAAAGAGGCACTTATCCCTCAAATTTTCTGAGAAAAATTTCAATAACCTCCCGACAGGTTTCAGACAAAAGCAAAGACCTCCTCTACTTTTTTAAAAAATATCTCTAGCCTCTCTTGCTTTTGCTGATAGTACACAAATTCTCCTTTTTGTTATCTTTGCCTCCAAACTCTGTTAACTTTGGCTATTAAATGATGAAAATAGCACTTCCCCTCTACAAGCATCTTCACCATAATTGTCCCATTTGTTATTGTTCAAATTAACAAAAGTGGTAAGAGGGTGAGAAGTAACAGTATTACACGAAGTCTATTGTATATCCCTAAAATAAATTTGCAGAGAAAAATAATACGTAACTAATACCAAAAATACTAAAAAAAATGTGTTAATAACTAAAAAAATGTATTACTCCGTATTATTTTGGGATTTACAGTGTTCGCCTATTCATAACTTGAGATACAAAAATGCAAAAGTCCCTTGGGCTCCAATAGTTTGGTTTATTAGGAATGTACCAAAATCAGCATTTATTTTGTGATTTGCCTGCCTTCAAAGGTTGTCCACTAAGGACAGATTACGAAAGTGGAGTATGGAGGTAGACCCTATTTGTGTGCTCTGCTCCCAAGTTGATGAATCTTTGTAACACTTATTTTTTCAATGTAGTTATTCAAACAACATTTGGGAAGTCAGATCCAAAGGAAGGCTGTTCTATGGAATTCTGAAGTAAGTGGGGCAATCACTTTCTGCAGGGGTAATTCTTTCAAATCTCTCCTTTTCAAATTAGCTCTAACTGTAGCAGTTTATCACATATGGATGGAAAGGAATTCCAAAATCTTTGGGGGTAGGTCTCGATATGCCACTGATGTGTTGGATTGTATAGATGAGAACATCAGATCTCGTGTTTATTATTGGAAAGTGATTCCTAGGTCAATTGAGAACCAAAGAATGTGTAATACTGTGATCTTTGGAAAATCTCACGCAGGATTTTTGGGACTGTTTTTCCCGGCTTGTAGTTAGGCTTGGTTGTACAGTTTTCTATTTTTTATAGGTTGTTTACCCTGTTGTGTTGGTGCTTGTTGGTTATAAAATAATCAATTACCAAAAAAAACACTTGAATTTGAATCACCTGATTTAGGTTTGTGGGCTCAAATTAGTAAACCCTGTCAAAGCCACACGACCCTTGTTTAGTTGGTAATCACGAAAAATCCCGAAAGAGACTGTTCTCTATTGGGCTTTTCAACAATGCATTGAGAAGGAAAACATAGGTTTTGAAGGGAGACGTATAGTGGTCCTCAAAATTTGAATATGATTTGGGGAATTGATTTGTGCTGGATTGGAGCTTTTTTATTGATATAGAATACAATAACAATAAACAAACCCCAAATTGAGGTTTTTGGAAGGGCTTTGTGTCGGTGTTGTTGGAAGAGATGGCAGAGAGTTGGTTTCGACGACCGCTCGGATGGTGCAAACGACGCTTCTGGCGAGGGGAGTGACTAAGGGTGATGATGGAGAAGAAGAAAAGGCAGGGGGGCAGTAGGGGTTTTCTTGTTTTTGTTGTTTTTCTTTTTCTTTTCTTCTTTTTCTTATGGATGTAATGAATCACCGGGGGTTACCCCTGTTTAATGAATGAAATGAAAGTCCCCTTCTCGTCTATCTCCATCTGCTTTTTACTGCTTCTGTACAGAACTTGAACTAACCAAACGCCATGGCTTCGAATGCTAAGAAACTGTTCAGAATTTGAACTGTCGAAACAGGAATAATGCTGTGCGGGGCTACCAAATAGCTCACGGCATACTAAACCTAGCTTGACACTTGAAAATGCACTATTAAGTAGGCACGGGGTCCAAAAATGAATTTTAGAAATCTAAATAACCTTTGAACAGGGCTCAGGACCCAAGAATCCTGCATGTCAAATTATTATGCCGTGCGCTATAGGTGGAATGCCGCGCGGTGCCATGGGTTTTGAACCCGATCCAAATTCAATTCCAGACGAGCCGGTTCGAGGGGTATATATGGGTGAGGCATACACAGTACGCCCCACCGTTCGAAATCTCGCGCCCCTCTCTCTTCTCTCTCTCTCTCGATCACTCTCTTTCTCGCTGCTTTCTCTCGATCATCTCTCTCTCTCAATCACTCTCTCTGCTCTCATCTCTCTCTCGAGATCACTCTCTCTCCCTCTTTATATTTTGATCATGGATGGTATTGACGTACCCGGTGGTGATCAACCACCAAGGGTCGAGGTTATACTGCCCCCGGTTCCTCCGGAGAGCTACACGACGATCGGGGAGGCTTCGGAGACCGTGGGGGTCTCGGCTTCAGCAGCCATGGTCGAGGAGGCCACGACCTCGGCCACCGTGGTGGACGGCGATGGCGATGGCAGTGGAGGGGTGGCCGGGGACGGCCAAGTTATAGAGGGCTCGGGTGCAATGGAGCCTAGGGGTGAGGACGAGGCCGCGGGCCAATTGGAGGTTGCGGGCGGTTTAGAGGAGGGGGCCACAGAGGCCCACAGTGGTGGTAGTTTGGAGAGGGCTACGAAGGAGACGGAGGCCTCTCCCATGAGACAGCCTCGGACCGACTTGGGGAAGGACCCCGTTGTCGAGGAGGAGTCGGTGGAGGAGCGGGAAACACCGGCCATGTTTGTAGGTAGTGGTGAGGGTGCGGGATCATCACGGCATATTGGAATAGGTGACTATCTGGAGGCGGCGTCCCTTGAGGACTTGGTAGAGACACTATGGGGAGTGCCTGGGCTGGCAGCATCCTTACTTGAGGCTCGAGAGAGGGAGCTTCAGGCTGAGCTCGAGGCTGGGGCTACCAAGGAGCCACAGGGTGAAGAGGCAGCTGAGGGTGAGGTGGTCCATCGGAGGAGTGTCGTGGACGAGGTGACAGCGGCCCTTAAGGGTCGAGGTGCTTATAGCGAGGCGACCTTCATGCCCTTCTAGCACGTAGTGGTGCCTTCCATCTTAGACGTTTACAAGCCGGAAAGGCCTACGTACGACGAGTCTTTGGTCCTAAGGGACCCACAGCAGCACATTTCCTTGCGACAGGACGAGGTATACTTTAAATATTTACATTTCAAATTCAATGCATCATGCTTCCATTTCCTCGCTTTAAATATTATGCATGTCTATTGAATACTGTCAATTTATTGCAACAGGCGATAACAATCTCATGCTACAGTGGTGCGGCCGACGTGCCGAAGTTCTGGGAGAGGCTCCTCGAGGCGGTGAGGGGTATAGTGAGGGAGGCGGGCTTTGGAGAGTTCGTCGAGGTGCTGACAAGGGCGAGTAATGATCGCCAGGTTGTGAGGGCACTTGCCGAGAGGTGGTGGGACACGACATATTCGTTCCACTTCTCTTTTGGTGAGATGACGGTGACGCCATTGGACTTCTCAGCGATCACCGGTCTGAGGGTCGGAGGTGACCCTATCCCCTATGATGCCACATCGGGGAAGAATGCAGAGTTTCAGAAGCTGCTGCTGGGGTACATATTGAGGGCGGAGAAGGAGGATGCGCAGTACGCCCAGTTATTGACTTTTTGGAGGGAGCCCCCGGAGGGAAGAGTGGAGGAGGAGCAGATGGCGAGGTGCTTCTTGCTGTACGCACTTGGTGTGTCCCTGTTTCCCAACAGGCGTAACCGGGTACATCTTTCTTTCCTGCCGGCGTTGAGGAACGTCGGGGAGATCGCCCGTTTTGACTGGGGCGGTGCAGCACTGGGGGCGTGCTACGCCTTCATGGGGTCTCTTTCTCGGGGAGCAAGGAAGAGCCTCGGCGGCTACTGGAGAGTCTGGGAGGTATATCTCGAAACTTCTCTTATGGATAATTAACTTTCCATTCATTTATAGCATATCTTGTGCTAACTCTTGACGCTTTCATTTGCAGCTTTGGACGTACGAGGTACTTGGTATGTACCCTCCTGAGACCTCGTGTCCCGATGACGTGATACTTCCTCAAGCCCTACGTTGGTCAAAGGAGTATCGGGGAGTGAAGAAGGGAAAGGGCAATTTGAATGCCTATCACCTCTTTTTGGATGAGCTGCATCCCGATCAGGTATCAATATACCTTTGCATATTCGATTCATGTGCATTTTGACTTGAAGCTGATATTGCTTGCTTTTGATTACAGATTTGCTGGCGCATCTGGGACCGCTTCGAGGTTCCATACGTTGCTCGGAGCAGAGAGGTGACGAGGGGGAGAATGCTTCTGGAGTCCCCTTACGCCTGGCAGTGGTACCTTGGTGACCGGGTATCACGTCAGTCGCTGAGGTTGGATGCTTTCTTAGTCCTTGGGCCACCCCCTCCTTTCGTGTAAAGGACAAGCCAGTACACTCTGAGCGAGATTGAGCAGTTCATGCGGCCAGACCCCGAGTTGGAGCCGTTCTTTCAGGCAGGCGCTGACTACGCCGAGTATCAGGCTCGGTACTTGATGCAGAGCTTCGGGATACGCGCTGCTGGGGAGGTAACACAGCAGATGCGGGGTGGTAGAGGTGATAGAGAAGGAAGAGGAGAAGAAAGAGGAAGAGGAAGTGGGGGCCATGGTGACGACGCTAGTTAGAGCGGGGCCAGGTTGCCCAGACTTTCCTGGACAGTAGACGTGGTGACTGAGCAAAAATTGATCGTGTATTAGTTAATGAAGCATGGATTAAAATGTTCAGCTGTTCTCATCCCCATTTTCCTACTCAAGGGGTATCTGATCATTCTCTAGCAGTGTTTTTTCTTACCCCTACTCCCAAACCTACTATCAAACCTTTCAAATTCTTCAATTTTCTAGCTGACCACCCTCAGTTTCAGTGTCTCTTGACTCTCTTCGTTCATAATTTCAAATTGTCATAAAGAATTGATAGGCAAATATAATTTTTTAAAAGTACCAGTAGTGGTTATTACTAGAATTTGTCAGTTGTCACAAAGAAAAGGAATGCCTTCAGTTTTATAATTAGATTTCATTTGTAGCTCGTGTAGCATCAAAGCCATGGTCAAGGAGCATATAAATTGCTCTAAGATGATGACATGGTCACTAAGTGTACACCTCATAACTGCAACTTCTTAGTTTTGTTTAATGCCATCAGTATTCTTGCAACTATAGTCGGGACTCGGTGCTTTTGTTGCTGCCTGCCTGAGTTATAACAATTACTTCTTAGGTTAAAATATTTTGAATTGTATGTGGTTTTTCAGCTTGTTTTGGTTTCTTATTCTCGGTTTAATTTGTTGGATGTTTGATTCTACTCAATGAATAGTTATACTTCTTTCGCTAGAAAGCATAATTGTTTTGGATAGATCGAGGATCCAACTTATGATACAGAATTGCAAGGCATGCACAATATGATTGGTTTATGCTTTAGGTGTGTCTCTTATGTAGGATAGGATCAGACATCACATTTTAGATATGAGAATATACATACTCTGCATGCTTTTTCACTTGGGTTCTCATGTTCCGTAGAGATCTTGATATTGGAATATGGATACTCCGAGTATCCAGTATGTGAAGAACCTAATGGACTAAGTTACTTTTATTTTGTGAAGTTTTTTCAAGCAAAATATACGTTGAGCCTCATCTTTTCATGGTTGTTTAATAAAATACATGAGAGAGATGTTGCGTTGTGGAAACAATGGACATTGCGTACGCATAAAATTGCTTCTTACATTTGTATGTTCTCCATACAAAAAAAAGATGGGCAAGAGAATGTGCTTATCGTGTCGCGCGCCCTCATTCTTTGCATGAAGAGTTTCGAGACACTACTACAAGCTTTGGTGGCGAAAATGGTACGTATTTTTCACTTTCATATTTGGTATCTTATGTTATTTTTTGGGGTAAAGTCCACGCTACCCTATTGGGGTTTGAGGCTTGTGCGGATCACCTCATTGAACTTTAAACGTGACCGCATTACCTTATGTAGTTTCTAAACTATGCACATTGAAATTTTCAGTTCTAATTAACAAAATATGTATGGCACACGTTACAGATACAATGGTTTTGATGTTCTAAATTTTCTTAATTTTGTCAATCCACAATACAACTTTTTCCTAGGAGTGGTTATAGAGTGTTGAAACTATTGGAAGGCATGAGATTTCTACTCAATTTAGAAAATTCCAAAAAATTATGACAAGCTATTTGAGTCCATGCATGTACACCCACTTGAATTGTTAAAAAGTAGGGTACGATGTATGTGATTACGTATTTGATAAAGTACATGCGAAATTTTAGTTGGTTGAGGTTTACCACATGGATTAGCTTGCTTAATGCGTGGAAGAAAGGTTCCACAATTCCATGATGTAATGTAAATAGTTAGGTACATGGCATCTTGTCACTTAAATGATTTCACTTTGAGTCCATATCTTAGTTACACGAAGCGGGAGTGGGGACGGGGGAGCGGTTAGAAAAAATTATTAAAATTATAAATATATTTTGGATTTTTATATAGTTAAATGTCAAGAATGAAAATATTATTCTACCACATAAAATATTTATTTAAAATTATGAGTTTCTAGTTAAATTTCAATATTTTTATTGTAGCACATGATTACAGAATAGAGCTATTGTGTATATTAAGTAGGCGTAAAAGTGCATATTAAGTAGGCGTAAAAGTTAAAGGCATTATTATGACTCTAGAAGGTTAAGATCAGGTGCACACCAACTAGAACAAAACAACTTTAAAGGTACTAGTTGCAGCTCGAATCATAAGTCTCTCAACCGTTTTTTTGGTGTAAGTTCCCATATAGGTAAGGAAAGAGTTCCCGTCGTCATTGGAACGAGTTTCTTGGAGTTTTCTCCGACGGGAAACGCGTTCCCGTCAAAGAAACGTGGGCATAGTTGAAGGTTCCTGCAACTAAGGTCCATATTCTTGAAACGGGTGCAATTACATATTCAATAAACCAAGTATTTTCTTTATATTTTTAAAATGAATAATCTTTGAAATGCTAAAAAAAAGAACTAGGGCACACTATATTTAGAACGAAGTTGGTTGGTTGATTTTGGTCCTCGCTTTTTAGGGTGGGAATTTACCGTATTACTTCCCAAAGGCGGTCATTGTAATTGTTAAGGTTTAAATTTCGATGTCGCCATGTTATTGGTAAAGGTCATATTCTTTAGCGTTCATGCTGCCTTTTCGAGTGCTACCTTTATTTACCATTGATTCAATTACAGAAAACTGTTTGGGGGGGGGGGGGTTCCAATAATTGCTATTAATCCTGACCCTAATCCATTCAAAATTGTTGGATTGGAGATATCCAATCACACCAAGTCCGAACCAGACAGCCCTTGCGCTCTGAATTGGAAGAGGAAGCAGTTCATGAGTGTGATACACCCATTTTTGGCCCCTCAATTCCAGATGTTAAAGTGGTGTATAGAGGCTCAAAGAAAAATGGCATATCCAGTGGCAACAGGACCAAATCAAAGGGCTCCAACAACCGTAAAGGGAAGTGACTCCATCCTATTTACCATTTGTCTCAATAAGTATATTCAACTCAGCTTGCCCTTTTTGTTGTGCGGGTTTTGTGAACATTGACTCTTATCTTTAAAAGCTTTGAACATCTCCATTAACTATTTTCAGTCTAAATACTTCTGTTTTATGTCTAGTTCTTCAATGCATTTTGGTTCCTGGAATATAAGGGGTCTTAATGACCCCATTAAACAAAAGCTATTAACATTTTTGTGAAACACCATAAGCTATCTCTAGTTGCACTTCTTGAGCATAAGATTAAGGAATCTAGGATAGATAACATTGCTAAATCCATGCTCCCTAATTGGAAATTTGTGCATAATTACAGATTAGCTCCATTGGGGAGAATTTTAGTGTCTTGAGATCCACTAGTTTTGTCATTACAAGTCCTAGCTCAATCGGACCAATACATCCATTGTGATGTGGAGGCCAAGGATGGTAGTTTCCAGTTCTTTGCCTCTTTTGTTTATGGTAGTAATTGCTATATTGATAGACAGAAATTGTGGCATGATATTCAGCAGCATCAGTGCACATCCCCTTGGGTTGTTCTAGGAGATTTCAATGCATTTAGATTCCCATGTGAGAAGGTAGGGGGTGCTGCTTCTTGGCCTCCCAATGTGAATGAATTTAGTGACGTCATTAACCAATTAGAATTGAGGATCTTAGGTATTCAGGCTGCTACTTCACGTGGGCCAACAAACAAGACTCACTTCATTTTGTAACTACCAAAATTGATCATGTATTGGTTAATGAAGCATGGATTAAAATGTTCAACTGTTCTCATCCCCATTTTCCTACTCTATGGTATCTGATCATTCTCCAGCAGTGGTTTTTCTTACCCCAACTCCCAAACCTACTATCAAACCTTTCAAATTCTTTAATTTTCAAGCTGACCACCGTCATATTATGCGTCTCTTGAATCTCTTCGTTCATAATTTCAAATTGTCATAAAGAGATGATAGTCAAAATTAATTTTTTAAAAGTACCAGTAGTTGTTATTACTAGAACTTGTCAGTTGTCAAAAAGAAAAGGAATGCCTTCAGTCTTATAATTAGATTTCATTTGCAGCTCGCGTTGCAGCAAAGCCATGGTCAAGAGCATATAAATTGCTCTTAGATGATGACAAGGTCAGTAATTGTCCACCTCATAACTTCAACTTCTTAGTTTTGTTTAATGCCATCAGTATTCTTGCAACTATAGTCGGGACTCGGTGCTTTTGTTGCTGCCTGCCTGAGTTTTAACAATTACTTCTTAGGTTAAAATATTTTGAATTGTATGTGGTTTTTCCGCTTGTTTTGGTTTCTTATTCTCGGTTTAATTTGCTGGATGTTTGATTCTACTCAATGAATAGTTATACTTCTTTCTTTAGAAAGCTTAATTGTTTTGGGTAGGTCAAGGATCCAACTTATGATCTTTATGATACAGAATTGCAAGGCATGCACAATATGATAGGTTTATGCTTTAGGTGTGTCTCTTATGTAGGATAGGATGAGACGTCACTTTTTAGATATGAGAATATACATGCTTCATCGGATATCAATATACATACAATCTCAACACATTGATATTGAAGTGAATGGTACATTTATCCAGGACAAAAACTTTCTAAAATTTCCTTTAACGCACCTCCTGGATGATGCAACAGAGTCTTTTTTGCTGATGATGTAACAGAGTCCGATGAATTCTCCTTTTGTTTTCTCTTAATTCGATTCTCCTTTTTGTACCCAGGCTAAAAACTTTTGAGTAACAACCTCTTTAACTCCACCACTTTTGATTCCTGCCCATACCCAATTGACTAGTACTCAGATTTCAGTTGGGACGAGCCGACCTCAAACGAGTTGTAATTGAACCGAACACAAGCCGATCTCAAGTAGCCTAAATTTTATAGGTCCCTAACAGAATGAATAGAATAGTAACTTGTTCGAATCTGGTTTAAAAGCTTAACGAACTTGTAAAAAATTTTACTCCAGTTTTGTTTTGTTTAAGTAACAAACTGATGTTGGACAAAGTTTTGACGAGCGAATCCGGACTTGTAACTCGAGTAGCTTGCTTGGGGTAAGGAAATTCAACACACTGAGATGTGAGCAATTAAGCAAGAAGATGAAAGTAAAGGGCTGGCCAACTATCCTGGTAGAAAGAAAGAATCACATGTTCATTGGATTTGCACCCAGAAATGTGGGTTCTCATAACCTGAGACATTCGGTTAAATGCATTCATGCACCACAGTCAAGCAATCACTAGCATTCAGGGAACCAAAGCGCCAGCTGCCATAAGGAAGTCAGACCATTTTGCTGGCTATATGTATAAGTGCTCAGTGTTTCTGGCTCTTCACTGGACTTCTTATTTAACTTGTTGGAGTAGAGAGTAGAGAGTACAGAAATGGTGTCTACACAAGTATTTGCCTCTTCTAGTCTTCTAAAATCCTTGCTTTCTCCTATTCAATTTGTATCCAATTCTTTGTACGGTCGTTCGGTTCCTTTAACTTCAGTTGTTTCTGGGTTTTTGCAAGGACATGGAGGCAGCAACGCTAAAGAAGCCATGGGTATCAAAGAAAACTCACAAAAACCTTGAAGAGAAACACGATCCTCTGACAAGTTTACCAGAACCTTTGCTTCACCACATTCGGTCATACTTAACGATGAAAGATGTGATAAGGACAAGTGTTCTTGCAAAGAGGTGGATATACATGCGGTTGTATGTCCCTTGCTTGAAGTTTTCCCCAATGAAAATGTCGAGATCCAAAGAAGTGGCTTTTATCAATTAGTCCTTGCTTCTTCACAAGGGTCCAGCAATCCAAAAGTTTAGCCTCGCTTTCGTGCATCGCGACGCAGAAGCTCACCATGTTGATTCATGGATTTACTTTGCGAAAACCCGCCACCTCAACGATCTCAATCCTGATTTTCCATGTCCATCCCCATTTTACAGGTTGCTGCACTATCTATTCAGCTCAACATCACTGACGGTTTTGTCACTCGTACGATGTGAGATACACTTTCCGGTCAAGTTTAAACTCAGTTCCCTTAAAACGCTCTCACTTGAGCAGGTCTATTTTTCTGGTGGGGAGATTAATGATTTGACAGCTTCTACTCCAATTCTTGAATCCGTATCACTGACAGATTGTCAAGAATTTGCTGACCTTTATGTCTATGTGCCTAGTTGGAGTGAGATTAAGACCGTAAAGATACATGAAAGTGACCAATGCTCTTCAAATTCTGTGCTGTCAATTTCTGCTGATTATATTGCTTCCTTCGAACTTGTTACAAGCATGTCTAGGGAGTATTATTTCATCCACAAAATGAAATCTCTTGAAAGTGCAAGCTTTGGTTGTAACAAAGTGATCTGTGGGCAAAGCAGATAAGGAAAATACTGTTTTTCCCAATTCTTGATCATGTCCGTCATGTTAAATGTCTTAGACTATGTAGCTGCTACATTCAGGTACAACATAGAGTCCTTTTGACAGTCGAATTATAGTTTTAGCTTCCTGTTGTGATATACACTTGGAAAAATTATTCAGTAGCCACTCACCACCACAAATTATTTAGGCTCTGTACCATCATGAGGACCAAAGTCTAAATCGCCTGTCCTTCAATGCTTCATGCTTAGCTATAAAGACTGATCTGACAAAAAGAGCTACCAAGAATTGGCTACATGCTGAGGCATTCACCAAATATCAAGACTCTGATCATCAGTATTGATAAGATTCATGCAAAAGAGGTGAGTCGTTAAATACAAATATTGTGAACCACTGTTGTTTCTTTGGTTAAATTTTACATTTATTATATCTATGTATGACATGCTAGATTCATATTTTTTAGCTTAATAATACTTCAGGAGGAGAATATTGGAAACTCCAGGAGCCAATTTTTGTCGATCTTTTGTTCAACCTAAAGGATGTCAAAATCTACAACTTCCTGAAGAATCTTGAAGTACTTGAAAGCAAGCAAATGAGTACCACTGAGGACTTCCTTGCACATCTAGAAAAGATATGAATTTTCTGAGGTTCCTGCTCAAGAACTCTAAGGTGATGGAGAGAATGACCATCACAACCTTTAAGAATGTTAAATTTGTGCACAACTCGAAAAGTAAGAAATTGAAGCTACTGTTCCATCTTACTGATAAGGAGTTACTAGCATTCCCTAGAGCCTCTCGAGCCGCTCAGAAACTATAGTGACTAATTTGCGGTTGGCCAACAAATAATCCTACTCTTGATACCAGTATTTTTGCCGGTAGATGTCTAGTTTAAATTATGGCTGCATCTATATCTAGTGGTTCTGCTTAATTTGTTAAGCACGTGGTCTGGTTCTATTGGTCTTTTTGGATTTGTCATACAAATTAGTGTGATGGTTTTACAGCAGGAGTGGTTGTGTTTTTGGCTCATGGCTTTTTTTTTTACACGGGTGGGACTAATCCACCTAGGGCGCCGGCCGTAGGGATGAGGGATTCACATAGTTTTAAATCGCAGTATCGGTCGCCGTCGTGGTATCGGTCGCGGTATATCGGTATTGGAACGTATCGGTGATACGTCGCGAGAATCGGGTGTCGCGGTCGTGAATTTGTAAAAATCATCAGCAACATGTATAAAACTTGAAAAATATACTTTTGCCCCCAACATTGGCTTAAATTATTACATTTTAATTAATTTAAAACATGTAATAGCCCATTCTCTTCATGTGAAATATCCGATAATTTATCAAAACCCGCAAGTCAATAAGATTTTACAAATATGAGAAAAATGCAACATTATGAGTTTCGATATTATTGACATAAACAGCAAAAGTAAGATGAAGACATTAAAATAAACACACCATAGAGGTTTAAAATAAACACACCATAAACACCCACCTCTCTACCATCAATATCTCATCCACCCACCTGTTCATTTCAGAATCCAGATGGAAACAAACCCACCCATAGGCAGCAGCCGCGTCTCTCTCTCTCTCTCTCTCTCTCCCCCCCCCGAACCAAAAAACCCCCAAATCAAAGTATTAAACTCAAAAATTGTTTCGTTGCGCTTTGCTGGAGCAGATCCGAGGAAGAAAATTTTTTTGGCATTGTTTGTTCCTCCAAAATCATAGAGAAAAAAATCAAGGGAAAGAAATACCTTCAAAGTTCAATCTACAACCATTCCTTTCTTCTCCTCTTTCCGTTTACTTCACCAAATCAGCAGTTCTGCACCAAATGCTCTGCATCAGCAATCAATACCATCCGTTTCTCAAGAATCTTAAACTATTTTTTTGGAATTTTTTTTCTTTCTTGAAATATGTTGAAGAGTGACTTGTTGAAGAAAGAAATTTGTGAAAGAATGAAGATAGAAGAGAAGATAAGAAAGCCAACGGCAGGTAATGACCGGATTTGGGTTTCAACTTTCAATTGTTGTGTTATTTACTTATTTTCCAAGACAAGATCCAAAATTTTAGGGAAAAAGCTGTGAAAAGTGGAAGGAGTTGATAGTTTGATGCTCTGTGTTTTTCCCCCCGAATGGTGAAGCTCTGTTTTTTTTTTTTTTGTGCCAAACCGGTCCACAAGAATCCGTTACAGACCGATACGTATCGGGACTCGGCTGGTTCACCTGTGATTTCCAGTCTCCCCGTTATACCGGCCTATATCCGAACCGGAACCCTCAAATTCCGGTACGAACCGGCCGATATTAAAAACTATGTGAGGGAACCAACACCCACGGGAAAGAGTGAAAATCAGCTAGGAATTGGATCAATGAACGTGCCCATGAGGCTACCCACCTGGACTTTCACCTCCCAACTGATTGGCCTACTCCTAAGAATCGAACTCATATCTCCAGGGTGGGAGTAAACCCCTTCGCTAGTTGAGACAACCCTCGTTGGGTCTCATAACTTTAACTATGTTGTTATAACTTGAATTCCTTTTTCGCTATCAACTACTCAACAAGCAAACTAAAAGGAATTGAAAAGCACTAAACTGTGCATACATGAGTATACGTGGAAAATCCCTAAAAAAAAAGAGGTAAAAACCATGGGAGAAAATCAACACACTAAAAAATATCATTGTGCAGTTACAAAATAACCTAAATAAAAACATCCGTGAATCCTCATCGACTAACGAAGATCAATTTGCAATTCAAGTAGATTGCACCAAGTGGTTGATTGCCAAACACCTTGAATCCTCAAGTCCTCCAAGATACTTTCAGAATCCACCGGAATAACGATTCAAGTAATTGAATCAAATATGAGAAAAGAACTCTTGGAGTTATTTTGAAAGACAAATCAACGAATCACATGTTTTTTCCAAGAGACAAAGATAAAAGCTCCCCTAAGTATTTTCTAAGATTTGGAGTTAGAGAGGCGGCTTTTATAGAAACCCTAATGAAAAAATCAGCTGAATCAGGTATTGGTAAGAGGTTTTTTTATTTGTAAGGCAAACCAATCTGTTTTGCCCCTTGCACATATCTGACTGTAGGGGCCGATTGGATGCTGGTTTGGTGGGCTGTATTCCACAATACACCCGGTTTAGAGGTGATTGGACAGATTTAGCTCCGTTTGGCAACCTTATTTTCTCCTGTGTTGTTCAATCCCCCTTCTTCGCGAATACCCCTCAATCCGGCGGACGAGGTGCTATTTTATTGCTACCCCTGGACCGATCGTTAGCTAATTCGGCGCAACACAGGTGTGATTCTTCCCTTTCTGCCCTCCCTAATCCCCCCCTCTTCATCCTCGAACGCTTTATCTCCTTTCACGCTGTACAAAAACGCAAAAAAGCTGTCTTCTGTGGTGCGATTTTGTGTGCGATTCTGGTGGTGATTTTGAGCGATTTCTTGCACGATTCTGGTAAGATATACACATGCTCTTGATTTCAATTTACACTAGCAGGTGCAATCTGTTGTTATTTGGGATTTTTGGTTAGGGTTTTTGATTTTGACTTCGATTTGTGGTTAGGGTTTCGAATTGGAACGATTTCTTGCCTATGGACTTGATTATGGTTTCGTTTTTGTTGATTTCAGCCTGATTTGTTGGTATTCTTCTATTAATCCCAGAGAACAACTGTAAACCCCGAAAAAAATCATCTGTTACTTGAATACAGAACGTGCAAACCAGAAAACAGTAGATTATGCCATTTTTTAGTTAGGGTTTCCTAATATTGAGCATCAACTGGTTTTGCAATATATACGTCTGACTCTGCATATGGGTGAGATGATACGTCAGAAACAGATGTGTTAATTAAAAAAAAAAGAAGAAGAAGAAGAGAGAAAGAGATGTGTTACTTGAAATTTGGTAATTAAATTTGTATCTCAATAATCCTGTGCCAGATACTCCTTATTTCTTAACCCGTCTAAGTATAAAGGTTCAATTTTTGTGAATAGAGTGTTGTGTATTAGGTTCATCTGCCTTGGGTTTGATAAGCTTTAACCAGACAGAGAGGGAGAGGGGATGGGGATGGGAGTCTTAAGTCATTTTACTAATGGATTTTTTTGGACTTTTTGAGGTTTTCCATCTGTGCCCTATTTTTTACTCACTATTTTGTTGTGCTCCTTGTTAGAGTCAACAGAGAAAATAGGTAATTATTTATCCTTGGGTAGGGATTGATATCAAACTCCAGTATGCATAGGGTAAACATTCTTGAAAAGCATCTCTGTCTTCTCTTGAAAAGCATCTCTGTCTTGAAAAGCATCTCGTAAAGCATGCCTACATGCGCTTGTTTGTGCTAATTTTACTTTCAAGTATCTCTGTATTCTCTTCCCTTTTGAAAGAATGTTTACATTTGGACATCGGGAAACTAAAAAGATTAGCATTAAAAGGGCGTTCGGATAGTATAAAAGTGTCAAAGTTTGGGGCTGCTGATACTTGGATTATGCACTGATATGAGAAATTTATTGGCTGTGATGAGAAATTTGTACAAGACGCGTTGAGGACTTAGGCGAGGCAATATTAGAAGGTCAAATTGGCAACTAATATTGCAGCCTACTAGTTCTTCAAAAAATGGTGTATAGAAACTTACAAATTATCTGAGCCAAATGTTAACAAGTGTTTGACACGTATCCAAGCTCTCCGTCACCAAGTCCCACGGGAAGAAGAAGCAAAGGAAGACCAAGAATTTCTTTCCCCTTCATGTTTTTAGTTAGGGGGGCAGTTAGAACCATTTGTAATGAGTTATTTTTTGGGAGTTGTTAAATTTTATTTCATTTATATACGAATTTCTTTTATCAAATGGATTTCTATGAATTTCTTGAATGGAAATGAGTTGTTACTTTGTTATGATATGTTAGTATGAATTTCTTGAATGGGGCAACATACTTTGGAATTGAGTATGAATTTCGTATGAAATTCTTGAATGCAATGAAGTTGTTACTTTGGAATCAAATTTCTTGAATGGACCAAGATAACTCATGTTTTTATATAACGTCTCTACAAAGTTTAAAAGGAGAAAATTGGATACTAAATCATCAACTTCCATATCATTTCCCTGGTGTTGGTGGAAGGACCAATTGTGCAAACAATCATTGTCTTCTGTCACTCCATTGGCTTCCACCGTAAACTCACTGAAGATTGACCGACCTGCTAATTTTGCTCTTCTATCTGATCAATAGCAAACAAGAACGAATAAGTAACAAGTAAGCATGGATTATACGAACCATGGATTATACGAACCACGGACTATACCATAGTGGTACTTCTTTTCAAAATAGGAGAACCATTCTATAAACCCCAACTATGTTCAAAACTAATTTGGCACCAAACATGTACGACAATAATAAGTTTTTCCTCCAATATCCTCTAATCATTCAACAACAACAACAACAAAAATCAAAAAATTAAAAACCAAACTTAACATTTTTACATTTCGTATTTCAAAAAATATTTAAAATTTTTGGATTATAAAACACTTTAAAAAACAAAATTTTAATTTATACAATTAATTAGTTTATCATTAGAATAAATTATTATAGCTTAATTGTCCAAAAGTAATTAAATTTATTGGATTTTACAATTATATAACTAATTTAATGACTGTTACGAGTTTGAGACTGTACAAGGGTAAAAGAGTCATTTAACAGCTTTTTACATTATCCACCCTTCCTTATCCCCATTTTATCCTTCATCCAAACCAAGTATTATTTTATCCCACTTCCCTAATACCTCATCCAAACCATCTACTTTTTAATACTCCCTCTATAAATGTCACATCAATGTGGGCCCTCCATTCTTAACTAATACCCCTTACTATCTTATCCCCTTTCATAAATAATACACCCAAAACACATACGGCATCCAATCGGGCCATTAGTGTTTACAAGAACCTTTTAAAATATTTTTAAAAAAAATAAGCGGTTTAAATCATTTTTTTAAGATCTGTGATGCCCAAAAAACTCTATATGCGTGATGATCTATGCTCTATCTGTGCTATTGTGCATAGCACAGCTGACGGACTGAATATATGGTGGGAACTCAAAAACCATCGTATAAAAGAAGGGTTCGCAAAAAAAAAAGCAGGACAAGTGAATTTTAGGTCTTTCGTCTTTGTGATTGTTGACGTCTCGGTCATGGGGGTCTCCACAGCTTAGCATTCGGACACTTCTACTGAAATCAAACCCTTTCTACCGAAATCTATAGGTAAAGACTCTACCTTTGAGATTCTCTCTTTGAATGAAAAAATAATCTGATTTGGTTATGTTGACTCCCCACTTCCTTTGAAATGGGTATTCCATTATCAAAAGCTCAGACTTGCATTTCATCGTTAAGTCTCTACTTTTGATTAAATGGGTTGCTAGAAATCACTTTTTCACCTTGTGGGTTTTTTTTGGGTTTCTTTCTATTTCAATGTTTCTATGCAATTTTCCACGATATATATATATTTTTTATTAAAGAAACTCACTTTCTGCTTTGTGCAATTTTTTTTTGGGTTTCTTTCTAATTCAATGGTTCTCAGTTAATAAGCAAGATTAGCGTTTTTTTACACTTTTATTGGGTTTTGTAGGGTTTCATTAGTTTTATGTACCAAGAGCTTATTTTACACCCCAAGCGAAGAAGATGAGTAATGGTGATGCAGAAATAAGTATTTGTGAGAGGCAAAAAGTTGCCCTAAATGAGCAAATTGATAGGATTAGCAGCTTGCCGGATCCCATACTGGCCCACATACTCTCACTTTTGCCAACAGAAGATGCTGTAAAGACGATCCTGATTCGGAGATTTGGAAACCTCTGGACTTACATTCACAACCTTGACTTTGAATGTTTGCTTGTATCACGAATGCAGCGAGAAATATTACGAAAACACAGTAGACGAAGAGAGGTTGATTAACTTGATTCCTCATCTACTCATTCTCCATCAGCGCTCTGATATTCATAGATTCTGTCTGAAGCGTGAGCTGTACTTACGGTTTCGCAGGTTTACACCTGGTCACTTGAAGCTTGCTAA
Organism: Rhododendron griersonianum; assembly: GCA_018127125.1. NCBI lineage: Eukaryota > Viridiplantae > Streptophyta > Magnoliopsida > Ericales > Ericaceae > Rhododendron > Rhododendron griersonianum. Next base: position 33,631,194 of record CM030793.1, on the reverse strand, counting down.
TGAGATTGATACATGGATTCGTTTTGCTCTGAGAAAGAAAGTTAAGGTTCTTGAACTTGATTTCAAGGCATGTGGTCATGTACCACATGTTGGCCCCGAAGATTACCATAAGTTGTCCAACGTTGTTCTCATTAGTGATTTCCTTACAGAGCTGAAGTTAGTCTATTGTCGTTAGGAACCACGAGAGCACATTCAGCTGCGGTCACACAAATCTTTGTCTCTTAATGGTATACTGATAAGTAACAAGACGATGATTGAAATATTATCTGTCCAGCGCTCGAGAGTTTGTTCTTATACGAGTGCTACAGATTGCATAAGCTGGACTTCACATCTTCAATTCTAAAGAATGTGGTGATTGAGCTTAACTGCCATGACAGTTCAAGGCTAGAAGTTTCTTGTCCATATGTAACGTCGCTAAATATCTCAAGGATAGAGCGCACAGATCTGTATAATGCGTCATCTATAGTTGATGCTGCTCTTGAGTTCGACAATGGTTTTTTTAATTGTGCTCGTGGTGAATATCGTAAGGTCAAAGTGCTTTTTGAGCAGCTATATGATGCCGAGGTCTTTACACTGTTTAATAGGGCTATCCTGGTATGGTGTATCTCCTCAGTGAAGTTCACGTTTATGCTCTACTTTTTCTTCAGAAACATAACCTTTTCTTTTGAATTGTCTACTTTGTGAAGTTAAAACATTTACAAACGATTTGTTTTATATTGATTGTGTTTTGGCTATAGGAATCTTTGAAATTGTTACAAAGATTAATAAAATTTCTTTTTGTTGTTCAAAAATTAGCTATAGGAATCATTGAACACCTGAATTCTATGGTGCCTATGTTTGTTTTCGTATTGAAGCTCATGAACATCTGCTTTTCAATGTAGTACCATAAGGTGATATTGTGGCACACTTCATGACGGAAACATAGAGAATGTTAACGGTATAACAGACCAGAATATTGAATTGAGTGAAAACTGTAAATTCATCTTAGAGGCACATTTACTCGCGAGCACCATTCTCCATCCGGCGCGCCTTTGTCAACAAGGCTTATTTGGAAAGGAAAGGTGGGCCAGGTGCCTCTTATTGGCCCACATGTCACCTCACGGGCCTAAACCGTGGTGGACAATACCCTTCATGGAGATACATGGATGGTCCACATTCGTCATCACAGAGTAGCAAATTTTTTTCGTAGCCTAATTTGTGTTTTCTAGGATATTTTGTTCAGAGTCTGTTTTACCTCTTTGGATCACTTTGTTGGTTAGAGTAATTACCAATTTACCATAATCTGTATTTAATCTTCATTTTTCTAAGTTATGATTTCCAATCTGCTTAGGTTTTCACAATATGGGAGTTGATCAGAAGTTCTTGCCCATCCATGAATTGGAGGCATTTAGTTCTCAAGACAAAGCTGACCAAGTGGCACCTTCCTGGGATTGCTAGCTTACTGAAAAGTACCCCCAATCTGGAGATGCTTGATATACACATACAGCCTGGCCCTAAACCCTTTCGTACTGTAGGTTCACCCACTCCATTCTTTGTTCTTTTCACTTTGTGAATTTTCTCGTTTTCTGAGTTGTGTTTGATATAAATTGTTGGTTGATCTTTTAGGACGATGACCGTGGCCGATGGAATATGAGATTGATGGTGAAAAATTCTGGGATTTGCAGCGGTCATCTTTCCTTTGTCTTAGGAGCCACCTCAAGACTATCAGATTACGCAGATTCAAAATCGAGTCGTGTGCTGTTAAACTTGTGCATTTCCTGCTGAGAAAGGCCTGCGTTTTAGAAAAACTAGTTATTGAAACTAACCGCGATTCATATCCTGATGAGGAGAAGCTGTTCACGTCGGAGACATGGAAGGAATTTTCTGAAGATATCCGTTCTTCTCCAAGAGCGTCTCCCCAAGCTGTTATTTTGATCTTGTGAGAAATGCTATGGTTGACCAAAACGCCTATGATGCAGTTGTTATTTATAGCTGTTTCTCATGTTTGCTTTTTTACATGGGCTTTGCGTTTCGATCCCCTCTACACCTTTTCGCTGCTAGATTGACGTATATTGTATTAAGTGTGGATCATAGATTTGCCATGCCCAGGAAATTACTTCTGTTGTGATATGTATCAATGTTTTTTTGTGGATAACCACGGAGATGGAACTTTGTTGATCTATACTCCTTCGTTTTCTTCACGTATCTTTTTCCTCTGAAATCCTAACCTAATGTAGTCTAGGAGGAGAAGTGCAGGATTTTTTCTATATCAAATATAGTGATTGTCAACTGAACGATTTGTGGTGGCCTTTTATAGGTTTCAATTGGATCAATTATGAGATATAAGCTAGGAATTTGAAGTGAACCATATGAAGTCTAGGAATTTGAAGTGAACCTTATGAAGTCTAGGAATATGTGATATAAGCTTCGATCTTAATTCTTGAAGATCTCCTGTTCTTTTAGCCTCTTTTTCCATTGTTTTACTAATTGTGAGAAACTCTTATTGTATCAGTTATTTGAAGTTCTTAGATTATCATCTCGAGCGATTGTTGAATACAATAGACCGGCCAGTTTTTAACACAAAATGTGGACTAAGCATGACAATATTGATTTCAACACCCAGGAATTCAAAGCTACAAATGAATCCGATTTTTGATGTTGACAATATAAGTTTGATACACCTTCCATGATGAGCGGATCCAATCATCAATGTGGTCTCCAGGTGAGCCGAACACATTTATAGAGAATTTCTTCCCCTTTTTTTTCCTCTCTTAATTCGATTCTCTTAATTTGAGTGACATCCTCTTTAACTCCACCACTTTTTTTTTATTCCAATCCATACCTAATTGACTAGTACTCAGATTTTAGTTGATACGAGCAGATCCAAACGAGACTCTTCACTATTTTTTTTAAATCTAGACCATTGATTGCCGAAGCGGACGGTGAGATTGAGAGACAAGTGTTAAGCTATTAATTACCGAGACAGAATCGGAAAAGTACACAATTATATCTAAACTCATCATTTTTTGGATTAAAAAAATAAGTGTCTTTTCGAAAAAATTAGGAGTTTTCATTACAATTTTTTTCGATTACTCTTATCGAGACGAACCAAAAAGTCACAAAAATTTAGCGTAAAACTTACCATTGTAATATTTTTTTGAATAAAGAAAAAAAACACATGAAAGTGACTTTTACTCGGCAAATCAATAGCGTAATAACACTTGTTTAACATTTTTTTTTATCCGCTTGTTAACATTTAAAATCAAAATAAAATTTCCCCTTCCCTTCCCAGCGCACAACTCACACGAACATAACATAGGAGTTTTGACAACTCACACGTAGAAACATAGGAGTATTTGGGATTCTCTCTCTTACGTCGGTTCCAAGTTCTAACGGCTCTCTCTCTCTCTCTCTTCGGTGAACGTGATCTCCAATCTAGCGTTTCAGTCGTCACTCCCTCTCATAAATCCCTGTAATAGGCTATTGATTTCCGTCTGGGTGAGGTTTACTAGCGTGTTAGGGTTTCCCCGTCCCTGGTTTGATTTTGAATAGGGTTTCTATTTGATTTTGATAGGGTTTCAGTCATCAGTACTCAAATCGTCGATTTACTTGATTTGTTGAATAGGGTTTCAGTCATCTCCCTCTGAATTTCACGTTCCATTCTAATGTAGGGTTTCAGCCATCAATCCCTCTTTAGATTTCCTAAAGTCTAGGTGTTCAACGAGTCAGGTTTCCTAGCGTGTCTGTTGTTTTGTTTTGGCACTGAAATAGGGTTTCAGTCGTTAGTACCTCTAGGACTCGCTTTCAAATTTTCATTTTTTTTTGGGTCAGGTTGTCGGCGGGTCGGGAAATCTGGACAGCCCTAGTAAAAGGGCTCCTTGGGCGTTCCAACTCCAAGCTGGCGCTTACTGAAGAAAGCTTCACAAGTTATCTATGTACACTTTGCTTTGAAGTAGCGTGCAATAATTGAAGAATTTCACGAGAAACAAGAGCAGGTTTCTTTTGACTTGTTCCCCTGTCTTTTACTCTCTTTCTCTCTCTCTCTCTATAATCTCTGTGTGTGTGTTTGTGTGTTCATTACATTTTTGCCAGCATGTTTGGTTCATAGGCGTGGATTTTTTTGAAGTACCTTGTACCCATATATAGCAGCACCTGATGGGTTATGGGGCCATTATTTCTTGTTTAACACGAGTTTTTGTTCATTGAATCTTCATATGAAAGGCAAGAGAATGGCTTCATAACATAGGAATAGGAGATCAGACAGCAGTTGTGCATGACAATGAGGAGCCTGATGATGGTGCTGTTCCCGTACATCATGGAGATGGTGTGAAAAATAGGGGATTGTTAAACCATTTTGCCTATTCCATTTAGTGTTTATCCTACCAAGTTTTGTCCATTACATTTACAGAATGAATTTTGCACAGATACGTTCCATCGAGGGCTGCTTTGCCATTCATTCATGCAGCGCTGGGAGCACAGCAGACCATTTCGGAAAATTTAAAAGTTGCGATGCAAGGGTATCTGAATCACATTTTAGGAAACCTGGACATTGTGAATTCTTGAGAGGTGCACACAAAACTCTTGCTTCTACTAATCTGTGCTGCTGGTCTTATGGACGAAGTTATGGAAATTTATATTCAGCAGGACAGTTTTTCTTGACTTCATCACCGTCGTAATTGAAATTTGTAGTTTCCCTATTTTTTTGTGATTACAAATTGTACTTGAAATGCTACTTAATCCAAAGACTTCACTATTTATGGATTTCTATTCGTGTCTTGTAGAATCTACTATTTTGTCATACATGCATGAACTAAAAGTTCATTCTGGGGTGCATTGATGTAAAATCAGCTGTTATACTAGGAAACTGAGATGTATTTTCGAAATTTGGCATAATGACTTAATCTGATGAAAGTTTATCTTATTAACGGGATTAGCAGGACCTTGGGGATGAGTATTTTACCAAAATACTACCTGGGATATAATTCCAGTTATAGCTCACTTGCTAGTAGCTACCAAGGCATAAATCTGTAGAATCCTTCTCTTTCCATTGTTTTTCACTATTAGTAGTATTAAAAGTTTTGCTGGTTTATCACTCACTTTCTTGATGCTGTAATTATGAACTTCAGTGCCTTTCCTATCCACAATGATGTAATTACTATTACATCACATGGGCAAACGTTGCAAAATTATGTTACCTTTTATTGAAGATGGATAAATTGTGTCATTTTCGTTCTTGTTTTTAAGGAGTAAGTTGATGATTGACGCCATATCGAAATCTGGTAGATATGGAACCATATATTCTCACAACTCAACTCAACTAAACAAGCCTCTGTCTGATTAACTTGTTATTGGCCACACGGATCAATTTCCTCTTTCTGATTAACCTATCCTTTGTTCAGAATAGGAAAAGGCATCTCACCGTCTGCCCAACTCCCTTTTTATTTATTTTTGGTTAATTTTACTTCATTAGAAATTTAAGGATTTTTCCAAATTAATATGGTTTGGTGATTAGTATTTATCGAGTTAATACGGAAGATCCTTGTAGGCCCAACTCCCAAGCTTCTGTTAAACTATGTCACCATGTTCCTTATCTATTGTTTCATGTGGGCTTGCTGCATGGATTGGTGATGTCTCCGCATTATGATGGAAAACCGTTCTTCTGCCCCTTAGCTATGGTCATTCTATTTTTAACTTGCGTGTTTGGTTATGCACAACAATAATTTGAGTAAGAACGCCAATTGTAATGAGAAGATAAGTTCTAATCATTGTAATTGTAGGATAATTACTCACAATTGAACTCAGGTACTTGTATGATCTTTCTAATGTTTCACGAGAAGGGGGGTAATTTATCATACCTACTGTTAATAATTATTTGCATTGCCAAATACATTTTACTAAACTGAAAAGCATGGACATGCCTAAGAAAGCACCCTGTCTGGGTGGGACATGCCCCACCAATTGTTAGTCAGGCATCCAAACTTGCCCTGTTATGAAATGTCTAGAACAGACATTTCTGTGACACACCACACTTGTCTACTTTGACATAGAAACAACACACTTCTGAGTTTCAAGAAAGTAACTTAGGTGCTGATGATTTGAAGCATTCTGATTTATATCTATTCACCCTTACCCTTTAATCTTTTTGGTTTTCTGAACTTTAAAGCTTTTAGTTTAGTTCATTGGTAAGTTTGATGGTGTCAAATAAACATTAGAACTCTTCATTCAGGCTTCTTTTCACGGTGTTTAGAGGAGTTCCTCACTATTCTGATATAGTAAATAATAGATGTCTTTGGAACATGGAAGTGAGAAAGTAATAAGGAGTACTGTTTTCATCTGCCCTGGCACATCATAATATCCGTAAGCTGGAATATTGGTATCATTTCATATCGATCTATGTACCCAAGTTTCTTCTCTAACTACACCAATCCAAATAAAAATGTCGCCTTTGAATCTCACACATTGCGCCATGAATGTTGACATCCTATCACTTTTGCGGTCTACTTTGCTTCCTTTTTTTCCTTTTCCAATTAAACAAGGGAGTCCTCTGTGTAATAAACCTCTCTCAAATGTTTGACCCCATATAGAGAATGTGATCATGTCGAAGATAATCTGGAACATTAGCTATTGGTTGGATATAAACTCCCTCTTTTCCTTGCACCTCCTCCCTCCCCCTCCCTCTGTGATAGGTGTCTTCCAAATGACTCCCCACATTTTCCTGGCTACTACTGCTTTTGCATTTTTTTGAGCGTTGATTATACCACATTTTGTCTTAATTCATGGCTAGAACATGATCCTTGTTCCTCTTACACGTTTTTAATGGGGTGAAGACAGAGCTCCCTTTAACCAAATCAGATTACTTTATACTTTTCTATTCTTTTTTTCAGTTTGTATTTTCTTGATTTATATCAGTGATTCTTTTTATTTTTAGTATCCTGCGTCCATTCTAGTCCATAACACATTTTTGTGTTTTGTAGGTCTGCAAGTTTTTGGAGGTCTCTAAGCTCTCTTTTCTGAAAGAACATGGTCCAAAATTGAAAGAAGGTTATGTAATGGTTAAGCATCTCGCAAAAATTCCAAAGGATGATGATTGTTATGTGTGTCGTTGGTTTAACTGTTGTTACAAAACTGGCAAAAGGTAACTTAACTTACGAGTACAAGGTTTTGCTATATTTTCAGTGTAAAAAATAGAAGCACAATATTCGCATGATAAATGCATGTGCGCGCGTCTGTATCGTGTGATGCCCATAATCTTCAACGTCTTCCAGTTCCAGTAAAAAAATGCCTGCTGATGGTTTGTCTATCAAGGAAATTTGCTATTTGAAGTCAAAATTATCCACATTGTGGACTGATTTTGCATTCAAAGATGGCCGATTATCAACTGCTCCTTTTGCACGCTTCATCACACTCACACTTCGACCACTTTTCTCAAAGTTGTTTTGAATTCTTCTCTTATTGCCCGATTCAAATTGGATTTGAAGTACTGTTGTAATGATCTATGTGTGCTTCAGTGTGTGTTAGGACAGCAAGTGTTCAAGCTAATGTGTAGTTCGCAATCGAGATTTAGTATACATGAATATGAATTTATACACATGCACCCGCCCACACGCGCGCGTGCACACACTTGCATCACAATAAGCATAACCGATCAATCTGTTGCTTATGTAGGTTTTTGGGCTGTATTGAAGCCTGGGTTCTTGGCCTTACTGGAAGATATCCTTTTGATACCAACCTTTTGGATATAATAATTTTCGATGTGCTGCCAGCTTCAGGAAAAGATGGAGAGGTCCAAGTTCATTTGGCAGAGGAGATAAAGCAACCCAATCCTTTATGTTACACATTTAAGGTTAGCTGCTTCTAATCATCTTAATTGATTGAGACTTGAAAACTAAAGAATTGATTATATCTAAGGGTGGGAAATTCCTGTTGCATCTGCTTGACTTTAGTCATGCGTTTAATCTTCTATTCTACCACCCATTTGTGAAAGACGCTCTACAATAACTTTGGAATCGTATGCAGTGTTATACTGTTATTTACAAGAAGTAATCATCAGTGTCATCTCCACAATAAAAATATACTGTACATATGTATTACGGGGGATATTTACGTTTTTATAGTTTATGTATAGTTGACCTTCAGTAGATCAGTTCCAATGATTGGTTCTAATTAGTAATTACTATCCAAATAAGATTAAACCCTTGCGAACAGGGAGTCCCCACAATGTTAGTTGGTGGCTTTTTATGGTCATCTTCTGTTCTTAGGTACGATGAGTTCAACTGTGTGGACTTGTTTAACAATTTTAACCACAATGAATGAGGAATATTTGGATTACCGTGCATGTTTTACCAAAACAACAATGCTATATCATTATATTTTGAAGAAACTATTGTTCATGGTGGCTAACAGGCTCGGCACTGGGATAAATTGTAGCATGAATCCAACTGCAACCCAAAAGGAGAAAATGTAGTTTGGACTTTATCTTAAATTGATTTTTCAGTAGTGTAAGTAGAAATGGTTATTGTGCTTTAGCTATGGGAGGTATGCTTGTACTCAAGCAAATTGATGGCACCAACTGAGTGACTAGAAATAGCAGGGTTCAACTTGGTAATTTCATTGTTGGCTTGTAATGTTGTACCATTTACCTTGAGGATAACTTTTCATGTCAGTTGAAATATCTTCTGCAGCTAAAGTAACGATTGAAGCTGGAAATAATATTGAAATCATTTTTTGATTTCTGAAGAAGTTATCTGTTTCAGCTGAATTGTTCATATATCTACTTTGGAAAATAGGTTATAATAAATTGTGCTTGACCAAAGGAATTTTCAAAGGAATAGCTTTCTGCCTTTCTCCAAATGTAGAAGACCAATTAAGATCGCCTAATTCGATCTTTGAACCAAAATGATCTTTCTTGGGCTATTTACATCACGGATCATATTAGTCCTTGCTCTGTGTTCTATAAAGAAACTTTAAACAAAATGCTTGAGAGGCCCATCCTGTTCCAGTCACCATTAGCATAGAAGGAGATTCTACACTACTCTCAAGGAGTAGTTCAGTTGAAACCTTATTGATATGGGAAGTTGTACACTCTGATTGACCATTCCATGGAAGTATAATCATATTAAAATGTGATAATAAAGCTGGAATCTGCTTCTATGGGCAGGATTTTCTTATGTAAGAGAGAGCCAATTCTCCTCTGTTCACTGAACACTGGGCATGACTAAATCAGCAAATCCATACATTGGGAAACATGTAATACATCAAGTCATCAATGCTTTGGGAGACCTATGACATAATTACTGTTGAAGTTTTTTTTCCAGATGATAATAAAGCTGGAATCTGCTTCTATGGGCAGGATTTTCTCCTCTGTTCACTGAACACTGTGCATGACTGAATCAGCAAATCCATACATTGGGAAACATGTAATACATCAAGTCATCAATGCTTTGGGAGACCTAAGACATAATTACTGTTGAAGTTTTTTTTCCAGATGATATATTAAAGAAATCATTGATAGAAAACCTCCATTTACTTGATAGGAATGTATCCCTCTTGAGTGGTGGCGAGAAGGTTAGTACTCATGGTTTTCTTTTGTCTTCGTTTTATGGAGCGATGGCTTCACTTTTGTGGTTTTATGAGAATCTATCTTTACGTTCTGTGTATATCTTATCGGAAACAACTATTGTTAGGCTGTTACTTCTAATGAGTTTAACATGTTCTATTAGCTTCATCAGGGCTTGTAGTTTGTGTTTTATATTGCTTCATCTTGTGGTGAGGTTCTACCTGATGCTCATTTGTTCATTTGTTGTCCTTCTTATTTAATGAGAAAAATGGTGGAGAGGATGGGTGAGGCAAGCCAAGGAAACTAAAAGGAAGAAAAGTAAGCAGCTTTTTCACAAAATGCATTATTTTTAAGTTCTCGTTTTATGGACCGGACAATCTTTTTGGGACTGAGGTAATAGATTTTTTTGCAATGGAGTGTTTTGTCACTTGTCATTGATGAGGGTGATTCACTGGCGAATTACCAGTGATTAGGTGAGGAGCACATGTGCTGGGATACTTTGCGTTGTAGAGACTTAGAAAGTGACAGGGTGGGCAAATATAGAGAGATTATATGTTATGCTCAGTGGTTGGGTGAGGATTCAATCTAACCCTTGCCTTCGGGGCAGGTTGTTTATGGGGTTTGTTGGGCAAAGGTAGCTTTCTTTGTGGGGTGTGTTGGGCAAATGTTGCTTTCTTTGTGGTGTGTGCCTCCCAAGGGGAGTTTTTTTTTTTTTTCCTTAGCGTGGTCCTAGGGTTGGAAAGCTGAAGGGAATGATTTGGTGACGATTTTGTTATGTTCGATGTGATTTCTTGGCGAGTGTATTCACATATAGGATTACAAGTCATTTTGCTGGCACAAAATGTCCAATGTATAGGATTACAAGTCTTTTGTTTGCATTTTGCATAGCTGTGAGTTTAGAGGGTGTAATCTCAGGTTGGACTTAGTAGAGCTAAAGTTTAGTCATGGAAGTATATAGGGCCTTTTTATTTTTCTGCCTTTCTGTATATGTGTGCCATTCCTTTATTGCCTTTCTTTGGGGAATTTGATCTACTTGAAAAAAAAGAAGTTTTTAGGTCCATTTTTGGTATGTGACTTCTTGAATTTAGCCTAAAATTCACATCGCTGATGCCATAAATGTCATAGGAGAAGATAGATTGGTATCCCTTTTTGTTAATCAGTTATGGAGTCACATGACATGTAGGTTCTAATATAAAATTCATTATTTTTTGTGTTCTACACATTTAGTTGTTTTCGAATCTTAGTTGCGGACATGGATTTGCATTCTGACATGAGGACTGATGTCAGAAACAGGGACTCCAAAATTTTTGGTCAATGATGAATGATTATGGTTGCAGATGTTTTTGCGTTTCTGTTTTGGTGTCTTTTTCTGTGCTTAATTAGATGGTTACTGGCAGTTTGTGGAACATCACTAATTGTTGGAAGCATTTTTTTTGGGACACAATAATACTCTTAAACATCTTGACCTGAATGTCTAATAATAACCTTCCAGCTTTTTAAAGTTATGGAAGCTATTTTTTTTTTCCAGTAAGTGTCTAGACAATTGTTAAATCAAACAGGTGTGGGTCCCTTCTTTATGTGATTTTCTAGGCAAGGCACAGAGTCTGTGTTGCCGGAAGGCCATTATAAATGAACACAAGAAAGGAAGCACAAGAAAGGAAGAGAGGGAAAATAAAGATCACCTCTTCCATCCCATTTCATGTAGGTGTGGCGTGTGGGTGATCTGGGCCTTGTGATCCCCATTAGTCTGACTTTCTGTCTGTTGAAAATTTCTTTTTGCTCCACAAGGGAAACCAAATTTTGAAGCCTTTTGCGGATGAGGTTTGTTTTCTGATAAGGCTTACTTGATGTATGTCTATTTGAAGTGTGCAGTCATTTGATGTTGAGAACTCTTATGTTCTTTAGGTTCAGGAGCTCGTACTTCTGCTGCATGTGTTAATTTGTCAACATACCTGGCATTTAGTTTCTTGGTTGGAGCTTGGTTGTTTAACAGAATCTTCCTTCTTTTGCAAAATGCAACAGCGCTAAGACCTATGATGCACCAACACGGACACGAGAATTCTAAAAAAATGGGGACACGAACACGGCAGGGGACACGCCATGTGTATATTTATAAATAATAAAATTACAGTTTGACACCTTGAAATTTTTTAAAAATTACAATTTGGCCCCAAATTTCTAAAAAATTACAATTTGACCCCCATTTTTTTAAAATTACAGTTTGACCCCCAATTTTTTTTTAAAAAAATTACAGTTTGGCCCCTGCCGTGTCCCCATCAGTGTCCCCGTAAAAAATTTAAATTAAATTATGGGACACGCCACGTGGCCCGTGTCCCGACACTGCGATACTTTGACCTCTAGAGGTGTCGGTGCTTCATAGGCTAAGACCATACACTTTCATTCTTTGGGTATGGTGAATACCAAAGATTATTTTGTTTAGTCCATGATTAAGTGTTCTCGCTTGACTTACGTCCTCTTGGTTCTTTAAAATTGGGCGTCATCCAGTTGATACCAAGAGAATTGAAGTTTTTTCCTCTGCAAACTTCACCGGGGAGGCAGAAAATGCTATTCTTGATGCGCGATCATGTTGATGTCATGGAGGCGTATACAAAACATTTGTTGGACACATTCTCTCTTAGTCTCCCATCCTTTCTTTTGAGTTAGAGAGTTATGCCCGTGCCTTGTTCCTTTACTGCTGCTGCAGCCTTTGCATGATTATCACCATCGCCTGTCTGTTGATTCTATTGCCTGCCATAAATGTTATCAGTTTCTATTCTGCAGTAGTTCGAATCTCTGCGCTTCACTTCGTTCTGAATCAAGGAATGCAACTTGGATGCTCTCAGTGTGTATAGAAAAAAGAGTGAATTAGCATAAACAAAGGAAGTATTCAAAATCTTAGCTGGTAGTGTAGGACCCTAAGTTGCTATATGCCGGTGAGGAAAGTAAGGCTATTATGGTTGCCATAGTCCAGTACTGTACTGTAGTCTGGTGCTGAAGTCGATGCGTCTGCGAAGGACTTTGACTCTTGAACACTGTCTTTTTCTGCAAATTCCTAACCCAAAGGGCCTTTGCAAACAATAGAAAGAGAAAAAAAACAGAAAGTAATAAATATTTTCATTTGTTGTTGCTTTTGGTTGTTGCACAAATTGTTGGTTCAGTTCTATATTGGTAGTTACCTTTTGTTGTTCTTTTCTCATTCCTGTTTTTGGCCTTGGGATGTATAATATTGGAGGCCTTGGCCCTTCTGATTGGTTCATAATGATTGAAGGCCCTGCCTCCTTTAAGAAACATAATTTCCATGGTTGCCAACTTGCCATTCTTTCTCCATTGCCTGTAGCCTTTAATTTATGTATATTTGACCAATTGACTGTTTTTTTTTGTCATCCTCAGATACTATAAGGGCTTCTTAAATTGCTAGAGAACAGGGAATGTGACTACAAATGCAAGTATGTTTGTGGAAACTATGAAAAATGACGAAATCGATAGCAAAATTATGCAAACATTATATATGGAAGAACCAAGATTAGAAAGCAATGAAATCAGTTCCTTACCCGTGAAGTTGCTACATGCTATTGATTGAAAATAATTGCTATCTATTTTGATTTTCGAGTCTGTCATTGACTCGTTTTTCATGCAGGGGTCCACGGTGGGCTGGTGTTAATCGGGTCACTCCACGTCTTAACTTTTAGTTTTCAGATTCTAAAATAGCCGCATGCTTCCAAAGCAGTACACAGTTTGTATCGAAATGGAGACGATGACACTACCCACACACTCCCATGTCTTAACTTTCATTTTTCAGATTCTAAAATAGCCCGCTGCTTCCAAAGCAGTACACAGTTTGTTTCAAAATGGAGACGTTGACATAGAAAAATCCAAGAAACAAAAAGCATAGAAGTCCCAACTAATGGAAATAGCTTTATGGATCTGTAAGCTCTCTCCCTGCATTCTTATGTGAATAAGAGTTGATTGTTTTTCTTTTCTTACATGTTGAAAATTCGTGGTTGCATTTTGTCGAGACATAAGAGAATAGCATGCAAGGGATTACTGTCTTGGTTGCAAAAGGTGAAGTACAGCCATGGTTGAGATCAACAAGGTATTGACACTTTTTTTTTATGGTGCTAATTATTTTGATTTCTGTCAGAGTTTAGATTTACACGTGAACAAAATAATATAAAATTTATTGCAATGCATCACATTCCTTTTTGTCATAGTCTACATTTATACGTGAACAAATTTATATAAAACTTTTAACAAAAAAACTAGAGACCGAGGCACACGCGACGCGTATGCAGTTTGAATTTCGTATATTTTTGTCAAAATATGATCAAACAAACAATAAGAGTAAAGCTAGTGTGCATATTCTATCAAATTCGACTTGCACACGCATCGTGTGTGTACTGAGAAGAAGCCCATAATTTTCTTTTTAGTAAGAGAAATTTGTGACCAGAAAATTGAAGGACATTTGTTTATTAGGATCTGTATAGTATGTTGACAGGGACCAAGGGCATTATAGTATCTTTAGGGTTGGTTGCTTGGGAAGGTTTGGATCATTGGATCTTAGATTTCTGTTCATGAGTTTTCCTGCAATACATTAAATTTTTTTCTAAATTTTCGAGTTTGGTTGAAGGGCACTCTTGAAGGAATCAACTTTTAATGTCTTTGGTGCTTGCTCCAGGTGAGAGACTGGAGGGGTCTTCTTTTGCTATCAACCAATAGAACAAGGGCATTTTTGTTTACTCAAGTTGAGTTGATTTTTTGACTGACTTGGAAGAATTCTCTAGTGTGTATTTCAATAAGAATCTCTTTTCCATTGTAGGGCAAAGTTTGGGTTTGGACCTCTAAATCTATCTGCCTAGATCCGGAACTGCATTGTGTTGGGAAGCTTCTTTACCTATTTTTAACGTTCATTTTTTTTGCACCTGAAAAATGACCCAATAGAACAAAGGAACCGTGCAAAAATGCTGAAATGGCTTGGAATTGTACCACCCCTCTTTTTAGTTTTTGCAGAGTGGGGTTGTCTTGTCTAAATGTGTTGATCCCTTTTTGGCGTTTGGACTAAATGTCTAAATTTTTGAAAAGGGGTTGACTTAAGCCGATTTTTGTTGACCAAAAGGAATTAAATAAAAAAAATTAATTTGGCCAAACAAACAAGAATATTTTCGTTTTCATAGATCCATCTTTAGATTGGTTTTGATACGTTCTATCCCTACTAAACTATATGCTTTTGTTGGTTAGCTGTGCATAAAAGGATCACGACTCGTGATCTTTTGATAACAAACATTTTTCCTAATAAGCTTCCACATTGCTGTTTATACTAGAGCTCATGTTTAGAATAGACCGAATAACTACTGCTACGTGAGACACTGATATGCGGTACTAAAGCAAAGTTGCTTTCTGCGTGGCTTGATCATGATTTCATTCATATCCTGTTTTATTATTGGTGGCGGTGTTCATAATTGCTGGGTCAATGTTGTGAAAATAGACACTTGAAAAGCTTCAGGAAGGTGAACAGATTGACAAGCCCTTTATACGAAAACAATTTCAAAGCTCCTTAGGCGTTGCAATTTCAAAGCTGATATGCTTGATAGGAAGGTATCCCTCTTGAGTGGTGGCGAGAAGGTTAGTACTCATGGTGCGATCGCTTCACTTCTGTGGCTACATAAGAATCTATCTTTACGTTCTGAATCTCTTATCGGAAACAATATTGTTAGGCTGTTACTTTTAATGAGTTTAATGTGTTCGTCAGGGCTTGTAGTATGTGTTCTATATCGCTTCACCTTTTATCTCATTTGCCTGTTGAATTTAGGCACATCTCCCCTTTTGCAAGTTCATGGTATAATAGGTCAAACCCGCCTTTTCTTATCTAAATTGGACCCTCCTCTTTCAAGGTCTCTCTCTTAATTGCCCTAAAATGACTAAGTTACACTGAGAAATTTTATTTTAGGCTTTGTTTGAACACTCAGTCCTGAATAACGAACACTCATCAATTCATGTACTCCGTAATTCATAATTGAACACCTAATACATTAGCCCAAAACAAGGTACAGTCTCTTAACGATAAAAATTAGACAAATAGAGAAAAATTAAAAATTCCGAAAATCGCCATTGCCCGGTTTCATATGCTGGATGTTTGATTCTACTTAATGGATGGATAGGTATACTTCTTTCTCTAGAAAGCTTAATTGTTTTGGGTAGGTCAAGGATCAAACTTACGATCTTTATGATTCAAAATTGCAAGGCATGCACAATATGATAGGTTTATGCTTTAGGGTTGTCTCATATAGGATAGGATCAGACGTTACTTTTTAGATTTGAGAATATGCATACTCCACGTGCTTTTCCACTTGGGTTCTCATGTTTCATACTAAGTTACTTTTATTTTGTGAAGTTTTTTCAAGCTAAATATACGCCGAGCCTCATCTTTTCATGGTTGTTTGATAAAATACATGAGAGATATGTTGTGTCATGGAAATAATGGCAGTTGCGTACGCACAAAGTGTGTGTTGCAATGAGTCTTGATGTTTTATATAGATTTTAGGATATTGATATTGTGTTTAATGAGTTCAGATTTGTCAGTATTTTGGCCGTTTGTGTGAAGAATTGTTGAGAACTTTTTCCCTTTATGTATGAACTATGTGCTGAGGTTGTGTCCTTGACTCAAGTATGAATGTAAATTAATACCATGTTTCTCTACAAAAATCCATCTGCATATCTTGGTGGGGAAAGTCTCTCTTTCATACTTTAACAACTAATAAGCTTGGATGATGTAGAAAACGGAAGTTTTTGCCAACAACTTGAGCTTGAATCATGGGGTAGAGAGAGATGCTCCACCTTCCCTCTAGGATTCGCATAATCTGTTCAATATGGCTGACGGTTCCATCTCATTTTCGGATGGTTTGGGTATCAGAGCTTTAGATTCCAATGATATGCGCACTTTCCTTAACTCCAAAAAGGGAAGCATGCTGTTGTGGATATTGATGAAATAGATGTAGATGAGGGCAGCTGGAATCACTGCCTTATTGGGCATTTCCTTGATGGCAAGATGAACTTCAATTACTGAACTCTACGCCTCAGAAAGTTTGGAAGGATAATGTCCTTCAGTCAAACAGATTGAAAGCGTTGGAGGATGGTCCTTATTTAGATTCCTAGTTCTACAAAATTGGCATCGTATGAACCACCAAGTACCAACCCTCCAAAATTCTTGCTTGGATTAAGATTCTTAAACTCCCACCCAAGTTTTGGACAGCGGAGTGTTAAAGCAAGATAGCAAGTACCATTGGTAAACCCCTTCATATGGATCAAGCAATAGAGAAACAACATAGGCTTAATTTTGCTTGTATATGCGTAGAAAAAAAATGCTGGAACCGAGTTGCCAGATGATATTCAAATTACAGTCAATGGGGAGTCTGTGGTGGTGGCACTACAATACCAATGGCTTCCTCCAATTTGTTCAATTTGGGCACCATCAAGGTTCATGCACCAAACAATCCACCACAAAACCCATCAAGGAAACATGGCAAATAGTGTGGAAGGCAAAGACCAGGTCAATGCTGGTCTTGTTGCTCAGGTAAATGTGAGTGACCCTAACACCTCTACTAGTCAATCTATCTTAGACCCTACAGTCAACGCATCCCCTCAGATTCCTGTTGCTGCGATCAGTCCAATTGAAGAGTTAATTGCTGATTCAGTCGTGGCTGCTCCAATTACAGAAAACTGGGGGGGGGGGGGAAGGGACCCATATCCATTAAAAATTGATGGATTGGAGATATCCAATCACACCAAGTCCGAACCAGATAGCCCCAACAGCCCTAGTAGCTCTGAATTCGAGGGGGGGGGGGGGGGCATTAAAAATTGCTGGATTGGAGATATCCAATCACACCAAGTCCGAACCAGATAGCCCCAACAGCCCTAGTAGCTCTGAATTGGAATAGGAAGCCGTTCATGAGTGTGATACATCCATTTCTGGCCCCTCAATTCCAGATGTTAAAAATGGTGTATAGATGCTCAAAGAAAAATGGCATATTCAGTGGGAACATGAGCAAATCAAAGGGCTCCAACAACCGTTAGGGGAAGTGACTCCTTCCAATTTATCATTTGTCTCAATAAGTATATTCAGCTCAGCTTACCCTTTGTGTTGTGCGGATTTTGTGAACATTAACTCTTATCTTTAAAAGCTTTGAGCATCTGAATTACCTTTTGTTAGTCTAAGTAATTTTGTTTTTGTGTCTAGTTCTTCAATGCATTTTTGTTCCTGGAATATAAGGGGTCTTAATGACCCCATTAAACAAAAAGCTGTTAACACTTTTGTGAAACTCCATAAGCTATTTCTAGTTGCGCTTCTTGAGCATAAGGTTAAGAACTCTAGGATAGATAACATTGCTAGATCCATGCTCCCTAATTGGAAATTTGTGAATAACTATAGATTGGCTCCATTGGGGAGAATGTTAGTGTCTTGGGATCCACTAGTTTTGTTATTACAAGTCCTAGCTCAATCGGACCAATACATCCACTGTGATGTGGAGGCCAAGGATGGTACTTTCCAGCTCTTTGCCTCTTTTGTTAATGGTAGTAATTGCTATATTGATAGACAAAAATTGTGGCATACCCATTTTACTTCTAAGGGGTATTTGATCATTCTCCAGCAGTGGTTTTTCTTACCCCTACTATCAAACCTTTCAAATTATTCAATTTTCTGGCTGACCACCCTCAGTTTCTGCCTTTCTTGATTCTCTTCGTTCATAATTTCAAATTGTCAAAAAAAGAAGATAGTCAAATTTGATTATTTAAAAGTACCCGTAGTTGTTATTACTAGAACTTGTCACAAAGAAAAGGAATGCCCTCAGTCTTATAATTAGATTTCATTTGCAGCTTGCAAAGCAGCAAAACCGTGGTCATGAGCATATAAATCGCTCGAAGATGAAGATAAGGTTAGTAAGTGTCCACCTCATTGCAACTTCTTAGTTTTGTTTAATGCCATCAATATTCTTGCAACTAAAGTCGGGACTCGGTGCTTTTGTTGCTGCTTGCCTGATCCATTCAAAATTGCTGGATTGGAGATATCCAATCACACCAAGTCCGAACCAGATAGCCCCAACATCCCTCGCAACTCTGAATTGGAAGAGGAAGCCGTTCATGAGTGTGATGCACCCATTTCTGGACCCTCAATTCCAAATGTTCAAAGTGGTGTATAGAGGCTCAAAAAAAAATGACATATCCAGTGGGAACTGGAGCAAATCAAGGGCTCCAACAACCGTTAAGGGAAGTGACTTATTCCTATTTATCATTTGTCTCAATAAGTATATTCAGCTCAGCTTACCCTTTGTGTTGTGCGGATTTTGTGAACATTAACTCTTATCTTTAAAAGCTTTGAGCATCTGAATTACCTTTTGTTAGTCTAAATAATTTTGTTTTTGTGTCTAGTTCTTCAATGCATTTTTGTTCCTGGAATATAAGGGGTCTTAATGACCCCATTAAACAAAAAGCTGTTAACACTTTTGTGAAACTCCATAAGCTATTTCTAGTTGCGCTTCTTGAGCATAAGGTTAAAGACTCTAGGATAGATAACATCGCTAGATCCATGCTCCCTAATTGGAAATTTGTGAATAACTATAGATTGGCTCCATTGGGGAGAATGTTAGTGTCTTGGGATCCACTAGTTTTGTCATTACAAGTCCTAGCTCAATCGGACCAATACATCCACTGTGATGTGGAGGCCAAGGATAGTACTTTCCAGCTCTTTGCCTCTTTTGTTAATGGTAGTAATTGCTGTATTGATAGACAAAAATTGTGGCATGATATTCAGCAGCATCAGTGCACATCCCCTTGGGTTGTTCTAGGAGATTTCAACGCCATTAGGTTCCCATGTGAGAAGGTAGGGAGTGCTGCATCTTGTCCTCCCTATATGAATGAATTTAGTGACTTCATTAACCAATTAGAATTTGAGGATCTTAGGAACTCAATCTGCTACTTCACTTGGGCCAACAAACATGACTCATTTCATTTTGTAACTACCAAAATTGATCGTGTATTGGTTAATGAAGCATGGATTTAAATGTCCAGCTGTTCTCATACCCATTTTCCTTCTACAGGGGTATCTGATCATTCCCCAGTAGTGGTTTTTCTTACCCCTACTATCAAACCTTTCAAATTATTCAATTTTCTGGCTTACCACCCTCAGTTTCTGTCGCTCTTGATTCTCTTCGTTCATAATTTCAAATTGTCATAAAGAGAAGATAGTCAAATTTAATTATTTAAAAGTACCCATAGTTGTTATTATGGGAACTTGTCACAAAGAAAAAGAATGCCCTCAGTCTTATAATTAGATCTCATTTGCAGCTCGCGGAGCAGCAAAGCCGTGGTCTAGAGCATATAAATCGCTCGAAGATGAAGATAAGGTTAGTACCCTCATCGCAACTTTTTAGTTTTGTTTAATGCCATCAATATTCTTGCAACTAAAGTCGGGACTCGATGATTTTGTTGCTGCCTGCCTGATCCATTCAAAATTGCTGGATTGGAGATATCCAATCACACCAAGTCCGAACCAGATAGCCCCAACATCCCTCGCAGCTTTGAATTGGAAGAGGAAGCCGTTCATGAGTGTGATGCACCCATTTCTGGACCCTCAATTCCAGATGTTCAAAGTGGTGTATAAAGGCTAAAAAAAAAAGTGCATATCCAGTGGGAACTGGAGCAAATGAAAGGGCTCCAACAACCGTTAAGGGAAGTGACTTCTTCCTATTTACCATTTGTCTCAATAAGTATATTCAGCTCGGCTTACCCTTTGTGTTATGCGGATTTTGTGAACATTAACTCTTATCTTTAAAAGCTTTGAGCAACTGAATTACCTTTTGTCAGTCTAAATACTTCTGTTCTTCACTGCATTTTCGTTCCTGGAATATAAGGGGTCTTAATGACCCCATTAAACAAAAAGCTGTTAACACTTTTGTGAAACTCCATAAGCTATTTCTAGTTGCTCTTCTTTAGCATAAGGTTAAGGACTCTAGGATAGATAACATCGCTAGATCCATGCTCCCTAATTGGAATTTTGTGAATAGCTATATATTGGCCCCATTGGGGAGAATTTTAGTGTCTTTGGATCCACTAGTTTTGTCATTACAAGTCCTAGCTCAATCGGACCAATACATCCACTATGATGTGGAGGCCAAGGATGGTATTTTTCAGCTCTTTGCCTCTTCTGTTTATGGTAGTAATTGCTATATTGATAGACAAAAATTATGGCATACCCATTTTACTTCTAAGGGGTATTTGATCATTCTCCAGCAGTGGTTTTTCTTACCCCTACTATCAAACCTTTCAAATTACTCAATTTCTGTCTCTCTTGATTCTCTTCGTTCATAATTTCAAATTGTCATAAAGAGAAGATAGTCAAATTTAATTATTTAAAAGTTCCCGTAGTTGTTATTACTAGAACTTGTCACAAAGAAAAGGAATGCCCTCAGTCTTATAATTAGATTTCATTTGTAGCTCGCGGAGCAGCAAAGCCGTGGTCAAGAGCATATAAATCGCTCGAAGATGAAGATAAGGTTAGTAAGTGTCCACCTCATAGCAACTTCTTAGTTTTGTTTAATGCCATCAATATTCTTGCAACTAAAGTCGGGACTCGGTGCTTTTGTTGCTGCCTGCCTGATCCATTCAAAATTGCTGGATTGGAGATATCCAATCACATCAAGTCCGAACCAAATAGCCCCAACATTCCCCGCAGCTCTGAATTGGAAGAGTAAGCCGTTCATTAGTGTGGTGCACCCATTTCTGGACCCTCAATTCCAAATGTAAAAAGTGGTGTTTAGAGGATCAAAGAAAAATGGCATATCTAGTGGAACTGTAGCAAATTAAAGGGCTCCACCAACCGTTAAGGGAAGTGACTTTTTCCTATTTACCATTTGTCTCTATAAGTATATTCAGGTCAGCTTACCCTTTGTGTTGTGCGGGTTTTGTTAGCATTAACTCTTATCTTTAAAAGCTTTGAGCATCTAAATTACCTTTTGTCGAGTCTAAATACTTCTATTTTTGTGTCTAGTTTTTCAATGCATTTTCGTTCTTAGTGACCCCATTAAACAAAAAGCTGTTAACACTTTTGTGATACTTCATATGCTATTTCTAGTTGCGTTTCTTGAGCATAAGGTTAAGGACTCTAGGATAGATAACATCGATAGATCCATGCTCCCTAATTGGAAATTTGTGTATAATTAAAGATTGGCTCCATTGGGGAGAATTTTAGTGTCTTGGGATCCGCGAGTTTTGTCATTACAAGTCCTAGCTCAATCGGACCAATACATCCACTGTGATGTGGAGGCCAAGGATGGTACTTTCCAGCTCTTTGCCTCTTTTGTTTATGGTAGTAATTGCTATATTGATAGACAAAAATTGTGGCATGATATTCAGCAGCATCAGTGCACATCCCCTTGGGTTGTTCTAGGAGATTTCAACGCCATTAGATTCCCATGTGAGAAGGTAGGGAGTGCTGCATCTTGTCCTCCCTATGTGAATGAATTTAGTGACTTCATTAACCAATTAGAATTTGAGGATCTTAGGAATTCAATCTGCTACTTCACTTGGGCCAACAAACAAGACTCACTTCATTTTGTAACTACCAAAATTGATCGTGTATTGGTTAATGAAGCATGGATTAAAATGTCCAGCTGTTCTCATACCCATTTTCCTTCTACAGGGGTATCTGATCATTCTCCAGCAGTGGTTTTTCTTACCCCTACTATCAAACCTTTCAAATTATTCAATTTTCTGGCTGACCACCCTCAGTTTCTGTCTCTCTTGATTCTCTTCGTTCATAATTTCAAATTGTCATAAAGAGAAGATAGTCAAATTTAATTATTTAAAAGTACCCGTAGTTGTTATTACTAGAACTTGTCACAAAGAAAAGGAATGCCCTCAGTCTTATAATTAGATTTCATTTGCAGCTCGCGGAGCAGCAAAGCCGTGGTCAAGAGCATATAAATCGCTCGAAGATGAAGATAAGGTTAGTAAGTGTCCACCTCATAGCAACTTATTAGTTTTGTTTAATGCCGTCAATATTCTTGCAACTAAAGTCGGGACTCGGTGCTTTTATTGCTGCCTGCTTGATCCATTCAAAATTGCTGGATTGGAGATATCCAATCACACCAAGTCCGTACCATATAGCCCCAATATCCCACGCAACTTTGAATTGGAAGAGGAAGCCGTTCATGAGTGTGATGCACCCATTTCTGGACCTTCAATTCCAGATGTTAAAAGTGGAGTATAAAGCTCAAAAAAAATGGCATATCACGTGCGAACTGGTGCAAATCAAAGGGCTCCAACAACCGTTAAGGGAAGTGACTTCTTCCTATTTACCATTTGTCTTAATAAGTATATTCAGCTCAGCTTACCCTTTGTGTTGTGCGGATTTTGTGAACATTAACTCTTATCTTTAAAAGCTTTGAGCATCTGAATTACCTTTTGTCAGTCTAAATACTTCTGGTTTTGTGTCTAGTTTTTCAATGCATTTTCGTTCATGGAATATAAGGGGTCTTAATGACCCCATTAAACAAAAAGCTGTTAACACTTTTGTGAAACTTCATAAGCTCTTTCTAGTTGCGCTTCTTGAGCATAAGGTAAATGACTCTAGGATAGATAACATCGCTTGATCCATGCTCCCTAATTGGAAATTTGTGAATAGTTATTGATTGGCTCCATTGGGGAGAATTTTAGTGTCTTGGGATCCACTAGTTTTGTCATTACAAGTCCTCTATCGGACCAATACATCCACTGTGATGTGGAGGCCAAGGATGGTACTTTCCAGCTCTTTGCCTCTTTTGTTTATGGTAGTAATTGCTATATTGATAGACAAAAATTGTGGCATGATATTCAGCAGCATCGGTGCACATAACCTTGGGTTTTTCCAGGAGATTTCAACGCCATTAGATTCCCATGTGCGAAGGTAGGGAGTGCTGCATCTTGTCCTCCCTATGTGAATGAATTTAGTGACTTCATTAACCAATTAGAATTTGAGGATCTTAGGAATTCAATCTGCTACTTCACTTGTGCCAACAAAAAAGACTCACTTCATTTTGTAACTTCCAAAATTGATCGTGTATTGGTTAAAGAAGCATGGATTAAAAAGTCCAGCTGTTCTCATACCCATTTTCCTTCTACAGGGGTATCTGATCATTCTCCAGCAGTGGTTTTTCTTACACCTACTATCAAACCTTTCAAATTATTCAATTTTCTGGCTGACCACCCTCAGTTTCTATCTCTCTTGATTCTCTTCGTTCATAATTACAAATTGTCATAAAGAGAAGATAGTCGAATTTAATTATTTAAAAGTACCCGTAGTTTTTATTACTAGAACTTGTCACAAAGAAAAGGAATGCCCTCAGTCTTACAATTAGATTTCATTTGCAGCTCGCGGAGCAGCAAAGCCGTGGTCAAGAGCATATAAATCGCTCGAAGATGAAGATAAGGTTAGTAAGTGTCCACCTCATCGCAACTTGTAAGTTTTGTTTAATGCCATCAATATTCTTGCAACTAAAGTCGGGACTCGGTGCTTTTGTTGCTGCCTGCCTGATCCATTCAAAATTGCTGGATTGGAGATATCCAATCACACCAAGTCCGAACCAGATAGCCCCAACATCCCTAGCAACTTTGAATTGGAAGAGGATGCCGTTCATGAGTGTGATGCACCCATTTCTGGACCCTCAATTCCAGATGTTCAAAGTGGTGTATAGAGGCTCATAGAAAAATGGCATATCCAGTGGGAAGTGGAGTTAATCAGAGGGCTCCGACAACCGTTAAGGGAAGTGGCTTCTTCCTATTTACCATTTGTCTTAATATGTATATTGAGCTCTGCTTAACCTTTGTGTTGTGCGGATTTTGTGAACATTAACTCTTATCTTTAAAAGGTTTGTGCCTTTGAATTACCTTTTGTCAGTCTAAATACTTCTGTTTTCGTGTCTAGTTTTTCAATGCATTTTCGTTCCTGGAATATAAGGAGTCTTAATGACCCCATTAAACAAAAAGCTGTTAACACTTTTGTGAAACTCCATAAGCTCTTTCTAGTTGCGCTTCTTGAGCATAAGGTAAAAGACTCTAGGATAGATAACATCGCTTGATCCATGCTAACTAATTTGAAATTTGTGAATAACTATTGATTGGCTCCATTGGGGAGAATTTTAGTGTCATGGGATCCACTAGTTTTGTCATTACAAGTCATCTATCGGACCAACACATCCACTGTGATGTGGAGGCCAAGGATGGTACTTTCCAGCTCTTTGCCTCTTTTGTTTATAGTAGTAATTACAATATTGATAGACAAAAATTGTGGCATGATATTCAGCAGCATCAGTGGACATCCCCTTGGGCTGTTCTAGGAGATTTCAACGCCATTAGATTCCCATGTGCGAAGGTAGGGAGTGCTACATCTTGTCCTCCCTATGTGAATGAATTTAGTGACTTTATTAACCAATTAGAATTTGAGGATCTCAGGAATTCAATCTGCTACTTCACTTGGGCCAACAGACAAGACTCACTTCATTTTGTAACTACCAAAATTGATCGTGTATTGGTTAATGAAGCATGGATTAAAATGTCCAGCTGTTCTAATACCCATTTTCCTACTACAGGGGTATCGGATCATTCTCCAGCAGTGGTTTTTCTTACCCCTACTATCAAACCTTTCAAATTATTCAATTTTTTGGCTGACCACACTTAGTTTCTGTCTCTCTTGATTCTCTTCGTTCATAATTTCAAATTGTCATAAAGAGAAGATAGTCAAATTTAATTATTTAAAAGTACCCGTAGTTATTATTAGAACTTGTCACAAAGAAAAGGAATGCCCTCAGTCTTACAATTAGATTTCATTTGTAGCTCGCGGAGCAGCAAAGCCGTGGTCAAGAGCATATAAATCGCTTGAAGATGAAGATAAGGTTAGTAAGTGTCCACCTCATAGCCACTTCTTAATTTTGTTTAATGCCATCAATATTCTTGCAACTAAAGTCGGGACTCGGTGCTTTTGTTACTGCCTGCCTAATCCATTCAAAATTGCGGGATTGGAGATATCCAATCACACCAAGTCCGAACCAGATAGCCCCAACATCTAACGCAACTTTGAATTGGAATTGGAAGCCGTTCATGAGTGTTGTGCACCCATTTCTGGACCCTCAATTCCAGATGTTAAAAGTGGTGTATAGAGCCTTATAGAAAAATGGCATATCCAGTGGTAACTGGAGCAAATCAAAGGGCTCGAACAACCGTTAAAGGAAGTGACTTCTTCCTATTTACCATTTGTCTTAATAATTATATTCAGCTCAGCTTACCCTGTGTTGTGCGGATTTTGTGAACATTAACTCTTATCTTTAAAAGGTTTGTGCCTTTGAATTACCTTTTGTCAGTCTAAATACTTCTGTTTTCGTGTCTAGTTTTTCAATGCATTTTCGTTCCTGGAATATAAGGAGTCTTAATGACCCCATTAAACAAAAAGCTGTTAACACTTTTGTGAAACTCCATAAGCTCTTTCTAGTTGCGCTTCTTGAGCATAACGTTAAGGACTCTAGGATAGATAACATCGCTTGATCCATGCTCCCTATTGGAAATTTGTGAATAACTATAGATTGGCTCCATTGGGGAGAATTTTAGTGTCTTGGGATCCACTAGTTTTGTCATTACAAGTCCTCAATCGGACCAATACATCCACTGTGATGTGGAGGCCAAGGATGGTATTTTTCAGCTCTTTGCCTCTTCTGTTTATGGTAGTAATTGCTATATTGATAGACAAAAATTATGGCATGATATTTAGCAGTTTCAGTGCACATCCCGTTGGGTTGTTCTTGGAGATTTCAATGCCATTAAATTCCCATGTGAGAAGGTAGGGAGTGCTGCATCTTGTCCTCCCTGTGTAAATGAATTTTGTGACTTCGTTAAGCAATTAGAATTTGAGGATCTTAGGAATTCAATCTGCTACTTCACTTGGGCCAACAAACAAGACTCATTTCATTTTGTAACTTCCAAAATTGATCGTGTATTGGTTAATGAAGCATGGATTAAAAAGTCCAGCTGTTCTCATACCCATTTTCCTTCTACAGGGGTATCTGATCATTCTCCAGCAGTGGTTTTTCTTACCCCTACTATCAATCCTTTCAAATTATTCAATTTTCTGGCTGACCACCCTCAGTTTCTGTCTCTCTTGATTCTCTTCGTTCATAATTTCAAATTGTCAAAAAGAGAAGATCGTCAAATTTGATTATTTAAAAGTACCCGTAGTTGTTATTACTACAACTTGTCACAAAGAAAAGGAATGCCCTCAGTCTTATAATTAGATTTCATTTGCAGCTCGCGGAGCAGCAAAGCCGTGGTCAAGAGCATATATATCGCTCGAAGATGAAGATAAGGTTAGTAAGTGTCCACCTCATCGCAACTTCTAAGTTTTGTTTAGTGCCATCAATATTCTTGCAACTAAAGTCGGGACTCGGTGCTTTTGTTGCTGCCTGCCTGATCCATTCAAAATTGCTGGATTGGAGATATCCAATCACACCAAGTCCGAACCAGATAGCCCCAACATCCCTCGCAGCTTTGAATTGGAAGAGGAAGCCGTTGATGAGTGTGATGCACCCATTTCTGGACCCTCAATTCCAGATGTTCGAAGTGGTGTATAGAGGCTGAAAAAAAAAAAGGCATATCCAGTGGTAACTGGAGCAAATCAAAGGGCTCGAACAACCGTTAAAGGAAGTGACTTCTTCCTATTTACCATTTGTCTTAATAAGTATATTCAGCTCAGCTTACCCTGTGTTGTGCGGATTTTGTGAACATTAACTCTTATCTTTAAAAGGTTTGTGCCTTTGAATTACCTTTTGTCAGTCTAAATACTTCTGTTTTCGTGTCTAGTTTTTCAATGCATTTTCGTTCCTGGAATATAAGGGGTCTTAATGACCCCATTAAACAAAAAGCTGTTAACACTTTTGTGAAACTCCATAACCTATTTCCAGTTGCGCTTCTTGAGCAAAAGGTCAAGGACTCTAGGATAGATAACATCGCTAGATCCATGCTCCCTAATTGGAAATTTGTGAATAACTATAGATTGGCTCCATTGGGGAGAATTTTAGTGTCTTGGGATCCACTAGTTTTGTCATTACAAGACCTAGCTCAATCGGACCAATACATCCACAGTGATGTGGAGGCCAAGGATGGTACTTTTCAGCTCTTTTGTCTATGGTAGTAATTGCTATATTGATAGACAAAAATTGTGGCATGATATTCAGCCGCATCAGTGCACATCCCCTTGGTTTGTTGTTGGAGATTTCAATGCGATTAGATTCCCATGTTTGAAAGTAGGGAGTTCTGCATCTTGTCCTCCCTGTGTGAACGAATTTAGTGACTTCATTAACCAATTAGAATTTGAGGATCTTAGGAATTCAATCTGCTACTTCACTTGGGCCAACAAACAAGACTCACTTCATTTTGTAACTACCAAAATTGATCGTGTATTGGTTAATGAAGTATGGATTAAAATGTTCAGCTGTTCTAATACCCATTTTCCTACTACAGGGGTATCGGATCATTCTCCAGTAGTGGTATTTCTTACCACTACTATTAAACCTTTCAAATTATTCAATTTTTTGGCTGACCACACTCAGTTTCTGTCTCTCTTGATTCTCTTCGTTCACAATTTCAAATTGTCATAAAGAAAAGATAGTCAAATTTAATTATTTAAAAGTACCCGTAGTTGTTATTACTAGAACTTGTCACAAAGAAAAGGAATGCCCTCAGTCTTATAATTCGATTTCATTTGCAGCTCGCGGAGCAGCAAAGCTGTGGTCAAGAGCATATAAATCGCTCGAAGATGAAGATAAGGTTAGTAAGTGTCCACCTCATAGCAACTTCTTAGTTTTTTTTTAAAGCCGTCAATATTCTTGCAACTAAAGTCGGGACTCGGTGCTTTTGTTGCTGCCTGCTTGATCCATTCAAAATTGTTGGATTGGAGATATCCAATCACACCAAGTCCGAACCAGATAGCCCCAACATACCACGCAACTTTGAATTGGAAGAGGAAGCCGTTCCTGAGTGTGATTCACCCATTTGTGGACCTTCAATTCCAGATGTTAAAAGTGGAGTATATAGGCTAAAAAAAAATGGCATATCACGTGCGAACTGGAGCAAATCAAAGGGCTCCAATAACCGTTAAGGGAAGTGACTTCTTCCTATTTACCATTTGTCTCAACAAGTATATTCAGCTCAGCTTACCCTTTGTGTAGTGCGGATTTTGTGAACATTAACTCTTATCTTTAAAAGCTTTGAGCTTCTGAATCATCTTTTGTCAGTCTAAATACTTTTGTTTTTGTGTCTAGTTCTTCAATGCATTTTCGTTCTTGGAATACAAGGGGTCTTAATGACCCCATTAAGCAAAAAGCTGTTTAACACTTTTGTGAAACTCCATAAGCAATTTCTAGTTGCGCTTCTTGAGCATAAGGTTAAGGACTCTAGGATAGATAAAATCGCTAGATCCATGCTCCCTAAATGGAAATTTGTGTATAACAATAGATTGACTCCATTGGGGAGAATTTCAGTGTCTTGGGATCCACTAGTTTTGTCATTACAAGTCCTCAATCGGACCAATACATCCACTGTGATGTAGAGGCCAAGGATGGTACTTTCCAGCTCTTTGCCTCTTTTGTTTGTGGTAGTAATTGCTATATTGATAGACAAAAATTGTGGCATGATATTCAGTAGCATCAGTGCACATCCCCTTGGGTTGTTCTAGGAGATTTCAACGCCATTAGATTCCCATGTGAGAAGGTAGGGAGTGCTGCATCTTGTCCTCCCTATGTGAATGAATTTATTGACTTCATTAACCAATTAGAATTTGAGGATCTTAGGAATTCAATCTGCTACTTCACTTGGGCCAACAAACAAGACTCACTTCATTTTGTAACTACCAAAATTGATCGTTTATTGGTTAATGAAGCCTGGATTAAAATGTCCAGCTAATCTCATACCCATTTTCCTTCTACAGGGTATCTGATCATTCTCCAGCAGTGATTTTTCTTACCCCTACAATCAAACCTTTCAAATTATTCAATTTTCTAGGTGACCACCCGCAGTTTCTGTCTATCTTGATTCTCTTCATTCATAATTTCAAATAGTCAAAAAGTGAAGATAGTCAAATTTAATTATTTTAAAGTACCCGTAATTGTTATTACTAGAACTTGTCACAAAGAAAAGAAATGCACTCAGTCTTATAATTAGATTTCATTTGCAGCTCGCGGAGCAGCAGAGCCCTGGTCAAGAGCTTATAAATCGCTTGAAGATGAAGTTAAGGTTAGTAAGTGTCCACCTCATAGCCACTTCTTTGTTTTGTTTAATGCCATCAATATTCTTGCAACTAAAGTCGGGACTCGGTGCTTTTATTGCTGCCTGCTTGATCCATTCAAAATTGCTGGATTGGAGATATCCAATCACACCATGCCCGAACCAGATAGCCCCAATATTCCTCGCAGCTCTGAATTGGTAGTGGAAGCCGTTCATGAGTGTGATGCACCCATTTCTGGACCCACAATTCCAGATGTTAAAAGTGGTGTACAGAGGCTCAAAGAAAAATGGCATATCCAGTGAGAACTGTAGCAAATCAAAGGGCTCCAACAACCGTTAAGGGAAGTGACTTCTTCCTATTTACCATTTGTCTCAATAAGTATGTTCAGCTCAGCTTTCCCTTTGTGTTGTGCGGATTTTGTGAACAGTAACTCTTATCTTTAAAAGCATTGGGCATCTGAATTACCTTTTGTCAGTCTAAATACTTTTGTTTAGTTAGTGTACACCTCATAGCAATTTCCTGGAATATAAAGGGTCTTTAATAACCCCGTTAAACAAAAAGCTGTTAACACTTTTGTGAAACTCCATAAGCTATTTCTTTTTACGCTTCTTGAGCATGAGGTTAAGGACTCTAGGATAGATAACATCGCTTGATCCATGCTCCCTAATTGGAAATTTGTGAATAACTTTAGATTGCCTCCATTGGGGATAATTTTAGTGTCTTGGGGTCCTAGTTTTGTCATTACAAGTCCTCAATCAGACCAATACATCCACTGTGATGTGGAGGCCAAGGATGGTACTTTGCAGCTCTTTGCCTCTTTTGTTTATGGTAGTAATTGCTATATAGATAGACAAAAATTGTGGCATGATATTCAGAAGCATCAGTGCACATCCCCTTGGGTTGTTCTAGGAGATTTCCACGCCATTAGATTCCCATGTGAGAAGGTAGTGAATGCTGCATCTTGTCCTCCCTATGTGAATGAATTTAGTGACTTCATTAACCAATTAGAATTTGAGGATCTTAGGAATTCAATCTGCTACTTCACTTGGGCCAACAAACAAGACTCACTTCATTTTGTAACTACCAAAATTGATCGTGTATTGGTTAATGAAGCATGGATTAAAACGTCTTGCTGTTCTCATACCCATTTTCCTTCTACAGGGTATCTGATCATTCTCCAGCAGTGGTTTTTATTACCCCTACTATCAAACCTTTAAATTATTCAATTTTCTGGCCGACCACCCTCAGTTTCTGTCTCTCTTGATTCTCTTCGTTCATTATTTTAAATTGTAATAAAGAGAAGATAGTCAAATTTAATTATTTAAAAGTACCCGTAGTTGTTATTACCAAAATTGTCACAAAGAAAAGGAATGCCCTCAGTCTGATAATTAGATATCATTTGCAGCTCGCGGAGCAGCAAAGACGCGGTCCAAAGCATATAAATCACTCGAAGATGAAGATAAGGTTAGTAAGTGTCCACCTCATCGCAACTTCTAAGTTTTGTTTAATGCCATCAATATTCTTGCAACTAAAGTCGGGACTCGGTGCTTTTGTTGCTACCTGCCTGATCCATTCAAAATTTCTGGATTGGAGATATCCAATCACACCAAATCCGAACCAGATAGCCCCAACATCCCTCGCAGCTTTGAATTGAAAGTGGAAGTCATTCATGAGTGTGATGCACCCATTTCTGGACCTCTAATTCCAGATGTTCATAGTGGTGTATTGAGGCTCAAAGAAAAATGGCATATCCCGTGGGAAGGGGAGCAAATCAGAGGGCTCCGACAACCGTTAAGGGAAGTGACTTCTTCCTATTTACCATTTGTCTTAATAAGTATATTGAGCTCAGCTTACCCTTTGTGTTGTGCGGATTTTGTGAACATTAACTCTTATCTTTAAAAGCTTTGAGCATCTGTATTACCATTTGTTAGTCTAAATAATTTTGCTTAGTGTACACCTCATAGCAATTTCCTGGATTATAATGGGTCTTAATGACCCCATTATATAAAAAGCTGTTAACACTTTTGTGAAAACTCCATAAGCTATTTCTAGTTGCGCTTCTTGAGCATAAGGTTAAGGACTCTAGGATAGATAACATCGCTACATCCATGCTTCCTAATTGGTAATTTGTGAAAAAGTATTGATAGGCTCCATTGGGGAGAATTTTAGTTTCTTGGGATCCACTAGTTTTGTCATTACAAGTCATCTATCAGACCAACACATCCATTGTGATGTGGAGGCCAAGGATGGTACTTTCCAGCTCTTTGCCTCTTTTGTTTATGGTAGTAATTGCTATATTGATAGACAAAAATTGTGGCATGATATTCAGCAGCATCAGTGCATATCCACTTGGGTTGTTCTTGGAGATTTCAACGCCATTAGGTTCCAATGTGAGTAGGTAGGGAGTGCTGCATCTTGTCCTCCCTATGTGAATGAATTTAGTGACTTCATTAACTAATTAGAGTTTGAGGATCTCAGGAATTCAATCTGCTACTTCACTTGGGCCAACAAGCAAGACTCATTTCATTTTGTAACTACCCAAATTAATCGTGTATTGGTTAATGAAGCATGGATTAAAATGTCCAGCTGTTCTCATACCCATTTTCCTTCTACAGGGGTATCTGATCATTCTTCAACAGTGGTTTTTCTTACTCCTACTATCAAACCTTTCAAATTATTCAATTTTCTGGCTGACCACCCTCAGTTTCTGTCTCTCTTGATTCTCTTCGTTCATAATTACAAATTGTCATAAAGAGAAGATAGTCAAATTTAATTTTTTAAAAGTACCCGTAGTTGTTATTACAAGAACTTGTCACCAAGAAAAGGAATGCCCTCACTCTTATGATTAGATTTCATTTGCTGCTCGCGGAGCAGCAAAGCCGTGGTCAAGAGCTTATAAATCACTAGAAGATGAAGATAAGGTTAGTAAGTGTCCCCCTCATCGCAACTTCTATGTTTTGTTTAATGCCATCAATATATTTGCAACTAAAGTCGGGACTCGGTGATTTTATTGCTGCATGCCTGATCCATTCAAAATTGCTGGATTGGCGATATCCAATCACACCAAGTCCGAACCAGATAGCCCCAACATCCCTCGTAGCTTTGAATTGGAAGAGGAAGTCGTTCGTGAGTGTGATGCACCCATTTCTGGACCCTCAATTCCAGATGTTCAAAGTGGTGTATAGAGGCTCAAAGAAAAATGGCTTATCCAGTGGGAAGTGGAGTTAATCAGAGGGCTCCGACAACCGTTAAGGGAAGTGACTTCTTCCTATTTA
This sequence comes from Rhododendron griersonianum, assembly GCA_018127125.1. NCBI lineage: Eukaryota > Viridiplantae > Streptophyta > Magnoliopsida > Ericales > Ericaceae > Rhododendron > Rhododendron griersonianum. The sequence continues at coordinate 33,598,091 of CM030793.1, read as the reverse complement.
CCATTTGTCTTAATATGTATATTGAGCTCAGCTTACCCTTTGTGTTGTGCGGATTTTGTGAACATTAATTCTTATCTTTAAAAGCTTTGAACATCTGAATTACCATTTGTGTCTAGTTCTTCAACGCATTTTCGTTTCTGGATTATAAGGGGTCTTAATGACCCCATTATACAAAAAGCTGTTAACACTTTTGTGAAAACTCCATAAGCTATTTCTAGTTGCGCTTCTTGAGCATAAGGTTAAGGACTCTAGGATAGATAACATCGCTAGATCCATGCTTCCTAATTGGTAATTTGTGAAAAAGTATTGATAGGCTCCATTGGGGAGAATTTTAGTTTCTTGGGATCCACTAGTTTTGGCATTACAAGTCCTAGCTCAATCGGACCAATACATCCACTGTGATGTGGAGGCCAAGGATGGTACTTTCCAGCTCTTTGCCTCTTTTGTTTATGGTAGTAATTGCTATATTGATAGACAAAAATTGTGGCATGATATTCAGCAGCATCAGTGCACATCCCCTTGGGTTGTTCTTGGAGATTTCAACGCCATTAGGTTCCCATGTGAGAAGGTAGGGAGTGCTGCATCTTGTCCTCCCTATGTGAATGAATTTAGTGACTTCATTAACCAATTAGAGTTTGAGGATCCCAGGAATTCAATTTGCTACTTCACTTGGGCCAACAAACAAGACTCATTTCGTTTTGTAACGACCCAAATTGATCGTGTATTGGTTAATGAAGCATGGATTAAAATGTCCAGCTGTTCTCATACCCATTTTCCTTCTACAGGGGTATCTGATCATTCTCCAACAGTGGTTTTTCTTACCCCTACTATCAAACCTTTAAAATTATTCAATTTTCTGGCTGACCACCCTCGGTTTCTGTCTCTCTTGATTCTCTTCGTTCATAATTTCGAATTGTCATAAAGAGAAGATAGTCGAATTTAATTATTTAAAAGTACCCGTTGTTGTTATTACTAGAACTTGTCACAAAGAAAAGGAATGCCCTCAGTCTTATAATTAGATTTCATTTGTAGCTCGCGGAGCAACAAAGTCGTGGTCAAGAGCATATAAATCACTCGAAGATGAAGATTAGGTTAGTAAAGTGTCCACCTCATAGCAACTTATTAGTTTTGTTGCCGTCAATATTCTTGCAACTAAAGTCCGGACTCGGTGCTTTTGTTGCTGCCTGCCTGATACATTCAAAATTGCTGGATTGGAGATATCAATTCACCCCAAGTCCGAACCAGATAGCCCCAACATCACTCGCAACTTTGAATTGGAAGAGGAAGCCCTTCATGAGTGTGATGCACCCATTTCTGGACCCTCAATTGCAGATGTTAAAAGTGGTGTATAGAGGCTCAAAGAAAAATGGCATATCCATTGGAAACTAGAGCAAATCAAAAGGCTCCAACAACCGTTAAGGGAAGTGACTTCTTCCTATTCACCATTTGTCTCTATAAGTATATTCCGCTCATTTTACCCTTTGTGTTGTGCGGATTTTGTGAACATTAACTCTTATCTTTAAAAGCTTTGAGCATTTGAATTACCTTTTGTTAGTCTAAATACTTTTGTTAGTTAGTGTACACCTCATAGCAATTTCCTGGAATATAAGGGGTCTTAATGACCCCATTAAACAAAAAGCTGTTAACACTTTTGTGAAACTCCATAAGCTATTTCTAGTTGCGCTTCTTGAGCATAAGGTTAAGGACTCTAGGATAGATAACATCGCTAGATCCATGCTCCCTAATTGGAAATTTGTGAATAACTATAGATTGGCTCCATTGGGGAGAATTTTAGTGTCTTGGGATCCACTAGTTTTGTCATTACAAGTCCTCAATCGGACCAATACATCCACTGTGATGTGGAGGCCAAGGATGGTACTTTCCAGCTCTTTGCCTCTTTTGTTTATGGTAGTAATTGCTATATTGATAGACAAAAATTGTGGCATGATATTCAGCAGCATCAGTGCACATCCCCTTGGGTTGTTCTAGGAGATTTCAACGCCATTAGATTCCCATGTGAGAAGGTAGGGAGTGCTGCATCTTGTCCTCCCTATGTGAATGAATTTAGTGACTTCATTAACCAATTAGAATTTGAGGATCTTAGGAATTCAATCTGCTACTTCACTTGGGCCAACAAACAAGACTCACTTCATTTTGTAACTACCAAAATTGATCGTGTATTGGTTAATGAAGCATGGATTAAAATGTCCAGCTGTTCTCATACCCATTTTCCTTCTACAGGGGTATCTGATCATTCTCCAACAGTGGTTTTTCTTACCCCTACTATCAAACCTTTAAAATTATTCAATTTTCTGGCTGACCACCCTCGGTTTCTGTCTCTCTTGATTCTCTTCGTTCATAATTACGAATTGTCATAAAGAGAAGATAGTCGAATTTAATTATTTAAAAGTACCCGTAGTTGTTGTTACTAGAACTTGTCACAAAGAAAAGGAATGCCCTCAGTCTTATATTTAGAGTTCATTTGCAGCTCGCGGAGCAGCAATGCTGTGGTCAAGAGCATATAAATCGCTCGAAGATGAAGATAAGGTTAGTAAGTGTCCACCTCATCACAACTTCTAAGTTTTGTTTAATGCCATCAATATTTTTGCAACTAAAGTCGGGACTCGGTGCTTTTGTTGCTGCCTGCCTGATCCATTAAAAATTGCTGGATTGGCGATATCCAATTACACCAAGTCCGAACCAGATAGCCCCAACATACATCGCAGCTTTGAATTGGAAGAGGAAGCCGTTCGTGAGTGTAATGCACCCATTTCTGGACCCTCAATTCCAGATGTTCAAAGTGGTGTATAGAGGCTCAAAAAAAAAAGGCATATCCAGTGGTAACTGGAGCAAATCAAAGGGCTCCAACAACCGTTAAGGGAAGTGACTTCTTCCTATTTACCATTTGTCTTAATAAGTATATTCAGCTCAACTTACCCTTTGTGTTGTGCGGATTTTGTGAACATTAACTCTTATCTTTAAATGCTTTGTGCATCTGAATTACCTTTTTTCGGTCTAAATACTTCAATTTTTTGTCTAGTTCTTCAATGCATTTTCGTTCCTGGAATATATGGGGTCTTAATGACCCCATTAAACAAAAGCTGTTAACACTTTTGTGAAACTCCATAAGCTCTTTCTAGTTGCGCTTCTTGAGCATAACGTTAAGGACTCTAGGATAGATAACATCGCTTGATCCATGCTCCCTATTGGAAATTTGTGAATAACTATAGATTGACTCCATTGGGGAGAATTTTAGTGTCTTGGGATCCACTAGTTTTGTCATTAAAAAGTACTCTATCGGACCAATACATCCACTGTGATGTGGAGGCCAAGGATGGTACTTTCCAGCTCTTTGCCTCTTTTGTTTATGGTAGTAATTGCTATATTGATAGACAAAAATTGTGGCATGATATTCAGCAGCATCGGTGCACATACCCTTGGGTTGTTCTAGGAGATTTCAACGCCATTAGATTCCCATGTGCGAAGGTAGGGAGTGATGCATCTTGTCCTCCCTATGTGAATGAATTTAGTGACTTCATTAACCAATTAGAATTTGAGGATCTTAGGAATTCAATCTGCTACTTCACTTGGGCCAACAAACACGACTCACTTCATTTTGTAACTACCAAAATTGATCGTGTATTGGTTAATGAAGCATCGATTATAAAGTCCAGCTGTTCCCAAACCCATTTTCCTTCGACAGGGGTATCCAATCATTCTCCAGCAGTGGTTTTTCTTACCCCTACTATCAAACCTTTCAAATTATTCAATTTTCTGGCTGATCACCCTCAGTTTGTGCCTCTCTTGATTCTCTTCGTTCATAATTTCAAATTGTCATGAAGAGATGGTTGTCAAATTTAATTATTTAAAAGTATCTGTAGTTGTTATTACTAGAACTTCTCACAAAGAAAAGAAATGCCCTTAGTCTTATAATTTGATTTCATTTGCAGCTCGCGGAGCAGCAATGCCGTGGTCAAGAGCATATAAATCGCTCGAAGATGAAGATACGGTTAGTAAGTGTCCACCTCATAGCTACTTCTTAGTTTTGTTTAATGCCGTCAATATTCTTGCAACTAAAGTCGGGACTCGGTGTTTTTGTTGCTGCGTGCCTGATCCATTCAAAATTGCTGGATTGGATATATATCCAATCACACCATGTCCGAACCAGATAGCCCCAACATCCATCGCGGCTCTGAATTGGAAGAGTAAGCCGTTCATGAGTGTGATGCACCCATTTCTGGACCCTCAATTCCAGATGTTAAAAGTGGTGTATAGAGGCTCAAAGAAAAATGGCATATCCAGTGGGAACTGGAGCAAATCAAAGGGCTCCAACAACCGTTAAGGGAAGCGACTTCTTCCTATTTACCATTTGTCTCTATAAGTATATTTAGCTCAGCTTACCCTTTGTGTTGTGCGGATTTTGTGAACATTAACTCTCATCTTTAAAAGCTTTGAGCATCTGAATTACTTTTTGTCAGTCTAAATACTTTTATGTTAGTGTACACCTCATAGCAATTTCCTGGAATATAAGGGGTCTTAATGACCCCATTAAACAAAAAGCTGTTAACACTTTTGTGAAACTCCATAAGCTATTTCTAGTTGCGCTTCTTGAGTAAAAGGTTAAGGACTCTCGGATAGATAACATCGCTAGATCCATGCTCTCTAATTGGAAATTTGTGAATAACTGTAGATTGGCTCCATTGGGGAGAATTTTAGTGTCTTGGGATCCACTAGTTTTGTCATTACAAGACCTAGCTCAATCGGACCAATACATCCACTGTGATGTGGAGGCCAAGGATGGTACTTTCCAGCTCTTTGCCTCTTTTGTTTATGGGAGTAATTGCTATATTGATAGACAAAAATTATGGCATGATATTGAGCTGCATCAATGCACATCCCCTTGGGTTGTTCTTGGAGATTTCAACGCCATTAGATTCCCTTGTTAGAAGGTAGGGAATGCTGCATCTTGTCCTCCCTGTGTGAATGAATTTAGTGACTTCATTAACCAATTAGAATTCGAGGACCTTAGAAATTCAATCTGCTACTTCACTTGGGCCAACTAACAAGACTCACTTCATTTTGTAACTACCGAAATTGATCGTGTATTGGTTAATCAAGCATGGATTAAAAAGTCCAGCTATTCTCATACCCAACTTCCTTCTACAGAGGTATCTGATCATTCTCCGGCAGTGGTTTTTCTTACCCCTACTATCAAACCTTTCAAAATTTTCAATTTTCTGGCTGACCACGCTCAGTTTTTGTCTCTCTTGATTCTCTTCGTTCGTAATATCAAATTGTCATAAAGAGAAGATAGTCAAATTTAATTATTTAAAAGTACCCGTAGTTATTACTAGAACTTGTCACAAAGAAAAGGAATGCCCTCAGTCTTATAATTAGATTTCATTTGCAGCTCGCGAAGTTGCCAAGCTGTGGTCAAGAGCATATAAATCGCTCAAAGATGAAGATAAGGTTAGTAAGTGTCCACCTCATAGCAACTTCTTAGTTTTGTTTTATACCGTCAATATTCTTGCAACTAAAGTCGGGACTCGGTGCTTGTGTTGCTGCCTGCCTGATCCATTCAAAATTGCTGGATTGGAGATATCCAATCACATCAAGTCTGAACCAGATAGCCCCAACATCCCTCACAGCTCTGAATTGGAAGTGGAAGCCGTTCATGAGTGTGATGCACCCATTTCTGGACCTTCAATTCCAGATGTTAAAAGTGGTGTATAGAAGCTCGTAGAAAAATGGCATATCAAGTGGGAACTGGAGCAAATCAAAATGCTCCAACAACCGTTAAGGGAAGTGACTTCTTCCTATTTACCATTTGTCTCAATAAGTATATTCAGCTCAGCTTACCCTTTGTGTTGTGCGGATTTTGTGAACATTAACTCTTATCTTTAAAAGCATTGAGCATCTGAATTACCTTTTGTCAGTCTAAATACTTTTGTTTTTGTGTCTAGTTCTTCAATGCATTTTCGTTCCTGGAATATAAGGGGTCTTAATGACCCCGTTAAAGAAAAAGCTGTTAACACTTTTGTGAAACTCCATAAGCTATTTCTTGTTGTGGTTCTTGAGCATAATGTTAAGGACTCTAGGATAGATAAAATCCCTAGATCATTGCTTCCCAATTGGAAATTTGTGAATAACTATAGATTGGCTCCATTGGGGAGAATTTTTGGGTCTTTGGATCCACTAGTTTTGTCATTACAAGTCCTCAATCGGACCAATACATCCACTGTGATGTGGAGGCCAAGGATGGTACTTTCCAGCTCTTTGCCTCTTTTGTTTGTGGTAGTAATTGCTATATTGATAGACAAAAATTGTGGCATGATATTCAGCAGCATTAGTGCACATCCCCTTGGGTTGTTCTAGGAGATTTCAACGCCATTAGATTCCCATGTGAGAAGGTAGGGAGTGTTGCATCTTGTCCTCCCTATGTGAATGAATTTAGTGACTTCATTAACCAATTAGAATTTGAGGATCTTAGGAATTCAATCTGCTACTTCACTTGGGCCAACAAACAAGACTCATTTCATTTTGTAACTACCAAAATTGATCGTGTATTGTTTAATGAAGCATTGATTAAAATGTCCAGCTGTTCTCATACCCATTTTCCTTCTACAGGGTATCTGATCATTCTCCAGCAGTGGTTTTTCTTACCCCTACTACCAAACCTTTCAAATTATTCAATTTTCTGGCCGACCACCCTCAGTTTCTGTCTCTCTTGATTCTCTTCGTTCATAATTTCAAATTGTCATAAAGAGAAGATAGTCAAATTTAATTATTTAAAAGTACCCGTAGTTGTTATTACTAGAACTTGTCACAAAGAAAAGGAATGCCCTCAGTCTTATAATTAGATTTCATTTGTAGCTCGCAGAGCAGCAATGCCATGGTCAAGAGCATATAAATCACTCGAAGTTGAAGATAAGGTTAGTGAGTGTCCACCTCATAGCAACTTCTTAGTTTTGTTTAATGTCGTCAATATTATTGCAACTATAGTCGGGACTCGGTGCTTTTGTTGCTGCCTGCCTGATCCATTCAAAATTGTTGGATTGGAGATATCCAATCACACCAAGACCAAACCAGATAGCCCCAACATCCCTCGCAGCTCAGAATTGGAAGTGGAAGTCGCTTATGAGTGAGATGCACCCATTTCTGGACCTTCAATTCCAGATGTTAAAAGTAGTGTATAGAGGCTCAAAGAAAAGTGGCATATCAAGTGGGAAATAGAGCAAATCAAAATGCTCCAACAACCGTTAAGGGAAGTGACTTCTTCCTATTTATCATTTGTCTCAATAAGTACATTCAGCTCAGCTTCCCCTTTGTGTTGTGTGGATTTTGTTATCATTAACTCTTATCTTTAAAAACTTGGAGCATTTGAATTACCTTTCGTCAGTCTAAATACTTTTGTTTTTGTGTCAAGTTCTTCAATGCATTTTTGTTCCTGGAATATAAGGGGTATTAGTGACCCTATTAAACAAAAAGCTGTTAACACTTTTGTGAAACTCCATAAGCTATTTCTAGTTGCGCTTCTTGAGCATAAGGTTAAGGACTCTAGGATAGATTACATCGCTAGATCCATGCTCCCTATTTGGAAATTTATGCATAACTATTGATTGGCTCCATCGGGTAGAATTTTAGTGTCTTGGGATCCATTAGTTTTTTTTGTTACAAGTCCTAGCTCAATCGGACCTATACATCCACTCTGATGTGGAGGCCAAGGATGGTACTTTCCAGCTCTTTGCCTCTTTTGTTTATGGTAGTAATTGCTATATTGATAGACAAAAATTGTGGCATGATATTCAGCAGCATCAGTGCACATCCCCTTGGGTTGTTCTAGGAGATTTCAACGCCATTAGATTCCCATGTGAGAAGGTAGGGAGTGCTGCATCTTGTCCTCCCTGTGTGAACGAATTTAGTGACTTCATTAACCAATTAGAATTTGAGGATCTTAGGAATTCAATCTGCTACTTCACTTGGGCCAACAAACAAGACTCACTTCATTTTTTAACTACCAAAATTGATTGTGTATTGGTAAATGAAGCATGGATTAAAAAGTCTAGCTGTTCTCATACCCATTTTCCTTCTACAGGGGTATCTGATCATTCTCCAACAGTGGTTTTTCTTACCCCTACTATCAAACCTTTCAAAATTTTCAATTTTTTGGCTGACCACTCTCAATTTCTGTCTCTCTTGATTCTCTTCGTTCGTATTTTCAAATTGTTATAAAGAGAAGATAGTCAAATTTAATTATTTAAAAGTATCCGTAGTTATTACTAGAACTTGTCACAAAGAAAAGGAATGCCCTCAGTCTTATAATTTGATTTCATTTGCAGCTCGCGGAGCAGCAAATCCGTGGTCAAGAGCATATAAATCGCTCGAAGATGAGATAAGGTTAGTAAGTGTCCCCCTCATAGCAACTTCTTTGTTTTGTTTATTGCCATCAATATTCTTGCAACTAAAGTCGGGACTCGATGCTTTTGTTGCTGCCTGCTTGATCCATTCAAAATTGTTGGATTGGAGATATCCAATCACACCAAGTCCGAACCAGATAGCCCCAACATCCCTCGCAGCTCTTAATTGGAAGAGGAAGCCGTTCATGAGTGCGATGCACCCATTTCTAGACCCTCAATTCTTAATGTTAAAAGTGGTGTATAGAGGCTCAAAGAAAAATGGCATATCCAGTGAGAACTGGATCAAATCAAAGGGCTCCAACAACCGTTAAGGGAGGTGACTTCTTCCTATTTACCATTTGTCTCAATAAGTATATTCTTGTCAGCTTACAGTTTGTGTTGTTCGGATTTTGTGAACATTAACTATTATCTTTAAAGCTTTAAGCATCTGAATTACTTTTTGTCAGTCTAAATACTTCTATTTTTGTGTCTAGTTCTTCAATGCATTTTAGTTCCTAGAATATAGGGGGTCTTAATGACCCCATTAAACAAAAAGTTGTTTACACTTTTGTGAAACTCCATAAGCTACTTCTAGTTGCGCTTCTTGAGCATAAGGTTAAAGACTCTAGGATAGATAACATCGCAAGATCCATGCTCCCTATTTGGAAATTTGTGAATAACTATAGATTGGCTCCATTGGGGATAATTTTAGTGTCTTGGGATCCACTAGTTTTGTCATTACAAGTCCTAAATCAGACCAATACATCCACTGTGATGTGGAGGCCAAGGATGGTACTTTGCAGCTCTTTGCCAATTTTGTTTATGGTAGTAATTGCTATATTGATAGACAAAATTTTTGGCATGATATTCAGCAACATCAGTGCACATTCCCTTGGGTTGTTCTAGGAGATTTCAACGCCATTAGATTCCCATGTGAGAAGGTAGGGAGTGCTGCATCTTGTCCTGCCTATGTGAATGAATTTAGTGACTTCATTAACCAATTAGAATTTGAGGATTTTAGGAATTCAATCTGGTACTTCACTTGGGCCAACAAGCAAGACAAACTTTATTTTGTTAATACCAAAATTGATCGTGTATTTGTTAATGAAGCGTGGATTAAAATGTCCAGCTGGTGTCATACCCATTTTCCTTCTATAGGTGTATCTGATCATTTTCCAGTAGTGGTTTTTCTTACCGCTACTATCAAACCTTTCAAATTATTCAATTTTCTGGCTAACCTCCCTCAGTTTCTGTCTCTCTTGATTCTATTCATTCATAATTTCAAATTGTCATAAAGAGAAGATAGTCAAATTTAATTATTTAAAAGTATCCGTAGTTGTTATTACTAGAACTTGTCTCAAAGAAAAGGAATGCCCTCAGCCTTATAATTAGATTTCGTTTGCAGCTCGCGGAGCAGCAAAGCCATTGTCAAGAGCATATAAATCGCTCGAAGATGAAGATAAGGTTAGTAAGTGTCCACCTCATAACAACTTCTTAGTTTTGTTTAATGCCGTCAATATTCTTGCAACTAAAGTCGGTACTCGGTGCTTTTGTTGTTGCCTGCCTGATCCATTCAAAATTGCTGGATTGGAGATATCCAATCACATCAAGTCCGAACCAAATAGCCCCAACATTCCCCGCAGCTCTGAATTGGAAGAGTAAGCCGTTCATTAGTGTGGTGCACCCATTTCTGGACCCTCAATTCCAAATGTAAAAAGTGGTGTTTAGAGGATCAAAGAAAAATGGCATATCCAGTGGGAACTGGTGCAAATCAAAGGGCTCCAACAACCGTTAAGGGAAGTGACTTCTTCCTATTTACCATTTGTTTCAATAAGTATATTCAGCTCAGCTTACCCTTTGTGTTGTGCGGATTCTGTGAACATTAACTCTTATCTTTAAAACCATTGAGCATCTGAATTACCTTTTGTCAGTCTAAATACTTTTGTTTTTGTGTCTAGTTCTTCAATGCATTTTCTTTCTTGGAATATAAGGGGTCTTAGTGACCCTATTAAACAAAAAGCTGTTAACACTTTTGTGAAACTCCATAAGCTATTTCTAGTTGCGCTTCTTGAGCATGAGGTTAAGGACTATAGGATAGATAACATCGCTAGATCCATTCTCCCTAATTGGAAATTTGTGTATAAGAATAGATTGGCTCCATTGGGGATAATTTTAATGTCTTGGGATCCACTAGTTTTGTCATTTCAAGTCCTCAATCGGACCAATACATCCATTGTGATGTGGAGGCCAAGGATGGAACTTTCCAGCTCTTTACCTTTATTGTTTATCGTAGTAATTGCTATATAGATTGACAAAAATTGTGGCATGACATTCAGCAGCATCAGTGCACATCCCCTTGGGTTGTTCTAGGAGATTTCAACGCCATTAGATTCCCATGTGAGAAGGTAGTGAGTGCTGCATCTTGTCCTCCCTATGTGAATGAATTTAGTGACTTCATTAACCAATTAGAATTTGAGGATCTTAGGAATTCAATCTGCTACTTCACTTGGGCCAACAAACAAGACTCACTTCATTTTGTAACTACCAAAATTGATCGTGTATTGGTTAATGAAGCATGGATTAAAATGTCCAGCTGTTCTCATACCCATTTTCCTTCTACATGGGTATCTGATCATTCTCCAGCAGTGGTTTTTCTTACCCCTACTATCAAACCTTTCAAAATTTTCAATTTTCTGGCTGACCACGCTCAGTTTTTGTCTCTCTTGATTCTCTTCGTTCGTAATATCAAATTGTCATAAAGAGAAGATAGTCAAATTTAATTATTTAAAAGTACCCGTAGTTATTACTAGAACTTGTCACAAAGAAAAGGAATTCCCTCAGTCTTATAATTACATTTCATTTGCAGCTCGTGGAGCAGCAAAGCCGTTGTCGAGAGCATATAAATCGCTTGAAGATGAAGATAAGGTTAGTAAGGGTCCACCTTATAGCAACATCTTAGTTTTGTTTAATGCCATCATTATTCTTGTAACTAAAGTCGGGACTCGGTGCTTTTGTTGCTGCCTGCCTTATCCATTCACATTTGTTTGATTGGAGATATCCAATCACACCAAGTCCGAACCAGATAGCGCCAACATCCCTCGCAGCTCTGAATTGGAGGAGGAAGCCGTTCCTGAGTGTGATGTACCCATTTTTGGACCCTCAATTCCAGATGTTAAAACTGGTGTACATAGGCTCAAAGAAAAATGGCATATCCAGTGGGAAATGGAGCTAATCGAAGGGCTCCAACAACCGTTAAGGGAAGTGACTTCTTCCTATTTCCCATTTGTCTCAATAAGTATATTCAGCCCAGCTTACCCTTTGTGTTGTGCGGATTTTGTGAACATTAAATCTTATCTTTAAAACCCTTGAGCATCTGAATTACCTTTTGTCTGTCTAAATACTTCTGTTTTTGTGTCTAGTTCTTCAATGCATTTTCGTTCCTGGAATATAAGGGGTCTTAATGACCCCATTAAACAAAAAGCTGTTAACACTTTTGTGAAACTCCATAAGCTATTTCCAGTTGCGCTTCTTGAGCAAAAGGTTAAGGACTCTAGGATAGATAACATCGCTAGATCCATGCTCCCTAATTGGAAATTTGTGAATAACTATAGATTGGCTCCATTGGGGAGAATTTTAGTGTCTTGGGATCCACTAGTTTTGTCATTACAAGACCTAGCTCAATCGGACCAATACATCCACAGTGATGTGGAGGCCAAGGATGGTACTTTTCAGCTCTTTTGTCTATGGTAGTAATTGCTATATTGATAGACAAAAATTGTGGCATGATATTCAGCAGCATTAGTGCACATCCCCTTGGGTTGTTCTAGGAGATTTCAACGCCATTAGATTCCCATGTGAGAAGGTAGAGAGTGCTGCATCTTGTCCTCCCTATGTGAATGAATTTGGTGACTTCATTAACAAATTAGAATTTGAGGAACTTAGGAATTCAATCTGCTCCTTCACTTGGGCCAACAAACAAGACTGACTTCCTTTTGTAACTACCAAAATTGATCGTGTATTGGTTAATGAAGCATGGATTAAAATGTCCAGCTGTTCTCATACCCATTTTCCTTCTACATGGGTATCTGATCATTCTCCAGCAGTGGTTTTTCTTACCCCTACTTTCAAACCTTTCAACTTATTCAATTTTCTGGCCGACCACCCTCAGTTTCTATCTCTCTTGATTCTCTTCATTCATAATTTCAAATTGTCGTAAACAGAAGATTGTCGAATTTAATTATTAAAAATTACCCGTTGTTATTACTAGAATTTGTCACAAAGAAAAGGAATGCCCTCAGTCTTATAATTAGATTCCATTTGCAGCTCGCGGAGCAGCAAAGCCGTGGTCAAGAGCTTATAAATCGCTCGAAGATGAAGATAAGGATAGTAAGTGTCCACTTCTTAGCAACTTCTTAGTTTTGTTTAATGCCATCAATATTCTTGCAACTAAAGTCGGGACTCGGTGCTTTTGTAGCTGCCTGCCTGATCCATTCAAAATTGCTGGATTGGAGATATCCAATCACATCAAGTCGGAACCAGATAGCCCTTACATCCCTTGCCGCTCTGAATTGGAAGAGGAAGCCGTTCATGAGTGTGATGCACCAATTTCTGGACCCTCAATTCCAGATGATAAAAGTGGTGTATAGAAGCTCAAAGAACAAAAATGGAATATCCAGTGGGAACTGAAGAAAATTGAAGGGCTCCAACAACCGTTAAGGGAAGAGACTTCTTCCTATTTACCATTTGTCTCAATAAGTATATTCTGCTCAGCTTACCCTTTGTGTTGTGCGGATTTTGTGAACATTAACTCTTATCTTTAAAAGCTTTGAGCATCTGAATTACCTTTTGTCAGTTTAAATACTTCTGTTTTTGTGTCTAGTTCTTCAATGCATTTTCTTTATTGGAATATAAGGGGTCTTAGTGACTCTATTAAACAAAAAGTTGTTAACACTTTTGTGAAACTCCATAAGCTATTTCTAGTTGCGCTTCTTGAGCATAAGGTTAAGGACTCTAGGATAGATAACATCGCAGATCCATGCTCCCTAATTGGAAATTTGTGCGTAACTATAGATTGGCTCCATTGGAGAGAATTTTAGTATCTTGGGATCCACTGGTTTTGTCATTACAAGTCCTAGCTCAATTGGACCATTACATCCACTGTGATGTGGAGACCAAGGATGGTACTTTCCAGCTCTTTGCCTCTTTTGTTTATGGTAGTACTTGCTATATTGATAGACAAAAATTGTGGCATGTTATTCAGCAGCATCAGTGCACATCCCCTTGGGTTGTTCTAGGAGATTTCAACGCCATTAGATTCCCATGTGAGAAGGTAGGCAGTGCTGCATCTTGTCCTCCCTATGTGAATGAATTTAGTGACTTCATTAACCAATTAGAATTTGAGGATCTTAGGAATTCAATCTGCTACTTCACTTGGGCCAACAAACAAGACTCACTTCATTTTGTAACTACCAAAATTGATCGTGTATTGGTTAATGAAGCATGGATTAAAATGTCCAGTTATCCTCATACCCATTTTCCTTGTACAGGGGTATCTGATTATTCTCCAGCAGTGGTTTTTCTAACCCCTACTATCAAAACTTTGAAATTATTCAATTTCTGGCTGACCACCCTCAGTTTCTGTCTCTCTTGATTCTCTTCGTTCATAATTTCAAATTGTCATAAAGAGAAGATAGTCAAATTTAATTATTTAAAAGTACCCGTAGTTGTTATTACTAGAACTTGTCACAAAGAAAAGGAATGCCCTCAGTCTTATAATTAGATTTCATTTGCAGCTCGCGGAGCAGCAAAGCCGTGGTCAAGAGCATATAAATCGCTCGAAGATGAAGATAAGGTTAGTAAGTGTCCACCTCATAGCAACTTCTTAGTTTTGTTTAATGCCATCAATATTCTTGCAACTAAAGTCGGGACTCGGTGCTTTTGTTGCTGCCTGCCTGATCCATTCAAAATTGCTGGATTGGAGATATCCAATCACACCAAGTCCGAACCAGATAGCCCCAACATCTCTCGCAGCTCTGAATTGGAAGAGGAAGCCGTTCATGAGTGTGATGCACCCATTTCTGGACCCTAAATTCCAGATGTTAAAAGTGGGGTACATAGGTCAAAGAAAAATGGCATATCCAGTGGGAAATGGAGCAAATCGAAGGGCTCCAACAACCGTTAAGGGAAGTGACTCCTTCCAATTTACCATTTGTCTCAATAAGTATATTCAGCCCAGCTTACCCTTTGTGTTGTGCGGATTTTGTAAACATTAACTCTTATCTTTAAAAGCATTAAGCATCTGAATTACCATTTGTCAATCTAAATAATTTTGCTTTTGTGTCTAGTTCTTCAATGCATTTTCGTTCCTGGAATATAGGGGGCTTTATGACCCCATTATACGAAAAGCTGTTAACACTTTTGTGAAAACTCCATAAGCTATTTCTAGTTGCGCTTCATGAGCATAAGGTTAAGGACTCTAGGATAGATAACATCGCTAGATCCATGCTTCCTAATTGGAAATTAGTGAAAAAGTATTGATAGGCTCCATTTTGGAGAATTCTATTGTCTTGTGATCCACTAGTTTTGTCATTACAAGTCCTAGCTCAATCGGACCAATACATCCGCTGTGATGTGGAGGCCAAGGATGGTACTTTCCAGCTCTTTGCCTCTTTTGTTTATGGTAGTAATTGCTATATTGATAGACAAAAATTGTGGCATGATATTCAGCAGCATCAGTGCACATCCCCTTGGGTTGTTCTAGGAGATTTCACCGCCATTAGATTCCCATGTGAGAAGGTAGGGAGTGCTGCATCTTGTCATCCCTATGTGAATGAATTTAGTGAATTCATTAACCTATTAGAATTTGAGGATCTTAGGAATTCAATCTGCTACTTCACTTGGGCCAACAAACAAAACTCACTTCATTCTGTAACTACGAAAATTGATTGTGTATTGGTTACTGAAGCATGGATTAAAATGTATAGCTGCTCTCATACCCATTTTCCTTCTACAGGGGTATCTGATCATTCTCCAGCAATGGTTTTTCTTACCCCTACTATCAAACCTTTTAAATTATTCAATTTTTTGGCCGACCACCCTCAGTTTCTGTCACTCTTTATTCTCTTCGTTCATAATTTGAAATTGTCATGAAGAGAAGATAGTCAAATTTAATTATTTAAAAGTACCCGTAGTTGTTATTACTAGAACTTGTCACAAAGAAAAGGAATGCCCTTAGTCTTATAATTTGTTTTTATTTGCAGCTCGCGGAGCAGCAAAGCCGTGGTCAAGAGCGTATAAATTTCTCGAAGATGAAGATAAGGTTAGTAAGTGTCCACCTCATAGCAACTTCTTAGTTTTGTTTAATGCCGTCAATATTCTTGCAACTAAAGTCGGGACTCGGTGCTTTTGTTGCTGCCTGCCTGATCCATTCAAAATTGCTGGATTGGAGATATCCAATCACACCAAGTCCGAACCAGATAGCCCCAACATCCCTCGCAGCTTTGAATTGGAAGAGGAAGCCGTTGATGAGTGTGATGCACCCATTTCTGGACCCTCAATTCCAGATGTTCAAAGTGGTGTATAGAGGCTCAAAGAAAAATGGCATATCCAGTGGTAACTCGAGCCAATCAAAGGGCTCCAACAACCGTTAAGGGAAGTGACTTCTTCCTATTTACCATTTGTCTTAATAAGTATATTCAGCTCAGCTT
Source organism: Rhododendron griersonianum (assembly GCA_018127125.1). Lineage (NCBI taxonomy): Eukaryota > Viridiplantae > Streptophyta > Magnoliopsida > Ericales > Ericaceae > Rhododendron > Rhododendron griersonianum. The sequence goes on along the minus strand of CM030793.1, from coordinate 33,581,989 downwards.
ACCCTTTGTGTTGTGCGGATTTTGTGAACATTAACTCTTATCTTTAAAAGCTTTGAGCATCTGAATTACCTTTTGTCAGTCTAAATACTTTTATTAGTTAGTGTACACCTCATAGCAATTTCCTGGAATATAAGGGGTCTTAATGACCCCATTAAGCAAAAAGCTGTTTAACACTTTTGTGGAACTCCATAAGCAATTTCTAGTTGCGCTTCTTGAGCATAAGGTTAAGGACTCTAGGATAGATAACATCGCTAGAACCATGCTCCCTAAATGGAAATTTGTGTATAACAATAGATTGACTCCATTGGGGAGAATTTTAGTGTCATGTGATCCACTAGTTTTGTCATTACAAGTCCTCAATCGGACCAATATATCCACTTTGATGTAGAGACCAAGGATGGTACTTTCCAGCTCTTTGCCTCTTTTGTTTGTGGTAGTAATTGCTATATTGATAGACAAAAATTGTGGCATGATATTCAGCAGCATCAGTGCACATCCCCTTGGGTTGTTCTAGGAGATTTCAACGCCATTAGATTCCCATGTGAGAAGGTAGGGTGTGCTTTATCTTGTACTCCCTATGTGAATGAATTTAGTGACTTCATTAACCAATTTGAATTTTAGCATCTTAGGAATTCAATCTGCTACTTCACTTGGGCCAACAAACAAGACTCACTTCATTTTGTAACTACCAAAATTGATCGTGTATTGGTTAATGAAGCATGGATTAAAATGTCCAGCTGTTCTCATACCCATTTTCCTTCTACAGGGGTATCTGATCATTCTCCAGCAGTGGTTTTTCTTACCCCTACTATCAAACCTTTCAAATTATTCAATTTTATGGCTGACCACCCTCAGTTTCTGTCACTCTTTATTCTCTTCGTTCATAATTTCAAATTGTCATGAAGAGAAGATAGTCAAATTTAATTATTTAAAAGTACCCGTAGTTATTATTACTAGAACATGTCACAAAGAAAAGGAATGCCATCAGTCTTATAAATACATTTCATTTGCAGCTCGCGGAGCAGCAATGCCGTGCTTAAAAGCATATAAATCGCTCAAAGATGAAGATAAGGTTAGTGAGTGTCCACCTCATAGCAACTCCTTAGTTTTGTTTAATGCCGTCAATATTCTTGCAACTAAAGTTAGGACTCGGTGCATTTGTTGCTGCCTGCCTGTTCCATTCAAAATTGCTGGATTGGAGATATCCATTCACCCCAAGTCCGAACCAGATAGCCCCAACATCACTCGCAACTCTGAATTGGAAGAGGAAACCGTTTATGAGTGTGATGCACCCATTTCTGGACCCTCAATTGCAGATGTTAAAAGTGGTGTATAGAGGCTCAAAGAAAAATGGCATATCCAGAGTGGGAACTGGAGCAAATCAAAGGGCTCCAACAACCGTTAAGGGAAGTGACTTATTCATATTTACCATTTGTCTCAATAAGTGTATTCAGCTCAGCATACCCTTTGTGTTGTGCGGATTTTGTGAACATTAACTCTTATCTTTAAAAGCTTTGAGCATCTGAATTATCTTTTGTCCCTCTAATTACTTTTGTTTTTGTGTCTAGTTCTTCAATGCATTTTCGTTCTTAGAATATAAGGGGTCTTAATGACCCAATTAAACAAAAAGCTGTTAACACTTTTGTGAAACTACATAACCTATTTCTAGTTGCGCTTCTTGAGCATAAGGTTAAGGACTCTAGGATAGATAACATCGCTAGATCCATGCTCCTAATTGGAAATTTGTGTATGACTATAGATTGGCTCCATTGGGGAGAATTTTGGTGTCTTGGGATCCTCTCGTTTTGTCATTACAAGTCCATGCTCAATCGGACCAATACATCCACTGTGATGTGGAAGCCAAGGATGGTAGTTTCCAGCTCTTTGCCTCTTTTGTTTATGGTAGTAATTGCTATATTGATAGACAAAATTGTGGCATGATATTCAACACCATCAGTGCACATGGGTTGTACTAGGAGATTTCAACGCCATTTGATTCCCATGTGAGAATGTAGGGAGTGCTGCATCTTGTCCTCCCTATGTGAATGAATTTAGGGACTTCATTGACCAATTAGAATTTGAGGATCTTAGGAATTCAATCTGCTACTTCACTTGGGCCAACAAACAAGACTCATTTCATTTTGTAACTACCAAAATTGATCATGTATTGGTTAATGAAGCGTGTATTAAAATGTCCAGCTAATCTCATACCCATTTTCCTTTTACAGGGGTATCTGATCATTCTCCAGCAGTGGTTTTTCTTACCCCTACTATCAAACCTTTCAAATTATTCAATTTTCTGGCTGACCACCCTCAATTTCTATCTTTCTTGATTCTCTTCGTTCATAGTTTCAAATTGTTGTAAAGAGAAGATTGTCAAATTTAATTATTTAAAAGTACCCGTTGTTATTACTTGAACTTGTCACAAAGAAAAGGAATGCCCTCACTCATATAATTAGATTTCAATTTCAGCTCGCGAAGCAGCAAAGCCGTGGTCAAGAGCATATAAATCGCTCGAAGATGAAGATAAGGTTAGTAAGTGTCCACCTCATAGCAACTTCTTAGTTTTGTTTAATGCCATCAATATTCTTGCAACTAAAGTCGGGACTCGGTGCTTTTGTTGCTGCTTGCCTGATCCATTCAAAATTGCTGGATTGGAGATATCCAATCACACCAAGTCCGAACCGGATAGCCCCAACATCTAACGCAACTTTGAATTGGAATTGGAAGCCGTTCATGAGTGTTGTGCACCCATTTCTGGACCTTCAATTCCGGATGTTAAAAGTGGAGTATAAAGCTAAAAAAAAATGGCATATCACGTGCGAAAAATTTGTAAGCTATTTCTAGTTGCGCTTCTTGAGCGTAAGGTTAAGGACTCTAGGATTGATAACATCGCTATATCCATGCTCCCTAATTGGAAATTTGTGTATGACTATAGATTGGCTCCATTGGGGAGAATTTTAGTGTCTTGGGATCCACTAGTTCTGTCATTACAAGTCCTCAATCGGACCAATACATCCACTGTGATGTGGAGGCCAAGCATGGAACCTTCCAGATCTTTGCCTCTTTTGTTTAAGGTATTAATTGCTATATTGATGGACAAAAATTGTGGCATGATATTCAGCAGCATCAGTGCACATCCCCTTGGGTTGTTCTAGGAGATTTCAACGCCATTAAATTCCCATGTGAGAAGGTAGAGAGTGCTGCATCTTGTCCTCTCTATGTGAATGAATTTAGTGACTTCATTAACCAGATAGAATTTGAGGATCTTAGGAATTCAATCTGCTATTTCACTTGGGCCTACAAACAAGACTCACTTCATTTTGTAACTACCAAAATTGATCGTGTATTGGTTAATGAAGCATGGATTAAAATGTCTAGCTATTCTCAAACGCATTTTCCTTCAACTGTGGTATCTGATCTTTTCTCCAGCAGTGGTTTTTCTTAGCCGTACTATCAAACCTTTCAAATTATTCAATTTTCTGGCTGACCACCCTCAGTTTCTGTCTCTCTTGATTCTCTTTGTTCTTAATTTCAAATTATCATAAAGTGAAGATAGTCAAATTTAATTATTTAAAAGTAACCGTAGTTGTTATTACTAGAACTTGTCACAAAGAAAAGGAATGCCCACAATCTTAAAATTAGATTTCATTAGCAGCTCTCGGAGCAGAAAAGCCGTGGTCAAGAGCATATAAATCGCTCGAAAATGAAGATAAGGTTAGTAAGTGTCCACCTCATAGCAACTTCTTAGTTTTGTTTAATGCCGTCAATATTCTTGCAACTAAAGTTGGGACTCGGTGCTTTTGTTGCTGCCTGCCTGATCCATTCAAAATTGCTGGATTGGAGATATCCAATCACACCAAGTCCAACCAGATAGCCCCAACATCTCGCGCAGCTCTGAATTGGAAGAGGAAGCAGTTCATGAGTGTGATTCACCCATTTCTGGACCCTCAATTCCAGATGTTAAAAGTGGTGTATAGAGGCTCAATGAAAAATGGCATATCCAGTGGGAACTGGAGCAAATCAAAGGGCTCCAACAACCGTTAAGGAAAGTGACTTCTTCCTATTTACCATTTGTCTTAATAAGTATATTCAGCTTTACTTACCCTTTGTGTTGTACGGATTTTGTGAACATTAACTCTTATCTTTAAAAGCATTGGGCATCTGAATTACCTTTTGTAAGTCTAAATACTTTTATTTTTGTGTCTAGTTCTTCAATGCATTTTCGTTCTTGGAATATAAGGGGTCTTAGTGACCCCATTAAACAAAAAGCTGTTAACGCTTTTGTGAAACTCCATAAGCTATTTCTAGTTGCGCTTCTTGAGTATAAGGTTAAGGACTCTAGGATAGATAACATCGCTAGATCCATGCTCCCTAATTGGAAATTTGTGAATAACTATAGATTGGCTCCATTGGGGAGAATTTTAGTGTCTTGGGATTCACGAGTTTTGTCATTAAAAGTCCTCAATCGGACCAATACATCCACTGTGATGTGGAGGCCAAGGATGGTACTTTCCAGCTCTTTGCCTCTTTTGTTTATGTTAGTAATTGCTATATTGATAGACAAAAATTGTGGCATGATATTCAGCAGCATCAGTGCACATCCCCTTGGGTTGTTCTAGGAGATTTCAACGCCATTAGATTCCCATGTGAGAAGGTAGAGAGTGCTGCATCTTGTCCTCTCTATGTGAATGAATTTAGTGACTTCATTAACCAATTAGAATTTGAAGATCTTAGGAATTCAATCTGCTACTTCACTTGGGCCAACAAACAAGACTCACTTCATTTTGTAACTACCAAAATTGATCGTGTATTGGTTAATGAAGCATGGATAAAAATGTCCAGCTGTTCTCATACCCATTTTCCTTCTACAATGGTATCTGATCATTCTCCAGCTGTGGTTTATCTTACCCCTACTATCAAACCTTTCAAATTATTCAATTTTCTGGCTGACCACCCTCAGTTTCTGTCTCTATTGATTCTCTTCGTTCATAATTTCAAATTGTTATAAAGAGAAGATAGTCAAATTTAATTATTTAAAATTACCCGTTGTTATTACTAGAACTTGTCAAAAAGAAAATGAATGCCCCCAGTCTTATAATTAGATTTCATTTGCAGCTCGCGTAGCAGCAAAGCCGTGGTCAAGGGCATATAAATCGCTCGAAGATTGAAGATTTAGGTTAGTAAGTGTACACCTCATAGCAATTTCTTCGTTTTGTTTAATGACATCAATATTCTTGCATCTAAAGTCGGGACTCGGTGCTTTTGTTGCTGCCTGCCTTATCCATTCAAAATTGCTGGATTGTAGTTATCCAATCACACCAAGTCCAAACCAGATAGCCCAAACATCCCTTGTAGCTCTGAATTGGAAGATGATGCCGTTCATGAGTGTGATGCACCAATTTCTAGACCCTCAATTCAGATGTTAAAAGTGGTGTATAGAGGCTCAAAGAAAAATGGCATATCCAGAGTGGGAACTGGAGCAAATCAAAGGGCTCCAACAACCGTTAAGGGAAGTGACTTATTCAGATTTCCCATTTATCTCAATAAGTGTATTCAGCTCAGCTTACCCTTTGTGTTGTGCGGATTTTGTGAACATTAACTCTTATCTTTAAAACCTATGAGCATCTGAATTACCTTTTGTCCGTCTAATTACTTTTGTTTTTGTGTCTACTTCTTCAATGCATTTTCGTTCTTAGAAGATAAGGAGTCTTAATGACCCCATTAAACAAAAAGCTGTTAACACTTTTGTGAAACTCCATAACCTATTTCTAGTTGCGCTTCTTGAGCATAAGGTAAAGGACTCTAGGATAGATAACATCGCTAGATCCATGCTTCATAATTGGAAATTTGTGTATGACTATAGATTGGCTCCATTGGGGAGAATTTTAGTGTCTTGGGATCCACTTGTTTTGTCATTACAAGTCCTCAATCGGACCAATACATCCACTATGATGTGGAGGCCAAGGATGGTACATTCTAGCTCTTTGCCTCTTTTGTTTATGGTAGTAATTGCTATATTGATAGACAAAAATTGTGGCATGCTATTCAACAGCATCAGTGCACTTCCCCTTGGGTTGTTCTAGAAGATTTCTACGCCATTTGATTACCATATGACTAGGTAGGGAGTGTTTCATCTTGCCCTCCCTATGTGAATGAATTTAGTTACTTCATTAACCAATTAGAATTTGAGGATCTTAGGAATTCAATCTGCTACTTCACTTGGGCCAACAAATAAGACTAACTTCATTTTGTAACTACCAAAATTGATCGTGTATTGGTTAATGAAGCATGGATAAAAATGTCCAGCTGTTCTCATACACGTTTTCCTTCTACAGGGGTATCTGATCATTCTCCAGCAGTGGTTTTTCTTACCCCTACTATCAAACCTTTCAAATTATTCAATTTTCTGGCTGACCACCCTCAGTTTATGTCTCTATTGATTCTCTTCGTTCATTATTTCAAATTGTCATAAAGAGAAGATAGTCAAATTTAATTAGTACCCGTTGTTATTACTAGAACTTGTCACAAAGGAAAGGAATGCCCTCAGTCTTATAATTAGATTTCATTTGCAGCTCGCAGATTTGAAAAGCCGTGGTCAAGGGCATATAAATCGCTCGAAGATGAAGACAAGGTTAGTAAGTGTACACGTCATAGCAATTTCCTGGAATATAAGGGGTCTTAATGACCCCATTAAACAAAAAGTTGTTAACACTTTTGTGAAACTCGTAAGCTATTTCTAGTTGCGCTTCTTGAGCATAAGGTTAAGGACTCTAGGATAGATAACATCGCTATATCCATGCTCCCTAATTGGAAATTTGTGTATGACTATAGATTGGCTCCATTGGGGAGAATTTTAGTGTCTTGGGATCCACTAGTTCTGTCATTACAAGTCCTCAATCGGACCAATACATCCACTGTGATGTGGAGGCCAAGCATGGAACCTTCCAGATCTTTGCCTCTTTTTTTTATGGTAGTAATTGCTATATTGATGGACAAAAATTGTGGCATGATATTCAGCAGCATCAGTGCACATCCCCTTGGGTTGTTCTAGGAGATTTTAACGCCATTAAATTCCCATGTGAGAAGGTAGGGAGTTCCTCATCTTGCCCTCCCGATGTGAATGAATTTAGTGACTTCACTAACCAATTAGAATTTGAGGATCTTAGGAATTGAATCTGCTACTTCACTTGGGCCAACAAACAAGACTCACTTCATTTTTTAACTACCAAAATTGATCTTGTATTGGTTAATGAAGCATGGATTAAAATGTCCAGCTGTTCTCATACCCATTTTCCTTCTACAGGGGTATCTGATCATTCTCCAGCAGTGGTTTTTCTTACCCCTACTATCAAACCTTTCAAATTATTCAATTTTCTGGCTGACCACCCTCAGTTTCTGTCTCTCTTGATTCTCTTCGTTCATCAAATTGTGATAAGAGAAGATAGTCAAATTTAATTATTTAAAAGTACCCGTTGTTCTTAATAAAACTTGTCACAAAGAAAAAGAATGCCCTCAGTCTTATAATTAGATTTCATTTGCAGCTCGCAGATCTGAAAAGCCGTGGTCAGGGGCATATAAATCGCTCGAAGATGAAGATAAGGTTAGTAAGTTTCCACCTCATAGCAACTTCTTAGTTTTGTTTAATGCCGTCAATATTCTTGCAACTAATGTCGGGACTCGGTGCTTTTGTTGCTGCCTGCCTGATCCATTCAATATTGCTGGATTGTAGATATCCAATCACACCAATTCCGAACCAGATAGCCTAAACATCCCTCGTAGCTTTGAATTTGAAGAGGAAGCCGTTCTTGAGTGTGATGCACCCATTTCTGGACCCTCAATTCCAGATGTTAAAAGTGGTGTATAGAGGCTCAAAGAAAAAATGGCATATCTAGTGGGAACTGGAGCAAATCAAAGGGCTCCAACAACCGTTAAGGGAAGTGACTTATTCCTATTTACCATTTGAGTCAATAAGTATATTTAGTTCAGCTTACCATTGGTGTTGTGCGGATTTTCTGAAAATTAAGTCTTATCTTTAAAAGCTTTGAGCATTTGAATTACCTTTTGTCCGTCTAGATATATTTGTTTTTCTGTCTAGTTCTTCAATGAATTTTCGTTCCTGGAATATAAGGGGTCTTAATGACCCCATTAAAGAAAAAGCTGTTAACACTTTTGTGAAACTCCATGAGCTATTTCTAGTTGCGCTTCTTGAGCGTATGGGTAAGGACTCTAGGATAGATAACATCGCTAGATCCATGCTCCCTAATTTGAAATTTGTGTATGACTATAGATTGGCTCCATTGGGGAGAATTTTAGTGTCTTGGGAACCACTAGTTCTGTCATTACAAGTCCTTAATCGGACCAATATATCCACTGTGATGTGGAGGCCAAGGATGGTACTTTCCAGCTCTTTGCCTCTTTTGTTTATGGTAGTAATTGCTATATTGATAGACAAAAATTGTGGCATGATATTCAGCAGCATCAGTGCACATCCCCTTGGGTTGTTCTAGGAGATTTCAACGCCATTAGATTCCCTTGTGACTAGGTAGGGAGTTTTTAATCTTGCCCTCCCTATGTGAATGAATTTAGTGACTTCATTAACCAATTAGAATTTGATGATCTTAGGAATTCAATCTGCTACTTCACTTGGGCCAACAAACAAGACTGACTTCATTTTGTAACTACCAAAATAGATCGTGTATTGGTTAATGAAGCATGGATAAAAATGTACAGCTGTTCTCATACCCATTTTCCTTCTACAGGGGTATCAGATCATTCTCCAGCTGTGGTTTATCTTACCCCTACTATCAAACCTTTCAAATTATTCAATTTTCTGGCTGACCACCCTCAGTTTCTGTCTCTATTGATTCTCTTCGTTCATAATTTCAAATTGTCATAAAGAGAAGATAGTCAAATTTATTTATTTAAAAGTACCCGTTGTTGTTATTACTAGAACTTGTCACAAAAAAAAGTAATGCCCTCAGTCTTATAATTAGATTTCATTTGCAGCTCGCGGAGCAGCAAAGCCGTGGTCAAGGGCATATAAATCGCTCGAAGATGAAGATTTAGGTTAGTAAGTGTACACCTCATAGCAATTTCTTAGTTTTGTTTAATGCCGTCAATATTCTTGCAACTAAAGTCGGGATCGGTGCTTTTGTTGCTGCCTGCCTTATCCATTCAAAATTGCTGGATTGTTGTTATCCAATCACACCAAGTCCAAACCAGATAGCCCAAACTTCCCTTGCAGCTCTGAATTGGAAGATGAAGCCGTTCATGAGTGTGATGCACCCATTTCTGGACCCTCAATTCAGATGTTAAAAGTGGTGTATAGAGGCTCAAAGAAAAATGGCATATCCAGAGTGGGAACTGGAGCTAATCAAAGGGCTCCAACAACCGTTAAGGGAAGTGACTTATTCATATTTACCATTTGTCTCAATAAGTGTATTCAGCTCAGCTTACCCTTTGTGTTGTGCGGATTTTGTGAACATTAACTCTTATCTTTAAAAGCTTTGAGCATCTGAATTACCTTTTGTCCGTCTAATTACTTTTGTTTTTGTGTCTAGTTTATTCAATGCATTTTCGTTCTTGGAATATAAGGGGTTTTAATGACCCCATTAAACAAAAAGCTGTTAACACTTTTGTGAAACTCCATAACCTATTTCTAGTTGCGCTTCTTGAGCATAAGGTTAAGGACTCTAGGATAGATAACATCGCTAGATCCATGCTCCCTAATTGGAAATTTGTGTATGACTATATATATTGGCTCCATTGGGGAGAATTTTAGTGTCTTGGGATCCACTAGTTTTTTCATTACAAGTCCTCAATCGGACCAATACATCCACTGTGATGTGGAGGCCAAGTATGGTACATTCTAGCTCTTTGCCTCTTTAGTTTATGGTAGTAATTGCTATATTGATAGACAAAAATTGTGCCATGATATTCAGCAGCATCAGTACATGTCCCTTTGGGTTGTTCTAGGAGATTTCAACGCCATTAGATTCCCATGTGAGAAGGTAGGGAGTGCAGCATCTTGTCCTCCCTATGTGAACGAATTTAGTGACTTCATTAACCAATTAGAATTTGAGGATCTTAGGGTTTCAATCTGCTACTTCACTTGGGCCAACAAACAAGACTCACTTCATTTTCTAACTACCAAAATCGATCGTGTATTGGTTAATGAAGCATGGATTAAAATGTCCAGCTATTCTCATACCTATTTTCCTTCTACAGGGGTATCTGATCAGTCTCCAGCAGTGGTTTTTCTTAGCCCTACTGTCAAACCTTTCAAATTATTCAATTTTCTGGTTGACCACACTCAGTTTCTGTCTCTCTGGATTCTCTTCGTTCATAATTTCAAATTGTCATGAAGAGAATATAGTCAAATTTAATTATTTAAAAGTACCTGTAGTTATTATTACTAGAACTTGTCCCAAAGAAAAGGAATGCCCATAGTCTTATATTTTGATTTCATTTGCAGCTCGCGAAGCAGCAAAGCCGCGGCCAAGAGCATAGAAATCGCTCAAAGATTAAGATAAGGTTAGTAAGTGTCCACCTGATCGTAACTTCTTAGTTTTGTTTGATGCCGTCAATATTCTTGCAACTAAAGTCGGGACTCGGTGCTTTAGTTGCTGCCTGCCTGATCCATTCAAAATTGCTGGATTGGAGACATCCAATCACACCAAGTCCGAACCAGATAGTCCCAACATCCCTCGTAGCTCTGAATTGGAAGAGGAAGCCGTTCATGAGTGTGATGCACCCATTTCTGGATCCTCAATTCCCGATGTTAAAAGTGGTGTATAGAGGCTCAAAGAAAAATGGCATATCCAGTGGGAACTGGAGCTAATCAAAGGGCTCTAACAACAGTTAAGGGAAGTGACATCTTCCTATTTACCTTTTGTCTCAATAAGTTTTTTCGACTCAGCTTAGCCTTTGTGTTGTGCGGATTTTGTGAACATTAACTCTTATCTTTAAAAGCTTTGAGCATCTGAATTACCTTTTGTCAATCTAAATACTTCTCTTTTTGTTTCTAGTTCTTCAACGCATTTTCGTTCTTGGAATATAAGGGGTCTTGATGACCCCATTAAACAAAAAGCTATTAACACTTTTGTGAAACTCCATAAGCTATTTCTAGTTGCGCATCTTGAGCATAAGGTTAAGGACTCTAGGATAGATAACATCGCTAGATCCATGCTCCCTAATTGGAAATTTGTGAATAACTATAGATTGGCTCCATTGGGGAGAATTTTAGTGTCTTGGGATCCACTAGTTTTGTCATTACAAGTCCTCAATCGGACCAATACATCCACTGTGATGTGGAGGCCAAGGATGGTAATTTTCAGCTCTTTGCCTCTTTTGTTTATGGTAGCAATTGCTATATTGATAGACAAAAATTGTGGCATGATATTCTGCAGCATCAGAGCACATCCCCTTGGGTTGTTCTAGGAGATTTCACTGTCATTAGATTCCCATGTGAGAAGGTAGGGAGTGCTGCATCTTGTCCTCCCTACGTGAATGAATTTAGTGACTTCATTAACCAATTAGAATTTGAGGATCTTAGGGATTCAATCTGCTACTTCACTTGGGCCAACAAACAAGACTCACTTCATTTTGTAACTACCAAAATTAATCGTGTATTGGTTAATGAAACATGGATTAAAATGTCCAGCTGTTCTCATACCCATTTTCCTTCTACAGGGGTATCTGATCAGTCTCTAGTAGTGGTTTTTCTTATCCCTACTATCAAACCTTTCAAATTATTCAATTTTCTAGCCGACCGTCCTCAGTTTCTGTCTTTCTTGATTCTCTTCGTTCATAATTTCAAATTGTCATAAAGAGAAGATAGTCAAATTTAATTATTTAAAAGTACCCATAGTTGTTATTACTAGAACTTGTCACAAAGAAAAGGAATGCCCTCAGTCTTATAGTTAGATTTCATTTGTAGCTCGCGGAGCGGCAAAGCCGTGGTCAAGAGCATATAAATCGCTCAAAGATGAAGATAAGGTTAGTAAGTGTCCACCTCATAACTGCAACTTCTTAGTTTTGTTTAATGCCATCAATATTCTAGTTGCGCTTCTTGAGCGTAAGGTTAAGACTCTAGGATAGATAACATTGCTAGATCCATGCTTTCTTATTTGAAATTTGTGTATAACTATAGATTGGCTCCGTTGGGGAGAATTTTAGCGTCTTGGGATCCACTAGTTTTGTCATTACAAGTCCTCTATTGGACCAATACATCCACTGTGATGTGGAGGCCAAGGATGGTACTTTCCAGCTCTTTGCCTCTTTTGTTTAGGGTAGTAATTGCTATATTGATAGACAAAAATATTGGCATGATATTCAGCAGCATCAGTGCACATCTCCTTGGGTTGTTCTAGGTGATTTCAACGCCATTAGATTCCCATTTGAGAAGGTAGGGTGTGCTGCATCTTGTCCTCCCTGTGTGAATGAATTTAGTGACTTCATTAACCAATTAGAATTTGAGGATCTTAGGAATTCAATCTGCTACTTCACTGGGGCCAACAAACAAGACTCACTTCATTTTGTAACAACCAAAATTGATAGTGTATTGGTTAATGAAGCATGGATTAAAATGTCTAGCTGTCCTCATGTAAGGACCTGTAAATTCGGAATTTATTTAAAGGTTTATTAATATTAGATATTGAGGAAAATGTAATATTTGTTAAGTTTAATTGATTTGGGGTTTGAGTGATAGTATTGATTGTGAAAGGGGTGCAAGTGTGATTTATGCATTAGTGAGTATAAATAGGAGGGTGAGGGAGTAGGAGATCATTTTTCTCCTCTCCATCCCTCACCGACTCTCTCTCTCTCCCGGCCTCCTCTCTCTCGGCTTCTCACTCTCTCACTCGTTCCACCACCAAAACTCGAAACCCAAGGAACCCGACCCTCTCTCCACCTTCCTTGTGTGCCATTGAGTTCGTAGTTCGTCCGGTTTGGCTCGGAGAGGAGTATTTTGGGCGTATCTCAAAGTTTGAGTTCGAGGGTTCGCGTGGCCCGATCTCTTCGCGTGTTTGCTCTCCGACTTTGAGGTAGGGATTTCTTACACTTGATATATGTTTATGTGTTGGTTTTGAGCCTTGATCGTGCTTTAGATTGTTGATTGAAGTTGTAGTTGGAACTTCGAAAATCTGCAGAAAATCCGCTCGAAAGCATCCCGTATCGATACGGCCCAAAATCCGTATCGATACAGTTCTCTCTGTTCTGCCTCGAAGCCAATCCGTATCGATACGGATTTTGCCCGTATCGATACGGCGAGCTTATTTCCAGTTTTCACTGTTTCACTCCGAACTCCATTGTTTTGACCCCTGATCACTTTTAATTCCCTTTGGACACCTCCAAACCTATTTCAAGCATGCTTAGCTGAACCCCTTTGGTTTACTTAAGTTATCCTCGTCCCGTTGGCTTCCCATTGTTAGAAAAAGAGTAGTGTCGTACTAGAGAAAAACATAATCGAAATGCATCTTATGGAATTGATGGTACTTGAGGGTCGTTGTGGCATGAGGTGACATACACTATAGATATGATAGATGCTATGACTTAGCGTGGCGAATGGTAGGATGAAAAAGCGTATTGTAGTGAGGTTATCGAGTATTGTAGGAGATAAGGTATGATGTGGGGCGCTTGGTTGGTCGTTAGGGGTTTGCCTAGTGGTTTGAAAGAGGATAGGGTAACTCGTATCTTCGTGCTTCATCTTGGTGATCATCCTAGGTTCCTTTGGCACTCGTTCAATAGATTCTTGTTTAAAACCTAGCAGCTGGTGTGTTGGGAAATTGTTGTGGGTTCGGTGCGTGACGTAAGGCATCGAGATAGACATTGAGGGATAACATGAACTTAAGGTATTTATTATCGTATAATAGAACATGGTTATGGGTTTGCAATACATTGAATGGTGATGATTGAAAGGTTGTGACTTTGGAAAGCTACGTAACGGTTAATTGAAGTTCCGTGGTATAATCGATAAAGTGATGATAAAAGTGACTATGAGATGATGACGATTATGAAAAAGATGTGAGAAGTGACCCAAGTGGTCGTTATGGAGGGAATAGACTCGGGGTGACCCTACGCTCGAGGGAATAGACCCGAGGTGACCCAAATGATTATGATTATTATTCTTGAGGGAAAAGACTCGGGGTGACCCTACGCTCGAGGGAATAGACCCGAGGTGACCCAAATGATTATGATTGTTGTTAAGGGAATAGACTCGGGGTGACCCTACGCTCGAGGGAACTAGACCCGAGGTGACCCTAGTGATCATTGATGGAGATATCTGACTAAAAGAAAGGAAAGGAAAAAGAATCTTTTAATAAGAAATGGGTTTTGGCAATGAAATGAGAAACGTGAAAGATTGTGAAATGAGATCGAATGTAGAGATGGATGTGATGTGAAGTATCAATTGATAAACTAAAGATTGGTTAAACGTGTTTGATGTGGGAACGTTAGTGACATTTGTATGGTGTGCGAAGTGATAGGCATAGTATATAGAATTGTCTAGAACCCTTTGGTCACAGGGAGTTGCTCGTTGGTAGCCATGTAAACTTTGGGTATATCAGTCTTTTCTCACTCACTCTTGGTGCATAACTTGGCATGTTTTCCTATAACTTGTGTATAGATTTCTCTACTGGGCTAGTGTAGCTCAACCTATCATTTTCAGGTTTATTGCAGGTCACTGTCATGGAATGCTTGGAGTGCATGCTGATGTTGTTGTTGTTCAAAAACTATTTTCGGAAGCTTTTGGCTATCTTTGTAAACTAAATTGCGTTGTATTGTATTTTCTATTGTGAAATTCTGTAATTATTGGACAGGTTTATGGAATTGGGAACTAAACTATCTTTTGGGTTATTTATCGTAATCCTGGTGAGGATTTTGATTATCAAATGTTATTATTGTTTATGTTGGAAATCGAGGGCGTGACAACTTGGTATCAGAGCATAGGTCTAGAACACCTCGAGACCGTGGGGAGGCTTTTAGTCTCATGGGTTTAAAAATCCCTGCATATTTTTACAAAACCACGCGTGTGCTTGCATGAATGATGTTAGTCCATTGTTGTGTCATTGCATTGGTATTACGGTAGAGTGGCACAAAGTGGTTGATTCTTGTTGGAAAGGTTAGAGACCTGTAGCATATAGTTAAGTGACTAACGTTGACGATTTTGTTTCTTATGCTTCCATAGTTAGATGTCTTTGAAGCTTGGAGATAGGTGTGGTGAGATCGAGGATCGTGAGCACCAGGACTGTAATGCATACGAGGAGAATGAAGTGAGTCAGTGTACTAGGGATGAAGCGATGTTTCCTGAGATCGATGAGTGTGCAAAGGGAGTTGAGATTCTGGAGAGTGCGCGGATTGGTATGAATGTAGGGGAGACTAGACGTCGAGTCGTTAGCGCGAGGTCATCCTCAGAGAGTGTTGAGAGTTCAGGAAGGAAGAAACCTAGGGTATCAAATCCCACTATTCAGGGTCAGCAGGGCCTTAAGCCACCTCCTCATTCCAGGACTCTGGGAGTTCTCCTCAAGCGTCAGATTGTGTGTTATCGATGTCGTCAGTCTGGTCATGTTCGTTCTCAATGTCCATGGCGTGGGGGATCTTGTTATACTTGCGGCGAACGTGGCCACATGGCAAAGAATTGTCCTCGGGGATTGGGAGTACATGGTGAGTCGAGGTCCGTGCAGCAGCATAAACGTACACCGAAACGGCAGATGCAGTTCCGTAGTTAAACCATTTCCTTCTACTCTCTAGCTTTCAGAAACATTAGTTGTTTGAGGTATCTTCCTCTCTTTATCGTTCGATTCGTTCGCTATAATACTTTTGCTTTGAAATCTTGTCATTCATTGAGAATCACATCATTGTTCGTGTTTGGAATTGAAAATCAGGAATCTTAGTCCTCGCGTATTGAGAAGCATCAATAGATCATGTATGTCGAGACTAGAGGTTAATCGTTCTGTATTGAAGTGCTGCCTTTGACTTCTTTAGTTTGCTTATAGCAAGATTTGACCTGATTTGGACAGGGATTGATTGTAACCACGATGGTTGGTAATATTCTGAACGTGAATTTGTAAGAGTTGTTTCTTGTATTATCCTCTTTCATTGGCCTGGCTGAATGTTGTTAGAATTGTATCGTAAACTATTTTTTCCGTGAAATCTGTTGTGTACCTGACCTGTTAAAAATTGTTAAGCAATCCACTCTTAGCTTTTCTTGGGAACATTCAAAATCTTGTGGCGAAGTATCCTGTGACACATTTGCTATTGATGTTGATGAATGTTCCTCATACCCCATTCGGAGTCTTATTTTGACATCATCCTGCTTGGGATAAGTTTCATTGGTCAGTTTAGACTCTCTTGTTGCGACTATCATTTTAATCGTTTGCTTGTAACTGTTATTCTACGTGAGTATCTAGTTTGTCGTTTCAACCTATTGAACCCAATAAGTGGTCACGTACCGTATGCTATACAAATTCGTTGGTGCCCTCAATTCGGACTTTGATGCTATTATTATCTGCTTTGGTGCCTCCAATTATTCTGATTTCTTGATTATGGAGTCATGTGATCTGAACCTGTACTAGTCTGGTATCCGTTTGCTTGCCTAGACATATTTGGTTGGTGTGGAATTCGTCATTGCAAATACTCGTCAGTTTGTTGGAAATTGTTGCTCTGCTCAAGTTCTCATGTGTAGTTAGAGTCAAATCTTGTGGCAACATGTTTATTAGGACCCATTTGTTGATGTTCTTCAATTCGAATCTGCTTGTTATAATTTCTCTCAGTGTTATTCAACTCTGTTATGGTTTCTCAACTCTAGAGGTACATGATTTATCCAGTAATGCTTAGCCTCAAATTGTTGGTAGTTTTACTCATCTCTAGTATTGGGCGATTTCTTATTTTGGATCAGTTGGTTTACAAGAGATCAGTCTACGTACCTTGTGCTTGTCCTTAATATCTGAATCTTTTATTTGTCAAGACGTTATCCGCTAACTCCTTTGACTTGTAGAGTAATAAGAAGGTTATGATCGGACATTTCAAATTTCTTGTGTTACCATAAAAAGGTACTTTGAGTTTGTTGCCTTATCGCCTTAAAGATTCCATGTGTTCTTTGAATTTCGGATGTCTCGTTATCGTTCTTTGAATTCTTGATTGAAGTTGCTTGAGTTTTGGAGCTTGCTCGTTTCGTTTGAGATAAGAATCGAATTCTTCTCGTAACCTAGAATGACCTAACTTGGAGCGAAAATTTGGTGCAACTTTTAGAGGACTTGGCTTGTGTTGTGTATCCGCTAGATTTAGTATTAAGAGATATGATGAAATCTATTCGCCAACGGTATTTGGAAACTCGAGGGAGAATGATCGAAAAGAGAAGGGTAAAAGTAGCCAAAGATTGCTAACCGCTCACGGTTGACCAAAGGATCGTGTGGACCGTCGTCGTCACCTAATGTTGTTTGAAAGATGGAAGTCATGTGTTTTCCGCGTTGGAGTTTGTCTTGTCTTGGAGGGAAAATGAAGCTTTGATCGTTAGAAGGATAGGTTAAGTGTCGGACACGGTGTGTGTCTTTCGGATACCCAGGCGACAACAGATGAATTCCAGTTGGAAGAGGCGATTGATCACCGCACCTTCTAGATGGAAGTCTCGGGAAGTCAATTGGACTATCGGGTCATATTTAGAGATGAGATTGCTATGTTAAGGTAATTGACCGTATATAGAAAAATTTCGTAAAAAAAAAAAAGGGAAGTTTAGAAATCGCGTTTCGTTTAACTTTGCTGATGAAACCTTTGAGTAATTATGATACGCTCTATGTATAGTTAGTGAGAAAGGATGAATCGAATCCATTGCATGTGTTAGAAAGGCCCGAATTCGAGTTAGAAGCTGATGTGTCCCATGGTGAGAATCCGATACGTATCCTAGATTTACGTGATTAAGTTTTGAGGGGTAAGATGATATCGTTAGTGTGAATTTACGTGGGAAAAAGGAGGATAAGGTTAGAAAGAAATGCTTGAGTTTGTTTCGATTTTATTGACATGAGTTGAGACGTAGATTTTCATGATTACTAAATTGTGGTATGGTGAACCGTGTTATGGCTGATGCGTATCTGTACGGTGTGTGTTGGTTGGACTTGGTTTGGCAAATTTCGAGGACGAAATTTCTTTAAGGAGGGAAGGATGTAAGGACCTGTAAATTCGGAATTTATTTAAAGGTTTATTAATATTAGATATTGAGGAAAATGTAATATTTGTTAAGTTTAATTGATTTGGGGTTTGAGTGATAGTATTGATTGTGAAAGGGGTGCAAGTGTGATTTATGCATTAGTGAGTATAAATAGGAGGGTGAGGGAGTAGGAGATCATTTTTCTCCTCTCCATCCCTCACCGACTCTCTCTCTCTCCCGGCCTCCTCTCTCTCGGCTTCTCACTCTCTCACTCGTTCCACCACCAAAACTCGAAACCCAAGGAACCCGACCCTCTCTCCACCTTCCTTGTGTGCCATTGAGTTCGTAGTTCGTCCGGTTTGGCTCGGAGAGGAGTATTTTGGGCGTATCTCAAAGTTTGAGTTCGAGGGTTCGCGTGGCCCGATCTCTTCGCGTGTTTGCTCTCCGACTTTGAGGTAGGGATTTCTTACACTTGATATATGTTTATGTGTTGGTTTTGAGCCTTGATCGTGCTTTAGATTGTTGATTGATGTTGTAGTTGGAACTTCGAAAATCTGCAGAAAATCCGCTCGAAAGCATCCCGTATCGATACGGCCCAAAATCCGTATCGATACAGTTCTCTCTGTTCTGCCTCGAAGCCAATCCGTATCGATACGGATTTTGCCCGTATCGATACGGTGAGCTTATTTCCAGTTTTCACTGTTTTGCTCCAAACTCTATTGTTTTGACCCCCGATCACTTTTAATTCCCTTTGGACACCTCCAAACCTATTTCAAGCATGCTTAGCTGAACCCCTTTGGTTTACTTAAGTTATCCTCGTCCCGTTGGCTTCCCATTGTTAGAAAAAGAGTAGTGTCGTACTAGAGAAAAACATAATCGAAATGCATCTTATGGAATTGATGGTACTTGAGGGTCGTTGTGGCATGAGGTGACATACACTATAGATATGATAGATGCTATGACTTAGCGTGGCGAATGGTAGGATGAAAAAGCGTATTGTAGTGAGGTTATCGAGTATTGTAGGAGATAAGGTATGATGTGGGGCGCTTGGTTGGTCGTTAGGGGTTTGCCTAGTGGTTTGAAAGAGGATAGGGTAACTCGTATCTTCGTGCTTCATCTTGGTGATCATCCTAGGTTCCTTTGGCACTCGTTCAATAGATTCTTGTTTAAAACCTAGCAGCTGGTGTGTTGGGAAATTGTTGTGGGTTCGGTGCGTGACGTAAGGCATCGAGATAGACATTGAGGGATAACATGAACTTAAGGTATTTATTATCGTATAATAGAACATGGTTATGGGTTTGCAATACATTGAATGGTGATGATTGAAAGGTTGTGACTTTGGAAAGCTACGTAACGGTTAATTGAAGTTCCGTGGTATAATCGATAAAGTGATGATAAAAGTGACTATGAGATGATGACGATTATGAAAAAGATGTGAGAAGTGACCCAAGTGGTCGTTATGGAGGGAATAGACTCGGGGTGACCCTACGCTCGAGGGAATAGAACCGAGGTGACCCAAATGATTATGATTATTATTCTTGAGGGAAAAGACTCGGGGTGACCCTACGCTCGAGGGAATAGACCCGAGGTGACCCAAATGATTATGATTGTTGTTAAGGGAATAGACTCGGGGTGACCCTACGCTCGAGGGAACTAGACCCGAGGTGACCCTAGTGATCATTGATGGAGATATCTGACTAAAAGAAAGGAAAGGAAAAAGAATCTTTTAATAAGAAATGGGTTTTGGCAATGAAATGAGAAACGTGAAAGATTGTGAAATGAGATCGAATGTAGAGATGGATGTGATGTGAAGTATCAATTGATAAACTAAAGATTGGTTAAACGTGTTTGATGTGGGAACGTTAGTGACATTTGTATGGTGTGCGAAGTGATAGGCATAGTATATAGAATTGTCTAGAACCCTTTGGTCACAGGGAGTTGCTCGTTGGTAGCCATGTAAACTTTGGGTATATCAGTCTTTTCTCACTCACTCTTGGTGCATAACTTGGCATGTTTTCCTATAACTTGTGTATAGATTTCTCTACTGGGCTAGTGTAGCTCAACCTATCATTTTCAGGTTTATTGCAGGTCACTGTCATGGAATGCTTGGAGTGCATGCTGATGTTGTTGTTGTTCAAAAACTATTTTCGGAAGCTTTTGGCTATCTTTGTAAACTAAACTGCGTTGTATTGTATTTTCTATTGTGAAATTCTGTAATTATTGGACAGGTTTATGGAATTGGGAACTAAACTATCTTTTGGGTTATTTATCGTAATCCTGGTGAGGATTTTGATTATCAAATGTTATTATTGTTTATGTTGGAAATCGAGGGCGTGACACCTCATACCCATTTTCCTTGTACAGGGGTATCTGATCATTCTCCAGCAGTGGTTTTTCTAACCCCTACTATCAAAACTTTCAAATTATTCAATTTCTGGCTGACCACCCTCAGTTTCAATCTCTCTTGATTCTCTTCTTTCATAATTTCAAATTGTCATAAGGAGTAGATAGTCAAATTTAATTACTTAAAAGTACCCGTAGTTGTTATTACTAGAACTTGTGACAAAGAAAAGGAATGCCCTCAGTCTTATAATTAGATTTCATTTGCAGCTCGCGGAGCAGCAAAGCTGTGGTCAAGAGCATATATATTGCTCGAATATGAAGTTAAGGTTAGTAAGTGTCCACCTCATAGCAACTTCTTAGTTTCGTTTAATGCCATCCATATTATTGCAACTAAATTTTGGACTCGGGGCTTTTGTTGCTTCTGCCTGATCCATTCAAAATTGCTGGATTGGAGATATCCAGTTACACCAAGTCCGATCCAGATTGCCCCAACATCCCTCGCAGCATTGAATTGGAGGAGGAAGCCGTTCATGAGTGCAGTGTTCTAAAACTCGGAAATACTCGGCGAGTACTCGGTACTCAGTGCCTAGCTGAGTAGAGTTAGGGCTACTCGGTGGGAATTACTCTGCCAGCCGATTACTCGGCATTACTCGGCGAGTACCCGGCGAGTACCGATTACTCGGTAAAACGAGATTACTCGGAAGTGGGGAGAAAATAAAAAAAAAACTGAAAAAATGGGGTAAAATACATAATATGTTAAATTTGAACGTTAAACTTTGCAATGGACTAGTAATTTTGTACTTGGTTTCATTTGGTTTGAACTATGAACATTGAACTTCTCATTATGCATTATGAATATCATTTGGGGAACATATAAAAAAAAAATCCAAGTAATTTCTACTCGCAGAGTAATCGCCGAGTAATCACCGAGTACTCGGCCTACAAGGTACAAGGTGGCCGGCCGAGCGAGTACCGAGTACCGAGTTTTAGAACATTGCATGAGTGTGATGCACCCATTTCTGGACCCTCAATTCCAGATATTAAAAGTGGTGTATAGAGGCTCAAAGTAAAATGGCATATCCAATGGGAACTGGAGCAAATCAAAGGGCTCCCACAACCGTTAGGGGAAGTAACTTAATCCTATTTTCCATTTGTCTCAATAAGTATATTCAGCTCAGCTTACCCTTTGTGTTGTGAGAATTTTGTGAACATTAACTCTTATTTTAAAAAGCTGTGAGCATCTGAATTACCATTTGTCAGTCTAAATACTTTTGTTTTTGTGTCTAGTTCTTCAATGCATTTTCGTTACTAGAATATAAGGGGTCTTAATGACCCCATTAAACAAAAAGCTGTTAACACTTTTGTGAATCTCCATAAGCTATTTCTAGTTGCGCTTGTTGAGCAAATGGATATGGACTCTAGGATAGATAACTTCGCGAGATCCATACTACCTAATTGGAAATTTGTGAATAACTATAATTGGCTCCATTGGGGAGAATTTTAGTGTTTTGGAATCCACTAGTTTTGTCATTAAAAGTCCTCAATCGGACCAATACATCCATTATGATGTGAAGGCCATGGATGGTACTTTCCAGCTCTTTGACTCTTTTGTTTAAGGTAGTAATTGCTATATTGGTAGACAAAAATTGTGGCATGATATTCCGCAACATCAGTGCACATCCCCTTGGGTTGTTCTACGAGATTTCAAGGCCATTAGATTCCCATGTGAGAAGGTAGGGAGTGTTGCGTCTTGTCTTCCCTATGTGAATGAATTTAGTGACTTCATTAACCAATTAGAATTTTAGGATCTTAGGAATTCAATTTGCTACTTCACTTGGGCCAACAAACAAGACTCACTTCATTTTGTAACTACCAAAATTGGTCGTGTATTGGTTAATGAAGCATGGATTAAAATGTCCAGCTGTCCTCATACCCATTTCCCTTGTACAGGGGTATCTGATCATTCTCCTGCAGTGGTTTTTCTTACCTCTACTATCAAACCTTTGAAATTCTTCAATTTTCTGGCTGACCACCCTCAGTTTCTGTCTCTCTTGATTCTCTTCATTCATAATTTCAAATTATTATAAAGAGAAGATAGTCAAATTTAATTATTTAGACGTACCCGTAGTTTTTATTACTAGAACTTGTCACAAAGGAAAGGAATGCTCTCAGTCTTTCAATTAGATTTCATTTCCAGCTCGCGGAGTAGCAAAGCCGTGGTCAAGAGCATATAAATCGCTCGAAGATGAAGATAAGGTTAGTAAGTGTCCACCTCATAACTGCAACTTCTTAGTTTTGTTTAATGCCATCAATATTCTTGCAACTAAAGTCGAGACTCGTTGCTTTTGTTGCAGCCTGCCTGATCCATTCAAAATTGCTGGATTGGAGATATCCAATCACACCAAGTCTGAACCAAATAGCCCCAACATCCCTCGCAGCTCTGAATTGGAAGAGGAAGCCGTTCATGAGTGTGCTGCACCCATTTCTGGACCCTCAATTCCAGATGTTAAAAGTGGTGTATAGAGGCTCAAAGAAAAATGGCATATCCATTGGGAACTGGTGCAAATCAAAGGGCTCTAACAACCGTTAAGGGAAGTGACTTCTTTCTGTTTACCATTTGTCTCAATAAGTATATTCAGCTCAGCTTACCTTTTGTGTTGTGCGGATTTTGTGAACATTAACTCTTATCTTTAAAAGCTTTGAGCATCGAAATTACCTTTTGTCAGTCTAAATACTTTTGTTTTTGTGTCTAGTTCTTCAATGCATTTTAGCTCCTGGAATATAAGGGGTCTTAATGATCCCATTGAAGAAAAAGTTGTGTAACACTTTTGTAAAACTCCATAAGCTATTTCTAGTTCCGCTTCTTGAGCATAAGGTTAAGGACTCTAGGATAGATAACATCGCTAGATCCATGCTCCCTAATTGGAAATTTGTGAATAACTATAGATTGGCTCCATTGAGGAGAATTTTAGTGTCTTGGGATCTACTAGTTTTGTCATTACAAGTCCTCAGTGGGACCAATATATCCACTGTGATGTGGAGGCCAAGGATGGTACTTTCCAGCTCTTTGTCTTTTTTGTTTGTGGTAGTAATTGCTATATTGATAGACTAAAATTTTGGTATGATATTCAGCAGCATCAGTGCACATCCCCTTGGGTTGTTCTAGGAGATTTCAACTCCATTAGGTTCCCTTTTTAGAAGGTAGGGAGTGCTGCATCTTGTCCTCCCTATGTGAATGAATTTAGTGACTTCATTAACGAATTAGAATTTGAGGATCTTAGGAATTCAATCTGCTACTTCACTTGGGCCAACAAACAAGACTCACTTCATTTTGTAACTACCAAAATTGATCGTGTATTGGTTAATGAAGCAAGGATTAAAATGTCCAGCGTTTCTCATACCCATTTTCCTTCTACAGGGGTATCTGATAATTCTCCAGCAGTGGTTTTTCTTACCCCTACTATCAAACCTTTCAAATTCTTCAATTTTCTGGCTGACCACCCTCAGTTTCTGTCTCTCTTGATTCTCTTCGTTCAAAATTTCAAATTGTCATAAAGAGAAGATAGTCAAATTTAAATATTTAAAAGTACCCGTAGTTGTTATTACTTGTACTCATCACAAAGAAAAGGAATGCCCTCAGTCTTATTTTCACGCCCTCGTTTTTTAACTTAAAAATTAATACTTTTCATTAATTAAACCTCGCAATAATCCGTACGATACCCCAAAATAACATAGCATTCCCATTTCCATAATATCATTCCAGACATCCATTAGTTCCCAAAATATTACATCTTGGCTCCGAGGCCCAAATTAACATAAGTAATGAGTATCGAAAGCGAGTTAAGAGTTTACAATATCCCTTAGTCAAAAGATTTACAATCAAAGTGACAAATACACCTTTCAAAAGAGAATATACAAAGATGGATAAGTAACTTCTCAATGTAAGCTGTCAAATGAACTTTCCATATCCAAGCATGCAAGCTACGGTCCTGAGTTAGTACCTGAAATGATATAAGGCTTGAGCTACACTATCCAGTAGGAAAATCTCTACAAGCTTTGTATGCAAATGAGAAGATTTTGACATAAGAAGAATGAAGTTTGGGACAACAAAAGTGAATGCGACGAATGCTAACTCCATGTCAGAAACTCAGGACTTAAGGAGTACGTCACTTACCATTGATCGATCTAGTCATCCTTTAGTTATCATTTACGTTTCCCCTTTTTATTCAAAATTTCATTCGCATACTTCTACGTTATGTGTCTTACATTCTGGGTCTTGTGGACCCTGTACATCTCCCTTCGATTCCCCAACGTTAGATCAAATAGCTCTTTCTCCACTACACGCCGAATAGTGAACTTAAGGAACTTTCTGGGTTTAGGGCCCCATATGCCCAACCATACATTTCCGGGTGCTCGTGACCCCGTACATCCACTTTACATTCCGGGTGCTCATGACCCTGTACATATCTAAGTTCCGGGTATCAAGACCCCGTATGCCAATTACGATCCTTTTGTGTTGCATTTTGTCATATGTGCTCCTAAAGCTCTGATTTCATGATTTGAAGATAAGGAGGGAGATTTATATTAAGTAAACAGTCCGCGTATCAATTCATGTTTCTATTTTATTTCCAAACTCGTTATCTCAACTCGCTCCTCGTACTACATCGCATCAAGTGTCAAGTTCTCGCGTGCGTCTATGATCTATCCATCCTCCTATCTAACAATCCTCCTTATCAACACACACGTTTAGTTTAAACAAGTTCACTCCGTCTACCTTAACATCTCACATTATCCCTAGTAGCTAAACGAACACACCATTATGGCATTAGGATGATAATTCATTCCATATGATACTCATGTTTGATGCAACGAGAACCCACGAAAGAGAGTAACCAAGGAATCATTAGAGTGCGAACAACTATGTTTGGAAGTGGTTTAGAATAGCTAGAAGTGATCGGGGGTCGAAACAATGAAGTTCGGAACAAAACAGCAAAAACTGTCATTAAGCTCACCGTATCGATACGAGAAAAGTAAGTATCGATACGGATTTACTTCGAAGCTATCCAGAGAAAATTGTATTGATACGGATTCTGAGCCGTATCGATACAGGTGGCTTTCGAGCAGATTTTCTACAGATTTCAAGGATTTCAACTACAACAACAATCACAACAACCATAGGCACGATTTCATGCACAAAACCAACTCAAGAACATACAAAGAGTGAGAGAAATCCCTACCTCGATTACGAAAGCCGAACCCAAAGAGATCGATCAAGCCCTAACTTCCAAACTCCAAACCGAGTGAAATACGAACCACCGAGCTCCCACCGACGAGATACGAGCAACAATATGCGCGTAGATGATGGATTGGAAGTCGTTGTGTATGGGTTTTGAGGTTGGAGGTTGAGTTTTGGTGGAGGAACAAGAGAGAGGGAGAGGAGCCGAGAGAGAGTGGAAGAGACCGGGAGAAGAGAGAGAGTGAGATTTGGGATTTTTAATCCCCTACACTCACACACGCCTATATATACTAGCACACACATTTATTACACAAGCACCCCTCTACAAACAACCCTCTCACATTGACCCCAAATCAAATAAATACTACAAATTTCACTTTTATTCAATATTTCAATATTGATAAAACCTTTTAATAGTTTCCGAAAATACGGGTCTCTACACTTATAATTAGATTTCATTTGCAGCTCGCGGAGCAGCAAAGCCGTGGTCAAGAGCATATAAATCGCTCGAAGATGAAGATAAGGTTAGTAAGTGTCCACCTCATGCCAACTTCTTAGTTTTGTTTAATGCCATCAATATTCTTGCTACTAAAGTCGGGACTCGGTGCTTTGGTTGCTGCCTGCTTGATCAATTCAAAATTGCTGGATTGGAG
The DNA here is from genome assembly GCA_018127125.1 of Rhododendron griersonianum. Classification (NCBI taxonomy): domain Eukaryota; kingdom Viridiplantae; phylum Streptophyta; class Magnoliopsida; order Ericales; family Ericaceae; genus Rhododendron; species Rhododendron griersonianum. The sequence continues at coordinate 33,555,615 of CM030793.1, read as the reverse complement.
ATATCCAATCAATCCAAGTCCGAACCAGATAGCCCCAACATCCCTCGCAGCTCTGAATTGGATGAGGCAGTCGTTCATGAGTGTGATGCACCCATTTCTGGACCCTCAATTCCAGATGTTAAAAGTGATGTATAGTGGGTCAAAGAAAAATGGCATATCCAGTGGGAACTGGAGCAAATCAAAGGGCTCCAACAAACGTTAAGGGAAGTGACTTCTTCCTATTTACCATTTGTCTCAATAAGTATATATTCAGCTCAGCTTACCCTTTGTGTTGTGCGGATTTTGTGAACATTAACTCTTATCTTTAAAAGCTTTGAGCATCTGAATTACCTTTTGTCAGTCTAAATACTTTTGTTTTTGTGTCTAGTTCTTCAATGCATTTTCGTTCCTGGAATATAAGGGGTCTTAATGACCCCCATTAAACAAAAAGCTGTTAACACTTTTGTGAAACTCCATAAGCTATTTCTAGTTGCGCTTCTTGAGCATAAGGTTAAGGACTCTAGGATAGATAACATCGCTAGATCCATGCTCCCTAATTGGAAATTTGTGAATAACTATAGATTGGCTCCATTGGGGAGAATTTTAATGTCTCGGGATCCACTAGTTTTGTCTTTACAAGTCCTCAATCGGAACAATACATCCACTGTGATGTGGAGGCCAAGGATGGTACTTTCCAGCTCTTTGCCTCTTTTGTTTATGGTAGTAATAGCTATATTGATAGACAAAAATTGTGGCATGATATTCAGCAGCATCAATGCACATCCCCTTGGGTTGTTCTTGGAGATTTCATCGCCATTAGATTCCCATGTGAGAAGGTAGAGAGTGCTGCATCTTGTCCTCCCTATGTGAATGAATTTAGCGACTTCATTAACCAATTAGAATTTGAGGATATTGGGAATTCAATCTGCTACTTCACTTGGGCCAACAAACATGACTCACTTCATTTTGTAACTAATAAAATTGATCGTGTATTGGTTAATGAAGCATGGATTAAAATGTCCAGCTATTCTCTTACCCATTTTCCTACTACAGGGGTATCTGATCATTCTCCAGCAGTGGTTTTTCTTACCCCTACTATCAAAGCTTTCAAATTCTTCAATTTTCTGGCTGACCACGCTCAGTTTCTGTCTCTCTTGATTCTCTTCTTTCATAATTTCAAATTGTCATAAAGATAGGATAGTCAAAGTTAATTTTTTAAAAGTACACGTAGTTGTTATTACGAGAACTCGTCACAAACAAAAGGAATGCCCTCAAGTCTTATAATTAGATTTCATTTGCAGCTCATGGAGCAACAAAGCCGTGGTCAAGAGCATATAAATCGCTCAAAGATGATGATAAGGTTAGTAAAGGTCCACCTCATAACTGCAACTTCTTAGTTTTGTATACTGCCATCAATATTCTTGCTACTAAAGTCGGGACTCGGTGCTTTTGTTGCTGCCTGCCTGATCCATTCAAAAGTGCTGGATTGGAGATATCCAATCACACCAAGTCCGAACTAGATAGCCCCAACATCCCTCGCAGCACTGAATTGGAAGAGGAAGCCGTTCATGAGTGTGATGCACCCATTTCTGGACCGTTAATTCCAGATGTTAAAAGTGGTGTATAGAGGCTCAAAGAAAAATGGCATATCCAGTGGGAACTGGAGAAAATCAAAGGGCTCCAACAACCGTTAAGGGAAGTGACTTTTTCCTATATACCATTTGTCTCAATAAGTATATTCAGCTCAGCTTACCCTTTGTGTTGTGCGGATTTTGTGAACATTAACTCTTATCTTTAAAAGCTTTGAGCATCTGAATTACCTTTTGTCAGTCTAAATACTTTTATTTTTGTGTCTAGTTCTTCAATACATTTTCGTTCCTGGAATATAAGGGGTCTTAATGACCCCATTAAACAAAAAGCTGTCAACACTTTTGAGAAACTCCATAAGCTATTTGTAGTTGCGCTTCTTAAGCATAAGGTTAAGGACTCTAGGATAGATAACATCGCTAGATCCATGCTCCCTAATTGGAAATTTGTGAATAACTATAGATTGGCTCCATTGGGGAGAATTTTAGTGTCTCGGGATCCACTAGTTTTGTCATTACAAGTCCTCAATCGGACCAATACATCCACTGTGATGTGGAGGCCAAGGATGGTACTTTCCAGCTCTTTGCCTCTTTTGTTTATGGTAGTAATTGCTATATTGATAGACAAAAATTGTGGCATGATATTCAGCAGCATCAGTGCACATCCCCTTGGGTTGTTCTAGGAGATTTCAACGCCATTAGATTCCCATGTGAGAAGGTAGGGAGTGTTGCATCTTGTCCTCCCCATGTGAATGAATTTAGTGACTTCATTAACCAATTAGAATTTGAGGTTCTTAGGAATTTAATCTGCTACTTCACTTGGGCCAACAAACAAGACTCACTTCATTCTGTAAACTCCAAAATTGAAATGTCTAGCTTTTCTCATACCCATTTTCCAACTACAGGGGTATCTGATCATTCTCTAGCAGTGGTTTTTCTTACCCCTATACTATTAAACCTTTCAAAATCTTCAATTTTCTAGCTGACCACCCTCAGTTTCTGTCTCTCTTGATTCTCTTCGTTCGTAATTTCAAATTGTCATAAAGTGATGATAGTCAAATTTAATAATTTAAAAGTACCCGTAGTTGTTATTTGGGAGAATTTTTGATAGGTCCATTGTAGCATGTTTCTAACCCACCAAATCCACTTCTAAAGTTCTTAACACCTCTAGTCCACTAATATTTCCAATGGCAAAAATACCCTCTACAAAAGAAACAAGGGCCTTGTTTGGCTAATACAAAAGATGTATTTTTTCATTTTTTTCGATCTTGCTACAGCCACATAACTACCACCACCACCACAACAATGACCACCACCACCTCCACCCCCAATGCACCACCACCACCACGTCGTCGCCGCCGCCACCTTCACCCACCACCACCTCCACCACCACGCCGCTGTCGCCACCACCACCACCACAACACTGCTACCTCCACTACAATTACCATCACCACCATGCCGTCACCACAACCACTCCACCACCACCACCACAACAACAACTCCGCCACCATTACCACGCCGCCACCACAATCACCACCACGCTACCACCATCACCGCTACCACAATGACCACCACCACTATCGCCACCACAACCACCACCACCAGTCCACCATCACCAACACCGCCACCACCACGCCTCCACCGCCACCACCACAATCACCACCACCACCACTCCACCACCACCACCACCACGCCAACACCACCACCACCACCACCATGCCGCCACCATAACCAACACCATCACCACCACGCCACCACCATCACCGCCACCACAATGACCACCACCATGCCACCGCCACCACCACTACCGTCACCACAACCACTACCACCACTCCACCACCGCCACCACCACCACCACACCGCCGCCGCCACCACCACCACCACCATTTTTAGACTGCAAATTCGCACGTTTAGACTTCAAATTTTACAAAAATGTCTTTATTTGCAGTCCAAAAATATTCATTTAATAATTTACAGTCTAAATTTACAAAATTGCCTAAATTTGCAGTCTAAATCAAAGTCCCTTTAGGGATGGTGTTCATTTACAAAAGTGCCTTTATTTGCAGTCTAAATTTTCTCTGCCGTTGATGTTCATTTAACGAATTTGCAGTCTAAAAGTGCAAATTTGCAGTCTAAATTCTCATTGACATTAGTGTTCATTTAATAATTTGCAGTCTAAATTTATGTGTAGACTGTGAATTTGCACTTTTAGATTGTAAAGTTTACAAAATGCCTTTATTTGCAGTCTAAAAATGTAAATTTGCAGTCTAAATTCTCATTGGCGTTAGTGTTTATTTAATAATTTGTAGTCTAAATTTATGAGTAGATTGCAAATTTACACTTTTAGACTGCAAAGTTTATAAAAATGTCTTTATTTGCAAATTTGCAGTCTAAATTTTCTATGGCGTTGGTGCTCATTTAACAAATTTACAGTCTAAAAGTGTAAATTTGCAGTCTAAAAGGGCAAATTCGCAGTCTAAATTCTCATTAGCGTTAGTATTCATTTAATAATTTGTAGTCTAAATTTATGTGTAGACTGCAAATTTGCAGTTTTATAGTCTGCAAAGTTTATAAATGTACATTTATTTGCAGTCTAAAAGTGTAAATTTGCATTCAAAATTTTCTCTGGCGTTGGTCTTCATTTAACAAATTTGCAGTCTAAAAGTGCAAATTTGCATTCTAAATTTTCATTGGCGTTAGTGTTCATTTAATAATTTGCAGTCTAAATTTATGTGTAGACTGCAAATTTACACTTTTAGACTGCAAAGTTTATAAAAGTGCTTTTATTTGTAGTCTAAAAGTGAAAATTTGCAGTCTAAATTTTCTCTGGCATTGGTGTTCATTTAACAAATTTACAATCTAAAAGTGTAAATTTTCATTCTAAATTCTCATTTGCGTTGGTGTTCATTTAATAATTTGCAGTCTAAATTTGTGTGTAGACTGCAAATTTGTACTTTTAAACAGCAAAGTTTACAAAATTGTCTTTATTTGCAGTCTAAAAGTGCAAATTTACAGTCTAAATTTTCTCTGGTATTCGTGTTCATTTAACAAATTTGTAGTCTAAAAGTGTAAATTTATAATCTAAAAATGCAAATTTGCAGTCTAAATTCTCATCGGCATTAGTGTTCATTTAATAATTTACAGTCTAAATTTTCACTTTTAGACTGCAAATTTGCACTTTTAGACTGCAAAGTTTACAAAAGTGCCTTTATTTGCAGTCTAAAAGTATAAATTTGCAATCTAAATTCTTATAGGCGTTAGTGTTCATTTAATAATTTGTTGTCTAAATTTCTGTATAGACTGTAAATTTGCACTTTTAGACTACAAAGTTTTCAAAAGTGCCTTTATTTGCAGTCTAAAAGTGTAAATTTGCAGTCTAAATTTTCTCTGGCATTGGTGTTCATTTAATAAATTTGCAGTATAAATTTTCTCTGGCGTTAGTTGTCATTGTGGTTGTGGTGATGGTGGCATGGTGGTGGAGGGAGTATGGGTGGTGGAGCGGTGATGGTGGTGGCGTTGTGGTTGTGGTTGTGGTGATGGTAGCGTGGTGGTGGAGGTGGTATGGGTGGTGGAGCGGTGGTGGTGGTGGTAGTGGTGGAATGGTTCTGGTGGCGGTGACGTTGTGGTGGTGGTGGTGGCGGTGGCGTGGTCGTGGTGGTGTTGGGGGCGTGGTGGTGGAGGTGGTAGGGGTGGTGGAGGGGGCGGGGAAGTGGGAATTGTGGTTGAGGTTGCAGCATTGTGGTGGTGGTGGCGGCGGCATGGTGGTTTAGATGGTGGTGGGAGCGTGGTGGTGGTGGCTTTGTGGTGGTTATGGTGGAGGTGGTGGTGGGAGCGTGGTGGTGGTGGTGGCCTTGTGGTGGTTATGGTGGAGGTGGTGATGATGGCGTGGTGGTGGTGGCGGCGGCGGCAGCGGTGGTGGTGGAGTGGTGGTGGTGGTGGTAGTGGGGGCGTGGTGGTGGTGGTGTGGTGGTGGTGATGGCGGTGTGGTGGTGGTGTGGTGGTGGTGGTGGTGGTGGTGGTGGTGGTGGATGCGGTGGTGGTGGTGTGGTGTTGATGGTGGTGGTGGTGGCGGGGAGGTGGGGTGGTGGTGGAGGCGCTGGTAGAGGGGGGTGTGGTTGCGGCTTTGTGGTGGTGGTGGTGGTGGTGGTGGCGGCGTGGTGGTTTAGGTAGTGGTGGGAGCGTGGTGGTGGTTATGGTGGAGGTGGTGGGGGGCGTGGTGGTGGTGGGGGGCGGCGTGGTGGTGGTTGTGGTGGCGGCGTTTGGGGCGTGGTGGTGGCAGGGGTGGGGGTGGTGGAGCGGTGGTGGTGGCGTGGGGGGGAGGGTGGTGGTGGTGGTGGTGGGGGCGGCGAGTGAGTGGTGGAGAAGGAGGAGGAGGAGGAGGGGGTGGTGGTGGTGGGTTCGAAGGAGGTTTTGGTGGGGGCGTGGTGGTGGTGGAGCGATGGTGGAGACGTGGTGGTGGTGGAGGTGGTGGTGGGGGTGGAGAGGTGGTGGAGGTGGTGGTGGCAGTGGTGTTGGTGGAGTGGTGATGGTTGTGGTGGTGGTAATTGTTGTGGAGGTTGCGGCATTATGGTGATGGTGGCAGTGGCGGCGTGGTGGTTGAGGTGGTGGTGGGGGCATGGTGGTGGTGGCGTTGTGGTGGTGATGTTGGAGGTGGTGGTGGGGGCGTGGTGGTGGCGGCGGCGGCGGTGGTGGAGTGGTTGTGGAGGTGGAGGTCGTGTACAGTTTAAAGAAGGGACAATTTTGTCCTGTCAAAAATTGAAGTGGACCTGATGCTTTAAAAAAAGTAATGGACTGGACTAGAGATGTTTTGAAAATATGAGGTGGACTTGACATGTTACAAAATCCTATAATGGACCTTACAACAATTCTTTATTGTTATTACTAGAACTTGTCACAAAGAAAAAGAATGCCCTTACGTCTTATAATTAGATTTCATTTGCAGCTCGCGGAGCAGCAAAAGCCGTGGTCAAGAGCATATAAATCGCTCGAAGATGAAGATAAGGTTAGTAAGTGTCCACCTCATGCCAACTTCTTAGTTTTGTTTAATGCCATCAATATTCTTGCTACAAAAGTCATGACTCGGTGCTTTGGTTGCTGCCTGCCTGATCCATTCAAAATTGCTGGATTGGAGATATCCAATCAATCCAAGTCCGAACCAGGTAGCCCCAACATCCCTCGCAGCTCTGAATTGGATGAGGCACCCGTTCATGAGTGTGATGCACACATTTCTGGACCCTCAATTCCAGATGTTAAAAGTGGTGTATAGAGGCTCAAAGAAAAATGGCATATCCAGTGGGAACTGGAGCAAATCAAAGGGCTCCAACAAACGTTAAGGGAAGTGACTTCTTCCTATTTACCATTTGTCTCAATAAGTATGTTCAGCTCAGCTTACCCTTTGTGTTGTGCGGATTTTGTGAACATTAACTCTTATCTTTAAAAGCTTTGAGCATCTGAATTACCTTTTGTCAGTCCAAATACTTTTATTTTTGTGTCTAGTTCTTCAATGCATTTTCGTTCCTGGAATATAAGGGGTCTTAATGACCCCATTAAACAAAAAGCTGTTAACACTTTTGTGAAACAACATAAGCTATTTCAAGTTACGCTTCTTGAGCATAAGGTTAAGGACTCTAGGATAGATAACATCGCTATATCCATGCTCCCTAATTGGAAATTTGTGAATAACTATAGATTGGCTCCATTAGGGAGAATTTTAGTGTCTCGGGATCCACTAGTTTTGTCTTTACAAGTCCTCATTACAAGTCCTCAATCAGAACAATACATCCACTGTGATGTGGAGGCCAAGGATGGTACTTTCCAGCTCTTTGCCTCTTTTGTTTATGGTAGTAATAGCTATATTGATAGACAAAAATTGTGGCATGATATTCAGCAGCATCAGTGCACATCCCCTTAGGTTGTTCTAGGAGATTTCGACGCCATTAGATTCCCATGTGAGAAGGTAGGGAGTGCTGCATCTTGTCCTCCCCATGTGAATGAATTTAGTGACTTCATTGACCACTTAGAGTTTGAGGTTCTTAGGAATTCAATCTGCTATTTCACTTGGGCCAACAAACAAGACTCAGTTCATTCTGTAAACACCAAAATTGATCGTGTACTGGTTAATGAAGCATGGATTAAAATGTCCAGCTTTTCTCATACCCATTTTCCAACTACAGGGGTATCTGATCATTCTCCAGCAGTGGTTTTTCTTACCCCTATACTATTAAACCTTTCAAAATCTTCAATTTTCTAGCTGACCACCCTCAGTTTCTGTCTCTCTTGATTCTCTTCGTTCATAATTTCAAATTGTCATAAAGTGATGATAGTCAAATTTAATAATTTAAAAGTACCCTTAGTTGTTATTACTAGAACTTGTCACAAAGAAAAAAAATGCCCTTACGTCTTATAATTAGATTTCATTTGCAGCTCGCGGAGCAGCAAAAGCCGTGGTCAAGAGCATATAAATCGCTCGAAGATGATGATAAGGTTAGTAAGTTGACACCTCATAACTACAACTTCTTAGTTTTATTTAATGCCATCAATATGCTTGCAACTAAAGTCGGGACTCGGTGTTTTTGTTGCTGCCTGCCTGATCCATTCAAAATTGCCGGATTGGAGATATCCAATCACACCAAGTCCGAACCAAATAGCCCCAACCACCCTAGCAGCTCTGAATTGGAATAGGAAGCCGTTCTTGAGTGTGATACACCCATTTCTGGACCCTGAATTCCAGATGTTAAAAGTGGTGTATAGAGGCTCAAAGAAAAATTGCATATCCAGTGGGAACATGAGCAAATCAAAGAGCTCCAACAACCTTTAAGGGAAGTGACTCATTCCTCTTTGCCATTTGTCTCAATAAGTATATTCAGCTCAGCTTACCCTTTGTGTTGTGCGGATTTTGTGAACATTAACTCTTATCTTTAAAAGCTTTGAGCATCAAAATTACCTTTTGTCAGTCTAAATACTTTTATTTTTGTGTCTAGTTCTTCAATGCATTTTCATTCCTGGAATATAAGGGGTCTTAATGACCTCGTTAAACAAAAAGCTGTTAACACTTTTGTGAAACTCCATAAGCTATTTCTAGTTGTGCTTATTGAGCATAAGGTTAAGGACTGTGAGATAGATAACATTGCTAGATCCATGCTCCATATTTTGTAATATGTGCATAACTATAGATTGGCTCCATTGGGGAGAATGTTAGTGTCTTGGGATCCACTAGTTTTGTCATTACAAGTGTAACGACCATAACCCGTCCCTAGGGTTTAAGCCAAAACAAAGTACCGGTGGAAATCCCACCAAGGCCATATCAAGTAACAAAACCTTATAAGCAATGACAAAGGGACAAAATATGGATTCAGCGAAAACGGAATTTACATTACCATATCAAACATCATAGGTTATATACATGGTTTTCCTTGTCAACCTCTCAGAGTTGTGCCTTCTACATTTATACAAGATTCAACTACAAACAAACAAGCCTCTAAAGTAGAGCTTCAATATCTACTACAAAAATACAAGTCTTATATTTATAGCCTATCCACACAAAAGAGTCCACGTCAACCCTTTAATCTTCGCATCCAGAAAGGTGGAGAAAAATACATAAGCTAATGCTCGTTTGAGTGACCAATACATAATTTACATTCTTTCCATGGAAATGATAAAAACATTTCATAGAGATTTCAAACATAGAAGCATAGCCTTTATAAAGCACATTCCCCATAGTTGATGTATCTACCAAGCGTCCCCGGTAGTGGATAAGCTTCGACGTCTTAGCATTACCCCTAGCGTATAAGTGTCACATAGTAGGAATGTCTTTCTAGATAGGAAAACATAGCCACCTTTCATTTATTTCCATGGAATTCAAATCATAGTACAAAACATGTAGAACGAGCTTTGAGTAGAAAAACTTGCACAAAATCATGTAATTTAGGTATTGAGTCACTCACCTCGATTCACGTGTCACACGAGCCTCCTAGAAAATTAGGCAACAAAAACATGATTAGAAGATGCTAAATAAGCCTATCTTTAATGAACATAAGGTCCTAGAGTGAAAGATATGAAGTTAAACAACCAATATCAAGAAATAGAACCAGAATCTGCAATTTCACCAACTTCAACTTAAAATCTGACTTCGCACAGAAATAACTAAGGTACAAACTCCACATAATTTTTAAGGTCTATGAATCTAGTTTCAAAATCAGAAAACGGTTCGTAATTTCATTGCTTGAGCTAAAAATTATGGCCGTTTCCCCAACATGCATCGGTGCAGACTGCACAGTTCCGAAAATGAGTGATGCTAGGTTAAGAATTTCTATAGAGCTCAATACTTCGAACTTGGTCCTGAAATTTTTACTGTAGATAGAAGACTCATAGAGGAACTCTCAATACAATTGCCAGAAATTTCAGAACTTCCGAACTATCTCAATAAAATTCCCCAAAATCAGGTCAGATACAAGTTCCTTAATTCTGCAGATTTCCAGAAATGTACATCTTGTTCTTCCTTCAACTTTCAACTCTTAAACCCTTCCAAAATACTTTGAACTCACATCAAAACCTCACTAATCATGCCAAAACTCATAGATATAGAAGAACTACTCCAAGAACATCAAATTAATGCATCAAAACAAGCTTTAAACTCATCAATTCAAGAGATTCAAGTGGTGTTCCTCCCCAAACCCAAGTTCACCAAATACATGCAAGATTCATCAACTAAACATGAAATTCAACTACTAAAGAATGGAATTCAACATACAAAACATCAATTCAGGTAGGAGATGCAAGAATTACCGAGTTAAATCTTCAATTTCAAGCCAAGCAAGGTTTCCCCCTAATTTTTCTTCTCTCTCTTCATCTTCTCAGTCGGTCTCTCTCTCTCTCTCTACGTTTTGTGATAGGAACAAGGAAAAGGAAGAACGTAGAAGTTATCTGTTTTGTTTTGCTAGGCTTAGGAAAAATTATTAGGTGTGTGTGTGCCATAAGCCAACTTATGTTCCAATTTCTTTTAGCTAGCAAATTGAGCCCAATAACTCACTTAATAAGCCCAAAACACAACACATAACTAAATTCCAAACATAATTAAAGGTCAGGTGTATTACAACTAGTCCTAGCTCTATCGGACCAATACATCCACTGAGATGCGGAGGCCAAGGATGGTACTTTCCAGCTCTTTGCCTCTTTTGTTTATGGTAGTAATTGCTATATTGATTGACAAAAAATGTGGCATGATATTCATCAGCATCAGTGCACATCCCCTTGGGTTGTTCTAGGAGATTTCAATGCCATTAGATTCCCATGTGAGAAGGTAGGGAGTGCTGCATCTTGTCCTCCCCATCTGAATGAATTTAGTGACTTCATTAACCAATTAGAATTTGAGGTTCTTAGGAATTCAATCCGCTACTTCACTAGGGCCAACAAACAAGACTCACTTCATTCTGTAACTACCAAAATTGATCGTGTACTGGTTAATGAAGCATGGATTAAAATGTCCAGCTGTTCTCATACCCATTTTCCTACTACAGGGGTATCTGATCATTCTCCAGCAGTGGTTTTTCTTACCCCTACTATTAAACCTTTCAAATTCTACAATTTTCTGGCTGACCACGCTCAGTTTCTGTCTCTCTTGATTCTCTTCGTTCATAATTTCAAATTGTCATAAAGAGATGAGAGTCAAACTTAATTATTTAAAAGTACTTGTAGCCGTTGTTACTAGAACTTGTCACAGAGAAAAGGATTGCCCTCAAGTCTTATAATTAGATTTCATTTGTAGCTAGCGGAGCAGCAAAAGTTATGGTCAAGAGCATATAAATCGCTCGAAGATGATGTTAAGGTTAGTAAGAGTCCACCTCGTTACTGCAACTTCTTAGTTTTGTTTAATGCCATCAATATTCTTACAACTAAAATCAAGACTCGGTGCTTTTGTTGCTGCCTGCCTGATCCATTCAAAATTGCTGGATTGGAGATATCCAATCACACCAAGTCTGAACCAGATAGCCCCAACATCCCTCGCAGCTCTGAATTTGAATAGGAAGCCGTTCATGAGTGTGATGTACCCATTTCTGGACCCTCAATTCCAGATGTTAAAAGTGTGGTATAGAGGCTCAAAGAAAAATGGCATATCTAGAGGGAACATGAGCAAATCAAAGGGATCCAACAATCGTTAAGGGAAGTGAATCCTTCCTATTTACCATTTGTCTCAATAAGTATATTCAGCACAGCTTACCCTTTGTGTTGTGCGGATTTTGTGAACATTAACTCTTATCTTTAAAAGCTTTGCGCATCAAAATTACCTTTTGTCAGTCTAAATACTTTTGTTTTTGTGTCTAGTTCTTCAATGCATTTTCATTCCAGGAAAATAAGGGGTCTTAATGACCCCATTTAACAAAAAGTTGTTAACACTTTTGTGAAACTGCATAAGCTATTTCTAGTTGCGCTTCTTGAGCATAAGGTTAAGGACTCTAGGATAGATAACATTGCTAGATCCATGCTCCATATTTTGTAATTTGTGCATAACTATAGATTGGCTCCATTGGGGAGAATTTTAGTGTCTTGGGATCCACTAGTTTTGTCATTAAAAGTCCTAGCTCAATCAGACCAATACATCCACTATGATGTGAAGGCCAATGATGGTACTTTCCATCTCTTTGCCTCTTTTGTTTATGGTAGTAATAGCTATATTGATAGACAAAAATTATGGCATGATATTCAGTAGCATCACTGCACATCCCCTTGGGTTGTTCTAGGAGATTTCAACACCATTAGATTCCCATGTGAGAAGGTAGGGAGTGCTGCATCTTGTCCTCCCCATGCGAATGAATTTATTGACTTCATTAACCAATTAGAATTTGAGGTTCTTAGGAATTCAATCTGCTACTTCCCTTGGGCCAACAAACAAGACTCACTTCATTCTGTAAACACCAAAATTGATCGTGTACTGGTTAATGAAGCACGGATTAAAATGCCCAGCTGTTCTCGTACCCATTTTCCTACTACAGGGGTATCTGATCATTCTCCAGCAGTGGTTTTTCTTACCCCTACTATTAAACCTTTTCAAATTCTACAATTTTCTGGCTGACCACGCTCAGTTTCTGTCTCTCTTGATTCTCTTCGTTCATAATTTCAAATTGTCATAAAGCGATGAGAGTCAAATTTAATTATTTAATAGTACCCATAGCCGTTGTTACTAGAACTTGTCACAAAGAAAAGGATTGCCCTCAAGTCTTATAAATAGATTTCATTTGTAGCTCGCGGAGCAACAAAAGCTGTGGTCAAGAGCATATAAATCGCTCGAAAATGATGATAAGGTTAGTAAGTGTCCACCTCGTTACTGCAACTTCTTAGTTTTGTTTAATGCCATCAATATTCTTGCAACTAAAATCAGGACTCGGTGCTTTTGTTGCTGCCTGCATGATCCATTCAAAATTGCTGGATTGGAGATATCCAATCACACCAAGTCTGAACCAGATAGCCCCAACATCCCTCGCAGCTCTGAATTTGAATAGGAAGCCGTTCATGAGTGTGATGTACCCATTTCTGGACCCTCAATTCCAGATGTTAAAAGTGTGGTATAGAGGCTCAAAGAAAAATGGCATATCTAGAGGGAACAGGAGCAAATCAAAGGGATCCAACAATCGTTAAGGGAAGTGAATCCTTCCTTTTTACCATTTGTCTCAATAAATATATTCAGCACAGCTTACGCTTTGTGTTGTGCGGATTTTTTGAACATTAACTCTTATGGGGAGAATTTTAGTGTCTTGGCTCCATTGGGGAGAATTTTAGTGTCTTGGAATCCACTAGTTTTGTCATTACAAGTCCTAGCTTAATCGGACCAATACATCCACTGAGATGTGGAGGCCAAGGATGGTACTTTCCAGCTCTTTGCCTCTTTTGTTTATGGTAGTAATTTCTATATTGATAGACAAAAATTGTGGCATGATTTTCAGCAGCATCAGTGCACATCCCCTTGGGTTGTTCTAAGAGATTTCAACGCTGTAGGGAGGTGTTCCCAAACAGGTACAATTAATGGCCGAACACGTGATGTGCCAGATCCGTGTAATGAAGAAAGTGATATGGGACTCCATATAAGATGAACGGCGGCGGTAAGATTCCGGTGTTATGGGAAGGCATAGGATTTGATTGTCTGTTCGGCTGAAAGGGACTAATGACATGAGAAGTATTCACTTATGCAGTCTGTTCGGCTAAAGTGAGCCAGTGACATGAGAAGTCATTCATTTATGCGGTCTTTTCGGTAGGGGTATATGCCGAACAGATGGAGTTACTTGATGAAACATTGTCTTAAGAGATAAGGCAATAGGGGTGTTCTGTAAGATGAACCCGATATATGGTAAAGAAACAGTCCTATCAAAGGATGAGTTCTATGGTAAGAAGAGACCCTATGAGGAAGGGATCTCGGTTGATTGGGCAAGAGATCCCCAAGAGAGTCAGGGTTCCTACACGAGGCAGGAGACCTGGGCAACAAGGGTGCTTGGAAAGCAAGCATGCTCATATCTATAAATACGAGGTAAAGATGGAGAAAAAGGTACGCAATAAGTTGCACTCATTCTACACTTTCCTATTGATAATTAGGGTTTTGATACAGTACGAGATACTAACTTAGGCATCGGAGGGCCTTTGCCACGAGAGGCAGAGGTGCGCTCACCCCTTGTCTGTTTTACAGGTTAGGGTTCAGGCAAAGGTATTAGGGTTCCGGTTGGACAGCACGTGAAGGAAGGAGATTCAGCGCTGTTCTAGGTACCATCTGTTTTTCTCCACCTACAATTGGCGCCGTCTGTGGGAAACGAAAGAGTTCCCTTTTGAAATATGACCATGGTGGAGGTAGATCCAGTCACACCGATCACCGATAAAAACCAGGCTGGTGGGGCAGGGGATAAATCCCCACCAGGTGCTCCGAGAAAACCAACCAGTGGGCATGATAAGAGGACAACAAGCAAGGATCCTCTTACCATCCACGACAACTCCAAGAATAGGGAGGGCAGAACGGCTACAACCTCCACGCGAAGGAGCAAATCCCATCACAGGGGAGAATCGGTTGCACATTCGAAAAGTGTGCATAGCAACGAGGATATCCTCGATAAAAAGAGGCAGGAAGTCGAGGAATATGCTCGACTGATTCGGAAGAGGGAACACGAGATCCGAGAATTAGAACGGATCCGAGAACATCCAGAGGACTCTGGATTATCACGGAGGAATTCCAGGAGAGATGGGCTGGCCATGGTGGAATACACAAAGGCCCCTTCCCGAAGAAGGAGGAGCAAGTCCAGGAGCCCCACTCCTGGAAAGAAAAGGGTTTCTTCACGAAAAAGAAGGAGCAGGAGTCCGAGCAAGCAAAGAACTCCCCCACGTTACAGGGGAAGCAGGAGCCGAAGCTCCGCACCCGAGGAAGGCGTAAGAAAACATCACAGGGATAGGTATGAAAGACCTGATAATGATTGGAACAGGGCAGTGACCCACGAATCCAAAAAGCGAGAAGATGGGTCTATGACTGCACGAGAAGAAGCGAGGCGGGCCCTGAGTAATATAGCAGCATCGCCTTTTTCAAAAAGACTACAGGATGCGCGCCTGCCGAGCAGAGTGAAGCATGGGACGTTCGTACTTTATGAGACAAATGCGGATCCCGTTGCTCACGTACAACATTACCAACAGGCAATGTTCATGCATGATGGAGATGACGCCATTATGTGTAAGATGTTCCCTTCAAGCTTGGGAAAAGTGGCTTTATCATGGTTCCATAAGTTGGAACCACGTTCCATACGAGGATGGACGCAGTTAGCAGAAGAGTTCACTGCTCGGTTCTTGACGAGTAGAAAGGCTCCCAAGACATTTGAAAGTCTCTCAATGATGAAGCAGGAGGATAACGAGCCGATCAGAGACTATGCAAAGAAATATTGGGAGACCTTTAATGAGATAGACAGTTGCAGTGAGGAGTATGCTATTGCTACCTTCAAAACTGGCCTGCCTGTTCGGGGCGAGTTACGCCGGTCATTGAATAAGCATCTTGTGGCATCATTGGCAAGGCTAATGGAGCGCATCGAACAACACGCAAGAATGGAGGATGACATACTCCGAGAGGAAGGCAGAGTTGTTGCCGAACAGCCAAAGACTCCAGCAAAGAAGGCGGATAAGCCAGAGCCCAAGACCTATAGGAAAGAATATGGGCAGGCTAAGAAAGAGCCTTACAAGGAAAAGCAGGCACTTGATCCTAAGTCGTTCTTTTCAATAACCACGGTTTGGAAAGAACCAATCTACAGGATTCTTTATCGAATAAAGAATCAGCCTTTCTTCAAATGGCCCCCAAGTCTAGGTGGGGATAAGGAAGCAAAACGTGCTACGAATCAGCACTGCAGTTACCACAAGGATTGGAGTCATATGACAGAGGATTGTGAGATGTGCAAAAGACATCTCGACGATTTGGTTTCTCATGGTTATCTTAAGGAATTCATTCAGGAGGACCCCAAAGATAAATGGAAAACAATGGAGTTGGATTACGAGCAGAATCCTAGAGGGGTAATCCATATGATACATGGATTGGCCACACCTTATACGAGGAATGAGGTAAGACTGCTGCAGAGGCAGATTAAGCATGACCAATATGTTATGCGAGTGGGGAACAAAAGAGGGCGAGATAATGATATGCCCAATGATGTTATAGTCTTTACAGATGAGGATCTGGGAGAGGTTCAGGTGCCCCACAATGATGCATTAGTCATAACCCTATGAATTGGGGAATATGACATTGAGAGAATCCTGGTAGACTTAGGGAGCTGTACAGAGGTGTTGTACTACGACGCATTCAAAAGGTTGGGGTTGAAGCAGACAGATTTGGAACAATCTATCACACCATTGGTTGGATTTGGTGCAAGTGCAGTATGGCCCCTCGGAAAGGTGACGCTGCCTGTTCGGGCGGGGACAGTGGTCCTAAAGACAGACTTCTTGGTTGTGGATGTACCATCCTCCTATAACGCGATTATAGGAAGGACTTGGTTACATAAGATGAGGGTTGTTTCTTCTACGTATCACCAGATGGTGAAATTCCCAGGGTCCGACGGGATCGAGAAGATAAAGGGAAATCAAAAGTCAACACAACAGTGCTTGATTTCCATCATCAAGAAAGTTCCAAAGGCCCATCAAGTTCATACAGTAGAGGTACCAGATCAACCAACTGTTGAGGATGTTGGAAGAGATCCAGCAGAAAAAGTAGTGGAAGGCCTAAAGAAAATACAGATCAACGAAACTGATCCCGAGAGGTATTTTCTAATTGGGGAGTCACTGCCGGATGAGGAAGAGTCCGAATTGGTAGGTTTCTTGAAAGAACATGTTGATGTATTTGCATGGGTACCAGAGGAGATGCCTGGAGTGGATGCAGATGTGATCTGCCACCACCTGAATGTTGACCCGCAGCATAAGCCCGTTATTCAGAAGAAAAGAAGGGCAGCAGTACAGCATGTCGACGCTGTTATCGAAGAGGTGGATCGTTTGCTAGAGGCCAAAGCAATACGAGAAGTCTATTACCCAGAGTGGCTGTCCAACACTGTGGTCGTGAAGAAGAAGAATGGGAAATGGCGTGTCTGTGTAGACTTCACAGACTTGAATAAAGCTTGCCCTAAGGATAGCTTCCCTCTCCCAAGGATTGATCAATTGGTTGATGCCACTGCTGGGTATGAGCGGATGAGTTTCCTCGACGCATATCGAGGATGTCATCAGATTGCCATGTTTGGGCCGGATCAAGAAAAGACTTCTTTCATTACACCACGAGGGTTTTACTGTTACAGTGTTATGCCTTTTGGGCTGAGGAATGCAGGAGCAACTTACCGAAGGCTGGCAACAATAATGTTCAAGAAACTTCTTGGCCAAACTATGGAGGTATACATAGACGACATGGTGGTCAAAAGCAAGACCCGGCAGGGGCACATTCTGGACTTGAAAGAAGCTTTTGGAATTTTGAGGAAATACAAGTTGAAACTCAACGCCTCGAAATGCGCGTTTGGAGTTGGCTCTGGGAAATTCCTGGGCCACCTGGTGACTCTGAGAGGAATCGAGGCAAATCCTGATCAGATCACGGCCTTATAGAAGCTCCAAAGTCCTAAGACTACGAAAGAAATCCAGAGGCTGACTGGGATGGCTGCGGCCCTAAACAGGTTCATTAGCCGTTCAAGTGATAAGTGTAGGCCTTTCTTCCAGTTGCTCAAGAAAAGAGAAGGGTTCGAATGGGGAGCAGAATGTGAGTAGGCATTCCAAGACTTGAAGAAATATTTGGCTCAAGCCCCCCTCTTGTCGACTCCAGACCCAGGTGAGATTTTGATTTTATATCTAGCAGTTTCTGAACATGCTGTGAGTGCGGTTCTGTTAAGGGACAAGGGACCCGAACAGATCCCGGTTTATTATGTGAGTAAAACACTTCTAGACGCAGAAACGAGGTATCTGCCCCTTGAGAAGCTGGTCCTTGCCTTAAGGACAGCAACACGAAAATTGCCCCATTATTTCCAAAGCCATAAGGTCGTGGTTTTTACTGAGTTTCCATTGAGATCACTGCTACGAAAGGCAGATTTCTCTGGGCGGATCTCAACTTGGTCCGTTGAGTTAAGTCAATACGATATTGACTTCAGCCGCGCACTGCAATAAAAGGCCAAGTGTTGGCAGATTTTGTAGCAGAATTCTCACCAACAGTAGCACCCCAGCCCCCTGCGAGACAGGAGCAGAAAGTCGCACTATCGAAGAGGAAAGGAAAGGCGCCTGCCGAACAGGACCCTTTGGAGTGGAAACTATTTGTTGACGGTTCTGCTTGCAACACTGGGTCAGGTATTGGTATTGTTTTGTTCCCTCCCGGAGGG